>CP139501.1:68473702-70873702 GCA_021014915.2 Artemisia tridentata subsp. tridentata | reverse complement strand
AGGGAATAGATTATGATGAAACCTATGCACCCGTAGCTAGACTAGAATCTATTAGAATACTCCTTGCCTATGCATGTGCCTTAGACTTTAAGCTATACCAAATGGACGTGAAAAGTGCGTTCCTTAATGGTTATATCAACGAGGAGGTGTATGTTGCGCAACCTCTGGGATTCGTTGATTTCGAATTTCCGAATCATGTTTATAAACTCAAGAAAGCACTCTATGGTCTTAAACAAGCTCCTAAGGCTTGGTATGATAGACTAAAATCCTTCTTGATCGAACATGAATATACCATGGGAAAGGTGGATAACACACTCTTCACAAAGAAAAGAAATTCACATCTCATCATTGTTCAAATATATGTCGACGACATTATATTCGGATCAACTTGTCAAGAAATGTGCGATGATTTCTCAAAAATCATGCACGACGAGTTTGAGATGAGCATGATGGGTGAATTAAATTTCTTCCTTGGTTTACAAATTAAACAAATGGAAGATGGCATCTTCTTTAATCAAGCTAAGTATAGTAAAGAGATGCTTAAGAAGTTTAGTTTAGAAGAGTCTAAGCCCATGAAAACTCCCATGTCCACGGAAATAAAACTCACGAAAGATGAAGAAGGTGAGTCCATGGATAGCACTAAGTATAGAGGTTTGATAGGAAGTTTACTATACCTCACGGCAAGTAGGCCCGACATCATGTTTAGTGTCTGCCTTTGTGCTCGCTTCCAAGAGGATCCCAAAACCTCTCACCTTGAAGCGGTTAAGCATATCTTCCGATACATTAAAGGCACTATACACTTAGGATTATTTTATCCCAAGGGGACCGGTGTAGAAACTGTTGTCTATGCCGACTCTGATCATGCGGGAGATTATGTGGATCGAAAGAGTACGAGTGGCGTTTGTACCTTCATGGGTTGTTGCTTAACTTCTTGGTTCTCCAAGAAACAAACGGATCTTGCTATCTCCGCAACCGAAGCCGAGTACGTAAGCGCCGGAAAGGCATGTCAACAAGCACTATGGATGAAACAAGCCCTTATAGACTATGACATTCATTTAGATGATGTTCCCATTATGTGTGATAATAAAGGTGCTATTGACTTGAGCAAAAACCCCATTCAACACTCCCGTACCAAATACATCGAAATTCGCCACCACTTCCTTCGTGATAATGTTCAGAAAGGAAACATTTCCATTGAGAAAGTTCCTTCTCAGGACAATATCGCTGACGTCCTTACCAAACCTCTCAAACGAGAATCCTTTATCTACCTTCGTCTAGGTCTAGGAATGATGGAACATATTCCATAAGTCTCATGACTCTTGAAGTCATCTCGTGAGTCTCGTGTAGTTTAGTTTAGGTCTGCCTAGTCAAAAGAATTTGTTAGGTACAAATCCTTTCATCGTGACAATAGGTCTCACTAAAACAGCGAGACTTGTTCGTCAAAAATCAAAATGGGATAGAAAACAGTCCCAGCAGATCACGGCTCCACTAAATGTGGCACGACACCGTTAAATTTAATGGTACCGTGGAACCGTGCATCTGGAACATTCCCTATTTCAGTTCCCCTTTTCCACACTACTCATTCCAAACCCTCATAACCTCAGCTACTGCTGTCATAACTTTACCTCACACCCAATACTAAATTACACCTCTTCAAGATCATATTCAAGACATTGAGTTTGAAGATCCTCAATCATTCTCACCCTTTTTCAACAAAAATTGTAAGTCATCTTACTCCAATATTTTTTTTAATTTTGGGTCTAGGGTTTATGCATTGATGAAAATTGAATTGGGGTTTTTCAATTTTTTCTAGGAAATTTTCAATTAGAAGTCATCAACACCAAAACATTTCAAAATTTTTTGTACCAAAAACATTGAGGTTACCAAAACACCCCAATTCCATCATTTTCAAAATCTCACGAAACTAGGACCATGAAATTGTTACTTTTCGTGCATTGTTGATGCAAACTAAAAACATCTTTTCATGCATACATGATCTCATGAATATTGATCGAATTACATAATCAATATGTATTTTTTGACATATTTGTTTGAGCAAAAGTAAAATTAGGAGTGTTAGGGTCATCTCATTATTTTCTTTTGAGTCGAGATTGCCGCACCTCCACATAGTTTGCATATATGCACACACTAGGCACGTGTATACAATGCAACTATTCTTAATACTAATTTTTCCTAATAACACTTTTATAGGAAACAAAAATGTCTCATGAATATGATTTTGATCATCTCCTAACCGACACCTACATACCCCAAATATCACAAGCACCCACAACTCCCGGTAACCACATTCGTGCCTATGTCAATCTTGAGACCCGTCGGTTTCATGAAGGCCGTGTAGTTGATCCATCCTTTGTTTATCATTGTGACATCAACACTTCCTTTAGAGCTATAGGATTCGATTGTCTACTCCACATTAACGAGCACATTTTGTCCTCGTTTTGTGTTAGAGTTCTTTCGACAAGTTGAACTCGTACGTAACGAGGATCAATCCTTGTCACTTTGGTTTTGGGTACAAAACTTCAAATTCGTCCTAACTCTTGAGCAATTTTCTCAGATCCTTCGAATACCCAATCATGGGCAATGTGCCTATACTAAAGATTGATGTCTTGAGTCTCTCTTTCACTATCGTGCGGAGAATAGTCCGTACTGTTCGTACATACCCTCTCAATCCGAACTAACCAAACTCATCCGTACTTATAAGTACCCCTCTTACCCTAATCCAACGAAAATTCATTTGGAAGAGGTTCGTCATGAACTACTTTCTTGGGCAGTTATCCGGCGAGAAAATGTTCTATGTCTCACAGGAAATCGTGAGCAACTCCCGGCGTGTTGTGCTCATATGATTTACTGTCTCCTAACCCAACAACCATACAACCTCGCTTACTTCTTCGCTAAGCGAATTGTCCATCTCAAGGGTAACAAGAATAAGTTGATACCCTATGGGATGTTCCTAACCCGTCTCTATCACCATTTCATGAACCTACACCCTTACCTCAATGGTCCTCAATACTCCCTTGTCAAACCCATCATGCAACCCATAAACGAGTCAAATGTCTCATCAATCCTCATCTCCGAATCCTCCACCCATTATGCACCCTTTGATGATCCAAATCATGAAAATGAGACTCATGCTCAAGACAAGAGTATGCCAAGAATGGGGGAATGCTCAAGTCATAAGTGTTGAAGCAATCTATGTTTCTTATTAGGATTTATCTATGAATGATTGCTAATTGATTTATTGCATGCTTAACTATCTCCTTGCTTAATCAATCTATGTGATATTTGGATGATAGCTTATTTTGTCCCTTCTTATTGCATGCTTATAATTATCCTAGGAAACTACATGATAGCCTTTATGTGCTAGTTGTAGCTTAAATGGGACACTTTAGGAAAACAAGTACCTAGTGAGTTGAGGCACTATCATTTCCAGGAATTAGTTCCCCTAGAAAACATCCCCCTAGCTG
This sequence comes from Artemisia tridentata subsp. tridentata, assembly GCA_021014915.2. Taxonomy (NCBI): domain Eukaryota; kingdom Viridiplantae; phylum Streptophyta; class Magnoliopsida; order Asterales; family Asteraceae; genus Artemisia; species Artemisia tridentata. The sequence goes on along the minus strand of CP139501.1, from coordinate 70,870,217 downwards.
CCCAGAACTAACCTGCACAGAAATTTTCTTGCAAACAGTGGCACGGTACCATTAAATATGGATGGTACCGTTAAATTTAACGGTACCGTGGGTCATTTAAAGGAACCGTACCCCTGTATGACGGATTTTTACTGTTCCTACCAAAAACCCTACACCCCTAACCTCAAACCTGCAAATCCTTGCAAACCTAACACACCCTAGGATTCCCTTCCTACACCATAGAACACTCCCATCAACTTTAATTCAAATTTCACCCAACTTGCCTATTTAAGGCCTCACCCTTGCAAGCTTATCTTGCACTTCACCTTCAACCTCCCATCACACAAACACCATGTCCTCCACACATGGTTCAACCTCTCACATCTCCAAGAAACCTAGGATAACCGTAAAACCACCCTCAAAACCATTCTTTGTGGATCTCACAAAAGATGATGAAGCTATGACACCACCTTCCCAAGCCACTCCATACTCACCATCACCACCTTATGCACCATCTAAAACATCATCTACCTACACAACATCTTCATCATCCTACTACACTACATCATCAATGGAGTACACACCATCCCCCTTAACTCCATTGGACAATGCCATGCCAATTTCACCTCCAACAAACCAACCACAATCACCATCTCCTATCATGGCATAACCCAATCAACCACATCCCTTTGATTTACATAGTGCTAATTGCCTATGTTGTCTCCATAACCGCAACCTCATCTACTTCTTAAGAGACGAGATTCATTTCATGTTCTACTTTATAGAACATCTCTTGACACCACCACCAACCCAAATGGGGCCCCAATCTCCACTACCTCCTAACCCACAATTGGTCTTTAGGAGCCCTCTTGGAAATGAAACATGCCTCTAGTCATTAGGGATTTATGCTTATCATTGTCTCTTTTATGTTTCCATGAAGTCATATCCATGTATGACATTTATTTTCTTTTAATGAATGAATGGGCTCTTATGAGGGTTGTTCCTTATCATTTTTAGCTCATAGCTACTTTTCTTCTTGTGTGGTTGGATATTTGTCTTAATGTGCTACTTGTTAGATATTGTAAATGTATCCTCTAACCTTGTTTTGTAGCACGAACCATTGCTCAATTCCTTTGTGTTCCCCAAATGAGGGGGAGTACACATCAAGGGGGAGCCTTCGTCACCTTTTTGATTAGACAAAAAGGGGGAGAAATGGGAGTAAACTCATTAAAAACTTGTTAAAACTAATTTTAACCTAACATGAGTTTATATTTTGTCATCATCAAAAAGGGGGAGATTGTTGATGCAAATAATGTTCTAAAAACGTTATTTATATCTTTCGATTACTTCACGTTTTGAGGATGACAAAATGTGAAATCACGATACGTTAAAATCAACGAAAACAAGTCTTTAATCGGAAGATCCCGTTTCTACGCAAATCACTCTAGAACAAAGTTACAACTTGAACTAGTGATCAAAGAAGTGAATTTATGTTTTGAGAATTCACATTTTAAATGGGACAAAACATTTTTTCAAAAATACACATGACAAATTATTTTTGAAATATTAAGAAATGTTTTAATGGAAAAATAAGTTTGAAAATCACAACAGCTATTTTTCCCCCCAAAATCAGCTCCAACCTTCCCCAAATAAGTTTTCACCAGAAAAGACAAAATTTGGAGCGTCCTAGTCTAGGACGGCTCCACGGTTCCGTTAAATTTAACGGAGCCGTGAGGTATTTAACGGAGCCGTCCGTACAAAATTTTCTGTAACGTTCAGATTTTCTTTGCCTATAAATACCCACCCCTTTCACAGTTTTTAGGCATCCTTTCACACACAAAACTTTCTGAGTTGAATACTCTCTTCACACTTTCTTTCTTAGATCATTTAGGTTAGTTTTTCTTTTGTTCAAGAGTGATCCAATCATCCTTCAAGTGATCCTCTTCATTCCTCTTCACTTGCAAGAGAAGAACACAAGTATCCAAGTTGATACAAGGTGTTATCATTCCTCTTCATTATCAAGAGAAGAACACAAGTGTCCAAGTTGATACAAGGTGTTATCATTCCTCTTCATTAGTAAGAGAAGAACTCAAGGTATTCAAGAAGATACAAGAGTTGTAGTTGTTAGGTCTTGTAAAACTTGTTAGATCCTTGTTGTATCTTAGCATACATCAAGATTATCTTTCTTTTGTGAGAGTGTGAGTGAAGATCATAGTGATCTTAAGAGATAGTGAAGATCTCTTGAAGCCATTGGGCTTGTGTGTGAGTAGTCAAAGGATCTAGAGTAGTTAGATTAAGTAGAGTGAAGTGAGAGTTGATCTTTGTGATCGTGTCGAGATCTTGGTGATCTCTTGAAGCCACTGGGCTTAAGTGTTTGGTCACGTGGACCTTGGTAGATTGGTGCTAGCTAAGATTAGCACTCGACATTTAGCTTATTGCCGATAATAGGATAAGCGACGTGTACGGTTTTCTCCGCCTGAAGGGAGGTTGTTTACATAGTGCTTGAAACTCTCGAGTGTGGTACTCGGGGAGTGGAGTAGGGCGAAGAAGAGCTTCGTAGCCGAACCACTATAAATCTTTTGTCTCGGTTTGAACTTTCCAACTCTACTCTTTACTTTCATTATTTTATATTAGTTAGTTTAGTGAGTTGTTCATATTGGTGTTGATTGGTTACACATAGAGTTCGAGTCAAAGTTTCCAATAGCCAACTTTCAAAACAATATTTTTAAAAGAATTTTAAACCGGTAAACTATTCAACCCCCTTCTAGTTTGCCACACGTCATTTAGATAGCTTAGTTGACTTTACAATATATTTTAGAAAGATCTTGAAGCAATGTAGTTGACTTTGTAAGATCTTGACAAGACATGGCATGATATGAAAAGTTATGGTGAGCTCTTAGCTGGCATGTCTTGGCGGAACCAAACAGGTATATGGGCGGAACCCATAATTTGGGTCCGCCGGATCCGCCGCTTGTCTGCTCATTTTTGCCTATAAATAGCAAGATGATCATTCAAGCACACTCATCACTCATATAGCATAAATTACATATTCATTCATTTGTACTTTAATAACCCATTCACTCATTCATTTCATTCTTAGTGATCTTTCTTTTATAGCAAAGAGATCAAGCATCAAGGATCAACAAACTGTTGCAATCCTGTTAGTGTTGTTACTGCGTGATTACTTAGTAGTTCACACATCATTGTTATACGATTCATTCAGTAGAGTCCGGTTAGTGTTTTAGTCCCCAAAACACATAGAGTGTCGGGAGTGGTTGAACCCTTGAAAAGAACTCTACATCTAGCTTAGTGTCAGAAATTGTATAGGCGACGTCAGGTTGGTTCTACCTTGAACTAGAACCCTGTATTTAGCTTTTTACCGGAAAAAGGTGTTAGCGACGTGTGTAAAGGTTTTCTCCGCCGAGAAGGGAGCATGTTTCTTAGTGAAGCAAAACTCTCGAGTTAGAGGCTCGATGAGAGGAGTAGGGCAAGGAAGAGATTCCTTGTAGCCAAACCACTATAAATCTCTGTGTTATAGTTTGATTGTTCTTTTCCTTACTTGCATTACTCATATAGATTGTTTGTGTGCATTAACTTTAAATCACATTAAGTCTCAAAGCGAATAAATTTAAAAAGCGGTAAAAACTATTCAACCCCCCTTCTAGTTTTCCACAATTGGTATCAGAGCTACGTTACTCAAGATTTTCAAAATATATTGTATTTTAAAACTTGAAACGATCAATGGATTTTGAAAACTTCAAAGAAGGGCAATCTATGCAAAGACCACCACTATTTGAACCATATAGTTTTTTATATTGGAAAAACCGCTTTGAAACTTATGTAAAGTCAAAGGATATAGATTTATGGTATATAATTGTAGAAGGTGATAATAAACCTATATCAAATATATCAGGAGGTCGGGATGAGGGTACTTCTCTTACTCGTCATAGTGATGAGCAAAAGAAGTTGATTGCCAAAAATAATGAAGCTAATATTATTCTTTATAATGCTTTACCTAAGAAAGAATATGAAAGAGTCTTTATGTGTAAAACCGCTAAAGATATTTGGCAATCATTAATTATCACTCATCAAGGAAACTCACAAGTCAAAGATAACAAATTTGATCTTCTTGTTCAACAATATGAACAATTCGTTATCTCTAAAGATGAGACCATTGATAGTGTTTTTGCTAGGTTTAATACTATAATTACTTCTCTTAAAGCACTTGATGAATCTTTTTCTAGTAAGAACTTTGTCAGGAAATTTCTTAGAGCACTTCATCCGAAGTGGAGAGCAAAGGTGACGGCTATTGAAGAATCCAAGGATCTTTCAAGCATGACACTTGACGAGCTTATCGGAAATCTCAAAGTTCACGAGATGGTGATGGAAAAAGACTCAAAAATAGTTAAAGGCAAAAATGAGAAGATGAAGTCTATTGCCTTAAAAGCTAGAGTAGAGTCAAGTGATGATGAAGAGTCTAGCTCGAGTACCGAAGATGAAGAATATGACATGACTGTTAGAGATTTCAAGAAGTCTTTAGGAGACGAGAAAAGTTCGTAAGACAACCTCATGAAGAAAAGAAATCCTTCCGGAAAGACCGTGATGATAGGAAAGGAAAAGTAGATAGGAAGTGTTTTAGGTACGGGGATTCCAGTCACCTAATAGGAGAATGTCCAAAGCCTCCAAAGAACAACTCTCAAAGAGCATTTGTTAGTGGAGCTTGGAGTGACAGTGAAGGTGATGACGACGAGCCTAAGTGTCACAATTCGCATTTTCGGGTCTTTACTATACACGGGATTGCATCATTTCAATTTACGTATGTTCAGTAAACGTTACCACTCAGTCATTACTACTAATACTATACTCAAATACTCCCGACTATGATCCTAATATAGTTTCATGCTAATTTTAATGATATAAAATTTATATTATTAATTTACCCGGTGTTTTGAAACCTTTTGCTATATTTTACGTTAAGAGCTTATAACTCCGTCGTTTTGCGATATTTCATCACGATCACTATTTTAACACCCGATTCTTATCAGTAACATGATTTCATAATTTTCACGACTTCGTCGTATTTTATTTTTATTCGTCACGATTTATTTTCAGTTAACCCGGTACCCGATAACACCGAAATTATACACTAAACTAACTAGTGCTTATCCTAAAATATCTAATAAACAAAAAAAAGTCCATCTTAACTCTTCCAAGGGAAGCTTGCCGCCCCCCTTCTTATCTACATGGCCAAATAAACCAAAATCCATTTAATGCATAAGTTTTACTTACTTTGATTTATTAGTTTACAAAACACATACACTTACAATTTGACAAGCTAAAAATCACAAATTCTCTCTTCCTTCTTCATCCTAACCCACGACCAAATCAAGAACACCAAGGATCATCTATCAATTTTTGGAGTACAAGTGATAAACAAGTTCCTTTTATACTCCTTGTTAGAGTTTTGAAATAAAAACTCCAAGGTTTTAGTCATTTTTCATCCAAACTCATTAATCTCCAAGTAAGTTTCAAGAACACATTTTGATCATGTTATACTTTTATTTGATCCCTATGTTCATGTATTTTCAAGTTATATTGGTTTAAAATGCAACTTACCTATGTTTTGGTACCACTTTACTTAAAAACTATCCCAAACACTAGATCTGTACGTTTTATTAACATCCTCGCGAAGCCCATCATTTTTGGTGATATTTAGGACCCATGACACCCTAAGAAGGTGTATGGTAGGATTTGTGTATTTGTGGAGTTGTTTTGAAGTAGTTTGATCAAGCCGTGAACCAAGAAAATGAGTTTCTAACGTATATATATACCTACTGTCCCGAAAATGTAAATCTGGAAAAATCAGTAAACATGGCGTTATTTTGGCCTAGATATTCAGAAAATACTCTCAAACACGAAAACGTGGGCATTTGAATCACTAAAAACCGAGTTATAACGAAAGAGATACGAAGTTTTAAAGTTAGGCGACAAAAACTATTATTTTCAGAAAATGCGTGCTGTTGGCCGAACTTCAGGGGACAGAACGAGACGTTAGCCGTAGTCTAGCTGAGCCGAGCCATTGAAAATATGTTAGTTCAGGTTATGACGAACGCGTGGATATAAAGAACGTTGAAAACGGACTTGTAACGACCGAGATATGAATTTCTGAAAAGCCGACTAACAACACTCATTTTGACAGCCTCACTATAACTTAAATATTTTCTAAGTGTAAACAGTTTTTGCGAGGCACCATCTTACGAGCCATTTTCCCGTTGAGCGAGTCGGTTTGGGCCATAAATTCGTTCAGGTGAAACGAAGTATACCCGGCCTACTTTCCAAATCAATCAACCGTTTGTTGATCGGACTTATAACGAGAAAGATATGATTTTTCAAGTTTCCCAGAAAAACAACCATTATATGAAAATAAAAAGTGTAAAACTAGCAAGTCGCCAAGTTGATGACCGATTATCTACATGATCGAGACGCGTATGATCAAAAGTCAAAGGAGACGGCTGAGAGATTATGTTACAAGGATTTCAAAAACGTCAAGTTCTATTACTAACTCTCAACGTACAATATTTTACGACTAGTTTTGCGAGGCCGTTTGGTCATATTTTCACAAGTTGTAAAAGTGATATTTTGCGACGAAACTATTATATTTGACGATAGAACAACAAATAGGGATCGTGGAGTAACGTTTCAACATTTTTACACGAAATATAGTATATGACTTGCCGAGATGTCAAAAATGTAGTTTTCGACGATAAACATTATTTTCAAAACCAACGAGTGGTATCGTTAACATACGTAAATGCATGAGTAGAAGCATTTCACTTACTTATATTAGATCATATCATTCATAATAGGTCGCGGTTAGAGATCGAGCCTCATTTCATCTTATCCATTATTATCATTGTTGCTATCGCATCAGGTGAGTTTCATAGCCCCACTCTTATTCTTTAATAATTGTTTTAAACTCTTTGGGGGAGATACATGCTTAAACTATTTGCGTACGTACATGATTGTGTTAAACTTACTTGCGTTACTCTTGAAAGCATTTCGCGGACCTAAGTATCAAACACTTGGGGTAGCCGTGCAGATCATATCCCGGACCTAAGTATCAAACACTTGGGGTAGCCGAACATAAGTCTCCTCGTGAGCAGCATTGATAAGACTCCTCGTGAGCAGCATTGATAAGTCTCCTCGTGAGCAGCATTGATAAGTCTCCTTGTGAGCAGCATTGATAAGTCTCCTCGTGAGCAGCATTGATAAGTCTCCTAGTGAGCAACATAAGGTCTATTAGTGATATAGAACGCATATCGTATACTTACATGTCTTACTCAAGCTATATTTTAGCAGTGGGTTGTAAACACACAGGTTGCAAGTCTTGTTATGGGCGGGATTTGCAACTGAGTGGATTTACAATGCCTTTGCTGGGAAAATCTTTATTCGAATACTTTACTTGTTTAACAAACTCTATGAACTCACCAACCTCGTGTTGACACTTTAGCATGTATTTTCAGGAACTAAGCAATAGCACGCTACTGGAGGCTTTTGGCAGGGCATGGCATGGTCATAGAAGACTCTGATAAAACATTTGGGACTGCTTAACTTATTTTATGGGCCAACTTCCGCACCACTTTTCATAATGTAAATTTAACACTTTTGACTTCTCAAATATATTCTAAATATTGATGTGAAAACCGTTCTTTACACTTGTGTTATGATACCAATTGAGTTGCACCCCAGCGACACGTAAGCTTCCGCTGGACCCGATTTTGGGGTGTGACAGATTGGTATTAGAGCCTAGGCTATAGAGAATTGGTTAATTTTAAAACCTAAACTATAGCTACTTTTACGAAAACTTAACCCTATGACCACCACGTGCCTGCCTGCCAAGTTGATGCCTCATTTGTGGTTTGTTGCTGACATATTTAATGAGATTTATATCTTATTGCCAGATAGATTATACTCACTTATTCTCGTTGATTACTATGATTGTCTTACATATAAGGGTGCATACATATCATACACGTCCACAGCGTTACACCTCTTCCTTACGTAATTTATCATTCGACCTCAAGCCTGATCACATGCCTTAGTCATTTGAACCACCCTTTACACGTGAAGGACATAGTATTAGTATAACTAAGCTGAGTATTCCAAAATTCATTAAACCTCGGTGGAATATAGACTGGTCATCTATATTCGACCCGGGACAGTGGGACATAGCCTGACCACCTATGTTCGACTCAGAGATGAATTTTGCAATACTGAGAGTAGTTATAATGGAATTATGTCCGGATTGATTTGATCGGTGTAAGCAATTCCAATATCGAGCCAATCTTTCAAAAGACCTCATTTCAGGATGTTGAATCCATTCTTTCAGACAACTTGTTTCCTAGCTTGATTTAGTGACAGTTCTTGTTTGATGAGTTGCGAAAATCAAGCTAAGAGTCAAGTTGTTACCCGAGCCGATTCAGTTTAATCTCATGATAGTTCTTGTTTGATGAGTTGTGAGATTAAATTTGAATCGACAACCTCAAACCGATTTAGCCTAATCCCATGAAAGTTCTTGTTTGATGAGTTGTGGGATTAAGTAAAAATCGGTTACCTAGAGGTCTTTTGGGGACTACGCTCGATAATGGGAAAAGTTTACCCCCATCAAACCCGACCATGAGAACATACGTACGTAGAACGAGCGAGCTGAATTCAGGGACTGAATTCCTCTAACGGGTGGAGACTGTCACAATTCGCATTTTCGGGTCTTTATACTATACACGGGATTGCATCATTTCAATTTACGTATGTTCAGTAAACGTTACCACTCAGTCATTACTACTAATACTATACTCAAATACTCCCGACTATGATCCTAATATAGTTTCATGCTAATTTTAATGATATAAAATTTATATTATTAATTTACCCGGTGTTTTGAAACCTTTTGCTATATTTTACGTTAAGAGCTTATAACTCCGTCGTTTTGCGATATTTCATCACGATCACTATTTTAACACCCGATTCTTATCAGTAACATGATTTCATAATTTTCACGACTTCGTCGTATTTTATTTTTATTCGTCACGATTTATTTTCGGTTAACCCGGTACCCGATAATACCGAAATTATACACTAAACTAACTAGTGCTTATCCTAAAATATCTAATAAACAAAAAAAAGTCCATCTTAACTCTTCCAAGGGAAGCTTGCCGCCCCCTTCTTATCTACATGGCCTAATAAACCAAAATCCATTTAATGCATAAGTTTTACTTACTTTGATTTATTAGTTTACAAAACACATACACTTACAATTTGACAAGCTAAAAATCACAAATTCTCTCTTCCTTCTTCATCCTAACCCACGACCAAATCAAGAACACCAAGGATCATCCATCAATTTTTGAAGTACAAGTGATAAACAAGTTCCTTTTATACTCCTTGTTAGAGTTTTGAAATAAAAACTCCAAGGTTTTAGTCATTTTTCATCCAAACTCATTAATCTCCAAGTAAGTTTCAAGAACACATTTTGATCATGTTATACTTTTATTTGATCCCTATGTTCATGTATTTTCAAGTTATATTGGTTTAAAATGCAACTTACCTATGTTTTGGTACCACTTTACTTAAAAACTATCCCAAACACTAGATCTGTACGTTTTATTAACATCCTCGCGAAGCCCATCATTTTTGGTGATATTTAGGACCCATGACACCCTAAGAAGGTGTATGGTAGGATTTGTGTATTTGTGGAGTTGTTTTGAAGTAGTTTGATCAAGCCGTGAACCAAGAAAATGAGTTTCTAACGTATATATATACCTACTGTCCCGAAAATGTAAATCTGAAAAAATCAGTAAACATGGCGTTATTTTGGCCTAGATATTCAGAAAATACTCTCAAACACGAAAACGTGGGCGTTTGAATCACTAAAAACCGAGGTATAACGAAAGAGATACGAAGTTTTAAAGTTAGGCGACAAAAACTATTATTTTCAGAAAATGCGTGCTGTTGGCCGAACTTTAGGGGACAGAACGAGGCGTTATCAGTAGTCTAGCTGAGCCGAGCCACTGAAAATATGTTAGTTCATGTTATGACGAACGCGTGGATATAAAGAACGTTGAAAACGGACTTGTAACGACCGAGATATGAATTTCTGAAAAGCCGACTAACAACACTCATTTTGACAGCCTCACTATAACTTAAATATTTTCTAAGTGTAAACAGTTTTTGCGAGGCACCATCTTACGAGCCATTTTCCCGTTGAGCGAGTTGGTTTGGGCCATAAATTCCTTCAGGTGAAACGAAGTATACCCGGCCTACTTTCCAAATCAATCAACCGTTTGTTGATCGGACTTATAACGAGAAAGATATGATTTTTCTAGTTTCCCAGAAAAACAACCATTATATGAAAATAAAAAGTGTAAAACTAGCAAGTCGCCAAGTTGATGACCGATTATCTACATGATCGAGATGCGTATGATCAAAAGTCAAAGGAGACGGCTGAGAGATTATGTTACAAGGATTTCAAAAACGTCAAGTTCTATTACTACTCTCAACGTACAATATTTTACGACTAGTTTTGCGAGGCCGTTTGGTCATATTTTCACAAGTTGTAAAAGTGATATTTTGCGACGAAACTATTATATTTGACGATAGAACAACAAATAGGGATCGTGGAGTAACGTTTCAACATTTTTACACGAAATATAGTATATGACTTGCCGAGATGTCAAAAATGTAGTTTTCGACGATAAACATTATTTTCAAAACCAACGAGTGGTATCGTTAACATACGTAAATGCATGAGTAGAAGCATTTCACTTACTTATATTAGATCATATCATTCATAATAGGTCGCGGTTAGAGATCGAGCCTCATTTCATCTTATCCATTATTTCATTGTTGCTATCGCATCAGGTGAGTTTCATAGCCCCACTCTTATTCTTTAATAATTGTTTTAAACTCTTAGGGGGAGATACATGCTTAAACTATTTGCGTACGTACATGATTGTGTTAAACTTACTTGCGTTACTCTTGAAAGCATTTCGCGGACCTAAGTATCAAACACTTGGGTAGCCGTGCAGATCATATCCCGGACCTAAGTATCAAACACTTGGGGTAGCCGAACATAAGTCTCCTCGTGAGCAGCATTGATAAGACTCCTCGTAGAGCAGCATTGATAAGTCTCCTCGTGAGAAGAATTGATAAGTCTCCTTGTGAGCAGCATTGGTAAGTCTCCTCGTGAGCAGCATTGATAAGTCTCCTAGTGAGCAGCATAAGGTCTATTAGTGATATAGAACGCATATCGTATACTTACATGTCTTACTCAAGCTATATTTTAGCAGTGGGTTGTAAACACACAGGTTGCAAGTCTTGTTATGGGCGGGATTTGCAACTGAGTGGATTTACAATGCCTTTGCTGGGAAAATCTTTATTCGAATACTTTACTTGTTTAACAAACTCTATGAACTCACCAACCTCGTGTTGACACTTTAGCATGTATTTTCAGGAACTAAGCAATAGCACGCTACTGGAGGCTTTTGGCAGGGCATGGCATGGTCATAGAAGACTCTGCTAAAACATTTGGGACCGCTTAACTTATTTTATGGGCCAACTTCCGCACCACTTTTCATAATGTAAATTTAACACTTTTGACTTCTCAAATATATTCTAAATGATTGATGTGAAAACCGTTCTTTACACTTGTGTTATGATACCAATTGAGTTGCACCCCAGCGACACGTAAGCTTCCGCTGGACCCAATTTTGGGGTGTGACACTAAGAACGACGAAGTTCCTCTCACGGCTCATGACTCAGAAGAGGTACCTTCTGACTTGTCATACTCCTCTATTGATGATGAAACCTTAGAAGTAGAATATAACAAACTGTGTGATATTACTCTAAAAATCATAAACAAAATTAAGTTCTTAAAAACCAAAATGACACTTTTAGAAAACGAAGTCTATTGGTTAATAGAAAAAGAGATACGATTAGAAAAGGGTAAAGGTGTTAAAGAAACATGTATCTCATGTCAGGAACTTAAACTAGAATTAGAAACACTTAAAATCACACAGGAAGATCTTATCAAACAAAACTCTAAGTCTAAAAGGTTTGATAAAAACATAAGTTGTGCAGATGAGATAATGAGGATTCAAAAATTACATCATGATAAAACCGGACTAGGTTTTATGAAACTAGGAAACTTAAGTGACTTTCAGAAATAAACTGTGAAAGTACAAGAAACTGTTCCAACAAAGTCAGACACCTAGGGATCTGGCGGATCCAAAAATTTGGTTCCGCCAGTTATGGCCAAGGGGTCCGCAGGTACTGTTGATGAACAGAAGGTTTGTACTTCAGACCGTACTGAGTTCGTTAAGGTCACTAGAAAACCTAGCACTAGTACAATTGTTAACAAACAAAAACCAGCAGTTACTATAGGAAAAGGTCAAGTTAAAAATGAGTTTAGGACTAAAACAGTTCAACAAAGATCTAGAACTAGTTTTCCCAAACACCCCTGTCCAAAGAGTAACTTTAACTCACAGCATCATCATCAAAATAGTTGGAACAAAAACATGTCTAGGAACTATCAAGGTCCCAACTACATGCCATGGAACACTTATCCACCATTTCCATACATTAACAATGATAATGTAATGTTTAACCCAAATGGACCCATGAGATATTGGGGACCAAACGCTTGAGTTTTTCTAGAAATTAGGTGTGCTTGAAAGTTTGGTTAGAACCAGATGAGTGGATAAAAGACAGCGGGTGTTCAAGGCACATGACGGGAAACAAAAGCCTTTTCTCAACCTACCAACCTTACGACGGAGGTAACGTTACGCTTGGTAGCAAGCTTAAAAGTAAAATCATCGGAAAAGGTACAATCTCTCATGACTCTCTCACTATTGATGATGTTGCTCATGTAGATAACTTAGGATTTAACTTGCTTAGTATTAGTCAATTATGCCATAAAAAGTATAACGTCCTTTTCAGTGAAAATGGAAGTAAAATACTTAAAGATGGCATAACCGTAGGAAAAGGTGTTTTAAAGAATAACGTATACGTTATGAAATTAGACAAAAGACCTAAAAACAAACTTTGTCTCACTTCTTTGGACGAATACTCAACTCTATGGCATAGACGCTTAGGTCACGCCAATATGAGGCTAATCCAATCCTTATCATCTAAGGAACTCGTTAGGAACCTACCCAAGTTGAAATACGACCAACACTTTTGTGATGCTTGCAAAATTGGGAAACAAGTTCATAACAGCCATAAGGCTAATAACATGGTGTCTACATCTAGGTGTCTAGAATTGTTGCATGTGGATTTGTTTGGTCCATCCGCTATACAAAGTTATGGGGGAAACTTCTATACTTTGGTAATAGTAGATGATTACTCTAGGTATACTTGGACTAAGTTTTTGAAAACTAAAAATGAAGCATTTGATAAATTTGAAATTATAAGTAAGAAAATTTAAAATCAAATAGGAAATAACATTGTATCAATTAGAACCGACCATGGTCGTGAATTTGATAATGAAACCTAATTTAGAGCCTTTTGTGATGCTAATGGCATAACACATAATTGATCGGCTCCTCGAACTCCTCAATCAAATGGTGTAGTAGAACGTAACTATTAATTTCAAACAAGGAAATGTTTACTACTTGGAATGCTGTTTTGGTCAATTTCGCATAACCATTTACTCAAATAAAGTTTTCGAACAAAAAATTAAAAATAAATAAAAAAATAAAATAAATAAATAAAAAATTCTCCATTTCTTTAAGAAGGAAAACGCATAATTCCGGAACAAATCTTGAAGACCAGTCATCATACCCTTTTTACCCCTTTACACCAGAACAGGTTAGAAACCTTGTGTCAACAGGGTATAAACCATGTATGAGATTAAGACCGAGAGAGTCTTGAGGAACCCTTGAACAACCTTGTGAGACTCAAAACTGCTACCAGTACTACCACCTCATCTCAGACCCCACACTATCGGATAACACAAACTGAGTTTCGGGACGGAACTCTTCTAACGGGGGAAGACTATAACAACCCGTAATTTTTCACGTCAACATTTATTTTCAAACTCAAAGTTATTACTTTGAAATTTTACAAGAATAATTTTTACGTATAACTTTTTAGTTAAATAAACGTAAAACTAGGAACAACCCTTTTGTGCACTGCGACTCTAGACTAAATTTAGTGTACGATAAATCAGTACATTGCCACTACTCTGATCCATAATTTAATCACTAAGGCATTTTCATTCTTATTTACTTACAATTACTAATTTAATAAACGATTTTAAAAAGTGAATGAACACACAAGGTACCCGAAACTCCTAACAATGATTTTTAATACATTTTTACGCTCCCTAAATTACTACAAAGTGCCAATATTATTTTCTTACGCCTCTCATAATTCCCTTAGAAAAAGCACTTGATTATAGGTATTTAACGTTAACCACAAAACCAATACCCAAATACCTATTTTTAACACCGAATACATTCAATAAATACCTTTTATATAAAAACTAAACACATACTTATTTTTTTTTTCTAACATTAGGGCCCCCCCTAACACTAGTAGCCTACAATGTATACTTTGACTAGAACAATAGTAACTTGTGTAAAATTTTGACTAAGACTAGACCAACTTTGAAATGTTGAGACAAGAAAACTACATTGTTGGCTTGACCTACTTCCTTGTCTCCCCTTTGTTCGGCCAAACATAACCATATGCCACACACCACTTATTTTTTTAATTATAACACATCTTGTCTTCTCTATAAAAGGGCTAATATAGTATACTCATTTTAACTTACAAAAATTTAAAATCAGATTCACTCACACTACACTAAACAATCATAAGAAAGAACCCATTTAAGCTTTCATTTCATCACAAAATAAAGCTCCTACACTTCTTTGTATCTCCTTGGTTCGAACAGTAGCAAACAAGCAAGAAAGTGAGTAATATTTTTGGTTACTAAAAATAAGGAAGGACTTTGGGTTTAGCATTTGGTAAATAAGGGTTTCAAGTTAGATTTTTCGGTTTTCGGGTTAGTTTTGGCAAGTTTTCTTGATCTTTTTCCTCCATACCATTGTAAGCAATTCGAATATCATTTTATATACTTTATAAACTCTTATATATCATACATGCACGAAAATATATCTCCAATATGTGTTTATTGTTTGAAAACCATGCTTTTTCATAAAAATTGTCAACTACCTGATGAATGATTTATTTTTATTTTTTATTTTATTATTATTATTTTTTTTAACTCGCGACCCAAAATGATTTTGTTGGTAAAAACTTTGTTACTACAATCCTAGATAATGTTCTTAGTATAACATGTTCAAAGTCTAAAGCTTGTGGAAGTATAACATGCTCATGAACCATCTTTTTCGAAAATGAGCCAAACAACAGATAATTGCGTTAGTCATAGATTGCACATCCAAAACTTGAATTGTTGTTAGAATCTTGGTTAACATACTTAAATAAAATGATATTGGTCCAATATAGTCAGAACCTAGGACGATATGAAGTAGTCTCGAGGTTAGAGCTAAAGAACCAAAAATCGACAAAAGACTTGTATACCCGCTGTCCCGAAATGTAAAATACAGGAAAATGTGTTAACGTTTTGCAACCATAAGTGAGAAAAACAAAAAATATACTTTATAAGCTAAGTGTGGTCATTCATTTCAATAAAAAGGGGTTTTACGACGAAAAAGATACGCTCATTTGAAAACCAAATAGTAAAAAATCTATAGGATCGGGCCCGAATGGCTCAAAGGTCAGGAAAGGACTTTTGAAACCCATAAGACCTACTAATACCAGAACCTGAAATCCTGTTAATAGCCCAAGTATTGAATGAGATTCGGGCTGCACAAGTTGGCCCACCAGACATATTTCAACACTAAGAAAATATTAACGATATTCAGAAATTTAAACGAAAACTATATTTTCTTATAAAACTTAAACGCAACATATATTGGTGACAAAAACTTATAAAATTCATATGCATGACATACATATCATGTTTACGACCTAAGATGTATTAATATTCAATTAGGTCACGGCTAGGGGTTTATCTCGTTTTGCGTTCCACTTCACTAGTTCTGATACTTATCATTCATCTGAGATGAGTTTATAGCCCCACTTTTACTCTTATTGCTTGCTTTACAAAACTTTGGGGTGAGAAAATGCAAAACTTTTATTTGGACCTAAACTACACTCATCTTTTTATCAAACTATTACGTAGAATTAGCCTAAGCATTAGTATCCCCCCTCATGGCCAAACTCATGAAGCGTCAATTCTAGTTGGGAAGCGCGAATGCTATAAATAGATCTATTGGGGATGAAACCCCTGTTTGATTTGGCTAGGTTTACCAAATGAGAGCGTATAACTAATCGTAACACGAGTGTCACGGGATAGACACTTACAAGGGCCTTTATTTAACGTGCTTCTAGAGCATGCACATTGTCAAGCTTCGGTTACATGAACTTAGTGCTGACGTAATAGACACCACTTTTGAGTGACATTATATTTATTGAAATATTCATATGCTTTGCTTATAGTCCAACTTTACTGTTTATTATAAACCTATGAACTCACCAGCGTTTCGCTGACTTTTAAGCATGTTTTTCTCAGGTGCTTAACTTATGATGTATGATGTTTTGGAAGGCTTGGCATGGCAAGGTCATAGGCACATTTAGAGTGAAATAGTAACCACACTTGACCACTTTTGTAATTGGGACAACTAAAAACTTCATGGGCCTTGTACTCAAAATTTTGAACATTATGCCAACTCATTATTTAACTTGATGTATGATTTTAAAACGGATTTGATAATCCGTTCTTTATTACCTTGTGTTGTGAATACCAATTGAGTAGCACCCCATGACCCGAATGCTTCCACTATATCAGATTTGGGGGTGTTACAGTTCTAAAATTGAACTTATCGCTTTTTCAGATGAAGATCATGCAGATTTCCAAGATAAAACAAAGAGTACTTCTGGTGGTGCAAATTTTTTTTTGTTAGAAACTAGTAATTTGGACATCGAAAAAGCAGGATTGTACCACATTATCAACCGCAGAAGCTAAGTATGTGTTTCTATCGGCGTGTTGCCCGCAAGTTCTTGGATTAACACACAGCTGACTTATTATGGCTTTACTTTCGACATAATAGCTATGTACTGTGATTTGAAAAGTGCCATAGCCATCTCATGCAATTCGGTACAACATTCCTGCACAAAAACACATAGTAATCCGGTACCACTTTATCAAGGAGCACGTTGAACAAGGTATTGTTGAATTACACTTCGTGAGGACTGAATGACATCTCGTTGATCTATTTACCAAAGCCCTTCTAAAAGAAAGGTTTAAGTATCTAGTTCACCGAATTGGAATGCGAAGCCTAACTCCAAAGCAGTTAGAGAGTCTTCTCGAATCTTCTTGATAGTCATATATGAAAAGCTTCGCTGTAAATATTTTTTCAAAAACAAAATACAACAGTAGAAAAACCATCAAATCCAAAAACAATATAAAATTTCAAAAATCCAAAAAAATAATAAAAATAAAAATACCAAAAATATTCTTCTCACCACATGTCTCTTGTATACTCGATAGTATTTACGTTTCTAGAAATGTCATTCAACAACGACATGGAGATGTAAATATGCTTGAGCGAGAGTTCTTATTTCTTTTTCAAATAATGTTTTCTAAAATATGTCATTTCTAAATTTCTAACAAATGGCTTCTACACACATAACAGTGTATAACTGGTACTTTAATAAAGAAAAAGTGTACGTATCAGTGCATTTTTGCTAAGTAAAAAGAATGGAAATCTTCTAGTTTTGAAAAATTTACACAAATTTTTTAGATTT
Source organism: Artemisia tridentata subsp. tridentata (assembly GCA_021014915.2). Lineage (NCBI taxonomy): Eukaryota > Viridiplantae > Streptophyta > Magnoliopsida > Asterales > Asteraceae > Artemisia > Artemisia tridentata. The sequence goes on along the minus strand of CP139501.1, from coordinate 70,852,346 downwards.
TCCAAAATCTTTTAAAATTTTCAAAAGATCATTGACCTCTAAGTATTTCAACTTAGGACTCGTGCATTTAAAAGAAATCTTTTATAAATGGAAGTTCGAGTATAAATAAACGTAACAATTTCAAATCAATACTCCTTCTGAAAATTTGACTTGTGTATATTTCCATACATAACTCATGCCTTCAGAAAATGGAATCTTTTCCTTTTGAGAAACATGTTCAAACAAACAAGAAGATTTCATACAAAAAGGTTTTCAAAATCTAAACATTATAGGCTTTTTACATCTTAACTATGGCTCGTGTATCAAAAAGAAAACTATATTTTATGGGAAATCATCATTATCTTGAGCACCTTTTCGAGATTCATCAAAAGAATTTTTCAAAATCTTTCAAAACCTTCTGTGCTCAAGATAACTCCCACCAAACCCTTAATTTTGAACAAGATTTAAAAAATATGCTTTTATTAAGGGTGAGTGTGAAACTAAAATGTTCCAATTTTTATGCAAAATGATCCGTTTGTTTATCCATATGCTTTCAAAAACATATCTTTTAATCAGTTGATATAAAAAATATCACGGATATGCTATTTTTTAGGCGAAGAAAATGTGAATAAAATGTGATCAAATGTTCAAAGATCGTTGTTGTATCTTCAAAGTTTTGCTCCACTCAAAAGTGATTATTCTGAATAGACTTGCATCGTGACGAGTAATAAGTTAAAGTTAGTTATTAGGGATGGTTGTCACCTAAAAGCTTATGATGTTTCCTTTTCTCCAGCGACGTAAACGTGTCTCACAAAGTCTAGCATGTTTATAATCATTCATTAATTACAAAGGTGTATACTCATTCCTCCATGTGCAAAATACTTTCAATTGGTATCAAAAGTTAAACGTGAATCGTGAAGTGTTTATTTTAAAAAATCTTTATAAGCACATGTAAAGGAGGAGTAGTTCTTCAAACTAAAAACTTTGAAGGTGTTATCAAAAAAGGTTTTCCTATGAACACTTTGATTGATTTTACAAATGGTTTATGGCTAAGATATTAAACCAAGCCTATTTCCGAAAACACAAAGATAACTGAGGAGTTATAAGGAGTTTAAGTGATTTAGTTTTTATCCCACGGTCTAACCAGAGCTGGAGGGACCTAACCAGTGACATTTCATTGGTTAGAGTAGAAGTCCGTAAGTCAAAAGGAAAAAGCAGATGATTGAGTTAACGGGAATGAAGGGGTTGAAGAATGAAAAAGAAAAGTTAATGTAAGAGTGAAAAGAAATGAACCCTCCATAAACTTAGTTTAAAAACCGGGTCAATACATATGCTATCATTAATCACAAAGATAATTATGATATTGAAGACAAACATTATGGACCTTGTGATGCAATGCACAACCCAGTCCCAATCACTCAAGTTTCTCTTAACAGATTCTTGTTTCATCTATATTTTCCACACTTATGATATAAAATTAAATATTATATAAATATAATATATATATAATATATATATATATAATATATATATTATATATATATAGTGAGACTTTCTTGCGAGAACCATCTTATCTGCGATAACTGACAGAACCACCAAAAACATACATGCACGCCTTCAATAATTGAATTTTTGCACATATGTTCTACAAACAACATATATATTTTAAAAAAAACATGGTTGTTCTAAAGAATTTGATAGGAAATTGGAAATACACAATTTTTCTTTGAAGGTGTGCATGTATGTTCTTATAAGGCGTGCAATGACAATATTGCGGCCGTGTGTAAGGTTTTTGTAAAAAAAGAGGATGAGTTATGATGATATTGAAGAACATAGGTGGATACTTACGATTATTGATGATTTGCATGTATTTTTATTTTATTTTAAAAGGCGTGCATGTATGTTTTTGGTGGCTCTGTCAGTTCTCGCAGATAAGAAGGTTCTCGCAAGAAATCTACCTATATAATATATATATATATATATATATATATATATATATATATATATATATATATAGGATAAAGATCAAATAAAAAGACAAATATCTGTACACTACGTAAAAAGATTTTTTTTTTTCAAAAAGTTTCTCCAAAAATTCCAAAAAAATTTCACAAGATCGGGTATGTTGGTGCATGAAAAAGTTGTGAAGGAAGTTTTTCTAAAAGTGAATATTTTTTCCGAAAAAAAAAATATGAAAGAATATGTTTGTGCATTAAATCATTTTTTTGTGCATCGAAAATTCATTTTTGCACCCAACTTCTTTTGACTTTTTTCATCAAAATAACATTGCGCATCTAACTAAAACAAGTTAAAAATTTTGTGCATCAAAATTTTTTTGCGCATCAAAATTCGTTTTTTGTGCATTAAAAAAAACGTATAAAAACTCAAAATTAGAAAAACTTCTTTCACAAAAGTTTTATGCACCAACATACCCAATTTTGTGAAATTTTTTTGGATTTTTTCACGAACTTTAAAAAAAAAATCTTTTTACGTAGTGTACGGATATTTGTCTTTTTATTTTAGCTTTACCCTATATATATATATATATATATATATATATATATATATATATATATATATAATATATATATATCACTTTCACGGGTAAACTTTTTGCTTCATCTCACTCCAACTATGTAAAGTAACTTAAATAGCCCTTTAGACGTGCTCACGCAACTACCAATGCCAATTATCCCTATGTTTACCTCATGTAAACACTCCTGGTATGTCAAGTCTAAGTTACAAAAATCCTATTATCAAGTATACTATTAATCTAACTTACTATATCTAACATTTTACCAAAACAAGTCCTATACATTTACGGTTATTTTAAAAACCCTAATTTCAAGTTAAAACTAGTTTGACAGTATTCAAGGCTTAGGTATAAGTTATCCTAGCTACATTTTACTACCTAAACTTTAGTACAACCACTTACAGCCTAATGTACAAGCCTTTTAAGCTTATAACCCAAATTTGGTCATTTAGTTGCCAAAACCATGTTTAAACCTTACCATTTCATTAGCACAAGTTACAACCACTTGGTACATGATTCATAAACCTTAAACTTACTCCCTAATTAATTTCTAAACCCTAATCCTAAATCAAGCCCTAAATCCTAAAAACTAGTTAACCTAGCACCATAGCTGTTGATCCCAGATGAGCATAACGATCTTGTTAATTATCTTAGATGTGGATCTAAGACAATAGGTATAGAAACTGTTCTTGAACGATAATCAAATATTATGCGGAAACTAATACTTGATCTTAAGAAGAATTATATAATGAACACAAAACGAATTATCACAAAACACTTCAATATATTGAATATGGTTACTCAAAAGTAACAGGGTTACACGATAACTTTGAAGCGTATAAACTCTAACAATACGTATGCTAACAATCGTGTACTAAACCCTAACCCTAGATCCTCCTTTTATAGTCTTAAGGAGTCCTAGTCGGTTACAAAACTTTCTATACAAGATAATATCAAATCGTATCTTTACCATAATTATCTTAACAAACTATACATATCTAATAACCAGCAGAATCATTACTCTAGCAGCAGAATCTTCGTAGACTAGCAGTAGAATGACACTTAGCTTATTTCACCATTTATCAGATAAACTCCAGCAGTAGAATTTATACACTAGTAGTAGAATGATTTAGCCTTAGCAGCAGAATGTTACTTAGTGTATTTTCCTTAAGTTTCATGAGCAGTAGTATAACATATAAAGCAGCAGCACTTTCGAACCCAACAATCCTCCCCTAAACTTGATATTTTCTTTCAAAATATGCAAGTTTCTTCTAAGCACAGCTCAACACCAAGAGGATGCTTCCAAACACTTAGCTCTGCTTTGAAGACTTAGATTTAAGCACTTTTTCATACTTCTTCAAAAGTTGATAGGCTTGATCATCAGAAAAGAACCCTTTCTGCAACTTTAACTTACCAGGTTTTAACATCTGAGTGATAACAGCTGTATCCAAAGGATAATCTTTTTCCACAAGCATGTAAACCATTACACCTTGACCAACCAGTTCATGTACTCCACAAGATTGATACAAATACCATCTGTGAATTTTGGTATTTAACAATTCCTTCCATTCAAGATCACTACCTTGTGGCTCAAACATATTCTTCAGAAAATAATAGTTTATCCTCTCATATATCACATCTGGTCTGTTATCACCTTAGTTTCCCTTATACAGCTTCCATAGTTGTACCACATCATCTCTATCCATATAATGTAACATCTGAGAAAATCTAACAAATCCATAATATAAGCCATTTGATCTCTTGATTTCCCAATATGCTTCACTTCCATCTCTGACTGTGTGTGTATAGGAGATGATTGGATATTTGGTTGTTAAGGGAACTGCATTAGATACCTCAGGTTCTTTTTGTGGAGCTAAAACTGTGAGAGACATTACTCTTGCTTTATCCTCCTCAGTTTCCTCTTCAGATTCATGCTCATCAACACATGGTTCTTTCTCAACCTTAGTTCTTTTCTTCTTTGTACCTTCACTTTCAGAATCAGAACTTGTCACAACTACCTTTCTCTTCTTTTTCCTTCCAATAGACTTTCTCCTAACTCCAGTTCTCTTAATACCAACACTAGGTCTTTCTTTTTCCTCTTCTTTCACAACCTTAGTCACTTTCTTAGGATCCACCTTCTCTTTAACACTTTTAGATACTTTCTTTGTAACAGTAGCATCTGGCTTCATATAAAAATTTGGAGGCATCTCTCTTGTGAGCTTTGCAACTTCAGCATCTGACAAAGGTTTAACAGGTTTATTTATTCTTGCATGAGCCTAAAAATATGCCTTCTCAATAGCAGCTCTAGTCATCCCTCTGAATGAGCTAGCTTTCCAGTAAGCTTGATTCCTTAGATAAGCTTTCATGTAATTGATATCCTCCGTTCTTGAAAGCTTCTTCTTCTTATACTCACTTTTGTTTTGACTCTGCTTCTTTCTAAATTCTCCCAGTAGATCATCAATTGCATTTTGTTGCTCTTCAGGAGTATAGCTTTCTCTTTCCTCCTTTTGAGCTTTCATGGCTACCTCCCAATCTTCTTGTAATTGCCTTTTCTTTTCCATTTCATCTTCTGCTTTCCATTTTGCTTCCATTTCTCTTGCAACATCTGCATCAGACTTACTTTGTTGTTCCTTTGTAGCAGCATCTAGAAACTTGAATTTCTGCTTGGGTTCTTCAACTAAGATACCTTTGCCTGTGTCTGTAGATGAGATAGTTGGTTGTACATGTTTGCTTGTTGGTGCAGGCTCTCTTATAACAACTCATTCTGCTGGTTTTGTTGTAGTTGATTTTGGTATTGATTTAGACTGTTGTTTTGTTGGTATGGGATCTTTGTTCTTCATATTAATCATAAATTGAGCCAAACTAATTGTATCATCATCTGACTCTTCTCCATCTTCAGCAACAGATAGTTCTACACCAGCAACAAACACAAATTCCTTGTCCAATTTCTCAACTCCAACAGTAGTAGAACCTTGGTCTGGCTCAGCAGCAGAATGAGCAACACTAGCAGTAGGTTGCCCTGAGCCAGCAGCAGAATCTCCATCTTGAACACTAGCCACATTTTCCAGAACCACTTCATTTCCTGACTTATCCTTGACCACATACTCCTCATTTTCTCCTGAGTCCATGTCTAAATCAGCATTTTCATCCAATTTAGTCTCAACTTCCCCTTGACCCTTGTTCTCCTCCCCTGTATTCTGGTCTTCATTCCTCCCCTGTTTGGGAGCATCCTCCCCTAAACCAGGTTTGGACTGCTTGAAATGGGAAGTTCTTGATCTATTTAACCCCTCAAGATGCCTAACTCTTAGCTTGAGCCTTCTGATTTCAGCACCCTGAGAAGATTTTACCATCCTTAGTTGCTTCCTGAGATCAAGTACATCCTTTGACAATTTTGTACATGTATCCGTCAATTCATTTAGAAGTTTAAGAATATCTTCACCACTTCGGTCTGTGTTACCTGACCCGAGAGGTGGATCATCAGATTTGGCCTTTTGTACATTTTCCATCAAAATCTCTGGTTCAGTTTCAAGTCTAGCCTCAACACTTCGACCTGTGTTAACTGGTCCGAGAGGTGTATCATGGGCAATGTCATTGTGTACATAATCATCCATCAATTCATTGGTATCATTTCTGTCCTCATCACTTCAGGATGTGTAACCTTCCCTGAGAGTTGAATCTTTGGATTGAAACTCAGTCTCAACCCTAGATTGAACAGCTGAGTCCCCCTTTTTAGCCATGTGGCTGGGGATTCCATCATCTGTTTCAGGTTCATGTGAACCTTCAACATTAGATGTTGCCATGTTTAGGGTCTTAATTATGTTAGCACTGACCTGTCCAGCTACTAAGCCATGATCAGTAGTGCTAGCCCCTCCCATCATGCCACCTCCATCACCTGTGGCAGCCTCATCTGCTTCCATACTAACACTGGTCTGAGGTAACACAGTGTCCTCTTGTTGTGAAGGCCTAGGTGATTGGGTCTTTTGGGTTGATTCAGATTCATCTTGGGATTTTTCAGGAGTAGGTGTGTGATGGGAAGCTGTGGGGTTTTCAGCTTCTTCACCCTGAGCAGCAGCAATGTTTAAAATATGTTGGGACAAAGGAGTTATTCTCCCAGAAAAACCAGTCCCATTTTTCCTTAAATAAGAAAACATTTTGCTGATTAATTCAGGACTTGGTTGAGTCCTTCTATGTTCCAAAGGTTCTTTTAATTGACTATTTATGATTAAATGGTTGGCCTATATATTCTTTTTCATCCCTTCAAAAATCATAGCCGAAAAATTAAATGGTTGGCCTGTAGCCAGACAAATCAAGGCTGAAGCTTGAGTTGTACTGAATTCATTCCACCCAGTTGTTTTAGGGCTAAGACAATGTAAAAGGGTGTGAATAAGGAATTTCCATTGTGGGCAGAGGAGGCGTTTAAAAAATTTTAAATTATCAGTTTGCCTCTCATACCCAATTTTTTCAAGTTCCTCAAAAATAGTAGAAGTAGGAAGACAAGTTGTTGCCTCATCATCTGCAAGACGAAGTATTCTTCTCACAGATGTCTCAGTAACGACTATTCTTTCTTCATCTACTGTGGCTATTAACATTTCTTCCCTATGTTTAGTTTCAGCCTTGACAGTAGACCAAAACTCTCTCACGTGGGATTTATATATGGTGGGATTCAATGTTAATGCATACGTTATTTGTGATGCATTAAGAAAGTCAATGACTTCAGTAAAACCCTCGGCTTCTGGGACCTTTTGAAGAAATGCGATTTGATTGTGATCGGCGGAGTATTCGCGTCTCCTCATCGTGAATTAGGGTTTTAATTTTGGGTGTTTTTGATCGGATGATATAAAGATGTGTTAGGGTTTGAATGGGGTTTAATTTTGGGCGAACAAATTTACTGGTGAGATCGAATTGGGTTTTTATGCCGTTTGGATCTAATTAGGGTTTTATTCGCGCCAATTTGCAAAATAGTCCCTTTACTTTCAAACGGAGTAGCAGAATCCCAATAGTTTCAACTTGAGCAGCATAACCTTCAGCAGCAGAATGGTATGCCCAGTAGCAGAAACTTTTGAACCAGTAACAGAATGTTCTCTGAACATTCCAAACATCTTTTTCTCATCAATCAATCATTCCCTTCTGACTTATCCTACAAAAGATTAGTCCAAAACCACAAAAACACAAACTAGAATATTCCACAATAATCACAAGGCATAGCCATACATAGCAGCAGAATAACCAACTTAGCAGCAGACAACACACAGACATAGCAAGGACTAGAAACAACTTATTTAATCAATAACAGCACAAATCCTTACAAACTTTTACAAAAATACATAGAGATAACGTTTTTCAAAGATTGATCATATACATACTAGCAATTAAAAATTGAAATCTACCCACATCAAAGCCTTTTGTGAGTAAATCTGCAACATTATTGTCTGTATGTATTTTAACTATTTGAATTAGCTTTTTCTCATAACAATCTCTAATAAAATGGTGTCTTATCTCTATATGCTTTGTTTTAGAGTGAAAAACATGATTTTTGATGATGCACATTGTGCTGTTATTATCAATATAAATTTTGGTGTTCATAAAATTGTACCCATAATCCAGCAATTGGTTTTGGATCCAGAGCACTTGTCCACAGCAACTAGAAACAGCCACATACTCAGCTTCAGTTGTGGAATTTGCCACCACATTCTGTTTCTTGCATTGCCAAGAGATCAACCTATGTCTAAGGAATTGACATCCTCCAGTGGTTGACTTTCTATCCATACTTGCTCCAGCATAATCACTATCTAAGTATGCCACCAGATCAAAAGGTGAATCCTTAGGATACCAAAGGCCCAACTTAGGTTGACTCCTCAAGTACCTAAAAATCCTCTTAATAGCATTCAAGTGTGACACTTTAGGGGACACTTGAAATCTGGCACAAACACACACAACAATAATAATGTCTGGTCTTGAAGCAGTTAGATACATCAATGAACCAATCATTGATCTATACAGATGTACATCAACCTCTTCCCCATCTTCATCCTTGAGCAAAGGCTTGTTGGTCTCTATAGTTGTCTTAGCTGGCTTCACAACAGTAAAACTAAATTTCTTCAAAATGTCAGCCACATTCTTGTCTTGGCTGATGAAAATCCCATCTGACTTCTGGTTAACTTGAAGCCCAAGAAAGAAGGTGAGTTCCCCCATAGAACTCATCTGAAATCTATTGTGCATGAGCTTCTCAAATTCTTCACATAACACCTTGTTTGTAGACCCAAAAATGATATCATCTACATAAACTTGGACTAGTAGAATATCATTTTTGTCTTTCTTAATGAACAATGTCTTATCAATGGTTCCCTTGTTGAAGCCATTAGATAACAAATACTTGGACAAGGTGTCATACAAAGCTCTTGGAGCCTGATGTAGACCATATAGTGCTTTCTCCACCTCATAAACCCTATCAGTTTAATTAGGGTCTTCAAAACCAGGTGGTTGCATCACATATACTTCTTCATCAATCTTTCCATACAAGAAAGCACTTTTCACATCCATCTGATACACTGGGAAGTTCTTGAATGAAGCATAAGCTAAGAATAGTCTGATTGCCTCTATTTTTGCTACTGGAGCAAACACCTCATCATAATCAATGCCTTCCTACTGAGTGTACCCCTGAGCCACCAATCTTGTTTTGTTTCTGACCACAATTCCTCTTTCATCTCTCTTGCATCTGAACACCCATTTTGTTCCAATTGCCCTCTTCCCATTAGGCAAATCAACTAATGTCCAGACTTCTTGAAGCTTGAACTGCAACAATTCCTCTTGCATAGCTTCAACCCAACTAGAATCTTGCATAGCTTTATGAGTAGTCTTGGGTTCCACTTGTGACAGAAAACAAGCAAACTTGCAATTTTGTAGATCCTTGTGGCTATTTCTCTGATGTAGTGATTGAGCAAATAATCCTTGATGAATCAAATCACTCAACCCCTTTGTTTTACTTCTGGTATGAACAGCATATTGAACATCACCAATTATCTGCTCTTTTGGATGATGTTTATGAATTCTAGTGGTTGGAATAGGACTGACTGGTATCACATTTCCATGTTGTTTAAATCAGCCTCTGCACCAAACCCTTCTACAACTTCATCATTTGTATCAACATAAATATTCTCCAAACCAGGTATCTCATCAGAAGAATCATCATTAGAAAACCAATTTCCTTCAGCAGTAGGAAATTTAGGTGCAGCAGTAGAACTACTAGGCTGATGATGAACTCAAATAAGTACATTTTATTATCATTATTTATCCTGTTTATTTGACTTGTTTTATTATATTATCTATGAGAATCGATACATTAATGTTTACTTTAGTAATTCTCAGGTAAAAACAAGCATTATGTGAAACTTGGCGATTTTGGACTAATTATGGAGCAAAACAAGCAAGATGTCAAAAGTCTACTGAAATCCAGAAGATGCGCTGCATCTCACTCAACAGATACGACGCAATGTCATACTTAGATGAATTCGAAGACCCTTGCCTGACTTTGAAGAATGCGCCGCATGCAATTCTGCCATGCGCCGCATACGAAACTCTGGTCAAAGAAGAAGATCAAGCTCGTTCTACTCCAGATACACCGCAATATACTTCTAACATACAGCATATCACTATCAAGATTTCACAAGTTACAATCCAAGTACATGCGCCGCATACAAAGATCAAGTTACGCCGCATCTGAAGACGGTGTACGAATATTCCAGAATATATTAATCTTGGACCCCACGCGAAGTTAAGTCAATGCGCCGCATCTATCAAATCAATGCGCCGCATCTGTCTCTGAGACAGAAACTATAAATACCCCAAGGACAGACGAATTTGAGCACTCTCTCAGACATATAGAGACCGAAGACCATATAACCCTAGAGCCGAATTCAGACGACTAAGCAGCACAAGACACACCTCAAACAAAGATACAAGAGCTGTAAGAAGGTCCTGCATGTATTCAATTCATTAAGTAGTTTTGTTTTATTGTATTAGTACGCTTTAATTCATCAGGATTGATGGGCTTGTGTCATGTGACTACGGAAGATTATGCACTCCCCTTAATATTGCTTTCCCATTAATTAAAGTTTATATGTTGATGTCTTAGGTGACTTTTATTAGTGCATTGATAACCTCTGTGTCTAGCTGAGTCTTGCTTGGGTCGCCATGCCCCTTCCTCGCCTATTTGTTTTAGCGTCTCTTAAATAAATATGATAGACATAAGTAATCATTAAGAGTTTACTCGCCGATAAGATTAGAGCCAACGAGAAATGTTTAATTATATACACTTCATATAAAACTAGCAATAAAACACGTGACAAGCTACTTAATTATCAGGACAGGTCTTCTTATTGTCTCGAGTATCTATCTGTGTACGTGTGTGCTAATCGCTGATTCGTGCTCATTAGTTTAGTTTTCTACTTAATTATAACCAAACCGTGCCAGTCTCTCAGGCTGAAACCCCCTTGCGTTAGATTAGGTTGTATAGCTAACTTAGGATATTAAAATACTGATTAGAATTACTAGATAATACGTTCCACTCTTAGTGATCGACACTCTACTTACCATTATATTCATACTGACCGGGTACACTGCTCGTTAAGTGTGTGTGTTATTGATAAGTCGGCTAAATATAAATTTAAAACTTGAGTAGACATTAATACTGCTAAACCGCAACGACACATCAAGCGCATCAAGTTTTTGGCGCCGTTGCCGGGGAGTGAATTGTTATTATCTGTTAATTTGATTTAGTATTTTAATTAGGTTTTTCTTTTTGGTTTTTTATTTTTTTTTAATTTTTTTTTTTTCTTTTTTTTTTTTTTTAGATTCTAACCACTAACTCTGTTGTGTATTAGATAGATTGCATTCATTGTATAATTTGCATATTTTCTGTTTTTGTTTGTTTTCTTTAATTTTTTTTTTCTTTTTGTTTGTTCTTATTTTTGTTTTTCTTTTTGCTATTTTTCCGCATTCTGCTATCGTTGTATTGTGCTAATACAAACGATACGGCACATCTGTTTTCACAGATACGGCGTATTGCGTTTAATTTTTATAAAATACAACGCGTTTAATAAATTCGATACGACGCATCTTTCCTCAAGATACGGCGTATTCTGTTTTTAATAAGAAATTTTTCTAAACCCTAACGCCATACGACGCATCTGTTTTCACAGATACGGAGTATTTTCTATTTAAATTAAAAACAGTTTTTCGAATTATTAAACAGAAGCGACGCATCGATCTTTATCGATACGGCGCATCTATTAAATCAAAAATCTTGTATTTTGAAACGTAACGAAAATACGGCGCATTAGCTTTAGTTAATACGACGCATTTAATTTTAATAAATAAAATCGATTTTTGATAATTTAAACCTGATACGGCGCATTCTAATTTATAAGCGGTGTATCTGTTTTCTGAATAAAAGTCTGATTAAATTTTAACGAAATAAGATACGGCGTATCCAACTTTCTGGATACGGCGCATCGTTTGCAGATATCAGCAACTTTTATTTTTCTTATTCCCGAATGGAAAATATTCTAACTTACCCTTACACTAGGAAGTATTTACTTTGAAATCTACCTGTCTTTAATTTTCAGGAACAATGTTCGATATTTTCCCCAACTGGTTCGGAAAACCCCAAAGAAACCTTACCATGGAAGAGTTTGCACTACTAATCGCTCAAGCAAATGAAAAAGAACATCATGAAGCAAGAAACTTTATTAATGAATTCAAAGGCAGTCATGAGCTGTTACTAAAGGAACAAAACAACATGATTAATGGATTGGCAATTGAAGTGCACCAATTGTCAACGGTGCTTAACAAGATTCTTCTGGTAAAACACGATTTGAAAGGGATTACAACTAGAGGCGGAAAGTCAACATTTAAAATCGGAGAGACACCCGAGGATAACAGCACAAACAAGATTTCCCCTGAATCTATATCATCTGAGCAAGAGCAACCAAAAGAGATTAATCCAGAACCTGAGATTAGAGAAGAACCTTCTGTTGAACCTAAACAATCAACACTACCTTTTCCACATAGGGTAAGGAAGGAGAAAGAAGATGCCTATCAAAGGAAGTTCCTGGAGAATCTCAAGCAGCTGCAGCTAAGCATACCATTTATGGAAGCCCTAGTGCAAACGCCAAAATATGCTAAATATCTCAAGAGCTTGCTTACAAACAAGTCCAAACATGAAGAGGCTTGCACTGTAACAATGGGGGAAAGAAGCTCAGCAGCATTGCGCAACAAACTTCCATCTAAGGAGAAAGATCCAGGGAGTTTCACTATTCCTTGTCAAATTAAAAATTTACATATTGGAAATGCTTTAGCCGACCTAGGAGCTAGTATAAGTCTTATGCCCTCTTCTATGTATGAAAAATTAGACCTTGGTGAACCAAAACCTACTAGGATGTGCTTTGAGCTAGCTGATAGGTCCATACAATACCCATTAGGAATAGCTGAAAATATATTAATAAAAGTTGATAAATTTGAATTACCTATTGACTTTGTTATCCTCGATATGCCCGAAATTCTAGAACTCCTATAATATTAGGACGACCATTTTTAGCTACTGCTAGAGCCATGATTGATGTTTTTAATAAAAAGATAACTCTTACGATAGGAAAAGATGAGGTTGAATTTAATATGGAACAATCTATGAGTAAAACTAATTATGAAGATGATGAATGCTATAATATCGATGTTTCTGATGACACGATTAATCAATTTACTCAGAAATTGTTAAAAAATAATTTGCTTGATTCTTATCTGCTTAAAAATTTAGAAAACACAATCGCCATAGAAGATCAAGTTGATGAAAATACTATTGATAATAATTTCGCTGTTGATTCCGCTGTTTGTAACGCCATACGACGCATCGAAAATATCGATGCGGCGCATTTATCTGATGACAGCAACGACGTAATAAAAGAACAAGTTTATTCCGCTAGTGCTAATAAAATTGATGATGTCAAACCTGTGCTTAAGGACCTCCCTTCTACTTTGGAATATGCTTATTTAAATGGGAACACACTTTTTAATCACCATCTAGGAAGAGCTTTGCAACAATATGGAGTGTATCATAGGGTTTCCACTGCATACCATCCTCAATCCAATGGGCAAACTGAAGTAACCAATAGGACTATAAAACGGATTCTAGAAAAAACGACTGGATATAATCCGAAAGGGTGGTCTGACAAGTTAAATGATGCTTTATGGGCGTTTCGTACAGCCTATAAGACACCGACGGGATGCACTCCATTTCGTCTTGTATACGGAAAAGCATGCCACCTACCGGTCGAAATAGAACAAAGTGCATATTGGGCTTTGAAGAAATGTAACATGGATATGGAAGCTGCAACGAAGAACCGTTTCATGGAACTCAATGAACTCTATGAACTAAGAGATGAGGCCTACAGAAACACTAAGATCTACAAAGAAAGAACTAAAAGATGGCATGACTCGAGGTTACATGGGGATAAAATGTTTACTATTGGAGAAAAAGTGTTGCTATTTAATTCTCGATTAAAGATGTATCCAGGTAAACTTAAATCAAGATGGACGGGTCCGTTCGTTGTCAAGAAAGTGTATCCATATGGGACTATTGAAATATGCGATAAAAATGGTTATATATTCAAGGTAAACGGGCAACGAGATAAAAAATACTTTGATAATAAAATTGAGGATACTGAGAACGAGGTGGTGGAGTTTGAACCCGAAGTATTGGAATAAGGAGCTGAACGTGAGTCTAACTTGAAGACTCTGGAATAAAGACAAGTGCTGACCGGGAGACAACCCGATGGAAAATTTTTTTACTTTTCTGTTCTGGGTCGAGTCTGTCAGACCTGCAGAAGATGCGGCGCATCTCCATCATAAGATGCGACGCATCACCTGCACTGGTCATATCTTATTTCATTTTCTTCATTTTTATTTTTGACTTTAAAACTTTCTGTCAGTTTATTTAATGCGGCGCATCCCTGGTTAAGGATGCGACGCATCTTTTATTCTGATTCGTATTTATTCCAAGCTCGATACGGCGTATCTTCTTCCATAAGATACGGCGTATCGACTGACCTGATGATTTACAGTTTAATTTTTTAGGTTTTATTTTTACTAACTACTAATGTATTATGCAAGTTTGAACCTTCTTAACTCAGGTGTGTTAAAGTCTAAATGGTATTATAGATTCCTGCATTTTTGTGGATACATCATCTATGAAGCTTAAACGTTCTCATCCACAAGAAAGTTGATTTTTGCTCTTATACGAATAATGGAGGATCAAACCGAGCAAATCTCAGGGAATTTTTCTGTTCTAATTCTTTTATTTTCCAGTTTTTAACCTTTGACACAAACAACGAGGACGTTGTTTAACTTAAGTGGGGGGATAGAGAATTAGAACACTTACTTGTCCTAAACTTTTTCAAAATATGCTTAAAATGCACATAATATATCAAAATTTAAAATTTTTTTTAGCATGTTTTTGTTTAAAGTCTAAATTACATAACCGCACACATAACTCTATTCTTTCAAAAATATTAAAACTTTAGTGTGCTGGTGACTTGTAAACTTTAGAACTTGGCTTGTGTACTATTCGAGACCACCATAATGAGTATTATCTATATAATTGGAGTGACTTGTCTAAATTGGTAAATTTCTAGGATTACACCCAAATAGCCTTTATATGTTATGTGATATTAACTAACTACACTGGTTAGTTAACCTCCGTATAAACCCTTTGTTTACTCTCACTTTTAGAGTAAGATACCCCTAGAAAAACCCTCAGAGCCATTCCTTTCGTTTCTTACACCTTTGTTATAATGTTTCGATACACCCTTACACCATAGCCTACCCTGTAGATTAAAATCCGTGGTTAATTGCTTTAGGCAAAGTGTGTTTCCTTACATTACCTGTGTTCGCGTGCGTAATTCATTATCTTTGGTTAGGTCGGGAAATTGCACAATGCAATTGGTATGAAAGTAAATATTGTATATCTTTTAGTTTATTTTTCGTGTGTTTGCTACTTTCACTATTACAGTTATTTCTGAAAGTATGAAGAGTATGAAAAATTATCCGGAAAAATAGTGATAGAAAAGTTGTGAAATTTTACACATATGTTGATGTAAAAAAAAAAAATCGAAAAAAATTAGAAAAGAAAAAGAAAAAGGAAAAGTTGGAAGTTTGTTTTAACCAACTTATATAAAGTTTTATATTAAGTGGGAGATATCACCACTATTTGTTGTTGTAGATTATATTTCTGGATTGAATGGGAGTTGGCTGTTATGGGAACGCCAACTAAGGTTATTCTTTGATTGAGATTTTGTTGAGTATAATTCGTGTCTACCTAAAGCGTGTGTTTCAAGTGTTAAAGCGTGAGTTATTCAATGATATGAGTCTTATTCATGGGATGGTTGGGAAAGTGATTAACCACACTTAGGATTTTAATTTATCTGTTTTGTTTATTTTTCATTCTAAACCAATTTGTATACCAAATATTATCGATACCCTATATCATTCTTCATCCAAACCTTTGATTTATTGAGATTAGGGATTTGAGCAATCTTAAGTATCGTAGTCGTGGATTCGGCTATGCATTTATGATTTTGTCGCCCTTTTTGATATAATATTATTGGTGAAGATTACTTGGTCCTATCTTTAGCCTATTCGAGTTAAGGATTTGAGCAATTGCAAGTATCGTGGTTGTGGATTCGATCATGTATTTGTAGTTTTGTCACCTTTTCTGGAATAAGAGATCGATAGAGATTAAAAAGGATGATCAACCCTTAACCAACAAACCCTTTTTACCGCTTTAGACTTGTTACTCCTTGGCTTTAGTGGGGGAGATGCGTATACTTGCCAAGCCTATGATAGAATATTCGTCACGACTAAGCAACTAAACGATTTAGAATTGTTTTAGATTAAAAATTATTTTGGTTTCTACTTCGTTAAGTGTTTGGTTGTGTGATTATGACAAAACGAATACGTGCTTAAATATAAAAATAAATCCTAATATCTTTTAGGATACATTTTCAGACGATTAATTCTATGGTTTACTTGGGGACAAGTAAAGTTCAAGTGGGGGGATATTTGATGAACTCAAATAAGTACATTTTATTATCATCATTTATCCTGTTTATTTGACTTGTTTTATTATATTATCTATGATAATCGATACGTTAATGTTTACTTTAGTAATTCTCAGGTAAAAACATGCATTATGTGAAACTTGGCGATTTTGGACTAATTATGGAGCAAAACAAGCAAGATGTCAAAAGTCTACTGAAATCCAGAAGATGCGCCGTATCTCAATCAACAGATACGACGCAATGTCATACTTAGATGAATTCGAAGACCCTTGCCTGACTTTGAAGAATGCGCCGCATGCAATTCTGCCATGCGCCGCATACGAAACTCTGGTCAAAGAAGAAGATCAAGCTCGTTCTACTCCAGATACGCCACAATATACTTCTAACATACGGCGTATCACTATCAAGATTTCACAAGTTACAATCCAAGTACATGCGCCGCATACAAAGATCAAGTTACGCCGCATCTGAAGACGGTGTACGAATATTCCAGAATATATTAATCTTGGACCCCACGCGAAGTTAAGTCAATGCGCCGCATCTATCCCTGAGACAGAAACTATAAATACCCCAAGGACAGACGAATTTGAGCACTCTCTCAGACATATAGAGACCGAAGACCATATAACCCTAGAGCCGAATTCAGACGACCAAGCAGCACAAGACACACCTCAAACAAAGATACAAGAGCTGTAAGAAGGTCCTGCATGTATTCAATTCATTAAGTAGTTTTGTTTTATTATATTAGTACGCTTTAATTCATCAGGATTGATGGGCTTGTGTCATGTGACTACGGAAGATCATGCACTCCCCTTAATATTGCTTTCCCATTAATTAAAGTTTATATGTTGATGTCTTTGGTGACTTTTATTAGTGCATTGATAACCTCTGTGTCTAGCTGAGTCTTGCTTGGGTCGCCATGCCCCTTCCTCGCCTATTTGTTTTAGCGTCTCTTAAATAAATAGGATAGACATAAGTAATCATTAAGTGTTTACTCGCCGATAAGATTAGAGCCAACGAGAAAGGTTTAATTATATACACTTCATATAAAACTAGCAATAAAACAAGTGACAAGCTACTTAATTATCAGGACAGGTCTTCTTATTTTCTCGAGTATCTATCTGTGTACGTGTGTGCTAATAGCTGATTCGTGCTCATTAGTTTAGTTTTCTACTTAATTATAACCAAACCGTGCCAGTCTCATAGGCTGAAACCTCCTTGCATTAGATTAGGTTGTATAGCTAACTTAGGATATTAAAATACTGATTAGAATAACTAGATAATACGTTCCACTCTTAGTGATGACACTCTACTTACCATTATATTCATACTGACCGGGTACACTACTCGTTAAGTGTGTGTGTTATTGATAAGTCGGCTAAATATAAATTTAAAACATGAGTAGGAATTAATACTGCTAAACCGCAATGACACATCACGCGCATCAGCTGAGATGTAGTATCTTTTGGCTTAGCAGCAGAATGAGAGATACTGCTGCTAGCATTGCTCTGCACATTATCAACATGTGGCTCTTCAGTAACCACTTTTTCATCACTTGAAGGTCTTTTCCCACCTTCAGAATCTCCATTAGGTCCATCATGAACAACATCTGATTGTGAACTCTTGCCCTCATTCTCTCTTGGTGTGAAAAGCTGATCAAGCTTCCATCTCTCAATCAAGACAAACTCCTTTGCAGATTCATCATCTTTAGCTTGTGTACCTGCATTAGGGTTAGCTTGTGTACCTGCAGACATGTTAGTTGAACCTGCCAACACTGGCTCATAATTCATGGACTTAGTCAAAGAATCAATATCAAAGAGCCATTCAGGTCCTTTTCCAGCAACACTAGGTGTGGTTTCACTAAACCTAACATGTAAGTTTTCTTCCACATGCCTAGTCCTTTGATTGAATACCCTAAAAGCCTTACTATTTGTAGAGTATCCAACAAAGTAACCTTTGTCTGCTTTCTCATCAAACTTGCCTAGTGAGTCAATGGTATTTAAGATAGTGACAGGACACCCAAATGGTTTCAAGAAATCTATCATAGGTTTCCTACCATGCAACAATTCATAAGGGGTCTTGTTATGAGGCTTAACTACCTTACTCCTATTTTGCACAAAGCAAGCAGTATTCACTGCTTCAGCCCAAAAGGTAGTGGGTAATTTTGACTCTGACAACATAGTCCTAGCTGCCTCAATTAGTGTTCTATTCCTCCTCTCAGCTACACCATTTTGCTGAGGAGTTCTAGCTACACTAAACTGTCTTAAGATACCTTTTTCCTCACAGAACTGATTCATCACACTATTCTTAAATTCAGTTCCATTGTCACATCTGATTATCTTAACTTTGTGATTAACTAGGTTTTCTATTCTAGTTATGAAGGCCTTAAGAATATTAGAGGTCTCATCCTTAGTTCCTAGAAAGAATACCCAAGTAAATCTGCTAAAATCATCAGTGACAACTAAGCAATACATCTTTTTATTCAAGCTTTTCACAAAAGTTGGTCCAAACAGATCCATGTGTAACATATGCAAGGGCTCAGAAATAGAGTTCACCACTTTGGACTTACAAGAAGCTCTGTGTTGCTTTCCCATTTGACAAGCAACACAGGTTTCAGGATTTTCAAAATTTTTTGAAGGTAAACCTCTTACAAGGTTGCCCTTGACCAGTTTATTTATTGTTTTGAAATTCAAATGGCCCAATCTTCTATGCCAAAGTTTGGATTCATCAATTGTGGCTTTGGCAAACAGACAAGTTAAATCTCTTTTGGGAAGGATGTTCTTTATGTCCACACTGTATATATTGTCTTTTCTAGGGACTCTAAGTTGCACTAATTTATCATCAGGCAGCTTGTAGTCAGGAGATAAGACAAGACACTCAGTGTCTGTAAAAAGAACAAAATTCTTTTTGTCATACATTTGTGAGACACTAAAAAGATTGAACTTAAGTCCATTGACCAAATACACTTTATCAAAATCCAAATTGCCTGTTCTAATAGAACCTTTTCCAACAATTTTACCTCCTTTGGGGTCATTCCCAAAGACAACATATCCACCATCCAAAGCTTGAAAATCTTCCAGGTTTCTTTGGTCTCCAGTCATGTGTGAAGAGCATCCACTATCAAAAATGCATTTATCCTTTAGCTCCTTTTGTAGATTGCCCTGCACAAAAAGTAAGAGAATTAGTTTCTCTTTGGGACCCAAGCCATTACTGACTTGGATCGCCTTGTTGATGTGCGTGTGTATTGCTCTAATTTTTATACCCACGGTATGTCGTTGTGGTTTTAGCAGTATTCAAGTTTTAAATTTATATTTAGCCAACTTATCAATAACACACACACTTTAACGAGCAGTGTACCCGGTCAGTATGTATATAATGGTAAGTAGAGTGTCGATCACTAAGAGTGGAACGTATTATCTAGTTATTCTAATCAGTATTTTAATATCTTAAGTTAGCTATACAACCTAATCTAACGCAAGGGGGTTCAGCCTGAGAGACTGGCACGGTTTGGTTATGATTAAATATAAACTAAACTAATAGGCACGAATCAGCGATTAGCACACACGTACACAGATAAATACTTGAGACAATAAGAAGACCTGTCCTGATAATTAAGTAGCTTGTCACATGTTTTATTGCTAGTTTTATATGAAGTGTATAGTTCGATGCGACGCACTGAGAGTTAAACCTTTCTCGTTGGCTCTAATCTTATCGGCGAGTAAACCCTTAATGATCACTTATGTCTATCCTATTTATTAAAGACACGCTGAAACAAATAGGCGAGGAAGGGGCATGGCGACCCAAGCAATGCTCAGCTAGACACAGAGGTTATCAATGCACTAATAAAAGTTACCAAAGACATCAACATATAAACTTTAATTAATGGGAAAGCAATTTTAAGGGGTGCCCATGGTTTTCCCTAGTCACATGGAATCGGCCCATCAATCCTGATGAATTAAAGTGTACTAATACAATAAAATAAAACTAATTAATGAATTGAATACATGCAGGACCTTCTTACAGCTCTTGTATCTTCGTTCAAGGTGTGTCTTGTGCTGCTAATGCGTCTGAATTCGGCTGTCTTCTGCTAAGTCTCGTACTAGGTATATTGCACTGTTCAACCCCTCGAAATTTGTCTGACTTTGGGGTATTTATAGTTTCTGTCTGAGGGTTAGATGCGGCGCATTGAATAAGTAGATGCGGCGCATTGACTTAACTTCGCGTGGGGTCCAAGATTAATATATTCAGGAATATTCGTACACCGCCAGAAGATGCGGCGTAACTCCATTTATCTATGCGGCGCATGTCCTTTGCCGTCTTGGATTATAACTTGTGAAATCTTGATAGTGATGCGCCGTATGTAAGAAGTAGGATGCGGCGTATCTGGAGCAGAATGATCTTGATCTTGTTCATTTCAGTAGACTCTTAATATCTTGCTTGTTTTGCTCCATAATTAGTCCAAAATCGCCAGGTTTCACATAATACTTGTTTTTACATGGGAATTACAAAAGTAAACATTAACGTATCGATTCTCACAGATAATATAATAAAACAAGTCAAATAAATAGGATAAATGATGATAATAAAATGTACTTATTTGAGTTCATCAAATATCCCCCCACTTGAACTTTACTTGTCCCCAAGTAAACCTTAGAATAAATCTTATTAAAATGTATCCTAAAAGATATTAGGATTTGTTTTTATATTTAAGGCATGTATTCGTTTTTTGTCATAATTGCACAACCATACACTCAACGAGTTAGAAATAAAATAAAATATTTTGATAAAAGCAAATCTAATCGTTTAACTGTCCAGTCGTGACAAATATTCTATCATAATCTTGGCAAGTATACGCATCTCCCCCACAAAAGCCATGGAATAACATGTCTAAAGCGGTAAAAAGGGTTTGTAGGTTAAGGGTTAATCATTCTTCTTAATCTCTATCGATCTCAAATTCCAGAAAAGGCGACAAAATCACAAATACATGATCGAATCCACGAACACGATACTTGCAATTGCTCAAATCCTTAACTCGAATAGGCTAAAGATAGGACCAAGTAATCTTTACCAATAATATTATATCAAAAAGGGCGACAAAATCATAAATACATAGCCGAATCCACGACTATGATACTTAAGATTGCTCAAATCCCTAATCTCAATAAATCAAAGGTTTAGATAAAGAATAATATAGGGTATGGATAATATTTGGGATACAAATTGGTGTAAAATGAAAAATAAACAAAACGGATAAATTAAAATCCTAAGTGTGGTTAATCACTATCCCAACCATCCCATGAATAAGAATCATATCATTGAATAACTCACGCTTTAACACTTGAAACACACGCTTTAGGTAGACACGAATTATACTCAACAAGATCTCAATCAAAGAATATCCTTAGTTGGCATTCCCATAACGGCCAACTCCCATTCAATCCATAAATATAATATACAACAAATAGTGGTGATATCAACCACTTAATACAAAACATTACATAAGTTGGTTAAAACAAACATCCAACTTTTTCTTTCTTTTCTTTTCTATTTTTTTTTTTTTTTTTTTTTTTTACATCAACATATATAAACATAGATGTGTAAAATTTCACCAGATCACTATAATGATAACTCTGGATAATTTTTCCATACTTTTCATACTTTCAGAAATAACTATAATAACGAAAGTGGTAAACACACGAAAAATAAACTCAAAGATATACAATATTTACTTTCATACCAATTGCATTGTGCAATTTCCTGACTCAACCAAAGATAATGAATTACGCACGCGAACACAGGTAATGTAAGGAAACACACTTTGCCTAAAGCAATTAACCAACCACGGATTTTAATCTACAAGGTAGGCTAAGGTGTAAGGGTGTAACGAAACATTATAACAAATGTGTAAGAAACGAAAGGAATGGCTCTGAGTGTTTTTCTAGGGGTATCTTACTCTAAAAGTGAGAGTAACAAAAGGTTTATACGGGGGTTAACTAACCAGTGTAGTTAGTTAATATCACATAACATATAAAGGCTATTTGGGTGTAATCCTAGAAATTTACCAATTTAGACATGTCATTCCAATTATAAAGATAATACTTATTATGGTGGTCTCGAATAGTATACAAGCCAACTTCTAAAGTTTACAAGTCACCGGCACACTCGTAGATTTGTGAATTTTGAAAAGTTCACAATTTTTGAAAATAATGTTATGTGTGCAGCTATGTAATTTAGACTTTAAACAAAAACATGCTAAAAACTTTAAATTTTGATATATTAAGCGCATTTTAAGCATATTTTGAAAAAGTTTAGGACAAGTAAGTGTTCTAATTCTCCAATCCCCCCACTTAAGTTAAACAACGTCCTCGTTGTTTGTATCAAAGGTTAAAAACTGGAAAATAAAAGAATTAGAACAAAAAAAACTCCCCTGAGATTTGCTCGGTATGTTCCTTCATTATTTGTATAAGAGCAAAAATCAACTTTCTTGTGGATGAAAACGTTTAAGCTTCATATTTGATGTATCCACAGGAAATGCGGGAATCTATAATACCATCAAGACTTTAACACACCTGAGTTAAGAAGGTTCAAACTTGCATAATACATTAGTTGTTAGTGAAAATAAAACTTAAAAATTAAACTGAAAATCATCAGGTCAGTCGATACGCCGTATCTTATGGAAGAAGATACGCCGTATCGAGCCTGGAATAAAATACGAATCAGAATAAAAGATGCGTCACATCCTTAACCAGGGATGCGCCGCATTAAAATACTGACAGAAGGTTTTTAAAGTCAAAAATAAAAATGCAGAAAATTAAATAAGATATGACCAGTGCAGGCGATGCGTCGCATCTTAGGATGGAGATGCGTCGTACCTTCTGCGGGCCTGACAGACTCGACACAGAACAGAATAGTAAAAATTTTCCGGGTTGTCTCCCGGTCAGCACTTGTCTTTATTCCAGAGTCTTCAAGTTAGACTCACGTTCAGCTCCTTATTCTGTTCTATTAATCCCCACATGTCCATGCACGATGTAGTTGCGAATTACTTCGTCACGAACATATTCCGGCCCCAATTCAAGTACACCTTTGTAGAATCCTTTCATCTTTTGGTACGGATATTCGATCCCTTTCTCAGCATCATTTTCATCTACAAAAAGAAATGGTGTATATTTGTAACAAAATTTGTTAGGGGCATGTTTAAACCTTTGGTGAGCACGAGGCATCATGTAAGTGATAACGTTGTTTCCACTTTTAAAGGTGATCTTTCCTTCAAATCTTTTAGCGTTAATATCGACCTCCTTACAAAATGGTTTCCCAATGATCACGTCACCCATTTCAACATCACGATAAGCATCCATGTTTTCCACCACGGTGAAATCTGTAATAATAGTTAAATTCCCCACAAAAATAGGTACATTCATGAACATTCCGACTACGTTTTTCCCTTTATACTCAATTTTGTTTTTCATTATAGAATTATAGAAATCTCTTGACATTACATTAATTGGTAAATATAGGGAAAAAATTGGCACTAACTTGTTTAAATCCAATCATGCAAGGAAATTGTTAATTATAAGCACAATCTACATGGATCTTTCTACCGTAATCACAGACACTAGGATATCCTTCAAATTCATCATAATTCTTAGTGTTGATCATATTGATTCTAGGTATATCCATAATTTCTCCTTCATCAATTTCGGGTTCTAAATCCTCCATAAATTGATCATTGATTCCTAACGGTAAATTAAGAGCATTTAATTCAATGTAGTCTCCATTATAGGTCTCAAGTGATTCATTATTTACCAAGGTTCCTCCCATAGAACTAGCTTCTAGATCGATGTCCATACGTTCTCTTAATCCTAGCACATAGACGCCTCTAATTATGCTTTTAGCAGGATTTTGGCACTTATAGACTAGTTTATTATTCCCTACCCTTAATGAGATTTTTCTTTTAAACACATCAATCTTAGCATGGGCGGTAGACAAGAAAGGTCTTCCAAGGATTAAAGGAATCTTAACATCCTCGGGCATATATAATATAACAAAGTCTACGGGGAAAACAAACTTCTCAATCTTAACTAGCACATTATTAGCAATCCCTTCAGGTCGTTTTACCGTTTTATCAGCCAATTCAATAAGCACCTTAGTTGGTGCTAATTTTCCTAGTCCTAGGGTAGTGAATGTCTTAAGGGGTATTACACTAACGCTAGCTCCTAAGTCAGCTAACACATTATTGAAAGATATTATCATTAATTGAACAAGGTAAAATAAAACTTCCTGGGTCCTTTTCTTTATTAGGCAAGGCATGTAAGTCGGTTGCAGAGCTCTCTTCTTTCATTGTAGCCTGGATCTCTTCTTCAATCTTTGTCTTCTCTTTTAGTAACCTCCTTAAACTGATTGAAGAATTAAAGAAAAATTCGGGCTTCGCAGCATCATTACCATGCATCAATCTTCTAGGAATATTAGGTGTGACTTCCTCAGTGGTGCTTATGGCCTTGACATGATCTCTCGGGTTGGTTTCAGTCGAGCTAGGTAAACTTCCGTATCCCCTTTCTTGAAGAACTTTGCTCATTTGTCCAATTTGTTGTTCCAATGCTTTGATCGAAGCTCCTTAATTTCTCGTGATAGTATCCGTTGAGGCTCGGATTTCCTTGATCATAGCAGTGTTCTCTTCATGTCTTTTAGCAGCATCGGCTATAATTTGCTTAAGAGTGTCATCTAAAGTCTGCCTCCTCTCCTGATAAGTGGGATTAAAATTGTTCTTTTGATATTATCCCGGAGTAGCTTCCCTAAATCTTCCTGAAGGTCGGAATGGTTGTCCAAATTGTGTGTAGTATGCTTCTTCAAAAGTCTCACTTTCATTCTTATTAGGGCAATCTTTAGTGTAGTGAGGTCCTTCGCATTTTTCACATCCAACTTGGGCAGCATAAACTTTCTCATCACGCTTCTTCATCTCTCTACTAATTTTATCCAATTGAGCTTGAATAGCAGCAAACCCGTCAAAATTAGTGTTGCTCTTAGATCTAGTAGAGGTTCCATCGTGCCATTTTTGAGAATGATCAGCAGCTTCTTGGATAGCTTTCCTAGCATTGGCTGCACTCATTTGAGGCACAGCTCCCTTAGCATCCAAGATTTGTCTAGTAGGCACGTCCAATCCTTGATAGAACAATATTATCTCCTGCATTTCACTTAGATAATGTTGAGGGCATTTCATCAATAGGTCTTTAAATCGTTCCCAAGCTTGATAAAGAGTTTCATCAGGCTCTTGCTTGAAACTGTTGATAGCCTCCATCTTTTTAGCGGTTTTAGCAGGTGGACAATATCTTTTCAGGAATTTGCTCTTCAAATCTTCCCATGTTGTGATTGAACTAGCAGGTTCATTCCTTAGCCACTTATTAGCAGCTCCTTTAAGCGAAATTGGAAAGATCCTTAGCATGAGTTGATCGTCAGAGACTCCTTTTGTAGTAAACAAATCTGCAATCTCGAGGACCTTTTCAACATGTTCATTAGCATCTTCATGTTCTGATCCACTGAAAGCATTTTCTCTTAGCTCCTTGAGAAACTGACCTTTCAACTCAAACTTAGACTTTTCATCAAACTTTGGTCTAGCAACTCCTGAAGTGTAATCAGCACGGGTTTTGTTCATGTATTCCTCCATAGTAGTGTTTTCTGTCATTGTTTCTGTTTCTTCTTCCTCTTTCTCTTCAGAAAAATAATCAAGCTCGAACGAACTTGAGATTTCAAAGCTTTTTGTGTTGAAAAGCCTTTTAAGTGAATGCAGGGCTCGTTCAGGATCTTCGAAAGGTGTAATCAAGTTCTTAGTAGAACTCCTGGTCATGCACTTCTTGAAACTATCACAAAATCATCAGTAGGGTATGTTCAAGAAAGTAGTATATCAGAAAATCAACAACGAAAACGGAATACGAAAAATAAAAGGTACTGATATCTGCAGACGATGCGCCGTATCCAAAACGTTGGATACGCCATATCTTATAATCGTTAAAATTTAATCAGACTTTTATTCAGAAAGCAGATACGCCGCTTAGAATTAGAATGCGCCGTATCAGTTTTAATTATCAAAAATTGATTATATTTATCAAAATTAAATGCGTCGTATTAACAAAAGTTAATGCGCCGTATTTTCGTTACGTTTCAAAATACAAGATTTTTGATTTAGAAGATGCGCCGTATCGATGAAAAACGATGCGTCGTATCTGTTTAATAATTCGAAAATTGTTTTTAATTTAAATAGACAATACGCCGTATCTGCTAAAACAGATGCGTCGTATGGCGTTAGGGTTTAGAAAATTTTCTTATTAAAAACAGAATACGCCGTATCTTGGGGAAAGATGCGTCGTATCGAATTTATTAAACGCGTTGTATTTTATAAAAATTAAACGCAATACGCCGTATCTATGAAAATAGATGCGCCGTATCGTTTATATTAGCTCAGTACAACGATAGCAAAATACAGAAAAACAGAAAAATAAAAACAAAAATAAAAATAAACAAAAAGAAACAAAAATCAAAGAAAACAAATAACACACAAAAACATAAAATATGCAAATAATACAATGAATGCAATTTAACTAATATACAACGGGTTAGCGGTTAGAAATTAAAAATTAAAAAGAAAAACCTAATTAAAATACTAATCAAATTAACAGATAATAACAATTCACTCCCCGGCAACGGCGCCAAAAACTTGATGTGCGTGTGTATTGCTCTAATTTTTATATCCACGGTGTGTCGTTTTGGTTTTAGCAGTATTCAAGTTTTAAATTTATATTTAGCCGACTTATCAATATAACACACACTTTAACGAGCAGTGTACCCGGTCAGTATGAATATAATGGTAAGTAGAGTGTCGATCACTAAGAGTGGAACGTATTATCTAGTTATTCTAATCAGTATTTTAATATCTTAAGTTAGCTATACAACCTAATCTAACGCAAGGGGGTTCAGCCTGAGAGACTGGCACGGTTTGGTTATGATTAAATATAAACTAAACTAATAGGCACGAATCAGCGATTAGCACACACGTACACAGATAAATACTTGAGACAATAAGAAGACCTGTCCTGATAATTAAGTAGCTTGTCACTTTTTTTATTGCTAGCTTTATATGAAGTGTATAGTTCGATGCGACGCACCGAGAGTTAAACCTTTCTCGTTGGCTCTAATCTTATCGGCGAGTAAACCCTTAATGATCACTTATGTCTATCCTATTTATTAAAGACACGCTGAAACAAATAGGCGAGGAAGGGGCATGGCGACCCAAGCAATGCTCAGCTAGACACAGAGGTTATCAATGCACTAATAAAAGTCACCAAAGACATCAACATATAAACTTTAATTAATGGGAAAGCAATTTTAAGGGGTGCCCATGGTTTTCCGTAGTCACATGGAATCGGCCCATCAATCCTGATGAATTAAAGTGTACTAATACAATTAAACAAAACTACTTAATGAATTGAATACATGCAGGACCTACTTACAGCTCTTGTATCTTCGTTCAAGGTGTGTCTTGTGCTGCTAATGCGTCTGAATTCGGCTGTCTTCTGCTAAGTCTCGTACTAGGTATATTGCACTGTTCAACCCCTCAAAATTCGTCTGACTCTGGGGTATTTATAGTTTCTGTCTGAGGGTTAGATGCGGTGCATTGAATAAGTAGATGCGGCGCATTGAGTTAACTTCGCGTGGGGTCCAAGATTAATATATTCAGGAATATTCGTACACCGCCAGAAGATGCGGCGTAACTCAATTTATCTATGAGGCGCATGTCCTTTGCCATCTTGGATTATAACTTGTGAAATCTTGATAGTGATGTGCCGTATGTAAGAAGTAGGATGCGGCGTATCTGGAGCAGAATGATCTTGATCTTGTTCATTTCAGTAGACTCTTAATATCTTGCTTGTTTTGCTCCATAATTAGTCCAAAATCGCTAGGTTTCACATAATACTTGTTTTTACCTAGGAATTACAAAAGTAAACATTAACGTATCGATTCTCACAGATAATATAATAAAACAAGTCAAATAAATAGGATAAATGATGATAATAAAATGTACTTATTTGAGTTCATCACTTGTGCATCATGGTAGTCAAATTTCTTTAACTCCATTGGTTCACTGTTGTGTCTGAGAACATGATCTAAAATTTTAACTTTAGGTTTCCAGACCCAGCAAGCTGAGGCCTTAACAGCATAAAAATGATTGCCCACAAGAGTGTCTGTTATCACTTTGGGCTCAGCAGCAGAATCTGCTTTTGCCTCAGCAGTAGAAGACTCTGTTTTCTTTAGAATGGGCCTTGTTGGTGCCGCAGCAGTAATTATCCTAGAAGCACCATCTCTCAAAAAAACTTCCCTAGGGACCATGTTGCTATTTGGATGAGGGTGAGTCTTTCTAGCAGAATGCTTGTGGTTCACCCTTGAGTGTTGGTTCCTAATAGGTCTTTGGTAGTAATAATAATCTTCCTCTAGATGCTCAAAACTACCACAGCTATAACTTGCCTTCTTAAGTAACTGGAAGTCACTACCTAATCTTTGTGAAACTAGGCTGTTCCAATTTCTTTGATTACCCCTTGGCAAGTTATTAATTTTTCTAGGAAATTCTCTAGGTGTTTCATCAAACTCAGCCATTTTCCTAGAGATACTGCTACCTAACATAGGTTTAACAAACTCAACATTTTTACCTTTTGATTCAGCTTTGTTAACCTGTGCGACTTTTGATTCAACAGATGTAAAAGTATTTTTAACATAGGTGTTGACTCAGTCTCATTATCTTCACCATCTGACACCCAATCCTCAATGATTGGTGCATCAGAAACCTTCTCATCTACCTTAGGTGCATAAGTTCTATCAGGTTTTTCATTATTGGTTCCACTGGCTTCACCTATAGGTTGTGCATCTATCTCAGTAACAAAAGATAATTCCTTCCTAGGAGGGGCAAAGGCACTTTTGACTGGGGGTGGTACTTCATTGTACCCTAAACCACTCCCTTTTCTCAGAATTTGACTTCCAATTGACTTACCTAAAAGATCAGTTGCAAACTGTTGTTTTTCAATCCTAACAACATGTTTCTCCTTATCAGATAAAGCCAAATCTCTAGCCTTTTCAGCCTCTTCAACTCTTTTGTTTAGCATATTAATCTCACAATCTTTCTTAATAATTTCAACTTCTAGACCATTGATCCTATCAACATACTCTACTTCATTCTGTCTAAGAAACTCAAGTTTTACTTCTATAGAATTTAGACCATGTTTATAACCTAAATTATCAAGTTTTAACTTTTCTAGTTCCATTCTTAAACTTTCATTCCTAGACTTTAATTCCTCAACAGTATCTATGCATGATTTAAATGAACAAGAAGACTCATTTGATACCTCAGAGTTTGATCCAGAAGAAGAGTAAGCCATGAGAGCAAAATGTTGTTCTTTGTATTTTTCTTCAGCCATCAATGCATAGTTGGTTCCCTCCTCAGCTTGGTCACTCCAGTCAAACTCTCCCAAGCCATCACAAGAAACCAATTAGCTTCTTCAATAGGAATCTGCCTTGTGTTCTCCTTGTTCTTCTTTGTTGCTCTGCACTCCCTAGCAAAGTGACCATTTCTTTGGCAGTTATAGCACTCCATCTTTGATTTATCAAACCCCATATTGGTTTGACCTCTGTACTTGATCTCCCTACCAGTTTTCTTAAGAAACCTCCTAGCTCTCATAGTGAGCATGGCCATCTACCATTTCAAGTCAATCTCTTAAAGATCATCTTCATCAATCTGATCCAAATCTTGATCAGTTATAGAAGTACTTGGAGGACTTCTAGTTAGATCAGCCAAAAAGGCACAAAATAGCAGCATCACTGATGTTGTCACTATTTGTACTAGAAGTAGAACTAGCAGCAGAAACAAGATGACCAGCAGCAGAATGGTGTTCTTGAGAACTACTAGAAGCCTTATTGTTTGAGGACACAAAGGCAAGGTTGTTTGCACTAGAAGTTGAACTGGATGTTCCCTTGAGTTCAGATTCATAGACCTTCAAGTTGTTGTACAAATTATCCAAAGTCATTGTTTCAAAATCAGCCTTATTCCTCCAGACCACTGTATGAGTATTCCATTCAGATGATAAGCTCCTCAGAAACTTTAGATTAATGTCTTCTTGAGCAACAGTAACTTTAGAAGTGCCAACTGACTTATCAGCTTTTGCAATCGATCATAAGTACCATCAATGTTTTCAGTACTTAACACTGAGAAAGTTTCAAATTTGATGCTTCAACAAATTCTTCCTTGACTTTTTGGTTGCATCATTCCCACCAAATCTGAGTTCAATTGCAGCCATCAAATCCTTAGCAGTCTTTGTGTTACTAAAACTCAGTTGATACTCATTGGGTATCCCCAGCAAGAGAGTATTATGAGCTTTAATCTCCAGTCTCCTCTGAGCCTTCTTCTCAGTAGTTTTAATGGGTAGTAGAGTAATCCCATCAGCAACTTTAGCAGGTAGTTTATCTCCATCTTCAATGACTTCCCACATGGAGTAGTCTAACATTTTCATGTACTGCTCAATCCTCATCTTACTGCTTTCGTATTCTCTAACCTTGAGCATTGGTACCTTGGAGGCAGTTACCATATGATAAGATTCGGATTCCATTGCTTAGCAGATGTTGAACAGATCTTGATTAACAAAAATTCTTCTCGATATCAGTCTCTAGATCACAAGCTCTAATACCACTTGTTGATCCCAGATGAGCTTAACGATCTTGTTAATTATCTTAGATGTAGATCTAAGACAATAGGTATAGAAACTGTTCTTGAATGATTATCAAATATTATGCGGAAACTAATACTTGATCTTAAGAAGAATTATATAATGAACACAAAACGAATTATCACAAAACACTTCAATATATTGAATACGGTTACTCAAAAGTAACAGGGTTACAAGATAACCTTGAAGCATATAAACTCTAACAATACGTATACTAACAATCGTGTACCAAACCCTAACCCTAGATCCTCCTTTTATAGTCTTATGAAGTCCTAGTCTGTCATAACTCGTAATTTCAGGTCCTTTTTCAAGCTTTAAATTTCATTATTTATCTCAGAAATTACTATTCACCGATCACTCTTCATCATTTCACTATTCATCATTTTTGAAGTCAGTTTGAGACTTTGAGAAGTCGTCAAAAACTTTACTATTCATGTGACACTATTCATTCCCTGAGGGAAATCACTATTCATGGGTATCATTCATCATTTCGTAAACTAGGTTTACGTGTATTTAAATGCGCATAACCAGTTAGGTTTAGCTACGTATTCATGCATCATTAGTAAGGACACGTCATACGGACTAGAGTAGTCTGCATATCATCAGTAACATCATTGCCATATCAGTTCATGCACGGGTTTGTGTGATTTTTATTAACGTATGCTTAATTGTTTAAATTAACGTTACCACTCAGTCATTTCTACTAACATTATACCCAATACTCCCGACAATGATCCTAATACATTTTCAAACTAATTATAATGATATAGAGGTTATATTATTACTTTACCCAGTGTTTTTAAACCAATCGTTATATTTTTCGTTTGACGCTTATAACTCCGTCAGTTTACGAAATTTCAATCCTATAATCATTCTAACACCCGATTCTTGCAAGGAATATGATTTTACAATTTTTACAACTTCGTCGTATCTCATTTCACCTCGTCACGAGTCATTTCTAGTTAACTCGGTACCCGATAACACTCATTTTATACACTAAACTAGCTAACTCTTAAATAAATGGAGACACTTGCATTTAATTACATCAAATCCTTCCATCTTAGCTCCATGTGCCGCCCCCCTAAAACACCCCTAATTCTCCCAATACTTGATTGCTAAATACATGCATTAAATGAATTTTTGGTCATTTTATTTCACCTCCACTAACAATAACACATACAAGTAACATTTCATTAGCTAAATTAGATCAAACACTCTCTTCCCCTCCATCCATACTCATGGCCAAACCAAGATCCAAGGGAGAAATCCATAAATTTTTCAAGATCAAGTCATAATCATACTCCATTTACCTTCCTAGCTATGGATTTGTGATCAAACCTCAAGTTTATTACTCATTTCTTACCAAAACTCATCATATCATCAAGTAAGTTTCAAGAACATGTTTTGATCATTTTATACTTTCATTTGATTTATATGTTCATGTATTTTCAAATTATATTAGTCATCCATGCAAGTTATTTATGTTTTACATACCACTTTTGAACATAAACTCTCTAAATCACTAGATCTATAAGTTTCACTAATGATCTCATGAAATCCACCAAGGTTGGTGATTTTTAGGACCCCATGAGACCCTAAGAAGGTGTATGGTAGGATTTGCGAACTTGTGGAGTTGATTCGAGTTAGTATGATCAAGTTTAGAACCAAGGAAGTGAGTTTTTAACAATCTAAAATAGCTACTGTCCAAAAACGTGTAAACTGGAAAACTCAGTAACTTTTGGTATATTTTGGCCTTCATATTCAAAAATTTCTTTCAAAAAAGAAACCGTGGCCGCAAGAATCACTAAAAACCGACTTATAACGAAGGAGATATGATTTTTCAAAGTTAGACGACGAAAACTAATTTTCTGAAAATTTAGTTGCTGATCGCCAAGATTCAAAGGAAAAAACGAGGCGTTAGACGTGATCTAGATGACCCGACCTACTAATATTATATTATTTCATGTTTATACGAAGCCGTGGATGTAAAGAACGTAGAAAACGAGCTTATAACGGCCGAGTTATTCACGTTTGAAGCCCGACGTACCATGTCCATTTTGACAGCCCACTATTAGAAAGTGTTTTAAGTATAAAAACTAGTGTTTTTGCGAAACATGACATTGATAGCCGATTTTCTATTTGATCGAGGCGTGTACAATCGAAAGTTAAATGAAACGACATTTATACATTGTTACAAGGTTTTCAAAAACATCAAGTTTGATCAACTAACACATAACGTGCAATATTTCACGACTAGTTTCACGAAGCCATTTTGGGCATAGTTTCATAAGTTAAGGAAAATATTAAATTGCGACGAAAACATTATATTTGCCAATAGAACACCAAATGAGGATCGTGGAGTACCGTTTGAACATAATTACACGAAAAGTGGTATCGTTAACGAGACGTCAAAAGTGTATTTTTCATCGATAAACGTTATTTTCAAAACCAATAAGTGGTATCGTTAACATACGTATTTGCATGTGTTGCGTTAATTCATTGCTTACATTAGATCATATCATCATAATAGGTCGCGGTTAGAGACCGAGCCTCATTTCATCATTGTCATTGTTGCTATTATAGCAGGTGAGTTTTCATAGCCCCGTTTTCAATTGTTTATTTGATTTCTAAACTCTCGGGGGAGAATACATTGCACCATTTTTATATGCGGACCAAAGTATACAAACTCATTTACATTGCTTAAGTTACATCATTGCCAATTTAAAGTCCCCTTTTATTTATCATGGACCGTTAATTATGAGCAAGCGAAGGTAAGTGGATAGATCTATTGAGGGTGACGCCTCCGTTCGGGTTGGTAGCACCAACTGGTCAAACGAACGCATTTAATTTCATACATTCAGAGTGTTTGGCAAAGCACTCCCTTTTGGGGCATTTATATCAGTCTAGCTTCGGGGTCATGAGCTTAAGAGCTAATGTAATATTTTTATGTGACATTTTGTCATTCAATTTATACTTATGGTTTCCGTAGAAGCATTTCATTTACATAAACCTATGAACTCACCAACATTTTTTTTGACCATTTTAGCAATGTATTTTCAGGTAATTAAGGTATCGCATGTTGGCTTGCATATGGACACACCATGGAGTCGCGAAGTCGACGCGTCTAACTTTACATTTTTTTGCACTTATCCATCGTTTGAATTGTATGAACTTATTTTATGAAAACTTGTTTCACCTTTTGGGACCTAGTTTTGTAACTCTGAGTGTTTTTAAATGATCAAACGATGTGATCAGTCGTGTTCCTGAATGACTCATTCCGCTGCAAGTCACGAAATTTGGGGGTGTGACATAGTCGGTTACAAAACTTTCTATACAAGATATTATCAAATCGTATCTTTACCATAATTATCTTAACAAACTATACATATCTAATAGGCAGCAGAATCATTACTCTAGCAGCAGAATCTTCGTAGACAAGCAGTAGAATGACACTTAGCTTATTTCATCTTTCATCAGATAAACTCCAGCAGTAGAATGTATACACTACCAGTAGAATGATTTAGCCTTAGCAGCAGAATCATACTTAGTGTATTTTCCTTAGGTTTCATGAGCAGTAGTATAACATATAAAGCAGCAGCACCTTCAAACCCAACACTAGCACCACCATGACTTATCCTAGCAACATAGCACCTCCATCACCAGCTTATCATCACCAAGCAACCTACCACACACAACCATCACCAACTCGTCACCACCTTATCACCATAACATCACCGCGGCCTAACCATGGCCACACAACACCCTACACCACCCTAGCTACCACTTCAGGCCTTCCTAGTCACCACCTAGCTGTCAATAGTCATCCACCCTCCTCCCTTGGCCACCACTCCAGGTAACTTGGCCGACATTCCAACCTCGAGCCCTATAAATACCTCGAGACCTCACCACCATTTCAAACCATTTCACACAGCCACACCACCTCACATACTTGCTCTCACTCAGTCCTAGCAGTAGTATAGAAGCCCTTAGAAGCTAAAGAACCAAGAGGATCAAGCCTAGAAGCCCTTGTCGAGTCCTTTTCTAGCCGAGAAACCCTAAACCCCCACTTTATCCATTTCTGGTCGTGTAAGCCCTTCCCACTTGTTCAATAAGCTCTTTTATGGTTTTAGATTATTCATAAGCTTTATTAGATCCTATATAAGCCCTTGTTTAAGCCTTGATCACTAAAACCTAGGCGTTATCTTTTTAAAACCCTAAAACCTAGTCGATTTCATATTTTTGGTCATAAGCCCTTTCCATAAGCTATAAGCTCTTAAAAGCTACTTATCTAAGCTTATTCTAATAAGCCATAAGCTGTAAAACCCTTTGGAACCTATTAAGTATAAGGGTTATTTATGTTATTTTCATAAAATTATAAGTATAAGGACCTATTTTGTAAAGTTTTAAAGCTATAGGGTTAGTATATATATAATTATTATATAAAGGACTAGTTTGGTAAAAGTTTATAAGTCAAGGGTATATATTGCCAAATTACATACTTAAGGGTATGAATGAAATATTTTCATAAATTGAAAACCTATCTTTTTAACTTAACAACGTAACACAATACTAGGGAATTTCATGTGAGGGGTTTCATTTGGGTATACGTTTCTGCGAGTTTGCTGGGTTTACGAGTTAAAGTGCCCGGGTTCCTCAAACGTTTACTACATGACCTCTCGATTAAGATAGCCCGAACGGTGTTACATTATATATAAATCTAGGGAATCAAAGAAACATCTACTTGAAAAAAAAAGTTTAGAAACTTAGACAAACAAACTAAGACTTGACATACACTACCTTAGGTTGCGTGAATAGGCCGTCTAATATCCGAGTCACTTTTGACATCAATCAGATTTACCTAAATTAAGGTGAGTTCGTAGCCTCACACTTTTTAAATCCCGTGAGCTAAACCTCACTTTTAAATGTTTTATAAACCCGTGAGGGGGATACATACTTTAAACCGAATACAAGTATTTTTCCTCCTGATTGATTATTGCACGAGTACCACCTTGCCACTATAACTTAAATTTCATGAACCATAATCACTTGCGAGTGAACGCGAATATAGCGGATAGATCTATCTGGAGTTTGACAACTCCCGTTGGTGTGTGTTAGGAACACGTTTTATTTAATTTCAAGTCTTGTTCATTTCACATTAAGGTTGCTTAAATATGGGTCATAAGTTAATGTAAAGTCCACGTTCCATTAGTGATCCATGGGCCGTGGAATCCATGTAATTTCTTCTAGAACATGTTTAGCATGTGATGCCCTAATTGTTTGCCTATAAATAGAAGGCAAGGGACATCATTTAAGTTGTTGGTTTTATTTCTATTAGTGCCAAAGCTTTGTCATTCCATCGTATGAAATAAGATCATCCATCTCTTCTCTTATTCTCTTATTCTTCTTCTCTAATCTCTTGTTAATTATTGTGTTATCGTTATTAGTTTAATCGTAGTTTAGTTGTGGTTGTAGTCGTGGTTATTACTAGTTTAGATCTTGTGTTACATAGTTAATAGGGACCTTCAAGTGGTATCATACGCTAAAGGATAGTTAGGATTGTGTTATTGAGTAGTTTAAATCGTTACTAAGTAGTAGTTAAGATTGGTTTAGTTGTTTACGCAAGTTTTTGTTCAAGTTTTTAGTCGTTAAACTCACTCATTTTTCATCTCGTTGCAAGTTCCATAAACATCATCAAATTTTCGTGTTAATCGTTAAAGCTCATAACTTTTGTTATATTTAGGGATTACTAATCGTTAGAAATAAAAAACAATTGATAAAACTTTGTATTTTCTAGTCGTTAAGTAATATAAGTTAGTTAGCGTTATTGAAAAGTTGATGAAAAGTGGGTTTATTGTAACTGGTTGAATTTCGAGAAAAGAGGGTTTTTCGCAATTCAATTTCGATAAAAGAGTGTTTTTCGCAATTGTGGACAAAGAGGGTTTTTCGCAATTCTCAAGGGTTTTTCGCAATCTTTAGAAGCCTTCGGATTTGATCGCAATTGGTACTCAGTATTTTTCTTGCTTGTATAAGCTTGTGAAAATACTTCGACTTGGCGTTAAATCTCATCTCTTGTATAAGATTTGAGAAAGTGATCGAAATTGTAATTTTGAAAATCTTTCGAAATTGCTAGATCTTTCGCAATTCTGATTAACTTAACGCAATTGCCTTTTATATCGCAATTGAGATCACTTTTCGCAATGTTTTGATCTTTCGCAATTAGGAAATTTTTTCGCAATTCTCAATTTTTTATCGCAATTACTGGAGTTTTTGCAATTCTTGGGATTTTTCGCAATTCCCTGAGTTTTCGCAATTGGAGACTTTTCGCAATTGACAGACCTCTCGCAATTGGAGATTTTTCGCAATTGGTAAACCTTTCGCAATTGACAGACCTTTCGCAATTGGCATAGTGAACAGTAATCTGTCGAAATTGGACTAAAACATCACTTAACCAAAATCAAACCTCATAACTCATAACACACATCCTAATTATCTACACGATCAACAAAACACAAGAATGTCTCAACCACCATACAATTACAACTTCTACAATCAACAACAGCAACAGTACCGTCAACAACCATTTCAGCAGCAATATCCTCAGCAACAGTATCAACCATCATACCAACCACAGTATCAACAACATCAAATGTTCATGCATCAACATCAATTCCCTCAGCAGCAACAACTTCTTCCACAACCAATGCAGAACTACCAACCATATTCCATAGAACTATATTGGTATACCAAAATGTGTGAAGCCATAAGTAGTCAGCAATCGAGGCATGAAGCAGGTTCTCAAGACACACCACCTATGGTCACACCTGGAAACTATGTACAGTGGTCCAGTCGGTTTCTCCGTTTCAATGAGCTAAGGAAACCTCACGGGAAATATATGAAGAAAGTCATCATTGATGGACCATATCCAACACCTACAACAACCATTCCCGGTGATCCAACTCAAGTACCTCCAAGAGAAGCAACAACAACCCCCACTCCTCTAGCTCAACTAACTACAGAACAAGTCTTACAATAAGAGGCCAATGAGCTAGCCATGTCTTATATACTCCAAGGGATTCCCAACCCTATCTTCAGGAGTATTGATGCCCAGAAGAAAGCCAAGGACATGTGGGAGCACGTACATCTGCTTATGGAAGGTACTGAATTGAATCAAGAGGACTTGGAATCAAAGTTGTACATGGAATACACACACTTCATGATTGAACCTGAGGAATCCTTGGAATCATACTATCATCGTTTCACCAACATCATCAATGATCTGGATCGCCACAACATTACATTACCAAAGATTGCTGTCAACTCCAAGTTTTTCGGATATCTCGGCCCAGATTGGCAGAAATACGTCACATTCGTTCGTCAAGCTAAGAAGATAAATGACGTGTCTTATGTGTTGTTATATGATTACCTAAAACAACACCAATCTGAAGTTGATAAGGATCGAGTTGCACGTGGAGGATTCTAACCAGCACCTAATCCAAACTCACTTGCACTCATGGCTCAATCACATTTTGCACCAAAGCAGGAGTTTGTTCCACCACCAACACCTCATTCAGGGTTTACACCACAGCCGTCAAATCAAATTATCCCTTATGAAGCACCTGAACAATACCCTGATAATCAACTTGTTCCATTCGACAACACTGATTACAGCATGTACTCAAATGTTGACACTGATGAAGATGATGCCTTTAATTCTTTAAATGAGGGGTTTGCATTGATCGCCCGTGCATTCAGCAAATTCTCTAACAAGCTGAACAATCGTCTGAGGACATCATCTAACACCAGAAATCAAGCAGTTGTTAACAATGGACGGGTTGAGATTCAAAATCGGTCTTCAGGAAGGATTGGCTCAGGAAACATGGGGAATTCTGGTGGACAACGATTTAGCTCAGGAAGTGGTAGTCGAAACAGCATGGGTAACATTCAGAGAAGGAATCAGTTTATTGACAAAGGGAAAGGGATTGCTAATACTTCCATCACTTGCTACAATTGAGGGGGAAATGGTCATATGGCTAACGTATGCCCCAAGCCGAGAACAATGGGTAGTGTATATCATAAAGAAGCTCTTCTCATGGCATTGAAGGATGAAAGGGTCAGTGGTGTTTCGACAGAGAAGGAGCAGAGTTTTATGGAAAATGTCTACTCCGATGATGAAATGGAGGATCTAGAGGCTAATGCTGCAGTCATGTTAATGGCCAACATGCAGGAGATGAACATGACCGAGACAGGCCCGGTATATGACTCCGATGGCTTATCTCAGGTATCTGAAGCAGATTGTCTAATTCATGAAATTGCATCACCATCTATGTAATACCTGAAACTCAGAAACATGTAAAATGACCAAAATGCCCTCACTACTTAAGAATTTAATTAAAAGCTATTATAAGCATCAAATTAATCCGAATTATGTCAAATAAATTACATATGAAATAAAATAAAATTAAGAAAAGACTTTTAATAATTTTTACATGTCCAAATAACTTTGTACTACCTTACAATATTTGTGCACCAAAAATTATAAATTTGTTTTATTTACTTATAGTTTTTATTGTTTTAAAAGAGTAAGATAATCACAAATTAATTAAGGTAATAACCAAGTAATTAAAATTCCGATTTTGGGTCAATATAAACCGAAATTTCCAGCCCATATTTCCCTCATTGATCAGCCTAAACATATCCCTTATAATTTCCTTTTCCATGTGGTTCTTTTTCTTTGCTGACAAACACACAATCCACCAAATAATTCATCCCAAATTCATACGAATTTCTGGAGAGCCAAGATCATTTTTCTGGAGTTCATCAAGGAGTAGGGAAGCCTAGAAAAAATAGCCTTTCGATTTATAGAAGCCTGGTTCAAGCGCTTAGTATTCTTCTTGTGTCGATTGTTAAAAGTGAGGTAAATTCCATTTTAATTCATTCGATCACTCTAAGCCTCATCTGGTATTTTTCTCATGATCTCTACATCATATAAGTCTCAAATAAAATGATAAACACGAACCATGCATGATCTATAATTTATTTGGGAATTAAACCTTAAAAACGTGATAAAACTCTAAATAATTATATACGAATTTTATGGGCATGAGCACTATTTTATGTGGACTCTATATAATATATATGATCTCAGAAAAATACTAATTCGAATTGTTGAGGCCTAGATCGAACATGGTAAATTATTTTGTATTTCGGGTTTTAAGAAAATAAAGAAAAGAAATAAAATACAAGAGAAAGAAATTAGGGTTAGGGTTTTTGGTGTGAAACCTGGTCATTAAATGATGTTTAAGGTTTGTAATGATTATGGGGTAATGATTGAGAATTAATATTAGGGTTTTGGTTGGTTTTTGTAGTTAACGAATTGGAAATAAAAAGTATAAGGGCTGTTTTGTAATTTTCTGAAACTCGTGGGTATTTTTGTAATGTGTTTTAATCAGGGACTAATCATGTAAAAATATAAAATAAGGGCCATGTGTGTTAGATTTGTAATTAAAAGGTTTAAAAAGGTAATTATATAAAATTGGTAATTCGAATTGAAATAATTAAACTAGAGGGACTAAAAGTGTAAATTCTGGAAAATTGAAGTCATTTTGGGTAAATAATGATATTAAGAGTGTTTTGGGTAAGTTTAAGTATTTATAAGTTTTGTAAACTAAGGGACCATTTGTGTAAAATCTGAAATCTGAGGGGCTGTTTCGTACCATATGTAAACTCTGATGTGACATTCTGAAATTTCTGTAAAATAATGTGCTTGTTTGGTAAATATGGATATTAGAGGGATTAAATCATGAATTATGTAAATATAAGGTTTGTTTTGTAAATATTGTAACTGGAGGGGTATAAGCTGTAAAATTATGAAACTAAAGGGATTATGATGTCATTCTGAATAAAATGTGTATTAAATCAGTAACTTGAAGTATTTTCATGTTATACCTCTGAAATTGTTGAAATTACAATTAACACCCTGAACTATGGAAATCTGTCATAATTAACCCTAAAGTTTTATAACTTGATAAAAGATACCTTAATACCATAATATTCTGTAATTAAGGACTTAACTAAATCTTTAATATCAATATCTGGTTAAATATGGAAATCTGTTAATTCTGGAAACCTGCTAAAAGTAGAAAGTTACTAAAAATGGAAAGATAAACTAAAAGTAATAATCTGAATTAGAACCCGTAGTAATTCCGTCTTCTACTTCCTTAGGTGTGAAGAAGGAGAAGCCCTGATCTTTGTGTTTGTTTGCTTTTCTGCTGTGCAATAAGGTACAGATATTCTGCCCTTTTTCAGTAAGGGTTTTTCATTCCCTTTTCTTTCAGTTTTTCACTTTCCTTATTAGGATTCCCTATACCATTGCTATGTTCCCTTCTGTTTGTGAACCTTCCGTGTGATTCCTTTGTTTTGTGAGCCTTTTATGATCTCTTTCATGTTCTGACTTGTTTTACTTCTGAATTGATGTCCTTATTATAATCCTCTTTGCTTTGAACCTTTTTCATGATTCCCTGTTGTTACGACCCCTGATATGAAAATCTGTTATGCGAAAATCTTTTAATTATGACTTGGAAATGTTTTGAGAAAAATAAGTTATTTTAAAAGAATGATTATGAATGGTGATATGATACTATTTTATATGACAGTTGTTAACTTTTGTGAAAACTAGTTTTAAAGAATGTTTTTTATGAAAAACCGTTTTGAAAGATTATTTTATGAAAACTATTCTGAAAGATCATTTTAGTGAAAACCGTTATTAAAGGAATGCTTTCAATGAACTTTTGACAGGAAATTCTAAAATGAACTTTTGCAATGAACTCTTAATTATGAACCTTTGATATAATCTTCTAAACCATTTGATATAATCCTTTTAATCTGAACTTAAACTTTGATATAAAACTTAATCTGATAAACTTTGATTGGAACCTTTGACATTTATTTCTAAACTGTTTGACATGAGCCTTTTTCCATGTACCCTTAAGATATGACCTTTGATTATTTTGATAGTACATCTGACCTTTGACCTACAGTCTAATGTCCGAGCCAATCACTAGGCATGAGGGTTTCATGTCCATGTCATTGATGCACCTTTGGCATGACTCTAGGGCAGGAGAGTGATGACCTGTTCCGTCCCTGATTTGATTTGACTGGTTATGTAGAGGTAGACTCTGGCCACCTGGGGCGTATGGATGCATCCTAGATTTGATCTGTTCTCTGTTTATGTTATATGTTTACTGTTATTATATCTGGTGACTGATGGTGTGTGCGATACACGTCTTTCACATTGTCTGAGAGCTGATCACTCTACACAGGTTTGTTTTATTATATTGTTATGCTATGGTATAATCTGTTATCTGGGCTCGTGACAGATTTCTGTTTTTCCCTTATTCTATAACTTTATTGTTTCCTTTTCCTTATTTCTTTTCTTTTGTCCTTATTCCGTTTCTTACTCCTTCCGCTTTGATTTGTATCGGTATGATCTGTATTCTTGATTTTATTTATACTACTCTCTATTACTGATTTTGTTATCTTTATATCTGTTCACTGACCTCTCGTAGCTCAGCTGCATTTCTTTTTCTGCGGCAGGTTTTAGTAGGAAGCTGGGAATGAGTGGAGAGTATACCTTTGGACTTAGAAGATTGAATAGCTATTCTGGATTAGAGTTGACTAGAAGATATCATAATTTAGAAGTAGTTGTTTTTGGAAGTTCTCAATTGTAACCTTGTAGATTCAGTATTTCATTTGTAATCCTTGAGATTTTTGTATTACTGAAAATGTATGCTTTGTTTTGATCTGATGTGAATCCATTATAGTGATATCTTTACCCTTGTTGGGTCGGGGTGTTACAATTTATGGTATCAGAGATCACAGGCATGCGACTCGTAATACATTTACCCTTGACCTGTGAAGTCTGGACCACTAAGTTTCCACTGTAGGTGCTCGTAGGACAACCTTTGAGAATTTGCTGTAGGATTTCCCTATAGGAACTTAAATTCTGACCAGTGAGGAATGGGTAGACTATAAGTCATTTGCTTAAGTATCTTGCTTCCGCACCACTCTGATTCGTGTCTTGCTTTTGGTTAAAATCACATTTGGATATTTAGAGCTTATGCCTTGCACCACCTAAGAATTGAAACCTAAATAAAATATGAAGCATTGGAGATTGCGTAGTAATTATCTGACATTATTTGATCCTTGCCTTCTGATTTCCACTCCGACCTCTGAACCTTCTGTTAATCATTCTAATGCCCCTTCAGGCATTCTGAGAACCCTTATGGCGACAATATACTTGGTACATGCTGTTCTATAAATCTTTTGACACTATTTGATTTCGTCTTAACCATCCCTGTTCCCATGAGAAGTTTTGTGGTGTTTAACCACGAGTATAAA
Organism: Artemisia tridentata subsp. tridentata; assembly: GCA_021014915.2. NCBI lineage: Eukaryota > Viridiplantae > Streptophyta > Magnoliopsida > Asterales > Asteraceae > Artemisia > Artemisia tridentata. The sequence goes on along the minus strand of CP139501.1, from coordinate 70,808,574 downwards.
ATATTTTCCTTCTCATTCTGAACGATAAGATTATTCCTTGTTGATCCGTCTTTCTTTGATAGTAACCTCGATTTTATTCTTCTAAGGATTGATGGACTGATCATTTAGTACTGACGACTATCCTCCTATGTCTCGCCATTGGCGTTTGAAACAATTTTTGGAACCCTTGCCATGATTACCGATTGTTAAACTTTTGCTGCCACTACCTGATTTTGACCTTCACTTCCGATCTGTTTGATAAACAGTTTGATATTTTCTCCGATCATTTCGAAGGTCATTTAACCCTAATGTGTTCACCCATTCTCTAAATCCATTACCCATACTTGATGTAAAAGTAGCACCTGATACTATTCTGTCTTGCAAATCTATTACTACTCCCATTAGAACTCTGGTGATTATTAACCTCAGATATAGAAGTTTATTCCCTCCCTTGAACGATGAATCTTATTTGCCAATCAGTTTTCCTTTGGAAGGATCTGACGCAAACACCATCTCTGTATGCAATTGTTAACTGAGCATGATGAAGCTGATAAATGATATTTCATACGCCTCATTTTGACAGTATACGATGTTTGTATTGCCGATAATTCGCAACCTACCTGTCACTTGTGCTAGATAGCTAAACAAGGTCCCAACACCTTGAATTGTTCGCCTATTTATCCCCCCTACTTTTGTTATGAAAACCCTTAACCGCTCAAATCTGATAAGATTAATGTTGCTATGGAAACACTTACCCCGTTCTTATTTGATCTTCATTTTTCCCTGATACCTAACAGTATCTACCCCGAGAAAGCATTGGCATTGAAAGTTTTGTGCTACAAATTTTCCGGTGCTTTCTGATGAAACTCTTGGGTTTTCCTTCCTGTTTGAGAAGTAGAATTGACTCTGAACCGATCTCAGTTGACGAACCATGATGCTATAGAAGTTGAAAGATTGAAGAAGCTGATGAGATATGTTTTTGTCCCCCCCTCAGTGTTTCCCTTGAATACCCCTATTAATTTATGAGGAAGAAAGAGAAAATTTTGCGTCAGCATACCAACTATCGTAAACCTAACCATAATTCTAACCGTAATCCCTTTTCATTTCCGCGTATCAATGATTAAATTATTCTATCTTTGTAAATTCTGTATCAGACGACCTCATTTAATGTTTGAAGGACTGATGAAGCAACCACAAGAACTCCTAAGATAGGAGATGGCTAACTGAGAGCAACTTCCGTAAAGTATTTCAGTTTTATTCGTAAAGATTGGTTATGTGAATTAGATATGAAGTTTTCCCTGAAACGTTTCATGAAAACTGTTTCGTACTCATTGTGACCATCATGAGTTTTAAATAATGCCAATTGTATTGGCTAATACAAATCATGTTTTCACGAGTATTTGGACAATTGTCATAGTATGACGGCATGTTTTTGCTCTGAGACGAACGAGGAACATGTAGACCATCTTCGTATTAAATGGAATGACCTTTGTTCTGGAAGAGTAGATTTTATTGGTGTTCAGAGATTGTAACAGAAACCACTACCAGGCATCCGGTGATGACAGCAGTCTGAGTTGGCGAATTCCGAACGGTGCTAGTAGACCTGTCCAAGACTCGCAGTCTTGCTTCTTTATCCATTTTAGTTGTACTAAGATGAATTGAGAGTAGAAGCAGACTTGAGAATGGAAATCGAGATCATGATTTTGAATGGAAGAAAATTCTGAAGTGAACGTTTGTGTTTGGAAGAATTAATTATGTGATGGATGAAGCTGTGGATGACGCAATTCATTTCCTCTTGACCTATTTAAAATTTCGGTTACCTGATGATAAAATCCTTTGTATGATTTAGGTTCCCTATTAGTAATTCCGCTCTGTGTTCATTCTGCGTATGTTGGGCGATGGTTTTGTTATGTGAATTTGGATGAATGAAGGATGACCTGATGCTTTTAACGAAGTACCAAATTCTGATAGACATTCTGGGACTTCCGTTAACTCTTTCGAGTGATCCGTTCTCCTCTTAGTTAGGGTATTCGATTTTGATGAACTCTGAGACCGTAGGAAGACTAGGTGGATTAAGATAAGTTATTCTGTTCACAACTTGAGATAAAATATGACCATCATGAGGGCATATTTATATGATGCCAGTATTATGACGTCTGGCCAACGTGATAATACTTACATCATATAACGTGCACTTGTTGTGGGCATAGGATATTTCAAGAAGAGCCTTAGAACTTTAGAAATCCTGATAACTGTTTGAGATTATCTGCATTAGTGAGACTTTAAGTTCATTATACCTCTACGCGTAATCTGCTTTCACCGTTATGCGAATTGATACGTCTGGATTCTCGTCACGCGTTTTGCTGACCTCTGTACTTCTGATAACTATCTTAGGTTCCATTGTAGAACTTTATGCAAATTGATGTTATCAATAATCTATTTCCTGTACGTTCTAATCTGATTTGTCTAATCAAATTCTGTGGACGGCATATCCGTCAAAATCCTATGTATTTCCTTGTCTCTTCCGAGAGAATCTGATTACCATCTATTATGTTTGGTATATTATTCTTTCGAACTGGATTCAGTATGTTATGTCTGTTCTGAGGATCTGAAACAATCTTGGGATCTACAAGTTCGAGGCATGAGAAACAAATCTTTCATATTTCTGTTCACCGTCAGTTGTGTTTCTGTTTCGTTTCACCTCAATTCTCGTCTTAGTCTGGTATGTCTCTGTTACGTTTTCTTCTCTCTTTTCTTTCTACTTTCTGCAAATTTCGAGGACGAAATTTCTTTTGTTAGTGGGGAAGAAGTTGTAATAACTGAAACTCAAAAACATGTAAAATGACCAAAATGCCCTCACTACTTAAGAATTTAATTAAAAGCTATTATAAGCATCAAATTAATCCGAATTATGTCAAATAAATTACATATGAAATAAAATAAAATTAAGAAAAGACTTTTAATAATTTTTACATGTCCAAATAACTTTGTACTACCTTACAATATTTGTGCACCAAAAATTATACATTTGTTTTAATTACTTATAGTTTTTATTGTTTTAAAAGAGTAAGATAATCACAAATTAATTAAGGTAATGACCAAGTAATTAAAATTCCGATTTTGGGTCAATATAAACCGAAATTTCCAGCCCATAATTCCCTCATTGATCGGCCTAAACATATCCCCTATAATTTCCTTTTCCATGTGGTTCTTTTTCTTTGCCGACAAACACACAATCCACCAAATAATTCATCCCAAATTCATACGAATTTCTGGAGAGCCAAGATCATTTTTCTGGAGTTCATCAAGGAGTAGGGAAGCCTAGAAAAAATAGCCTTTCGATTTATAGAAGCCTGGTTCAAGCGCTTAGTATTCTTCTTGTGTCGATTGTTAAAAGTGAGGTAAATTCCATTTTAATTCATTCGATCACTCTAAGCCGCATCTGGTATTTTTCTCATGATCTCTACATCATATAAGTCTCAAATAAAATGATAAACACGAACCATGCATGATCTATAATTTATTTGGGAATTAAACCTTAAAAACGTGATAAAACTCTAAATAATTATATACGAATTTTATGGGCATGAGCACTATTTTATGTGGACTCTATATAATATATATGATCTCAGAAAAATACTAATTCGAATTGTTGAGGCCTAGATCGAACATGGTAAATTATTTTGTATTTCGGGTTTTAAGAAAATAAAGAAAAGAAATAAAATACAAGAGAAAGAAATTAGGGTTAGGGTTTTTGGTGTGAAACCTGGTCATTAAATGATGTTTAAGGTTTGTAATGATTATGGGGTAATGATTGAGAATTAATATTAGGGTTTTGGTTGGTTTTTGTAGTTAACGAATTGGAAATAAAAAGTATAAGGGCTGTTTTGTAATTTTCTGAAACTCGTGGGTATTTTTGTAATGTGTTTTAATCAGGGACTAATCATGTAAAAATATAAAATAAGGGCCATGTGTGTTAGATTTGTAATTAAAAGGTTTAAAAAGGTAATTATATAAAATTGGTAATTCGAATTAAAATAATTAAACTAGAGGGACTAAAAGTGTAAATTCTGGAAAATTGAAGTCATTTTGGGTAAATAATGATATTAAGAGTGTTTTGGGTAAGTTTGAGTATTTGTGGGCTTAATGTGTAATTATTATGGAATTATGGTTTAATTTATAAGTTTTGTAAACTAAGGGACCATTTGTGTAAAATCTGAAATATGAGGGGCTGTTTCGTACCATATGTAAATTCTGATGTGACTTTCTGAATTTTGGTAAAATAATGTGCTTGTTTGGTAAATATGGATATTAGAGGGATTAAATCATGAATTATGTAAATATAAGGTTTGTTTTGTAAATATTGTAACTTGAGGGGTATAAGCTGTAAAATTATGAAACTAAAGGGATTATGATGTCATTCTGAATAAAATGTGTATTAAATCAGTAACTTGAAGTATTTTCATGTTATACCTCTGAAATTGTTGAAATTACAATTAACACCCTGAACTATGGAAATCTGTCATAATTAACCCTAAAGTTTTATAACTTGATAAAAGATACCTTAATACCATAATATTCTGTAATTAAGGACTTAACTAAATCTGTAATATCAATATCTGGTTAAATATGGAAATCTGTTAATTCTGGAAACCTGCTAAAAGTAGAAAGTTACTAAAAATGGAAAGATAAACTAAAAGTAATAATCTGAATTAGAACCCGTAGTAATTCCGTCTTCTACTTCCTTAGGTGTGAAGAAGGAGAAGCCATGATCTTTGTGTTTGTTTGCTTTTCTGCTGTGCAATAAGGTACAGATATTCTGCCCTTTTTCAGTAAGGGTTTTTCATTCCCTTTTCTTTCAGTTTTTCACTTTCCTTATTAGGATTCCCTATACCATTGCTATGTTCCCTTCTGTTTGTGAACCTTCCGTGTGATTCCTTTTTTTTTTGTGAGCCTTTTATGATCTCTTTCATGTTCTGACTTGTTTTACTTCTGAATTGATGTCCTTATTTTAATCCTCTTTGCTTTGAACCTTTTTCATGATTCCCTGTTGTTACGACCCCTGATATGAAAATCTGTTATGCGAAAATATTTTAATTATGACTTGGAAATGTTTTGAGAAAAATAAGTTATTTTAAAAGAATGATTATGAATGGTGATATGATACTATTTTATATGACAGTTGTTAACTTTTGTGAAAACTAGTTTTAAAGAATGTTTTTATGAAAAACCGTTTTGAAAGATTATTTTATGAAAACTATTCTGAAAGATCATTTTAGTGAAAACCGTTATTAAAGGAATGCTTTCAATGAACTTTTGACAGGAAATTCTAAAATGAACTTTTGCAATGAACTCTTAATTATGAACCTTTGATATAATCTTCTAAACCATTTGATATAATCCTTTTAATCTGAACTTAAACTTTGATATAAAACTTAATCTGATAAACTTTGATTGGAACCTTTGACATTTATTTCTAAACTGTTTGACATGAGCCTTTTTCCATGTACCCTTAAGATATGACCTTTGATTATTTTGATAGTACATCTGACCTTTGACCTACAGTCTGATGTCCGAGCCAATCACTAGGCATGAGGGTTTCATGTCCATGTCATTGATGCACCTTTGGCATGACTCTAGGGCAGGAGAGTGATGACCTGTTCCGTCCCTGATTTGATTTGACTGGTTATGTAGAGGTAGACTCTGGCCACCTGGGGCGTATGGATGCATCCTAGATTTGATCTGTTCTCTGTTTATGTTATATGTTTACTGTTATTATATCTGGTGACTGATGGTGTGTGCGATACACGTCTTTCACATTGTCTGAGAGCTGATCACACTACACAGGTTTGTTTTATTATATTGTTATGCTATGGTATAATCTGTTATCTGGGCTCGTGACAGATTTTTGTTTTTCCCTTATTCTATAACTTTATTGTTTTCTTTTCCTTATTTCTTTTCTTTTGTCGTTATTCCGTTCCTTACTCTTTTCGCTTTGATTTGTATCGGTATGATCTGTATTCTTGATTTTATTTGTACTACTCTCTATTACTGCTTTTGTTATCTTTATATCTGTTCACTGAGCTCTCGTAGCTCAGCCACATTTCTTTTCCTGCGGCAGGTTTTAGTAGGAAGCTGGGAATGAGTGGAGAGTATACCTTTGGACTTAGAAGATTGAATAGCTATTCTGGATTAGAGTTGACTAGAAGATATCATAATTTAGAAGTAGTTGTTTTTGGAAGTTCTCAATTGTAACCTTGTAGATTCAGTATTTCATTTGTAATCCTTGAGATTTTTGTATTACTGAAAGTGTATGCTTTGTTTTGATCTGATGTGAATCCATTATTGTGATATCTTTACCCTTGTCGGGTCGGGGTGTTACAATCTGTATCTACATCTACACAAGATAATTTTGCCCAACATGAATTATCATTCTCATCTTCAGAAAATGATCAAATAAACACAGTGGTTACCTTTGATGATGATCAAATTAACCCAGTAGTTTCATTTGATGATTCTTTTGACGATGACAATTCTGAACATCTTGAGCAAAATGATCTTATGCAAGATTCAGATTCAGAACTCATGACCTTATTGCTTGCCACCCAATCACAATTGAATGGACATAAATCCCAGATGGACAAATGCAATGACATTAACAAAAACTTAAAAGCCACAGTTGCACTGTTAACAAAGGACCTTGAGTGCTACAAGCAACAACTTTCAAACTTTGAAAACCAAGAAAAACATGAGAAAAGTTTTGAGTCTGCATTCCAAGAGTCATACGTAAAAGTTAAAAATTTGGAACATCAAATTCATGAATTGACCATTTCCAAGAATGAAACAATTTCACAAAAGGAACAAGAAATATTTGGCTTTCAAAAACAGGTTGACATTCTCCAAACGGAAATTTCTAAAACCAAAACAGAATTGTCAACTTGTCAAGCAAATTTTTCTGAACACAAAGAAGCTTCAAGGAAACGTGTCGATTCAACATATCTTGAAGAAATTGTGACATTGGAAGGCAAACTTAAGAATTTTCAAAACATTGTTTATAAAGCTGGTAATTCTATAACAGCTCTTCGAAATCTAACTGTCAAACCAAATCCTCGCGGATATGGATTTGCAATCGGATGTGATCAACCTCGTTTTTTAAACAAAGCACTCAAGACAAACCCTAAGTTGTACAGTGCCGAATTGTTGTTTGATGATACTTTTCAACATGTGGTTGTTTATAGTACTGAAGAGGAAGAAGAACATGATATCGAGTGTCGATCAAAGATGCATCATGTAAAATATAAAAAACCATATGATTATTCGAAAGCACCTCATATTAGAGAATCTTTTGTACCTCAAACAAAGAAATCTGTACAACCGTGTTCTTTAACTGAAATAAATACTTCATCTGAAGTTGCTCCAGTGACCACTGTTGCACAAATCAATGGTCCTTTACCAAGTCAAGGTGTTAATGAACAAATCCCAAAGGAATGCCTCATTCTCAAATATTTCAAAACATTTATGGAGGACATTCAACTTTTGGAAAACGCTATTGAAAGAAATTCTGAAATCAAAGTCTCCACTTTTCTCTCTCCTTATGAGAAAGAAAAGCGAGAAGTTTTTCAAAAACAATTCTTGCCTCTTGTTAATCACCTGCGACTTTGTGCAACTCAGTGGGAACAGGATCTCCAGTCAGAAGTTGTATCAATGATGAGTATTTTCAATGCAAAAGATGTCAAAGTTGCAAAACGAAAAGGTCAAAAGAAAGCTTTAGAAAAAGATGTTGATCGACTCTTGACGAATATTCTCAGTTTTGATGTGATATCCGTGATAATGAATTGTATCTATTTTTCGTGTCATGAAATGCTTGTTGATGATCACTGTGATGAACTTGAGACAATGAGAATTGAGAATGAAAATCTGAGAAAAGAAAATGAGCGACTCAGACAAATCAGTGATGATGTGGAAACCAAATGTGCAAGAGAAATTTTCAAAATTCTTCAAACACTGGATAAGTGTCAGGCTCAAAGTATTAAATTTGAGTTAGCATTACAAAGTCAAAAGAATCTTTGTCTTCTCAAAATGTTTGTGTTTCAACACTTCAAAAACTTGAAAAAGAAAATGAGGTATTAAAACATCAAATTTTAGAGTATGAAAAAAGATATTGCTGAAGTTTGTGATAATAGAAATGACACTGTTCGGTTAAATAGACAGTTGGAATCAAAAATTCAAGAACAAAACCACATCATCATGGAAATGAAAGAGAAACTCAGAACTCTTGACAAAGGGAAAGTTGTATTAAATAATGTGATTGCACCAAAAGGAACCTAAGAAAGCATCATCACAAATTACTAATGTGAACACTTCAACTTCCACAGGATTAGGCACCACATCTAAAGCTAGCAGCTCAAAGACCACCAAGAGTCAAAAGAAAAAGAAGATTAGAGTTTGGCAACCTAAGAGTGGATTATCTAAGAATGCAGAAGTAGAAGTTAATGCTAGTAGTTTGAATAAGACACATGTTACGTCTAGTTTGGAATCTAGCTTGTCTAAGTCTCATTCTGAATCTGATGTAATAAATGTTGAATCTTTGAATGTTACTAATGATATTATGGTTGATGCTTCTTGTATATTTTGTCACACTAGTATGTTGTCTGGAAATCATCAGAAATGCATTGCAAAGACCCTTTTGTCAAGGAAAAAGAAACGTACTTCTGGCATTTCCCAAAGGCCCAAAACAATTGCTAAGTCCATTTTAGGAAAACTGCCTCAAGTAGTTTCTGAGACCACCATTGACAAGCCCGTAGTTACCCCTAGGAAAATCCATTCACCTAGCAAATTCACTAAGAAGAAAGCACAAACTAGTTGGGCGTGGCAGCGTTGGTTGCAATATAAACCTAGTTTTGCTTGGGTTCCTAAGCTATTGAAAACATGTATTACTAACCCCACTGGATCCACCGGTTCCAACTCTCCTGTGTCCTCTTCTTGTGATGTAGGTAATTCAAATTGTGCTATGGATTGTTGATCGTGGGTGTTCCCGGCACATGACCGGGAATCTAAAGCTTCTAGTAAACTTCGTCGCAAAGTTCATAGGCACTGTCAGGTTCTGGAATGATCATTACGCAACTATCATGGTTTACGGTGATTATGTCAATGGGAATATCGAAATTAGCAGGGTATATTACGTTGAGGGCTTATGTCATAATTTGTTCTCAGTCGGAAAATTTTGTGATGGTGATCTAGAAGTGGCATTTAGAGAGAAAACTTGTTTCATTCGAGATCTTGAAGGGAATGACCTCATGAATGGGAAACGTGGCACCAGTCTGTATACTATTTCCTTCGAAGGCATGATAGCTTCCTCTCCAATATGCTTACTATCCAAGGCACATCCCACAGAAGCTTGGCTATGGCACAAATGGATGCCTCACCTGAATTTCAAAACTATGACCGAGCTTGCTCGCAAAAATTTGGTAGACGGTCTTCCAAAATTCAGATACGCCAAAGATCATCTATGTCCCGCTTGTGAACAAGGAAAAAGTACTCGTGCTCACTTTCCCCCTAAACCCGAGCACAGTACTGATCACGTACATCAACTGTTGCTTATGGATCTGTGTGGCCCTATGCGTGTTCAAACTATTAATGGGAAGCGGTACATACTGGTAATAGTCGATGATTACTCAAGATGGACTTGGACTTATTTTCTTCACAGTAAAGATCAAGCACCGTCCATGATCATTACCTTTCTCACAAAGATTCAAGTTTAGTTACGCAACACCGTCAGAAAAATTCGCACAGACAATGGTACTGAATTCAAGAATCAGACTCTTCGGGAGTATTATGAGAAAGTGGGTATTGAACATCAAACATCCATTGCTCGCAGCCCCGAACAAAATGGCGTAGTTAAAAGACGAAACCGAACATTGGTGGAAGCAGTAAGAACAATGTTAATCAATGCTCAGTTACCAGATTACCTACGGGCCGAAGCCGTTTTAACTGCATGCTACACCCAATATAGATGCATGATCACTAAAAGGCACACCAAGACACCATATGAAATTGTTCACCGCAGAAAACCAAACATCAATTACTTTCATGTCTTTGGAGCTCTCTGTTATCCAAAGAATGATCGTGATGACCTTGAAAAATTGAAGGCCAAAGTGGATATAGGGATTTTTATAGGTTATTGTGAAAATTCAAAGGGATTCAGAATTTGGAACCATCGCACCCGGGAGATTCAGGAGACTATCCATGCTAATTTCGATAAGCTCACAGAGATGGCTTCTGAGCAAAACAGCTTAGAACCCGCAACCAACCGTCTCAACTTTCCTGATCCTTCAGCTACAACTTTCTCTCTAAACCGCAAAGATCTAGAAGACTTGTTTGCTCCATTGTTTGATGACACTATGGTTAGTCGTGCTCAAGATGTATCCAAAAGTTCCGCTGCACAACCACTCGTTAATAATCTACAACCTGATACACTAGTGACTTCAACGACCGCAGTTGCTGAAGATGCACCTCAACCTGACACCTCATCATCAATAGATCAAACACCTTCTACTTCTGTGTCTGCAGCTGAAGGACCCCCCAACATTCTTCTCAAGAACCCACACCAGCAGATTATGACGGCAACGCCTTCTTTAATCCATTTGCGCTGGGTCCTACCATTCCTGATATCGCAGAGTCATCCTCACGCAATTTGGAACCGTCAAATCTGCATCATAGCTATCAACATTACCCACCCACACACAAATGGACAAATGATCATCCCCTTGTAAATGTGATTGGCAACCCAGAAAACCTTGTAATGACACGACAACGACTCCATACAGACGGTGAAACCTGTATTTATGCACTCACCTTTTGTCAGTCCGAACCCAAAAACATTAAAGAGGCACTTATATACGATAACTGGATTGAATCTATGCAATAGGAATTGGATCAATTCAAAAGGTTGGAAGTTTGGGAATTAGTCGAGAGACCAGATGGAGTATATGTCGTCGGTTTAAAGTGGATCTGGAAAAATAAGCTAGATGCGGATGGTATAGTTATTCGTAACAAGTCCCGCTTGGTCGCCAAAGGGTTCAGTCAGGAAGAAGGGATTGACTTCGAAGAATCGTTTGCACCAGTGGCACGTCTTGAGGCTGTTAGGATGTTCCTGGCATACGCTGCTCACAAGAACATCACGGTATACCAGATGGACGTGAAGACTGCATTTCTCAATGGACAACTCCGGGAAGAGGTGTACGTTTCACAGCCAGAGGGCTTCGTCGATCAAGAGCATCCAAACCACTTCTAGAGACTCAAGAAAGCCCTCTACGGCCTTAAACAAGCCCCGAGGGCATGTTACGACAAACTGTCTACATTCTTATTAGGCAATCATTTTACTAAAGGATCTGTGGACCCGACTTTATTTATACAAAAACACGGGGAGGACATTCTCATCGTACAAATTTATGTACATGATATCATTTTTGGATCAACTCATAAAAAGTACTCAAATGCTTTTGCAAGACTTATGAAACAAAACTTTGAGATGTCCATGATGGGTGAACTAAAGTTCTTCTTAGGACTGCAAGTTCATCAATCACCCCGTGGTATATTCTTGAGTCACTCCAAATATGCTCAGGAAATCCTGAAAAAGAATGGTATGACCAGCTGTGACACCTATAACACCCCCATGTCCTCCTCATCGCCAAAGCTAGATGCTGATCTACATGGCACACCCATTGATCCTACGAAATATCGTAGTATGATTGGGTCTCTCATGTATCTCACAGCTAGCCGGCCGGATGTTGTATTTGCCACGTATCTTTGCTCCCGATATCAGTCAAGACCAACTGAGCGGCATTTGTCTGCCGTTAAGAGAATCCTTCGATACATAAAGGGAACCATCCATTTGGGGATCTGGTATCCGAAGGATTCTGGGTTTGAACTTGTTGCATTTTCAGACGCTGACAATTCAGGGTTCTTAGACACGAGAAAAAGTACATCAGGGGGAGTACAGTTTTTAGGTGACAAGCTAGTCTCTTGGCAGTCAAAGAAGCAAGACTGTACATCATTGTCGTCCACAGAATCAGAATATCGCCATGTCTGCCTGCTGTGCTCAAGTCATTTGGATGCAAACTCAGTTGATGGACTATGGATACGTGTTTAACAAGATTCCAATGTACTGCGACTTCAAGAGTGCCATCGCTATTTCATGCAACACGGTTCAACACTGAAAATTGAAGCATATTGCTCTACGATATCACTTTATCAAGGATCATGTGGAAATGGGTACTGTTGAATTATACTTTGTGGGTACTGAACACCAATTGGTAGATCTGTTCACCAAAGCTTTGCCTCATGCAAAGTTTTTGGAACTGGTCCACCAGATTGGTATGCGATGTTTGACTCCAACTGATTTGGAAAATTTTCTCAAAAACAATTAACCGAGTCAAACATCAATTCTATCTCTGTAAATATTTAATGAAAAACACAAAAAAGATTTTCTATTCTATTAAAAAAAATTTAAGTACAAAATCTTCGTCAATACTTTGTTTATTTTTGAACAAGTGTTGAGGGGGAGACATAAATTTTTTTTTAATAAATTTTTCAATTTTTGTACTTGAATCGTTTCTTCCAAGTTGTTGCTTCATATGAAATGGTGGTGATATCATAGGGATCAAAGTTGTTAGGTTCAATATTGTTAAGTATAAAATTTAAAGTTAGTTGGTTAGGTCCTTAATTAAAAAAATAAAAGGTTTGGGGACTAAAGGTGTGCGAGTAGCAAAGATAATATAATTCAAATAAAAAGAAAAAGTGACTGCAGTTATTGCATCATTTATTTCATCTGACATTTTCACCCACCATATTCAATACGTATACCAACCAAGATCAACGGCTAACAATCATCCATCAATTCCGTTCAAGAATCTGCTAATTTGAGAGTGAAAACATGTTCTTTATACGATTATAAGAAACGGTTTTGAATGTTTTCTTGATCCAACGGTTCATTTTCGCTAAAACGATTGTTCTAGATCTAGGGTATAAGCGAAATGTAGAAATTTGATTTTAAGTGTTTATTGTGTATTTGTTTGGTATGTTAGTTTCGGAATGAATGCCTGAACATAATGCATGTGCATAATTCAACCTAGAAACAATAATCTTGCATGTTCTTAATTTAGGGTTTATGCGTTCGATTTGGGGAAAATCAATTATGAGTGTTATAGCATAATTAAATCATTGATATGTTGTTGTTATGCCTTAAATTGAATGTTTGTTACCTTGGATTGAACCCAGAAACATCATGAGTGCGTAATTGATCAGTAGGGTTTAAGAAGAACACATGAGCACATTCAGGTTGAATCTTAAGATTTTGTGGTTAAAAGTTGTTAAAACTTGGTCAAAAGACTTAGAAACATCATAGGATTCCATTGGAACAAGCATGAAAACAAAATCACAAATGTTGATAAATTGCGAAAAATTTGGTGAATAGTACGTCTTCAAAATTCTCGAAATTTCTTGTGTAAGAAGTTTTTGAAATTGAAATTGCTTTCGTAATTATCATTTCTTTCCAAATTGTCGAAAGTTTTTCGCAAATGTCAAAAGTTTTCGCAATTGTCGAAAGTTTTCGCAATTGTCGAAAGTTTTCGCAATTGTCAAAAGTTTTCGCAATTGTCGAAAGTTTTCGCAATTGTCAAAAGTTTTCGCAATTGTCCAAAGCTTTCGCAATTGTCGAAAAGTTTTCGCAATTGTCAAAAGTTTTTCGAAATTGTCAAAAGTTTTCGCAATTGTTTGTGAACCAAGAAGTTTATCTAATGCTAACTTTCATGTATCCTGCAAATTGGTGTCTGAATGATGTTTCAGGTATTTCAAAATGACTGCACCATCACAACAACCACTACCCCTGCTTACCAAGGAAGAAGTTTTCCCACAAGGTTTCAAGGCAAAATATGGGAACAACAATGCAAGGGTTGTCTTTGATGATATCAAGTGTGCAGAACCAAGTTGCCAGATTGCCATTGAAATTCTCAAAAGACATAAGTGTAAATGTTGGAGAATTCAGACAATATTTCAGAATTTTACATTCATCAAATGTGGAGTACAATTCAGCTTGACGATGAGGAAAAATACTTCACATGCACCTTGGACCGTAAGCAAGTCAAAGTCACTCCCACCCATCTACGTAAAGCCTTATCCTTACCTGAACCACCAGAAACCGCTAACAAATATTGGCCTCCACCTTCAGAAAATGACATCATCAAATTCCTCATCGACATTGGTTATGATGAACAACCCAACCAACCACTTACAACAATCTTCAGAATAAACGCAAAATCCATTCCACAACCATGGAGAACCATTTACTACATATTGGTTCGTTCGGTTTCAGGAAGAGACAGTGGACATGAGAACCCAAGATTATCACACGCTCAACTCTTCTGGGGCATAGTTCATCAGAAAAGTATTGATTATGCTGAACACATCTGGGAAGACCTTGCGTTTCAGATTCGAGGCCAATGCAAAATACCATTAACAAGAATCCCATTTGTCCGATACACCAAAATGCTAATCAGCTTTCTACTTGACGAGAACCCCGACATTTCACCACGACCCGAAGACAAAGAACTACATGTGTTGAGAATGGATAAAATAGTCAATGTGGACGTATGGTCCGGACTGGGCCAGGAATGGGTCAGGCCCGCCAGATAGCGGCCCATCCTACACCTAAACCCTAATCCATGCCTATAAATACATGGCATGGATCCCCTTCTTGATCAGATTATAACAGGTTACCCTAAACCTAACTCTCATACGCTATATCGCACCATGACTAACTTGACCGTCGGAGCTGGATCCCGGGGCTACGGCCTCGGGTCCACTCCTAACGGGTTCTCTTTGTTGAACAGGTCTACTCAGGGCTCGAGAAGACGACTAACGGCCCAAGGAGAGTCGTTGAATTCAGTCCGCGCCAGATTATGTATCAACAAGTTGGCGCCATCCGTGGGACCCGACAAGTTTCGTGATCTCACATCGCCGGAAAGTAACCATCAAGTTCGAAATCCGGTATTCTAATCTTTTTAAATTGATAATAAAAAGATATCACAATTCTTATAATATAAGATATCGTACTGCCATAAAGCATTTAGTCCATATCTTTTACAAATCGATTGGTCAACTGCGAATCAACATTTACAAATCAACATGCCATGAAACGTGAAACAGGCTTTTGCCTAAATATCTTATTTGATTGGTCAACACGATTTGATTGGTTAAAAACGTTTTGTCATGCTACTGTATCGATTCGTATTATTCTGCTACTGTATCGATTTGTATTATTATGCTATTGTACAACCTATCGCATATCTTTTTAAATCGGTAAAGATTTTATGTAAATCTTTTAACTTGGTAAACACGATTTTACCTATAACAACACTAAGTCCGCACGATCGGACCTACTATATCTTTTAGCCGCGAACAGCGCAGTCACGATAAATCTACCCGCGTTAGGCCGTGCGTATAGAGATCTTCGCAGACTGGCGCCATGAGCGCACTGTCACGTACAGGCACCACGATGCTAGTCAATCGCCACAAAACGTTAGAGTCTATGCGGTCACGATACATCCATCTGCGTCTGTGCGTGCGATTGAAACTATTAGTCGCGGTCATGGTACATCCATCCGCGCCATTGTTTTTATAATAAAAAAGAAAACGATCATGAGCGTACTGCGTTCGTAGATTAGCTACGTGCTACTTCTTTTATGTAGTTTGTAAAACCTCACGCTAGGTGTAATTCGCACTACTACTTCTCTTATGTGTTAATTTTACATGCTACGTGCTATATATATGCTATGCGCTAATTTTTTATTTCATTATCTTTTATATGTTGCGATGCGCAGCATATACTTCTAATATTTGCATTGAGTATTTTTTTTTCAGGATTTGAATAATTAAGTTTAATGCTCCTACACGAGTAGCACCATCAAACTTGGGGGGCTACCAGGATACGCACTGTGTGAGTACGCATCACGCAGGTATATTTGGAAGCAGATCGTACGTAAGAGGTATTGCAAGCCCGGTACAAAGACGAATTTAAATATTCGCACCATCTCGCCGCAGGGGAGACGTTCTCTGTTGGTTGTAAAGACGGATGTAATGTTCACACCACTGCGCACAGCGCGCACCTCTGCCACAGAAGTACGTACTTCTGTCGCACCATGCTGCATCGCTACTGGTACAAAAGGTACGCCCTTACCCAGGATGCAGCATACAGGAATCCACCTTCACCATTGTGAGACTCTCACAATCGCAATGTCAGTGTTACCCCAACTATAGAACTACGTGTTCTTCTTACGGGGTCTTTACCGTCACACTGTGGCGGGAAACCTAACATATGCGCATCCCTCCCCGTCATGAACGGGTGTTACGTGGTCACCATGCACTGCGCCACACCCAGTGCGCACTGTCGTAGTGGGGTCGCGCGCACACCTTAGTTGTGCACACATGAGCCATGAGTTCAGTGCGCACTATCGCATTTGGTTGATTGGGCCTACGCGGCCAGGAACAGAACTTAAGTCTAGCATAACATAGCCACGCACTATGTCATACTAAACTTGGGGGGCTTGTGGACGTATGGTCCGGACTGGGCCAGGAATGGGTCAGGCCCGCGCAGACAGCGGCCCATCCTACACCTAAACCCTAACCCATGCCTATAAATACATGGCATGGATCCCCTTCTTCATCAGATCATAACAGGTTACCCTAAACCTAACTCTCATACGCTATATCGCACCATGACTAACTTGACCGTCGGAGGTGGATCCCGGGGCTACGGCCTCGGGTCCACTCCTAACGGGTTCTCTTTGTTGAACAGGTCTACTCAGGACTCGAGAAGATGACTAACGGCCCAAGGAGAGTCGTTGAATTCAGTCCGCGCCAGATTATGTATCAACAGTCAATATAGTTTATTTCCCCAAAGATAGCTCACATAAACAAGGGGCAAGATTACCTGAAGGATTGTTAACAAAATCAATTCAGAAGACACAGGCTTTCAAAGACTATGACGATGCTTACAACAAAGGTCAAGTCGGGTCTTCCAAACTTGGGGAAGGAACAGGTTCTTCTAAAACTCGTTCTAAAAGCAGTAAGACTGGGAGTGCTTCAAGTTCTTCCAAGCAACCAAGAAAACCACACCCCAGAACACTTAATAGACGAATCAAAGGTACTCCCAAGCCCAAAGTAGAAGAAGGAGGGATTCATGATGAAGAAGAAACTGACTCAGAAAACACTGAATCAGAAGAAGAAGTAACTGTTCAGATGAATGATGAAAGTGATCATATGCAAGTTGACATTGATACAATTAAAGCAATGGAAGCTAGCAAGAACTCTAGTAAAGAAGATGAAGCCAGAAGGGCCGAACTAAGGGTTGAAGTAATGAAGAAAATGGAAATGGCAAAGGGAGCTGGAGGATCCAGAATTGTCCAAGAAGTAGCTTCGACCCATCCTGATCCGGTTAATCAACCTGGAGGGTCTATAGCTGCTACCACCACAGCTCAGCCTGATATGGTTAATCAACCCGAGAGGGCTGATTCAGCTATTCCCCCAACACCATGTCCGGTTAATCAACCCGGCAGTGATAATGAAAAGGAAATCGAGGAGAAGCAGATCCTGACAGATGAGGAAATTCCAGACGAAATGTTGGAAAGTGACAAAGAGAAAAATGTACATGTTGATGAACCCATTGATTGGAATGATTCAGAAGAGGAAGAGGAAATTATTGGGAAGAAAACAACTGAAGCTGCCAACCAACTTGAAGAAGATTACAAGGCAGCAGCAGAAAAGAGGTTGGAAGAGGAGAGATTGAAATAGGAGAAAGAGAAGGATGAAAAGGAAGCAGATGATTACATTAATACACCACCAGTCACTCCACTTCATCTGACTCTCACTCCACATGAACCATAGCAGGAGTCACAGCCTAAAGTTCCTACACCTCCAATCTCACCACCTAAACCCACAACCCCTCCCACCTCACCACCTAAGGCTCCAACACCTCCTAACTCACCTTCAAAGGAATCTACTCCTCCAGTCTCATCTCCTAAGGAACCAACTCCTCCTAAGGATCCTACTCCTCCTGATTCACCATCAAAAGCTCCAACTAATTCTGAATCATCTTCACGATCATCATCACCAATAAACAAAAGAAAAACAACAACCGATGAAATAATTAAATCAATCATGAAGGGCAAGTATGTTAAGAAGATTGCAAGGGTTACTCGCAATGAAGTCTTATCTCCTGCAGCGAAGAAATAAAAGAAAGCTGCAAAACTTGCTCAAGCTAAGAGAGACATCAAGTTAACAGACCAAGGAACAAAGTTGCAGATCATGGTCAAAAACTTGTCTGAGCAAGTGCAACAGTTGCAGGAGACAAAGCAGAAAATGGATGAATTTCTAGATGATGATGTAAAAAATCAGATGTTGAAAGCAGCTAAAGTCAACACAAGGCATTATGTGAAGAAATTTCTGCCTGATCTTTAGAAGGATATCACAGAGTACATCGACACTCATCTTGAAGAAAAAGTTAAAAACATCACTGGATCAACAATCTAACAGAAACACCTTCTTGACTACTCCATTGAAGAACTCCAAATAGCCCTTCTCACCAAAATCACTGCAAAAATCTCACCATCAAACACATAATTGGCTATCTTTGAAGCTATTAAGGCTAAGATGGAATCTTGCAAAGAAGCAGCCGATCGTGGAAAACGTCACAGAGACGAAGAAGACCAAGATCCAGACTCCAAATCAAAGAAACACAAGAGTAAAGGCGGGTCTGGAATAAAGCTTAAACTATCAACCGGACCGTCAACCACAACCACATCTCCGCAAACAAAAGCTCCAGAATCTGGTCCTACTGCTACTGAGCATCATTTTGAGCACTTTACTGCCGACGACATGGAATTTCAACAACAAGATGATCAACCCAAGTCACCACCAAATGCCAAGACTACAACAAGCAAGAAGTCTTCCAAAAAACCCACTGTAGTCTCATGGCTTGAGGATGATGACACACAAGGTAATGAGTGGTTTGATCAATTGGCAAGTGCTCAAATCCAAGAAGACGAAGCTTCTAAGATTGAAGATAGTTCGTTCGAGTTCACTCAACAACTCAAACGTACTATGAACATCAAGAAGATGACTAAGAGGGAACTTCGTCGGATAAATAATGATGCATTTAATCTTCTCAAAGACAACTCCACAAGTGCTGCTGAGCTTAAATATCACCTTGAAAACATTGCCCGAGCAATGCCAAGTGAGTTTGACTGGGCTAATCCAGATATACTTAGGGTTGGTGGCCGTGACAGCAAAAACCGTCCTTACATCACAGACTGGACCAAGCCACTACCCGTGATCAGAGAAAATCATCAAACAACCATCCCTTACCAATTCTTCTTCAACAACGATCTCGAACTACTCAGGCACGGTGCTACAAGCAAAACCAAGTATGCAACATCAATAACCTTCACCCCAGCAGCAAGTTACCCACAACCAGAAAATGAGGAAACTGCCATTCACCATCACCTCTTCGTCAAACTAACGGTGAATTATGATCGCGATGCTGAATTGGGAATCTTTCACTAGTTCGAGAAAAGGAAAACATGGTATAAGAGTAAACTTACCGAGAAGTCTCACGAATCAGTACGTAGTAACCTTAGGATTGTGGCAGTAGTAAGTGTAAAGGGGGTGAAGAAGTATGACTACACCTTTCTGTCTGAGATCAACGTCAGAAGACACGACAATCAAATCTACTCGTTCTTTGAAGCAGACCTCCCAGACCTTAGTCTCAATGACATTGAAGACATGTACCTCATTAAAGTACAAAGGAAGCTGCTTCATCTCACTACAGATCTTCAATATGCTTTCAGTTCTGCTATATGCCATTTTATCAGAAGGACAATCATAAAAGAACGAGTAGAAGATCTTCAGCTAGGAGTAGAGAGTTATCAAATGAAGTTGAATCTCATTGAACCTATACTTCATCTTGAAGACACCAATTCTAAAGCTCAATACACCTTGAAGAACAAGCCAACCATCAGATTCGTCTACAAGAGTACAATGACAATAAACTGCTTCATGTCATTTCACAAAATTCACATGTTCTGCGACGATACGTTGAAGAAGGTCCGAGATGGGTTAGTTCATCGAGTTCATGATCAAGAGTTGAAAATGACGAAGAGATGGAATAGTGATCAGCTGAGGCAAGTAAAGCAGTTCATCTGGAAGATTGAGAGAAGATTATTCCGCAGAGATCAGATACGGAGATTGGAAAGCTATGTTGGAGGTCGTCCACCCTTCCCAATCAAAACATTTCAAAGGACGAATCCAGTATTCACTACATTTGAAAAAGGAGGCTGATGTAAGAGTTTGATTTGATTATTCAATCATTATTCTTGCTATTGACATATGTTTGTTTATTATGGCTTGTATACACATAACAGTGCACAACCCGTTCCTGTAAAGAAAGGACCCTGAGGTACGCTTCAGTGCCTCAATCCTGATCAAAGGAACGAAAGCTTCTTTCTTATGAGTAGAATAAAACCAGAATTTTTTCTATGTTTTTTCAAAAATATTGCTCATAAGGACAAGTATTACCTCGTCAAGGGGGAGTATTTGAAAACTAAATCTTTGTTCATACAAAATTTCTTGAAATTCTTCCCACAAAACTCATAAACAGCATATTTTAATCATAAAGTTTTTTCAAAAACATCACGAGTATGCTATTTTGAGGGGGAGAATAAAGATATGATTAAAATATGGTAATGTAAAGTTGGAATCTCATGAGTGCTCGACTTAGAAATTGACCCTCGAATTGGCGATAGGAAAAGTCAGTAGTCGAAAAGACATGTCCCGGACGGGTAATAATTTCAAGCCAGTTTATCTGGTGATGTAAACGTGTCTCGCAACGGACGTGTCTGAGTAGAATGTACTGATTTCGAGCGATTTTCATTGAATATGATCTGGACGGGTAATAATTTCAAGCTAGTTCTACTAGTGATGTAAGCGTGTCTCGCGACGATCATGTTCATTGAAAATCAATCAATTCAAAAGTGCCAACTCTTCCCGGCATGTGCAAATTTTAATTAAGGACATATGAGCGCATGCTAAGGGGGAGTCTTTCTGAAAATCACAAAACTCTCAAAGTGTTAACAAAATATGTTTTAACAATCATAAACACTTTGAGAGATTTTTCAAAAGGTTTAGTTTATGGCATCAATAGGATAGTCATGGAGTTATAAGGTGACTAAGGTTAGGAATAACCGTCCTATGATCTGCCAGAGCCGGAGGGATCTACCCAAGGACAATACCAATAGTTTAGAACTAGAAAGTCCTAGGTATGATTGAAAAAAGGGGATATGAAATGAAAGGAGAAAGAAGGGGTTGAAGAATTAAAAAGAAATGTAAAGAAAAGGGTGAAAAGAAATAGCCCTCCACTTGTTCAACCTTAGGGCAGACACCGGGTTCAATACATAATCTAATGGTTGATGGGCATCACCGGTATTGATGATCAAAGTCGTCATGGACCCAGTGACGCACTGCACTAACCTTCTAGCCACTCAGGTGTCTCTCAAAAGGCACTTGTTTCATTTCACACGGAGAACCCTTCATCATCTATCGACCTCTCACTCCGAGATGTGTTGATATTGAAAAGGAGGCAATCTGCTCCATGCCTCCAACGACCAAATAAAGGTGCAGTAATCGAGTCTAGAGCCAAGAGATTCAACAAAGATCTCTTAGGAATACTTAGTATTACTCTGTTGTTCTACATCATGGGCATCAGTTGTAAATTAGTAAGTGTCCTACGCAGATCTTAGCAATCTGCCGAGAACATTCTTGAGGGAATTCACAAATGTAATTCTCAGTGATTGAATGGAAATCCTGCCAGGGTCAACATCAAACAGCCCTGACAGCAGGTCACTTCGGTAACTCCTTGTGGGTTACGCTTAGTGTTTGCTTCAAAACGGTCTACAGTCGTAGGGTGATCTCCAGCGACTCACTGAATCGTGGGTGCACTTCGGTGTGTCCGTGTAAGCCTTTTCGGGGGTATCCGGTTCAGAACAGCCTGGGCAAAGATTAGAGAAAGTCTTCACACTATGCTGTTGACAATATCGAAGTCTGAACCCGTAAGTGCCGGATGGTTCGTGATATACCTGCGGAGGATCATAAAGACCTGGAGTTCTACCACCATCAAGATTCCATCATGCTCATATCCTGAAGATAAGTTCTCATAAAGACTCAGAGATATCAAAAGTTCAAAAGTGTTAAAGAAAAGTCAAATTTCAAGCACTACAACCTTTCACAAGTCAAAGATTGAAGAAGTGAGAACCAGTTGAAGAATAAAAGTCAAAAGACATATGAGCATGGTGGAAAAGACGTGAAGACACCAAGAAGCAAAGACCATTGGAGAACAGCAGATCATTACCATACCATTTCATTTCACATCAAGAGCAAAGAACAAAGATTATGAAGACGTCAAAAGCCAAAGAAGAAAAGATGACGTCGAGCAACCAAGATGACCAAGACTTAGGGGAAGATTGTTAGGAACACGTTTTATTTAATTTCAAGTCTTGTTCATTTCACGTTAAGGTTGCCTAAATATGGGTCATGAGTTAATGTAAAAACCACGGTCCATTAGTGATCCATGGGCCATGGAATCCATGTAATCTCTTCTAGAACATGTTTAACATGTGATGCCCTAATTGTTTGCCTATAAATAGAAGGCAAGGGACATCATTTTAGTTGTTGGTTTTATTTCTATTAGTGCCGAAGCTTTGTCATTCCATCATATGAAATAAGATCATCCATCTTCTCTTATTCTCTTATTCTTCTTCTCTAATCTCTTGTTAATTATTGTGTCATAGTTATTAGTTTAATCGTAGCTTAGTTGTGGTTGTAGTCGTGGTTATTACTGGTTTAGATCTTGTGTTACATAGTTAATAGGGACCTTCAGTGTGCCCCTACCGGGTACCAATTAGCACTATATTTGAGAACAACGAGGTTAACCTTGGCAAGTTAACCTTACGTCTAGTCATTGATTGGTCTGCAGTGCCATCATTGGACTATAGGCATGTTAACGTGAGGTGTCATGAGCTTAGATGAAATAATACTATATAACTTATCTTTGGGTGCTTCGATGCCCACACGAACTTATATTCAAACTAATTTCCAACTAAACCTACGAATTTCATTCAACCTTAGTGTTAACCTTTAAGCATGTTATCCTAGGTAACTGAGCACTTATGGACTTACTACACGGAGTGACATTGGACATGAGGACGTCCAAACCTGTTATCATTCATCTTCCTATTTCAAACACTTGTCTTTGGGACCACTCTTTTTGGCAAAAGTCTCTCTTTTGTTGTAAAAACTCTGATAAAATAATGAATGATAAATCATTTCTAAAAACTTCTCTTTTTGAGTCGTTTTTTATCATTTTCACGATGTAGGGTGCTACACTCTCACTTCGAGATGTGTTGAAATTGAAAAGGTGGCAGTCCGTTCCAGCCTCTGCTCACTAAGCCAAAATGCACAAATTGTGACTAGAGCTAAATGAGATTCACAAATAAAATCTCATAGAAAACATGCCAATCTATACTTGTTGTTCATCAACAAGAACACAAGTTGTAATTTTACAGTCTTTCGCAGATATAAGTAATCTTGCTAGAACATTCTGTTGGGAATTAAATGTTTTTGACTTAGTACCGCTGGAAAATTACACTAACTATAACGCCCTAGAATTCGGATTAACTTTTTAATTATCTACTTTAATTATACTATAAGTTAAATAAATAAATAGTAATATAAATGTAATATTGGGCCAATTGGTTAAAAAAAATTGTTTTGGGCTTAGTTTTTATTTAAATCCATACACCACAAGCCCAACAAGAATTTAATAGATCCATTAAAAAAAAGATCGGCTTCTTCCCCTCCCATATTTCGATCTCCAGGAATAAAATGAAGAGGGAAGGAGAAAACCCTAGTCTCCATTGCTATTTGTCCAAACATTCAAGAAACCAAGAATCAAGTCTAATTTTTTGAAGCATACTAAGGGTAAACGATCTTTTCTCATCATTCCTTATTATTAATTATGTAACTCACATGATGGATTAGGGTTTATTAAAATCTCAGTAATTAAGTATGTTTGATCATTAAAACATAATTAGGGATGTGTTAGAGGTTTTATCTTGCGTTGGTTAGGGTTAGAATTTTGTTTGTGATGCTGTCAAGAAATTAGGTCGGATTGATGAATGTATAAATTGATGATGACAACGTGTTTTTGCATGATTCTTGAGCGTAAAACTAAGTTCAGGTTGTGTAATATCTTCATATAAAATTTCATAATTTTTGAAAGTCGGGAAGATGACTTTTTGATTTTTATAATATTAGATGTCAATCCTGAGTTTAGGAGTCTGGAAATTCAGTAGGTGTTTTTGAATTTTAGTTTCCAAACGGTGAGGAATTAGGAGGTCTCCTTTTATAGGTAGATTATTTAGGATATAAGGGACTTACTGGAATTTTTACAAATTTTTCTGAAGGGTTATCATGGGGTATCCAAATGAAAATTTTCTGGGTGTCTGAGCAGTTATCTTTCTGGGCAGGTCTGGGAAAAAGATTTTTTAAAGGGTACTAACACTTGGAAATAAAATCTAAGAAAATTACAGTAAGTGTACAGCATGTATAGGTATCTGTGATAAAATATTAGCTTCCCAGTAGACACTTAAGTATGGATAAAAATTCATAAAAATCAGGACCAGAATGGGATAAAATCTTAACCATCTTTCAAGTTAGGAATTTAATATAACCTAAAACCATTGAATGTGTTTTGACCTTAATAACATTGTAACATTAATTCAGATACTCTTAAACATGTGTTAACTTACTTTGTAACGTTAATGCGGATACTTTTGGTCATATGTTAACCTAATTTTTTTTATAATGAAACCCTAAGTTGTTTAATTGTGAAGTGTGACCCGAGGTTTGAAACTTACTGAATCTGGAAACTTACTACTGATGGAAACTTGCTAATTATGGAAAGTTACTAATTTGGAAAAGTTACATAATTCGGAAAACTCACTTAATTCAGAAAGTTACTAAATCAGGAATGTTACTAATTATGAAAAGTTACTAATTATGGACTGTTACTAAATATGGAAGGTTACTAAAAATCGAAATTTTTAAAAAAATAGAAAAGAACCCTAAATATGGAATCTGAATAACCCTAAGCAGTAAACTAGTAAAGTGAGCTTATAAGTAATATGTGATCATTAATTTGTATAGGTTCTATGAAGTAGGAGTAGTCCATATTCCAAGTGCTTTCCTATTTTGGTTGATTTGCTTTGCATAAGGTATAGATATTCTACCCTTTCTCAGTAAGGGTGTCTTTTCTCATGACTTTTGATCCTTGACTTTGATTTGTTTACTTTGATATGATATGATCCTTTCTTATATTTCCTTTGATATGAGCTTTGTTATGATCCCATTTATGTGATCCTTTGCTATGATTCAGTTGGTATAAGCCATTGCTATGATTATCTTTGATATGATTCTATGATATGATATGATTTGTTCTGTTTGTCGCCCGAGCTAATTAGCCATAGAGGTACCATGGCCATGTCATTGAGACACCAATGGCATGATACTTTCTGTGGAGATGTGATTGATCCACGGCGTCCCCATTTGATATGATATGATATGATATGTGATCACTTGGCTATTTTGATATATGCGTATACTTGTCTAGTACATGGTACGTATATGATTTGTTTTATGGGGGGCGTATGGATGTATCCTAGGCTAATATGTTTTGATATGTGATTTGATATGATTTGATTGGTGACTGGCTGTGTGTGCCTTACACCCCACTCACTATTTGGTGCTTAGAGGCCTCCCTTCTCCGTACACTTTGGATATGATACGTATATGTTGTTATGTGGTCTATTCGAGTGGCTCGTTTACACAGGCTCGTGGCTATCTATTACGTATCTTTGGTCCGTTCGAGTGGCTCGTTTGGACGTGTTCGTTGCCGTTCTTATTTGATTCTTAGTGCTATTCTGACTCATGACATTTATGCATTTGATCCATTTGATTCATATTCGTTTACTTATGCTTATTACCTTTCTACTTTGTACACAAATATAATATATATATATATATATATATATATATATATATATATATATATATATATATATATATATCTGTTCACTGGGCTTTTTAAGCTCAGTCGCATTTCTTTTCCTGCGGCAGGTTTTAGGTTTGCAAGTTGGGTTTGAGTGAAGAGTGCATAGGAGCCCTTAGTGGACTACCCTGACGATAGGCACCCATTTGCTTCTGGATTATATTTGGATTCATTTTCAGTCAGATTAGTTTGGATTTTTATTTGGCTTTGGAACTCATTATGTATAGATGTTAGAATTTCATTATTACCTTAGACTACCTTTATAACTATTATGTTTATAAGTCTTCCGCTTGCGTTTGTATGTTCTGATTGACCCCATAATGTGGCATCCTGACCAATGTCGTGTTGGGGTGTTACAAATATGGTATCAGAGCCCAGGCTGCGACTTGTAGTACATAAGTTATGGCTTGTGAAGATTTAGACCTTTAGGTTTGCACTATAGGAGGTTATGAAATGACCTTTGAAGTTTTGCCTTAGGTTTCCCCTGAAGAAAAATTTTGTATGACCGGTGAGGATTGGGTAGATTATGCGATAAGACATTTGTTAGATATCATCCTTCCGCATCACTCTGATAAGATTATTCATTCCAGAGATTTAGAAAATTTAGCAAGATACGCAACATAAGTTTAGAATGCTTTGAGACTTTTGTAGTAATGCCTTACAGGTTTCACTTTCTGATGTGATCGCATTCTTTCGAAATTAGATTTCTGATTCATTTATGATTCGTTTAGATACCTTTTCGTTCATTCAGAGAATTCGTATATGTATGAATCTGATGTATTCGATACATTCTACGGTTTCCCTTGCTTCCACTAAGCATATTAAGGTTCCCTCAGCACTATTAGAATCTGCTATACTCATCTCTATTCCTATAAGAAATCTTGTTATTATCCGTCATGAGTATCAAAATTGTCCAGTACGATTTGAAGATATTTGAAGATAAGTTTCATTTTGCTAATCTGTTTCCTTTAGGAATTTTTGATTCGATATTTTTCTGAATATGGATTTGTTGACTGAGCATCGAGATGCTAACAACGGTCATATTAGATTTTTCATCTATGGCGATTTGAGAAACTCAAATTCTATACCATGGTTCCCAACCTGGTAAACAATTATGATCACCTTTGTTTTAAAAACTCGTACGTTAATCCGTCGCGGTTGTGAAGATACTTCGTTTGATGAAACTCGCCTCGAGAGTCATTCGAGTGTTTGAAATTTTGCGATGTATTCCTTGATGAACTACCAAGATTTCCATCTGAATATGAAGTTGTTTTGATCTGGTTGTGAGAATTTGTTTAGTCACGACTCGAGGTAGAATGTGATTGCAATAAAGGCATGTGTATATGATGCAAGTATTATGATGCCTGGCCAACGTGATAATAGTTACATCATATAACATGAACTTATTGGGATCATAGGATGTCTTGAGAAGTGCCTGAGAACAGTAAGTTGGTTGATTAAGAAACTCTGTCCGTATAAGAGCAACGTTTTTCCTAATTTTGAAACTCCGTATCTTATGACATCAGTTAAATGGAAAGAATTGAAAGACCAACTTTTAGAAAGTGGTTTTATCCATCTGAGTGTGTGTATGTGGTGTACTCCAGTTTTATTCGTAAGGAAGAATGATGATAGCATGAAGTTGTGTATGGATCTTGGGAAGCTAAATCGTATTGTGGTTAGAATCGTTATCTGCTACCTCCAATCAACGTTTTGTCTTATCAATTTCTGGGTGTGAATTTTCTCAATGATTGAGTTTGAATCTGATTATTTTCAGTTCCGTTTAAGGGAGTGAGATATTCCTACAATTGCTTTCCATATTTGTTTTGATCTCTATGAGTATTGCGTTGTCAATTGTACTGGCTACTGCTCCGATTGATTCCAATGGACTTGATTAAATCGTGTCTTTCTTGAAAACTTGGACAATTTGTCATAGTATGACATATTGGTATATTCAGAGACAAAAGAGAAACACGGAAATCATCTTCGTATTATGTGTTGACGTTTCTACGTCAGAAGAAACTATATGTTAAATTTTTAAGGGTAAATTTTATGTTGGGATGAAGAATGATAGAAGAATTGTTGGGTGTATTGATTTGATGAGACAAAATAAATAGAAGAATGAAACAAGAGGGCTTAAAGTGACAAAGGATGAAACTTTAATAAAAGAAAAGATTACTACGAATCTTTTAATTATTTAGGAATATCCTTTGTAAACCCTAATGTCTCTATTATATAAAGAGACATAGGGTACAGGTTTTTATATATCTTTCATAATGTAGTCAATTAAAGGTGTATGTGTGTGTCTAGGCGTGTGATATAAACGCCTAGGGTTAGAGTGTTTTAGTTGTTGATCACTGCAAGGATCTTAGGATTCCTGTTATTGTTGAGTAACCGTTCTAGAGTTGATCGTCTAGAATTGTAGTGATTTTGTGAAACGTTGTTAATGAAAAACCTTGTTGATAACAATTGATGTTTTGTTTATTCCGCTGCATATTATTATCATTGTTATTGTGTTCATTGTTTATCCTAGATCAAGGTCTAAACAACCTAGAGTCCAAAACGGTCCAAGAACTTATTTGATGATGGCGTGCATAAGTTCTACAGGTGGTATCAGAGCGGGGGGCTCTCGATCTAGGGATGTTACAAGGTTTTAAAGTTGATTGGAGCAGACGTGAAGAAGGTATGATCGGTTTTATTTTTAAAGGTATCGATGTTTTTGTTTGTTGAAAGCAGTTCGAAGAAAAGTTCAATTGGTGTTTTTAGTTTACTTGGCGACAAAGACTCATCATAAAGAGAACCAATTAATCACACCTCGTACTATGTGGGGCTGATTTATTGTGAGTCGGTGAAGATATTAATGGAGGATTGAAGCTGTTTTTTGTCGCTTACAATTGATTGAGGTACAAATTATTTTAAACAAATTGGAATATTTTAATCAGTGGTTTGTCGTCTTTCGATAATATTTAAGATGTGTAGATCACGTGGCCAAAAAGTGATTCAATGGGTCAATGGAACAGATCTATATAAATTGGGTTTGTCACGTGGTAGAAAAGTAGTCGATTGGTGAATATATTTATTTTATCTTGATCAGCCGCAGTTCTAGTTTGTTCGATCATATGTCGTAATATAAATTGATGAATGGGACAAAAGTGAAATTGGAGTTAAAGCAGATCAGTATCGGTATTAAAGATTGTGCTGCTATGGATTATCTGATTCTGCTGCTACGCTTATATTATTCTGCTGCTACGATACACTCTGCTGCTAGTTGTAATTTATTCTGCTGCTAGCTTTGATCATTCTGCTGCTAGCTATATATTTTTCTGCTTTTTGCTTATTGTGTTTGGTTCGATATAGTAGTATGATTTACGAGTAGTAAGGGGAAGTTTTTATTGTTACATTCTCTATTTGTTGATAACAAAAAGGGGAAGAAATATTGTGGTGGCATGGCATGGATTAAGGGGAAGACAGTTTGTTTCATTCAGGGAGATGATCACATCTCAATTTCTCTACTTCGTCTAGGGAAGTTCGTACACGACTTTGTTAGTTTTGTCATCATCAAATAGGGGAAGATTGTTGGGTTTATTGATTTGATGAGACAAAATAAATAGAAGAATGAAACAAAAGGGCTTAAAGTGACAAAGGATGAAACTTTAATAAAAGAAAAGATTACTACGAATCTTTTAATTATTTAGGAATATCCTTTGTAAAGCCCTAATGTCTCTATTATATAAAGAGACATAGGGTACAGGTTTTTATATATCTTTCATAATGTAGTCAATTAAAGGTGTATGTGTGTGTCTAGGCGTGTGATATAAACGCCTAGGGTTAGAGTGTTTGAGTTGTTGATCACTGCAAGGATCTTAGGATTCCTATTATTGTTGAGTAACCGTTCTAGAGTTGATCGTCTAGAATTGTAGTGATTTTGTGAAACGTTGTTAATGAAAAACCTTGTTGATAACAATTGATGTTTTGTTTATTCCGCTGCATATTATTATCATTGTTATTGTGTTCATTGTTTATCCTAGATCAAGGTCTAAACAACCTAGAGTCCAAAACGGTCCAAGAACTTATTTGATGATGGCGTGCATAAGTTCTACAAGAATTTTGAAAAGCTGAAAAGAGATTTGTTTCTACTCAAGAAGGAGACTTAGCTATGTCCTTATGCAACACGAGAAGATTGTTGGCTATGCATCAATACAATAAGAACCGTAGGAAGTGAATTATCCGATGCATGATTTGGAAGTAATATGTGACGAACATGAAGGAGCTCAGGAGCAAGACAATGGAATATGATCTAGGTTAGGAGACTTGAAGGGAACTATTTTAATTGAAGCACGCAGTTCTAATTGCTCTATTAATCCTAGTTGTACTAATATGTATAGAGACTTGAAGTAGAAATTTTGATGGATTGGTATGAAGATAATTGTTACTACATTGTTGGCGAAATGTTTAGCATGTCAACAGGTTAAGATTCAGCCTCAGCGTACAATTGGTTTTCCTTAGTTTCGATGTTCTTAGGTGGAAGTAGGATTTAATCTTCATGGACTTTGTAATGGGATTTTCACGCACATTTGGGAAGGACAACACGAATCGAGTCGTAGGGGATGATTTGACTAGGTCGGCTCACTTGGAGGATTGGCAGAAATTTCTTTCGGTAGAAGATTATTCAAGCTACATGGCACACCTGCAGTGATCGTGTCAGAGATTCGAGTTTCCATTTCACATTCCTAGGAAGAACTACTGAAGGCTTGAGGAACTAGACTCAATTTTAGTAATGCTTTGCAATGCCAAACCGATGAATAACCAGAAGTACTATTCAAGCTTGGAAGATGTGTTGAGCAGGAAATTTGAAAAGTGTTAGTTCTGTTTGTGTTTGATCATTAAGATAGATGGCATGCAAGTGACAAGAGTTTTCCTTTCGGCTTTTGTATGAACAGAGACTAAGAACACCTTTTAGTTAAATTAGGTCGGGGAGCTGTTTATTGAAGGTACGGAGTTGATTACAGTGACTAATGGGTTAGTTATCATTGTGGAAGGAAATTTTGAACTTGAGACCAGGAATTTGTTTGTTTCGTATGATGTTTCCGTATGGAACAGTTAGACATTTTGGCATATAAGGGATTAAGATTTAGATTCGCGATACATTAGACCTTAGATTCGTTCTTATCCGTACGATTATTCTACCTATTCTGTTATGCCTTCTGATACGTTTTGGTATTTCGATATGTACTTAGTTGATTGTCGATACGAATATGTTACCTACCTCTTTATGAAACTCTCGATACATTTGATAATTCGATATGGCATCTCTAATTTTAGAAAGATCCTTAGTTCGTTCAGAACCTAATTGGATTCGTGAAGTTTTGTACCACTTAGCTTCACCTCCGTATTTGCCTCATGTGTATATGCATTTCATGTATCTCTTAGTGAGATTACTAACATCAACTATCACGTATTTGTTTTGTATTCGTTGGATCAGAATCGTTATGATTGTGTTATGTGGAGAGCCTGGGGCTATCCTAGTTTGTCGGGATCGAGTCATGAGAAATAAAACTATTCCAATGGTGAAGATGATTTTGGAAGAAACTCTCAGAGTGTGAGACTCGTTATTGTCATTTATTTTCGTGATTGATACGTCTCCGTCTAACTTTTGCAACTTCAATTTCGAGGACGAAATTTTCTTTTAGAGGAGAAGAATTATAACGCCCTAGAATTTGGATTAACTTTTTAATTATCTACTTTAATTATACTATAAGTTAAATAAATAAATAGTAATATAAATGTAATATTGGGCCAATTGGTAAAAAAAATTGTTTTGTGCTTAGTTTTTATTTAAATCCATACACCACAAGCCCAACTAGAATTTAATAGATCCATTAAAAAAAAGATCGGCTTCTTCCCCTCCCATATTTCGATCTCCAGGAAAAAATGAAGAGGGAAGGAGAAAACCCTAGCCTCCATTGCTATTTGTCCAAACATTCAAGAAACCAAGAATCAAGTCTAATTTTTCGAAGCATACTAAGGGTAAACGATCTTTTCTCATCATTCCTTTTTATTAATTATGTAACTCACATGATGGATTAGGGTTTATTAAAATCTAAGTAATTAAGTATGTTTGATCCTTAAAACATAATTAGGGATGTGTTAGAGGTTTTATCTTGCGTTGGTTAGGGTTAGAATTTTGTTTGTGATGCTGTCCAGAAATTGGGTCGGATTGATGAATGTATAAATTGATGATGACTATGTGTTTTTGCATGATTCTTGAGCCTAAAACTAAGTTCAGGTTGTGTACTATCTGCATATAAAATTTCATAATTTTTGGAGGTCGGAAAGATGACTTTTTGATTTTTATAACATTAGATGTCAATCCTGAGTTTAGGAGTCTGGAAATTCAGCTGGTGTTTTTGAATTTTAGCTTCCAAACAGTGAGGAATTAGGAGGTCTCCCTTTACAGGTAGAATATGTAGGATATAAGAGACTTACTGGAATTTTTAAATTTTTTTCTGATGGGTTCTCATGGGGTAGCCAAATGAAAATTTCTGGGTGTCTGTGCAGTTATCTTTCTGGGCAGGTCTGGGAAAACGATTTTTGAAAGGGTTCTAGCACTTGGAAATAAATTCTAAGAAAATAAAAGTAAGTGTTCAACATGTATAGGTATCTGTGATAAAAATATTAGCTTCCCAGTAGACACTTAAATATGGTTTAAAATTCATAAAAATCAGGACCAAAATGTGATAAAATCTAAACCATCTTTCAAGATAGGAATTTAGTATAACCTAAAACTAGTGAATGTGTTTTGACCTTAATACCATTGTAACATTAATTCTGATACTCTTAAACATGTGTTAACCTACTTTGTAACGTTAATGCGGATACTTTTGGTCATATGTTAACCTAATTTTTGAAAATGAAACCCTAAGTTGTTTAATTGTGAAGTGTGACCCGAGGTTGGAAACTTACTGAATCTGTAAAATTACTAATGATGGAAACTTGCTAATTATGGAAAGTTACTAATTTAGAAAAGTTGCTAATTATGGAAAGTTACTAATTTGGAAAAGTTACTTAATTCGGAAAACTCACTTAATTCGGAATGTTACTTAATCTGGAAAGTTACTAATTATGAAAAGTTACTAATTATGGAAAGTTACTAATTATGGAAAGTTACTAAATATGGAAGGTTACTAAAAATGGAAAGTTTATAAAAATAGAAAGAAACCCTAAATTTGGAATCTGAATAACCCTAAGCAGTAAACTTGTAAAGTGTGCTTATAAGTAATATGTGATCATTAATTTGTATAGGTTCTATGAAGAAGGAGTAGTTCCTATTCCGAGTGCTTTCCTATTTTGGTTGAGTTGCTTTGCATAAGGTACAAATATTCTACCCTTTCTCAGTAAGGGTGTCATTTCTCATGACTTTTGATCCTTGACTTTGGTTCATTTGCTTTGATATGATATGATCCTTTGCTACGATTCCTTTGATATGAGCTTTGTTATGATCCCATTTATGTGATCCTTTGCTATGATTCAGTTGGTATAAGCCATTGCTATGATTTCCTTTGATATGATTCGATGATATGATATGATTTGTTCTGTTTGTCGCCCGAGCTAACTAGCCATGTAGGTACCATGGCCATGTCGTCGAGGCACCAATGGCATGACATTTTCTGTGGAGGTGTGATTGATCCACGGCGTCCCCATTTGATATGATATGATATGATATGTGATCACTTGGCTATTTTGATATATGCGTATACTTTTCTAGTACATGGTACGTATATGATTTGTTTTGTGGGGGGCGTATGGATGCATCCTAGGCTAATATGATTTGACATGTGATTTGATATGATTTGATTGGTGACTGGTTGTGCGTGCCCTACACCCCACTCACTATTTGATACTTTGGATATTTAATGTATATGTGATTCTGTGGTCTATTCGAGTGGCTCGTTTAGACAGACTCGTGGCTATCTATTAGGTATCTTTGGTCCGTTCGAGTGGCTCGTTTGGACGTGTTCGTTGCCGTTCTTATTTGATTCTTAGTGCTATTCTGACTCATGACATTTATGCATTTGATCCATTTGATTCATAATCGTTTACTTATGCTTATTACCTTTCTGCTTTGTGTATATATATATATATATATATATATATATATATATATATATATATATATATATATATATATATATATATATATATATGTATATATATATATGTATATATATATATATATATATATATATATATATATATATATATATATATATATATATCTGTTCACTGGGCTTTTTAAGCTCAATCGTATTTCTTTTCCCGCGGCAGGTTTTAGGTTTGGAAGCTAGGTTTTAGTGAAGAGTGCATAGGAGCTCTTAGTGGACTACCCTGACGATAGGCACCCATTTGCTTCTGGATTAGATTTGGATTCATTTTCAGTTAGATTAGTTTGGATTTGTGTTGGGAATTAAACTAACAGTTGGTACTAAGCCAGTTAGTACTGTTGGAACAAAAAGTTAGTTCTGTTTATAAGATAAAGATGAAAGTCGTGTGAAGATATATATGGAAAAGATGTAATGTTTATCTTATTAATATAGATGTATACGGTAGATTGTTTACTTGTAAAGGACTCCTTGTCCTATAAAAGGAGATCCTAGGTTAAGTTTTATGTACATGCATTATTGATAGAGCTTCACGATTTCATTGTAATTCTTGTGATATTCAAAGATCACTCGTAATTTATTGAAGCTATAATCATTTGGTTAAACTGTGTGTTATCATTCTTACTGTGACATTCCTTCAATCACATACAATCACAAAACACTAAATCTTCTAAGTACTTGGTAGTAAATTCCGCATGCTACTAAGTATATACTCAAAGTATCTCCAACACAATTTGTGCGTTTAGATCTGGTCAATTTGTATTTGGCTTTGGAACTCATTATGTATAGATGTTAGCATTTCATTATTACCTTAGACTACCTTTGTAACTATTATGTTTATAAGTCTTCCACTTGCTTTTGTATGTTCTGATTGACACCATAATGTGGCATCCTGACCAATGTCGGGTTAGGGTGTTACACTAACAGTACAAACTGTTAGTGTATAACTGAAGACTACTGATGAAACAACTAACAGTACAAACTGTCAAGTTAGTACTGCTAGTTGTAAAGAAGGTACTGCTGCATAGATAACTATTTAAGATATATGTAAAGGATAAGTATGGAATAGATCTTTTGTATATCACAATTAGTTAGAAATATACGGTAGAATACGTATCTTGTAAAGGACTCCTTAAGTCTATAAAAGGAGATCCTTGGTTAGATGTTTTATGTACGAGTCATAGATTGTTGTTAAGATTCAAGGTCGTTGTAACCCTAGTGATATTAAGATCACTTGTATTATTCTTGAATAATATTGAATCGTTTGAAGTTAAACATTGTGTTCATTGGTCATTCTATATTACTGTTATATTAAACAACATCTTCTAAGTGTGGTTAAGTAGATTCCGCATACTTGACCACATAACCTCAAAGTATCATAAACACATCGTAAAGGAGTAACATCCTAAGTGTTTTAAATACTCTCAAGTGGTATCAGAGAAAGGTTTGATACTATTGATTTAGAAGAGAAAGTAATGGACATTGAGACTACACAAACAAACATGGCTGCTAAATTGCCAATGCTGAAGCAGAACGAATTTGATATGTGGAGGCTTTGAATAGAACAGTACTTCCAAGTGCAGTACTATGCACTATGGGAGATCATTGAAGAAGGAAACTCTTTCAAACCTTCAACATCTACAACAACATTTGATGGTAATGAAGAGACTGTTGTGCAAACCTCTCTAGTGACTACAGAAGAGAGGCTACAAAAGAAAAACGATGTCAAGGCTAGAAGCTTGCTGATCATGACCATTCCCAATGATCAACTCATAAACTTCAGCAAGTACAAGGATGCAAAGTCATTGTTTGAGGCAATCACTGCTAGGTATGGTGGTAATGAAGCCACCAAGATGACACAAAAGACTCTGTTGAAGCAGAACTTTGAAAACTTTAGTGCAACAAGTAATGAGTCTTTGGATCATATGTTTAATAGACTGCAAAAGATTGTTAGATAACTTGCTTTTCTTGGTGTTGACATACCTCAGGAAGATCTGAACTCTAAGTTCTTAAAGAGTTTACCTGCAGAGTGGACTATGCATGTGGTGGTCTGGAAGAATAAGCCAGACATTGATACTATGAGCCTCAATGATTTATATAGCAACTTCAAGATTGTTGAGCAGGGTGTGAAGAAAGATGGAGGTACTAGCTCAAGCACTGGGAACATGGCTTTTGTGTCATCTCCCAGTAATTCAAGTCCAGGTGAAATAAAAGTTGCTGCAGGAGTTAGTACTGCTAACCCTAGTGTTAGTACTGCTAGCTGAAAAAGCAGTACTACTGGTATTCTGAATGAAACAACCTATTGTGCCTTCCTGACAAGCCAGAATGATGGGTCAATGCTGACACATGAAGATCTCTAGGAGATAAATGATGATGATTTGGAGGAGATGGATCTCAAGTGGCAGATTTCACTTCTTAGCATGAGGGCTAAGAAATTCTACCAAAAAACTGGCAAGAAGATCACCATTAACATCAATGATACTGCTGGTTTTGACAAATCTAAAGTAGAATGCTACAGCTATCACAAGGTGGGGCATTTTTCAAGGTAATGCAGAAGATCTAGGCAGCAGGATAGCAGGAGCAAGGGTTATGGAAGCAAGCCCAAGGCTGTTGAAGAAGTTGAGCCAACCTCAAAGGCTATGGTGGCTATTGATGGATTAGGCTTTGACTGGAGTTTCATGGCAGATGATGAGAAAGCACCTACTGAGATGGCACTTATGGGCTTCTCTGACTCTGAGGTACTAATTGCTAAAAGTTGTTCTAAAACATGCACTACTCTAAAAGAATATGAAACCTTAAAGAAACACTATGATGAGCAGAGGATTGAATTAAACAAAACTAATTACAATTTGTGTAATCATAAGAGAGGTTTAGCAGTCCTAGAAGAACAAATAGTGCATTATAAGAACAATGAGTCTGCTTTTGCTAAGGATATAGCTGTTCTTAAGAGAGATTTGTCACTTAAGAATGTTGAGATTAACTTGCTAAAATTTGAATTAGATTGAATCACTAAGGCAAAAGATAATATCCTATTAACTGTGGATACTTTGGAGTATGTATCAAAAGGAGTAAACAAAATAATAGAGTGTCAAATAGTTAATAAGGCTAAGGTTGGGTTGGGTTATAAAACATGTCCACCTCCTCACAGAGGAATTCCAGCATCCACAGGAATTGACCTAGAGCATACAGGTTTACCTGAGTTTCAACAACCTAAGTTAGAGTATGGTTGTAAGCCAAAAGAGAATGTAAATGCTGATAAACCTGTAGTTGATAATGAGCCTTTTGAGAGTGCAAGTGACACCTCTCTTGCTGAGGATAAGGTGTCCAATGATAGGAATTCAGATGATCCAACTATTGAGGAGTGGACATCTGATGATGAGGAAGATCAGGTTGAGGTTAAACCTGAAGTAGTCAAGCTAGAAGGAACCAATGTCCCTAAGGTGGTTAATAATGAAACTGTTAAGCCTACATCAAATGTTAAACTAGTTAGGGAAACAGTTAGGTACTGTGAGATGTATAGGTCCACAAACAACCTAAGAGGCAACCAGAGAAACTGGAATGACCTCAAGTCACATCAGCTAGGAAGTGATTTTGTCATGTACAAAAAGGCTTGTTATACTTGTGGTAGTTTTGACCATCTTGAGGATTTTTGTCATAACCATCAGGGGAGAAAGATAGTTACTGGGAATAATAGGGTAACTGGGAACACAAGTCAAATGGTGAACTTGAATAGCTCGAGATTTGTTAGGTCTCAGCCTAATGCTGATAGAATGACTCCCAGGGCACTTTTATTAAAGTCTGGCCACAAACCAATTAGTACTGCTCGACCAACATTTAGTACTGCCATACCTTTTAAGACTGTTTACCCTAGACCAGCAGTTTCAAGTGCAAAACCAACTTTCAAACATGCACAACAAACTGTTAAAAGGCCTTTTCAAAAGAAAGCAGTGGTTAAAAAACAATCTTGGAAACCAAAGGCTAAAACTGCAAAGCCAGCAGTTAGTACTGCTAGCCAAGCAGTAAATACTGGCAACTCTAAAAACACTGATAGGAATAAAAGGGTTAATGCTGTTAAGGCCTCAGCATGTTGGGTATGGAGACCAATCAAACCCAATGGTGCATCAATTGTATTGAAAAGATTTGACTATATTGATGCACGAGGCAAACCCAAGTTAGTGATGGCTTGGGTACCCCAAGGAAATACCCTAAGGAAACTAATTTCCTTATTTCATGTGCAGGGACATTCACAGGAAGATGATGAAGATCAATGTTATGAAGATAGTGGATGTTTCAGGCACATGACAGGCAACATGTCCTATCTTTCAGACTTTCAACCAATGGATGGAGGATATGTTACCTTTGGGGGAGGAATAGGAGGAAGAATTACTGGTAAGGCACCTTCAAAACCGGTAAATTAGACTTTGAGGATGTGTACTTTGTGCAAGAGCTTAAGTATAACCTGTTTAGTGTCTCACAAATGTGTGACAAAAAGAACAAGTCTCTTTTTACTGACACTGAATGTTTTGTGCTTTCCCCAGACTTTAAGCTTTTTGATGAAAGTCATGTTCTACTTAAAGTTCCAAGAAAGGGCAACATGTACAGTGTTGATATGAATAAGATTGTTCCTAAAGAGGCCCTTACTTATCTTGTTGCAAAGGCCACGTTGGATGAGTCTATGTTATGGCATAGAAGACTTGGTCATATAAATTTTAAAACCATTAATAAAATTGTTAAGGATGGTTTGATAAGAGGCTTGCCTCAGAAAAGAATTGAAAATGACCAGACTTGTGTTGCATATCTCAAAGGCAAACAACACAAGGCTTCTTGTAAGCCCAAGACTTATAACTCTATTAATCAACCTTTGTTTATGCTACATATAGATTTATGTGGACCAACTTCTGTGAGTAGTATTATGCATAAAAGGTACTATCTTGTAGTTACTGATGATTATAGTAGATACACATGGGTTTTCTTTTTAGGTGCTAAGGATGAGACAACTAGCATTCTTAAAATATTCATTATTGATATAGAAAACTTAGTGGAT
The DNA here is from genome assembly GCA_021014915.2 of Artemisia tridentata subsp. tridentata. Taxonomy (NCBI): domain Eukaryota; kingdom Viridiplantae; phylum Streptophyta; class Magnoliopsida; order Asterales; family Asteraceae; genus Artemisia; species Artemisia tridentata. The sequence goes on along the minus strand of CP139501.1, from coordinate 70,769,183 downwards.
CAGAAAGTAAAAGTCATTAGGTGTGACAATGGGATAGAGTTCAAAAATAGAGTTATGGATGAGTTCTGTAACGAAAAAGGTATTAGAAGAGAGTTTAGTGTTGCCTGAACTCCTCAGCAGAATAGAGTTGCTGAAAGGAGAAATATGACACTGATAGAAGCTGCTAGAACCATGTTAGCTGACTCTAAGCTGCCTGTCACTTTTTGGGCTGAAACAGTTAATACTACTTGTTATGTGTAGAACAGGGTTTTGGTAGTTAAACCTCACAACCAGACACCATATGAGCTTTTTAGAGGTAGAACTCCTGCATTAGGATTTCTAAGACCTTTTGGGTGTCATGTAACTATTCTAAATACCTTAGACCATCTAGGCAAGTTTGATGGCAAATATGATGAAGGATTCTTGGTTGGTTACTCACTAAATAGCAAAGCCTTTAGAGTATACAACACAAGAACAAGGAAAGTAGAGAAGAACCTGCATGTTCAGTTTCTAGAAAATAAATATAATGTTGCAAGTGAAGGTCCAAAATGGCTATTTGACCTTGATACTCTAACCCAATCAATGAATTATGTGCCAGTTGTTGTAGGTTCTGAAGTTGTTGTTGCAACAAATGAAGCAGGCTTGGGAAAGGAGAAAGATCAAGATCATTTGCTGATGCCAATATGGAACAGTGTGGATTCATCTTCAAAGAATGGTGAACCTTCTTTTGATAAAGCCAAGGAAGGTATTGAAGATGAAAAAAATGTAGATGAAGCTGAGAATCAAGAGAATGAAGATAACAGTACAAATGATGATTGTACTGTTGAGCCCCAAGTTAGTACTGCCGGGCAAAATGTTTATACTGCTGGCCCATCAGAAACTAATACTGCTGATTTCTCAGAAGATAAGGTGGATACCAACAATCTACCACCTTCCTATGCAGTTCTCATTACACCACACACAATGATACACAGAGATCACTCCCTAGACAATGTGATTGGGGACATACATTCTGGTGTGAAGACAAGAAGACAGACTATGACTTCAGACCAACAAGGGTTTCTTAGTACTGTTTATAAAGAAAAGCAGCAAGAAGATGCCAACACGTGCTTGTTTGTGTGTTTCCTCTCACAATCTAAACCAAAAAATGTTCTCAACGCCTTAGAAGACTCAAGCTAAGTAGAAGCAATGCAAGAGGAGCTTCTATAATTCAAGATTCAGAAGGTTTGGGTACTAGTAGATTTACCAAAGGGTATGAGGGTAATTGGAACCAAATGGGTTTTCAGAAACAAAAGGGATGAAAGGGGTATTGTGATCAGAAACAAGGCTAGACTCGTAGCCCAGGGGTATACACAAGAGGAGGGAATAGACTATGAAGTGGTTTTTGCACCAGTAGCAAGGATTGAAGCAATCCGACTATTCTTAGCCTATGCTTCTTTCATGGGCTTTACTGTTTACCAGATGGATGTTAAAAGTGCCTTCCTATATGGTACTATTGAAGAGGAGGTGTATGTCTCACAACCTCCAGGTTTTGTTGATCCAGAACATCCTGACAAGGTATACAAGGATGTGAAAGCTCTTTATGGACTACATCAGGCTCCAAGGGCATGGTATGAGACTTTGGCTTCCTATCGGTTAGAAAATAGATTCAAAGGGGCAAGATAGATCAGACACTATTCATCAATAAGCACAAGAAGGATATCTTGCTGGTACAGGTGTATGTGGATGATATTACTTTTGGATCCACAAGGAAGGAAATGTTTGTAGAATTTGAGAAACTTATGCATGATAAGTTTCAGATGAGTTTCGTGGGGAACTTACTTTCTTTTTGCGGTTACAAGTAATGCAATCTACTGAAGGCATATTTATCAGTCAAGATAAATATGTGGCAGAAATACTAAGGAAATTCCAATTTACTAATGCTAAAGTGGCAAGCATACCAGTTGATCCAGATAAACCTTTACTTAAATATGCTGATGGAGAATGTGTTGATGTACACACCTACAGATCTATGATAGGGTCATTGATGTAACTAACTTCATCAAGAGGATCTTTAGATATCTTAAGGGTCAACCTAGGCAAGAGGATCTTTAGATATCTTATTTAACTGCAGTCAAGAGGATCTTTAGATATCTTAAGGGTCAACCTAGTTTGGGTCTTTGGTATCCTAGGGAATCATCTTTTGACTTGGTGGCATGTTCAGATAGTGACTATGCTGGTGTAAGTCTGGACAGGAAATCAACTACTGGTGGATGTCAGTTCCTTGGTTGCAGACTAATATCATGGCAATGTAAGAAGCAAACAATTGTGGTTAAGTACTTTGGATTCAAAATCAACTGCTTGACCATGGGTATAATTTTATGAACACCATGATATATATTTACAATAGCAGTACCATATGCATTATTAAAAATTGAGTGCAACATTCTAAAACAAAACTGTAACACCCCAACCCGACAAGGGTAAAGATGTCATAATAATGGTTTCATATTAGATCAAAACAAAGCATACATTCAATAGTAATATAAGGGTTCTCAAAGTTTGCAAATGAAATACTGAATATACAAAGCTACAAAGGAAACAAAAGCTAAATACTAAGTCTGAAAATGCAAATCCTTCTAATAGTCTCTACTTCAGAATAACTATCAAGGTCTTCTAAGTCCAAAAGTCTCTTTACTCATACCCAGCTTCCAACTAAAAACCTGCCGCAGGGAAAGAAATGCGGCTGAGCTTAAAAAGCCCAGTGAACAGATATAACGATAACAAACAGTAATAGAGAATAGTACAGAATAACAGAAACGAAGGTCAAATAGATGTAATATGGTTCAAGGGATAAGTCAATGAATAAGTATAAAGGAAAGTGAAAAGGGATAGTAATCCACCACTAGCCCAGAAACAGATCGTATCATATAATAACAGTGTAACCATAAATCTTCATAATCATATAGAGGGGAGACCTCTCAAATAATCAGATAATATGAGGGGTGTCCTCATTCTTCAAATGGAGTAGCTAGCTCCCAGATATATGTGAAAGACATGTATTGCACACAGTACCAGTCACCAGAACAATCATATCAAATCATGTTAAATCCACTAAATAGAACAGATCTAGGATGCATCCATACGCCCCCCGAACAATATATACTGGCCATAATAACACAGGTGTGCACATAATAATCAAATGGGGACGTGGCGAAACATCACTCTACCGCCCTAGAGTCATGCCATTGGTGCATCAATGACACGGCTATGTTACCTACATGTCTAGGAAACAGATTTTGGCTCGGGTATCAAACTAAGAGTCAGATATCATATCAAAATCAGAGTGTCATAACAGATGGCTCATAACAGATAGTTCATAACAGATGGTTCATATCAAATGGTTTAAAGGAGCATATCAAAGGTTCATAATCTAAGTTTCATAGCAAAAGTTCATTTCAGAAGTTTCTATCAAAAGTTCATTTAAAACATTCTTTTAATAATGGTTTTCGTAAAAATGATATTTCAAAGTAGTTTTCATAAAAATGATCTTTCAAAATAGTTTTCATAAAAAGGTAGTAAAATTTCATATAAAAGAAGTATCGTATCGTACTCATAAACATCATTTTAAAAATGGTTTTTCTCAAAACATTTCCTTGTCATAATTAAGAAGGTTTTTACAGCATAGGTTCATATCAGAGATCATAACGAAGGGGATCATAGCAAATGTTCAAAGCAAAGGGGATTATAGCAATGGCATCAAATCAGAAGTTAAACAGATCAGAATGTGAGAGAGATCATGAGAAACCTTATAAGAAAGGTCAGAATATCTGTACCTTAGTAAATGACATGGAAGCAAACGGAAAAGGGAACACAAAGAAACAAGTCACGCCACCATCAACGAATCTACATGAATTCAGTAGCTAATAATTATTAATCATTTATACTAAGTAATTTTGTCGTATAATAGGTGCACAAATTTTTGTTAAATTCTCATTAGTACTATAATGTTTTATATCTTTTTCCTTAGTTTATTAATAACCATCGTTATACCAAATATATGTATATATAACTTAGTTCTTTTTAATTAAATGTTTTGGGCACCTGTTCGAATATTTTACCCCACCACAGGGCAGCCTACATATCGCCATGTTGTCACTGATGTAATTATGTTTTAATATCAGAAATTTTAGTCTTAAGTACATGTATCTTGAAAACAATTATGCTTAAGGCTCGTCTCTCAATTAAATCTTGTTGTCTGCTTTGAACGTTGGAATTTAAAAGGGTAACTAGACTCAGATACCTCTTTCAGTTCATAGGTGTTTTCGTTGTAATAACTCAAGTTTTTCAAGTATGTATATGTATGTAAAACAGTCCTACCCGATTCACACGCATAATACACACGCTAACAAAATTAACGAGCCACAAGGATTACATAACATTACACATGAACGAGTCCCTATTCATTTATTTAATAAGCATGTCCCTGCTTTTATTCTTTAAGCTTTATACACAGATTCAGGAATGTATGTTACGACAGATTCGAATAGAGAAATCCCCCAAGCTGAAAATGACACATATAACTCAAGTCCTCAAGGATTAGACAGCGTATATACACAGCTTATACCCATGTTTGCAGCCTTTAACTACTTAGGTTTGTTTTTGGTTTTAGACCACTTATTCAAGAGCTTATTAGGGTGACACGACCAGGTCCAAAGCGTGAATAAACACTAGATTGTCACAGTCAAAATAGTCGACAAACATAGGTTTTTAGTTCATGATTTCATGTTGCGTATTTTATGTGTCATAACAACGATTTGTTTTCCATGTTCTTATATACATACGCTTCATATATCGAAAAGGAAGAACACCAAAACGATAGAAGAGTAGTACCTCAAAGATGACGAGAATAGGCTGAGGTCGACCCTAAACAACGAAACTTAATCGACACTCGAGCAAGACTTGACCCTCCACGTACGAACCAAAACCTCCACGCACGAATCGAAACTGAGTCTATCTCGAACCGAACCAATCTCGGAGTATACACGTACACGAACAGATACTCATACACAAACAACCATACACATCTCTTGCTAACAACCCTATGTACGAACCGAAACCAAGCTCGAACAAGAACAGTGTCATCGAACAACTTGAACCCAATAAAAACAATAGGAGACCAAGACTAACATGGCCACAGCGGTTTTGTTTGTTTGGTGTGAAACGACTCGGACCATGCAGCCTCTCTTCCTCCCTCTCGTTAGGTTTAGGGCTGCAACATTTGTTTGGAATGATGACCATCACCATTAGCCAGTGATCTGCCATTATGTAGTTTTGTTGTAGGTTTTATGTGAGTGAGAAAATATGGTACGGTTGGTGATATAAACTGGTTATGGGGTTTAGAGTTGGGTGTGGAGAAGGGTTCAAGCACACCATACCTTTGTTTGTCTTTTTGAATCACACAGGAAGAAGAAGGCAAAGTAGCAGCCGCAGGTTTGTTTCTTAGGTTTTTATGGTTTTTTTTTGCGTGTTGATATACGGAATAAAAAAGGAGAAGGGAAAAATAGAAAACGCATTAGAAATTTGCAATTCAATTATCTGTAATAGTATTTAATCATCTGTTATGGGGCGTGATTATAGGACCAAATTATGAAATTCTTATCTCATTGATATGGTCAATTGTATAAAAGGGCCAAGAAATGTGTGAGGTGGTTAAAGGGGTTTTACTAAAGTTTCATTTTTGTAACAAATATTTATTTAGGGACAATACTTAGGTTAGTTTTTATTATGTGTATTTATTTTCATAACATATAGTTTCGGTACATGTTTTAAAATTAATTTGGCCTATGCGTGACATATTAAACGTGCCATACTTTTATTCATAAGGTTCTTGTATAATTTCATATAATACTTTAGGTTACATGTTCATATCGTATAGTTTGAAGTCATAACATGCTATATAACTCAAGCTTTAATTTATAGCGTACTTCATAAATTCTTAAAATCTCAAATTTAGAGGGTATTTTGGTCATTTCAGATTATGGTAATTTTTGGGGTTCTACAACTCTTCCCCTCTAAAAGAAAATTTTCGTCCTCGAAAATTGAAGTCGCAAAAGTTAGACGAAGTCGTAGCAAGTCGCAAAAGATCATCACAACATTCTCACGCCCAGGGAGGTTCTTCCAAAAGATCTTTCAGACCAAATAGTTTCTCATGACTCAAATCAAAACGAGGTGGGTTCAGATTCCTCAGAAGGAGACAATTTAGGTTGATTCAGAACAAAAGGTCCATGCAACATAAAATGGACGATAGGTGAATCTTCAGAAAGTTCATATGGAATACGAACAAGATTTCAAATCGAATTAATTGTATCAACAGTAGGGAGTTTTACAAGGATTCAAGATTTATAACTGAGCTCAACAGAATGCAAAACGAGAGTTCAACTCATCCGGATATCTATGAACAGAGGCAGAGCATACGCATATGAGGAATGAACCTAAAGTCTCACTAATCACGGATAATCCAACGGAAATCGAATTCTAAACTTCTTAGGTACTTCCCAAGATATCCTATGGCCACAATGAGTGCACGTTATATGGTGTAAGTATTATCACGTTGATCAGGCGTCATAATACTAGCACCACATAAGTATGCCTTCATGATGATCATACTTTATCTCGAGTAATAATCAAAACCACCTATCTTAATCCACCTAGTACTTCTACAGTCTCAGAGTTCAACGAGATCAAATATCATAGTCGAAAGGGAAAACAAAACTATTCGCAAGAGTATCAAAATCCCAGATTGTCTAGCAGAAGTAAGGTACGCCGCCACAAGCATCATATCTTCCACAATTCGCCAAAATCTCTCAAAACAAAGCCATCACCGAACATACGAAAAATAAACACGAATTGAAATGCTTCTAGGGAACTTAAATTATAAGAGGATCTTTTAACGATATAACGAAACTTAAGAGAGTCAACGGAAATGAAAACTAATCGTCAATAACTTCGGTCTTCACAGAATCAATTCTTCCAAACATAAAAGGTCTGTTTCAGAAATCCGTTCATTCAAAACATCAAATCTCTTCAAGTCCGGTTAATCTGTCTTCGTTTTTCTATCAATCTGGAAGTGAAGCAAAATCGTGATCTTGTGTCTGGTTCATCAAGCTTCCTGCAGTTCTTCTTGAAATGTGATGGAGTAATGTGAATTTCTAGCACGATCTTTAAGTTCCTTCATCATCCAGTCTGCTTCCGCTCTTAATTCATCTTCGTACAACCAAGATGAATAGGGAAGTGAGACTGCATGTCTTCATCAGCTCCAGGTTCTCCATCTTGACAAGAATTTCTTCTTCTGCATCGCCAACACTTCTGCCTTGTGAGTAATGTCTTCACTCTTCAGGGTAGCCACCGTTGTTGTGAACTCCAGGTCAGGTATTGAAGTAATTCTTCTCATGCGCTTCTAGTTGTCTTGATGCATACGCAATCCTTCCGTGCTGTAAGGGAGTAAAACCGAGTCTTTTACTGGAATGCCCCAAAATTCGTTCCGCTGAAGGTATGGAAACTACTTTCCATTTCATTTTTTTCAAAATTCCATTCTCAATCAACTAAGTTGTTTCTCTCGGTTCATGAAATTTCTCAATGGTATCACAAATTGTAAACATCATCCAGAGTTCTTCTGCAAAGCTCAAAAGGTTTCAGTTCTCCATTTTGTTATCGGTCTTGGCCACTTGATGATAGTTTTCAAAACTTGCGGGATTTAAACGGATATCCTCAATTAAGAACATCGTTGTCTAAACAAATATCAATCTCTCAGAATGCACAATGATCGACTAATTAACAAAGTGCAAAGATGATTTTCATGCTCTTCCTTGTTTCCGAACGTACTATTAAGCCATACAATGACCATTTGCCCAAGTACTCACGAGAAAACATCATCTATCAAATTCGCAAAAACAGTCAGAGCTTTAGCTAATACTATTAGCGTCACTAACCATCATAGCAGTCGTTTACGAATACGGAAGGTGATTCCAAGAATAAAATCAATTCATCAGAAGGAAACTTCGCGCTCTGAAATTAAACAAACACATAGTCGTTTCAGGGTAGAGAAATAATGGTTCCTAACAGCAATACGGTTCAGCTTCCAGTAATTAATACATATCTCTTGTCACCATCCTTCTTAATCGCGAACGAACTGTAATACGCCCAGAAGATACACTTAAGCAACTCACTTCTTGATCTTCGGTTGCTGCTCTTCCGGGTTTGCTCAAATCAACTGGTATGATCCCAGACACATCTGAAAGATACTTTCGCTTAGTGACTAGACAATCTCTCGGTATTATGTCAAATCCTACTTCATGCTCCGATGGAAAACTTGGTGGGTCAAACAAGAATCATATTCAGAAAACTCAGGGTGCCAAATAATTCTCAATATGAGATTCATTCATTGGTGTACGAAATGGGTCCTAGGAAAATTTCATAACCGCGAAGGTAACACACGAGTCTCTAGAGTAATAGTGATAGCAAAGGGTTTAACAAATCAGTAATCGTAGTAGGGAGTTCAAAATTGTTTCAAACGCCAAAGGTGAGACATAGGAGGGTAGTTGTCAATATTTAAGTGATCAATCAACCAATTCCTTGTAGGAATAAAATCAAAGTTAACTATCCGAGGAAAGACAGATCAGCATAGCAAAACTTATCGTTCAAAAGTGAATGGAAACATTCTTATACTCGTGGTTAAACACCACAAGACTTCTCGTAGGGACAAAGATGGGTGAAACGAAATCAAATAGTGTCGGAAGATTCATAGATACTTATCAAAAGGAAAAGACAATTAACAAAACATATCCAGTACGCCATCGCCATGGAGGTTCTCAGAGTGCTCGAAGAGGCGTCAAAATGATTAACGAAAGGATCAGAGATCAGAGTCAAAATCTGAAGATAAGGATCAAATAGTGTCAGGCAATTATTATGAAATTCTCAATGCCTTCAAGATTTAATCAGGTTCAAATCTTAGGTGGTGCAAATCATAAGCTTTCACTTTCCAAAAGTGGTATTAACAGGATCTAACCAAAAGTAAGGCACGAATCAGAGTGATGCGGAAGAAAAATACTTAAACAAATACCTTATAGTCTACCCAATCCTCACTGGTCAGAACTTAAGTTCTTATCAAGGAATCCTAAAGCAAATTCTTACAGGTTATCTTATGAGCGCCTACAGTGGAAACCTAATGGTCCAAACTTCACAGGTCAAGGGTAAATGTATTACGAGTCGCAGCCTGAGTCTCTGATACCATAATTGTAACACCCCAACCCAACAAGGGTAGAGATGTCATAATAATGGTTTCATATCAGATCAAAACAAAGCATACATTCAATAGTAATATAAGGGTTCTCAAAAGTTACAAATGAAATACTGAATATACAAAGCTACAAAGGAAACAAAAGCTAAATACTAAGTCTGCAAATGCAAATCCTTCTAATAGTCTCTACTTCAGAATAGCTATCAAGGTCTTCTAAGTCCAAAAGTCTCTTTACTCATACCCAGCTTCCAACTAAAAACCTATCGCAGGGAAAGAAATGCGGCTGAGCTTAAAAAGCCCAGTGAACAGATATAACGATAACAAACAGTAATAGAGAATAGTACAGAATAACAGAAACAAAGGTCAAACAGATGTAATATGGTTCAAGGGATAAGTCAATGAATAAGTATAAAGGAAAGAGAAAAGGGATAGTAATCCACCACAAGCCCAGAAACAGATCGTATCATATCATAACAGTGTAACCATAAATCTTCATAATCATATAGAGGGGAGACCTCTCAGATAATCAGATAATATGAGGGGTGTCCTCATTCTTCAAATGGAGTAGCTAGCTCCCACATATATGTGAAAGGCAGGTATTGCACACAGTACCAGTCACCAGACAAATCATATCAAATCATGTTAAATCCACTAAACAGAACAGATCTAGGATGCATCCATATACCCCCCGAACAATATACACTGGCCATAATAACAGAGGTATGCACATAATAATCAAATGGGGACGTGGCGGAACATCACTCTACCGCCCTAGAGTCATGCCATTGGTGCATCAATGACACGGCCATGTTACCTTCATGGCTAGGAAACAGATTTTGGCTCGGGTATCAAACTAAGAGTCAGATATCATATCAAATCAGAGTGTCATAACAGATGGCTCATAACAGATAGTTCATAATAGATGGTTCATATCAAATGGTTTAAAGGAGCATATCAAAGGTTCATAATCTAAGTTTCACAGCAAAAGTTCATTTCAGAAGTTTCTATCAAAAGTTCATTTAAAACATTCTTTTAATAATGGTTTTCGTAAAAATGATAGTTCAAAGTAGTTTTCATAAAAATGATCTTTCAAAGTAGTTTTCATAAAAAGGTAGAAAAACTTCATATAAAAGAAGTATCGTATCGTACTCATAAACAACATTTTAAAAATGGTTTTTCTCAAAACATTTCCTTGTCATAATTAAGAAGGTTTTTACAGCATAGGTTCATATCAGAGATCATAACGAAGGGGATCATAGCAAATGTTCAAAGCAAAGTCGATCATAGCAATGGCATCAAATCAGAAGTTAAACAGATCAGAATGTGAGAGAGATCATGAGAAACCTTATAAGAAAGGTCAGAATATCTGTACCTTAGTAAATGACATGGAAGCAAACAGAAAAGGGAACACAAAGAAACACGTCACGCCGCCATCAACGAATCTACATGAATTCGGTAGCTAATAATTATTAATCATTTATACTAAGAAATTTTCTCGTATAATAGGTGCACAAATTTTTGTTAAATTCTCATTAGTACTATAATGTTTTATATCTTTTTCCTTAGTTTATTAATAACCATCGTTATACCAAATATATGTATATATAACTTAGTTCTTTTTAATTAAATGTTTTGGGCACCTGTTCGAATATTTTACCCCACCACAGGGCAGCCTACATATCGCCATGTTGTCACTGATGTAATTATGTTTTAATATCAGAAATTTTAGTCTTAAGTACGTGTATCTTGAAAACAATTATGCTTAAGGCTCGTCTCTCAATTAAATCTTGTTGTCTGCTTTGAACGTTGGAATTTAAAAGGGTAACTAGACTCAGATACCTCTTTCAGTTCATAGGTGTTTTCGTTGTAATAACTCAAGTTTTTCAAGTATGTATATGTATGTAAAACAGTCCTACCCGATTCACACGCATAATACACACGCTAACAAAATTAACGAGCCACAAGGATTACATAACATTACACATGAACGAGTCCCTATTCATTTATTTAATAAGCATGTCCCTGCTTTTATTCTTTAAGCTTTATACACAGATTTGGGAACTTATGTTACGACAGATTCGAATAGAGAAATCCCCCAAGCTGAAAACGACACATATAACTCAAGACCTCAAGGATTAGACAGCGTATATACACAGCTTATACCCATGTTTGCAGCCTTTAACTACTTAAGTTTGTTTTTGGTTTTAGACCACTTATTCAAGAGCTTATTAGGGTGACACGACCAGGTCCAAAGCGTGAATAAACACTAGATTCTCACAGTCAAAACAGTCAACAAACATAGGTTTTTAGTTCATGATTTCATGTTGCGTATTTTATGTGTCATAACAACGATTTGTTTTCCATGTTCTTATATACATACGCTTCATATATCGAAAAGGAAGAACACCAAAATGATAGAAGAGTAGTACCTCAAAGATGACGAGAATAGGCTGAGGTCGACCCTAAACACCAAAACTTAATCGACACTCGAGCAAGACTTGACTCTCCTCGTACGAACCAAAACCTCCACGCACGAATCGAAACTGAGTCTATCTCAAACCGAACCAATCTCGGAGTATACATGTACACGAACAGATACTCGTACACAAACAACCATACACATCTCTTGCTAACAACCCTATGTACGAATCGAAACCAAGCTTGAACAAGAACAGTGTCATCGAACAACTTGAACCCAATAAAAAAAATAAGAGACCAAGACTAACATGGCCACAGTGGTTTTGTTTGTTTGGTGTGAAACGACTCGGACCATGCAGCCTCTCTTCCTCCCTGTCATTAGGTTTAGGGCTGCAATATTTGTTTGGAATGATGACCATCACCATTAGCCAGTGATCTGCCATTATGTAGTTTTGTTGTAGGTTTTATGTGAGTGAGAAAATATGGTACGGTTGGTGATATAAACTGGTTATGGGGTTTAGAGTTGGGTGTGGAGAAGGGTTCAAGCACACCATACCTTTGTTTGTCTTTTTGAATCACACAGGAAGAAGAAGGCAAAGTAGCAGCCGCAGGTTTGTTTCTTAGGTTTTTATGGTTTTTTTTTGCGTGTTGATATACGGAAGAAAAAAGGAGAAGGGAAAAATAGAAAACGCATTAGATATATTGCATAGATGGGGGAGCGTGGGTCCTTTAAATGACAAGTTAGAAATTTGCAATTCAATTATCTGTAATAGTATTTAATCGTCTGTTATGGGGCGTGATTATAGGACCAAATTATGAAATTCTTATCTCATTGATATGGTCAATTGTATAAAAGGGCCAAGAAATGTGTGAGGTGGTTAAAGGGGTTTTACTAAAGTTTCATTTTTGTAACAAATATTTATTTAGGGACAATACTTAGGTTAGTTTTTATTATGTGTATTTATTTTCATAACATATAGTTTCGGTACATGTTTTAAAATTAATTTGGCCTATGCGTGACATATTAAACGTGCCATACTTTTATTCATAACGTTCTTGTATAATTTCATATAATACTTTAGGTTACATGTTCATATCGTATAGTTTGAAGTCATAACATGTTATATAACTCAAGCTTTAATTTATAGCGTATTTCATAAATTCTTAAAATCTCAAATTTAAAGGGTATTTTCGTCATTTCAGATTATGGTAATTTTGGGGTTCTACAAAAACACATAGAAATTAGGCATCACTTCATAAGAGACTCCAATGAGAAAAAGTTGGTTCAAGTTGTTAAAATTGATACTCTTCAAAACTTTCCAGATCTCCTCACTAAAGCTTTTGATGTTGGAAGGTATCAATACTTGGTAGCAAGTATTGGAATGCTTAATCTTTATAATTCTCAATCTGTGTGTTTTTATATATTAAATTGGATTTGTACTGCTATCTTTGTCAATTAGTACTGCTAAGTATAATTTGTACTGCTAGTACAAATTTGGATTGTTTGTTAGAACTGTTAGTCATATGTTTATACTGTTATGAAGCAAGTGCTTTGCACTATTTTTTCTTGGTTTTGGACTAACAATTGTAGGTATGGAGTTCAAGCTCAAAGGGATTACTAGTACATTGTGTGAGCAACAAATGATGGTTTAATTGTTGACATAATAGGTTGATGATGGACAGAGTTTGGGAATCCATTAACAAAGGTTTTATACCTAAGTTAATTGATTCTTTAAAACTTCTTTCTTGAAATCTTATTATGATGTTTTGAATTGATGGCTTAGTTAGTCAGACAGTAACTGACATAACTCACTTTCTACCATTTTATAATTTTGTATAATGAGTTAGTCTAAGGACATCTGGTAGAAAGAACAGCAAGCAAACATGAATCTAACACAATTGTGTTAGAGGCAACAACTGCCACGAGCTGGAAACCCTGTCAAGAAAGCTCTTTGAATGAGTTTATCTGATCACAGGCAGTTATTTATAACTAAAAACATTGGTTCTCACACAACTAGAGGTTGCATTAAACCGAAATCATGATTACGTGTCTATCTTTACACTTAATCCCTTCAAAATGGTTGTTAGTAGTATGGTTTTTAATCGGAATTGAGTTCATACTGCTGAGTCAAATTTTTCCAAAAAGTTTGTACTGCCAGCCAAAACTTAGTACTGGTAGGCTTAAGTTTGTACTGCTGGATAGACGTTAGTACTGGTGCGAAATAACAACTTTTTGAAAATAGCCATTGAAAGTCAATTGAGGTTTTTACTGCTCAATTCCTTATTTTCAGAGTTTTTCTATTTGAATATTTTCTCTTTTAATCTATTTTATTAACCTTATCTTCAATCAAAAGTTATCTTTTCATTGAAGTCGGTCCAATAGAAACCCTTATAAGTTTTACATAATATCTCAATTCACTTTCTTCATCTACTTTCTAACCTAAATTTACAATATTCACAGCAGTTAAATCAACTTTTACTAAATATAATGGCTCCTTTATCCTTTGTTGACAAGCATAATGTGGTTGCGTATTTGGAAAAAGCAGAGGATGATACTACCTTTCATCAGATAGTGGACTTTTTAAACGATTCCAACATAAGGTATTCTTTAACCTTAAATCCCACTATCTATGTTTCCCACATCAATGAGTTTTGGCAGACTGCTAATGTCAAAACATTTGAAAATGATGACAAAGAGCTAAATTCAACAGTGGATGGTAACTCTATCATTATTACTGAATCATCACTCAGAAGGCATCTCCATCTGAATGATGACAATGGTATTAATGCTATGCAAAACACTGAAATATTTGAAACTTTAACCAGGATGGGGTACAACATCCAATGACAATCTTTAACTTTTCAAAAAGCTTGTTTTACCCCACAATGGAGGTTTTTGATTCATACCATCCTTCACTGTCACAGTCCTAAGAAAACCTCATGGGAACAGTTCAGTAGCAATATTGCAACTGCTCTCATCTGCTTAGCTACTGAAAGAACCTTCAATTTTTCTAAACTTATCTTTGAAGGAATGGTTAAAAATGTTGATAACAAGTCAAAATTTTTGATGTTTCCCAGGTTCATCCAAACAATTTTGAACATGAGAAAACATCAACTTCTTCCTCACAAAACTGTTTATCCAACACCCAAACATACCCAAAAACTTTTTAGTAACATGAAAATGGCTTCAAGAGGGTATAGTTGGGAAGAAGTTCCACTTTTTGATTCAATGCTCCAAGCTCAGGGTGAAGGATCAACAAGCCCAGTTGACTCCCAACGCACACCCATAACATCAGAACAATTACCTTCACAACCAACTTCATCACCAGATAGGTCATTATCCAGACAGGACTCTGATGTACCTCAGCATAGAGTTCCTACCCCTCCCAATGTAGCAGATGAGGCTGACTATGTCATTATGGAAAGGGTTGCTTCTACTGTCTCAGGCTTAGCAGCTGGGCAGGACAGAAGTACCATTGCTAAGACCCAATCCATGGCAACACCAACAGTACCAAGTTCTTATGAACTCAGTACTATTGGTGGAATCCCAAGCCAAGCAGAAAATTTGGGTGGCTCAGAAGCTCACCATATGGTGGACTATGAGTCTTTGCCCCATGATGCACCTCTCCCTGAAGGTAGCACATCAGGAAGTGCTGAGGGCAGACAGTCACTTAAGGAATTGATGGACACTTGTACAAAATTATCTGAGAAGATTACTTCCTTGGAAGCTGATCTCCAAAGTCACAAGAAGGTCTTTGGAGTAGTCTACACTAAGCTAGTTTTAAAGGTGAAGAAATTGGAGAAAACAGTCAAGACACTTCAAAGGAAAAGATCAGCACAAATGGTGGAATCAACAAGTTCATAAGAAGGTCCAAGTATAGATCAAGGTGAGGAATCTTCCAAACAGGGGAGGATGATTGCCCAGTTAGATCAAGATCCTAACAGTTCTTTGGTTCAAGAGGAGTATGATACTCAGGGGAGGCAAGAATAACAAATAGATCAAAGTACTACTGATTTTACAGAAGGTACTGGTAGTGCTACACAAGGTACTGCTAGTGTACAAGAAGAAGGTACTGGTAGATTACAAGGTACTGCTAGTGCAGTATATACCAGAAGACCTAAAAGATCAAGAGCAGACAAGGGTAAGGCAATAATGACAGAAGAAGAACCATCTTCTTAGAAGTTATCCAAGAAGGAACAAGCTCAGATTGCCCTAGATGAGGAACTAGCTCAGAAATTTCAAGAAGAAGAGTTAGCAAGGGTAGCTGATAAAGAACAAATGGCAAGATTTATGGTTGAGTACAAATCTCAGTACACCAGAGAAAAGCAAGATCAGGCCATTGATGACCTTTTAGAGCAAATGAGGCAGAGAAGATCAAAGAAGAAAACTTATTAGAAGAAAATTCCTTCAAGAAGTGAGCAACTAAGATATATGATTAATTATTTGAAACATCAGGATTATTGGAAAGAAAAGTGGTTCACAGGAAAGTCTTTTGAAGAAATAGAAAGATTGTATATCAATGCTCATACAAGAATCCAGAAATCTTTAAGAGATGAAACTAAAATAGTTGAGACTGAGTCTAGCAAGGGTGTGAAAAGAACAGCAGAGGTATTGGAATCTAAGGAATCCAAGAAGCAGAAGATAGAAGAAGAAAAGCATGATGAACCAGTTGAGGAAGAATCAACTGAGGAAGAGGAAGAGATATTAACTGATGAACAGATCCATGGCATGATGGTGGTAGTTCTAGAGGCTCTAAATAGTAATCTTATTCAAGCCAAGCATCCCATCATAGATTGGGAGGTATATTCAGATGGAGCTATTAAAGGCTTGAAAATCATTAGAGTAGGAGTAAAGTTTGAAGTCTACAAATTCTTTGGAGACATGATCAAAGCTTTTGACAGAGATGACTTGGATAAGTTGTGGAGCTTAGTTCAAGTAAGATTCAAGACCTCAGATCCTACAGATGATAAAGATAAAGAGATTTGGGTGGAACTGAAGAGAATATGTGATCCTGACACAGGTGAAGCTATATGGAGATTTCAAGCACAAGTCTCAGACATCACATAGAGGCTGTTTGATAACTGTGGTGCTCACAGAGTTTATACTAAAGCAGGAGTGGAAATTTATATGTTAGTGGAAAAGGATTATCCACTAAGAGCAGTTATCTTAATGGCTATGCTATCAACCAGACTTAAAGTTGAAGAAGATTCAGAGATGGCAAAAGAGCTAATCAGAAAGATATTTCAGCTTACAGAAGAATGGAAAGCCAGAAGACTAAGATTGACTATGTAGTGTTTGGAGGAATCCTCACAATCCACATTTAATTCAGAGAAACTTTATGATTT
The DNA here is from genome assembly GCA_021014915.2 of Artemisia tridentata subsp. tridentata. NCBI lineage: Eukaryota > Viridiplantae > Streptophyta > Magnoliopsida > Asterales > Asteraceae > Artemisia > Artemisia tridentata. The sequence continues at coordinate 70,752,163 of CP139501.1, read as the reverse complement.
AGGATAAATCACAAGTTTAGGGGAGGGTTATTGGGAATTAAATGTTTCTGATTTAGTACTGCTGGAAAATTACACTAACAGTACAAACTGTTAGTGTATAACTGAAGACTGCTGATGAAATAAATAATAGTACAAACTGTCAAGTTAGTACTGCTAGTTGTAAAGAAGGTACTGCTGCATGGATAACTGCTTAAGAAGATATGTGTAAAGGATAAGTATGGAATAGATCTTTTGTATATCACTATTAGTTAGAAATATACGGTAGAATACTTATCTTGTAAAGGACTCCTTAAGTCTATAAAAGGAGATCCTAGGTTAGATGTTTTATGTACGAGTCATAGATTATTGTTAAGATTCAAGGTCGATGTAACCCTATGTATTTTGAGATCACTCGTATTATTCTTGAATAATATTGAATCGTTTGAAGTTAAACATTGTGTTCATTGTTCATTCTATATTACTGTTATATTAAAAAACCATCTTCTAAGTGTGGTTAAGTAGATTCTGCATACTTGACTACATAACCTCAAAGTATCATAAACACATCATAAACACATGGTTGATTCCACCATAGAGGATTCACACTTGTTATACTCCGTGATTGAATGGAAATTCCTGCCAGTGTCAATATCAAACAACATTGACCGCAGGTTACTTCGTTAATTCTTTATGCATTAAGCTTACTGTTATAGTGGTCACTTATGCATCAAATGGTCTAAAGTCGTGGAGTGAACCTCGGTATACTTCAGCGGCTCACCGGAATTATTGTTAGCACTCCTGTGGCATCTAATTCTGGAATATCCCTTGTAAAGATTCGAAAAGTATTTACACACTATGATGCAAATACTCTCGATATCCAAACTTGTAAGCGCTAGAAATCCTTCTAAGGAGACTACTTTTACGAATCGATTCCTGAAGACATAGGTCTTTACTTGGATTTATCCAATGTATTGATAATTGTCCCTAACAGTATTAGGACGGCTGATTCTCCCGACCAAGGTGAATGAAATTAGGACATTCATCAGTAGAACAATTGTAGTGGATCAATTCTCAAAGAAAAGATCCATAATGATCAACTGGCCTAACATTATTATTATCTACCTCAGCTGTGCAGGTACAAAAGATGTTAGCCACTCGTGATGCACCATTGATATCTTCACATCCACATCCACATACTCATACTTACACATATAATCCTCAACAAAGCTCAAATCAAGAACATTCAAGACAAATAAATCAAGATAAAGACAAAGTATTTCACCAAAGTCCCAATCAAAGAATGTCAAGAACAAGTTCAAATGTCAAGTGAGGAAAGCTTAAGTATGAAGATCAAAGTCATATAGACATGTGAGTATGTTGGAGAGAACGCAACAAAGAAAAGACGAAGATATTGATCAAAGGTAAGAAAAGACGAAAGATTTATATCACAAGATCACAAAGCATAAAAGAAGAAATAATCAAGATTCATCTATTACAACAGTCAAGGTTCAAAGATCAAGTAAAAAGAAAACCAAGTCACATCAAAGCATCTAAGGAATGCCATCCTTTAAAGGGAGATTGTTAGCGTGATGATCATTCTACTATTAGGAACCTGTAATGTTGTTATAGAATACGTAATAGTCTAGTAACGGGCTAAAGGATCTAAGCTAATAGGCTATACCTTTTAGTCTAATACTGTAAGCATCCTAAGAATAGCCTAGGAACCAAATCCAATACCAAGCCCGTCTAGGGGTGGCATTGGGAGTGTATAAGATACACAAGTGCCTACACTTGTGTATGTGCTTGTAGCTGAAGTCAGGTGTGTGAATTAGAAACCCTTATCTTTTCTCTGGTCCTCTACTATCTTCTCTATATCACGATAACACCAGTACCACCATCAAGTCACCATGTTTAGTGTTTAAGTAAATATGGGTACCTACATGTTGGGAATGTTCCTAACATGTAAATGGAACGATATTTATGGGATTACATTAGTTATGATGTATGGCACATACACAGGTACTGAAACTGTCAATATTGTAAAGTAGTGTGTATGTTGCCCTATATAAGCCCTCCTATACTTCACTAGGCGGGTGAGACTTGTGTGTGTAACTTTCATCTTTTATTATCAATAATAAAACACCAGGTTTTCTTTCTCTCTCTACTCTCTCTTTAACTATGGATTTGATGTATTTCCATCACCCGCGACCTCCCGAATCACAATATCAACTAAAAAACAGGATCCAACAATTGGCATCAGAGCGACGCTATTAGTTTTGGTTGATTTTTGTTGTGTTATCTTGTCAAAATTGTATTTTTTGTGGTACGAATCTGCTTTGAAGCAGTTTTACAAAGTTTTTCATTGTCATCATATTTTTTCTGCTTATAACAGTTTTATTACAATGTTTATTGTATCATGTGGTCAAATAGTGCAAAATCTTTAATTACTGGTTTCGTAAAACTGTCTTGGAGTCAATTTTATGTAAACTAATCTATGACATGTCTGTTTGGTACCATCCCATAAAGATTTGAGGTCAAAAACTGGTCAGATATATGGTCGGATAAGATGGTCGGAAATAATGGTCAGAAATTCATCAAAAAAAGTCAAAACCCTCTTTTATCAGAATTTCTTGAAAAGAAATTCCGATAGACCCTATTTCATCGAAATTAGAATCGATTTCTTCTAAAGAAATTCGATAAGACCCGTCGGAATTGGACTAAATCGTCGAAATTGGACTAAACCATCGGAATTGGACTAAACCGTCAGAATTGACTTTATTATCGCAATTGCTATGGTCAAATAGTCAAAGTTATCGCAATTCTTCAATTACTGGTTATCCTAATTGGTGTCAAAAACCAATTATCGAAATTACAAAAGAATCAAGACGAAGATGAAGAACCGTTGACCACAACCAAACATACCAACACTCATCGACCTCATTTTAATACCATCATTGGTCCATATGGTTTAAACAAAAATGAAAACAAATCGATAAAGAAAAGACCAACATCACAGCCGAACCAACACAACACCAAGTCCATTCAGTATCCTAAAACCCACCTCCAATAATCTAATCGGTCAACAATAACATCACACCATCCCTTGTCCTATAACATCAAACTAAAAGGAAATTAAACAAGAATCTCAGATTCTTTTTTGTGTCGTACAAAGCCCAAAGAACTTTACAAGTTCAAACACACGAAAAGCCATCATCATAGATCTGAAACTAGAAGATAAAACGACCTCAGGATTTTATTTCATGTCTCACAAGATATTTCAAGATCTTCAAAAGGATCCAACACAAAAAATTTAAAACATCATAGACTTGTGAAGAGATTAAACTTATTCCTTTTATATCCGAAAGACAAAAAGGAAAAGACAATAACAATTATGTTATCATCTCTCCTTCTTTCGGTTGAAACAGAAAATGAAACACAACAACATCATACTACCTACCAGAGATCCGTAAAAGATCTTGAAGCCTTGAACAGTTATCAACTTCGCTTGGTGTTGTGTTATCAAGGAGCACAGTTTTCAATGGGTTGTGATTGACTATTTGTCATTCGATTAAGATAAGTTGGAAGACTTGGAGTTTGCTTGGTGTCTGATGTATATGTATGGTGGCGGATGGTTTAGAGAATATAGGAGGATGGGGGCACATATTAGGACTGTGAATGAATAAGGGTTATACGAATGAGACATTAGCGTATTAACTTGAATTATATATCCCTAATTTTAAGGTTATAATCTTATTGGACGGGTCTCACACAAATGGGCAATACAAATTTTTTTTTGATAAGTGTGTTGGGCTGGTTTTGGTTTTGAATTGAATAGGCTGAAACTATTTCTACTAGATTTAATATATGCTATACGAAAGTTTAGCAAAATTTTTGGCTATATTAATTTTTTTGGTAGATTATTGATGTAATTGTTGGGGTTTAAGTAACAAAATGACTAGTTTCACGGGGATACATTTTGACAAGATCGGGATAAAACCATTATCAAAGTTCATCTTAACCAAGTAATGAAGGTTAGTTTTGGGCATTTAACCGCAAGATGTGTCTACGGCGTTAATTGATTATTACTTATTTGAGGTTGAAGTGGAATATCACGAATGCATGTACTTAGTATCTGAAGATTTTAGGGTTGGTTAGATCCATGATTCTTCAAGATCCTTGTTCGAGTTTTTAACCGCAAGAATGATGAAGACTTGATTTGTCTAGTTATACCTGATGTAAGGAGTTACGTTGTTGTGCTCACAGTGTATAGCTATCACTTTAAAGGAGTTATGTTATAGTGCTCAAGTGTCACAAAAAGTTATGGATAATTCGAGAGAAGTTCATATACAGTTAAGGATGGTTAGATGGGTATATGATTCTATCTTTATTGAAATTCTCGGTATTGGTTCTTAGTCAGACAATAGTGCATTTTTAAGTCACAAGTTTGGGTTATTTTAATTCAGTCTCAAGTTCGTCATACTGGGTTTTCTCCATCAGTAGTCACTACAAAGAGCCGTCAGAATGATAATGGGGTCGGTAAAGTGTTAGCAGAGAGGAGTATAAAAGAGTAGAGATATTATCAGCAGTTGATTCTCACGAGTTATTTATGGTACTTCATACATATTCGACTAATTGGACATACAGGGTTACGCTGCCTCCGTTTCCATCGTAAACATAGTGTATATGCTTCCGATTCCGCGAAGACATCATGGGGGAAGAGAGAGTGGATGTTCTTTGACCTTCTTTGACTTCTTTGCGAAGAAACTCTTTTTCCACAAGTATCTGCAATCATGGGGGATGAAATATGCACATCGGGGATGCATAACAGATTCACGTGATCGAGCTTACAATTTTATTACTACTGGAGAGACGTCCGTAGAGATGATCAGTGGTTCAGTTTTGTGATTTTGGTGTAATGGTTTCAACTTTCGCAGGTTGTGAAGTATGAAGTAGCCTACATACGTGAGAAGACATTGCTGATTTCTTGCATGTTACCCCCAAAACGGAGTTTTTGCATTGAGTATAATCGTTATTGAGTGACTAGTCAGATTTGCTTGGTGTGGTTTACGATGTTATCTACAAATTCCGCTGTGTACTTAAAAATTCAAAAGTTAAAAGACATGTTAACTACATCAAAGTTACGAATCTGCTGAAGACGGTTGTCAGTTTGGGGGGAAGCTGATTCAAAAACTTCTCCAAACAGAAGTGTACAAAGAAACCGCTAAAGAGATGCAGCATGAATTGGGGGGAAGATAATCCAGTTCATGCATATTACATCATTTGCCTACAAGTGAAGAAAAGTTCACAAGACGAAGTACAAGATGAAGACAAAGAGCATAAACTACAGTCATCCTCAGCATTTGAAGAACTTATTAAGACTTTATTTTACTTATTTTTGTACTGGTAGGAAATTGTTTAAGTAATCCCTTATATTGTCCCATTAGGGGAAGATTGTTGGGAATACTCCTAACATGTAAATGGAACGATATTTACGGGATTGCATTAGTTATGATGTATGGCACATACACAGGTACTGAAATCATCAATATTGTAAAGTAGTATGTATGTTGCCGTATATAAGCCCTTCTAGACTTGACTAGGAGGGTGAGACTTGTGGGTGTAACTTTCATCTTTTATTATCAATAATAAAATACCAGGATTTCTTTCTCTCTCTACTCTCTCTCTAACTATGGATTTGAAGTATTTCTATTATCCCCGACCTCCTGAATCACAATATCAACTAAAACAGACGATCCAACAATTTGTTAGGTCCTAGATTAAGCTTAACACAAGTAATAACACACGATATAGATGAGAGAATAAAAGAAGAAGAAGAAGAGAGATGGCCGATTCAATCACACATAAGAATAGAAAAGTTTCATTAGCATAAGTGATAAAACCAACAAAGATAAGTGTTGCATACAATGAGTATTTATAAGCAAGTGTTTAGGGCAACACTTGCCTTGATATCTTCAAGAAACAACACATAAACTCACGGCCCATAGTGCTCCTAATAGGGCCGTGAGACTAGAAACAAACTTAAAGCCCAATGCAACCTTACAATATGACCAATACTTGATTACATATAAAAATGTGTTCCCAACAATCTCCCCCTAAGGATTGGTCATCAAGGTTGCTTGACATCTTATTTGCTTCTTTGGCTTCGACGTCTTTAGACTCTTTGTTCTTTTTTCTTGTTGTAAGTGATATGGTAATGTCTTGATCTACATTCCACCAACGTACATTAATCACAATGTCTTTACGTCTTTTCCAGCATGCTCATGCTTCTTTTGACTTTTTATCTTCATACTTCAAGTAGTTCTCACTTCTTTAGCTTTAATCTTTGACTTTTGAATGTTTGTTTTGCCTTGACTTTTGACTTTTTTTGACTTCTTTGAACTTTTGTTATGCCTTAGTCTTTGTGAGAACTTTTCTTTGTGATATTTGCATGAGCATAATGGAAATGGTGGTGGTGGAACATTTGGTCTCCATAAGTGCCTGCAATTAAACAGTTAGCAATAAATCATCTGGCACTTATAGGTTCGGACTTCAAGATCATCAACAGCATAGTGTGAAGACTTTCTCTAATCCTTGCCAAGGCCGTTCCTAAACCGGATGCCCCCAAGGGAGCTAACTCAGATACACCGAAATGTATCAACGATTCAGGTAAGCCGCTGAAGTATTCCGAAGTATCATTCCACGACTGTAGACCATTTGGAGCCACCATGAACACTAAGCGTAATCCACAAGGGATTACCGAAGTGACCTGCTATCAGGGCTGTTTGATGTTGACCCTGGCAGGATTTTTTATTCAATCACTGAGAATCACAATTTGTGAATCCCCTCATGAATGTTCTAGGCAGATTACTATGATCTTCGTAGGACTCTTGTAATTTACAATTGGTGTCCATAATGTTGAACAACCAGTGTAGAAATGTTAAGTGTTCCTATTAGATGTCTTTATGTATCTCACGGCTCTAGACTCGATTTAGTGCTCATTGGTTTTTAGTCGTCGGAGGCTTGGAGCAGAGTGCCTCCATTTCAATATCAACTCATCTCAGAATGAGAGGTCGATAGATAATGAAAGGTTCTCCGTGAGAAATGAAAAAAGTATCTTTTGAGAGATACTTGAGTGGCTAGAATGTTTAGTGCAGTGCGTCACTAGGTCCATGACGGCTTAGTCTTCAATACCGGTGTCACTTGTAGTGACATCCAGTAGAATATGAATTGAACCCGGTTTATGCCCTAAGGTTGAATATATGGAGGGCTATTTCTTTTCACCCTTTCTTTTACTTTTTCTTTTTAATTCTTCAACCCCTTCTTTCTCATTTCATTTCTTTACTCCTTTTTTTTTATCATACCTAGGACTTTCTAGTTTTAAACTATTTGTATTGTCCATGGGTAGATCCCTCCGGCTCTAGCGGATCATAGGACGGTTTTCTAACCTTAGTCACCATATATCTCCATGACTATCCTATGTTGCCATAAAACAAATCATTTGAAAATATCTCAAAGTGTTTATGACTGTAAAACATATATTGTTTACACTTTGAGAGTTTTGCATTTTTCAGAAATACTCCCCCTTCACATGTGCTCATAAGTTTTTAATACAAATTTGCACATGTCGGGTGGAGTTAGCACTTTTGAATTGATAGATTTTCAGTGAATATGACCATTGCGAGACATGTTTACATCACTAGTGAAACTAGCTTGAAATTATTACCCGTCCTTGACAAGTCCTTTGCGAGACACGTTTACATCACTGGATAAACCAGCTTGAAATTATTACCCATCCCGGACAAGTCTTTTCGATTAATGACATTTGAATTTCGCCAATTCGAGGGTAAAATCTGAGTCAAGCTTACGCGAGATTTCATACTTTAAGTTACCATATTTTAATCACATACTTGTTCTCCCCCTCAAAAATAGCATATTAATGTTGTTTTTGGAAAACTTTTGATTAAAATATGCTTTTTGAGGTTTACGAGAAGAATTAAGCAAGAACTTATGTGTTGAACAAAGATTTTGCTTCAAGTACTCCCCCTTAACAAGTGAAATCAGTTTCTAAGGTTTTAAACGCGAGAGGGAATACTTGTGTACATTTAGCAGCTGTCCACCTGCTGGTTTTGTATAACTCCCGATCTCGTACTTGTATCACCAACCCATCACGAACCTTCTTGAGAGTGTGGTCGCTGAACTTGTGAACCTCTTTGTACCCCATGAAGTAGTTGATTGAAAGATCACTCTTATGGACAAACCTAAAGGTTGGTTCTTTCTTCATGGTGTACTAGGGCTCTTGGTTGATCTCCGAAAGATGTAGGACTAGTGCGGCTAAGTTGATCTTCCGTTGATAGCTCTCGACCCCAAGCTGCAAGTATTCTACACGTTCTTGTATAATCTTCCTTCTGATAAAGAGTAGTATTGAAGTGTTGAAGGCGTAATTAAGATCACTTGAGAAGTGTTGCATTTTCCCTTGAACCTTGATGAGATACATGTCTTCAAGGTCGTTGAGGTTCAAGTCTGGGAAATCTGCTTCTGAAAATGTGTACACCTGCTGATCGTCTCTTCCAACCTTGATTTGAGTTAAGAAGGTATACCCATCCCTCTTTTCTGCTTCAAGAATGACTACAGCAAGTATCCTGAGGTCACTCATCACTGGAGTTGGAGTCTTCTTTGTGAGTTTACTTTTGTACCATGTATTCCTCTTCTCAAACCAGTGATAAATTCCTAGTTGCACATCTTGATCATACTGCACTCTGTTTGTAACGAAAAGTCTTGTAGTAGTTTCTTCGATGGCTGGTGGTGGTTAGCTTGCTGCAGGAATCAAGGTTATGGAAGTAGCATATTTGGATTGACACTTGATACCGTGTACAAGGAGTTTGAGATCGTTGTTGAAGAATAATTTATAAGGGACATCAGGTTGATCTGAAACTCTAATCACCGGCAAAGGCTTCGTCCAGTCTGTAATATGTGGTTGGTTGGGTTGAGAAGTGCTATCAGCCATATGCACATCTGGATTGGTCCAGCTGAATTCACTAGACATTGCTCGTGAAATGTTTTCCAGATGATATTCTAGCTCAGCTGCACTGGAAGACCTATCTTTAAGGAAATTGAAGGCATCATTCTTGATTCGATGAAGTTCTCCTTTTGTGAGCTTCTTGATGCGGTGGTCACGTTTGAGTTTTTGCATGAACTCAAGCGTGCGACCTTCGATCATGGAGTCATCGTCTACCTGAGGTTGAGCACTGACAAGTTGATTGAACCATTCATTTCCTTTTGATGTGTCTTCATCTAGCCAGGAGACAACAGTTGGTCTTTTGGATGTTGTCTTCTTGCCAGGTTTAGACTTTGTAGCTTTAGTCTTGGGAGGAGAATCTGGTTGATCTTGGTGTGGTTAATATTCTTCGTATGCAGTGAACTCCAACTGATGCTCTATTGCTGTAGGTCTGGAGCCTGAAGCCTTGGGTGGTTAAGTGGCTGTATTGGTTGCTGAGGGTCCGACAGGTTCTTTGTGTTGAGAAGTAGATCCGCTGACACCCTTTTGTTTCTTGGCTTGGGAGTTTGGATCTGGGTCTTCGTCCTCTCTTGGACATTTACCTTTGTCGGCCTCAGCTTTGCACGACTCTTTCTCAATATTTGCTTTTATAGCCTCAGTGATGGCTATTTGCTCTGGATTTGGTGAGGTAATGCATGTTAGTCTTTCAAAAATATTAAGTTGGAGTTCTTCTAGAGTTGGTTCTTTAGGCTGCGTTGGTTGGGATTGAAAGACCAGTGGAACTGTGGCCACAATGATCTTGACTATTTCTTCGATGTTCGGATCAAGATACTCTTCCACCTTCTTAGATGCAATCTTTGGCAAGTACTTTTTCAGGTACACTTTAGTGTTGCCCTTAATCGCAATAAGCATCCTTTCTTGAACATCGTCTGTAAAGAACTCATCGACACGAGCTTTGGTGCTTTGAAGCTCGTTCACTTGTCCGACAAGGCCGGTGACCATATTAGTTAAAGTTTCGACTTGGTCACGAAGCTGGTCATCTTTCTTGGCATGTGCCAGCTTTGCAGCTTGCTTCACCCTTTTAGATGCTTGGGAGATTAAATCATCCCTTTTGAGCCTAGTCATCTTCCTTGATTTCTTGCTTGTCTTCTTGTTGTTGCTTTTGTTGGTAGTGGTGAATTGTGTGTGGATTGTTGGGAATTAAAGCAACAGTTAGTACTGCCAGGAATAAAGTTACAACTGCTGAAGGTTTGCTGAAGATTACACTAACAGTACTAACTGAGTTAGTACTGCTAGTATTGCTGGTTAATATTGATTATGAGATGAAGACAGAGTTGAAGACGCGTAAAGATATATATAGAATAGATATTGTGTATATCTTATTATTATAGATTGATATGATTATTAGTTTACTTGTAAAGACTCCTTGTGTTATAAAAGGAGGTCCTAGGTTAGGTTTTCAGTATCTCTCATATACGTATTATTGTGAAAGCTTCAAGGTTGTTAAACCCTAGTGATAGTCGAAGATCACTCGTATTATAATAATAATATTGAAGCTATTTGATTGATTAAACACTTGTGTTCATACATTGTTCATTCACTGTTACATTCATTCATCACACAAACAATATCTTCTAAGTATAAGCTGGTAAATTCCGCGTGCTAGTTAATATTAACTCAAAGTATCTTCAACACAAGGAGTGTGTTTAGATCCTCTCAAGTGGTATCACAGCCAGGTTCTGATACTTTGAATTAGAAGATCTAGAAGTACTTTTTCTCTCTCAACAAGTAAGATGGACATGGAAACTCCTTGAACCTCAATCCTTGCCAAACTCCCTATGCTCAAAGAAAACGAATATGATCTCTGGAGGCTCAGAATTGAGCAATACTTCATGGTGCAAGATTATGCACTATGGGATATCATTCAGAATGGTAATTCCTTTAAACCAACAAGTTCTGAAGAAACACTTGCTGATGGTTCCAAAACTACTAAGCTCAACACTGAACCAGTCACCAATGATGAAAGGATCAAGAAGAAGAATGATCTCAAAGCCAAGAGTTTGTTACTTATGGCAATTCCCAATGATCAGGTGTTGAACTTCAGTCATTATGACACTGCAAAGACCCTTTTTGCAGCTATTGTAGAGAGATTTGGTGGTAATGAAGACACTAAGAAGGCACAAAGAACACTGCTGAAGCAAAGCTATGAGAATTTTTGTGCCACAAACAGTGAAACTCTTGATAAAATCTTTAACAGGCTATAGAGAATTGTAAGTCAACTTGCTGGTTTCAAGATAGTAATTCCACAAGAAGACCTGAACATGAAGTTTCTCAATAGCTTGTCTGCTAAATGGAACTCCCATGTTGTTATTTGGAGCAACAAGCCTGAACTGGAGAAGATGACACTTAATGAGTTGTACAAAAATCTTAAGATTGTTGAACAAAAGGTGAAAAAGGCAGGAAGCACCAGTTCTATGTCTGGAAGCATGGCATTTTTTTCATCCCCCAGCAATAGCAATACTAAGGATGATCCAGATATTTGTACTGCTAGCCCTAAACTTAGTACTGCTAGTGTAAAAACTAGTACTGCTAGCTTGAGTGATGAAACTATCTATGCCTTTGTATCTGAGCAATCCAATGGGTCTCAAATCTATAATGAAGACCTTCTTCAAATCCATGAAGATGACTTGGAAGCAATGGACTTGAAGTGGCAAATGGCAGTGATAAGCATTAGGGCAAAGAAGTACTTCCAAAGGACTGGAAACAAGCTTAATTTCAATGGAGGAGACGTTGCTGGCTATGAGAAATCCAAGGTGGAATGTTATAATTTCCACAAGATGGGACACTTTTCCAGAGAATGTAGAAGCCCCAGACAAGAGGAAAACAAGGGTAAAGGGTACAAGAGTCAGCATGGAAACAAAAGAACAGTGAATGTGGAAGAAACTTCTTCCAAGGAAATGGTAGCTGTTGATGGAGTTGGCTTTGACTGGAGCTTCATGGAAGAAGATGAGGAACCAGCCAACTTGGGATTGATGGCCTTCTCTGACTCAGAGGTACATGAGGTTAAAAAGTGTTCTAATTCTTGTCCTGCTTTGAAAGATTATGAGTCTCCTAAGAAACAATATGATAATCTTAGGATCGAATTTAATGAAGTAAACTTTAGTCTTTCAAATCATAAAAGAGGAATAGCTGTTTTAGAAGAACAACTTACTTTTTATAGAAATAATGAAGCAAACTTTACTGATAATATAGCTGTCTTAAAAAGAGATTTGTAACTTAGAGATGATAAGATGAGTGGGCTTAAGTATGAACTAGATAAGCATAAGGAAGAAAAAGAAAACATCCAGTTAGGTGTTGACACATTTGAATATACATTAAAAGGAGTTCAGAAATTAATAGAGAGTCAAGTGATTCATAAAGTAAAATCTTGTCTAGGATATAAGTCAGTTGCACCCTCTAATAGAGGAATGTTTGTACCTCTAGGAATTGACTTAGCTCATACTGGCTTAGAGGAATTTAAGGATGTTGAATTTCCTGGATATGGTCCTAAAACCAATGAGAGTCCTACTAAATTTGTTAAGGCTGAGAATTCTTTTGTGAGTGCAAGTGATACATCATTTTCTGAGGATAAGGTGTCCTCTGGTAGGAACTCAGATACTCCAACCATAGAGGATTGGACATCTGAAGATGAGGATGAACAAGTTAAGGTTAAACCTGATGTGGTTAAGTTAGAAGTAAAACATGTTCCTAAAGTGGTCAAAAATGAAAATATAAAACTAGTTAGGAATACTGTTAGATATGCTGAGATGTATAGGTCTACAAACAGATCTTCAGTTCCTAGCGGCAATCAAAGGAACTGGAATAACTTAAAATCTCAACAACTTGGTGATGAGTTTGTTATGTAGAATAAAGTACTTTTTGAGTGTGGTAATTTTGATCATTTGGCTGCATATTGTGACTCAAACCCATGGAAAAAGAAGGTTTTTGGGAATTCAAGGGTGTATGGGAATACAAATGCTAGGGTGAATCATAATAGTCCTACTAGATTGACTAACCCTAATGTAAATCATAAAATGACACCTAGAGCAGTCATGTCGAAGTCTGGCATCAAATCAATTTCTACTGCTAGACCAAACAAGAGTTTTAATTACAAACAAACTGTTTCAAGTGCAAAACCATTTTCAAATAATTTCAATCATGCACAAATAGTTATTAGGTCCTTTTTCAAGAAGACACCTTTGTATAATAAAAAATGGATGCCTAATGTCAAACATGCTAAGCCAGCAGTTCCTACTGCTAGGCCAGCAGTTTCAACTGCTAGGCCAGCAATTCCTACTTCTAGGCATATGAATGTTGTTAAGGTTCAATGGGGCAATGCTGTGAAGGTCTCAGCACGTTGGGTATGGAAACTTACCAAACCCAATGGTGCATCAATGACTTTCAATAGATATAATTATATTAATGCACGAGGCAGATCTTAGTCAGTAATGGCTTGGGTCCCCAAAAGGAACTAAATCCTTTATTTTGTGTGCAGGAACATCCTATAAAAGATGGAGAAGATAGAGGATACTCAGATAGTGGATGTTCAAGGCACGTGACTGGTAACATGTCATACCTTTCAGACTTTACACCTCTAGATGGAGGACCTGTTATCTTTGGAGGTGGTGTTGGTGGCAAGATTACTGGTAAAGGTATTATTAAAACTGGTAATCTTGACTTTGAAAAGGTGTATTTTGTACCAGAGCTTAAGTACAACCTTTTTAGTGTGTCACAAATTTGTGACAAATAGAACAAGGTGTTATTTACTGACACTGACTGTCTTATTCTTTCTCCTGACTTTAAGCTACCTGATGAAAGTCAAGTATTGCTTAAAATCCAAGAAAGGGTAACACATACAGTGTTGAGATGAATAAACTTGTTCCCAAAGAAGGTCTTACTGGCCTTGTTGCAAAAGCCACATTGGATGAGTCAATGTTGTGGCATAGAAGGCTTGGTCATGTAAATTTCAAAACCATTAATAAGATTGCTAAATATGGTTTGGTGAGAGGTTTACCCAATAAAATTTTTCAAAATGACCAAACCTGTGTTTCTTGCCTTAAGGGTAAGCACACAGAGCTTCTTGTAAGCCCAAGGTTCATAACTCTATTAATCAAGCTTTATACATGCCTCATATGGACTTGTTTGGTCCTACTTCTAATAATAGCTTGAATCATAAAAGATATTATCTTGTCATTACTATTAACAGAAGTAGGACCAAATACTATGAATTATGTGCCTGTTACAGGTACAAATACTAATGATAATGCAGGTTTAAAAGATTCTGATGAAGAACATATCTTGATGCCTATTTTGGAAGACAATCCATTGTAGGGTTCTTCTTCAAAGATTAATGATATTGCATCATCAAGTGATGCTGATAAAGAGAAGAATGCTGGTGAAAATAGTGGACAAGATGGTCAAGAAAAGGAAGTTCCCAAGAGCAGTACAAATGGAGTTAGTACTGCTGAGCAAAATGGAGTTAGTACTGTTGAGCCAAATGGTCCTACTGCTGGTTCAAGTCATACTGCTGCTCCACAAATTGATTCTTTTGATACATTTGGAGCTAGTTTGCACAACATGCCAATGAATTATGAAGTTCCTTCTACTCCCCAAACTACAGTTCACAAGAATCATCCACTTGCTAATGTGATTGGAGATGTACAATCTGGTGTGAAGACTAGAAGGCAGATAAAAGATCCGGATCATCATGGTTTCCTCAGTGAAGTATATGAAGAGAAATACCATGAAGATAAGAATGAATGTCTGTTTGTGTGTTTCCTATCATAGATAGAACCAAAGAATGTGCTCAAGCCATTAGACGACTCAAGTTGGGTTGAGGCAATGCTAGAAGAACTGCTTCAATTCAAGATTCAGAAGGTATGGGTCTTAGTTGATTTTCCAAAGGGCATGGGGGTTATTGGTACTAAGTGGGTATTCAGAAATAAGAAAGATGAAAGAGGTATAGTGATAAAGAACAAAGCAAGGCTTGTGGCTCAAGGCTATACTCAAGAAGAGGGAATTGATTATGAGAAAGTTTTTGCACCTGTTTCCAGGATTGAAGCAATAAGGCTTTTACTAGATTATGCTTCATTTCTAGATTTCATGGTCTACCAGATGGATGTGAAGAGTGCTTTCCTATATGGCAATATTGATGAGGAGATTTATGTTTCTCAACCTCCAGGTTTTATTGACCCAGATCATCCTGAAAAAGTATACAAGGTGGTGAAAGCTCTCTATGGCTTACATCAAGCTCCAAGAGCTTGGTATGGAACTTTGGCTACTATCTATTGAAGAATGGGTTCCATAGAGGCAAAATTGATCAGACTCTTTTTATCAAGAAGAACAAGGGTGATGTCTTACTGGTTCAAGTATATGTGGAGGATATCATCTTTGGTTCTACCAAGAAGGAGATGTGCAAAGAGTTTGAAAAGTTAATGAAGGATCAGTTCCAGATGAGATCTATGGGTGAGCTTACTTTCTTTTTGGGATTACAAGTACAGCAGAAACCAGAAGGAATATTTATCTCTCAAGATAAATATGTAGCTGAAATATTGAGGAAGTTTCAGTTCACAAATGCTAAAGTTGCTAGCACACCTGCGGATAAGGAGACACATTTGCTTTTGAAATATCAAAGTGGTAAAGCTGTGGATGTACACACATACAGGTCTATGATTGGCTCTTTGATGTATCTCACATCATCCAGACCTGATATTATGTTTGCAGTATGTGCTTGTGCAAGATTTCAAGTCACTCCTAAGGTGTCTCATTTGACTGCACAGAAGAGAATTTTTAGGTATCTTAATGGTCAACCAAACTTAGGTTTGTGGTATCCTCAAGACTCTCCATTTGATTTGGTAGCATATTCAGATAGTGATTATGCTGGTGCTAGTATGGATAGGAAGTCTACAACTGGTGGTTGTCAGTTTCTGGGATGCAGACTTATCTCATGGCAGTGCAAAAAGCAAACTATGGTGGCCACTTCTACAACTGAAGCTGAATATGTGGCTGCTGCTAGTTGTTGTGCTCAGGTTCTTTGGATTCAGAATCAGTTACTTGATTATGGGTATACTTTCTTGAACACAATTATTTTCATAGACAATAGCAGTGCAATATGTATAATTAAAAATCCAGTTCAACATTCAAAAACTAAACACATTGAAATACGACATCACTTTATAAGAGATTGTCATGAAAAGAAGTTAGTTCAAGTTATCAAAATTCATACTAATGACAACTTTGCTGACTTACTAACTAAAGGTTTTGATGTGGGGAGGTTTCAGTACTTGGTTATAGGTATTTCAATGCTCAATCCTTAAAAGTTTAATGTCTAAGTGTTTTGTTATAAACAGGATTTAGTACTGCTAGGTGTGTCTGATGAAACTGCTATGTATTGTTTGTACTGATTGTACAATTCTGGTACTGCTTATATAATCTTGTTAGTCAATTTTTATTACTGTCAAATAGAAAATGCTTTCTCTTCTATTTTCTTTGGTTTTGGACTAACACTTGCAGGTTGGATTGAGCAAATTACTTGGAGTTGTAAATTGAGATATTTGTGCTTTGGATAAGTGTGGTGATTTGGTACTTGAAGTGTGTAATCTTAGCACACAATAAATGGTAATTGGTTCACCATGTCTAACCCACATCAAGAACCAACTAGTCCAGAGCAAACGATTTCTGGTAAAGACTTTTCAAATCCGTTTATGGTTGATAGTTTACCAAAAACTACAGGGTTATCAACTCACCATATCTCACAGTGAAGAGTTGGCTAGTCCAAAGCAAATGGCTCCTGGTAAAGATAAATCAAATCCGTTGATAGCTGATAGTTGGCTAAAAACTATAAGTGGGCACAAATGTTTTCAAGTCCACATTGAGTTTATATTGGTCTTGAAAATTTTTCTAAACAGTTTGTACTGCTAGTTCAAACTAGCTTTGAAACTGCGTTTATGCTCTATGATTCACCACTCTTAGGAGGTTACACACCTGGAAGTGATGAGAGCAGATTGAAATAAAATAGAATTGATGGAAACTTGTACAAATTGTCATATTGGAAGCTGAGCTCAAGTAACACCCCAACCCTACAAGGGTAGAAGCGTCACATTATGGTGACATATCAAAGCATACATAATAAACAGCGGAAGTCTTAAGCATAATTAATCAAAGGAGTTAAGTCATAATGACTTAAACCAAATATATGAGTTCAAGAAAAAGGAAATACTCCAAGGAAAGAACAATGAGATACAAGTCTAAACAAAGTCATAAAATGGTAACTAAGATGACTAGGGTAAAGTCTCCACACAAGCTCAACTCTCAACCTAAAGCAATCCCCAGCTCCTAGCTTAGATACCTGCCACAGGAAAAGGAAATGCAGCTGAGCTTAAAAAGCATAGTGAACAAATATATACAAAACAAAGCAAAAGATAAGGAACGAAGAATATCATATAGTGCATTGGGGAAACAGAAGGCATAAACAAATGGATATCAAAGGTAAGGAAAGGTCAGTAATCTACCACGAGCCCAAACAAATCAAATCAAATATCATAGTAACCATGGAGTAGCTAGCTCCCGAACATGTGAAAGACGTGTATTACACATATCATATCATGTAAAATTCACTAACAAAAAAAATCTAGGATGCTGTAACACCCCCGTTTTCGATATTCGCAGCGGAAATATAAGTTGGGGGGGTTACTAAACAGTTCACAATCACGATGATAGAAAACGACTCGAAAATGAGACATTTTAGATAAAATTGTTATCATTCATTTATATCAAAGTTACAATATGCAGGTCCCAGCAGGAGGTTCCGAAATACATTAATAAAATATGCTATTTATTGAATGATAACATAGACAGTCCATAGCCAATCCCGTGCCGAGCCATGCTTTCCTTAACCTAAGAATACATGCTAAAACGTCAACACGAAGGTTTAGTGAATTCATAAAGTTTCGTAAATGAAAATGTTTCATTTATTCAGAAATATGTTGGTTCCAGTTATTCAGAAATAAGCCAGTTTCTGTTGTCAAAAATACGTTGTTCAATGGTTCAGAAATACGTTTGTCCAGTTATTCGGAAATATGTCGTTCTGTTCAGTTGGAAATCATTTAAACACAAGATTAAATATAATAATTGCCACACACACAATTATTATCAGGGAAAATGTATTTTATTGCACTAAGTCTCATGAATCGCAAAACATTAACAGAACATCAACAGTCATGAGCTAATGATGTAATAATTACCCCATAATTAAATGTAGGTAACCTTGCCCCCGGGTAGGAGATAGTCATATCTCTTTATTCATCTCAAATATAATGCTTTAGGTTACGTTACGGTAACGCATAGGGGTTGTCAGCCCAATAGATCTATCCACAATATTCGCGCTCACCCTAAGTCGCGGGTGATTAGAGGTTCATGATGGGAGGACTTATATTTCAGGTTAACTTAGCTTAAGGCAATAAAATAAGAATAACATTGGGAAAATACTTGTGCTTAATTCGGGAAAATTGTCCATTAGTGACTCATAAATCATGTAAATGCAAACAATGTTTGTAAATGTTATGAGCATGTATCTCTCCCAAAAATAATTCAAAACATGTAAAAGATAGGGGTTATGAGCTCACCTTAGCAATCTGGATGGAAAACAAATGAATGAAAGTTGATAAACGTCTCCGGACAAGTAACCTGGGTTGTTATGCCAATATTTATTAATCATTTCTGATGATTATATGTTTATTTTGTTTTGTTCTGAAATACTTTGGTTAATGGTTAAATGCTTAATTGAGCCAATATGTAGTTTCAAAAGTAAGATTTTATCTTATCTTTTATCTGTAAGTTTCGGTTTGGTTTGTTCGTTAGTTCATAGGTTCGTCAATAAACGTATTACGTTAATATTGAGTCGGAAAACAAAAATAGAAAGGGATGAAAATATTGGTTAGGAAAAGTTACGCTTTAATCCCTAGGGTTTGGTCAATTGACAGTTCACACCCTGGACTTTTGGAAAATGACAGTTTCTACCCTTAAGTTTCAAAAATGACAATTTCTACCCTGTTCATTTGTTATTGTCAAAAATAACCTTTGATAATGTTTATTTACAAAATCTGCCCTAAAAACTTTAAAATATCTCATATGAAAATCATGACTTGGCTACAGTTTTGGACAGAAATAACTTAACGAAAACGGAATCATTTAACGTGCTTTCTGATCCTATGAAAAGTTTGTCAGGTCAACCCTGAACACACCAAGTTTCGCTATTTATAAAGTTCGTTTGATGGTTGAAAAATATTTCAAAAGTCGGGCGAGTGAGATGAAAATGAGACAAGGTTTTTTTTTTTAAAAAAAAGAAAATTTGGAAAACATGGTTTATGAACTAGTGATGGGCCATATTGGAACTCGAATAACTTTTAACTCATTGGGTGGTTTTTCAAAATTCTTCCTTCTAAAAAGACTTAGCTAGGTCATCTCTAATATTCCAAAATATGAGAATTTCTAGAGAAGGTTTAAGGGCCGAATATAGGGTGCAAAGTAGGGCAGTTGGGTCGACAAACTGGGAAAACAAATAAACTGAAATACTTGGTTTTTATTTTAGCGATATGACTCAATATCTCTTAGCTCGGTTGATTATTTTCTTTGATTCTTCTTCCAAAATTAAGGTAGCTGGGTGGTCTATATTTACGCCAAAAATCAGTTTTTATCATGGTCTCTAGGTAGTCGATTTGTAGGTCACAAGTTGGGATATTGGTCGAGTAAAAATGGAAAATAAGTAACTGGTAATTGGATTTCCAGTTTTAGCGAATTAGACAAGATTTGGGAACTCGATATCTTTTTGAATACTAAACCATTTTCATTGATTCTTGTTTCTAATTAAAGCTAGCTGGGTAAACTTCTTGTATACCGAAAACCAGAATTTTTAAGGGTCGTTAGGGGATTGGTTTCTGGGTCAAAAGTTGAGTGTCTAGGTGGGTTTTTTTGAAACTAGAAAACATAACCAAAAGGGTTATTTAACTTTATATTTCTTCATGCTTTAACATTATCTTTAATAACAATCTTTGATTTGTTTTAACTAGAATTCGAACATATTAAGTGTGTTAACCTACTGATCGAACAGAAACAAAGAAATGAAATGAAAACTTGATGTTTTTTATTATGGGTGTTATTAACAATTATGTATTAAGGTTTTTAAGTATCTATAACATCAATAGCTGAATTAAAAATAGGGTTGCATGGACTTACTTAGGGTTTGTTGACTTAGAGTTTTGGGATGGAATAGGTTCGACTCTTGATCCCTAGAATTCCTCCTCCTCTTCTAGACTTCGAATGGGATTATATTGAAGTGTTTGTGAGTGGATTGATTCTGGAATGAGTGAATGTGGACTGTGTTTGGATGTGTGTTTCGTATGGGATGAATATGGGTGATGGTTGTGTTGTTATTTATAGGAAGGATGTTAGGGTTTGTAAGAGGTGATGAGGGGACATGGTATGGATACAAGGCTGACAGAAAATAGAGAGGTATGACACTTGGATAGAAGGAGGGGGAAGTTAGAAGGGAGATGATGTGGCCGGTTATTAGCCTTGGCATGCAACTACCAATAAGAAGGCTTCTTGAAGGGGAGGGTGTACACATGGAAGGCTTTGTTGAAGTGAATATGGAAGTTTGTCCATGGCCAAGTTCATTGTATGTAGTGAAGGTAAAACTTAGTTATGGTTTTAGTTGGGTTCGAACAGATTTTCAGGAAGGAGTCGAATGGGGCTTTAGGTGGTGGTATAATAGGCATTGGTGGGTTGTTATTTAGAAAAATATTTATGGTCTTTTATATGTTTATATGATTCGAATTATTTAAGAAATGAAAGGAAATTATATTGAGCTTAAGAAGGTTGTAAAACATGCTTAATATGGTTGTACTATAATTTAGGATGTGTGAAAAATATTGTTTTAATAGTTTGTTAGTTTATAAAAATTATTTGTAAGGTTTATTATGTTTATAAGTAAATAAATAGAATTTATAGTTTTTGTGCATTAGGCACTTGTACTTTATGTTAAAAGACTTGTAAAAATAATTAAGGAGTTTAGGAAAAATAATTTATAAAAGTTATGCATGAATGGTTTGTAACTTGTGCTTTAAAAATACTATAAATAGGATTTTTATAAAGATTTTGTAAATGAATGATTTTATGCATAAATGACTTGTACTCTAGCTTAAATAATTCGTAAACTTAATATTTTGTAAAAATATTGTATAAATAAATTAGGGTTTGTGAAATGAATACATAAAATCATGATTTTATGAAATTAGGGTTTTATCGGGAGCTGAAATAGATTTAGGGTTTCTGGTGCTTTAATAACTTGTACATTAACTCAAATATGTTGTATTTTTATGTTCTGAGGTTTAGTTGTTCATATTTGGTATTGTGATGATTTTAGGGTTTCATAGAAACTCTATTCAGATAATGAATGTTTTGTTTGTTAAGGATTTATCGTAAAATGGTAAATGGTATATTGTAATGTTTTCATATCGTTATGTTTATGAAATAAACATTAGGTTTGTTAGGCAGGTCTTGTGGGAGCACATTTATAAATGATGTGATCTACGTCACATAAGATAGGAGATACATTCAAATAAAAAAAAAATTACCCGTGGAAAAAGGATAATAATTCTGTAAAGTAAATGGGAAATTTTACGAGTGGTTACAGTATCCCCCTGTTGAAGGGAATCTCATCCCGAGATTCGGCCTATGCTGGTTAGAAAGTTAAGAAAAATGATGCATAGGGATAGCTACGTTCAGATTTTCTAACTTGTTGAGATAGGGAATGCGATAAAGGAAAATCGTACAACGATTTGGGAGAGTTTGATATGCTTAAAATGCCTCAAGTTAAAAAAAATAATATTACTTAAAATACTATCTTTATTATTAGGTCTTATTTCCGATAATGTTGTTTCACTGATAATCCTTGGTTCTCCGTTTAATACCAAAGGATCTAGGTTTGGTCAGTTTCATCTCTACTGGAGAACTAAATTTGAATGTTTTGCCACCTAGTGAGCCACTGTGCAACGGTCGAATTCTTAAGGTGGATAAATAGAGATCTTAACGTTCGAATAAACAGTCGAATTCCTCCTATAAATATCTCATTTCTAATCCTCATTCTTTCATTACAAATTCCTATCTAAAAACCTCAAAATGCCGCACTTTGTCACATACCTAGCGATTGTTTTCGTGGTTGCGGTTGCTTCCTACATGGTGTGTAGTTCAGATGAAAATTTCGAAGCCTTTGGTATAATCCTATTGTTCGTTGCTCCACTTACTATCGTAGCCTTTATCGTGGATCAAACATGGGGAAAATAAGTCTTGCGCTAGGGTTACTAGGATGGTCTTAGTTTGTGTTTTCTAGGTAATCCTCAATGTAATAAAGCTTATGTAATCCTTGTAATATTAGCAATTTCGTTACTAATTATGTCTCAATGTATTATCTTCCAAGGTTTCTTAATAAAATCTTAGGGTTTTTCTATCCATAATGTTGTCAAATTCTTATCTTAGAGATGATGGGTAGTAGTTGTAGACTTTTGTTGTATGAAATCAAAATACTGGTTTATGAACAATTTGTTTTGTTTCAATATTTTGCTTTTGAATGAAAATTAGTAGTAGAAAATCTGAAAATATAACTGTCCAATTCACTACATGATTCTTCCTGAATTATACATAGTTGATTAGGTTATGTATAATTGAGAACCAAATGATGTAATGTTTGGTTCATTTCACTGTGGTATTTATTCAAAAAGTTTTAGATGGCGTTCAACGCTTTATTTTTGAAAAATAGCTTCATAAATAATTTTCAAAATAATAGAAAAAATTCCAGTCCACACTACAGTGATGGGTTAAGGTTTTCTAAGGTATTAATGGGATATCCTCGAAATAAATCTTAGAATTCGTCTAAGGTTTTTGCTAAGCAACGTTTATGAATAGGGTATGGAGAAATAGAATAGATATGAAGGCTAAACGCAGATTTGGGAATATGAAGGAATTGTTATGAGATAGAAATTTCATAAAGTAGAAAGATAATTTATTTATATTACATCCATCGTAACTAAAGTTGTTCTGAAAGGAAAATACAACTTAAAGAGTTCTAACCTGAATTTATTCATTACTTTAGGGATATCAAACTTAAAGGTCATACTAGGACTTAGATGAGATTCCTTAATAAGTTCTAGTATTCTTCCGAATCAGTCTTAGTCTTCCATTTGGGGTTGAAGTTCGGGCATTGACTTATCATTTGTCCTTTTCCTCTACATCCATAACAAGTCCTTTTTCGTAGGTTTGCTCCTATTGTCTTACAGTTTCTGGACTGATGTCCTATTTCCTTGCATCTTCCACACTTGATAAAACAATCTCCATAATGATGTAACTTACATCGTTGACATAGAGGTCGTTTTCCACGATAAACAGCTTCATGAGTAAGATGCTCATGATAACAGGCAGGGCAGTGAGTTGGGATGGTGGTTTCTATCTCTTGATGTTTTCGCTTTTGGTTATTTTGTTCAATTCCTAGGGTAGTGGTAGTTTTAGTTATTTCTTCTGGGTTTTTGTTATGAACCGGTCTACAACCCGTAAAACTTTTAGGGGTACAAGACACATTCATCTTCTTCTTTCCTGTTGCCTTCTTATTGCTTCCTGAATGAGCCGTCGTAGTCACCTCGAGTACTGCTGCAATGAGGTTGATTACCAACTTCTGGATAACTTCGGGAGTTATTGGCGCGATTAATAAGGGTATGGTATTTTTCATACTATCGTTCTTCCGGATATGTCTAGTTAAATATTGTAGATAAATGATTAACTCTTGGTATAACTGCTAAGGAATTAACTAATTCTATTAGATTTCAGCAACTTTCTCTTCATTCATCAAGGTTCTCTTCTGAAATTTTATCTTATAGGGTTCTATGGTTATGATATGTCTGGATGAGAATAGCATAATATTAATAACTTGATCAATTGTTTTTACAAAAACAATTAATACAAGGTCTTTTATTAATATTGTAGGTAGTAGGTTTATGATTTTCTTTCTTTATCATAAGGGTTTAGTCCTCAAAATATCTTTGTTGCTTAATGGGCTCTATGTTTAGTTAACTAGGTAAGTGACACTTATTGGGATCTAGGTATAGTTTAGTTCGAAACCATTCGTCTATTAAACAAATGATAGGGTTTTATGGAAAGTCATTACATAAATGCACAGCATTTTTGTAAGACATGATGGAAAAGAATTTATTCTCAACAATAATATATACAACAAAAGTATAAATGTACAACAAATATCCTTTTGTTATATTTTATTGATTGATTACAAACTCTGAAGGTTTCAGGTTTATTGGAAAATACAGAAAATACCTAACCAAATACTATTTGGTACAATAAACACAACGTTTTTACACATGAGTTTGATATCAGCCACGTCCTTGACGTAAAAGCTTAACTTCATTCTCAAGTTGTAGTTGTGAAATTTCCATTTCCAAGAAACGCTCCTGAAATTCCGTGTTCACCTTTATCTGACTGTCCAGCATAACTTTCAAAGTGAAAATCTTCTGACCCTGGCAGATTGCCGTCTCTCTGGCCATCCATAGGGTTCTTTCGATCTCCGCCACTCTATCGCGTAGTTGACTATTTTCCTTTCTCGCCTGACGAATCCTATAATCTAGGCTTTTATATTTATGTTCGTGCGTATTCTTCATTCGTTCAACACTTGCTTCCAAGTCGAACACCATTCTCCTTTCGTCATTGGTTCTTCTAAATAGAGTGTCGAAATTACGGTCGTACCATTCGAAACGTAAATGTGGTAACTCTTCCAAATGTTTAGCGTGATTGTCGAGAATACTGGCGTGTTCATAAAGAAGAGTCCACATGGGATCTTTAGGTTCAGGAGAATTAGGCGTAGATATAGCATCTGGGAAGTTTAGTATCGGAGTTTCGGGAGTATTAGGTCCTAGAGGATTTAATTCATCATCTTGCCGAATTGTTTCTTGGCGTCAGTTTTGTCCAACCTCAAATGTTGTTGGGCAACCAATAAACTTTTCATCAGATGGGGATTCCCTACGGGAGTCGGTAGGTGGTGTATAAATAGTACGGAAATTTGTTTCGTTAAGTTCGGGAGTTTCGGGGGACATGATACTGTAGTAACCCGTAAATTATGAAAATAAGTAATTCGAAATTTGCAAATAAAGCAAATCAAATAGTTATCAGATAGGGGAATTATTAATGCCAAATAATCATTATAAAGGATGCTCTAAATACTGAAACATACCTGGCACGGAAGGTGTAGGACTTTATGGTGTAAGTTTATTTATTTTTTAAAACGCGGTTATAGTCCGATGTTTAAAAACATTTGGTTCTCTATAACCATGAGCTCTGATACCACTCTGTAACACCCCCGTTTTCGATATTCGAAGCGGAAATATAAGTTGGGGGGTTACTAAACAGTTCACAGTCATGATGATAGAAAACGACACGAAAATGAGACGTTTTATATAAAATTGTTATCATTCATTTATATCAGAATTACAATATGCAGGTCCCAGTAGGAGGTTCCGAAATACATTAATAAAATATGCTATTTATTGAATGATAACATAGACAGTCCATAGCTAATCCCGTGCCGAGCCATGCTTTCCATATCCTGAGAATACATGCTAAAACGTTAACATGAAGGTTGAGTGAATTCTTAAAGTTTCGTAAATGAAAATGTTTCATTTATTCAGAAATATGTTAGTTCCAGTTATTCAGAAATAAGCCAGTTTCTGTTGTCAAAAATACGCTGTTCAATGGTTCAGAAATACGTTTGTCCAGTTATTCAAAAATATGTCGTTCAGTTCAGTTGGAAATCATTTAAACACAAGATTAAATATAATAATTGCCACACACACACAATTATTATCAGGGAAAGATGTATTTTATTGCACTAAGTCTCATGAATCGCAAAACATTAACAGAACATCAACAGTCATGAGCTAATGATGTAATAATTACCCCATAATTAAATGTAGGTAACCTTGCCCCCGGGTAGGAGATAGTCATATTTCTATATTCATCTCAAATATAATGCTTTGGGTTACGTTACGGTAACGCAAATGGGTTGTCAACCTAATAGATCTATCCACAATATTCGCGCTCACCCTATGTCGCGGGTGATTTGAGGTTCATGATGGGAGGACTTATATTTCATGTTAACTTAGCTTAAGGAAATAAAATAAGAATAACATTGGGAAAATACTTGTGCTTAATTCGGGAAAATTGTCCATTAGTGATTCATAAATCATGTAAATTCAAACAATGTTTGTAAATGTTATGAGCACGTATCTCCCCCAAAAATAATTCAAAACATGTAAAAGATAGGGGTTATGAACTCAACTTAGCAATCTGGATGGAAAACAAATGAAAGAAAGTTGATAAACGTCTCCGGACAAGTAACCTGGGTTGTTATGCCAATATTTAGTAATCATTTCTGATCATTATTTGTTTATTTTGTTTTGTTCTGAAATACTTTGGTTAATGGTTAAATGCTTAATTGAGCCAATATGTAGTTTCAAAAGTAAGATTTTATCTTATCTTTTATCTGTAAGTTTCGGTTTGGTTTGTTCGTTAGTTCATAGGTTCGTCAATAAACGTATTACGTTAATATTGAGTCGGAAAACAAAAATAGAAAGGGATGAAAATATTGGTTAGGAAAAGTTACGCTTTAATCCCTAGGGTTTGGTCAATTGACAGTTCACACCCTGGACTTTTGGAAAATGACAGTTTCTACCCTTAAGTTTCAAAAATAACAATTTCTACCCTGTTCATTTGTTATTGTCAAAAATAACCTTTGATAATGTTTATTTACAAAATCTGCCCTAAAAACATTAAAATATCTCATATGAAAATCATGACTTGGCTAGAGTTTTGGACAGAAATAACTTAACGAAAACGGAATCATTTAACGTGCTTTCTGATCCTATGAAAAGTTTGTCAGGTCAACCCTGAACACACCAAGTTTCGCTATTTATAAAGTTCGTTTGATGGTTGAACAATATTTCAAAAGTCGGGCGAGTGAGATGAAAATGAGACAAGGTTTTTTTTTTTAAAAAAAAGAAAATTTGGAAAACATGGTTTATGAACTAGCGATGGGCCATATTGGAACTCGAATAACTTTTAACTCGTTGGGTGGTTTTTCAAAATTCTTCCTTCTAAAAAGACTTAGCTAGGTCATCTCTAATATTCCAAAATATGAGAATTTCTAGAGAAGGTTTAAGGGCCGAATATAGGGTGCAAAGTAGGGCAGTTGGGTCGACAAACTGGGAAAACAAATAAACTGAAATACTTGGTTTTTATTTTAGCGATATGATGAAGATTTTAAGACTCAATATCTTTTAGCTCGGTTGATTATTTTCTTTGATTCTTCTTCCAAAATTAAGGTAGCTGGGTGGTCTATATTTACGCCAAAAATCAGTTTTTATCATGGTCTCTAGGTAGTCGATTTGTAGGTCACAAGTTGGGCTATTGGTTGATTAAAAATAGAAAATAAGTAACTGGTAATTGGATTTCCAGTTTTAGCGACTTAGACAAGATTTGGGAACTCGATATCTTTTTGAATACTAAACCATTTTCATTGATTCTTGTTTCTAATTAAAGCTAGCTGGGTGAACTTAATATATGCCGAAAAAAAGAATTTTTAAGGGTCGTTTGGGGATTGGTTTCTGGGTCAAAAGTTGAGTGTCTAGGTGGGTTTTTGTTCGACCAAAACTCAGAAAACATAACCCAATAAGGGTTTTTGATTTCTAATTCTTTGTAACTAGTTTCTATCATGTTATTAACTTTATTTTATTCGTCTTTAACATGTTTTAACAATCTTTGATTTGTTTTAACTAGAATTCGAACATATTAAGTGTGTTAACCTACTGATCGAACAGAAACAAAGAAATGAAATGAAAACTTGATGTTTTTTATTATGGGTGTTATTAACAATTATGTATTAAGGTTTTTAAGTATCTATAACATCAATAGCTGAATTAAAAATAGGGTTGCATGGACTTACTTAGGGTTTGTTGACTTAGAGTTTTGGGATGGAATAGGTTCGACTCTTGATCCCTAGAATTCCTCCTCCTCTTCTGGACTTCGAATGGGATTATATTGAAGTGTTTGTCAGTGGATTGATTCTGGAATGAGTGAATGTGGACTGTGTTTGGATGTGTGTGTCGTATGGGATGAATATGGGTGATGGTTGTGTTGTTATTTATAGGAAGGATGTTAGGGTTTGTAAGAGGTGATGAGGGGACATGGTATGGATACAAGGCTGACAGAAAATAGAGAGGTATGACACTTAGATAGAAGGAGGGGGAAGATAGAAGGGAGATGATGTGGCTGGTTATTAGCCTTGGCATGCAACTACCAATAAGAAGGCTTCTTGAAGGGGAGGGTGTACACATGGAAAGCTTTGTTGAAGTGAATAGGGATGTTTGTCCATGGCCAAGTTCATTGTATGTAGTGAAGGTAAAACTTAGTTATGGTTTTAGTTGGGTTCAAACAGATTTTCAGGAAGGAGTCGAATGGGGCTTTAGGTGGTGGTATAATAGGCATTGGTGGGTTGTAACCTAGGGTTTGAAGACCAACCTAAATTGGTTTAAGTGCTTTGTTATTTAGAAAAATATTTATGGTCTTTTATATGTTTATATGAATCGAATTATTTAAGAAATGAAAGGAAATTATATTGAGCTTAAGAAGGTTGTAAAACATGCTTAATATGGTTGTACTATAATTTAGGATGTGTGAAAAATATTGTTTTAATAGTTTGTTAGTTTATAAAAATTATTTGTAAGGTTTATTATGTTTATAAGTAAATAAATAGAATTTATAGTTTTTGTGCATTAGGCACTTGTACTTTATGATAAAAGACTTGTAAAAATAATTAAGGAGTTTAGGGAAAATAATTTATAAAAGTTATGCATGAATGGTTTGTAACTTGTGCTTTAAAAATACTATAAATAGGATTTTTATAAAGATTTTGTAAATAAATGATTTTATGCATAAATGACTTGTACTCTAGCTTAAATAATTCGTAAACTTAATATTTTGTAAAAATAATATATAAATAAATTAGGGTTTGTGAAATGAATACATAAAATCATGATTTTATGAAATTAGGGTTTTATCGGGAGCTGAAATAGATTTAGGGTTTTTGGTGCTTTAATAACTTGTACATTAACTCAAATATGTTGTATTTTTATGTTCTGAGGTTTAGTTGTTCATATTTGGTATTGTGATGATTTTAGGGTTTCATAGAAACTCTATTCAGATAATGAATGTTTTGTTTGTTAAGGATTTATCGTAAAATGGTAAATGGTATATTGTAATGTTTTCATATCGTTATGTTTATGAAATAAACATTAGGTTTGTTAGGCAGGTCTTGTGGGAGCACGTTTTCCAATGATGTGATCTACGTCATATAAGATAGGAGATACACTCAAATAAAATAAAAATTACCCGCGGAAAAATGATAATAATTCTGTAAAGTAAATGGGAAATTTTACGAGTGGTTACAGATGCATCCATACGCCCTAGTAAACAAATCAT
Organism: Artemisia tridentata subsp. tridentata; assembly: GCA_021014915.2. Classification (NCBI taxonomy): domain Eukaryota; kingdom Viridiplantae; phylum Streptophyta; class Magnoliopsida; order Asterales; family Asteraceae; genus Artemisia; species Artemisia tridentata. The sequence continues at coordinate 70,722,564 of CP139501.1, read as the reverse complement.
AGTGGCCAAACATATATATTCTTGAGCTCATAATCATATAACAAAAAGGGACGGTGTGTAACATTACTCAACTACACTAGAGTCATGCCATTGGTGCATCAATGACACGGCCATGTTACCTTCATGGGTAGGAAACAAATTTGGCTCTGGTATCAAACTGAAGGGTTCAAATGTCATATCATATCAAAGTCAAATGTCTATGTCATCAAAGAGTCATAATCAAAGTCCAAATGTCAAAGGTTCATATCAAAGGTTCAAAGCAAAGGTTCATATCAAAGGTTCAAAGCAAAGGTCACAAATCTAAGGGTGCATAGGAAAGGTTCAAATAGAGCATAAGTCAAAGGAAGCCATACTAGGAAGGCTCAGATCAAAGGTATCATAATCGAACTAATACCAAAAGAATGTAAATGAATCATGAGAAACCTTAAGAGATAAGGTCAGAGTATATGTACCTTATTCAACCGCAAAAGCAAACAAAGATAGATGGGTTACAAGACACAAGATCACTCCCGCTTCACGGAACCTATACGGATCAATAACCAAGTATTACATTAAGTCCAATTGAATTAAGTTACTCTTTATAGTATACTTTCCCTTTTTAGTAACTTTCTATTTTTAGTAACTTTCCTGAATTAGTAAGTTTTCATAATTAGTATGTTTCCATATATGGTATCTTAAGGTTACTTTTATTCTAATTAGGGTTTACAATTGGTCATTGTTTAGTTTACTTACTAATTATAGCCACGTATGCACTTTTCAGGTTTCATGACCTAAACACACTAACCATGTTCCATATTAATTTGAGTTGTGAAAAGTCTTTAAGTATCTTAGTTACTTCTTAAATACCAAGTTAATTGAAGGATTATCGCTTAAGATTAATTTTGCCCTTTTTGATTAAGTTATACACTTATTTACCTTTTTAGTCTTATTAACAGCTTTTACCCATAAACAAGTCACTACATTACGAAATTTTTCTACCACAACACACGAATTCCTACCTCCTTCGAGCTAGAAACCAACCCACGATCACTCTCCTATCGAACCTGTGGCAATACACGATCACACCCACGTCCGACCACCAAGTAGAATCCACAAATGAACCTCCCTTGCCTTGCTCTTGATTCGAACAGGAAGAATAAAAATAGGGGCGGCCGAATTTTTTTGTAGGTTTTAGGGTTTGATTTATTTTTGTGTAAGATTATTTTGGGAGAATTGAAAAGATCGGTATATTATGGGTGAGGATATAGGGGAAAACGTGTGGTATATATGGAAGGTTAAAATTTCAGTTTAATGTGTTATCAATCAAGGAGATATTGTGGTCTTTTGAAATCAACGTGTACTTATCCCTTTCTTGCTCTTTAGCCGAAAATTTGGTATAGGACACAATATGAAGTCGCCTATTATAGGCTTAATTTTAGGAACCATTAGTTTGTAACTTTTAATTATAATGTAAAGTTTAATTTGTTTAATTTATTAGGTAACTTAGGATTTTAATTACCTTAGGTTAGATTCAAAAAATATTCATTTTATGATTTTATATACTCTTAGAGTTTCAAAATTAGAGGGGTATTTTGGTCATTTCAGATTATGGTAATTTTAGGGTTTTACAACTCTTCCCCTCTAAAACGAAATTTTTTTCCATGAAATTGAAATGAGAACGAAAATGAAGACATACCAGACTACGAAAAGAAATGAGGATAACTTGTTCGCATCGATTCCTCGGTCTCCCAGGTAGCTTCACGATCTGGGTGATTCTTCCAAATAATTTTCACAAACGGAATGACCTTGTTTCTCATGACTCGATCTTGTCGATCCAAAATAGCTTTGGGTTCTTCCGGAAGAGACATATCAGGCTGAATCTGATCAAATGGATAGGATACCACATGCAAAGGATGATAATTGTATCCCCTCAGAAGAGATACATGGAAGACATTATGAACATGCGATAACTGTGGAGGTAGAGCCAAACGATAAGAAACCTCCCCAATGCGTTCAAGAATCTCAAATGGTCCAGTGAAACAAGGACTAAGCTTGCCCTTGATCCCAAAACGTTTCACACCTCTGAAGGGCGATACTTTTAGAAACACACGATCCCCAATTTGAAACTCCAAATCACGTCGATCCTTATCAGCATAACTCTTTTGTCGAGTACGAGCCTCTTTCAGCTTCTCCTTGGCAACCGCCACCTTCTCATTAGTGATCTGAATAATTTCTGGACCCTCAATCAAACGCTCACCCACTTCATTCCAACAAATGGGCGCCCTACATTTCCTCCCATATAAAAGCTCATAAGGTGCTGCCTTGATGCTAGCATGCCAACTGTTGTTGTAGGCAAACTCCACCAAGCACAGGTATTCGTCCCAATTACCAGTCCACTCCAATGCACAAGCTCTCAACATGTACTCCAAAGTCTGAATGTCCTTTCTGACTGACCATCTGTCTGTGGATGAAAAGCCGTGCTAAACTTAAGACGTGCACCCCAAGCATTATGTAGACCCTTCCAAAAACGAGATGTAAACCGCGGATCTCTATCTGAAACAATAGATGTTGGGGTACCATGAAGTCTAACAATCTCTTGCTGAAAAATCTTCGCCAATTTACTAACACGATAATCCATATGAATAGGTAAGAAATGAGCAGACTTGGTTAATCGATCGACAACCACCCAAATCGCATCATGTCTTCTTCTAGTAAGAGGTAACCCTGTTACAAAATCCTTGGAAATCTCATCCCACTTCCAGATAGGAATATCTAAAGGCTGCAGCAAACCACTCGCCCTCTGATGTTCAATCTTGACTTGCTGGCAAGTCATACACTTGGCTACAAAAGAAGCTACATCTTGTTTCATACCACTCCACCAAAAATGCTGCTTAAGGTCCATGTACATCTTGGTAGAACCAGGATGAATAGTGAATGGGGAACTATGAGCCTCAGACAAAACAGCCTCACGTAGCTCAGGATCATCCGGAATACAAAGCCGATCTTCAAACCATACTATACCAGAGTCATCCACTCTGAATTCCGACTGTATACCCTCCTGAACATTCTGAACCACAGCCCAAAGCTCACCATCATCCCTTTGGGCTTCCTTAATCCGTAGAATAAGATTGGACTCGACCTTCATGCTGGCCCAATATCCATCATAACCCCGCACACAAAGTCATTAAGAATTCGAGGTTCAATCTCAAGGCTTGCTATCATACCTAATTTCCGGCTAAGTGCATCAGCAACAACATTAGCTTTGCCCGGATGGTATTGAATGTTCGTGTCATAATCTTTGAGGAGTTCTAACCACCGCCTTTGTCTCATGTTAAGTTCCTTCTAGGTGAAGATATACTTGAGACTCTTGTGGTCAGTAAAGATATCACAAGACTCGCCATACAAATAATGTCGCCAAATCTTTAATGCAAACACAACAGCAGCCAATTCTAAGTCATGAGTCGGGTAATTCTCCTCATAAGGTTTTAACTGCCTTGAAGCATAAGCAATCACCTTCCCATGCTGCATAAGAACACAGCCTAAACCCTTCTTCGACGCGTCACTATAAATTTAAAAACCCCGAGAACCAGATGGAAGAGTCAAAATAGGAGCGGACACCAATCTCTGTTTCAACTCTTCGAAACTCTTCTCACGCTCCTCCGTCCAAACAAACTTCTCACCCTTCCTCATCAGTTGCATCAATGGTAACGCCAACCATGAGAAACCCTCAACAAACCGTCGATAGTAGCCAGCAAGCCCTAGAAAACTCCTAACCTCAGTCACAGTAGTAGGTCTTGGCCACTTGGTGATAGCCTCAACCTTAGCTGGATCCATGGTGATACCATCAGCGGATACAATATGACCAAGGAATGCAACTTGCCTCAGCCAGAACTCGCATTTAGAAAATTTGGCATACAACTTCTACTGCCGAAGAGTTTCCAAGACAATCCGAAGATGCTGCTCATGTTCTCCCACAGTCTTGGAATAAACAAGGATGTCATCGATGAAAACTATAACGAACTTGTTTGAGATACTCGTGGAATACGCGATTCATAAGATCCATAAATACAGCGGGAGCGTTTGTCAAACCGAAGGGCATAACCAAAAACTCGTAGTGGCCATATCCGGTTCGAAAAGCGGTTTTGGGAACATCATGTTGCTTCACACGAAGTTGGTGATAACCGGACCTCAAATCAATCTTCGAAAAGAATTTAGCCCCTTGTAACTGATCAAACAAATCATCGATACGGGGAAGAGGATAACGATTACGGATAGTGATACGGTTAAGTTCATGGTAGTCGATACAGAGTCACATACTTCCATCCTTCTTCTTAACAAATAAAACAGGTGCACCCCAAGGAGAAACACTGGGTCGGATAAAACCATTCTTCAAGAGTTCCTGTAACTGGTCCTTCAACTCCTTCAATTCGATGGGCGCCATACGGTACGGATCTTTGGAGATAGTTTCGGCACCTGGAATCAATTTGATGCCAAACTCAACTTCCCTAGCAGGAGGAAGACCAGGAAGTTTGTCGGGAAACACATCAGGAAAATCACGCACAACGGGAAGACTATCAATACTTGGACTTTCCAAAGATGTATCTTTAATGGATGCCAGAAAAGCCTTGGCAGCCATGGGAAATCAAAGTTCGGGCTTTCATAGCCGAGATAATCTTAGCAGACTTGAGAGGTTGAGAACCATGATAGACAAAATCGGGGTGATGAACATCGCCAAAGATCACATTTCTGGCATGACAATCAATGGTAGCTCTATGAGAAGCCAACCAATCCATGCCCAAAATCACATCAAAGTCAATCATATCAATAGGGAGCAAATTCGCAGGACGAATGCGGTCATCAAATCGTAAGGGACAATTCATATATTCGTGTTCAATGAGTACATGGTTTTTCATGGGTGTTGAGATGGATATACGATTAGTTAGTGGTGTTGGGGTCATATTAAGTTTCTTGGCAAACGAAATAGATATAATGGAATGTGTGGCACCGGTATCAAATAATACAAAAATAGTGCGATCGCCAATGTAAAGAATGCCGGTAATAGTACCTGATGAGTTCGCTGCCTGATCACGAGTCGTAGCATAAACACGACCCATAGTAGGAGCTGGCCTAGTAGAGGTCACTGGTACGATATATTTCCCCTGGGGACAATCCTTCACCTTGTGGGCAGTGGACCCACACGTGATACATCCTCCCGTAGCCTTGTAACAAACACCAGGGTGAGGTTTCCCACAAGTAGCACAAAGAGGTGGAGGAGGTAAGGTCTCAGTAGGCCTCTTCTGACCCGAAGAACCTGAAGGACGACCCTGCTGAGAACCCCGAGTTGATTGATCCCTGAACTGACGCTGGTTGTTGTTACCATGACTCTGACGGTCATTCCCATTCCTACCAGTAACCCTCTGATCCTGACCCCTGTACTCCTGTCGCCTTTGACCAAAACTTCGGTCCTGACGACCCCTGTGCTCAACACCCTGGTCCTGACGACCCCTATGCTAATAACCCTGGTCAAGACGACCCTGACCCCTGTAATTAATACGGATACCATCTCTGTCCCTCTTGTTTGAACCCCCATCAACATGAAGTAACTTTATGTTACGGGCCGCGTCCGCAACTAGTGCAACATCTATGTAATCAGTATTCACAATCCGGTCCAAAACCCACTTTTTTAGCCCCCACTTAAAGTGCCTAGCCTGCCTCTAAGAATCACAAGCAGCCAGTCCAACGAAACTAGCTAACCTCAGAAACATCTGCAAATTCTCCAGATAACTCCCGATCAAACTGATATATACCTCCATACTCGCGCTCATACCTTTACTACTTGGAGAAAGGAAAATACTGCTTATAGAAGATGTCAGGAAAGTATCCCATGCAAAAGTGTCAGCAAAATTTTCTCCCTTGGCCAGAACATACGCCTTCCACCAATTCCATTTATCACTTTACAACTTGAAGGTAGCCAAATGCGTCTTGCATTCATCACCACAACCCAAGAGCTTGAACAATTTCTCCATATGTGTGATCCAATCTTCTGCCTCCATGGGGGTAGCAGCAGATCGGAAAGAAAGAGGCTTAAGCTTGGTGAATCTCTCAATCCAAACATGTATCCCAGTAGGTGGAGCACTGCCACTTGACGAACCAGCACCATTCCTGATGTCATTGATGATTCTGGTCATCAATTCAGCATAGAGATTCGGGAGAGCATTAGCCAAAGAAGCTGCTATCATAGCCTCGAAGTTAGGGGCATCCCCACCATCACCGTTTCTACGCATAGTCACCATCTGAACGATCATTAAAACAATTAGAAATAGAGAGAATAAGCACGAAAGGAAAAGACGAAACAGAAACCTAGTGTCTACCCAAATCCTCACCAGTCAAAACCTAAGCTCTAAGGGTCAAATCCTAGGGTCCATATGTTCACAGGCCATGACTTATGTACTACAGGTCGCAGCCTGGGCTCTGATACCATAATTGTAACACCACAACCCGACAAGGGAAGAAGCATCACATTATGGTGACATATCAAAGCATACATAATAAACAGCGGAAGTCTTAAGCATAATTAATCAAAGGAGTTAAGTCAACATGACTTAAACCAAATACATAAGTTCAAGAAAAAGGAAATACTCCAAGGAATGAACAATGAGATACAAGTCTAAACAAAGTCATAAAATGGTAACTAAGATGACTAGGGTAAAGTCTCCGACAAGCTCAACTCTCAACCCAAAGCAATCCCCAGCTCCTAGCTTAGATACCTGCCGCAGGAAAAGGAAATGCGGCTGAACTTAAAAAGCCTAGTGAACAGATATATACAAAACAAATCAAAAGATAAGGAACGAAGAATATCATATAGCGCATTGGGGAAACAGAAGGCATAAACAAATGGATATCAAAGGTAAGGAAAGGTCAGTAATCTACCACGAGCCCAAAAAAATCAAATCAAATATCATAGTAACCATGGAGTAGCTAGCTCCCGAACATGTGAAAGACGTGTATTGCACACAGCATTAGTCACCAAATCAAATCATATCATATCATGTCAAATTCACTAACAAAGCAAATCTAGGATGCATCCATACACCCCTGTAAACAAATCATAGTGGCCAAACATATATATTCTTGAGCTCATAATCATATAACAAAAAGGGACGGTGTGGAACATCACTCAACCACACTAGAGTCATGCCATTGGTGCATCAATGACACGGCCATGTTACCTTCATGGCAAGGAAACAAATTTGGCTCGGGTATCAAACTGAAGGGTTCAAATGTCATATCATATCAATGTCAAATGTCTAAGTCATCAAAGAGTTATAATCAAAGTCCAAATGTCAAAGGTTCATATCAAAGGTTCAAAGCAAAGGTTCATATCAAAGGTTCAAAGCAAAGGTTCACAAATCTAAGGGTACATAACAAAGGTTCGAATAGAGCATAGGTCAAAGGAAGCCATACTAGGAAGGCTCAGATCAAAGGTATCATAATCGAACTAATACCAAAAGGATGTAAATGAATCATGAGAAACCTTAAGAGATAAGGTCAGAATATATGTACCTTATTCAACAGCAAAAGCAAACAAAGATAGATGGGTCACAAGACACAAGATCACTCCCGCTTCACGGAACCTATACGGATCAATAACCAAGTATTACATTAAGTCCAATTGAATTAAGTTACTCTTTTTAGTATACTTTCCCTTTTTAGTAACTTTCTATTTTTAGTAACTTTCCTGAATTAGTAAGTTTCGATAAATAGTATGTTTTCATATATGGTATCTTAGGGTTACTTTTATTCTAATTAGGGTTTACAATTGGCCATTGTTTAGTTTACTTACTAATTATAGCCACGTATGCACTTTTCAGGTTTCATGACCTAAACACACTAACCATGTTCCATATTAATTTGAGTTGTGAAAAGTGTTTTAGTATCTTAGTTACTTCTTAAATACCAAGTTAATTGAAGGATTATAGCTTAAGATCAATTTTGCCCTTTTTGATTAAGTTATTCACTTATTTAGCTTTTTAGTCTTATTAACAGCTTTTACCCATAAACAGGTCACTACATTACAATTTTTTTCTACCACATCAGAACTCAAAATAAAATCCACAAAATTTTACCCTTATACTTCAATATCTTTAGAACCCACACGAATTTTCCCAGAATTTATTAGTTAGTTTAACCCCGTACGAAAAATACTCTAACTCAGACTACCCAGAAAACCTACCTGCTGCGGTACCCAGAAAGTATCCACTTGGACTCCCGATCAAACTGATATATAGCTCCATACTCGCGCTCATTCCTTTGCTGCTCAGAGAAAGGAAAATACTGCTGATAGAAGATGTGAGGAAAGTATCCCATGCACAAGTGTCAGCAAAATTTTCTCCCTTAGCCAGAACATACGCCTTCCACCAATTCAATGCATCACCTTCCAACTTGAAGGTACCCAAACGCGTCTTGAATTCATCACCACAACCCAAGACCTTGAACCATTTCTCCATATGTGTGATCCAATCTTCTGCCTCCGTAGGGGTGGCAGCAGATCGGAAAGAAAGAGGCTTAAGCTTGGTGAATCTCTCAATCCAAACATGTATCCCAGTAGGTGGAGCACTGCCACTTGACGAACCAGCACCATTCCTGATGTCATTGGTGATTCTGGTCATCAATTCAGCAGAGAGATTTGGGAGAGCATTAGCCAAAGCAGTGGCAATCATAGCCTCGAAGTTAGGGGCATCCCCACCATCACCATTTCTACGCGTAGTCACCATCTGAACGATCACCAAAACAATTAGAAATAGAGATAATAAGAACGAAAGGAAAAGACGAAACAGAAACCTAGTGTCTACCCAAATCCTCACCAGTCAAAACCTAAGCTCTAAGGGTCAAATCCTAGGGTCCATATGTTCACAGGCCATGACTTACGTACTATAGGTCGCAGCCTGGGCTCTGATACCATAATTGTAACACCCCAACCCGACAAGGGTAGAAGCATCACATTATGGTGACATATCAAAGCATACATAATAAACAACGGAAGTCTTAAGCATAATTAATCAAAGGAGTTAATTCAACATGACTTAAACCAAATACATAAGTTCAAGAAAAAGGAAATACTCCAAGGAATGAACAATGAGATACAAGTCTAAACAAAGTCATAAAATGGTAACTAAGATGACTAGGGTAAAGTCTCCACACAAGCTCAACTCTCAACCCAAAGCAATCTCCAGCTCCTAGCTTAGATACCTGCCACAGGAAAAGGAAATGCGGCTGAGCTTAAAAAGCCTAGTGAACAGATATATACAAAACAAAGCAAAAGATAAGGAACGAAGAATATCATATAGTGCATTGGGGAAACAGAAGGCATAAACAAATGGATATCAAAGGTAAGGAAAGGTCAGTAATCTACCACGAGCCCAAACAAATCAAATCAAATATCATAGTAACCATGGAGTAGCTAGCTCCCGAACATGTGAAAGACGTGTATTGCACACAGCATCAGTCACCAAATCAAATCATATCATATCATGTCAAATTCACTAACAAAGCAAATCTGGATGCATCCATACACCCCTGTAAACAAATCATAGTGGCCAAACATATATATTCTTGAGCTCATAATCATATAACAAAAAGGGACGGTGTGGAACATCACTCAACCACACTAGAGTCATGCCATTGGTGCATCAATGACACGGCCATGTTACCTTCATGGCAAGGAAACAAATTTGGCTCGGGTATCAAACTAAAGGGTTCAAATGTCATATCATATCAAAGTCAAATGTCTAAGTCATCAAAGAGTCATAATCAAAGTCCAAATGTCAAAGGTTCATATCAAAGGTTCAAAGCAAAGGTTCATATCAAATGTTCAAAGCAAAGGTTCACAAATCTAAGGGTGCATAACAAAGGTTCGAATAGAGCATAGGTCAAAGGAAGCCATACTAGGAAGGCTCAGATCAAAGGTATCATAATCGAACTAATACCAAAAGGATGTAAATGAATCATGAGAAACCTTAAGAGATAAGGTCAAAAAATATGTACCTTATTCAACAGCAAAAGCAAACAAAGATAGATGGGTCACAAGACACAAGATCACTCCCACTTCACGGAACCTATACGGATCAATAACCAAGTATTACATTAAGTCCAATTGAATTAAGTTACTCTTTTTAGTATACTTTCCCTTTTTAGTAACTTTCTATTTTTAGTAACTTTCCTGAATTAGTAAGTTTCGATAAATAGTATGTTTCCATATATGGTATCTTAGGGTTACTTTTATTCTAATTAGGGTTTACAATTGGCCATTGTTTAGTTTACTTACTAATTATAGCCACGTATGCACTTTTCAGGTTTCATGACCTAAACACACTAACCATGTTCCATATTAATTTGAGTTGTGAAAAGTGTTTAAGTATCTTAGTTACTTCTTAAATACCAAGTTAATTGAAGGATTATGGCTTAAGATCAATTTTTCCCTTTTTGATTAAGTTATACACTTATTTAGCTTTTTAGTCTTATTAACAGATTTTACCCATAAACAGGTCACTACATTACGATTTTTTTCAACCACATCAGAACTCAAAATAAAATCCACAAAATTTTACACTGATACTTCAATATCTTTAGAACCCACACGAATTTTCCCAGAATTTATTAGTTAGTTTAACCCCGTACCAAAAATACTCCAACTCAGACTACCCAGAAAACCTACCTGCTGCGGTACCCAGAAAGTATCCACTTGGACTCCCGATCAAACTGATATATAGCTCCATACTCGCGCTCATTCCTTTGCTACTCAGACAAAGGAAAATACTGCTTATAAAAGACGTCAGGAAAGTATCCCATGCACAAGTGTCAGCAAAATTTTCTCCCTTAGCCAGAACATACGCCTTCCACCAATTCAATGCATCACCTTCCAACTTGAAGGTACCCAAACGCGTCTTGAATTCATCACCACAACCCAAGACCTTGAACCATTTCTCCATATGTGTGATCCAATCTTCTGCCTCCGTAGGGGTGGCAGCAGATCGGAAAGAAAGAGGCTTAAGCTTGGTGAATCTCTCAATCCAAACATGTATCCCAGTAGGTGGAGCACTGCCACTTGACGAACCAGCACCATTCCTGATGTCATTGGTGATTCTGGTCATCAATTCAGCAGAGAGATTCAGGAGAGCATTAGCCAAAGCAGTGGCAATCATAGCCTCGAAGTTAGGGGCATCCCCACCATCACCATTTCTACGCGTAGTCACCATCTGAACGATCACCAAAACAATTAGAAATAGAGATAATAAGAACGAAAGGAAAAGACGAAACAGAAACCTAGTGTCTACCCAAATCCTCACCAGTCAAAACCTAAGCTCTAAGGGTCAAATCCTAGGGTCCATATGTTCACAGGCCATGACTTACGTACTATAGGTCGCAGCCTGGGCTCTGATACCATAATTGTAACACCCCAGCCCGACAAGGGTAGATGCATCACATTATGGTGACATATCAAAGCATACATAAAAAACAACGGAAGTCTTAAGCATAATTAATCAAAGGAGTTAATTCAACATGACTTAAACCAAATACATAAGTTCAAGAAAAAGGAAATACTCCAAGGAATGAACAATGAGATACAAGTCTAAACAAAGTCATAAAATGGTAACTAAGATGACTAGGGTAAAGTCTCCACACAAGCTCAACTCTCAACCCAAAGCAATCTCCAGCTCCTAGCTTAGATACCTGCCACAGGAAAAGGAAATGCGGCTGAGCTTAAAAAGCCTAGTGAACAGATATATACAAAACAAAGCAAAAGATAAGGAACGAAGAATATCATATAGTGCATTGGGGAAACAGAAGGCATAAACAAATGGATATCAAAGGTAAGGAAAGGTCAGTAATCTACCACGAGCCCAAACAAATCAAATCAAATATCATAGTAACCATGGAGTAGCTAGCTCCCGAACATGTGAAAGACGTGTATTGCACACAGCATCAGTCACCAAATCAAATCATATCATATCATGTCAAATTCACTAACAAAGCAAATCTAGGATGCATCTATACACCCCTGTAAACAAATCATAGTGGCCAAACATATATATTCTTGAGCTCATAATCATATAACAAAAAGGGACGGTGTGGAACATCACTCAACCACACTAGAGTCATGCCATTGGTGCATCAATGACACGGCCATGTTACCTTCATGGCAAGGAAACAAATTTCGCTCGGGTATCAAACTAAAGGGTTCAAATGTCATATCATATCAAAGTCAAATGTCTAATTCATCAAAGAGTCATAATCAATGTCCAAATGTCAAAGGTTCATATCAAAGGTTCAAAGCAAAGGTTCATATCAAAGGTTCAAAGCAAAGGTTCACAAATCTAAGGGTGCATAACAAAGGTTCAAATAGAGCATAAGTCAAAGGAAGCCATACTAGGAAGGCTCAGATCAAAGGTATCATAATCGAACTAATACCAAAAGGATGTAAATGAATCATGAGAAACCTTAAGAGATAAGGTCAGAATATATGTACCTTATTCAACAGCAAAAGCAAACAAAGATAGATGGGTCACAAGACACAAGATCACTCCCGCTTCACGGAACCTATACGGATCAATAACCAAGTATTACATTAAGTCCAATTGAATTAAGTTACTCTTTTTAGTATACTTTCCCTTTTTAGTAACTTTCCTGAATTAGTAAGTTTCCATAAATAGTATGTTTCCATATATGGTATCTTAGGGTTACTTTTATTCTAATTAGGGTTTACAATTGGTCATTGTTTAGTTTACTTACTAATTATAGCCATGTATGCACTTTTCAGGTTTCATGACCTAAACACACTAACCATGTTCCATATTAATTTGAGTTGTGAAAAGTGTTTAAGTATCTTAGTTACTTCTTAAATACCAAGTTAATTGAAGGATTATGGCTTAAGATCAATTTTGCCCTTTTTGATTAAGTTATACACTTATTTAGCTTTTTAGTCTTATTAACAGCTTTTACCCATAAACAGGTCACTACATTACGATTTTTTTCTACCACATCAGAACTCAAAATAAAATCCACAAAATTTTACACTGATACTTCAATATCTTTAGAACCCACACGAATTTTCCCATAATTTATTAGTTAGTTTAACCCCGTACCAAAAATACTCCAACTCAGACTACCCAGAAAACCTACCTGCTGCGGTACCCAGAAAGTATCCACTTGGACTCCCGATCAAACTGATATATAGCTCCATACTCGCGCTCATTCCTTTGCTACTCAGAGAAAGGAAAATACTGCTTATAAAAGACGTCAGGAAAGTATCCCATGCACAAGTGTCAGCAAAATTTTCTCCCTTAGCCAGAACATACGCCTTCCACCAATTCAATGCATCACCTTCCAAATTGAAGGTACCCAAACGCGTCTTGAATTCATCACCACAACCCAAGACCTTGAACAATTTCTCCATATGTGTGATCCAATCTTCTGCCTCCGTGGTGGTGGCAGCAGATCGGAAAGAAAGAGGCTTAAGCTTGGTGAATCTCTCAATCCAAACATGTATCCCAGTAGGTGGAGCACTGCCACTTGACGAACCAGCACCATTCCTGATGTCATTGGTGATTCTGGTCATCAATTCAGCAGAGAGATTCGGGAGAGCATTAGCCAAAGTAGTGGCAATCATAGCCTCGAAGTTAGGGGCATCCCCACCATCACCGTTTCTACGCGTAGTCACCATCTGAACGATCACCAAAACAATTAGAAATAGAGAGAATAAGAACGAAAGGAAAAGACAAAACAGAAACCTAGTGTCTACCCAAATCCTCACCAGTCAAAACCTAAGCTCTAAGGGTCAAATCCTAGGGTCCATATGTTCACAGGCCATGACTTATGTACTACAGGTCGCAGCCTGGGCTCTAATACCATAATTGTAATACCCCAACCCGACAAGGGTAGAAGCATCACATTATGGTGACATATCAAAGCATACGTAATAAACAGCGAAAGTCTTAAGCATAATTAATCAAAGGAGTTAAGTCAACATGACTTAAACCAAATACATAAGTTCAAGAAAAAGGAAATACTCCAAGGAATGAACAATGAGATACAAGTCTAAACAAAGTCATAAAATGGTAACTAAGATGACTAGGGTAAAGTCTCCACACAAGCTCAACTCTCAACCCAAAGCAATCCCCAGCTCCAAGCTTAGATACCTGCCACAGGAAAAGGAAATGCGGCTGAACTTAAAAAGCCTAGTGAACAGATATATACAAAACAAAGCAAGAGATAAGGAACGAAGAATATCATATAGTGCATTGGGGAAACAGAAGGCATAAACAAATGGATATCAAAGGTAAGGAAAGGTCAGTAATCTACCACGAGCCCAAACAAATCAAATCAAATATCATAGTAACCATGGAGTAGCTAGCTCCCGAACATGTGAAAGACGTGTATTGCACACAGCATCAGTCACCAAATCAAATCATATCATATCATGTCAAATTCACTAACAAAGCAAATCTAAGATGCATCCATACGCCCCTATAAACAAATCGTAGTGTCCAAACATATGTATTCTTGAGCTCATAATCATATAACCAAAAAGGGACGGTGTGGAACATCACTCAACCACACTAGAGTCATGCCATTGGTGCATCAATGACACGGCCATGTTACCTTCATGGCTAGGAAACAAATTTGGCTTGGGTATCAAACTGAAGGGTTCAAATGTCATATCATATCAAAGTCAAATGTCTAAGTCATCAAAGAGTCATAATGAAAGTCCAAATGTCAAAGGTTCATATCAAAGGTTCAAAGCAAAGGTTCATATCAAAGGTTCACAAATCTAAGGGTGCATAGCAATGGTTCAAATAGAGCATAATTCAAAGGAAGCCATACTAGGAAGGCTCAGATCAAAGGTATCATAATCGAACTAATACCAAAAGGATGTAAATGAATCATGAGAAACCTTAAGAGATAAGGTCAGAATATTTGTACCTTATTCAACAGCAAAAGCAAACAAAGATATATGGGTCACAAGATACAAGATCACTCCCGCTTCACGGAACCTATACGGATCAATAACCAAGTATTACATTAAGTCCAATTGAATTAAGTTACTCTTTTTAGTAAACTTTCCCTTTTTAGTAACTTTCTATTTTTAGTAACTTTCCTGAATTAGTAAGTTTCCATAAATAGTATGTTTCCATATATGGTATCTTAGGGTTACTTTTATTCTAATTAGGGTTTACAATTGGTCATTGTTTAGTTTACTTACTAATTATAGCCATGTATGCACTTTTCAGGTTTCATGACCTAAACACACTAACCATGTTCCATATTAATTTGAGTTGTGAAAAGTGTTTAAGTATCTTAGTTACTTCTTAAATACCAAGTTAATTGAAGGATTAAGGCTTAAGATCAATTTTACCCTTTTTGATTAAGTTATACACTTATTTAGCTTTTTAATCTTATTAACAGCTTTTACCCATAAACAGGTCACTACATTACAATTTTTTTCTACCACATCAGAACTCAAAATAAAATCCACAAAATTTTACACTGATACTTCAATATATTTAGAACTCACACGAATTTTCCCATAATTTATTAGTTAGTTTAACCCCGTACCAAAAGTACTCCAACTCAGAATACCCAGAAAACGTACCTGCTGCGGTACCCAGAAAGTATCCACTTGGACGACCTACCAATACATCCAGGAAAAATCCCCAAAAATTCATGACATTACTACACATATAGAAGTTACATACTGGAAAGTTTCATGACCCAACTCCTCATAGTTTATAAATGAAAAATCAGCAAAGTGGACTGATTTCCAGATTCCCGAATTTAGCTTTATCACTTAATCACACAAAACTCAAAACACGACCAAATCAACTCGAAATCACTCCAAATCAATTGGAGAACTTAACTAAGACATAAAACTAAGTTTTCATGGAAAGAAACCGAATCAAACCATTTTATATCATGACATATCTCGCTCACAATTTCAGGCATACATGCTGTCTCAGATTCGGAATTTATATTTAGACCATTATAACACATGTTTACGCACCCACACTCATACACTTACCTCATAACTCATAAGATCTGTACTTTAACACCATTTTAAAATGTTCTCAAAATCCCACAAAGATTACCCACGAAATTCTATCAAAAACCCTAACCCAAATTCGTTAATTTATGTGAGATTCTTATGATTTTATGTAAGATTTCATACGTATATATGTATCTAATATTTAGCCGATTCATATTAGTGTTCATGGTGACATGTTACACATTATTGAAAGGATCAAAATGAAGGAAAACAAAATAAGATGATACGTTACCCTTGGTGATCAAATCGAATGAACAAGGATCAAAAAGCCAAGAACACCATACGAATTCCTACCTCCCTCGAGCTAGAAACCAACCCACGATCACTCTCCTATCGAACCTGTAGCAACACACGATCACACCCACGTCCGACCACCAAGTAGAATCCACAAACGAACCTCCCTTGCCTTGCTCTTGATTCGAACAGGAAGAATAAAAATAGGGGCGGCCGAATTTTTTTGTAGGTTTTAGGGTTTGATTTATTTTTGTGTAAGATTATTTTGGGAGAATTGAAAAGATCAGTATATTATGGGTGAGGATATAGGGGAAAACGTGTGGTATATTTGGAAGGTTCAAATTTCGGTTTAATGTGTTATCAATCAAGGAGATATTGTGGTCTTTTGAAATCAATGAGTACTTATCCCTTTCTTGCTCTTTAGCCAAAAATTTGGTATAGGACACAATATGAAGTCGCATATTATAGGCTTAATTTTAGGAACCATTAGTTTGTAACTTTTAATTATAATGTAAAGTTTAATTTGTTTAATTTATTAGGTAACTTAGGATTTTAATTACCTTTGGTTAGATTCAAAAAATATTCATTTGTATGATTTTATACACTCTTAGAACTTCAAAATTAGAGGGGTATTTTGGTCATTTTAGATTATGGTAATTTTAGGGTTTTACAGCTCAAGAGTCATAAGTTCAAATTCAAGTGATGGTGAGGATTCTTCCAAACATGGGAGGAATTCAATTCAAGTTTGTTCAGTTGCTGTTAAGATGATTATGTGACTCAGGGGAAGAATACAGAGCAGATCAAGAAAAGTTGCTAGAGGTTCATACAGTGCAGATTCAGAGAATATTCTTTGTGAAGAATCTGTATCAAGCCAAAATCAAAGAATAATGAAGTTAAGTACTGGAGTGCTTGCTGTTATGGTTTCTTCAAATCTTAATTGCGAAGAAAATACTGAAGTGATTCAAAATCAAAGATAAGTGTTTGAAAGAATCCCCCCCCCCATCATCTAATGTTGGAGTTTAATTCAAGAAACTTAATGATTTGCATAGAAATCATAAGTTTAGGGGAAGATTGTTGGGAATTAAACCAACAGTTAGTACTGCCAGGTATAAAGTTACAAATGCTGAAGGTTTGCTGAAGATTACACTAACAGTACTAACTAAGTTAGTACTGCTAGTATTGCTGGTTAATACTGATTATGAGATGAAGACAGAGTTGAAGACGCGTAAAGATATATATAGAATAGATATTGTGTATATCTTATTATTATAGATTGATATGAATATTAGTTTACTTGTAAACGACTCCTTGTGTTATAAAAGGATGTCCTAGGTTAGGTTTTCAGTATCTCTCATATACGTATTATTGTGAAAGCTTCAAGGTTGTTAAACCCTAGAGATAGTCGAAGATCACTCGTATTATAATAATAATATTGAAGCTATTTGGTTGATTAAATACTTGTGTTCATACATTGTTCATTCACTGTTACATTCATTCATCACACAAACAATATCTTCTAAGTATAAGCTGGTAAATTCCGCGTGCTAGTTAATATTAACTCAAAGTAACTTCAACACAAGGAGTGTGTTTAGATCCTCTAATGGATGATTTAGGAGGTTTGTTAATACAAATATCATCCCAAAAATGTTACTTATATTTTACGATCTTTGCTTAATTTTGTTAATGACAAATACAAAGTATATCGTTTAGCAAAGCATAAATACACGCTAAAGACTTTTAAAAACACATTTGCATTTTACAAAATCACTAGGAATAAGAACACTTACATTTTACATTTACAAGTTTCTTTCTTAAATTAGAAACTTTATTTCTTAAATATTAGGATGACATCATGGCATGCATCATGAAAACAATCTTAGAAAGATTTTGAGATATCTTGTGTAGATCTTCAAGCCAAAGAGTTGACATTGGAAGATATGGAAAGATATGGCAAGATATGGAAAGATTTGAGAATCTCTTAGCTGGCCTGCACTGGCGGATCCAAACCCATACAAGGGCGTATCCAAATTTAAGGATCCGCCAGATCCGCCAACTATTTTATCAGTTTTCCTATAAATAGCAAACTGATCATTTAGGCATTTTTTTCACTCATATAGCTTAAATACATACTCATTCATTTACATATCACTAACCCATATCATTCTTTCATTTCATTGATTTTTCCTTTTGTAGCAAAGAGATCAAATCATATAAGGATCAACCTACTGTTGTTATCCTTTTAGTATAGACTCTGTGTGATTTTGTATTAGTTCACACATCAATAGATTTTGGTTAGTGTTTTAATCCTTAAAACACAAAGAGTGTCGGGAGTGGTTGTACCCTTGTGAAAGAACCAACGGGAGTGGTTGTACCCTTGTGAAAGAACCAACGGGAGTGGTTGTACCCTTGTGAAAGAACCAACGGGAGTGGTTGTACCCTTGTAAAGAACCCGGTGTTTAGCATAGTACCGGATAAAGAGTAAGAAACGTGTAAAGGTTTTCTCCGCCTAAAAGGGAGCTTGTTTCTTAGTGAAGAAAAACTCTCGAGTTAGAGGCTCGAGGAGTGGAGTAGGGCAAGGAAGAGAGTTCTTGTAGCCGAACCACTATAAATATCCGTGTTGTGTGGTTTGATCGTTCCTTTCCTTACTTACTTATATTATATTGTTTCTTTGTGCATAATTATTTTGAAATCACGTTAAGTCACAAGATGAATTAATTCTAAAAACGGTAAAACTATTCAACCCCCCGTCTAGTTTTCCACAATTGGTATCAGAGCAGTGTTACTCAAGATTTTCAAAATATATTGTATTTTAAAAACTTGAAACGATCAATGGATTTTGAAAACTTTAAAGAAGGGCAATCTATGCAAAGACCACCACTATTTGAACCAAATTGTTTCATATATTGGAAAAATCGCTTTGAGACATATGTGAAGTCAAAGGACATAGATCTGTGGTATTTAATTGTAGAGGGTGATTACAAGCCCATAAGTAATAATATTTCAGGTGGTCGGGATGTAGGTACTTCTCTTACTCGTCACAGTGATGAGCAAAAGAGGTTGATTGCTAAAAATAATGAAGCCAAAATGATGCTTTACAATGCCTTACCTAAGAAAGAATATGAATGAGTTTTTATGTGTAAAACGGCTAAAGATATTTGGCAATCACTAATTATCACTCATCAAGGAAACTCACAAGTCAAAGATAACAAAATTTATCTTCTTGTTCAACAATATGAACAATTTGTTATCTCTGAAGATGAGACCATTGATAGTAAGTTTGCTAGGTTTAATACTATTATTACATCTCTTAAAGCACTTGACGAATCTTTTTGTCAGGAAATTTCTAAGAGCACTCCACCCGAAGTGGAGAGCAAAGGTGACAGCTATTGAAGAATCTAAGGATCTTTCAAGTATGACACTGGAAAACGCTCATAGGAAATCTCAAAGTTCACGAGATGGTGATGGAAAAAGACTCAGAAATAGTTAAAGGCAAAAAGGAGAAGATGAAGTCCATTGCCTTGAAAGCTAAGGCAGAGTCAAGTGATGATGAAGAGTCTTGTTCGAATAGCGAAGACGAAGAGTATGCCATGGCAGTAAGAGATTTCAAGAAATTCTTTTGGAGACGAGGAAAGTTCATTTGACCACCTCGTGAAGAAAAGAAATCCTTCTGAAAAGACCGTGATGATAGGAAAGGAAAGGTAGACAGGAAGTGTTATAGGTGTGGTGATTCTAGTCACTTAAAAGGAGAATGTCCAAAGCCTCCAAAGAACAAGTCTCAAAGAGCCTTTGTCAGTGGAGCTTGGAGTGATAGCGAAGGAGATGACGACGAACCTAAGAACGACGAAGTTGCTCTCATGGCTCATGACACAGAAAAGGTGTGCTTGAAAGTTGAGTTAGAACCAGATGAGTGGATTAAAGATAGTAGGTGTTCAAGACACATGACGGGAAACAAAAGCCTTTTCTCTATCTATCAAGTGTACGACGGAGGTAATGTCACATTCGGTAGCAAGCTTAAAAGTAAAATCATCAGAAAAGGTACAATCTCTCATGACTCTCTCACTATTGATGATGTTGCTCATGTAGATAACTTAGGTTTTAAATTGCTTAGTATTAGTCAACTATGCCGTAAAAAGTATAACGTCCTTTTCAGTGAAAATAGAAGTAAAATACTTAGAGACGGTATAAACGTAGGAAAAGGTGTTTTAAAGAATAACGTATATGTTATGAAATTAGATAAAACACCTAAAGAAAAACTTTGTCTCACTTCTTTGGATGATAACTCAACTCTATGGCATCGACGCTTAGGTCATGCCAATATGAGGTTAATTCAATCCTTATCATCTAAGGAACTCGTTAGGAACCTGCCCAATTTGAAATATGAGCAACACTTTTGTGATGCTTGCAAAATAAGAAAACAAGTTCATAATAGCCATAAGGCTAAAAACATGGTGTCTAGATCTAGGTGTCTAGAATTGTTACATATGGATTTGTTTGGACCATCCGCTATACAAAGTTACGAGGGAAATTTCTACACTTTGGTAATAGTAGATGATTACTCTAGATATACATGGACTAAGTTTTTGAAAGCTAAAAACGAAGCGTTTGATAAATTTGAAATCTTAAGT
The DNA here is from genome assembly GCA_021014915.2 of Artemisia tridentata subsp. tridentata. Classification (NCBI taxonomy): domain Eukaryota; kingdom Viridiplantae; phylum Streptophyta; class Magnoliopsida; order Asterales; family Asteraceae; genus Artemisia; species Artemisia tridentata. The sequence goes on along the minus strand of CP139501.1, from coordinate 70,701,627 downwards.
AAGAAAATTCAAAATTAAATAGGAAGTAACATAGTGTCAATAAGAACTGACCATGGTCGTGAATTTGACAACGAAATCCAATTCGGAGCTTTTTGTGATGCTAGTGGCATAACACATAATTTCTCAGCTCCTCGAAATCCTCAATCTAATGGTGTAGTAGAACGCAAAAATAGGACAATTCAAGAAATGAGTAGAACCATGTTAAATGAACAAAACATACCTCAAAAGTTTTGGTGTCACGCTGTAGATACATCCACATATATTCTAAATCGAGATCTAATTAGACGATTCTTGAAAAAGACTCCATATGAGTTATACAGAGGCAAAAAGCCTACTTTAGGATATTTTAGAGTGTTTGGAAGCAACTGCTTCATTTTAAACACAAAGTATTATCTCACCAAATTCGACCCAAAGTCGTATGAAGGTGTATTTCTAGGATATTCACAAACTAATAAAGCATATATAGTTTTGAACAAAGAAACCTCAAGAGTTGAGGAATCATTGAACGTAACAATCGATGAAAGTCCACCTCCCTCTAAGACATCACCTTTGGTAGATGATGACTTAGTTGAAAGTCAAATGGTTGAAAACCAAGAAAACATTAAAAGTGACAAAGAAGATGAACCGGTTAAAAGAGAAATAGTTAATATCAAAGAAACCAAAAGTCATCCATTAGAAAACGTCATAGGAAAAATCAATGAAAGAACATTAAGGTCTAAAGCCCAAAATGAAAGTAATTTCTTTTGTTTTGTTTCAACAATTGAACCTAAAAATATGAATGAAGCCATAAAAGATGAATCTTGGGTCATTGGGATGCAAGAGGAATTAAATCAATTTGTTAGGAATAATATTTGGACATTAGTCCCACAACCTAAAAATCAAACCATAATAGGTACAAAATGGGTTTTTAGAAACAAAATGGATGAAAATGGCGTAGTATCTAGAAACAAAGCTAGGCTAGTAGCACAAGGCTAAAATCAACAAGAAGGTATAGATTATGATGAAACATTTGCACCCGTTGCTAGACTTGAGTCAATTAGGATACTACTCGCATATGTATGTGCACTTGACTTTAAACTATTTCAAATGGATGTCAAAAGTGCATTTCTTAATGGTTTTATAAATGAGGAAGTGTATGTAGCACAACCTCCCGGCTTTGCCGATTTTGAAAATCCAAATCATGTCTACAAACTTAAGAAAGCTTTATACGGACTTAAGCAAGCACCAAAAGCTTGGCATGATCGACTTAAGACTTTCCTAGTTGACCATAAGTATACTATGGGCCTAGTAACCAATACTCTTTTCCCCAAGAAAAAGGGATCACATATTATCATAGTCCAGATATATGTGGATGACATTATATTCGGTTCAACTTGTCAAGAGTTATGCGATGAATTTTCAAAAATCATGCATGATGAGTTTGAAATGAGTATGATGGGGGAACTAAACTTTTTCTTAGGTCTCCAAATTAAACAATTAGAATATGGGATATTCTTCAACCAATCTAAGTATATCAAGGATATGCTTAAGAAATTTGGTCTTGAAGACTCAAAACCTATGAAAACACCCATGTCCTCCGAAACCAAACTTACAAAGGTTGAAGAAAGTGAATCCGTAGATAGCACTAAATATAGAGGAATGATTGGTAGCTTACTCTATCTAACGGCTAGTAGACCGGACAATATGTTTAGTGTTTGTCTATGTGCACGCTTTCAAGAAGATCCAAAAATGTCCCAACTTGAAGCCGTTAAATGGATATTTAGGTACATAAAAGGAACTACACATCGAGGATTATGGTATCCCAAAGGGATGGGAATGGAAACCATAGTGTATGCCGACTCAGACCATGCTGGTGATTATGTTGATAGGAAAAGTACAAGCGGTATTTGTACTTTTGTAGGACATTGTATCACCTCATGGTTTGCTAAGAAACAAACAGCCCTTGCCATATAAACAACCGAAGCCGAGTACGTATCAGCAGGAAAAGCTAGCCAACAAGCACTGTGGATGAAACAAGCTCTCGTCGACTATGGAATTATACTCAACGACATTCTCATTCTTTGTGACAACAAAGGAGCTATCGATCTTAGCAAAAATCCAGTCCAACATGCTAGAACCAAACACATAGAAATACGTCACCACTTCCTACGTGACAATGTTCAGAAGGGAAACATCTCAATTGAGAAAGTTTCCTCAGAGGAAAACATTGCCGATATCCTCACAAAACATCTCAAGAGAGAACCTTTCAACTATCTTAGACTTGGTTTAGGATTAATGGAACCTAGTGAGTAGATTAAACATTAACTCGAACCTTAGATTAACCAAACATGGCAATAACCAAACCTGTGTTATGATCCTGCGGATCCAAACGACAACAAGGGCGGATCCCTTGTTTTGGATCCGTCGGATCCGTCACTTGGTGAGCCAGTTTTTATATATTAAATAAACTCCTGTACTATTCATCACACTTCCCAAAAGCATATCACCTACTGGAATTCGACCCATAATTCACCAAATTCACAATTTAGGCTATCTTCTTCAACCAAATTAAGCTCTAAACATCACTGTAAGTATCCTTATCATGTTTGCATTCCTGATCTGCGTCTAGGATTTCTATTTCATGCACAAAATCAAAACTTGGGGTTTATGCATAATTCTTGTAAAATCATGAAACATATTTACTAAATTGCCTAACAAATCATGTTTTTCATAATTAGGAATTGCATCTTGTAGTACATTATCATTATTTATCAAAAACCCCATGAGAAATTTTTGCTAAAATCTTCTCACGGCTAGGAAAAACGGTTTTCGAACATTGTTCATACAAATACAAAACGTTATGTTTTAAACATCGCTTGCATAATGCCTCTTGAATGCTAAAGGGAATACATAACTAATATGGATTTTAGGGTACATTCAAATGAAGCTACATTGAAGTAGGAGCGTTTGGGTTATCTCTCGTTTTATCATAAAACTTGCATAAACAAATTTTCGTGCATTAAAAAGAGTCGAGATAACCGTACCTCCACATTGTCCCCATGTAGGCACACACTAGACATTTATACGTATTTTCTATAATTTCAACCAAACTATATATTTTTCGTGTCTAGGATAACTATGCCTCCCGCGACTAATTATGATCACAAATACACATCGAATACCTTCCCAAACACCACAAAACCAAAGGTCTCACCGAAGCTCAAGTAAATATTTTTAAAGCACTAGAAAAATGATATGTCCATGAGGGTAGGGTTGTAGACCCCTCATTCTATGAAGGTACCATTCTCCGCGAGCAATTAGCCACAATTCATTTCGATAGTCTTTTAGACATTGATGAGCCCATCATCCCTAGGCTCATTCTCGAGTTCTATGCTAGTGTAGGTCTCAGTTCAAACGAAAATGGTTTCATGAACATTCACTTTAGAATCAATGGAAACCAATTCAACATTCCCTTAGATCAATTTGGTGATGTCTTAGGAGTTCCAAATCAAGGAACATGTGTCTATTCGGATAAATGGTCATTGACAATCTTAGAATCAAACCTTGATCGAACGGCACCATATGCCACACCTTTGACTGCAAAAGAAACAATTCAGGGGCATCTCTTCTTACCTAGGAACAACCCAACTAGGTTGCATCGAGGTCGTCAAGTAAATAGAGATCCTTTTGCCATGGAACTCAATGAACTTAGGCCCGAATTTAGAAAGCTAGAATAAGTGTTAAGGGAAAATGTCATAAGCACCGTTGGGAATCGAGATCATATCAATGCTTGTCTTTGTTATATGATGTATTGTGTGTCAACCCATTAACCTTTCAACCTTGCATACTATATCGCCAAGAGAATGGCCGATATTCCAGTACAAGGTAGCAATGCCCTACGGGATGCTCTTGACTCGTCAGTATAGAGCCTTTGAACACATTCCAATAAATCCTTTAGGTTTTGTTCCCGACTACAACGATATAAAATACACTTTCGTTCCTCTAAGTGATGATAGGGTAGCAGTAGCAAAAGGTAAACGTCCTCATCCTCCTACATCATCATCATCATCATCAATGAGTGAGGATGATAGATTGCCAAATTATAGGATCACTCCACCTGAGTACTTGAGTCATCTTCCACCAATCCCGAATGAATAAGTGGAATTTCGGCAAACCGAAGGAATGTTGATGAATTTGGGGCGTTGGATCATGAAACTTCACAAGGGTTACAATAAATTAAGCAAGAAGTTAAGTTGAAAGGAGTGTTTGGTTTTAGACTTTATTAGACAATGATGTGTTGAACATATATGTTTCTTATGACATTATGTTAGTACTTGACATGTGTGTAAACTAACTTAACATTGCAGGCCAATAACACATGGTGTTATCAATTTTTCGAGATTAAGCCACTGTTTGGCTTAACTCCTGTTATGGTAAGATATGATGATCGGATTAATTTATGTGTATACGTGTGTTAGAATCTATATATTTAGTATATTTGTATCACATATTAGCTATTACATATGTTTTAGGAGATTTTTCGGGTTTTGACAGAGAAACGAAAAATTTTACATTCATTCTGTTCAGAATTCGCACTTTCATATGGCGGATCCCAAATTTTGGATCCGCCTAGTGTATCCTTTGGCTCCGCCATTCCTGAACCTGCGGATTCCAAGGCTCCCAAATTTTGGATCCGGCTTTGTTGTCGATTTGATCCGCAGGTGCCAACAGTAACATTTTTCAAAAATCCCGACTAATCCCGATACTTAGATTTTGGATTATTGTTTTTAGAATATTCTTTACTGATCATTAAACTCTTTAGAATGTTTTATGAAACTCTTAGAACCTTAAGAAATCAATTTCCCACCAAAATTTGAATTTTCAAATTTTCCATGTGAATTACCTTTCTAATACAAGCAAGGAACCCTTTTATGGGATCCATCAAATCCGTGGGAACATCATATCAACAGATTTTCAACTCATTCTTTGCATTAACTACAAATCTCCCACATTTCACTCAACTCCATTTGTATGGATTAACCTTGGGATGTGACAAGCTTGATTTTTTGTTCCAAATCATTAGGAACCAAAATTCCTCATTGGATTCACATCAAATCCAAACACTAACTTCAAAAATCTTACTGTCTATAAATTAGGAAGTTCAAGGTCATTCAAATCTCACTCATCATCTTCTCTACATATCTCTCCTGTACTTCTTAGCTACATTATCAATCTTAACCATGACAAAATCAAGTAACTCATCAACTAGCAGACCTCCAAAGAGAACTGCTCGTATTAGTGTTAAGTCTTGTTGCTTCATAAACCTAAACAACTCATCATCAGACGAGTCTTCTCCTCTAAACATCTCTTCACCATACGCAAATGAGAATTTTCTTAATCTTGCTACTCCAACACCATCTCACACCATTATCGCCGCACCACCACCAACAATCACACATGTTGCTACAACTCCTCCGCCTGCCCCAACCCAACCTAGCAAATCACCTTCACCACCACATTTACCTCAACTACAGCCCTTGGAACTTTTTAGAACGACACCTACATCACCACATCCATATCTTGATGACTTGGAAGACCTTCCACCAAGGTCAACCAATCCTCCACCCACGACCTTTGAAGGTCAAGAACCCATGCTTTTTCATCCGCTTTATCAGGATATCCACGGTCCTTTATACCGTGATGCACCACCACCTCAACCTCAAACACAACCTCTCTCACCCACATCCACACTAATTGCCATTGATGAGGCTATGTGGATAAATGAGCCACAAACCCAAGAAGAGATCAACGAGGAATTTACCCGCCTCTATGCTCTCTCTAATATGGTGGATTCCCGCCTTGATGAAGCGATAGATCTCCAAACCATCTTGATGAACTCCATCCCAACTCCACCATCATCTCACCAACCACCACCACCATCAAACAACCAATCACCACCACCACCAAATAACCCACAACCACCACCACATAACAATGAGCCTACCCTTCCTCCCGGTTTTCCAAGGCATGATTGCTCGCAGTGCGAGAGAACCGCTCACTTGGCCCAAAGGACCAACATTTTAGTCCATGAGCTCCAAAATGAAATGAGGTTCATCTTGAACCACATTCTCGAGCGTCTCAATGCAATCTCTCATCCTCCTCAATAGGAGCTCTTTAGTTTCCTCTTATAGGAACTTTTAGGATGTTGTTTTAGAATTTTTCTTTTTAGGATTTATTTTCTTTGTTTAAATGTAACATCATTTTTTCCAGGTAATGAATTTTATGTTTTTATGCTTGTGGGTGATCAACATTTAGCATATTATCTTATTTTAGATTACTAACCTTATAGTATGGTTGTTTTAAACTTCACATAATGCTTTGATCAAATATACTTAGGTACTTATTTTTATCAGACACTTCATTTTGACTTTTTAAAGTCAAATGGGTTGACCTTTCTTGTTTGGTTGACCATTACATATGCATTTTGCTTCTTGGTTAAAGTTGTTCATTATTAACTTTTCTTTTATAGCATTTCATACCCTTGAAATGTATACGTTGGTACCCTAGCAATGGGGAGTATACATCAAGGGGGAACATATCATATTCTAACCATTTGTTTTGTAAGATCATACATCATATCCTTGGCACTCCATTCAGGGGGAGTATACATCAAGGGGGAGATTTAAAGTTCTCAAAATCGCATTCCGCTAAGCATATATTCTTTTTGTTTCGACAAAAAGGGGGAGAAAGGATTAAGTTCTCATCACTCTGAAACATTACAATACATACGTTTATGCTTAAAATAACTTTTTAAACTTGCATAAAACCAACTTAATTTATATTCTTAAAAGACTTATACTTTATTTAGTCCTTTGCTTAAAAATACACCTTATGTTTTGTCATCAACAAAAAGGGGGAGATTGTTAATACAAATATCGTCCCAAAAACGTTATTTATATTTTACGATCTTTGCTTAATTTTGATAATGACAAATACAAAGTATATCTTTTAGCAAAGCATTAATACAAGCTAAAGTCTATTAAAAACACATTTGCATTTTACAAAATCACTAGGAATAATAACACTTACATTTTACATTTACAAGTTTCTTTCTTAAATTAGAAACTTTATTTCTTAAATATTTGGATGACATCATGGCATGCATCATGAAAACAATCTTAGAAAGATTTTGAGATATCTTGTGTAGATCTTCAAGCCAAAGAGTTGACATTGGAAGATATGGAAAGATATGGCAAGATATGGAAAGATTTGAGAATATCTTAGCTGGCCTGCACTGGCGGATCCAAACCTATACAAGGGCGGATCCAAATTTAGGGATCCGCCAGATCCGCCAACTGTTTTATTAGTTTTCCTATAAATAGCAAGCTGATCATTTGGGCATTTTTATCAATCATAGAGCTTAAATACATACTCATTCATTTACATATCACTGACCCATATCATTCTTTCATTTCATTGATCTTTCCTTTTGTAGCAAAGAGATCAAAGCATATAAGGATCAACCTACTGTTGTTATCCTTTTAGTATAGACTCTGTGTGATTTTGTATTAGTTCACACATCATTGTTTGTATCATTTATTCAATATAGTTTGGTTAGTGTTTTAATCCTTAAAACACAAAGAGTGTCGGGAGTGGTTGTACCCTTGTGAAAGAACCAACGGGAGTGGTTGTACCCTTGTGAAAGAACCAACGGGAGTGGTTGTACCCTTGTAAAGAACCCGGTGTTTAGCTTAGTACCGGATAAAGAGTAAGCAACGTGTAACGGTTTTCTCCGCCTAAAAGGGAGCTTGTTTCTTGGTGAAGAAAAACTCTCGAGTTAGAGGCTCGAGGAGTGGAGTAGGGCAAGGAAGAGACTCCTTGTAGCCGAACCACTATAAATATCCGTGTTGTGTGGTTTGATCATTCCTTTCCTTACTTACTTATATTATATTGTTTCTTTGTGCATACATACTTTGAAATCACTTTAAGTCACAAAGCGAATTTATTTTAAAAACAGTAAAACTATTCAACCCCCCTTCTAGTTTTCCACAAGGTTTTTGAACTTTGGGTGGAGAAGCTTGCTGAGATACTGGAGGTGTTTCATGGGCAATTGGTGGAGAGTATGGAGGAGTGGTTTGTGGTGTTTGAATATATCGGTCGGCTTCCTTTTTCCCAGCCAACCTTTCTTCTTCCTCCCTTTTCTTTTCTAATTCCAGCTCTGCAGCAGCTTTATTGATCTCTTCCTCATCACTAAACACCTTTTCTATCCCTTCATTCTTATCCATGTCAAAGTCTTTTGCCTATTCATCTTCCTCCATTTCCTCATCATTACGGGGTTGATTAACCAGATCTGACTGAGGTGGAATAACATCTTTTACAACCCCAGACCCACTGGGTTAATTAACCGGATCAGGACAACGTGGAGTAACTTCTTTTACAACCCCAGACCCACCGGGTTGGTTAACCGGATCGAGGGGGGTCTGGGATTCTTCATGTTCTTTGGCGATTTCCTCACCTAATCTCATTTGTTCTTCAAGCATCATCTCCCTCCGCCTTTTCTGATCATCTTTATAGGACTCACGGCTCTCTTCTAAAGCAATCTGTGTAGCTATTTCTTCCTTATAGATTATTGCTTCTTCATTGGTCTCCGTTTCAGAACTGGATCCCTCATCTTCAAGAATCTTTCCTTTTTCTGGTTCAGGATTAGCTATCTTGGCCGGAACTCTCCTCTTGATGTACTTAGGAGCAGCTGGTTTGATCTTCTTAGATGTGCTAGAAGTGCTGCCTGACTTGCTTCCTTCCTTTGATCGAGTCCTAGCTAGTGTAGGCTCATCATCGTACTTGCAGAAACCGACATGTCCCTCATTGAATGCTCTATCATAGCTTTTGTATGCTTTTATTTGTTTTATCTTGTCTGTCAGTAGAGCTTCTGGTAGTCTCATCCCTTGTTTATGTGTGCTTCCTTAGGGATGTAGACTGAGCTGATGGTCTTGTCCATAGCAAACAAGTGCATTTCTCAGTCTTCAAGACGTTGAGGGATGTCAGCGTTGTCATCAAGTAGATGACAGATGATAAGCTTGGTGTATCGAACAAACAGGATTTTGGTTAAAGGTTTGATGTAGTGACTTTGAATTTGGTAGACTATATCCTCCCAGATAAGTTGAGCATAGTCAATCTGCTTCTGATTTACAATACCCCAGAAGATTTGAAGATGAGACAGACGGGGATTCTCATGACCACTTTCCCTTCTGGAGACTGATCGGGCCAAGATGTAGTATATTGTTCTCCAACGTTGTGGGATTAGCTTGGCTTCAACCATTGAGAATCTTTTCAATTGTTTGTCTGGTTGTACATCGTAGCCAATCTCCATTAGGAATTTGAGAACTTCCTCTTCAGAAGGTATTGGATGGAATTCCTTGGCAGGTTCAGGAGCTTCTAGCAATAGCAAGGCCTTGCGGAGGTAGTTCACGTCAACAATCACTTCCTTTCCATCCAGCTTGCATGTGAAAGATTCTTCTCCCAAATCTAGCTTCATAGTATTCCACATTTAATGAATGTAGAGTTCGGGAACAGAAGCTGACTTGTCCAGCATGCTCCTGGATTTGTGTAGCTTGAGAATCTCTATAGCTATCTGACAAGTAGGTTCTGCACACTTTATCTTGTGAAATTCAACTCTAGCATTGTTCTTGCCCATTTCCACATCGTAGTCTTGTGGAAGAATGTCAGCCTTGGTGAGCATTGGGAGTGGTTGTTGTGCAGCCATTTGTGAAATCTGAAACATCAATCAAAACAGATTTGTAGGACACATGAAAGTTAGCAAATTGCTAATCTTGTTATCATTCATGTGACCGTTTTGTTGCTTAATTTGATTTTACATGTTTAAGTATTATGAGTATAGCAATTTTCATTATTGGACATTATGTTGATTATTAGTTAAGTTGATTTCCTTGAATTGTCCATTGAACAATTTCGACAACTTGTGACTTATATAAATTTTGACTGTTGAATTGCGACAGATCTCTACAATTGCGACAGTTTTGGCCCATTTCGACAGTTTTTAAATTCTGAAAGATTTTTTATCCAATTCCGATGACTTTTGAATTTCGATGACATTTGATCAATTCCGATGGAAAAATCTGAATTGCGATAAGTCATGTCCAATTCCGATGGAAATTTAGAATTGCGATAATTTCGCCCAATTGCGATGAAAATTTTGAATTTTGACAAGTTTTGAGCAATTGCGACAAATTTATCAAAATCCGATGGATTTTGCAATTCCGACAAGAATTATCCAATTTCGACGGATATTGCAATTTCGACAATTTCTTATACAAGAAATTGCGACAAACACTGTAGACGTACATTTTCATGATTCTTTGTCGAATTTTGGTTTTCCTGTCCAACTTGAATCATATCACAATTTATAATATGCTCATTACTTTCATCTATACACTTCAAAACACTGTATATCAAATTTTGAAAGCAATTCTGACAAACCCTATTACTTAGAATCATCAAATTTCACTAAAACTTGTTAGAAGTTTGTTTGATTGATTCCAGTAGATTCTTATGATGTTTCAGAGTTCATTGGTCCATATATTAACACTTTTTATCCATGAATCAGAAAGATTGAACTTGTTCAAATTCATCTTAAACCCTACTGGTATGTGCTTATTCACATACCTTTTATTTACCAAATACAGACCAAATAGACCAAAAATTAACCAATTATGCCAAATATCTCGTGTTTTTGTGTTTATGATTGTGCAGGGATGGAAATTGTAAAAATGGACAAATATCGAGATAAAAAGACAAACCGAGCATGGGATTTGGAATAGGATTAAAGAGCCGAAGCCGGGAAAGACATTTATGCTCAAAAGGTCAAAGTCAACCATCAAGAATTGTCATTTGTCAAGACAAGCCCTTAGATCACATTTCAGAAGATTGGCAGAAATGATCCCTTGAATTTCAGGTAATACACTTTTGGTCCCTAAATCTAAAACTACCCTACACTTAACTAAAACCAATCCTTATTAAACCAATCCCAAACCCAATAAATAATCCCCAAGCCCATTCCATAAACTCACCAGCCCACTTCTATAATTAATAAACCCAACCCAGATTTCCAACCCGATCCAAAAACAACCCATGACCCAACAAAATAACCCGGGTTAAACCTATAATAAATCACAGTCAAATAAAAATAAAAAAAACCTACCCGCGTATTCATTTTCCCCAATTTATACTATGCTAGAACCCTAATTACCGTACACCAAAAATTACCTCAAGTACCCAACAATTACCCAATGATTGGAGCTTCTAGAAACCCACCTGCCACGTCTGACACATGGGTCTAATGAAGGGAATGAGGACGTGGACAAATGGCAGCATTTCATTGGTTTAAACACCTCACCAAAATGATCCAAGGGCTATAATTGAATTTGATGACGAATTGAAGATTAGATGGTGAAAATAAGAGCTCTAGAACCCTCCTCAGCTCCTATAAATAGAGCTCCTCAGTCACAATAAAAAATGTTAGTTAGCTGATAGAGTTAGTTAATTAGGATTAGGAGTACGGTAATGTAGTTTTTAGTGTCATATTATGCTGCTTAAATTGTTTTCTCAGATGTAGTTTCTGTCTTTTATTTGTAATTTTCAAAGTTTATTAATAAAATTTTAGTTTAAGTTTCTTATAAATTCGTATCTCTTTAAGTTTTAAGATTCATATTAGCTTATTCATTGTCTCAGTAGTTTATTCTAATCATTTCTAGCTTATTTCAAGTTTTTATCTCATACTTTGTTCATCTTATTTTAAAAGTCCAAAAATATTGAAAAACACTAAAAAATACAAAAATTATTTTAATCCTAGCTTCAATAAGCTGTTTTCTTAGTTTTTAGAAGCTTATGTTAGCTCAGTAGCTTATGGTAAGCTTTTGTTAAGTTCAATATTGTTTTTGCTTCACAAAATCAAAAGTCAACATAAAATTCAACTGTGAGAGGAAAATAAGCTGTGGAAGAAATAAGCTGTTCTCATCTGCTTATTTGGGTAATTTCTGGCTTATTGGATTAGCCTGGGTTGGATTAGTTCCTGAGGTCATTCAAAATCAGCAGAGTACACTTGTGAGTATACAATTCCATTTCTAGCTTATGTACTGCCTATTTGTGTTCAGCTTATTTGCTAGCTTATTTGTCTTTGCTTTCTGCTTTTTAGAATAATAGTAGCTTAGAATAAAATAGTTTAGAATAAATCATAGTTCTAATCAGCTAGGTCTAGGTAATTTTGCAACGTCAGTTTAATAAGAAGTGTTTGGTTTATAGGCTGCTTGGCTTTTTACTATTCATTTACATTAAGGAGAAGTTTGATTAACCTAAAATAAGGTGTGGTGATCATTAATCAGTAAGAATTTAGAGGATTATAGCTCATTTAGAAGTGATAGGCTTATAGTGTGATTTTTAAGGTATAAACTGCTCTCAATAAGATCTCATTAAGCTGAGCTTATTTGGACCCAAATATTGGCATTTCTAAGTTCCTTGTGAAGGATTAAGTGAGTTTCCTAGGGCTGGTTTGGTTTGGTTAAGGTTTACAAATAGAAAACGCCAAAAAAAAACTAAATCTGCTGTCACAGAAAAGTTTTATGCAAACATCATTTTCAGCTGCTGATCTAAGCTCATTTCTGGCTTATTTAATTAAGCTGTGAGTCTGATTTTTGGTCTGGGAGTAGTTTTTCATATTAGCTTCAAGTTCTTGCCTCTGGATTCCCCCAATAAGCCTTTTCCTAGCTTATAGATCAGCTGAAAGTAGGTAGATTAGTCACTTTGAATCTGTTTTAATCCTAGTACTGTGCAGCAACTTATCAGCTTATTGCATGAGCTTATTTGAGTTTTTTGTGTTTGTTTAAGCTTGAATAAGTGTGTTTAATCATTCCTGAGCTTTTTGTAATTTTTGGCCAACTTTAGCTTATTTTTAGCTTATTTGTAAACTGTTTAATTGGCTGTTCAGCTTATTTAAGCTGAATTTAGTGTCTGATTTTATTTTTCCTAGTTAGAGAATTTAATTTTAGAATTTCCCTGAATTTTTCAGATTTTTCAAAAGTTTTTATTATTTTTAAATCAATTAAATCTTTTATTTTAGTTTTTAATTCATAAAAAAATAAATAAAAAGTCAAAAAAATATTTTTCTTTTTCCCAAAATTTTCTTTTAATATTTAGAATTTAGGAAAATTATTTTACATTTTTAGGACTTAAATTAAGAAATTCACTTTTTAGTTACGTTTTTAAATTCGTAAAGTACGTTTTAAAATTCCAAATTGCGTTTTTTGAATAGTGAGCTTAGAATAATTGTACCCTTAGCTTAAGTAGTTGTTTCCATTTATAATTCCATTATTCGTAGTGTAAAATCACCAATCATCACTCTTTTTACACCATTCTCTACACGTATTCGACTCCGTTACGAAAACTCGAATTCAACCTTCGTTGGGACTACGACCCAGGGAAATACATTCGTTGCGTTTCCTTTGGAAAATAAATATACTATTAAACGACAAATCAAAAAATGGTGCCGCTGCCGGGGAGGGTTGAAATGAGTTCGTGATTCCGTTTTTCGATTCGTGTTTTGAAGACCCTTCCTCGTGGAGTTATCGTTTTCATTTGTAAATATTTTTTTATAAAAACCCAAAAGGATTTTCTCTTCAAAATCTATTTTCCTTTTCTCTTTTGTGATTTTCAATGTTTCTAAAATTTAAAAATCCAAAAATATTCTTCTTAATCCTCTTATCCGTTTGATTCTTTATCTTTATCCCTCTATCCGTTTAATTCCTCTTCTCTATGTCTTCATCTTACCATTATGGTTGTCAATGGTGTGGCGGTCCTCATAATGGTGGGAATTGTCCCGGTTGTAGCATAGTGGAATCGGGAAACGGGTTTGTCTATGACCAAAATCCTTATTCTTACCATGAAACAACCGACTTTTTCAACCAGCCCCCACAACATCAGATGGAGACATACTCGTGTGAGTTTTGTGGAGGTAGTCCTCACCCGGGTTTTGATTGTCAAACAGGGAACACATTTGTCTATGAACAAGTTCCATGTAATCAAAACTTCGGTTATGACCACCATCCATATAATTCACCAAATCAGCCACAACAGTATCAATGTTGTGAGTATTGTGGAGGTCCCCATTATGACTCATCCGGTTTTGACCAACCTCCACAATACACACCCCCTCAGCCACTTCCTCAGAGCGAGTTAACTAGAGCTGAATTGATTACTAAAATAATTATTGCTCAAAATCAATTCAACATGAACTTTCAAGCTGAAATGAACCGTCTTCAGGAGTTGCTTCGAAGAAAACAAAATACTCCCATTGACTTGTCATATTTTGAGGAGAGTGATGAGGAGGATGAAGAGAATTCAGAGATCAATCCGCTTATTGAAGACCCTTCAGATACCTTTTTAATAGGGGACAAGGAAGTCGAAATCAATCCTCTTAAGGATGTTGATGACCTTGTTCCAATCCCAAGGGTATCTGAGGAACCCTTCGATCTTTCTGATTCTACTTCACAAACTTTCAGTATGACTATCACTAATCCTTTGTTTGATTTTGATTCTGAATTTACTCTAATTTCAGACAATCAAATCTTTGATATTCATAACAAGGAGAGTGATGAGCCAGATACGGAGACAATAATGGACGAGGTGCAAACTTCTAGCATACAAAGTACATCACATGTCCCACCTCCGTATATCCTTCCTGAGCCCAAGATCAAAAACATACTTCATAAGAATGAAATCATATCTCCACCAGAGTATGATTTCTATAATTTTGAGGAAGATCCTGACCCGGGGGGAGATGTACTCTATCCTAAGAGTTTGCTTGTCGATGACATCATCCCGACCCTCCCACCCGAGGTTTTTATTAATGGTAACCATAAGAGCTTCAATGTTGATATTCAAGATGAGAAAAATGGTAATCTTGAGGATGAAGAATGGATCTTCATTGTGATTAAGATCCTTCTCCCTTTCTTCACTTACCCGGTGACTTCTCCTCTCATTCACTCCTTCGGGAGTGAAGACACCATCTTTGACCCCGGCATCTCTCATTCTTTTCTCTTCCACATGCTCCCCCAAGGACAATTAAATTCGGGGCGAGTCTAAGCTTTCCGACTCGATAGTAAACAAGCGCTTCGTGGGAGGCACCCCATGCTTATCCTTCTATCTTCTTTCTATTTTCTTTCTAATACGTGACGTGAGGAGGTCTTCCTTCTCCATTTCTTGTGTTTCGTGGTTTTTTGTGTATGTCCAAGATTGCCCGATGATTGAAGACTCTCGAGCTCGTGGTTGCATCTCTCCACTCGAGTTTCATCATTCGTTGCTTATCCGATATACTAAATCTTATCATTTTACGTTTATCTTTTGGCATAATTAATAAACGGCCTTAGATTTTTGTAGGGATACCCTTACCTTTAAGACATTGAGGACAATGTCTCGTTTTAGTCTCGGGGGGGTGATCTTTTGATTCGATTTTTGCCTTGCATTTTTGCTGTTTACTCACGCAACCCCGTTTTTCCTCAAAAATCCAAAAAATCCAAAAAATGAGAAAAATTTAAAAATATTTGCAAAAATAGAATAAATTTTGACATTTTGTTGACTTTCCGCTGGTGAGAGTAGGAATAAAATTCTGATCGGGCGTGTTGAGCCCTAGCTTGTCTCCTTAACTTACATAATCTATAAGCTCGTGCTAGTCTTTTACACAAGGAGCTATAAAATGCGAATTCTTTTTAAGAGTTTGCAAGTTCCCATAATTGACTTTATATATGCATGGCTTGATTATTTGGCTAAGCATAAGCGGATCTTATTATTTAAGATTTTAAATTTGTGAAGAACGAGAAATGATAGAGCTGTTTATAAGTTAGACTGCTAAACGTGGAGTAGTTGGATCTCTTTAGAGCCCATCAAAGTTACTTGTGGCTTTTTGTTCCCATAAGCTTGTTTCACCCAATAATAGAAATCTAGGAATAATTAAAGGTATTTTGGTTTTGGCGATAATTAGTTTTATTTCTTCCTTAGAGAATCCTTGCTTATGAGAGTTGGGTACACATCAAGGTACTGCCAGTGTTACGGTGTAATAGGCAACTGATTCCTAATAGTACGTGCTATTGTCTCTATTGCTATAAAAGCCGTAGGACTCGGGATTTGGAAAAATATATAATGAATAATGAATAATAATAATAATAATCCAAAGCCGATAAAAGTTTTCTGTTTTCTGACGGTTCGCTCCCGTTGACTCAGACTTCAAAAAGGCAGAGGAAAAATATCCAAGGTCAAAATAAGACTCCCGATTCTTGACGGTTCGCTGCCGTTTTCTAGGTTGTTTAAAAGGCCAAGGATCAATAAATGTGCTTAATAATGTTAAAAAAATGCCAAATTTCGACTCCGGGGGTATCCTAATAAAAGCTTCTGTCTCTGGACTCGTAGATGAGTTGTTTCGGTCGTATATAAAAGGGATATCCTCAAAAATCGTGTTAAATCAGAGACCTTGATGTGGACCTCATTTTTGTATGCAACGGTTTTCGAGGGAAGGTTTGGAAACTACTTAGCGTCTAAACTAGGTATCTTTATCGGACTAAAAATTATCGAAATGAGAATTTGAAGAAATTCATTTCTCACCAAAAATAAAATAAATAGAGGAAAATAGGAATTTGGGAACGAGAAGTAATACAAAATTAACTTTCATGGGTAGTGATAGCAATCTCACTTGTAAATGACAATGATTTCGTTTTTAAGCTTAGTTTGGGGACTCGTGAAAAATCAGGAACGACGAATTTTATTCGTATGGTTACTTCTTTATGAGTCGTGTTTCCTACTCATTGAACCTAAAAGTTATTAATAGATAATGATTGTCAACAAAGCCGTCACATGATAATAAGATAAAAATACAAAAATAGAATAAAAGGAAAACCGGGGAGTTTTTAGAACTTGAGATTTCTTAATCTCTTTTGAAAATTTTGCTACTTTTCAATGTTAGTAAAAAGAGATTGAAAATTTTTGTTTTCAAAAAAGTGTTTTTATAACATTGCATGAGGACATTGCAATAGCTTAGTCTGGGGGATTTTGGTATGTGCTTATTCACATACCTTTTATTTACCAAATACATACCAAATAGACCAAAAATTAACCAATTATGCCAAATATCTCGTGTTTTTGTGTTTATGATTGTGCAGGGATGGATATTGTAAAAATGGACAAATATCGAGATAAAAAGACAAACCGAGCACGGGATTTGGAATAGGATTAAAGAGCCGAAGCCGGGAAAGACATTTATGCTCAAAAGGTCAAAGTCAACCATCAAGAATTGTCATTTGTCAAGACAAGCCCTTAGATCACATTTCAGAAGATTGGCAGAAATGATCCCTTGAATTTCAGGTAATACACTTTTGGTCCCTAAACCTAAAACTACCCTACACTTAACTAAAACCAATCCTTATTAAACCAATCCCAAACCCAATAAATAATCCCCAAGCCCATTCCATAAACTCACCAGCCCACTTCTATAATTAATAAACCCAACCCAGATTTCCAACCCGATCCAAAAACAACCCACGACCCAACAAAATAACCCGGGTCAAACCTATAATAAATCACAGTCAAATAAAAATAAAAAAACCTACCCGCGTATTCATTTTCCCCAATTTCTACTGTGCTAGAACCCTAATTACCGTACACCAAAAATTACCTCAAGTACCCATCAATTACCCAATGATTGGAGCTTCTAGAAACCCACTTGCCATGTCTGACACATGGGTCTTATCAAGGGAATGAGGAAGTGGACAAATGGCAGCAGTTCATTGGTTTAAACACCTCACAAAAATGATCCAAGGGCTATAATTGATTTTGATGACGAATTGAAGATTGGATGGTGAAGATAAGAGCTCTAGAACCCTACTCAGCTCCTATAAATAGAGCTCCTCAGTCACAAGAAAAAATGTTAGTTAGCTGACAGAGTTAGTTAATTAGGATTAGGAGTAGGGTAATGTAGTTTTTAGTGTAATGTTATGCTGCTTAAATTGTTTTCTCAGTTGTAGTTTCAGTCTTTTATTTGTAATTTTCAAAGTTTATTAATGAAATTTTAGTTTAAGTTTCTTATAAATTCGTATCTCTTTAAGTTTTAAGATTCATATTAGCTTATTCATTGTCTCAGTAGTTTATTCTAATCATTTCTAGCTTATTTAAAGTTTTTATCTCATACTTTGTTCATCTTATTTTAAAAGTCCAAAAATATTGAAAAACACTAAAAAATCAAGAAAGAATTTTAATCCTAGCTTCAATAAGCTGTTTTCTTAGTTTTTAGAAGCTTATGTAAGCTCAGTAGCTTATGGTAAGCTTTTGTTAAGTTCAATATTGTCTTTGCTTCACAAAATCAAAAGTCAACATAAAAGTCAACTGTGAGAGGAAAATAAGTTGTGGAAGAAATAAGCTGTTCTCATCAGCTTATTTGGGTAATTTCTGGCTTATTGGATAAGCCTGGGTTGGATTAGTTCCTGAGGTCATTCAAAATCAGCAGAGTACACTTGTGAGTATACAATTGCATTTCTAGCTTATGTACTGCCTATTTTTGTTCAGCTTATTTGCTAGCTTATTTGTCATTGCTTTCTGATTTTTAGAATAATAGTAGCTTAGAATAAAATAGTTTAGAATAAATCATAGTTCTAATCAGCTAGGTCTAGGTAATTTTGCAAAGTCAGTTTAATAAGACGTGTTTGGTTTATAGGCTGCTTGGCTTTTTACTGTTCATTTACATTAAGGAGAAGTTTGATTAAGCTAAAATAAGGTGTGGTAATCATTAATCATTAAGAATTTAGAGGATTATAGCTCATTTAGAAGTGATAGGCTTATAGTGTGATTTTTAAGGTATAAACTGCTCTCAATAAGCTCTCATTAAGCTGAGCTTATTTGGACCCAAATATTGGCATTTCTAAGTTCCTTGTGAAGGATTAAGTGAGTTTCCTAGGGCTGGTTTGGTTTGGTTAAGGTTTACAAATAGAAAACGCCAAAAAAAAACTAAATCTGCTGTCACAGAAAAGTTTTATGCAAACATCATTTTCAGCTGCTGATCTAAGCTCATTTCTGGCTTATTTAATTAAGCTGTGAGTCTGATTTTTGGTCTGGGAGTAGTTTTTCATATTAGCTTCAAGTTCTTGCCTCTGGATTCCCCCAATAAGCCTTTTCCTAGCTTATAGATCAGCTGAAAGTAGGTAGATTAGTCACTTTGAATCTGTTTTAATCCTAGTACTGTGCAGCAACTTATCAGCTTATTGCATGAGCTTATTTGAGTTTTTTGTGTTTGTTTAAGCTTGAATAAGTGTGTTTAATCATTCATGAGGTTTTTGTAATTTTTGGCCAACTTTAGCTTATTTTTAGCTTATTCGTAAACTGCTTAATTGGCTGTTCAGCTTATTTAATCTGAATTTAGTGTCTGATTTTATTTTTCCTAGTTAGTGAATTTAATTTTAGAATTTCCTTGAATTTTTCAGATTTTTCAAAAGTCTTTTATTATTTTTAAATCAATTAAATCTTTTATTTTAGTTTTTAATTCATAAAAAAATAAATAAAAAGTCAAAAAAATATTTTTCTTTTTCCCAAAATTTTCTTTTAATATTTAGAATTTAGGAAAATTATTTTACATTTTTAGGACTTAAATTAAGAAATTCACTTTTTAGTTACATTTTTAAATTCGTAAAGTACGTTTTAAAATTCCAAATTGCGTTTTTAGAATAGTGAGCTTAGAATAATGTACCCTTAGCTTAAGTAGTTGTTTCCATTTATAATTTCATTGTTCGTAGTGTAAAATCACCAATCATCACTCTTTTTACACCATTCTCTACACGTATTCGACTCCGTTATGAAAACTCGAATTCAACCTTCGTTAGGACTACGACCCGGGGAAATACATTCGTTGCGTTTCCTTTGGAAAATAAATATACTATAAAATGACAAATCACCTACGCATCTAAATTACTTCAAATGTGTTCCTGGGTTCGATTCGATGGTCAAATCATGTTATATGACATATATAAACACTATCCCAACAAATTAATTAGGCCACAACACAAACATATGATTTTCGCCAATTTTAACGTATGGACCCTTATTAAGGACAATCACCAATTTGAGTTTCTGGGTTCAATTAAGGACTCATATCATATTAAGAACTCAACTCTGACCAAAACCCACCATTCAATTAGGTCTCAAACACTCAACATCATTTAAACCCGATTTAACATAAACCCTAAACCTACGTTAATCGATTTAGAAAGACTTAGTCGTTGGATCATTAAATCTTTGAAAACCATGTCTTAAAATCATGCCAACATTGTATTAACTCTCACAGTTTTGAAGATTCTTGACCGGATTTGAAGATTGAATTTGATTCGTGAATTAGGTTTGGTGAAAAGTAATTTCGGTTGGTGAAAGGAGTAAATGTGATTAGGTGAATTGTAATAACTGCATCTCAGATGCAGTTATTGCAATATTGCTTTTGTTTTAACTTTTCAACTTTGACACATTAAGTCCCTTAACACATAGGTTTTCAATCAAAGTCCTTACTCACAACTTATTAACTAGACTTGACATGATTTTGACAAAAAGAATTTAATACTCCCCCTAGACTTATGAGTATTTGAAAAATATTTTTAAGCTCAAGGAGGGTATCACAAAGATAATATTACCACCACTTTATAAAGCAACATTAAAGGAAATATGCAAGTACAGATTTTAATGAAAATTTTAAAATTTGAATTTCATACTCCCCCTCAACACTTGTTCAGAAAGAATTGTTAATGTATTGAAATGAACAAAGTGTTGATGGAAATTTTGTACTTGCATTTTTTTTAATTAAAAATAGAAAATCTTTTTGTGTTTTTGATAAAATATTTACAAAGATAGTTTTGGTGTTTAATTTTCTTAGTTGTTTGTAAGAAAGTTGTTTAAATCCTTTGGAGTCAAACACCTCATACCAATTTGGTGAACTAATTCCACAAATCTTGCATTAGGCAAGGCTTTGGTGAATAAGTCTGCTAATTGTTATTCTGTACCCACAAAATATAATTCAATAGTACCCTGTTCCAAATGCTCCTTGATGAAATGATATCTAAGTGCATTGTGTTTTGACTTCGAGTGTTGAACTGTGTCGCATGAGAGGGCAATGGCACTCTTGGAGTCGCAGTACATGGGAATCTTGTTAAAAACGTAATCGTAGTCCATCAGTTGTGATCACATCCAAATGACTTGAGCAGAACATGCTGACATGGCTACATATTCAGATTCTGCATACGATAATGAGGTACAATCCTGCTTCTTTGATTGCCAAGATAAAAGTTTGTCTCCTAGAAATTGCTCTCCCCCAGATGTACTTTTACGTGTATCTAGACATCCTGCATGATCGGCATCTGAAAAAGCAATTAGTTTAAAGCCAGAATCCTTCGGATACCAGATCCCCAAATGTTGGGAATGCTTCTAGCACCAAAATGTGACAACATATTTGGGATTACAATAGTTATCCTGTATGACACAAATACAAGGACTAGAAGCGTCAATCATGTAAAGTCTTGTATTTGTTCACCTATAAATACCCTCCTAGAATTCACTAGGAGGGTAAACCTTGTGTGTGTTATTTCACTTTTCCTTATTATCAATAATATCCAGGTTTCCATCTCTCTCTCACTATACTTTCTCTCTCTAACATCTAACCATGGAGATGATATTTTATCATCGTCCAAGGCCTCCCGATTCACAATAACTTCACCAAAACACGATCTAACAATTGGTATCAGAGCCAGGTTTTAGTTTTGGTCAATTTGTGTGAATTTATCTTGTCAAAATCATATTTTTTCTGTGGATCTGAACTGTTTGAATGCTATTTGTCTGTGGATCTGAATTTTTTTTGAAGTTGTTGCACCAGTTTTGTTACGGGTCAATATTCTATTCCTATAAACAGTATATCAACTTTTTAGTGTACCTGGTCCATATTCAGTCCATATACATCTTTATCATTTTTCTTTTATTTTTATGACTGTTTTTGGATCTCCCGTGAAGATTAAATGGTCAGATAATATAGTCTTAATGATGTAAGATTACTGGTCAAAAAAAGTGGTTGATAAGTGGTCGGAAAACTGGTAATTGTGGTCCAAAGCTGGTCGATTATTGGTCAGAAAATGGGTCCGATAGGTGGTCGAATAAAACTGGTCTGAATCTGGTCGGAAAAAATCGCCGGAAAAATCATCGGAAAACTCATCGGAAAAGTCATCTGAAGGCTTTTTTCGCAATTGCTTGTATAAGTAATTGAGAAAAACCCTATTCTTTCGCAATTATAGACTGCTTTTCGCAAATGCTTTTCACAATTGTTTTTCGCAATTGCTTTTGGCAATTGTGGTTTTCGCAATTGACCGGTCAATAGTCAAACCTTTCGCAAATGCCGGTCAACGGGTCAACAGGTCAACAGTCAACGGTCAATGGTCACAGCCATTTATCTGAAATTAAAAATTAAAAGAAAAGAAGAATAGATGAAGCCGTTTACAACTCTGACCACAAGCAAGATATCCGACTATCGTTGACTTCAGATTTACAACCATCATCAGTCACAGCCACGTCAAATTCATTTTCCACAATCAATCCTAATTCTCTACACAACCATGAAACCCCTCATTCACTCGCAAACTCACCATCTATATCTTCTATCAAGATTCAAACGAAAAATTAAAACTACGTATGATCTCAGTCTCGTTTGTTTTTTCTTCGAATCTCTCGAGAAATCAAGATCTTATAAGATCTTTATGATACAAACGAAAACCCATCATCGATCTATCTTTTGAAGCAAAGCTCCTTTCAATATTCGAATAAGAAAGAAAGGTTTATAACAATTATGTTATCAACCTTCTTTGATTCCTTCAAAGAAAACAAGAAACAAAACGAAAAATAACACAAGTCGATACTTACCATGACCCTCCAAAGGATCTTGACGCCTTAAAGAAGCCTCTTGATTTCATATTGTATTGAAATAGTAGACAAAGGTCTGGTTGTGTGTTTGTGTTTATGACATTCGTTGGGTGTTCAATAATTGATGGAGACGGATGGTGATGAGATGAAACATGATTGAGATTGAAGAGATCTTGACATTGTGAAATAGAGATAATAAGATGGGTGGTAGGCGGATGGATTTAGAGATTAGGGTTAGGTGGTTGTGTCTAAGTAGTGTTTTATATCCGCAAGTTTAGGGTTAACTTGGATTTAAACGGGTTTGATTGGGGCTTTTGGATGTGGGCCAAAAATGGGCTGGACCAATTATTAAGTCAATGAGAAGTATTTATCAAATGTATTTTTATTACATTTTGGTAAATGAGTGGTATTTATTTTTGGTATTACAATTTTCACGGGGATACGATTTTGACAAGATCGGGATAAAACCATTATCATAGTTCACTTAAACCGTCAAAAGGCTAGTGTTGGGTATTGAACCGGAAGATGTGACTACGGGGATAATTCTTTATTATTTATTTGAGGTTGAAGTGGGATATCACGGGTGCGTGTACTTAGTATCTTGAAGATATCGGGGTTGGTTGGATGCATGATTCTTCGAGATCCTTGTTCGAGCTTATAACCTGACGTCAGACTTGTTCGAGATATCAAGGTTGTTCAAAATGATTAAGACTTGAGTTATCTAGTTATACCTGATGTAAGGAGTTACGTTGTTGTGCCCACAGAGTATAGCTATAACTTTAAAGGAGTTACGTTGTAGTGCTCAAGTGTCACACAAAGATGTGGATTATTCAAGATGAGTTCATATACAGTAAAGGAAGGTTGGATGGGTATATGAAACGACCTATGCTTAAAGGAGTTACGTTGTAGTGCTCAGTATAGGTTCTTAATCAGACAATAGTGCAAGTTTAAGTCACAAGCTTGGGTTATTTTACTTCAGTCTCAAGTTCGTCATAGTAGGTTTTCTCCATCAGTGGTCACTACAAAAAGCCGTCAGAATGATAATGGGGTCGGTAAGGAGTTAGATGAGAAGAGTAGAGGAGAGTAGAGATTTTATCAGCAGTTGATTCTCACGGGCTATTTTTGGTACTTCACACATCTTTAACTAATTGGACATACAGGGTTTACGCTGCCTCCGTTTCCATCGTAACCATAGTGTGTATGCTTCCGATTCCGTGAAGACATCGTGGGGGAAGAGAGAGTAGATGTACTTTGACTTTTCTTGCATTCTTTACGAAAAGACTCTTTTTCCAGATGGATCTGCATTCAGGGGGAAGAAATGTGCACATTGGGGATGCATAACAGACTCACGTGATCGAGCTTACAAGTTTATTGTTAGGAACACATTTTGTAAATTGTCAAGTCTTATTTATTTGAGATAAATAGTTGCTCAAATATGGATTCTATGTTTGTAATTAGAGGTCCGGTCCATAAGGAGTCCATGGGCCGGCCACATAGCTAAAATACTTCTATAAACATTCATGTAAGGGTTTCCCTAATCTTCGCCTATAAATAGAAGGTTAGGGAGCTCATATTTCTTGTTGGTTTTCATTCTTATGCGTAAGCTATGTCCAAATGTTTAGTGAATGTGAATCATCCATCTTTCTTTCTTCTTAAAGCTCTTCTCTATCAATCTCTCTTCTCTCGTATTTACTTTGTTAGTTGTTAATCTCTTTCGTAGCTTATAGAGTAGTTGTTATCGTGGTTATATAGTTGAGTAGATTGTGTTTTACGTTAATTACTAGGACCTACAAGTGGTATCATTCGCCTAAGGATAGTTATCGTGTGTGTTTAAGAGTAGATTAAATCGTCATTACGTTTGGTTTTGTCATTTACGTTTGGATTTTTTTAGTTTTTTTTGTTCGAAGTTGAGTTGGAAACAAGTGTTCTAAATGTTGCTAATTGTAGATCTTCACCAAATCTTAGTTTTTCACCTTCAAAGTTACAAAAATCTTAGTATTTACGTATCTTTATTCGTTAAAATCCATAATTATCGACTAATCTTCATCATTAAAAGTCCTAGACGAAATTCGAAAAAAGTCGGTGAAAAGAGGGTTTTTCGGAATTGGTGAAAAGAGGGTTTTTCGGAATTCGCAATCAGAGGGTTTCTCGCAATTGGATAAGGAAAAGGATTTCACTATCCAACGGTTGATTTGTTTAGAAATAATTGCTTTAGATCTAGGGTTTGCGTAAAATTGGGGAAACTCAATTCTTAGTATTTATGATGTGTTTATTGGTACGATTATGCTTAGAATGTGATGATAAACAATGTATGCATGCTTAATTGAACCCAGAAACTCGCATTGTGAATATTCTTGATTTAGGGTTTAAGCGTACGAATTGGGGAAAATCAATTGCAAGTGTTTTAGTGTAATTAATGTGTTGCAATGTTGTTGTTATGCTTCGAATTACATATCTGTAGCCTTGGATTAAACCCAGAAACAACAAATCTGATTAATTGATTTTTAAGGGTTTATGAAGAACACATTTTCACTTTCAGGTTGATTCTTAGGATTGTGTGGTTAAAAGTTGTTATAACTTGGTCAAAATGCTTAGAAACTTCATAGGATTCCACTGAAACATGCATGATAACATAATCTCAAGTGAATGTGAAATGCGAAAAATCTGCTGAGTCATACGTCTTCAAAGGGTATCAAAATTTCTTGTATAAGAAGTTTTCGAAATTGAAAAGTTTTCGCAATTAGAAAATGTTTTCGCAATTGGAAAAGTTTTCGCAATTGGAAAATTTTTCGCAATTGGAAAAGTTTTCGCAATTGTAAAAGTTTTTCGCAATTGTGAAAAGTTTTCGCAATTGTCAAATGTTTTCGCAATTGTCAAAAGTTTTCGCAATTGTCAAAATTTTCGCAATTGTCAAAAGCTTTCGCAATTGTTAAAAGCTTTTGCAATTGTAAATTTTTCCGAAATTATGTTCCAACTTGTGTCATAAATTTGAAATATCATGCTATGTTAAGGATCTCATGTGAATCATTAAGTTTAAACTAATGCTAACCTACATGTATCCTGCAAATTGGTGTCAAATGATGTTTCAGATTTTTCACAATGTCTGCACCAGCACAACAACCACTACCCATGATCACTAAGGAAGAACTGTTTCCTCAAGGGTTCAAGGCTAAGTATGGAAACAACAATGCAAGAGTAGTCTTTGACAACATCAAATGTGCTGAGCCAAGTTGCCAAATAGCCATTGAAATTCTCAGAAGACATGAATGCAACAGCATCTTGGAGAATTCAGATAATATCCCAGAATTGTACATTCATCAAATCTGGAGTACCATTGACCTCGATGACTACAACAGATATTTCACATGCACTCTGGACAGAAAACAAGTCAAAGTCACACCTATACACCTACGCAAAGCCTTATCTCTACCAGATCCACCTGAAACATCAAACAAATTTTGGCCTGCACCATCAGAATAAAATATCCTCAAGTTTCTTCTCGACATTGGTTATGATGAAAATCCCAATCTTCCACTCAAAACAATTTCAAGCATCAATGCTAAATCAATTCCACAACCGTGGAGAGCCATTTACTACATTTTGGTTCACTCGGTTTCAGGAAGAGATAGCAGACATGAGCACCCAAGATTTTCACATGTTCAACTCTTCTGGGGAATAGTTAACAAGAAAATTCTTGACTATGCTGCACTCATATGGGAAGATCTTGTGTTTCAGATACGAGCCTGTAAGAAACCATTAACAAGAATTCCATTTGTCCGCTACACAAAGATGCTGATCAGCTTTCTCATTGACAAGAACTCCGACATCTCTCCTCGACCTGAAGACAGGGAACTTCATGTGATAAGGATGGATAAGCCTATCAAGTCAGTCTATTTTCCTAAAGATAGTACTCACAAGCAAGGATCAAGACTACCGGAAGAATTGTTAACCGAGGAAATCAAGGAGATAAAAGCCTTCAGAGACTATGAATATGCATACAGCAAAGCCAGGTCGGGTTCTCTAAGCATTGTGAAGGAACGGGTTCTACAAAAACTCGTTCTAAAAGCAGTAGGACTGGGAGTGCCTCTGGTGCCTCAAAACAACCAAGAAAACCACACCCCAGAACCCTCAAAAGACGAGTGAAAGCTGATCCAAAGTCAAAAGTTGAAGAAGTTGGCATTCATGATGAAGAAGAAACTGAATCAGATGAGGCAGAATAAGAAGAAGAAGTGACTGTTCATATGGATGATGCAACAACTAACTTTCAAACTGAAATCGACACACTTAATGCAAAGAAAATTAGTGTAACACCCCCAATTTCGGTTAGCAACAGCGGAAGACTTAATTGGGTGTTATGTAGTGGATCTTTAGTCATAACCATAGAAAACGACTTTAGAAAGACGTTTTAAGTTTATCATTCAAAATACAAGCATTTAAAATACAAAGATGTTTCATAGTTAATGCATTTATTTAGATTTGAATGATAAAACATTTAATTAACCACCCGTGTCGGGTTTAATGCCCACTCCGTGCCTTGAGTTCCAGCCTTTAGTTACCTGAGATAACATGCTAAAAGTCTACAAAAGGTGAGTGATATTCATAGGTTTAATTTTAATAGTTTGAACACAAGTATAAGAGTAAATTGCATCGAATTACAATTAAACAAGTTAAAATCAAGTTGTTATTGCTTTAAGCTCATGACACGCAACGCTTAACAGGCATCAAATATGATGTAAAGTATATAGGCCCTCGAGATGGGTATTTGCCAATAACCCATGAGTTTGTTCAAATAAAGTGCGCCTTGGTGGCTTATCCTAGCAGACCCAAACGGGGATTGTCAGTCCCAAATAGATCTATTCACAACTATTTACGTACACTCGCAAGTGATTAAGGTTCATGATTGAGGGACTTTTGGCAATAGCTACTTAAGCAATAATAACAATAGTCATAGCATACAAAAAAATTTGTGTTCATGTTTGTAGCATGTATCTCCCCACAAAAGATTTAAAAGTTTAAGTGTGGGCTATGAACTCACCTTAGTAGTACCGTAGTGGTAGTAGTATCGTTACTCAAACAATGAAAGGAAACGGCTTCAACACACGACCTATATAGTATATGGCATGTTTTAGTGGTTTGATAGTCTAAGTTTGGTTTATCGCGAATCATAACGTTTAAGGTTTTATCGATTGGTAATTTATTTGTAACGTTAAAATATGCATGTTTAAATGATCAAAGTTATATATATAAATTATAAAGTTATATATATATATATATATATATATATATATATATATATATATATATATATATATATATATTATATATATATATAAACTCTTAGATATGTGCTTGTTCGTTGAAGTATATGAGATTTGCTAAAGAGATCGTTGTTTATAATCGAAGTTAGTTGATGATAAGTTAGGTTCTTCGTTAATGATTTCGTTAAGTGGTTATATATATGTATATAAGTTATATATAGTTACGTATATAGTTATTAGAAAAATGTGGCATTAAATGTCGACTAAACATATTTGTTTCGGGTTTTGGGTTTTGTGAAATATTATCATAAGTATAAAATCAGAAATATCCTTTAGGTTTTACAAAGTTACACTTTTGACCCTAACGGCATAATCTTTGCACCGTTAGTCCTCGGTTAAGTTTTTATTACATTTTTGGTCCAAAACCTTTAATATTTACATTTTGTACTCAAAAGTTCCTGAATTTACAGTTTTTATCACAAGATTATCAAAATGACAGTTTTTACCGTAAGTTTCCAAATTTGACAATTTTAGTCCTTCGGTTAGCAAACTTTTGCAAATCAAGTCCAAAATTTATAAAAATCAAAGTTTACTATTTTTATTTCATAAATAAGTTTAAAATAGCTTTTGTAACTTATACAAACTGCTTATTATTATCGAGAGCTTATTTTTAGCTTATGGGCTTTTAACGAGTTAAAGGATGGCCCATTAGGGGTTTGCGATCCAATGGGTTTAGAGGGGGTTTGGGCTTGGTTACGGGCTTACTTTAGGGTTGTAAAAATATATTAAATGAGCTTATACAATCAGCTTATACAAAAAGCTTATAAATAGCTTAGTGGGCTTATTAGCCCAATCGCTAATATTAGTTTAGTTTCTAAAACTGTTGCTCGATCGATTACTTTGGGTTTAAATAAGGTTCGAGTTGAGTTTTCTAGGTTGAAAGAAATACGTAACTCGTTAGTTTGGTAGCTCAACTATTAGGTCGAGCCATAAAATGTATGAGTTGTATATCGAGTTAGAAAAATACGAGACCAAAGCTAACGTGACTTAGCTTATTTGAAAACAGTTTCAAAAGTCTAAAAATTATTCTAAGTATTTTATAGAATTCGGAAGTTGCCAAGGTGACATGTAACGTGTGATGTTTATAATTTATACGTTTATATAGAGTTTGAATATTTGTTGTTCTCGATAGTTAGCATAGCCAACATTTAGAGTGTCGAATAAAACATCAGTATTGTTAAGGAAGTTTACGAAATATCGGAACGAAATGAATCGTGACATGCAAATGTAACTAACGTATGAAATTGAAAAAAGTGAGAAAATGGCTTACTTCACCTCAAAAGGTGGGGCGTATCACTATGTCGAGATTGAGTTAGGCTGAAAGAATGATGTAGCTCGATTCTTTAGACTTCAAAGATTTAGGAACGAGTAAATGTGGCTCTTTGCTTGACTCGAACACTTCTTAATTCGTGCCAAAGTTAGGCGTGATCAACATGTTTATAGACTTAGAGAAATATTTGAGTGGGATTTGCTTGTGGATGGTTGAATGCCGAATGTTTGAGGGGAATTTAAGGGCAATTCATTGAGTGTTAAAATGAATGCAATGATGAAGAATGATGATGTTGTAAGATAGTAGCAGGAAGTGTCATTGAATTGTCAAGTTTGAGTGTGGAAGGAAACTAAATTATGGTTGCTTGTGGTATCCTTGGCCGGCGGTAAACACCAAGGAGAAGGTGACAAAACAATTCTTAAGGGTTAGTTCTTGTGGTTTGTTCGAGTATATCATGTGTTTAACACATTTTCGACTTGGCCAAAAATAGAAGTAGGGTCGTTTGATAGTTCGTTCACTCGATAAAAGCTTGGGCGAATTCATTTGCTAGCCAAAATATATTTTTGGTTCGAGTTGGGTGTCATGCGAGACAACACTAGGCCAAAATGTGAAATTTTGAGTTGTGTTCACAATATGTCAAGTGTGTCGAGCTTTGGAGATTTTTAAGTAAGTAAATAGTCGAGTTAGGATGTGAGGTTTGTTGCACTCGATTCTTAGTTAGGTCGAAAATTGAGTTGTGCCAAATAATTATATTATTGTTAAGCTAGATTTTTCGTATAATGGCCAAAGTGTTCGTCACTTGAGCAGCCAAACGAAAATTTATATATAAGTTTTGAGATTTGGGTTCGTTTTGGGCTCGTCAGGTGGGCTAGCCCAATGAAGAAAAGAAAAGAATTATTAAGGGTCCAATTGGTGCATTCGGTTTGTAGTATTTTTGGGTCGAGGCCCAATGGTTTTAACAATCCATTTGGGTGTTGGGTCGAGGCCCAATATAGTTACTGAGTATTCGTGATAATTTTCGTGAGCTCGGGAATGTATTTGATCACGTTCGGTTAATTAACGAAACGTATAAACGTTAAGTATTAAATGTTAATGGTTTTAGATAATTTCGCGATTTTAGACTATCAAGGTTCGTGTGTAAGCATCATTTCTAGGTAATTGGTAATCACAATATCGTTGTGATTAAAACTAGTATAGCATAAATAACAAAAAAAAATTTGTTACCAGTATAAATGGTTATTTAAATAACGTAATGATTCGTTAATCATTTATTAGCATTTACTGTTCATAGGGAAAATTACGAGAGGTTACAGTACCTACCACTTACACTGAATTCCGTCCCGGAATTCTAGTCTAAGATAGGTGATAGGAATGTCTACGAAAATAGGTGTGGGTATTTGGCTCGAATCTGGTCTTCGCGTTCCCAAGTATATTCCGGTCCTCGTTTAGAGTTCCATCGGACTTTGACAATGGGAATGCGGTTCTGTTTTAGTTGTTTGATCTCTCTGTCCATGATCTCCACGGGTTCTTCTGTAAAGACAAGTTTGTCGTCGAGCCGAATCTCTTTCCAAGGAATTATAAGAGATTCATCTGACAAACATTTCTTAAGATTTGATACGTGAAAGGTGTCGTGAACTCGACTAAGTTCCTCTGGTAGTTCGATTTTGTAAGCCACTGGTCCTATCCTTTCTAGGATTTTAAATGGACCAATGTATCTAGGGTTAAGTTTTCCACGTTTTCCGAAACGTACCATTCCCTTCCAGGGAGATACTTTCAACATAACCTTGTCTCCAATCTGAAATTCCATAGGTTTTCACCTCACGTCGGCATAGCTCTTCTGTCTATCCCTTGTAGCTTGCAGTCGTTGCTTAATCTTGACTATCTTTTCTGTTGTCTCATGAATGAGATCGGGTCCGGTGAGTTGTATATCTCCAACTTCGGTCCAACAAACAGGCGATCTGCACTTTCGACCGTAGAGTGCTTCAAATGGTGCTGCCTTAATGCTGGCATGGTAACTGTTGTTGTAGGAGAACTCGGCTAGAGGTAAGTGTTTGTCCCAACCTTTTCCGAAATCAATAACACATGCTCGGAGCATGTCTTCTAAGGTTTGGATTGTCCTCTCGCTTTGTCCATCGGTTTGTGGATGATATGCAGTGCTCATATCCAGTTTGGTTCCCAAGGCTTTTTGCAAAGACTTCCAAAAATGAGATGTGAAACGACTGTCGCGATCTGAGATGATTGAGATCGGCACTCCATGTCGCGAAACTATTTCTTTTAGATATAGCGTTGCGAGTGTGTCCATCTCGTCAGTTTCTTTGATTGCTAAGAAGTAAGCGGATTTTGTGAGACGATCAACGATGACCCAGATGGTGTCAAGTCCAGTTGATGTCTTAGGAAGCTTAGTGATAAAGTCCATTGTAATACGTTCCCATTTCCATACAGGAATTTCGGGTTGTATGAGTAATCCGGACGGCTTTTGATATTCCGTTTTTACTCTTGAACAGGTCAAACATTTTCCAACATACTCGGCGATGTCAGCCTTCATGTTTGGCCACCAGTAAAGTTTCTTGAGATCTTGATACATTTTGTCGGAACCTAGATGAATGGAGTACTTGGATTTATGTATCTCATTCATAATGAGATCACGTATACCTCCGTATAGAGGAACCCAACTTCTTTCTTTGAAACAGAGCATCCCGTCTGCTCTTTGCACAAAGCCATTCTTATTTTCTGGCATACCGTGGATCTTTTCACTAGGTCGTTTCTCTTCCTTAAGAGCTTCGGATTGAGCGGTGAGTATTTGTGAGGGCAGGGGCGAACAAATGGTTATTCCTAGCGATCTGACTGTAAGAGGTTTCAGTCGTTCCTTCTGACTTAATGCATCTGCCATAACGTTGGCTTTTCCTGGGTGATAACGGATTTCACAATCATAATCGCTAAGTAACTCTAACCAGCGACATTGTCTCATGTTTAGTTCTTTCTGATCTAAGATGTGCTGAAGACTTTTGTGGTCGGTGAATACTGTGCACTTGGTACCATACAAGTAATGTCTCCATAACTTAAGGGCGAATACTACTGCTCCTAACTACAAATCATGAGTCGTGTAGTTTGCTTCATGTGGTTTGAGTTGTCGTGAGGCATAAGCTATCACTTTGTTTCGTTGCATCAGCACAGCTCCCAAACCATGATATGAGGCATCACAATACACTACGAAGTCTTCACTTCCTTCGGGTAGTGCTAATATTGGTGCTTCACAGAGCTTTTTCTTTAATAGCTGAAAAGCTGATTCTTCCTCTTTTCCCCAAATATACTTCTTGTTCTTCTGAGTTAATTCGGTCAAAGGCTTTGAGATTTTTGAGAAACCTTCAATAAATCTTCTGTAGTAACCGGCTAGACCCAAAAATTGGCGTATCTCTGTGGGGTTTGTAGGAGATGTCCAACCTTTGACGGCCTCAATCTTTGCAGGATCTACGTGAATGCCTTGACTGTTGATAACATGCCCAAGGAATTGTACAGTTCGAATCCAAAAGTCGCATTTGGAGAACTTGGCATACAATTGTTCCTCTTTGAGTAACTCTAAAATAATCTTTAGATGTTTGGCATGTTCTTGTTCGTTGCGTGAGTAGATTAGGATATCGTCTATGAATACAACCACGAATTTATCCAGGTATCGTTTGCACACTCGTTTCATTAGGTCCATGAACATTGCAGGTGCATTAGTTAAACCAAATGGCATTACTTGGAATTCGTAATATCCGTAACGCGTCCTAAAAGCTGTTTTGGGAATATCCTCCTCTCGAACTCTTAACTGATGGTACCCTGACCTTAGGTCGATCTTCGAGTATACACTCGATCCTCGTAATTGATCAAACAAGTCATCGATTCTAGGTAGTGGGTAACGATTCTTTACAGTGAGTTTGTTCAATTCCCGGTAATCAATACACATTCGGAAAGATCCGTCCTTCTTCTTAATGAATAGAACCGAAGCTCCCCAAGGTGATGAGCTGGGTCAGATAAAACCTTTATCAGACAACTCTTTCAATTGTTCTGACAATTCCTTCATTTCAGACGGCGCTAACCTATAAGGTGCTTTCGCCACAGGTGCCGCTCCAGGCACTAGTTCAATCTGGAATTCTACTTGACGGGGAGGTGGAAGACCGGGTAAATCTTCGGGGAATACTTCTGGGAACTCTTTAACGATCGAAACGTCTTCAACTCGTTTATCTTTCGATTTGTTTTCCGTTACATGAACCATGAATGCTTGGCATCCTTTATTCATGTATTTTACCAATCTGATATATGAGATGATACCGTATCGCGTTTTATTCTTGTCACCATGGACAATAAGAGTTTCACCATTTCTTGGAATATGCACGGCTTTCTCGTCACAGAGTATTCTAGCGCGGTGTTTGGATAACCAATCCATACCAATGACTACGTCAAAACTACCGAGCTGAATAGGCATGAGGTCGATGGGAAAAGGGTTGTCTTGTAGGATTATGGTACAACCACGAATTACGGTGTCGGTGCCAATTAGGTTTCCGTCCGCCATTTCAATTTCAAAAGTGGTGTTTAGTTTGGAAGGGGTAATGTTAAACAAAGGAGCAAACGTAGTTGACACAAAACTTCTATCTGCTCCAGAATCAAATAATACCCTAGCACTATGTTGATTGAGTAAGAACGTACCCGTGACGACGTCAGGGTTCAGTGGGGCATCCTCCTCTTTTAACACATATGCTCTTCCTCGAGCGTTGTTTTGCTGACCGTTTCCTTTCGGACAGTGGCTCTTGAAGTGACCTACTTCTCCGCAGGAGTAGCAAGTCGGAGTTACAGGCTGTAGGTTGCTACCAGTAGCGGGATTCCTGCAATCCTTTGTCTGATGACCCACTTCCTGGCATTTCAAACATTTGATTGTGCAAGGTCCACTGTGGTGTAGTTTGCATCTGTTACACTGGGATTTCTGACCTTGGTATCCCTTGCCTTCAGTAGCAGCATAGGCCTTGGCGGTTTCTTGTCTTTGGTTTAGTTGATGGTGATGATTGTTTCGGTTTTGATGGTACGGGTTATTGTTTCTATGGTTGTTGTTATTGAAGTTGTTGTTGCGGTGGTTATTGTTACTGTGGTGGTGAGTGGTTCTTTTGTCATCGAGCTTCCTCTTGAGCTCATTGTTGTACTTGACCTCTCGGTCCAGTAGTTTTTGAGCAAGTTCAATGGCTGCCTCCAGAGTTGGCGGGTTCGATGAAGTGACATTTCCCTCAATACTACGGGGAAGTCCTTCGATATACTTTTCCAGTTCTTTTTCAAAATTTGGTACAACAGTAGGACATAGTATTTTAAGCTCTTGGAATCTCCTGTTGTATGTTTTAAGATCAATTCCTTTTACTACCAGTAGATGGAATTCATCTTCCAATTTTCTTAGTTCAGAACGGGGACAGTATTTCTTTAGCATCTTGGTCTTAAACTCAGTCCAAGTGAGCTGATAGGCTGCTGTCATTCCCATGGCTTTGACTGTAGCATTCCACCATGACAAAGCATCTTGCATGAGAGTTCCAGTAACGAAAATGACTTTGTTGTCATCGGTACAACCGCTTCTCTGAAAAACAATTTCAGATCGTTCGAACCAGTGAGTAAGTTCAGTTACTCCTTCAGTACCTTTGTAGGAAGTTGGTTGACAACTCATGAAATCTTTGTAGGTACACTTGCGGTTTGCAGCAGTTACACTTTCTCCTGTCGGTAGACTAGTGCCACTGTTGCGAGCATTTGCTGCCGCCTGTTCTGCCAAGACTGCATTTACACCGTCAGCGATTGCTTTTCGGATAGCTTCTGGAGTCATAGTAGGCATAGCCGTTGAAGTTTCATGATTTGCGGCTGAGGTTGCTTTCCTTGTACGTGCCATAGTTCTATCAATATTGCAAAAGCATATTTTTAGAAATCTCATAATGATCACGTTAGGTTAGAATAAATTGTAAGGAAATTGAATATGGGTAATAATATAATATTAACCACAACAATTTAGGTTTATGAGGATAATAATTCTGGTTTATATCTGTAAACACAGCAAGTATCATATCATAAATACATTCACGACATGTCTGAATCAAATCACAACACACATGAGAACATAGATTATTGAATTGCACTATATGAATCAACACTTTACGAGACAATGTATGGCGAATCATAATGCATATGCAAGAAACAACCATGGAATACATAAATCAACATCAATATAATACATCCACACAACATAAGATTAATAACTTGTTCGATTTGTTTTACAAAACATAAAGATACAAGATTCTTTATTAATAAAACATTGGTAGACTAAGAAATCTCTTAGTTATACTGACACATCTCTGATCTATGGTCCTCCTGGTGCACCATCTAAGTGGCGCTGAAGATCTGCAATCACTGCCATCAAGGTCTCCACTGTCTGGTCTCGAGCTCTTTCCCTAGCCTGGGAATCTTCAAACATAAGTCTAATAATCAGAACATGAGAGCTAACTCGGTCAAGCTCAGAGTCTAGTGTCTCAATCACTGTCTGCATCGAAGTAGTGGCCTCTCCTAGTATAGAAATAGTCTCAATGGCTTCTTCTAAACTAGTACCTACTTGATCGAAGACTGTCTCCATCGCCAACTGACCAATCACAAGGTTCTCCACTTCTTCCCCAAGTGTGTCAATCTGCTCGAGTGGTAAGTCATCAAGAATCTCTGCAATGTCGTCAAGACGATCCTCATGTCGGACTAATCTGGCTGCCAGTAGAGGTATGGTGTGATGGATGGGTTCTCCGGTAACCGGAAGAATCCTCGAAGTAGCTGTAGCCGAACTCTCTCCTAGTTCCATAGCTCTCGGTGCTCCTTCCTGGGATCTCCAGTGACGGATGATCGGTAGCAAGAAAGACCATCGGCGAGGATCGACCCTCTTGTGGGTCTCGGTGTGAACTGTAGCCTCATCTCTAACCTGGGCATAGGGGTCCGATAAAGATGGAACCAAGCGGTATGTCCTCTTGCATGGTGGCAGAGGCTCACTGAGAGTAGCTGAGGGTGGAGAAGCAAGGGGTGGAGTAGAGGATGGTAATGGAACAGTGGTGGTCTGGTGATAGAAGATAGTAGGTGGTGAAACTGAGGATAGTGGTGTAAGTGGTGGTTATCTGGAATGCTCAGGAGCTGGGGGTGGTGATATCACTGGAGTCGGAGTTGGTATGAGTGGGGCTGGTGGTGGTATGATCAGTGCTGGTGGTGTACGTACCCGTTTTCGGGGAGTGTGTTTGCGAACATAACTTTCTCCGGGGCGTCGGTAAAGTTGGTCAAAGGGTTCGGGTTCATATGGCTGGAGTTGTCGTACTCGTCCACGCTGGCAAATCAGGCCAGGTGATGGGATTGGTGATGCTGGAGGGGAAGTCTCCAGGTCGGATGCCGGTAGAAATTGCTGGCTTTCCAAGTACCGGTCAGTAGCAGGTGACATCAGTATAGCTGCCGTAGCAAAGTCTGAGGTGAATGGCATAGGATCCTCATTCTCTGAATCAGATGATACAGGGATAGGATGAGGTTTCGAAGACATAGTACTGTAATAATCCCGAATAGTAAATGTAGGCGTAGCCGTTGAAGTTTCATGATTTGCGGCTGAGGTTGCTTTCCTTGTACGTGCCATAGTTCTATCAATATTGCAAAAGCATATTTTTAGAAATCTCATAATGATCACGTTAGGTTAGAATAAATTGTAAGGAAATTGAATATGGGTAATAATATAATATTAACCACAACAATTTGGATTTATGAGGATAATAATTCTGGTTTATATCTGTAAACACAACAAGTATCATATCATAAATACATTCACGACATGTCTGAATCAAATCACAACACACATGAGAACATAAATGATTGAATTGCACTGTATGAATCAACACTTTACGAGACAATGTATGGCGAATCATAATGCATATGCAAGAAACAACCATGGAATACATAAAAGAACATCAATATAATACATCCACACAACATAAGATTAATAACTTGTTCGATTTGTTTTACAAAACATAAAGATACAAGATTCTTTATTAATAAAACATTGGTAGACTAAGACATCTCTTAGTTATATGACACATCTCTGATCTATGGTCCTCCTGGTGCACCATCTAAGCGGCGCTGAAGATCTGCAATCACTGCCATCAAGGTCTCCACTGTCTGGTCTCGAGCTCTTTCCCTAGCCTGGGAATCTTCAACCATAAGTCTAATAATCAGAACATGAGAGCTAACTCGGTCAAGCTCAGAGTCTAGTGTCTCAATCACTGTCTGCATCGAAGTAGTGGCCTCTCCTAGTATAGAAATAGTCTCAATGGCTTCTTCTAAACTACTACCTACTTGATCGAAGACTGTCTCCATCGCCAACTGACCAATCACAAGGTTCTCCACTTCTTCCCCATGTGTGTCAATCTGCTCGAGTGGTAAGTCATCAAGAATCTCTGCAATGTCGTCAAGAAGATCCTCATGTCGGACTAATCTGGCTGCCAGTAGAGGTATGGTGTAACACCCCGACCCGGAAAGGGTAAAGATATCAGAATAATGGATTCACATCAGATCAAAACAAAGCATACATTTTCAGTAATACAAAAATCTCAAGGATCACAACTGAAATACTGAATCTACAAGGTTACAATTGAGAACTTCCAAAAACAACTACTTCTAATTATGATATCTTCTAGTCAACTCTAATCCAGAATAGCTATCCAATCTTCTAAGTCCAAAGGTATACTCTCCACTCATTCCCAGCTTCCTACTAAAACCTGCCGCAGGAAAAGTAATGCGGCTGAGCTACAAGAGCTCAGTGAACAGATATAACGATAACAAAAGCAGTAATAGAGAGTAGTACAAATAAAATCAAGAATACAGATCATACCGATACAAATCAAAGCGAAAGGAGTAAGCAACGGAATAAGGACAAAAGAAAAGAAATAAGAAAAAGGAAACAATAAAGTTATAGAATAAGGGAAAAACAGAAATCTGTCACGAGCCCAGATAACAGATTATACCATAGCATAACAAAATAATAAAACAAACCTGTGTAGAGTGATCAGCTCTCAGACAATGTGAAAGACGTGTATCGCACACACCATCAGTCACCAGATATAATAACAGTAAACATATAACATAAACAGAGAAAGATCAAATCTAGAGTGCACCCATACGCCCCACAGATAATTCAATAATCATAATATAATGGCCATAGCAGATAATAAATAAGGGACGGGACAGGTCATCACTCTCCTGCCCTAGAGTCATGTCAGAGGTGCGTCAATGACATGGACATGAAACCCTCATGCCTAGTGATTGGCTCGGACATCAGACTGTAGGTCAAAGGTCAGATGTACTATCAAAATAATCAAAGGTCATATCTTAAGGGTACATGGCAAAAGGTTCATGTCAAACAGTTTAGAAATAAATGTCAAAGGTTCAAATCAAAGTTTATCAGATTAAGTTTTATATCAAAGTTTAAGTTCAGATTAAAAGGATTATATCAAATGGTTTCAGAAGATTATATCAAAGGTTCATAATTAAGAGTTCATTGCAAAAGTTCATTTTAGAATTTCCTGTCAAAAGTTCATTGAAAGCATTCCTTTAAAATAACTTATTTTTCTCAAAACATTTCCAAGTCACAATTAAAAAGGTTTTCACATAACAG
Source organism: Artemisia tridentata subsp. tridentata (assembly GCA_021014915.2). Classification (NCBI taxonomy): domain Eukaryota; kingdom Viridiplantae; phylum Streptophyta; class Magnoliopsida; order Asterales; family Asteraceae; genus Artemisia; species Artemisia tridentata. The sequence goes on along the minus strand of CP139501.1, from coordinate 70,662,389 downwards.
ATTCTTATATCAGAGGTCGTAACAAAAGGGAATCATGAAAAAGGTTCAAAGCAAAGAGGATTATAATAAGGATATCAATTCAGATGTATAACAAGTCAGAACATGAAAGAGATCATAAAAGCTCACAAAACAAAGGAATCACACGGAAGGTTCACAAACAGAAGGGAACATAGCAATGGTACAGGGAATCCTAATAAGGAAAATGAAAAACTGAATAAAAGGGAATGAAACGCCCTTACTGAAAAAGGACAGAATATCTGTACCTTATTAGCAGTGCAGAAAAATAAACAAGCACATGAATACTGAACAGATCAAGGCTTCTCCTTCTTCGCACCTAAAGGAGTAGAAGACGGGATTACAAAGGATTCCAATTCAAATTATTACTATTTTAGATTAATTTAAACCCTTATTCAAAGATTATTATGGAATAATGATATATTTTATCAAGTTACAAAAGTCTAGGTTTAATTATGACATGTTTACATAGTTTAGGGTTCTAATTGTAATTCCATTAATTTAATGGTCATTTGTGTAACTATTTTCAAGTTACAGAATTATACACTCATTTTATTCAGAATTACATTTTATTCCCTTAAGTTTCACAATTTACAGATTACACCCCTTTAGTTACATAATTTACAAAACCAACCTTATAATTACATATTTTACAAACTAAACCCTACAATATCCATATTTACCAACCAAGCATATTATATTTCAAATTTACAGAATATACCATCAGAAGTTAGTACATTACATATTTGACCCCTCAGAATTCAGAATTTACATATTTAACCCTTTAAGTTTCCAAAACATATATATTAAGTCATAATTCATAACAATTACATAATTAGCCCAAAAATCCTCAAATTTACACCACAACCTTTTTATATCAGTATTAACACAAAACAACTTCAAAATTCCAGATTTACACTTTTGGTCCCTCACTTTTAATTAATTTCCAAACGTAACCCTATTTTCCCATTAATTCATTATTATGCAATATTTACACTTAGGACCCCAAAATTATATTTTTCCCACATTCCTACAGATGTATATGATCTTACAAAAATATCCTAGAAGTTTCAAACTTGGAAAAACAGGTCCTTATGCATTTAACTTCAAATCGGTAATACTTTTTTACAAACAATTAGAAACCCTACTTTGCACCAATCATTGAACCATCATTAAATCATCTTAAAACACATTAAATGATCAGATATTCATCCAAGAAATCAAACCCTAGAAGCCACGATTTCCTTTTATTTTATTTATTTATTTTTCTAAAATCCGGTTTTATCAATAATTAACCACGTAAATTTTAAGCTTCTAAAAATCAAAACCATATTTTTCCCAGATCATATGACTCATAAGGAACCCACGAAAAATAGTGAACATGCCCAGAAAATTCGTTTAACATATATTGCATATTTACGTATGTTTTAGACACTAAAATTACAACGACTTGATTTAGGCTATTATAATTCGATCTATCATTTTTTCCCAGGTCTAATACATCATAAGAGGTCTAAATAAAATAACCATCATGTCCAGAAATTCGGATTTCATATTATTGTGATTTACGTGTTTTATGACCATTATATTATCATACGCATAATTTAGCATGCATGCTTCGATTCATACAATTTATATGAGTTATATAACATCTAAAGATCACTGGAAAATTGTCATATTAATTTTAAAACGTTTGGTTTAGTCGCATGAATTATTACCTTGTTTTTGAGCAATTCGACAAGAAATCAAGAACAAGAACGAACCAAGGAGAAAACGCAGCAACCCTTAATTTTCCTAGCTTCCTTGCACCTCCAATAACCCCAGAAAAATACTTGCTCAATCCCATAAATCGTGAAGAAGCCTTGGTCGATTTATTTGGATCGCTTAGGGTTTTTTTATGCATAGTCGGTTTATGTTTTTGAGATAGGAATAAAAAGATTTGCTTTAATATCTTAAAACCGACTTTAGGGGGGGCAAGGACCAGAAATTCGGCCTAGAGAATCAAGATAAATATTGGGCTTGATTTATATAATTCTTTCCTTAATTTATATTAGCAATTATCTAATTAAAAGATTTTAAAACATTATATTTATTTAATTTTTATAATTTTCTGAATTTTATATATATAATGAGTATGTTAATTTTTAAATATCCAAAATGATGTAACATTGTCTCAGAAATTTATTTGTTTCAGATATAGTTCGATTTCAGATGTTTTGGAATTATTTCAGAATTTTATAAGTTATTTAATAAGGTTTTATGTTATCAGGGGTAATTTGGTAATTTTATGCGTTATCTGAATTTCAGGTATTACAACTTCTTCCCCACTAACAAAAAAATTTCGTCCTCGAAATTTGCAGAAAGCAGAAAGGAAAGAGAGCAGAAAACAAAACAAAGACATAACAGACTAAGACGAGAATTTAGGTGAAACGAAACAGAACACAACTGACGGTGAACAGACATATGAAAGATTTGTTTCTCATGACTCGAACTTGTAGATTCCAAAATTGTTTAAGATCCTCAGAACAGACATAACATACTGAATCTAGATCAAAAGAATAACATACCAAACGTAATAGATGAAAATCAGATTCTCTCGGGAGAGACAAAGAATTACATAGGATTTTGACGGATATGCCGTTCACAGAAATTGATTAGACAAATCAGATTAGAACGTACAGGAAATAGATCATTGATAACATCAATTGGCAGAAAGTTCTACAATGGAACCTAAGATAGTCATTAGAAGTACAGAGGTCAGCAAAACGCGTGACGAGAATCCAGACGTATCAATTCGCATAACGGTGAAAGCAGATTACGCGTATAGGTAGATTGAACTTAAAGTCTCACTAACGCAGATGATCTCAAACAGTTATCAGAATTTCTAAATATTTAAGGCACTTCTCGAAACATCCTATGCCCACAACAAGTGCACGTTATATGCTGTAAGTATTATCACGTTGGCCAGACGTCATAATACTGGCATCATATAAATATGCCCTCATGATGGTCATATTTTATCTCAAGTTGTGAACAGAATAACTTATCTTAATCCACCTAGTCTTCCTACGGTCTCAGAGTTCATCAAAATCGAATACTCTAACTAAGAGGAGAACGGATCACTCGAAAGAGTTAACGGAAGTCCCAGAATGCCTATCAGAATTTGGTACTTCGCTAAAAGCATCAGGTCATCCTTCATTCGTCCAAATTCACATAACAAAACCATCGCCCAACATACGCAGAATGAACACAGAGCGGAACTACTAATAGGGAACCTAAATCATTCAAAGGATTTTATCATCAGGTAACCGAAATTTAAAATAGGTCAAGAGGAAATGAATTACGTCATCCACAGCTTCATCCATCACATAATTAATTCTTCCAAACACAAACGTTCACTTCAGAATTTTCTTCCATTCAAAATCATGATCTCAATTTCCATTCTCAAGTCTGCTTCTGCTCTCAATTCATCTTAGTACAACTAAAATGGATAAAGAAGCAAGACTGCGAGTCTTGGACAGGTCTACTTGCGCAGTTTGGAATTCGCCAACTCAGACTGCTGTCGTCACCGTATGCCTGGTAGTGGTGTCTGTTACAATCTCTGAATCCCAATCAAATATACTCGTCCAGAACAAAGGTAATTCCATTTAATACGAAGATGGTCTACATGCTCCTCGTTCGTCTCAGAGCAAAAACATGCCGTCATACTATGACAATTGTCCAAATACTCATGAAAAACATGATTCATATTAGCCAACACAATTGGCATTATTTAAAACTCATGATGGTCACAATGAGTACGGAAACAGTTTTCATGAAACGTTTCGGGAAAAACTTCACATCTAATTCACATAACCAAACTTTACGAATAAAACTAAAATACTTTACGGAAGTTGCTCTCAGTTAGCCATCTCCTATCTTAGGAGTTCTTGTGGTTGTTTCATCAGTCCTTCAAACATTAAATGAGGTCGTCTGATACAGAATTTACAAAGATAGAATAATTTAATCATTGATACGCGCCAATGAAAAGGGATTACTATTAGAATTACGGTTAGGTTTACGATAGTTGGTATACTGACGCAAAATTTTCTCTTTCTTCCTCATAAATTAATAGGGGTATTCAAGGGAAACACTGAGGGGGAACAAAAACATATCTCATCAGCTTCTTCAATCTTTCAACTTCTATAGCATCATGGTTCGTCAACTGAGATCGGTTCAGAGTCAATTCTACTTCTCAAACAGGAAGGAAAACCCAAGAGTTTCATCAGAAAGCACCAGAAATTTTGTACCACAAAACTTTCAATGCCAACGCTTTCTCGGGGTAGATACTGTTAGGTATCAGGGAAAATGAAGATCAAATAAGAACGGGGTAAGTGTTTCCATAGCAACATTAAACTTATCAGATTTGAGCGGTTAAAGGTTTTCATAACAAAAGTAGGGGGGATAAATAGGCAAACAATTCAAGGTGCTGGGACCTTATATAGCTATCTAGCACAAGTGACAGGTAGGTTGCGAATTATCGGCAATACGAACATCGTATACTGTCAAAATAAGGCATATGAAATATCAGTTATCAGCATCATCATGCTCAGTTAACAATTTCATACAGAGATGGTGTGTGCATCAAATCCTTCCAAAGGAAAACTGATTGGCAAAATAAGATTCATCGCTCAAGGGAGGGAATAAACTTCTATATCTGAGGTTAATAATCACCAGAGTTCTAATGGGAGTAGTAATAGATTTGCAAGACAGAATAGTATCAGGTGCTACTTTTACATCAAGTATGGGTAATGGATTTAGAGAATGGGTGAAACACATTAGGGTTAAATCACCTTCGAAATGATCGGAGAAAATATCAACTGTTTATCAAACAGATCGAAAGTGAAGGTCAAAATCAGGTAGTGGCAGCAAAAGTTTAACAATCGGTAATCATGGCAAGGGTTCCAAAAATTGTTTCAAACGCCAAAGGTGAGACATAGGAGGATAGTCGTCAGTACTAAATGGTCAGTCCATCAATCCTTATAAGAATAAAATCAAGGTTACTATCAAAGAAAGACGGATCAACAAGGAATAATCTTATCGTTCAGAATGAGAAGGAAAATATTTTACACTCGTGGTTAAACACCACAAAACTTCTCATGGGAACAGGGATGGTTAAGACGAAATCAAATAGTGTCAGAAGATTTATAGAACAGCATGTACCAAGTATATCGTCGCCATAAGGGTTCTCAGAATGCCCGAAGGGGCATTAGAATGATTAACAGAAGGTTCTGAGGTCGGAGTGGAAATCAGAAGGCAAGGATCAAATAATGCCAGATAATTACTACGCAATTTCCAATGCTTCAGATTTTATTTAGGTTTCAATTCTTAGGTGGTGCAAGGCATAAGCTCTAAATATCCAAATGTGATTTTAACCAAAAGCATGACACGAATCAGAGTGGTGCGGAAGCAAGATACTTAAGCAAATGACTTATAGTCTACCCATTCCTCACTGGTCAGAATTTAAGTTCCTATAGGGAAATCCTAAAGCAAATTCTCAGAGGTTGTCCTACGAGCGCCTACAGTGGAAACTTAGTGGTCCAGACTTCACAGGTCAAGGGTAAATGTATTACGAGTCGCAGCCTGTGAGCTCTGATACCATAAATTGTAACACCCCGACCCGGCAAGGGTAAAGATATCACAATAATGGATTCACATCAGATCAAAACAAAGCATACATTTTTAGTAATACAAAAATCTCAAGGATCACAACTGAAATACTGAATCTACAAGGTTACAATTGAGAACTTCCAAAAACAACTACTTCTAATTATGATATCTTCTAGTCAACTCTAATCCAGAATAGCTATCCAATCTTCTAAGTCCAAAGGTATACTCTCCACTCATTCCCAGCTTCCTACTAAAACCTGCCGCAGGAAAAGAAATGCGGCTGAGCTACGAGAGCTCAGTGAACAGATATAATGATAACAAAAGCAGTAATAGAGAGTAGTACAAATAAAATCAAGAATACAGATCGTACCGATACAAATCAAAGCGAAAGGAGTAAGGTACGGAATAAGGACAAAAGAAAAGAAATAAGAAAAAGGAAACAATAAAGTTATAGAATAAGGGAAAAACAGAAATCTGTCACGAGCCCAGATAACAGATTATACCATAGCATAACAAAATAATAAAACAAACCTGTGTAGAGTGATCAGCTCTCAGACAATGTGAAAGACGTGTATCGCACACACCATCAGTCACCAGATATAATAACAGTAAACATATAACATAAACAGAGACAGATCAAATCTAGAGTGCACCCATACGCCCCACAGATAATTCAATAATCATAATATAATGGCCATACCAGATAATAAATAAGGGACGGGACATGTCATCACTCTCCTGCCCTAGAGTCATGTCAGAGGTGCGTCAATGACATGGACATGAAACCCTCATGCCTAGTGATTGGCTCGGACATCAGACTGTAGGTCAAAGGTCAGATGTACTATCAAAATAATCAAAGGTCATATCTTAAGGGTCATGGCAAAAGGTTCATGTCAAACAGTTTAGAAATAAATGTCAAAGGTTCAAATCAAAGTTTATCAGATTAAGTTTTATATCAAAGTTTAAGTTCAGATTAAAAGGATTATATCAAATGGTTCAGAAGATTATATCAAAGGTTCATAATTAAGAGTTCATTGCAAAAGTTCATTTTAGAATTTCCTGTCAAAAGTTCATTGAAAGCATTCCTTTAAAATAACTTATTTTTCTCAAAACATTTCCAAGTCACAATTAAAAAGGTTTTCACATAACAGATTCTTATATCGGAGGTCATAACAAAAGGGAATCTTGAAAAAGGTTCAAAGCAAAGAGGATTATAATAAGGACATCAATTCAGAAGTAAAACAAGTCAGAACATGAAAGAGATCATAAAGGCTCACAAAACAAAGGAATCACACGGAAGGTTCACAAACAGAAGGGAACATAGCAATGGTACAGGGAATCCTAATAAGGAAAATGAAAAAACTGAATAAAAGGAAATGAAACGCCCTTACTGAAAAAGGACAGAATATCTGTACCTTATTAGCAGTGCAGAAAAATAAACAAGCACATGAATATTGAACAGATCAAGGCTTCTCCTTCTTCGCACCTAAAGGAGTAGAAGACGGAATTACAAAGGATTCCAATTCAGATTATTACTATTTCAGATTAAGTTAAACCCTAATTCAAAGATTATTATGGAATAATGATATATTTTATCAAGTTACAAAAGTCTAGGTTTAATTATGACATGTTTACATAGTTTAGGGTTCTAATTGTAATTCCATTAATTTAATGGTCATTTGTGAAACTACTTTCAAGTTACAGAATTATACACTCATTTTATTCAGAATTACATTTTATTCCCTTAAGTTTCACAATTTACAGATTACACCCCTTTAGTTACATAATTTACAAAACCAACCTTATAATTACATATTTTACAAATTAAACCCTACAATATCCATATTTACCAACCAAGCATATTATATTTCAAATTTACAGAATATACCATCAGAAGTTAGTACATTACATATTTGACCCCTCAGAATTCAGAATTTACATATTTAACCCTTTAAGTTTATAAACCATATATATTAAGTCATAATTCATAACAATTACATAATTAGCCCAAAAATCCTCAAATTTACACCACAACCTTTTTATCTCAGTATTAACACAAAACAACTTCAGATTTCCAGATTTACACTTTTGGTCCCTCACTTTTAATTAATTTCCAAACGTAACCCTAATTTCCATTAATTCATTATTATGCAATATTTACACTTAGGACCCCAAAGTTATATTTTTCCCACATTCCTACAGATGTATATGATCTTACAAAAATATCCCAGAAGTTTCAAACTTGGCAAAACAGGTCCTTATGCATTTAACTTCAAATCGGTAATACTTTTTTACAAACAATTAGAAACCCTACTTTGCACCAATCATTGAACCATCATTAAATCATCCTTAAAACACATTAAATGATCAGATATTCATCCAAGAAATCAAACCCTAGAAGCCACGATTTCCTTTTATTTTATTTCTTTATTTTTCTAAAATCCGGTTTTATCACTAATTAACCACGTAAATTTTAAGCTTCTAAAAATCAAAAACATATTTTTCCCAGATCATATGACTCATAAGGAACCCACGAAAAATAGTGAACATGCCCAGAAAATTCGTTTAACATATATTACATATTTACGTATGTTTTAGACACTAAAATTACAACGACTTGATTTAGGCTATTATAATTTGATCTATCATTTTTCCCAGGTCTAATACATCATAAGAGGTCTAAATAAAATAACCATCATGTCCAGAAATTCGGATTTCATATTATTGTGATTTAGTGTTTTATGACCATTATATTATCATACGCATAATTTAGCATGCATGCTTCGATTCATACAATTTATATGAGTTATATAACATCTAAATATCACTGGAAAATTGTCATATTAATTTTAAAACGTTTGGTTTAGTCGCATGAATTATTACCTTGTTTTTGAGCAATTCGACAAGAAATCAAGAACAAGAACGAACCAAGGAGAAAATGCAGCAAACCTTAATTTTCCTAGCTTCCTTGCACCTCCAATAACCCCAGAAAAATACTTGCTCAGTCCCAGAAATCGTGAAGAAGCCTTGGTCGATTTATTTGGATCGCTTAGGGTTTTTTTATGCATAGTCGGTTTATGTTTTTGAGATAGGAATAAAAAGATTTGCTTTAATATCTTAAAACCGACTTTAGGGGGGGGCAAGGACCAGAAATTCGGCCTAGAGAATCAAGATAAATATTGGGCTTGATTTATATAATTCTTTCCTTAATTTATATTAGCAATTATCTAATTAAAAGATTTTAAAACATTATATTTATTTAATTTTTATAATTTTCTGAATTTTATATATATAATGAGTATGTTAATTTTTAAATATCCAAAATGATGTAAAATTGTCTCAGAAATTTACTTGTTTCAGATATAGTTCGATTTCAGAAGTTTTGGAATTATTTCGGAATTTTATAAGTTGTTTAATAAGGTTTTATGTTATCAGGGGTAATTGGTAATTTTATGCGCTATCTGAATTTCAGGTATTACATATGGTGTGATGGATGGGTTCTTCGGTAACCGGAAGAATCCTCGAAGTAGCTGTAGCCGAACTCTCTCCTAGTTCCATGGCTCTCGGTGCTCCTTCCTGGGATCTCCAGTGATGGATGATCGGTAGCAAGAAAGACCATCGGCGAGCATCGACCCTCTTGTGGGTCCCGGTGCGAACTGTAGCCTCATCTCTAACCTGGGCATAGGGGTCCGATAAAGATGGAACTAAGCGGTATGTCCTCTTGCATGGTGGCAGAGGCTCACTGAGAGTAGCTGAGGGTGGAGAAGCAAGGGGTGGAGTAGAGGATGGTAATGGAACAGTGGTGGTCTGGTGATAGAAGATAGTAGGTGGTGGAACTGAGGATAGTGGTGTAAGTGGTGGTTATCTGGAATGCTCAGGAGCTGGGGGTGGTGATATCACTGGAGTCGGAGTTGGTATGAGTGGGGCTGGTGGTGGTATGATCAGTGCTGGTGGTGTACGTACCCGTTTTCGGGGAGTGTGTTTGCGAACATAACTTTCTCCGGGGCGTCGGTAAAGTTGGTCAAAGGGTTCGGGTTCATATGGCTGGAGTTGTCGTACTCGTCCATGCTGGCGAATCGGGCCAGGTGATGGGATTGGTGATGCTGGAGGGGAAGTCTCCAGGTCGGATGCCGGTAGAAATTGCTGGCTTTCCATGTACCGGTCAGTAGCAGGTGACATCGGTATAGCTGCCGTAGCAAAGTCTGAGGTGAATGGTACTGTAATAATCCCGAATAGTAAATGTAAGCTATTAACATAATCATAAATATGTTAAACTTTGTTAAGAACTCGTATAGTAAGCAACATCCTAAAAATGTTGGAAGTGTGTAGGCACGGAGGGCATAAGGTGGTTTTTCTTTACAATGGTCCGTTTTAAAAATGTAGTTATAGTCCAATGTTTAAAATACATCTGGTTCTCTATAACCATGAGCTCTGATGCCAATCTGTAACACCCCCAATTTCGGATAGCAACAGCGGAAGACTTAATTGGGTGTTACGTAGTGGATCTTTAGTCATAACCATAGAAAACGACTTTAGAAAGACGTTTTAAGTTTATCATTCAAAATACAAGCATTTAAAATACAAAGATGTTTCATAGTTAATGCGTTTATTTAGATTTGAATGATAAAACATTTATTTAACCACCCGTGTCGGGTTTAATGCCCACTCCGTGCCTTGAGTTCCAGCCTTTAGTTACCTGAGATAACATGCTAAAAGTCAACAAAAGTTGAGTGATATTCATAGGTTTAAGTTTAATAGTTAGAACACAAGTATAAGAGTTAATTGCATCGAATTACAATTAAACAAGTTAAAATCAAGTTGTTATTGCTTTAAGCTCATGACACGCAACGCTTAACAGGCATCAAATATGATGTAAAGTATATAGGCCCTCGAGATGGGTATTTGCCAATAACCCATGAGTTTGTTCAAATAAAGTGCGCCTGGGTGGCTCATCCTAGCAGACCCAAACGGGGATTGTCAGTCCCAAATAGATCTATTCACAACTATTTACGTTCACTCGCAAGTGATTAAGGTTCATGATTGAGGGACTTTTGGCAATAGCTACTTAAGCAATAATAACAACAGTCATAGCATACAAAAAAATTTGTGTTCATGTTTGTAGCATGTATCTCCCCACAAAAGATTTAAAAGTTTAAGTATGGGCTATGAACTCACCTTAGTAGTACCGTAGTGGTAGTAGTATCGTTACTCAAACGATGAAAGGAAACGGCTTCAACACACGACCTATATAGTATATGGCAAGTTTTAGTGGTTTGATAGTCTAAGTTTGGTTTATCGCGAATCATAACGTTTAAGGTTTTATCGATTGGTAATTTATTTGTAACGTTAAAATATGCATGTTTAAATGATCAAAGTTATATAAAAAATATAAAGTTATATATAAAAGGAATATAAAGTTATATATATATATATATATAGATATATATATATATATTTTATATAACTCTTAGATATGTGCTTGTTCGTTGAAGTATATGAGATTTGCTAAAGAGATCGTTGTTTATAATCGAAGTTAGTTGATGATAAGTTAGGTTCTTCGTTAATGATTTCGTTAAGTGGTTATATATATGTATATAAGTTATATATAGTTACGTATATAGTTATTAGAAAAATGTGGCATTAAATGTCGACTAAACATATTTGTTTCGGGTTTTGGGTTTTGTGAAATATTATCATAAGTATAAAATCAGAAATATCCTTTAGGTTTTACAAAGTTACACTTTTGACCCTAACGGCATAATCTTTTACACCGTTAGTCCTCGGTTAAGTTTTTATTACATTTTTGGTCCAAAACCTTCAATATTTACATTTTGTACTCAAAAGTTCCTGAATTTACAGTTTTTATCAAAAGATTATCAAAATGATAGTTTTTACCGTAAGTTTCCAAATTTGACAATTTTAGTCCTTCGGTTAGCAAACTTTTGCAAATCAAGTCCAAAATTTATAAAAATCAAAGTTTACTATTTTTATTTCATAAATAAGTTTAAAATAGCTTTTGTAACTTATACAAACTGCTTATTATTATCGAGAGCTTATTTTTAGCTTATGGGCTTTTAACGAGTTAAAGGATGGCCCATTATGGGTTTGCGATCCAATGGGTTTAGAGGGGGTTTGGGCTTGGTTACGGGCTTACTTTAGGGTTTTAAAAATATATCAAATGAGCTTATATAATCAGTTTATACAAAAATCTTATAAATAGCTTAGTGGGCTTATTAGCCCAATCGCTAATATTAGTTTAGTTTCTAAAACTGTTGCTCGATCGATTACTTTGGGTTTAAATAAGGTTCGAGTTGAGTTTTCTAGGTTGAAAGAAATACGTAACTCGTTAGTTTGGTAGCTCAACTATTAGGTCGAGCCAAAAAATGTATGAGTTGTATATCGAGATAGAAAAGTACGAGACCAACGCTAACGTGACTTAGCTTATTTGAAAACAGTTTCAAAAGTCTAAAAATTATTCTAAGTATTTTATAGAATTCGGAAGTTGCCAAGGTGACATGTAACGTGTGATGTTTATAATTTATACGTTTATATAGAGTTCGAATATTTGTTGATCTCGATAGTTAGCATATCCAACATTTAGAGTGTCGAATAAAACATCAGTATTGTTAAGGAAGTTTACGAAATATCGGAACGAAATGAATCGTGACATGCAAATGTAACTAACGTATGAAATTGAAAAAAGTGAGAAAATGGCTTACTTCACCTCAAAAGGTGGGGCGTATCACTATGTCGAGATTGAGTTAGGCTGAAAGAATGATGTAGCTCGATTCTTTAGACTTCAAAGATTTAGGAACGAGTAAATGTGGCTCTTTGCTTGACTCGAACACTTCTTAATTCGCGCCAAAGTTAGGCGTGATCAACATGTTTATAGACTTAGAGAAATATTTGAGTGGGATTTGCTTGTGGATGGTTGAATGCCGAATGTTTGAGGGGAATTTAAGGGCAATTCATTGAGTGTTAAAATGAATGCAATGATGAAGAATGATGATGTTGTAAGATAGTAGCAGGAAGTGTCATTTAATTGTCAAGTTTGAGTGTGGAAGGAAACTAAATTATGGTTGCTTGTGGTATCCTTGGCCGGCGGTAAACACCAAGGAGAAGGTGACAAAACAATTCTTAAGGGTTAGTTCTTGAGGTTAGTTCGAGTATATCATGTGTTTAACACATTTTCGACTTGGCCAAAAATAGAAGTAGGGTCGTTTGATAGTTCGTTCACTCGATAAAAGCTTGGGCGAATTCATTTGCTAGCCAAAATATATTTTTGGCTCGAGTTGGGTGTCATGCGAGACAACACTAGGCCAAAATGTGAAATTTTGAGTTGTGTTCACAATATGTCAAGTGTGTCGAGCTTTGGAGATTTTTAAGTAATTAATTAGTCGAGTTAGGATGTGAGGTTTGTTGCACTTGTTTCTTAGTTAGGTCGAAAATTGAGTTGTGCCAAATAATTATATTATTGTTAAGCTAGATTTTTCGTATAATGGCCAAAGTGTTCGTCACTTGAGCAGCCAAACGAAAATTTATATATAAGTTTTGAGCTTTAGGTTCGTTTTGGGCTCGTCAGGTGGGCTAGCCCAATGAAGAAAAGAAAAGAATTATTAAGGGTCCAATTGGTGCGTTCGGTTTGTAGTATTTTTGGGTCGAGGCCCAATGGTTTTAACAGTCCATTTGGGTGTTGGGTCGAGGCCCAATATAGTTACTGAGTATTCGTGATAATTTTCGTGAGCTCGGGAATGTATTTGATCACGTTCGGTTAATTAACGAAACGTATAAACGTTAAGTATTAAACGTTAATGGTTTTAGATAATTTCGCGATTTTAGACTATCAAGGTTTGTGTGTAAGCATCGTTTCTAGGTAATTGGTAATCACAATATCGTTGTGATTAAAACTAGTATAGCATAAATAACAAAAAAAAAATTTGTTACCAGTATAAATGGTTATTTAAATAACGTAATGATTCGTTAATCATTTATTAGCATTTACTGTTCATAGGGAAAATTACGAGAGGTTACAATTAGCATGAAAAGGCTTAAAGAAGATGAGCAAAGAAGGGCTAATCTAAAAGTTAAACTAATGAGGGAGATGGAAGAGAAAAAGGGAGCTGGAGGGTCCGGAACCATACATGAAGTCGCTTCAACCCATACTGATCCGAATAATCAACCCGGAGGGTCTAAAGCTGCTACCACCACAGCTCAGCCCAATACGGTTAATCAACCCGAGAGGGCTGAGTCTGATATTTCTCCACAACCAAGCTCGGTTAATCAACCCGACTTGGAAGAACAAACACAGTCAGAGAAGGAGAAAGAAAAGGTCTTTACAGATGAAGAAATACCTGATGACATGTTTGACATTGACAAGGAGAAAGAACCATAACATGATGATACTATGGATTGGAACAACTCTAAGGAAGAATGGGAAATCATTGGGGATAAAACCACAGAAGCTGCCAAACAGCTTGAAGCAGAGCATGAGGCAGACTTAAAGAAAAAGGAGGAGGATGAAAGAAAGAAAAAGGAAGAAGATGAAGAGGCAGAAAAAGAGGCCGATAGCTACATTCGTTCACCATCAAACACTCCACCTCATCTTGCTATGGTTGATTATGTACCACAACAGGAGCCACAATCAGAGACTCAGATTCCTCTTTTTTCATCTCCAAAACCCACAACACCTCCAGAGTCACCTCCTAGAACTCCAACACCTCCACCGTCACCTCACAAAGAATTAACACCTCCCAACTCACAATCATCAATTCCTTCACTCACTGCATCATCTTCAAAGTCACCATCACCATCAAAAGGCAAAGCAACCGTTTCAGAAACAATAAAAAAGGTCATAAAAAGTAAGAATGTAAGAAAGATTGCTCGTGTCACAAGGGTCGAAGTCATCTCTCCAGCTGCAAAGAAGTTAAAGAAGGCAGCCAAACTTGCCCCAGAAAAGAAAGACAGACACCTAAGTGACCAACTGAATGAGATGAAAACCTTGGTCAAGGATCTGTCAGGTCAAGTTAAGGAGTTGAATACAACAAAGAAGTTAATGGATGAGTTTCTGAGTGATGATGTCAATGAACGTTTACTCAAGGCGACTCGGGGCAATACTAAGCACTATGTCAAGCAATTCATGCCTGAAGTTCGGGAAAACCTTAAGGAACACATCGACAAATAACTCGAAGAAAAGCTTCAAAACATAGCTGCATCAACAACTCATCTGAAACACATCTATGATTACTCTGTTGAAGTACTTCAGCTGGCCCTTCTCACCAAACTCACCGCACAAACCACCTTAACTGACACAGAAATGGCTCTCATTTCGGCCATTCAGGATAATGTGGCATCATGCAAGGTCGCAGCTAATCAGGGAAAACGTACTCGTGAGGATGATGACGAAGACCAAGACCAAGATAACACAGCAAAAAGACACAAAACTGGAAGCGGATCTGGAATTCACATCAACGAGCCAACCGGAACAACAACTTCTTCTCAACCTCCAAAGGCTCCAGAATCTGGACCAACTACTGATGAGCATCAATTTGAGCATTTCACCACAGAAAATGTGGAATTTCAACCGCAAGATGATCAACCACAATCACCACCTAAGTCCCCTCCAAAGTCAAAGCCTTCAAGCAGCAAGAAATCTTGCAAACAAGTCAATGTAGTCTCATGGCTTGATAATGATGATGATATCCAAGGCAATGACTGGTTCGATCAACTTGCTAGTGCTCAAATCTAAGAGGATGAAGTTTCTAAGATTGAAGACAATACTTTTGCAATCACACAGCAAATCAAAAGTACTCTGGATATAAAAAAGATGACCAAACGAGAACTTCGCCGAATAAAGAATGATGCTTTCAATCTCCTCAAAGACAAATCTCAGAGTGTTGCTGAACTAGAGTATCATCTTGAAAACATTGCCCGAGCAATGTCAAGTGATTTTGACTGGACCAATCCAGACATAATCTGGGTTGATGGCAGAGACAGTAAGAACCGTCCTTACATTAGAGATTGGACCAAGCACTTCCCGTGATACGCAAACATCACATCTCAAAAATCCCTTTCCAATTCTTTTTCAACAAAGACCTTAAACTTCTCAATCATGGAGCATCAAGCAAAACAAAACATGCAACGTCAATCACCTTCACTCCAGCAGCTCATTACACACAACCAGCCATCGAGGAAGCTGATTTGCACCAACAACTCTTCGTCAAACACCAAGTGAACTATGATCGTGATACTAAACTTGGAATCTATCACTGGTATGAAAAAAGGAAGACATGGTACATGTATAAACTTTCCGACAAGTCTCGTGAAAAAATATACAGTGACCTCAGGATTATGGCAGTGGTTAGTGTCCGAGGATCAAAGAAGTATGATTACACCTTTCTATCTGAGATCACTGTCCGACGACATGACAACAAACTCTACTCGTTCTTCGAGGCAGACTTCCCAGATCTAAATCTCAATGATATTGAAGATATGTACCATATGAAAGTACAGGGAAAGCTGCAACATCTCTCTACCGATCTTCAATATGCTTTCAGTACGGCTATCTGCCATTTCATTCGGAGAACGATCATCAAAGAACGAGTAGAGGATCTTTAGCTGGGAGTGGAAAGCTATCAAGTAAAATTGAATCTCGTTGAGCCTGTCATACATCTTGACAACAACCATGATCCTCAATACACCATGAAAAGACACCCACTCTTTGGTTTTGTCTACAGAAGTACAACGGGATTCAATCTCTTCATGTCATTCAATGAGGTTCACAAATTCTGTGATGACACACTGAAGAACCTTCGTGACGGATTAGTACATAGAGTTCGTGATCAAGAATTAGGAAAGACAAAGAGATGGAATAATGAAGAACTAAGGCAAGTGAAGCAGTTTGTCTGGAAGATTGAAAGAAGATTGGTTCGTAGAGATCAGATACGATGATTAGAGAGCTATGTTGGCGGTCGTCCACCCTTTCCAATCAGAATCTTTCAAAGGCCAGATCCAGTCTTCAAAATATTCATCAATGGAGCTTGATGTAAGAATTTGATATTATTATTCATTATTCTTATATTTTCTTACATTATGATTGTGACATAATGGCTTGTGCACTCATAACAGTGCACAACCTGTTCCTGTAAAGAAAGGACCCTGAGGTATGCTTCAGTGCCTCAATCCTAATCAAAGGAGCGAAAGCTTCTTTCTTATAAGTAGAATGAAACCTGAATGTTTTCTAAGTTTTTCAAACATTCTGCTCATAAGAACAAGTATTCCCTTGTAAAGGGGGAGTATTTGAAACCTAATCTTTGTTCAACACAAAAGTTCTTGAAATTCTTCCCTAAAACTCAAAAATAGCATATTTTAATCATAACGTTTTTTCAAAAACATCATGAGTATGCTATTTTTGAGGGGGAGAATAGCTGATGATTAAAATATGGTAAAGGAAAGATGGAATCTCATAAGTGCTCGACTCAGAATTGACCCTCAAATTGACGATAGGAAAAGTCAGTAGTCGAAAGGACATGTCCCGGACGGGTAATAATTTCAAGCCAATTTATCTGGTGATGTAAGCGTGTCTCGCAAAGGACGTGTCTGAGTAGAATGTACCGATTTTGAGCGATCTTCCTTGAATGTGAATCTGGACGGGTAATTATTTCAAGCCAGCTCGTCTGGTGATGTAAGCGTGTCTCGCAACGATCATGTTCATTGAAAATCAATCAATTTAAAAGTGCCTACTCTTCCCGGCATGTGCAAATTTACTATTAACTATATATGAGCACATGTTAAGGGGGAGTCTTTCAAAAAAACGCAAAACTCTCATGGTGTCAATAAAATGTTTTTCACAATCATCGACACTTTGAGAGATTTTCAATGGATTGGTTTATGGCATCATTTGGATAGTCATGGAGATATAAGGTGACTAAGGTTTAGGAAAAACCGTCCTATGATCCGCCAGAGGCGGAGGGATCTACCCAATGACAATTCCCATAGTTTAGAACTAGAAAGTCCTAGGTATGATACAAAAAAGGAGAAATGAAATGAAAGGAGAAAGAAGGGGTTGAAGAATTAAAAAGAAAAGCAAAGAAAAGGGTGAAAAGAAATAGCCCTCCATTTGTTCAACCTTAGGACAGACACCGGGTTTAATTCATAATCTACTGGTTGCCTGAGCATCACCGGTATTGAAGATAAAAAACGTCATGGACCTAGTGACGCACTGCACTAAACCTTATAGCCACTCAGGTGTCTCTCAAAAGACACTTGTTTCATTTCACATGGAGAACCCTACATCATCTATCGACCTCTCACTACCAGATGTGTTGATATTGAAAAGGAGGCACTCTGCTCCACGCCTCCGTCGACCAAACAAATGTGCACTAATCGAGTCTAGAGCCATGAGATTCATCAGAGATCTCTTGGGAACACTTAGTATTACACTGTTGTTCTACATCATGGGCAGCAGGTGTAAAATTAAGAAGAGTCCTTCGCAGATCTTAGCAATCTCCTAAGAACATTCTTGAGAGAATTCACAATTGTGATTCTCAGTGATAGAATGGAAATCTTGCCAGGATAACATCAAACAACCCTGATAGCAGGTCACTTCGGTAAGTCCTTGTGGGTTACGCTTAGTGTTTGCTCCAAACGGTCTACAGTCGTGGGGTGATCTCCAGCGACTCACTGAATTGTGGGTGCACTTCGGTGTGTCATTGTAAGCCCTTTCGGGGGTATCCGGTTCAGAATGGCCTGGGCAAGGATTAGAGAAAGTCTTCACACTATGCTGTTGACAATCTCGAAGTCTGAGCCTGTAAGTGCCGGTTTGTTCGTGTTGCTGCTGCTGCTGCTGCGGAGGAACCACAATCAAGACTCCACCTTGCTCATATTCCAAAGATGTGTTCTCACAAAGACTCAAAAATAACAAAAGTTCAACAAATGTTAATGAAAAGTCAAAGTTCAAGCACTACAACCTTTCACGAGTTAAAGATTGAAGATGTGAGAACAAATTGCAGATCGAAAGTCAAAAGATATATGAGCATGGTGGAGAAGATGTGAAGACACCAGTAACAAAGACCATTGGAGAATGGCAGATCAGTACCATATCATATCATATCAGAACAAGTACGAAGGAACAAAGATTATGAACACGTCTGAAGCCCAAGTAGCAAAGATGACCAGGACTTAGGGGGAGATTGTTAGGAACACATTTTGTAAATTGTCAAGTCTTAGTCATTTGCGATAAATAGTTGCTCAAATATGGATTCTATGTTTTTAATTAGAGGTCCGGTCCATAAGGAGTCCATGGGTCGGCCACTTAGCTAAAATACTTCTAGAAACATTCATGTAAGGGTTGCCCTAATCTTCGCCTATAAATAGAAGGTTACGGAGCTCATATTTCTTGTTGGTTTTCATTTTTATGCGTAAGCTATGTCCAAATGTTTAGTGAATGTGAATCATCCATCTTTCTTTCTTCTTAAATCTCTTCTCTATCAATCTCTCTTCTCTCGTATTTACTTTATTAGTTGTTAATCTCTTTCGTAGCTTATAGAGTAGTTGTTATCGTAGTTATATAGTTGAGTAGATTGTGTTTTACGTTAATTACTAGGACCTACACCAAATGAATGGTTCCTTTTATGTATCGAAGGATTCGTTTAACCTCAGATAGGTGCCTTTCAGTAGGTCGAGACTGATATCGGGAGCAAAGATATACAGCAAATACAATATCTGGTCGGCTGGCTGTTGGATACATGAGTGACCCAATCATACTTCGATATTTTGTAGGGTCAATTGGTGTCCCATGTAAATCAGCATCCAGCTTTGGAGATAATGTAGACATAGGATTATTATATGTGTCACAACATGTCATGCCATGTTTCTTTAAAATCTCTAGAGCATATTTGGACTGGTTTAGAAAAATACCACGGGGGGATTGATGAACTTGAAGTCCTAAGAAGAACGTAAGTTCACCCATCGTAGACATCTCCAAATTTTGTTTCATTAGTTTAACAAAAGCATTCGAGTACTTTTTATGTGTTGAACCAAAAATGATATCATCAACATAAATTTGAACAATTAAGATGTCCTCCTCGTGTTTTTGAATAAACAGTGTAGGATCAACAGATCCTTTGGTAAAGTGATTAGCTATTAAGAATGCTGAGAGTTTATTGTACCATGCCCTCTGGGCTTGTTTAAGGCCATAGAGGGCTTTCTTGAGTCTGTACACATGGTTTGGATGTTCTGGATCGATGAAGCCCTCTGGTTGTGTGACATACACTTCTTCACGGAGTTGCCCATTCAGGAATGCAGTCTTCACGTGCATTTGATAAATGGTGATGTTCTTATGGGCAGAATACGCAAGAAACATGCGGACAACTTCAAGTCTAGCCACTGGTGCAAAGGATTCTTCAAAGTCAATGCCTTCTTCTTGCCTGAAACCTTTGGCAACCAAACGAGATTTGTTACGAATAAGTGTTCCATCAGCATCCAGTTTGTTTTTCCAAATCTATTTAAGTCCGACAACGTAGACTCTATCAGGTCTTTCTACTAATTCCCAAACTTCAAGACGTTTGAATTGATCAATTTCTTCTTGAATTGATTCAATCCAATTGTCATAAGTCAAGGCTTCTTTAATATTTTTTTGGTTCTGCATGATTGACGGTAAGTGCATAAATACTTGTTTCACCATCTGTGTGAAGTCTTTTCCGTGTCATGACTGGATTGTCTGGATTACCAATCACATTCACTAAAGGATGATCTCTTGTCCATTTGTGGGTTGAAGGGTAATGTTGAAAATTGTTGTGCATATTAGACGGATCCAAGTTGCTTGTGAACGACTCAGCAATATCGGGAACGGTTGGAGCCGGAGCAAATGGAATAAAAATGCATTTTCGCCATAATTTGCAGGTGTGGGTACTTCCTGTTGTAGGGGATCTTCAGTTGAATTCTCAGTATTGGAAGCGGTTTGTTCTTCTTTTGATGGTGATTTTATTGGAGGTGCATCTGCAGCAACTGTTGTTGTAGTAGCAGGTGTATCAGGTTCTGGAATATGATCAGGTTGTGCAGTGGAACTGGTAGATACATCTGGTGCACGACTAACAAGGGAATCATCGAACAGTGAAGCAAACAAGTTTTTCAAATCCTTATGGTTGAGGGAGAGTGGTGTATCTGATTGATCGGGAAAATTGAGACGGTAAGTTGCGGATCCTAAGCAGTTTTGCTCAGAAGCCATTTCTGTGAGTTCATCAAAATTAGCATGTATTGTCTCTTAAATTTCTCTAGTGCGACGGTTCCAGATACGAAAACCTTTAGAATTCTCATGGTATCCAACAAAGATTCCATTATTAGCTTTGGCTTTCAGTTTTTCAAAGTCATCACGATCATTATTTGGGTAACAAAGGGCCCCAAATACATGAAAGTAATTTATGTTCGGTTTAAGGTTGTGGACAAGTTCATATGGAGTTTTGTGATGCCTTTTGTTGATCATACAACGGTTTTGAGTGTAACAAGCGATTGAGACAGCTTCAGCCCATAGGTAATCAAGTAATTGAGCATTGATTAACATCGTCCTTGCAGCTTCCACTAACGTCCTGTTGCGTCTTTCGACAACCCCATTCTGTTCTAGACTTCTGGCAATAGATGTTTGATGTTCAATTCCCACTTTCTCAATGTAATCACGAAGAGTTTGATTCTTGAATTCGGTTCCATTGTCTGTTCTGACTTTTCTAACTGTATTTCGAACCTGAACCTGAATTTTAGTGAGAAAGGTGATGATCATCGAAGGAGCTTGATATTTGGTTTGTAGAAAGTAGACCCAAGTCCATCTGGAAAAATCATTGACAATTACCAATATGTAGCGTTTCCCGTTGATTGTTTGAACACGCATCGGGCCACATAAATCCATATGGAGAAGTTAAAGAACATGATCAATACCGTGCACGGTTTTAGAAGGAAAATTAGCACAAGTACTTTTCCCTTGTTCACATGCTGGACATAGGTGATCTTTTGCATACCGAAACCTTGGAAGACCGTCGACTAGTTTATGACGAGCAAGATTTTTCATGGTCTTGAAATTCAAATGGGAGAGTCGTTTGTGCCATAGCCATGATTTTGTAGAGTGTGCTTTGGAGAGTAAACATATGGGAGAAGAAGCGGTCATGTCAAACATAGAAATGGTGTAGAGACTCGTTCCGCGTTTGGCCATCATGAGGTCGTTTCCTTGTAAATCACAAATGAAGAAAGTTTTCTCCCTTAAAGCTACTTCCAAATCACCATCACAAAATTGCCCTACTGAGAAAAGGTTATGTCCAAGGCCTTCGACATAATATACACGGCTACTCTCGATGTATCCATTGACATAGTCTCCATAGCCCATTATAGCAGCAAAATGATCATTCCCGAATCTGACAGTTACTATGAACTTTGCAACAAAGTTTACTAAAAGTTTGAGGTTGCCTGTCATATGCCGGGAACAGCCACTATCAACAATCCAAAGAACTATTTCAATTACCTGCATCATATGAAGACAACGCAGATGGATAGATGGTAACGGTGGAACCCATTGGGTTAGTAGCACAGTTATTAAGCATTTTAGGTAACCAATGAAAACTAGGTTTCCTCTGTAGCCAACGTTGCCATGTCCAACTAGATTTAGCTTTCTTCTTAGTAAATGCACTAGGTGATTGGATTGTTTTAGTAGCAACTAAGGTTTTGTCTACGGCAGTCTTAGAAACTATACTGGGCAGTTTTCCTAATATTGACTTAGCAGCAGTAGTAGGCCTAGAGGAAATGCCATATGTTCGTTTCATATTACGAGACAAAAGAGATTTTGCAACACACTTTTTATGATCACCAGATAATATACTTGTACGAAAAAACACACAAGAAGCATCAACATTTAAAACATTCATAACATTTAAAGTCTTAGCATTTGTTACATCAAGATTAGAATTACAAGTTTTTAAATTTGATTCTACATCAGACGCATCTTGCTTTTTATTCAAACTCCTAAGGTGGTCTTCTACTTCTTGGACTTTTAGTGTGCCGCTCTTACGTTGCCAGATACTAGTCTTCTTTTTGGTGCTCTTAGGCCTGGATCTGTTAACGCTAGGAGGGGTGACTATTCCTGTAGATGTTGAAGCATTTACATTAGTAGTATGATAAGATGCTTTCTAAGGTGTTTCATCTATTTTATACATTCCTAGTGCAATCACATTTGTGTGAACAGACTTCTCTTTTTCAAGTAGTTTAATTTTCTCTTTTAGTTCAATGATGATGTGATTCTTTTGTTGAATTTTGGAATTCAATTCTCGATTTAAGCGAACAGTGTCATTCTGATTTTGACAAACTTCATCAATGTCCTTTTCATATTCGAAAATTTGACCTTTTAAAATAGCATTTTCCTTTTCAAGATTCTTAACTTTGGAAGCGTGACTGTTTTAAAAGGACATTGATTCTTTTTTACTTTGTAATTTTAACTCAAAATCAAGACTCTGATTTAGAAACCATTGCAGCTTTTGATTGAGTTGAAAATTTTCTTTTGACAATTTACTTTGCACATCATCATTGATTTTGCTAATTCTCTCATTTTCTCTTTTCAAATCCACAATTTTAACTCTCAACTTTTCAGTATCAGCAGAATGATCATCAACAAGCATTGCATTACAAGACACATAAATGGAATTCATGAACACAGAGATAATATTAGAACATAGAACATCTTCCAAGAGTCGATCTGCTTCTTTTTGTAAAACTTGGTTTCTACGTTTATGTTTTGAGATCGCATTTTTAGTTCCATTGAAAGTGTTCATCATGGATGTTACTTCTGATTGAAGTTCCTATTCCCAGTGTGTAGCACGAAGACCCAAATGTTGAACATATGGTAAAAATTGTTTTTGAAAAATTTATCTCTTTTCTTTTTCATAAGGAGAAAGAAAAGTGGAAACTTTTATTTCAGAATTACGTTGAATTGCTTGTTCCAAAAATTTTATGTCTTCCATAAATGTATTAAAATATCTAATTACAAGACATCTTTTTGGTAATGGTGCAATTACACCCGAATTTGGTAAAGGACAATTTACTTGTGCCACTGGTTTGACAGGACCAACCTCAGAAGAAGATTCATTCATTTGCATTAAAAACCATGATTGTTCTGTTTTATCTTGTTGAGGAACGAAGGTGTCGGTAATATGAGGTACTTTTGTGTAATCAAATGGTTTATTAAACTTGACATTGCTCGTTTTAGATCGACTCTCTTCTTCCTGTTCCATTTCTTCCTCACAATTATATACAACAACACGCATAATAGAGTCATCAAAAAGATGTTATATAACTTCGGATTTTCCTTGAGTGCTTTCGGTAAAAAACGTGGTTTGTCATCCCCAATAACAAAACCATATCCTTGGGGATTTTGCTTTAGATTAAATTTCTGAATTGTTGTTACTGACTTACCAGTTTTATAAACAACTTTTTGAAAGTCTTTTAGTTTACATTGCAACTCTACGAATTCCTTAAGATATGAATCAATCCGTTTCCTTGACACTTTTTTGTGTTCAGAAAAACTATTTTGACAAGTTGACAACTCTCTATTTGTTTTTGAAAGTTCTGAGTGTTGGTGTTCAACCTGTTTTTTTAGATCTAATTTTTCTTGTTCCATTTGAGAAATCAAGTCATTTTTGGAATGGATAATTACCAAAATAGACCGGGCAACCAAGTGGTTGGCGGTTTTCACCCCGAAATCGGAAACTTCTGATATTAGACCAGGCAACTAGGCATCTCGACCCATACGATGACAAGTGTCCTTCAGTTGCCCAAAAAATACACAAGTTGTGTTGCAAACTGCAAAAATTTCCTATAATTAACAACGTTTAATTATTTATTAATCTCCGGCACTATTTTTAATCACCATTTTTACGAGAAAATTTAAAATTTATTTATTATATTATTTTAACGCTAAAACGTTATCACATAATTCATCAAATGACGGGACGAGTTCAACGCATATTACGAAATTTAATTATACATAATTAACACCTAATCGGGCCAAGATTAACTCAGCCCAATTCTATTCCATGCGTACTGTTCATTCAGCCCACCTAAGCCCAACATGATTTTTATTATTTCATGTGAATAAACCCGATCCAAACCCCTCTCCAAAACGCCTCTCATTCTCTCGAATCTTAAACGCGACATATGAATGTTTTTACGCAATCTCACTCACCTCCCACCAGACTATTAGAGTGTTGATTTTCTGATTGTGATGTCGAGTTTTGATACGTTTTTTAATAGCCAAAGTGATTGGCCATATTACACCCAGTCGACACATAGCCAAAAATCCCATACCTAACCATTTTGATTCCAACTTGATTCCACGCACTCCTAATAAATTTTCTAGCCTAAGTTCATGTTAATGGACAAGTTTCAACAACGAGGAACAGGTATTACACGATTTATCCAAATCGTGTGCTCCTTTAATGCTAGTCGACATATATATGTTCACAAAACAAATATCAACTTTCCTACTCACTGACATTCCTTTCTGAAGTCTTTGTTTGTCAGAAATACATCTCTAAATTCTCTCATTCACTGACAAGGAACAGTAGGGCAATGTAGAAGATATTTTAAAACCATTACAATGTCATACATATTACATATTTACTTCTATAACTATCCCTAGCTCACCACCTTCTATCACTTGTCCAATATCATCATCTTAACTTACATTCACTCTCAAAAATAACCAAAGAAGGCCAGAAGATCTTTGTTATTCGTTTGGAAGCTTGTCAAAGGAAACGGGTTTTAATATAAATCGTATACTTGGGTTTAAGAGATCGTGGGTTATTTCCTTGTGTTCCATTCATTCTCACTCGAGTCTCTACCACCCTTAGAGGTGTAGTAAGTACCCACAAACCTTCTTTGAATTCATTTCGTACGTTATTATTTATCCATGCATCATATAGAAACCATACTCGTACGTATTCATTTTACTTATTTATTTACGTACACAATCTCATGTAGAATACTAAAAGTGACTAGCCTCCCTTGCGGAAGGCCTAGGAGTCACGATACACACTCATCTCACATGCATCTCTCGAAGTCATTTTGTACCATGTTTAAATCGTATAAAACTCAAACACTTAGAGATTTTCTAAGTCTTTTACTCAGAATACATGTTTCATTCGACCATAAAAACGACCACATATAAGGAAATTGGACTTAACAACCATACTATATTTTTACGTAACCTAATAGACCATGCTACGAGCTAAAAGTTTCATAAATATAGTGAATAAAGATAAGCTCGTTTGAAACTTCTAAAATGGCCAATTTGAATAAATACATGCGTATGAGACACAAAATCTGAAATCTTTCTAAGTCTTTTTCACCCAGAAAATATCTCCAGGTCGCGACCTAAAGGGACATGTAAAACCAACTTTCGCTTAACGACATGTCAATATTTTTATACAACCTGATTTCCTATACTACAAACTAAAAGTTTCGTATTTATACTTTGTAAAGATGAACTCGTTTAACCCCTTGAAATTGGCCAAAGTAAGTCGACCAACCCAATTCTCAAAACAGTTTATTATTTTCAAAATTGGATTATAAGCCCAATAAGCTCTTTTTAAGCAAACCGTATAAGCTAGCCTCAAAAGCTTTTTTAATATGATTTTAGAACATTAAAAATGGGCCTAAGGATAAGCCCAACTTGTCTCAAACCCCCCGGATCACAAAACGTTGACGGGCCTTTAATTAGCTCGTTAAAAGCCCATTTAGTGAAAAATAAACTCTTTTTGCAAATAAGCTATTGGGACAAGTTTTAATAAGCTTCAATAAGCTCCAGAAAAAGTCGCATAACTTTTCCCACATTTTTTGTACGTTTGGACTAAAAATGCAAACTAGTTTCACCCTAAAGGACTAAAACTGCCAACCCATTAAAACTAGGACTAAAACTGCCAAAATAGAAACATTAGGGTATAAATTGATATCATTTGATATTCCAAGCTCAGAATGTAATTTTGGACATGTAGTGGACTGTAAATGCAATTATTATGAAATTAAGGACTAACGGTGCAACGCTAACGCCGTTAGGGTGTAAAGTTTAAAAACAGTAAAATTGCAAGGACCAACAGAATATAATTAATATTTTCATTTCCATATTTCATTTTACGAATTCCCATCACATCACATGCATTTTTGTATATTTCAGTTACTTAATAGTTAACGTTCGTTATATTTATATATAAAACGTTTTAGATGATTTAACTTAACGATTCGTTTCCCCACTTTCGAGGAAATGGCTTTATTGGTTTCAAAGACATAAAACAAGATAATATTATGAAATATATTATTTTTAAACTTTTGGAATTTTAAGCATATCACACTCTCACTTTAACGATCAAGTCGTTATTCGTTCTCATAATCACTTCCACCATTCGTATTTGGTCAGATTCTCAGACTTTCCTATTTACCAGGTTTTGTTTTGAAGCCGTTCCCATAATCTTACTTGACTTTGTAATTCCACCTTATCAAATACGCTCAAGGTGAGTCGTAGCCCCGCTTTTACTCGTTTAAATTACTTTATGAACTCTTTGGGGGAGATACATACTCAAACTGTTTACGTTTACTTTCATACTATGAAAACTCTCATGATTTAATCAGAATTATAACTCCTACTTACCTATTTTGAATTACTCTTTGGGAAAGATATATGTTTGTTTTACTTGCAAATTGTTTGCTTAGCTTAAAAACTGAACTCAAATGGTAGTATTTCCAAACTGCTTGTGGTAACATGATACTGGTTCTCATTTTGTAACATCATGAATGTACATCTCACTGTTATTTGTTAATTTCAAAACTTCAATGGGAATACTTGCTAGAAAAGAGAATACGTATTTTAGGTACACCATTACCTTGATATTGCCTAAGCACCCTTACTGCCAGAAAGTCCATTTATCATGAGCCATTAATCATAAGTAGTGAACGCGAATATAGTGGACAGCTTCGAAACATGTTAGAGGCTTGACATCCTATCCCACTAATTACTTGACGGAATGCCTTTGTGGCTAGTCGTATTAGTCGCGATGCACTATATTTGAGAAAAATAGGAATTGGTAAATCACCTATTACTCGAGGGCATATTTCCATCATTAACTTGATGTGACTCCTCCGTTTTTACGGTTCTTTCTTAACGTTTGCGTGTCATGAGGCTTGGGGAAATATCCATAAGATATTATGTGTCTTCACATATATCTAGATGCAGCTGTATTAGTATTTCACCAGACCTTGATTATAGATTCAGGCATAACATCATTGTTTTCAATCCTTGCTAGGATTATGATCCTATACTTGAACTTAACTGAATTCATATATGATTTACTTGTGGTTACAACCAACACCTCTTATTATTTGTCTCATCACTATTAGCATTTATTACAGTTATTACCTCGCTCTTGGAATCATTGAAATGAATTGTTTATCAGTACTTGAAACTTATTTCGAATATCATTTCACCTTTGAAATTATTGAAACTGACTGGTTACTCATACTTTTACATGTTCAAATATCACTGTATACTCCTGAATTCATTGAAATAAATGGCTTTCCATTAAACTCTATGAACTCACCAACCTTTGTGTTGACATTTTAAGCATGTTTATCTCAGGTAATTAACGGAGCAGGACAAGACACGGAGTGGGCATTTTAAACTCTGATAAATTACATGGTGTAAAAATCAAATATGTCATTCTTTCCAAATTGTCATACCCTTTTTGGTAATTATCCCTTTTTGGAAACAATTAGTTCTCGTATCTGATGTTTTAACTCTTGTTCTTTCACATAAGATTTTTAGAATGCAACTTCAAAACTTTTTTCTAGTTTTTCTTTTGTTTCATAATTTGTAACTTGTATTTTATAGCACTCAACATCCTTAGTCAATTATACAACTTTTGCTTTTAAGTTTCTATTTATCTCATTGCATTTACCAATTTGGGATATTTGTGAGTCCAACTGGGTTTGGGTTGTCAATAGCAAGGTCATGAGTTCTGGATCTAGACCAAGCAAAAGATCATTTTTTTTTCAAATTGATCATTGTTATCATCATCAATTGGATCATCAAATGTAACAACCGGGTTAATTTGATCTTCATCAAATGTAACAACTATGTTCATTAAGTCATCTTCTTAAGGAGATAAGAATGCATCATTTTGAACAATTTGGTCTTCGGCTGATGCAGATGCAGATGGTGATACAATTTCATGTATTAGACATGTTGAATCAGGTACCTGAGACAAGCCGTCAATATCATATACTGGGCCTGTTTCACTCATGTGCATTTCTTGCATGTTGGCCATCAACATCACGGATGTATTAGCTTCCAAGTCTTCCATATCATCATCAGAGTATGCACTTGCCATGAAGTTGTTCTCTTTTTCAGTAAGAGTGCCCCCAGATTCATCCTTAAGTGCAAGAAGTAGTGCTTGCTTGTGGTACTCACTGCCTCTTGTTCTTGGTTTGGGGCATGCACTAGCCAAATGACCCTTTCCATTACGCTTGTAACATCTGACCATTGTATTTTCAATCCCTTGATTCCCGGTTTCAACAATCTCAGCCCTTCTTTGTGGAGTACCAGCATTGTTCCTACTGCCACATGTTGTATTAAACCTCTGACTAGTTCTTGAGTTTCCCATGTAACCTCCTGATGCATTTCTTCCATAAGCTCGGTTCAGAATCTCAACTCTTCCATCTTGGACAACGGCTTGTTTACGAGTGTTGGATGAAGTACGAAGATGGTTGTTGGATTTGTTGGAGAACTTGCAGAAAGCATGAGTAATTAATGCAAATGCTTCATTCAATGAATTGAATGCATCAACTTCATCACTGTTGGCATTGGAGTAAAGCATGGTATCCGTGTTGCCATAAGGAACAAGTTGATTGTTAGTTGATTGCGGTGCTGATTCATATGGAACGAGTTGATTCGATGAGGTTTGTTGAGGATAAGCAAAGTGATGTTGTTGTTGGACAAAAGCCTGATTTGACTGTGGAGCAAAGTGAGATTGAGCTATCAATGCTAGTGAGTTTGGAGTTGTTGACGATGAATAACTACCACGAGAAGCTCTATCTTTGTCAACTTCTGACTGATGATGCTTCAAATAATCATACAACAACCCATAAGATGCGTTGTGTAGATTTTTTGCTTGACGAACAAAGGTGACATATTTCTGCCAGTCAGGACCAAGACAACTTAGGAACTTTGTGTTTACTGCAATCCTGGGTAAAATAATGTTGTATCTGTCCAAGTCGTTTATGATGTTGGTGAACCTATGGTAATAAAACTCTAGTGATTCTCCTACTTCATTCATGAACATTGTGTATTCAAGATAGAGTTTTGATTCCATATCTTCTTGGTTCAATTCAGTGCCTTCCATGAGGAGGTGAACGTGTTTCCACATGTCCTTAGCAGTCTTCTGTGTATCAATACTTCTGAAGATTGGATTAGGAATTCCTTGAAGGATGTAAGACATTGCAAGTTCATTGGCTTCTTTATGAAGTACTTGTTATGCTATATGCTGAGCATCAGGAATAGGGGTCACAGTTGCTTCTCTTGGAGGAATTTCATTTGTATCTCCTGGAACCGTCGTAGTTGGCACTGGGAATGGTCCTTCACTGATGACCTTTTTCTTGTATTTGCCATGTGGTTTCTTGAATTCAATGAATCGTAAGAATCGACTTGCCCATTGCACATATCTACCCGTAGTGAGCATAGGAGGTGTGTCTAAGGATCCAGCCTTATGTCTTGATTGTTGACTACTAATTGCTTCACACATCTGATCAAACCAGTGTGGTTGTTTTGTTGATAGTGGGTACGACTACATTGGTTGTTGTTGATATGGTTGTTGTTGAGGGATTTGTTGTTGATGGAAAATTGATGTTGTTGCATAAGGAGTTATTGTTGAGGATATTGTGGTTGTTGAGGATATTGTTGTTGCTGATGATACTACTGTTGTTGATTGTAGAAGTAGTTGTAGTTCGGTGGTTGAGACATTCTTGAAGAAGTAACTTGTGTACTTGTGGATCTTGTAGACAATTGAGAAGTGTGTTATGAGTTTGAAAGTTTGGTTTTGGTTAAGTGTGAATATAGATGTTTTACTGTTCAATTCTGACAAAACACTTTTCACATTCAATTCCGACGAACCACTGTTCACAGTTGCCAATTGCGACGAGGTTACTGAATTGCTATGGATTATCTGAATTCCGATGAAATTTCTAATTTCGATGGATTTATCTAATTCTGACAAGAGTAGCTGAATTCCGATGGATTTTGGAATTGCGATGGACTTTGCAATTGCGACTGAAAATTGTGATTCCGATAACTTATCTGAATTGCGATAGAACTTGGCAATTTCGATAATCTATCTGAATTGCAATTCCGATAATTTTCTCACTACCTTATACAAGATACGAGATTTTCCTCAAAGTCGAAGTATTTTCACAAGCTTGAACAAGCAAGGAATCTACTGAGTAACCAATTCCGATAAACCCTTAAGTCGTCAAATCCGATAAACCCTAATAGCTCCAATCCCAATAATCCCTAATAACCAATTCCAATAAACCCTTGAAACAAATTCCGATAAACCCTTTTCCCCAATTCCGATAGAAACACAGATCAAACAAAACACTTTTTACCAATCAAAAATGATGTTTAAACAGAATTTCTTTGGATCAAATCATTTAAAAAAACCTTAAAGAATAAGAAAGTTCCAAGCGTTAATGTTTTAAACGACATTTGTGGAATTTCGATGAGATGCAGCTTATGAAACCGAGTTTAAAGCTAGTGAAATTCATAAAAGATCTAACCTTTTGACTCTAAATCAAACTTCTAATCACTATAATGATCTTAACACTTTACAAATGTAAAAAGAAAGTGATAGAAATGAGATTTTTGTCACTAATACACTATAAATCCAAACGTAAACTATGTATATGCTACGAACTACTCAAAAACACACAAATCAATTATCTTCTAGCGAATGATACCACTTGTTAGGTCCTAGATTAAGCTTAACAGAAGTAATAACACACGGTATAGATGAGAGAATAAGAGAAGAAGAAGAAGAGAGATGGTCAATTCAATCACACATACAAATAGCAAAGTTTCATTAGCATAAGTGATAAAACCAACAAAGATAAGTGTTGCATACAATGAGTATTTATAGGCAAGTGTTTAGGGCAACACTTGCCTTGATATCTTCTAGAAACAATGCACAAACTCACGGCCCATAGGGCTCCTAATAGGGTCGTGAGATTAGAAACAAACTTAAAGCCCTATGCAACCTTACAATATGACTAATAGTTGATTAAATATAAAATGTGTTCCCAACAGTACATCTCTTGAAAAAGAAAATGAGTACCTTAAAGAAATTTTCAAAAATATTTTTGATTCAATCAAGCCAATGAGGGCCCAATTGTGAAGTTTCAAAAGGACATCCGTGGATACTAAGTTTGACAAATCATCTATTTTGGGTAAACCACCAATGAACAAAATTTTCAAATCTCGGTTTACACCCAAGAAATATATGAAAAATGCTTTATCAAAACCAGTCACTCTACAAATTGTGCCTCAAAGTAAAATGTTTTGAGAAGCAAAAACATCATTGCTCCTAGAATGCACAAAATGGAAGTGTCTAAACGAACTGATAAAGAACCATATGACACTAACAACATGTACTATGACGGACCTAGGAAAGAAACACCAAACACCAAAATACAACATGCATAAAAAGTTGAGACTAAGATTCGTAACAACAACATGTTGCCTTCTACAGGACCAGAGTGCATTCCAAGTGTTAGCAGACCACAGCTTAAGAGGATTGAAATGAAGAATAGTATAATAACCTAAAATACGAGGTGACATTCGAACTTTGGGATACGAATATAATCCGAGATTTGAACTATATGTTATGAAGTTTAATCACAAATATGAAATAACTAACCTAAGTATATACTTTATTTCGACACATCTATATTAGTTTAGTAAATATAACACGTTACACAAATTGAGAAGGACCGAAATATTTTTTGTAACTTGTACACGACAAATAAGTCTTGAAGATATGAATAAGTCATTTGAAATTGTGATAAGAATGAGTCTCATAACTTCCCCATGATACTTGGTCCCTCTCCCATATTATATTCCAAAAATTGGTTTCTCATCCTCCGCATTCGTATAATATTCTCACACACACACTAGAAACCCTAAAAATACATATCATCGACTGCCATTTTTCTCCAAGAAATAACGAGGTACAAAGTGACTTGAAGGCGTGGTGATCGCGGTAGCAAGGTGGGTGATCGGTTTGGTGGTGTTACAGCTTGGGTTGATCGTAGGTAGGTTTGGTTCGAATAGGTTTTGATCTTTTGTTCCTCTGATCCGTTTGAACTCGTCCAATGTATAGCCACCTTCTTGCTTCTATTCTATCGACATACACATAACTAATAGCATTGTTATATGATCATGAATCTTAGTTACGTGCCAAGTTTTGTTTCATTAAAATGGGAAAATGAATGATACATATATACACAACATGAAATCTGAGAATATAAGCTATATGTGTCGAATCCAGTTTGAAGATTCATCTTTTCAAAACTGTTGTGATATACGTTTGATCTGGTCATTCAAAATTCTTTTGTGTTGTCTAAATGTACGTTCTAAAAATGGATTATAAACTTGAGTAATAAAATAATGGGGCGCGCATGTTTCGATACGTGGTTTAAGTTTAGTTGGAAAACTGTGTTGTGTATATAACATATGTGTGTGATTACTTAAGGCTGGAAATGTGTGAATGTGTGTGTGTCATTAGAATCAAAAGAGTTAGACGTAGGGTTTGTTGTGATCTCGTTATTCATGTTTGTGTCTCGATATTGTGGCTGTCAAAAAGGGTGTGATTGTACGTGGGTTTTGAGTGATCTAAAGGTGTCTAAAGCGTGTAAATAAACTGAATGAAAAGGGGTCAAGGGTCATGGTAATGTTAGTTTAGACTTGAGTCGTATTGATGTTTTGTTTTGCCTCGTTTAGCCCTAGAATGTCTCGTCTTGTGAAAAATCGTAATTCTAGGTCATTTTTCAAACTTCAAAATTTACTATTCACGGATTACTATTTATCATTTCATTATTCATCATTTTTGAAGTCAGTTTGCAACATTGAAACGTAATCAAAAAATTTACTATTCACAAAACACTATTCATTCCCGGAGGGAAATCACTATTCATGATTATCATTCATCATTTCGTAAACTAGGTTTACAGGTATCAAAATTCGCGTAACCATAAGGGTTTAGCTGCGTATTAATGGAGCATCACTAAGGACACATCATATAGACTAGAGTAGTCTACATATCATCAGTAACATCATCTTCATATTAGGTCATTCACGGGTTTGCATAATTTCAGTTCACGTATATTTATTTATTAAATAAACGCTACCACTCAATCATTTACTACGAACAATATACCCGACACTCCCGACTATGGTCCTAATATATTTTCACACTCATTACAGTGATATAAAAATTATATTACTATTTTACCCGGTGTTTTGAAACTATTTACTATATATACTGTTAAAAGCTTATAACTACGACGGTTTACGAAATTTCAACTCGATAACTAATTGGACACCCGATACTCGCAAGAAATGTGATTTTATAATTTTTTAAACTTCGTCATACTTTATTTTTTTCGGTCAAAATTTATTTCTAGCTAACTCAATACCCGATAACACATAATATCCTAACCAAATCTAGCTAAATCACAACAAGTACAAGATTAATTAAGACTAACCATCACCTCAACCCACCTTTCCCCCTTTTGCCGCCCCTTGCCCCCCTCCCTAGCCACTTTGACTACAAATTAGACCTATGCTAGTTGTCTAAATACAAATCATTACATGTTTCCTCATTTAATACTTGAAGTATCTCAAATAAACACACATATTTCCCTAAATAAAAATCAACTAGCAAGAAATTCTCTCATCTCTCCTATTCCTTTTGTGGTTCGGCCAAGATCAAGAACAAGGAGAAACCGTAACATTTTCAAGATCAAGTGATTTTTCAACTCAATTAGTGTTTCTTGTATGGGTTTTAAAATAAAAAAACATAAATAACTAAGTCAATAACCTCAAAAATTCATCAACCTCAAGTAAGTGTTCTAAGTATTTTTTTTCTACTCATTTACACATCTACTTAATTTATTTTTATGTTCAAGTAACAAAGCGTGCAAATTTATCTATGTTATATACCACTTACCACTTATTTTTGTCACTAAAATGAATTTAAAGAATTTTATTAGTGATCTTATGAGCTCCATCATTTTTGGTGAAGATTAGGAACCCATGACACCCTAAGAAGGTGTATGGTAGGTTTAGAATAGCTTTGGTGTTGATTGGAAGGGATATGCACAAACCTTTAACTAGTAAAAATGATTTTAACAAAATATAGATGAGGTTCTGTCCATTTTTGCAATTTCTGGAAATCTCAGTAGATCATGGATTATTTTGGCTTATATATTTAGAAAATACACTCAAAAACAAAGCCGTAGCCACTGGAATGAGTAAAAACGAGCTTACGACGAGAAAGATACGTTAATTCTAAGTTTGACGACTAAAAACTATTTTGTGAAATTAACAAGCTGTCACACGATTTTCAATGGTTAAAAAAAGGCGTTGAACGCGAACTAGACGAGCTGACATATTAAAAATATATTAGTTCGCTGTAAGACGAAGCCGAGGAAATAAAGAACGTAGAAAACGAGCTTATAACGACCGAGATACAAGCGTTTGAAACCCGACGTTCACAACACATTTTTATCAGCTTTTTATTAAAAATGTTTCTAAGTGAAAAACTCTTTTTGCAAGTAGCCATGTTGAGAGCCGTTTTTCTCATTGATCGAGTCAGTTTGAGACATTAACACTTTGAAGTAAAACCAAGTACTCCCGGCCTATTTTCCAAATTGACCAGCCGTTCGTCAACCGGACTTTTAACGAGTAAGATATGACCTTTCAAATATACCAAAAACTACACAAAAAAGCCAATTTAGCTCGACTAACTAACTTAACCATTATTTTCCTTTATAATTGGGACTCGTATGGACAAAATTTCGATGATACGAATATAAGATATTGTTACAAGCTTTCTAAAACCACGGAGATCGTTTCCTAACACTCAATATTCACCAACTTACGACTAGCTTTGCGAGGCTACTTAGCCATTTTCAGAAATTTACCAAAGTGTTTTAATTGCGACGTAAAACTCTATTTTTTGATAAATCACCAAATGACTATCGTAGAATATCGTTACAACATATATACACGTAAAATGTTTTATGACATAACAAGACGTCAAAAATATATTTTTTGACGATAAATATTATTTCCAAATTTCACGAGTGGTATCGATAACATACGTGTTTGCATGTGTAACATCATTTCATGACTTACATTAGATCATATCATTCATATTAGGTTACGGTTAGAGATCGTGCCTCATTTCAGTGTATTCACTTTTGTCATCATAACCATTGCATCAGGTGAGTTTTCATAGCCCCGTTTTCAATTAATAATTTCATTTCCAAACTTGCGGGGGAGAATACATTGCAACATTTTTCATACGGACCAAAGTATCAAATTCATTTACATTGCTTAAGTTACATCATTGCCCAGTTAAAGTCCCCTTTTATTTATCATGAAACGTTAATTACGGAGTAAGCGAGAGTGAGTGAATAGAACTATTGAGGGTGACACCTTTGTTCGGGTTGGTAGCGCCAACTAGTCTACGAAGGCATTTCATTTGAATCATATCAGAGTGTCTGGTAAAACACTCAGTTTGGGGCGTTCATATCAATCTAGCTTCGGGGTCATGAGCTTAATAGCCAATGTACTATTTTATGTGGCATTTTTGTCATTTCACTTTATACTTGTGGTTACCGTAGAGACTTATCATTCACATAAACCTATGATTCTCACCAACTTTATTGTTGACCGTTTTAGCAAAGTATTTTCAGGTAATTAAGGCATTCGCATCATGGCCTGCATGTGGACATATCATAGAGTCGCGGTGACGACGCGTCTCACTTGTATTTTATGCACTTAACTATCGTTTGATTTGTAACAAACTTATTTCCGCAAACTTAAGTTACCTTTTGGGACCTATCGTTTGTATCTCTGAATGTTTTAGGAAATCAAACGATGTATTTTTAAAACGACACTTTAGGTCGTTCAATGTAACTGTAACTGTGATGCTATGGCAGTCACGCCCCAAGTATTCCATTCCGCTGCAAATCAGGTATTTGGGGGTGTGACAGATTGGCATCAGAGCTAAGGTTATAGCGAACTAGGTTGTCCATGATACCCTAGACTATAACCACATCATCATAGCATCTTATCATTTCATCATAAATGCATATTCACTATACATGCGGTTTCATACATACATTATGCGGGTTATTTACTTTCATTTCACGTCGATTGTCACAGAGATGTCTTCGGATACTCATCCTATCATCATTACTTCAGACTCTGACATGGAGGATGTCTCGTCACTACCTACTAGAGTCCTATCATCAGTTGACACTACACCAAACTCATCACCCATACCATCCGATGCTGAGACTGAACCCTTTGAGGAGGGCGAAGTTGCACCTACACCACCCTTATCACCATTGATTCGCCATAGGGCTAGAGCTATCCCTATCATTGGGCCAGGATAGCCGATACCTTTCGGTCGGGCTTACCGACTATCTCCGAATGGGCCTCTTATGAAGCTCACTTCTAGGAAGAGAGTACGTTCCCTTACTCGTACTCCTAGATCATCAGCTGCTTATGTACCACTACTACCACCATCACTTATCCTAACCACAAGTGTTCGTCCCAGAATGTTTACGGCATCTTATCCTCTCAGACGCCGCTTTACAGCGCGAAAGAGAGTAGTATTCGGTACACCATCACCACCATCATCACCATCCTCTCTATCTTCATTATCCCCATTCTCACCATCATCTGGAGCACCATCAGCACCATCACATCTCAGAGACTCTACACCCATATCTGACTTGTCGCTCAAGAAGCGTGCACGATTTGACACACCATCACCAGCTACTACTGAGACTACAGAGACTACACCACCTAGTAGGTTT
Source organism: Artemisia tridentata subsp. tridentata (assembly GCA_021014915.2). Taxonomy (NCBI): domain Eukaryota; kingdom Viridiplantae; phylum Streptophyta; class Magnoliopsida; order Asterales; family Asteraceae; genus Artemisia; species Artemisia tridentata. The sequence continues at coordinate 70,624,550 of CP139501.1, read as the reverse complement.
GAGGTCGGTGAGAGTTCCAGAGCTGCAGCCGCTAAACAGCCTACTGCTCCTACACTTGAGACACGATTAGACCTTCAGCAGGAGCAGATTGACAGGGCCTTGGGTCAGTTAGAGGAGATTCCATTGAGCCGAGTTGAGGCGATGGAGGAAGAGATAGAGGGTTTGTTATTAAGCAGGGTTTCCATTGATGTTTCCTATCAGGGTTTAGAGACTAGACAGCAGGAGGATCGTGAGTGCATCACTGAGCCGAGGTAGGAGATGCCAGAGTTGTTTGACAGAGCCCAAATGTCACAGGAGGAGCAGCAGCGACAGGCAGGTGAGATTGTTTCAGCACGTGCGAGTATTGCTACTTTGGAGAGCAGGGATGCTGCTACTCAGCTTCGGATTCAACATTTGGAGGAGATTATGGTTAGACTAGCTGCAAAGATTCGAGAGCTTCAGAGTCGATCAGGCAGAGCACCAGGATATGCCTAGACTAGACATATATCATGCTAGCTTTTACTATTATTATCCTAGTCATGGGGTGTGTGACATAGTTTAAAGAACTTGTAGTCTTTTGGTTGTTGTACAAACAAAATGTATCAAGTGTTGACTCTACTATGTAGGAATGGTTGTGCTATCTATGATATCGGTCCATGTAGGCCAAAATTTTCAATGTATTTTATTCATGTGTGTTGTGATTATACTTATGATATTTCGTGGTTGTTTCTCGTTGTGATTTCATTGTATCTTATACATGTTGTGGTTGTATATTGTGTATGATGATCATTTCTATTTGTGAGTTCTCATTATTGTTATCTTTTGTGATTATGAAGAATTATGCCGCCAAAGAAAACTACTCAAGCAATGACACCAGCTGATATTAGAAAACTTGTTGCGGATAGTATAGACGCAACACTAGTAGTTGAAAGAGAGGTCGTAGCCGCTCGGGCTGCTGAAGCAGAAGCAGAAGAAGCTGCCAGGCTGGCTGCTAATGGTACTAATGTTCGCAAATGTACATACAAGGACTTTAGGAACGGCGATCCCGTGAAATTCAAATGAACTGAAGGAGCCACTGCTATGATCCGTTGGTTTGAGAAGACATAATCTGTATTTCTTCTATGCAATTGTCCAGATGATTGCAAGGTAAAGTTCACTACTGGTACACTCATTGATGATGCTATGTCATGGTGGAATTCTTATGCACAGCCTATTGGTATGGAAAACGCTTACAAGCTCCCGTGGGAATAATTCAAGAAGTTACTGACTAAGAAGTTTTGTCCATGCACCGAAGTGAAGAAGCTAGAGACAGAATTTTACGAGTTAGTAACCACAGGTAATGATATCGAAGCCTACATCAGGAGATTTCAAGAGTTGGCCGCGCTATGTCCAACTATGGTTTCAGATAACGAGAAGTTGTTGGAAAACTTCATTGGTGGGCTACCACACAGCATCCGTGGAGATGTAACTTCTTTTGATACACTCACACTTGACGAAGCTATCACAATGCCTTAAAAGCTTATGTCTCAAGTGATAAAGAAGGGAACTACTGTCAACAACAATAACCGTAATAACAACAATAACAACTCCAACAACTACCGAAACATCAAAAACTATAACAACGACCGAAACAATACCAACTATAACAACAAAAACAACAAGAGAAGGTGGGACAACAATCATGGTGGCAATGCTACTCAACAACCACCAAAGAGACAAGAAGTTGCTAAGGCCTATGCTGCAGGCCCAACTGAGAATAAAGGTTACAATGGTACCTTACCCAAATGCAACAAGTGTCAAAGTCATCATAACCCTAGGAATTGTCCTAATCCTTGTGGTAACTGTAAGAAGATTGGTCATTCGACCAGAGATTACAAGATTCCAATTGTGGCTGATAATCAGAGACCCCCAGTGACATGTTTTGGCTGTGGAGAGAAAGGACATTTCAAGAGTGATTGTCTAAAAAGGAAGAATCAGGGAAACGGGAACCAAGGTGGAACAACTAGAGGAAGAGTTTATGTTATGGGAGGAGAAGAAGTCAAGGAGGACTCGAAGGTTTTCACGGGTACGTTCCTCATCAATAATCGTTATGCATCCATTTTATTTGATTCAGGAGCCGATAGAAGTTTCATTTCTACTATATTTGCACCTCTACTCAACATCGAACCAACCACTCTAGACACTACATACCACATTGAAATAGCTAACGGTACCTTAGTTGGCACCAACACCATTGTCCGTGGTTGCACTCTCAATTTCCTAAACCATCCATTCAATATAGACATTATGCCCGTAGAACTTGGAAGTTTCGACGTCATTATCGGTATGGATTGGTTATCCAGACATCAGGCAAGAATCATTTGTGATGAGAAATTTGTTCATCTTCCTTACGACGACGAAACCATGATCGTTCATGGCGAACGAAGTGGAACTAGACTCAGTATCATATCATGCATCAAAACCGAGAAATACATAAAGAAGGGTTGTTATGCTTTCTTGGCACATATAACAGAAAAGATGTCGGATGAGAAACGACTTGAAGATGTACCAATTTTCCGAGATTTTCCAGAAGTCTTTCCCGAAGACTTGCCTGGATTACCGCCTACTCGTCAAGTAGAATTTTAGATTGACTTAGTGCCAGGAGCTGCACCAGTCGTATGTGCACCTTATCGACTAGCACCATCGGAAATGCAAGAGTTGTCTAACCAGTTGCAAGAACTCTTAGACAAAGGATTCATTAGGCCAAGTTCCTCGCCTTGGGGAGCACTGGTCCTGTTCGTGAAAAAGAAGGATGGATCTTTCATGATGTGTATAGACTATCGAGAGCTGAACAAGCTAACGGTGAAGAATCGTTGGCCACTTCCCAGAATCGATGACTTGTTTGATCAGTTGCAAGGCTCTAGTTTTTACTCAAAGATTGACCTGAGATCAGGTTACTATCAACTCAGAGTTCGGGAGGAAGATATCCCGAAGACAGCATTTAGAACTCGTTATGGTCATTATGAGTTTCAAGTAATGCCGTTCGGATTAACCAATGCACCTGCGGTATTCATGGATCTCATGAATAGAGTATGCAAGCCGTATCTGGATAAGTTTGTGATTGTATTCATTGACGACATCTTAATTTACTCGAAGAACGAAGAAGAGCACAGAGAACACCTCAAAACAATCTTAGGGCTACTCAAGAAAGAGAAATCGTATGCTAAATTTTTGAAGTGTGATTTTTGGATCCGAAGAGTACAATTTCTTGGTCATGTCATTAATAGCCACGGATTACAGGTTGACCCTACAAAGATCAAGGCTGTTAAAGATTGGGCGACGCCCAAGACTCCTACAGAGATTCGTCAATTCTTAGGACTTGCCGGATATTATAGAAGATTCATTGACGGGTTTTCTAAGATAGCTAAACCTTTGACCAAGTTGACTCAGAAGAACCAGAAATACGAGTGGGGAAAGAAACAAGAGTCCGCTTTTCAGTTATTGAAGCAAAAGTTTTGCAGTACGCCAATTTTGGCACTACCCGAAGGGATTGAGAACTTCGTAGTATACTGTGATGCATCGCATAAAGGACTTGCAGCCGTATTAATGCGGAATGAGAAGGTGATAGCTTATGCATCTCGACAACTCAAGACTCATGAGAAGAATTACACCACTCATGACTTAGAGTTGGGTGTAGTGGTTTTTGCACTCAAGATTTTGAGGCACTCCCTCTACGGTACTAAGTGTGTATTCTTTACCGACCGCAAGAGCTTACAATGTATACTTGATCAGAAAGAGCTTAATCTGAGACAACGTCGTTGGTTGGAATTGCTTAGTGACTACGATTGTGAAATTCGATATCATCCTGATGAAGCGAAAAGTGTACCGCTTTTAGGGGGTCATTTAAGCCCTAAATCGTATTTATTTGATCAAATATTGCCCTAAATCGTTCCTTTTGTCATTTTAGGTACTTTGGAGAAGAAATCTGGAAAAGGAAGCATTTTGGACGTTTTTGGAGCATAAATGTGAAGAAAACGACAAAGTCTCCAAAGCTGATGGAAAAATACACATGACGGCGTCAAGGATTGCTCCTAACGGCGTCACGACTTGGAAAAGGAGGTGGATATGACAAAATACACGTGACGCGCCAGAAAGTTTTGCAATGAAAAGTCTGACGGCGTCACCCTTTAAGGTGATCAAGGCCATCACGGTTTAAGTTAAAGAGAGACGGCGTCAAGCACTATTCTGACGGCGTCAACCCTTGATAGGCCAGAGCGGATTTTGGAGGATTAAAGAGGGACAGCGTCAGGAAGGCCATCCGAGAACCCTAGCCGCGGCGAGGTGACGACGTCACCACCTACAACGTGACGCCGTCAACCCCTAAACTCTATATATAGTTTTGCAATTTTTAGTCATTAGTGTGCAACTTTGTGAGGAGAAACCCTAAGACGAATTTTCTGCCATTTTTAAGGGTTTTATACCCTTGGATCTCCCATGTTTAATTGAAGATAAGTAATCATTTAATAATTCAATATGTCTATGTGTTGTTTGATTATATCTTGTTCTTGTCTTTTGATTAACATGCTAGGCTAGATTTATCTTGTGTTTGCTTAGATCTAATGAAACCTAACTACTGATTATTAGTTGTTGGTGTTTTATTAATTGTATTGGATGATTGTTTATCGATGTTAGGCTTAAGAAAACTGGCTAACTTCCTATACGGTAACTTGCTTGAACGTCTTAAGAAACATGAACCAATGCGTACTAAGGTTTTTATGGTTGTATTTAATGCATGAGCGAATTCTAGTGATCCCATGTTAGGAGCTTCTTAGCCGGCTCGACATAGGAGTGAAGTAGGAGCTTGTAGAGTTGGGGAAGTACGTACGCCACCCCACGATTGGTATTAAGGAATAAACCCGTCATCCACGCAATTAATACACACTAATCAACCGGTAAAAGATAGTTAGGGAGTAAGGAAATCAAAGTAAACACATTTCTCTCCATATAAGTTCCACAACTTTTCATTTTCAGTATTTTATTTTATTTGCATTTGTAGTTATTTGGGTTAGTTGACTAGCAACTAATTCCGCCCACTCCTTCAAACCCGAGATTTTACTTGCTTTCATAAAATTATAAAAATACAAAAAGAATCTTCCCTCACCCTTAGACCTATTAGAGTAGTTTTTCAATCCTAACGACACTATTCCCCAAGAGAATGATCAATCCCCCGGTACTTGCCACTTCACTATACTACATCGGTCAGGTACACTGCCTGGTGGGGATTGCAAGCCTCTTGAGATCCCTCGAGAGGTAAAACCTGTTGTAAGGTCGCAAAACCACGCATCAAGTTTTTGGCGCCGCTGCCGAGGAATAGTTATTGTTTAGGTTGAATTTTTATTTTATTAGGTCTACTCACTAGATTCCTTTCTAGTGAGATTTTTATTTTATTTTTCTAGGTTTTCTTTAGTCTATCTTTTTTTTCTTCGTTTCTTTGTTTGTAACCATTACCATCCGACATCATGGAAGGTGGTAATATCCTTGATCCCAACAACCCACCACCACAACAACACCCACCTCCTAGAGCCCGTACCTTAGGAGACTACTCCCGTCCTAGCCACCATGGCTATCGAAACACCATTGAGATAACTCAAGGAGCCAATGTCACTCCCTTGCGATCCGACACCATCCGGTTGGTGCAAAGTGGATGCGCATTCCATGGACTTCGTTCCGAAGATCCTAATCAACATCTCAAGCACTTTCTCAAAATCGTTGATTCCATAGACCTTGATGTTGCCACTCGAGAGACGACCCGACTGCGTCTCTTTCAATTCTCTCTGCGGGACCAAGCTAGTCAATGGCTAGAGCGTCTACCCGCAGGATCCATCACCTCTTGGGATGATCTCACCACTCGTTTCCTTGCTCAGTTTTTCCCACCAGGAAGAACTACCAAGCTAAGGAATGATATCTTGATGTTCCAACAACGTCAAGGCGAAACCCTCTACGAGGCATGGACTCAATTCAAGGACTTACTCCAAAAACTCCCTCACCATGGCATGGATCCTTGGCTACAAATCTAACTATTTTATGATGGCGTAAACCATCAAACTAGCAGAACCATAGATTACGCTGCCAATGGAAGGCTGAGCAGGCTCAGTGTCGATAAGTGCTGGGAAGTCATTGAGGACTTAGCACAGTACGAAGAAGAAGAATGGAAAGACTCAACGTTCTCGGAAGAAGGGATTTTAAATTGCATGAATGCAACCCAAGAACAGCTGTTCAAAAACATAAAAAGGCAGGTTGAGAGATTAATGAAAGCCGAGACACCTACGGCTGATGAAAATCCCGATGAGTGTGTGAACACAATTGGTAAACATACGTTTCATCAATTCTCACGACAAGATGAATTTGAAGGGATAATGCTAACTTTCGTGAACAACCAAGAGAGACGGATCCAGGAATTAGAGACTCACTTGAAAAACACCCAAGATATGTTCATGGAACTAGCAGAAAAGTTTATCGCGAGAATAAAGGAGAAAATTAGGGAAGAAGCTTCGCACAAAAAGATCGAGAAGATCTTTGAACTCCTGGTCCCTAATGAACCATACAACGAATGGGATGATGAAACCCCTCTCCCCGAGCCTTCACCTTTAAAACCCTCTTATGCATTTGGATCCCCTCGCGAGAAAAAGAATTCTCAAGATCATAGCATTTTCGTGGGAAGCATGGTTGTCACGCTCCCTAACTTTCATGAAGCTAGGAAACGATCTTTTGGCTTTAAGCCAGGTGTGAGAAGAACTCAATTAAAGCACACCCTCATTTTGAAAACCCCCTGGAAAAGTTCCCCTCACTCCTTGAATACCTGCCGTGATGGAAATTGGAACCTGAATGAGACGTCAACCGACCCTTTCCAACATTTTACTACATCCCGTGACAGTAACAAAACATTTGACCCAGGAGGAACTTGTTAACGAGACTAGCTATCAGGGTTATTGACCCTGACAAGTTGCTCACTTAAAATACAAGGGGCTCATCTGTAAACTGGCACAAAGTGGTAAATTACGCTGGTCTGACGGCGTCAGACTATGAACGTGACGCCATCACCCCGTCTGCACAACAATAATAACCTTATTTCCATCACTTTCATCACAAACCCCACAAACCATATCCACTCCGACCCCACCTACGAATCTCCAAGGTCCAATTCACCAACTTTCGGTTACCAATCTCCACGTGGTAAATAATTTTTATTCATTCTTTTCGCTTCAATTACTCATAGGATTCTTAAATTTCGAAAACCCCCAACTCATGAAACCCTAGGATTGATTCATGCCTAGAATTCATAATGCCCTTTAATTAGTGTTATTTAGCAATGATTAAAGCATTTGATGATTGGCAATCAAATGGGTCTATTCACTAATTGGGTGGCCACGAATTTGAACCATAACCTATGATCCAATCACCCATTTTGCTGTAAAAAGGGGCGTTTGGTTTATGAACTTGAAGTTTGGATATTGATTTTTCCCTCGTAATTTTGGATTTGAATTTGGTCGAACCTGACGGCGTCACCTAGCAAAGGGTGACGGCGTCAGACTTGTCTGATGCTCAACCAATTCTTTGATTAACAAATTAACCCTTTTTGTTCCTCCTTGCTTTGTTCCAGATAATGAGTAAGCGTCAACGACCTAGCAGAGGGAGTTCTTCTAGATCTCAACAAGAGAACTTTGGCGACACGGTCCTCAGTTGGGGTGTCTTCAATAACGATGCTGCCACGACTAAATACACCCAAATGCTACAACACAAAGTTGAAAATGGGGCCGTGGTAGATTGGAGCTTTTTGTGGAGGGAAGGTCTTGAGCAAACCTTTCTCCAAAGCTTTCAAACTGATGAATTCACCGGCCCTCAGTGGGAAAACCTGTTTAGAATTCAAGAGCCGATCTATGACGAATTAGTACGTGAATTCTTTGTCACTTTTCACTTTGACATGGCCGAGGCAAGGACCGATGTGTCCAGAACCACAATCTATTTTAGGCTGGGGGGTGAGCTTAGGACATGCTCGGTTGCAGAGTTTGGATGGAGACTAGGGTTGTACAGTCAGCATGAAACCACTCAAGCAGGGTTCATAACTAGGTTTTTGCATGGAGAGACAATGAGGAATGATTTTAGATGTTCCATGTTCTGGCCAACTATTGGAAATGGTGTGTACACCTCGACTACTGTGGCATCTCAAATCAGGGAACCTCGGGTTAGGTTGACCCATAGATGTCTCACCTACAGCTTGACAGGGCGCCACAGCTCTCACCACCGCGTCACTGCTTCAGACCTCTTCTATTTGTACACCATTTACTCAGATGAGGTTTACTGCAACATCCCATTTTGGGTAGCTAGCTTTCTGAATGGTGGAGTTGGGGAAAAGGAAGGAGATAGGATTTATGGTGGGATGTTTGTCACCCGGCTGGCCCGATCCTATAAAGTCCTTAGGCCCGAGATCATGAGGTATTTGAGCGGTGGTGATGCATGCAGGACAGTGAAGGTTAGGTCCCTGAAGCAGATGGAGGTTGTTATGGAGATGGATGATGGGACCTTTATGTGGTATAATCCAGACGGAGCTGAGAATGTTGGTGGTGGGGATGATGAGGAGGAGGAGCATCAGCAGCAGCAACACGGGGGTTATGAGGCTGGTACGGCAGATTACTACCGGCACATGAGCAGAGGGGATTGGCAGGCCCACCAGGGGACCTGGATGGGCCAGGTTGATACTTGGAGAACCCGGGTTGACGAGAGGTTCGACTGGATGTATGATCACACTATTCGACAGATGCAGCATTTATCTACGCGTGATCAGTTGGACCCACACCTGCAGATTGACCCTTTCCCTGGACGTGAGCATGACTACCCACCATATGGGTACTACGGGCACCTACCTCCAAACTACGACTATCGCCACGGTCCCCCACCCCAGTGATCATTTGGTTTGATGTTATGATGTTTAAACAATTTAATCTATGGTTGTATGTTTCAGAACAATTTGGTCTGTAATAGTTTAGGATTAGGCATCTTTTGGCCTTTGAACACTTGTGACAATTGGTTTTCTATATTGCATGTAGGATTTATTTAGCCTTGTATGTTTATTTATTTTTTGTTTGATTTTATTCGCTTTCGTATGTATGTTTAATTTTTATTATTAGTGATTCATGTTCAAAACTAAATTGTGAAAATGCTTTATCTTGTTTTTAACTTCGTCTTAACTACATATAAAGGTATTTTGCAAAAGATAAGTGTAAGGGAAATCCAAATCGGTTTATTAGAGCAAATGAACATGAATCATAACAATATTAAATTAACATACATATTAGTATTTGTTTGAGTCAAATGCTTGTATCGAGTCATAATGATGTTTTGCAGGAATTCCAGGAAGTAAGGTATAGGTTTTTCCAGAAATTTTCCGGAAACTTAACATGAGAATTCTGTCAGATCATTTCTGACGGCGTCAGGCCTTACAACCTGACGGCGTCAGGTTTTAATTTTCTGAAATTTTTGAAAGTTTTGTTTTCATAAAAAGTTTTTATTAAATCTCTAACTTATAAACTCCAGGAATCTGCAAAATAATCATTCCACAAGCATTATATCCTTATATAGATTTATCCCGCCGATGTTATGCAGGTTTTCGTATTTGTTTTCTCAGGTTTAACAGGTCATTTTGGACAAGGAGATGTATGTGGAATCTAGCTTTTGGCGATGCATTAGTCTTGGAGCTTCAACATTACCTTGGAAGAAGATCTAACCATGTTACCTCTTTATCCACCAAACGAATCAGGGGAGTATTTGATTTCATTCTTTTACCTTATTTACTTTTACATCTTGTTATTTGAACATTGGGGACAATGTTCATCTTAAGTGTAAGGGGGGTAAAAATACGATACTTTAGAGAATACAATTGCACTTGATTTTTGTTTGTTTAATGGTAGATGTGTAATAAAACTGAGAGAAATACCTGTTAGGGCAATTTTAGTGACAAATTTAATTTTTTTTACAACATATAGGAGTGAAACTTTGATCTTAATGAGCATCTCATGGATAGGAGTTATATGACTAGCACAAAACCGTACCACTAAAAAAATTTTCCACCCCCAAATATGTGAGGTTCGCCCCTAGAATTGGTAGGAAAAGCATTTATGCCATGATATGTGTACCGGTAGCACTTAGATTCTAGAACTTGCGTTAGGACCATTCCGAGGCCACAAGTGAGACTACATTCGTGTAGTTAGATTTACTACATGATAAGAGGGCATTAGGATTAACCCATTGTTTTACACCTGTGTTTTTGTTATAATTACATTGGCTACATTGGTCAAGTAATTCTCCCACACCCTTTGCGTTGTACTCATTTTTAGTACACGATACCCCTAGTACACCCCTCAGAGCCTATCTTTTCGTTTCGACCTTTAAGCATTTTACTTAAAGGAAGAATTTGTTACACCCCACTTAAATGTACACCCAAATCGCCTTAGCCTACCTTGTGTGCACTCATTTTTAGTGCATTATTGTGACAACATTTGTTTAAACCCCAAGTTAATTATCTAATTGATTACATGGTTGCTAAGTCGAGTCATATCCTTGTACATATTGTTTTGGGACGATTGGGACTCATGGGTAAAGTACTAGTGTAATGGAGTAATGGGGAAGAACAACATTATTACCCCCATATGTGCTAAATATTTTAAAAAGTACTCCAAGTGTGTCGATTATCTTAATTCGAGTCATTAGAATAGTTAATTGTAAAGTTATGTAAAAGTTTAAGTGTAAGGGGAATGCAACGCCCCTATGATGTATTATTTTGGATGGTAGGGCAAGAGTGTATGAAAAAAAAAATCAAAAAAATCAAGAAAAATACAAAAAAAATGAGAAAAAGAAAGTAGAAAAAAACATACGGACTACCATCCCGTTTCATTTTATGTTTATTTTATGTTTTTGTTATTTTGTTTTTAGCTTAAGTCGAGTCTAGTCTTGGCTTAGCAACGCCATATTGTACATGTAATTAATCAAGATCTTTAACTCGCCACCAGTAAAATATCCCTTATCCAACAAAACCGTGTTTATCATATCCCTACACCTCATGTTATAACCCATGTAAAAGCCCTCTTTGATAGTTTATCTTAGTTGCTTACGCCTAGTGGAGAATGTTTTTGATCCTTTCCCAAGCCTATGGTAATCTATTTGCTATGACAGGTAGTGAGAGATATTATCCGTTTTCATTTATGAGATATACTTTTATGACACCTGAGAGATGTGAGTATCTAAACACTACTTGTGAGGTGCTAGTTTGTAATCTCCGTACTTATTATGATTAAAGTGGAACGACTATTTGTTGTAATTACTTTTATATTAGCATTAAATGACCCCTAACTTGTATTTTGATTAGAATAAAAGCGCATTTGCTTGAGGACAAGCAAATCTCAAGTGTAAGAGTATTTGATGAAGCGAAAAGTGTACCGCTTTTAGGGGGTCATTTAAGCCCTAAATCGTATTTATTTGATCAAATATTGCCTTAAATCATTCCTTTTGTCATTTTAGGTACTTTGGAGAAGAAATCTGGAAAAGGAAGCATTTTGGACTTTTTTGGAGCATAAAAGTGAAGAAAACGACAAAGTCTCCAAAGCTGCTGGAAAAATACACATGACGGCGTCAAGGATTGCTCCTGACGGCGTCACGGCTTGGCAAAAGAGGTGGATATGACAAAATACACGTGACGCGCCAGAAAGTTTTGCAATGAAAAGTCTGACGGCGTCACCCTTTAAGGTGATCAAGGCCATCACGGTTTAAGTTAAAGAGAGACGGCGTCAAGCACTATTCTGACGCATCAACCCTTGATAGGCCAGAGCGGATTTTGGAGGATTAAAGAGGGACGGCGTCAGGAAGGCCATCCGGGAACCCTAGCCGCGGCGAGGTGACGGCGTCACCTCCTACAACGTGACGCCGTCAGCCCCTAAACTCTATATATAGTTTTGCAATTTTTAGTCATTAGTGTGCAACTTTGTGAGGAGAAACCCTAAGACGAATTTTCTGCCATTTTTAAGGGTTTTATACCCTTGGATCTCCCATGTTTAATTGAAGATAAGTAATCATTTAATCATTCAATATGTCTATGTGTTGTTTGATTATATCTTGTTCTTGTCTTTTGATTAACATGCTAGGCTAGATTTATCTTGTGTTTGTTTAGATCTAATGAAACCTAACTATTGATTATTAGTTGTTGGTGTGTTGTTAATTGTATTGGATGATTGTTTATCGATGTTAGGCTTAAGAAACTGGCTAACTTCCTATACGGTAACTTGCTTGAACGTCTTAAGAAACATGAACCAAATGCGTACTAAAGGTTTTTATGGTTGTATTTAATGCATGACCGAATTCTAATGATCCCATGTGTTAGTGCAAATATTACGATATTTAAACTAAACGGTTTCTTCGGTTTTAATGATGTCAAACATGTAACTTGTAATACATAACGTAAAATGTGCAAGTTACTTGTAAACACAAATCATCAATGCATACTTCATCAACACCTCCCGACATCTCAAGTATGCTTCAACGAAGTCGTAGATTCCCATCCCGACATAAATCACTCAAGGTATGGACAAACAAATCTACTACTTGACAAATGATCAAAGGATTATATTTTTCTAAACTTCACATTTTTAATGTGACAAAACATTTTTTCAAAAATATATTTTATAAATTATTTTTGAATTAAAAAGAAATGTTTTATTTTGACAAATAAATTTGAAAACTCCCAACAGCCATTTTTCCCCCCAAAACAGCTCCAACTTCCCCAAATAAACCTTCCCCACTAAAGACAAAAAAGGGAGCGTCCAACGGCACCTTTAAGTATGGACGGCTCCACTAAATTTAGTGGAGCCGTCGGGTATTTAGTGGAGCCGTGGGTCTGTAACGGTCAGATTTTCCCTTGCCTATAAATAGTGGACCATTCCACACTTCCAACTTGATTTTTCCAGTCCTTTTTCTCTGGTCTTATCCCTCTTCACTTAGATAACTTTCTTTGATCATTTGGAGAGTCTTAGGTTGTTTAAGAGTGATCCAATCATCCACTCAAGTGATCCTCTTCATTCCTCTTGATTAGCAAGAGAAGAACACAAAGTATCCTAGATACAAAGTGTTGTCATCCCTCTTGATTAGCAAGAGAAGAACACAAAGTATCCTAGATACAAAGTGTTGTCATCCCTCTTGATTAGCAAGAGAAGAACACAAAGTATCCAAGTAGATACAAAGTGTTGTCATCCCTCTTGATTAGCAAGAGAAGAACACAAAGTATCCAAGTAGATACAAAGTGTTGGAGTTGTTATCCCTCTTGATTAGCAAGAGAAGAACACAAAGTATCCAAGTAGATACAAAGTGTTGGAGTTGTTAGGTCTTGTAACATTTGTTACAATCTTGATTGTATCATAGCATACATCAAGATTATTTTTCTTTTGTGAGAGAGTGAGTCAAGATCATTGTGATCTTAAGAGATAGTGAAGATCTCTTGAAGCCATTGGGCTTGTGTGATTGATCATGTGGATCAAGGGTAGATCGTGGTAGATTGGTGCTAGCTAAGATTAGCACTTGACATCTAGCTTAGTGTCGGAAATAGGATAAGCAATGTGTATGGTGTAGATCGGGTAGATCGTGGTAGATTGGTGCTAGCTAAGATTAGCACTCGACATCTAGCTTAGTGTCGGAAATAGGATAAGCAATGTGTATGGTGTAGATCGGGTAGATCGTGGTAGATTGGTGCTAGCTAAGATTAGCACTCGACATCTAGCTTAGTGTCGGAAAACAAGTTAAGCGACGTGTACGGTTTTCTCCGCCTGAAGGGAGTTTGTTGATTAGTGAAGTAACTCTCGAGTTGGGTACTTGGGGAGTGGAGTAGGGCGAAGAGGAGCTTCGTGACCGAACCACTATAAATCACTGTGTCCCGTTTGCGCCTTCTAACTTATCTCTTTACTTTAATTTTATTCTTTATCGCTTTATGTTTATATTTGCATTGTGTTTATGCTTGTGTGGCTAGTTGCTTATGTTATGTATGTGTCATGATTGATTGTGCTTGTGTTGTAGTTTAATTTATTCATCCCTAGATGATATATGATCATTGTTGACACTTTTCATATTACGTCACACTTGATCGGGTGTTTGATACAAAAGTTTTAAGTTTTTAAATGGAAACGTATTCACCCCCCTCTACGGTTTCCACAATTGGTACCAGAGCCACATCGCTCAAATTTTTAAAACAAATGGTTTTCAAAATTGAGTATGATCCATGTATCAAATTACCCATGAAGGTGATAAAAATATGAAAAGTATTTAGTCACTTAATACTTACAAGTTTTGTTGTTAAGTATATGTTGTCATACTAGCTTGAAGGTTTTCTTAAATTGATAAAAGTTAGTTCTGTTCAGAAACTGATGTCAGACGTACGGCACCGTTAAATATAACGGACGGCTCCATTAAATATGGACGGTACCGCTAAATTTAACGGTACCTTCGTCTGTTTTTCAGAATTCGGTAATTTTCAAAAATTCGTATAAAATCAACCGTAAGTCCGTAGGAGTCGTGCCACCTATCGTTTTAAACGTAATTGAGTCTACTTTCACTTAAAAATATTTTTAGAAAGTGATTGTAAAGTGAAATTTACGGATGTCTTTAATTCGTAACAAAGAGTCTTTTCCGGTCATGCCGATTGCACAAATTTTTTGTCAAATCACAAAGTGAACATCACACGTTGATGCATTCATGATTTCAAAGTGTTGAACTTGATCAAAAATCTTTGAAATGGGGAGGAAACAAATTCATTGTCAAATAAAATCAAGCTTAGTATACATTGTTATACATAATACACAAAATGACGATAAGTATTTTTGTGTGTTAAGCTAAATTGCTATTTGCTTATTATAGTTTTTCGGTTTATGCATTTATAAGGCTCATGCTAAATCACTTGCACTATATTAAGTAATTAGTTTGTATTGCATATAGGCATCAACCATTTGTCTTGCATTTGTTGCAAGTTCTTAAAATGGTTTAGTAACTTTCTTAGGAATAGAAACTAAGTTGGTAGATCATGTGTGTAGAAAGATATTGTCTTACACAATTATTTTTCCAAAGGTTTAAGTGTAAAAAGTATATCACCCCAAAACACTTAACACTTTCATAAAATCCGTAACATGATCTTTAAAACATTACATCATTTTGTCTTGTTTGACCATGGGTTGTCTAAACAAGATAAAAGGTCAATCTAATACATTAGTACTTAAGTAAAGGAAAATGTATTAAACTTGAATTGATCTAACACACATACAAAATGTTTTAGACATTTAGTATTTTACGTATGTTGTATAAAAATAGTTAAGATATTTATTTTTATACTAATGAGGTGTCGAAAAACTAAAAGTATTATACTTAATAATATAAATAGTTTTTCTCAAATAAAAATAAATGACAATATCAAAGTAGTAACTTAATATGTCATTAACCTCACACATACAACTAGTATTAGAATAAATGGAACACACTCCTTAAATTTTTATTTTCTTTTTAAAAAGGAGTGATCGTAAGGGTCAAGAAAGATTTCGAGTACATATCAATTCATTATTCAAATTATGATTGATATCATCATCGAATCTAATTGACAAGTTTTCGAATGTGGACATGAAATTGGAGTCATTATTTGTTTTGTTTCAAGATAACATCAAAACATGATGAAACATATTATCTTGAATCTACATACTCAATCACACTCGATTGTTATGAAAATAATGACGTCCTCTCAAGACAAAAATAATATGCATCGGATCATAATTCACACTTGTGTTGAAGATGCCATATTGAGTCTTGTTGTCCAATAGTTGTGTTCCAAACATTAAACTAATATGTTTAAAAGATGCATAAAATACACAACTAAGTAGGAGTGACAACTTAGATGTTTCATCCGAAATAGACAAGTAATTTACATTGCAGTGCAATTAGTAAATGTGTCTTTCCGAAAAACCAAACAAGAGCAAACAAACAACATATGTAAACTTTGCTCATGAACAACTCAACACTCAAAGTCACATGTCTAGTAAAAGTGTCATACATAATATGTTATTAACTATTATGTAAGTAATCAATCTTTGAGAATATCACATGTATTTCTCTTATCAAAAGATTGACAAAGGATAACTTATATCCTATGCATCTTATTTTCTTTATGACATGAATGGTTATGTTACAGGAGAATACATTGCATCCTGTTAACAAATATAGGATATTAGAGTTGAATAATAACCTAATATGACATGTGTCATTTCATAAACAAGTAAAATTGGTCATAACTAAAATACTTGTTTCACAAAGCATTCTTAAGAGTGATAAGTTTCCTCTTAGAAAAGCATACTTGTTGAAATAAACAGTATGTCTCATTTTAAATAAAACACTCACAAAATCTATTGAGGTAAGTAACCTCTACTAGATTCTTTCCTCAAGTTATGCAAAGGAGCATTCTTGAAACACACACAATGTAGTAGGTTCTACATTGTATCACATTAGAGTGTCTCTTGGTTCTAGGAAACCAAATAATGTTAAAATAACATGTAACAACTCAACAAACAAAGATGATGTCCAAGAGATTATAAAATACACCACCTTCATCAAATAACCTCTGAATCTCAAACACGAAATTAAAACATTTCGCTTGCCTTTGTTAGGAGTTGTGTAAGACATGTCATTCTCTTAACCGACTTTCAAAGTATGGTTAATTGAGTCATATTAGGCCATGTATTAGCGAAGTAAGCTAATATCATCTTTGCTACACTTCAATAGGAAAATATAGGAATTCGAATTTTTCTAACATGAGAATGACTACTGGAGAACCTATCGCACTAGAAATTCAATTTGACATAACGGTTGAATTGCTTCTAGGAGAGAAGTTGGGTTCGTGTATAACCCGTAAAAATGGTCGTGTTTAGCCTTAATTGAGCACCACTAGTGATAGTCTCATACTCATTCTCTAACTTGAAAAACTTTCATTCCTACATTTGACTAGAGATAGTTTACATCGGTGAACTTTATCTCCCATTAGGATGTCATCTTGAACAAGTAGTAATTAGGATCTGCCTTAGCAAACCTAGATTGCTTGCATCCCACATACGTGTTTCAAAATGATAACATGTTCTCGTAAGATATGGTTAAATGTCTTCATGATCATAAATGCTAAATGATTATCATATTTTACATGATCCTTGCATTTATTCCTTATGTGCATTTTACATGATTTACTTGTAAAGTTTGCACCCACACTATGTCCTTTTGACACATTAGGAATTAGGTATGCCCATCACTATGAACCCTTAGAGTCATAGAGCCATACACTAGTGTCAAAACCTATAAGTCAAAGTAGTCGCGAAGTTACCCTAATTCCCCAGTCATCACTTCGCCTTCTTCCAAGTAATACACCTTTTTGTCATGGGAAGGTTAGGAACAAACCTAGTAGAACTCGGAGTAGGGTTGACAACTTAAATATTTCATCCGAAATATTCAAGTAAGTTTAACTTGCGATCGCAATTGTTAAATGTCATATCCGAAACATCATACTCAAGCCTTTTAACAACATATGTTAAAACGCTCATCCAAAGGACTCACGAGTTACTATATAAGTAATTAGTAGTTCCTTTCATCCTCGTGTGAATATACACGTCTTAAGATCCCAAACCCTGCTGCAAATCAGCACCATAGGCCTAGCTTTACATCTTTCAAAACCCCATGAAACACTCACGTGCGAAGCACATAGAAACCCTTAAATCAACCAAACCTCTCAACCGAGAATCCCCTTACCATCTCCGTCTAGGTCTAGGAATGATGGAACATTTTCCATAAAACTTATGACTATTTAAATATTTCACTGGAAATATTAAGTCATCACTCGTACCCCTCTTATGATTACTTGAATATTTCACTGGAAATATTGAGATCATCTATTCTATTTCGTGTCATGACTTTTAGATATTTCACTGGAAATATCAAGTCATTCCCTCGATCTCGTCCCATGACTGTTAGATATTTCACTGGAAATGTCAAGTCATATCCTGTGTCTCGTCTGATGACTTTTTAAATATTTCACTGGAAATATTAAGTCATCCTTCACATCGCTCTAATGACTACCTATGTATTTCCTTGGAAATATAAAAGTCATTTCTTCTCGTCTAGTACCTTTCGAAGAATTTATTAGGTATAAATTCTCGCCTCGTGTCAAAAAGTCTCACTAAATCAGCGAGATTTATTCAAAAAATCATCTTAAACTCCGATGACTACTTAAATATTTCATCCGAAATATTTAAAGTGTATTTAATTTGCGAAATGCAATTAAATGTCATCTCTCATTCTCGATCAATGTTCATCGAATCCCGTTGGATTCATTCATAAAAGAATTTATTCGGTATAAATTTTTTAATCTAAAGTCCAGAAAAATCACAACATATGTGAAATTTCTTTGTCAAAAATCTTGCTTTCAATTCTCACTAACACCATCAAAACCCACTCGATGTAGTCTTGAACCTAAAACCATCTCCTATCAGAATAGATTGTATCTATCATCTGATTCCTTAGCCTTTTCCCTCACACTTCCGCATGGTACTAAGCACTACCAATGCTTCCGCATCCCACTCACCTTCCACACACCTCAAGAGAAGAACCGCTAGGATAAGTTGAGTTAACCCCACTAGAACCTTGTCACCAACCTCACAACTCTGAAGATTTTATCTTCTTAACCCTTAGGATATCTCCTAGTAATCACATGCCTCATCATATAAATATTCTATGAATATTCACAATGATTGAGAAGAGCTACGTGACTTCAAAGGTGAAGTTTATCGCATGCTATCCACCACTTTTCATGACGTTACTAAGCTCATTGCTTTCGTCAACGTTTGTCTTCCTCTTTATCTCTTACATCTTGTCCGGATGGTCATAGATTAAGGGGGAGCGAAAAAATACTCATATAGTCTTTCACCAAACACTCTCAAGAACACACAAATGTGGTTCTTATTCCCTAGGAAACTTCCCTTCAGCTGCCCAGAACTAGGCTACACAGGAAAATTCGTGACTTCCAGGTCACGGTACCGTTAAATAGGCCACGGTACCATTAAATTTAATGGTACCGTGTGGTATTTAGTGGTACCGTGCCTATGTTTGACGAATTTTCATTGTTCCCTCCTGATCCCTGCATCCCTAACCTCAAACCTGCAAAATTTTCCAAACTCACATACACCCTAGGATTCTTTCACTAAACCATAGGACTCTACCACCAACTTTTAGTTTGAATCCCACAACCCTTGCCTATAGAAGGCCTCACTATTGCAAGCTTATCTTGCATCATCACACTCAACCCTCATAGCTACACTTCACTCTTGACAATGATAGTTAGTCTAAGAACCTTAACCCATAGATCATCACACTCACACCTTACAACCTTTAACTCATCGATCATCACACTCAAACCTTACAACCTTCAACCCTTTTATCAATCCCACTCAAACCTTTTAGCTACACTTCACTCTTGGCAGTGATAGTTAGTCTAAGAACCTTCAACCTATATATCATCACACTCAAATCTTATAACCCTCAACTCATCACACCCAAACCTTACAACAACCTTCAATCCTCACAAACACATGAAACCCTTCATGCACCAAATTATCTCTAACACACAACTAGGATCATCCAACCTAGAAACCTAGAACTTCGTTACCTTAACCCCGTTAGAGATATCCACCAACAATCCTGTTAGGATCACATACACCTTTTCTTTTTCCCTTTTGAAATATATCACGCATCTCATTGTCAGTACAAACGATATATTAACCTAAACCATCCTTTCCCACCTTTCCTCAAAGGGCAAAACCAACATCTCCAACCACATCATCATCATCCTTTAGGATTCCTACACCCTCACCTCCACCAAGTCCACCACAACCTTTAGCTATCACACTAACCCTATCACCATCAAACCTCTTTGGACTTGGCACCAACACATCATCCTTATCACTATCACCATCACCACAACCACTAATGGGTCATCCCATTATTTTTCCCTTACAACCACATAACCCAAGTTGTCCTTGTTGTCACCACAACTCAACACTCAAAGTCACATGTCTAGTAAAAGTGTCATACATAATATGTTATTAACTATTATGTAAGTAATCAATCTTTGAGAATATCACATGTATTTCTCTTATCAAAAGATTGACAAAGGATAACTTATATCCTATGCATCTTATTTTCTTTATGACATGAATGGTTATGTTACAAGAGAATACATTGCATCCTGTTAACAAATATAGGATATTAGAGTTGAATAATAACCTAATATGACATGTGTCATTTCATAAACAAGTAAAATTGGTCATACACTAAAATACTTGTTTCACAAAGCATTCTTAAGAGTGATAAGTTTCCTCTTAGAAAAGCATACTTGTTGAAATAAACAGTATGTCTCATTTTAAATAAAACACTCACAAAATCTATTGAGGTAAGTAACCTCTACTAGATTCTTTCCTCAAGTTATGCAAAGGAGCATTCTTGAAACACACACAATGTAGTAGGTTCTACATTGTATCACATTAGAGTGTCTCTTGGTTCTAGGAAACCAAATAATGTTAAAATAACATGTAACAACTCAACAAACAAAGATGATGTCCAAGAGATTATAAAATACACAACCTTCATCAAATAACCTCTGAATCTCAAACACGAAATTAAAACATTTCGCTTGCCTTTGTTAGGAGTTGTGTAAGACATGTCATTCTCTTAACCGACTTTCAAAGTATGGTTAATTGAGTCATATTAGGCCATGTATTAGCGAAGTAAGCTAATATCATCTTTGCTACACTTCAATAGGAAAATATAGGAATTCGAATTTTTCTAACATGAGAATGACTACTGGAGAACCTATCGCACTAGAAATTCAATTTGACATAACGGTTGAATTGCTTCCAGGAGAGAAGTTGGGTTCATGTATAACCCGTAAAAATAGTCGTGTTTAGCCTTAATTGAGCACCACTAGTGATAGTCTCATACTCATTCTCTAACTTGAAAAACTTTCATTCCTACATTTGACTAGAGATAGTTTACATCGGTGAACTTTATCTCCCATTAGGATGTCATCTTGAACAAGTAGTAATTAGGATCTGCCTTAGCAAACCTAGATTGCTTGCATCCCACATACGTGTTTCAAAATGATAACATGTTCTCGTAAGATATGGTTAAATGTCTTCATGATCTTAAATGCTAAATGATTATCATATTTTACATGATCCTTGCATTTATTCCTTATGTGCATTTTACATGATTTACTTGTAAAGTTTGCACCCACACTATGTCCTTTTGACACATTAGAAATTAGGTATGCCCATCACTATGAACCCTTAGAAGTCATAGAGCCATACACTAGTGTAAAACCTATAAGTCAAAGTAGTCGCGAAGTTACCCTAATTCCCCAGTCATCACTTCGCCTTCTTCCAAGTAATACACCTTTTTGTCATGGGAAGGTTAGGAACAAACCTAGTAGAACTCGGAGTAGGGTTGACAACTTAAATATTTCATCCGAAATATTCAAGTAAGTTTAACTTGCGATCGCAATTGTTAAATGTCATATCCGAAACATCATACTCAAGCCTTTTAACAACATATGTTAAAACGCTCATCCAAAGGACTCACGAGTTACTATATAAGTAATTAGTAGTTCCTTTCATCCTCGTGTGAATATACACGTCTTAAGATCCCAAACCCTGCTGCAAATCAGCACCATAGGCCTAGCTTTACATCTTTCAAAACCCCATGAAACACTCACGTGCGAAGCACATAGAAACCCTTAAATCAACCAAACCTCTCAACCGAGAATCCCCTTACCATCTCCGTCTAGGTCTAGGAATGATGGAACATTTTCCATAAAACTTATGACTATTTAAATATTTCACTGGAAATATTAAGTCATCACTCGTACCCCTCTTATGATTACTTGAATATTTCACTGGAAATATTGAGATCATCTATTCTATTTCGTGTCATGACTTTTAGATATTTCACTGGAAATATCAAGTCATTCCCTCGATCTCGTCCCATGACTGTTAGATATTTCACTAGAAATGTCAAGTCATATCCTGTGTCTCGTCTGATGACTTTTTAAATATTTCACTGGAAATATTAAGTCATCTTTCACATCGCTCTAATGACTACCTATGTATTTCCTTGGAAATATAAAAGTCATTTCTTCTCGTCTAGTACCTTTCGAAGAATTTATTAGGTATAAATTCTCGCCTCGTGTCAAAAAGTCTCACTAAATCAGCGAGATCTATTCGAAAAATCATCTTAAACTCCGATGACTACTTAAATATTTCATCCAAAATATTTAAAGTGTATTTAATTTGCGAAATGCAATTAAATGTCATCTCTCATTCTCGATCAATGTTCATCGAATCCCGTTGGATTCATTCATAAAAGAATTTATTCGGTATAAATTCTTTTAATCTAAAGTCCAGAAAAATCACAACATATGTGAAATTTCTTTGTCAAAAATCTTGCTTTCAATTCTCACTAACTCCATCAAAACCCACTCGATGTAGTCTTGAACCTAAAACCATCTCCTATCAGAATAGATTGTATCTATCATCTGATTCCTTAGCCTTTTCCCTCACACTTCCGCATGGTACTAAGCACTACCAATGCTTCCGCATCCCACTCACCTTCCACACACCTCAAGAGAAGAACCGCTAGGATAAGTTGAGTTAACCCCACTAGAACCTTGTCACCAACCTCACAACTCTGAAGATTTTATCTTCTTAACCCTTAGGATATCTCCTAGTAATCACATGCCTCATCATATAAATATTCTATGAATATTCACAATGATTGAGAAGAGCTACGTGACTTCAAAGGTGAAGTTTATCGCATGCTATCCACCACTTGTCATGACGTTACTAAGCTCATTGCTTTCGTCAACGTTTGTCTTCCTCTTTATCTCTTACATCTTGTCCGGATGGTCATAGATTAAGGGGGAGCGAAAACACACTCATATAGTCTTTCACCAAACACTCTCAAGAACACACAAATGTGGTTCTTATTCCCTAGGAAACTTCCCTTTAGCTGCCCAGAACTAGGCTACATAGGAAAATTCGTGACTTCCAGGTCACGGTACCGTTAAATAGGCCACGGTACCATTAAATTTAACGGTACCGTGTGGTATTTAGTGGTACCGTGCCTATGTTTGACGAATTTTCATTGTTCCCTCCTGATCCCTGCATCCCTAACCTCAAACCTGCAAAATTTTCCAAACTCACATACACCCTAGGATTCTTTCACTAAACCATAGGACTCTACCACCAACTTTTAGTTTGAATCCCACAACCCTTGCCTATAGAAGGCCTCACTATTGCAAGCTTATCTTGCATCATCACACTCAACCCTCATAGCTACACTTCACTCTTGACAGTGATAGTTAGTCTAAGAACCTTAACCCATAGATCATCACACTCACACCTTACAACCTTTAACTCATCGATCATCACACTCAAACCTTACAACCTTCAACCCTTTTATCAATCCCACTCAAACCTTTTAGCTACACTTCACTCTTGGCAGTGATAGTTAGTCTAAGAACCTTCAACCTATATATCATCACACTCAAATCTTATAACCCTCAACTCATCACACTCAAACCTTACAACAACCTTCAATCCTCACAAACACATGAAACCCTTCATGCACCAAATTATCTCTAACACACAACTAGGATCATCCAACCTAGAAACCTAGAACTTCGTTACCTTAACCCGTTAGAGATATCCACCAACAATCCTGTTAGGATCACATACACCTTTTCTTTTTCCCTTTTGAAATATATCACGCATCTCATTGTCAGTGCAAACGATATATTAACCTAAACCATCCTTTCCCACCTTTCCTCAAAGGGCAAAACCAACATCTCCAACCACATCATCATCATCCTTTAGGATTCCTACACCCTCACCTCCACCAAGTCCACCACAACCTTTAGCTATCACACTAAACCTATCACCACCAAACCTCTTTGGACTTGGCACTAACACATCATCCTTATCACTATCACCATCACCACAACCACTAATGGGTCATCCCATTATTTATCCCCTACAACCACATAACCCAAGTTGTCCTTGTTGTCACCACAACCAACACTCTCCCACCTTATGGAATCATTTAGGTATAACCTCTATCGAGTCTACTTTATGGCACGACTTGTCATAATAGTAATCATTTAGAGTATGTCTTATTAACAAACTATCCTTAACATCAATCATCCTAGGTAGATGATTATGTTGTTCAAAAGGTTTGTTAGAACTTTCCTTCCCAATGAACGAATCTCGTTCTTGATTAGTGTGATTGAGTGAACAATTACACCTTAGGTTTTTGGTCGGGTTGTGACACTTACGTGTTAACATAGTTTAACCCATGCATGTCTTGCTATGTGTATTCTATCCCTATAATGTTGCTCCTATACTGTTATATATTATGCTGCACGAAGCTAACCCTTGATGTAGGAAAAGCCTTTGTAAGTATTTGATCCATGGATCCGCTAGATACTAAGGTAAATAAACAAGGGGATTAAGTCACCATAGGGGAGCATTGAGCTAGGGGGAGCTCGGGAGTATTTGAATACATAGCATGGAGTCATCTTCACAAGTGATGATAGAAGGCTTCACTAGGATGATGCAAACTCGCCTTTCTAGGAAGAAAGGAATGTAGTTCATTAAGGGGGAGTAGGGAATGAATTCAAGGGAGCGCTCGAGGAAACTACCTTTTTGATTCGACAAAGGGGGGAGAAGGGGAGTGTAAACAGGTAACTTTTACATTTTACTATGTGTTACGGTTTACATATTTGTCATCATCAAAAAGGGGGAGATTGTTAGTGCAAATATTACGATATTTAAACTAAACGGTTTCTTCGGTTTTAATGATGACAAACATGTAACTTGTAATACATAACGTAAAATGTGCAAGTTACTTGTAAACACAAATCATCAATGCATACTTCATCAACACCTCCCGACGTCTCAAGTATGCTTCAACGAAGTCGTAGATTTCCATCCCGACATAAATCACTCAAGGTATGGACAAACAAATCTACTACTTGACAAATGATCAAAGGATTATATTTTTCTAAACTTCACATTTTTAATGTGACAAAACATTTTTTCAAAAATATATTTTACAAATTATTTTTGAATTAAAATGAAATGTTTTATTTTGAAAAATAAATTTGAAAACTCCCAACAGCCATTTTTCCCCCCAAAACAGCTCCAACTTCCCCAAATAAACCTTCCCCACTAAAGAAAAAAAAGGGAGCGTCCAACGGAACCTTTAAGTATGGACGGCTCCACTAAATTTAGTGGAGCCGTCGGTATTTAGTGGAGCCGTGGGTCTGTAACGGTCAGATTTTCTCTTGCCTATAAATAGTGGACCTTCCACACTTCCAACTTGATTTTTCCAGTCCTTTTTCTCTGGTCTTATCCCTCTTCACTTAGATAACTTTCTTTGATCATTTGGAGAGTCTTAGGTTGTTTAAGAGTGATCCAATCATCCACTCAAGTGATCCTCTTCATTCCTCTTGATTAGCAAGAGAAGAACACAAAGTATCCTAGATACAAAGTGTTGTCATCCCTCTTGATTAGCAAGAGAAGAACACAAAGTATCCTAGATACAAAGTGTTGTCATCCCTCTTGATTAGCAAGAGAAGAACACAAAGTATCCAAGTAGATACAAAGTGTTGTCATCCCTCTTGATTAGCAAGAGAAGAACACAAAGTATCCAAGTAGATACAAAGTGTTGGAGTTGTTAGGTCTTGTAACATTTGTTACAATCTTGATTGTATCATAGCATACATCAAGATTATTTTTCTTTTGTGAGAGAGTGAGTCAAGATCATTGTGATCTTAAGAGATAGTGAAGATCTCTTGAAGCCATTGGGCTTGTGTGATTGATCATGTGGATCAAGGGTAGATCGGGTAGATCGTGGTAGATTGGTGCTAGCTAAGATTAGCACTTGACATCTAGCTTAGTGTCGGAAATAGGATAAGCAATGTGTATGGTGTAGATCGGGTAGATCGTGGTAGATTGGTGCTAGCTAAGATTAGCACTCGACATCTAGCTTAATGTCGGAAATAGGATAAGCAATGTGTATGGTGTAGATCGGGTAGATCGTGGTAGATTGGTGCTAGCTAAGATTAGCACTCGACATCTAGCTTAGTGTCGGAAAACAAGTTAAGCGACGTGTACGGTTTTCTCCGCCTGTAGGGAGTTTGTTGATTAGTGAAGTAACTCTCGAGTTGGGTACTTGGGGAGTGGAGTAGGGCGAAAAGGAGCTTCGTGACAGAACCACTATAAATCACCGTGTCCGGTTTGTGCCTTCTAACTTATCTCTTTACTTTCATTTTATTCTTTATCGCTTTATGTTTGTATTTGCATTGTGTTTATGCTTGTGTGGCTAGTTGCTTATGTTATGTATGTGTCATGATCGATTGTGCTTGTGTTGTAGTTTAATTTATTCATCCCTAGATGATATATGATCATTGTTGACACTTTTCATATTACGTCACACTTGATCGGGTGTTTGATACAAAAGTTTTAAGTTTTTAAATGGAAACGTATTCACCCCCCTCTACGGTTTCCACACCATGTTAGGAGCTTCTTAGCCGGCTCGACATAGGAGTGAAGTAGGAGCTTGTAGAGTTGGGGAAGTACGTACGCCACCCCACGATTGGTATAAGGAATACACCCATCATCCACGCAATTAATACACACTAATCAACCGGTAAAAGATAGTTAGGGAGTAAGGAAATCTAAGTAAACACATTTCTCTCCATATAAGTTCCACAACTTTTCATTTTCAGTATTTTATTTTATTTGCATTTGTAGTTATTTGGGTTAGTTGACTAGCAACTAATTCCGCCCACTCCTTCAAACCCGAGATTTTACATGCTTTCATAAAATTATAAAAATACAAAAAGAATCTTCCCTCACCCTTAGACCTATTAGAGTAGTTTTTCAATCCTAACGACACTATTCCCCTAGAGAACGATCAATCCCCCGGTACTTGCCACTTCACTATACTACATCGGTCAGGTACACTGCCTGGTGGGGATTGCATGCCTCTTGAGATCCCTCGAGAGGTAAAACCTGTTGTAAGGTCGCAAAACCACGCCTCACATCCGGGAAAAGCCAACGTTGTGGCAGATGCCCTTAGCCGGAAAGAACGACTCAAGCATTTGAGAGTCAGATCATTAGGAATGACGATCAGTTCACCTCTACCATCAAGAATCCTCGAGGCTCAAAGGGAGGCACTCAAGGAAGAAAATCGACCAAATGAGAAACTCTATAGAATGCCAGATAATGCAAATGGCTTTGGAAAGAGATCAGACGGAGTTGATTATGCATGAGTCGCACAAATCGAAGTATTCTATCCACCCAGGTTCTGATAAGATGTATTAGGATCTCAAGAGACTTTATTGGTGGCCAAATATGAAAGCTGGAATAGCTACGTATGTTAGCAAATGCCTTACTTGCTCTAAGGTAAAAGCCGAATACCAGAAACCATCAGGATTACTTCAGCAACCAAAAATTCCCCAGTGGAAATGGGAACGCATTACAATGGACTTCGTCACTAAATTTCCCAAGACTTCAGGCGGTTACGATGCTATTTGGGTAATCGTTGATCGTCTCACCAAATTAGCCCATTTCATACCAATCAGAGAGACTTATTATATGGATCAGCTTACCAGACTTTACGTCAAGGAAATAGTCTCAATGCACGGTGCACCGATTTCCATCATTTCCGACAGAGATAGTCGATTTACATCAAACTTTTGGCAGTCATTACAAGATGCATTTGGAACCAAATTAGACATGTGCACTGCCTATCATCCTCAGACCGATGGTCAGAGTGAGAGAATGATTCAAACATTGGAAGATATGCTTAGAGCATGTGTGATTGACTTTGGAAACGGTTGGGCTAACCATTTGCCACTGATCGAATTCTCTTACAACAATAGTTATCACACCAGCATAAAAGCAGCACCATTCGAGGCACTCTATGGTCGAAAGTGCCGGTCCCCTGTTTGCTGGGCCGAAGTTGGGGAAACATAACTCACTGGTCCGTACATGGTTCGCGAAACAACTGAAAAGATAATCCAGATCCGAGAAAGACTCCGAACAGCCAGAAGCCGACAGAAAAGTTACGCTGACGTTAGATGCAAACCATTAGAATTCCAAGTAGGCGACAGAGTTATGTTGAAGGTCTCGCCTCGGAAGGGCGTGATACGATTCGAAAAGCGCGGGAAATTGAACCCGAGGTACATTGGGCCATTTAAGATTCTGGATAGATTTGGTCCAGTGGCATACAGACTTGAGCTTCCGTCAGAGCTCAGCAGCTCACATAACACATTTCATGTTTCGAACCTCAAGAAGTGTCTTTCGGATGAATCACTCGTAATTCCATTAGAAAAAATTCAACTCGACGATAAGCTCAATTTCGTAGAGGAACCAGCAGAAATCATGGACCGTGAGGTCAAACAATTGAAGCAGAGTCGAATTCCTTTCTTGAAAGTTTGCTGGAATTCTCGAAGAGGTCCCAAGTTTACATGGGAGCGAGAAGACTAGATGCGACTCCAGAGACCAACACTAACTTAATTCAGGGACTGAATTCCTTTTAGGGAGGAAGACTGTGACAAATCGTAATTCCAGGTCATTTTCCAAACTTCGAAATTTACTATTCATGGATTACTATTCATCATTTCACTATTCATCGTTTTTTAAGTTAGTTTGCGACTTTAAAACGTAATGAAAAATTTTACTATTCATGAAACACTATTCATTGCCGGAGGGAAATCACTATTCATGATTATCATTCATCATTTCGTAAACTAGGTTTACGAGTATCAAAATTCGCGTAACCGTAAGGGTTTAGCTGCGTATTCATGGAGCATCACTAAGGACACATCATATAGACTAGAGTAGTCTACATATCATCAGTAACATCATCTTCGTATTAGGTCATTCACGGGTTTGCATAATTTCAGTTCACGTATATTTATTTATTAAATAAACGCTACCACTCAATCATTTACTACGAATAATATACCCGACACTCCCGACTATGGTCCTAATATATTTTCACACTCATTACTGCGATATAAAAATTATATTACTAGTTTACCCGGTGTTTTGAAACTATTTACTATATATACCGTTAAAAGCTTATAACTACGACGGTTTACGAAATTTCAACTCGATAACTAATTGGACACCCGATACTTGCAAGAAATGTGATTTTATAGTTTTTAAAACTTCGTCATACTTTTTTTTTTCCGTCAAAATTTATTTCTAGCTAACTCAATACCCGATAACACATAATATCCAAACCAAATCTAGCCAAATCACAACAAGTACAAGATTAATTAAGACTAACCATCACCTCAACCCACCTTTTCCCCTTTTGCCGCCCCTTGCCCCCCCCCCTAGCCACTTTGACTACAAATTAGACCTATGCTAGTTGTCTAACTACAAATCATTACATGTTTCCTCATTTAAGACTTCATGTATCTCAAATAAACACACATATTTCCCTAAACAAGAATCAACTAGCAAGAAATTCTCTCATCTCTCCCATTCCCTTTGTGGTTCGGCCAAGATAAAGAACATGGAGAAACCATAACATTTTCAAGATCAAGTGATTTTACAACTCAATTAGTGTTTCTTGTTTGGGTTTTGAAATAAAAACCTAGAAATAACTAAGTCATTAACCTAAAAAATTCATCAACCTCAAGTAAGTGTTCTAAGTATTTTTTTTCTCCTCATTTACACTTCTAATTAATTTATTTTTATGTTCAAGTAACAAAGCATGCAAATATATCTATGTTATATACCACTTACCACTTATTTTTGTCACTAAAATGAATTTAAAGAATTTTATTAGTGATCTTATGAGCTCCATCATTTTTGGTGAAGATTAGGAACCCATGACACCCTAAGAAGGTGTATGGTAGGTTTAGAATAGCTTTGGTGTTGATTGGAAGGGATATGTACAAACCTTTTACTAGTAAAAATGATTTTAACAAAATATAAATGAGGTTCTGTCCATTTTTGCAATTTATGGAAATCTCAGTAGATTATAGATTATTTTGGTTTACATATTTAGAAAATACACTCAAAAACGAAGCCGTGGCCGCTGGAATGCATAAAAACGAGCTTACGACGAGAAAGATACGTTAATTCTAAGTTTGACGACTAAAAACTATTTTCTGAAATTAACAAGCTGTCATACGATTTTCAATGGTTAAAACGAGGCATTGAACGCAAACTAGACGAGCCGACATATCAAAAATATATTAGTTCACTGTAAGACGAAGCTGGGGACATAAAGAACGTAGAAAATGAGCTTATAACGACCGATATACATGCGTTTGAGACATTAACACTTTGAAGTAAAACCAAGTACTGTCGGCCTATTTTCCAAATTGACCTTTCAAATATACCGAAAACTAAACAAAAACAGCCAATTTAGCTCGACTAACTAACTTAACCATTATTTTTCTTTATGATCGGGACTCGTATGGACAAAATTTCGATGATAAGAATTTAAGCTATTGTTACAAGCTTTCTAAAACCACGGAGATCGTTTCCTAACACTCAATATTCACCAACTTACGACTAGCTTTGCGAGGCTACTTAGCCATTTTCAGAAATTTACCAAAGTGTTTTAATTGCGACGTAAAACTTTATTTTTCGATAAATCACCAAATGACGATCGTAGAATATCGTTACAACATATATACACGTAAATTTTTTTATGACTTAACAAGACGTCAAAAATATATTTTTCGACGATAAATATTATTTCCAAATTTCACGAGTGGTATCGATAACAAACGTATTTGCATATGTAACATCATTTCATGACTTACATTAGATCATATCATTCATATTAGGTTGCGGTAAGAGATCGTGCCTCATTTCAGTGTATTCACTTTTGTCATCATAACCATTGCATCAGGTGAGTTTTCATAGCCCCGTTTTCAATTTATAATTTCATTTCCAAACTTGCGGGAGAGCATACATTGCACCATTTTTCATACGGACCAAAGTATAAAATTCATTTACATTGCTTAAGATACATCATTACCCAGTTAAAGTCCCTTTTTATTTATCATGAACTGTTAATTACGGAGTAAGCGAGAGTGAGTGAATAGATCTATTGAGGGTGACGCCTCCGTTCGGGTTGGTAGCGCCAACTAGTCCACGAATTCATTTCATTTGAATCATATCAGAGAGTCTGGCAAAACACTCAGTTTGGGGCATTCATATCAGTCTAGCTTCGGGGTCATGAGCTTAAGTGCCAATGTACTATTTTATGTGGCATTTTTTTCATTTCACTTTATACTTGTGGTTACCGTAGAGACTTATCATTTACATAAATCTATGATTCTCACCAACTTTATTGTTGACCACTTTAGCAATGTTTTTTCAGGTAATTAAGGCACTAGCATCATAGCCTGCATGTGGACATATCATAGAGTCGCGGTGACGACGCGTCTCACTTGTATTTTATGCACTTAATTATCATTTGATTTGTAACAAACTTATTTCCGCAAACTTAAGTTACCTTTTGGGACCTATCGTTCGTAACTCTGAATGTTTTAAGAAATCAAATGCTGTATTTTTAAAACCACACTATAGGTCGTTCAATGTGACTGTAACTGTGATGCTATGACAGTCACGCCCCAGGTATTCCATTCCGTTGCAAATTAGGTATTTGGGGGTGTGACACGTCTTTTGTTTTGTTCCCCTAGATCAGTTTAGGTCGAGAGGGGTGTGGTTTTGGTTTAGTTTTGTCTCGATGGAATAATGCTATGAGAGGGTGCTTGTGTTGTCTTGGTGTGAATGGAATTCTGGTTGTGTCTCGTTAAGCTTTTTCGGGTCTCGCGAGGGTTTGTGGGTTAAACCTGGTCTCGCGATACTTTATTTGTCTCACATGTGTGTGTTCCTTTGATTCGAATCGGGTTTTGAGTTTACGTGTTTCCTATGCACGATTCTGTGTTAGATCACGGTTCACATCTTGTGGGCAGATTGTGTTTGCGCCTTGGTTTATGATTTCATTTGTGGTTTGGTGTCACATGCATAAGTTAGTGATCGATCAGGCGTTAATGATTCTTGGTGTCGTGTTGTTGTTTTGGTGTCAGTACATAGCTTGTCTTCAAACAATGTTTAAACTTGTGTTCTTAATACTAGATATAAATTATATAACATATGAGATGTAAAAGAAATCATGGGTCGAATGAATGAAATTTCACTATGTATTCATTGGTTAAAAAGGATAATATTGTGGTATAGTTAAATCTGTTGTGGTCTCGCATTGTGTTTCGCTAGTGTCTAATTTCGAGAATGGTTTATATTTGATATCGAGTATGGTTTTATAATTAGTTCTGAGATTGGTCTTTAGAAATGAGTATGAGTGAGTTTGCTTCAAACTTAATTAATCTGAAACATGTCTAAATTGTTCATTAAATCGACGAAAACCTAAGTTGGTCATTTATACGCATTATTTACGTTTCAAACCCTGAACTTTGATAATTTACACATTTATCCCTAAACTTTGCTAAAATGACATATTAAACCCTAAAAAATGATATTGATCATATTAAACCTTTAAGTTTACTTAATTGTCATTTGTAGCCCTAATTTATGAAACTTACTAAATCTGGAAAGTTACTAACTCGGGAAAGTTACTAAAAATGGAAAGTTTCTAAAAGTAAAAAGAAACCCCAAATGTGTAATTTGATTAATTATAAGCATTAAGTAATAAGAAAATCATTAATTTGTGTAGATTCGCTGAAGAAGGAGTAACTTCCGATCCTTGTGTTTTCTAATATGGTTTCAATTGCGGTTTGAGGTACATATATTCTATCCCTTTTCAGTAGGGATTTCTCATGACTTCTCGATCATTGACTTTGATTTGTTGCTTTGATATGGTTCCGTTTGATATGATCCTTTGATATGATTCCCTATGATATGATTCAGTTTTGCTATCCATTCTGTTATGATGTTCATTATTCCATCTCCTTTGATATGAGATTCTGTTCAGTTGATATGCCTTTGTTGATTATGCTATCATTCCTCTATTTATGATTATGGATAGCTTTGTTCTGTTTTGTTCTGTTCTGTTCTATTGCCCGAGCTATTTGTTTACTATTCATGGAAGTACCATGACCATGTCATTGAGGCACCAATGGTATGACACTTTCCGTGGAGGTGTGATGGATCCACGGCGTTCCCTTTCTGTTCTGATCTATTATGATATGATAAATCATGATTTGTGCACATGGCCATTATGTATATGTATGTACAGTCTCGTACTGGCATATGTATTTTATTTTGAAGGGAGCGTATGGATGCATCCTAGATTCTGTTATGTTCTATTCTGGATATGATTAGTGATTGGTTTGTGCGTGCCATGCACCCCATTTCACTTCTTGTACATTGGAGCTAGCTACTCCTTGTACAACTTATGATTTGACGGATATATGGATATGATATGATATGATTATGTGACTAAGCATGTGGCATGCCTTCGGAGCTCGATGGGAATTTCTGTTCTGTTATATGATTATTATTATTTGTTTGATTCCTTTGACTTCATTATGATCTCCTTATGTTTCGCTATGATTTGCCTCTTATGATATATGTCATTTTGTTCAGTTCATCCTTGATCTCTTATTCGGTTGGCAGATGATATTCGTTCAGAAGGAACTTATGTTTCCTTTTCCCTATACGTAAATATGTTGATTATTCTTTGGTTATATTTTTTCGCTTAGCATTTTAAGCTTAGCCGCATTACTTTTCTTGCGGCAGGTTTTAGTCTGGGTTTGAGTGAGGAGTGCATAGGAGCTCTCAGTGGACTACCCTGATGATAGATGCCTTTTGTTTCTGGATTAGACTTTGGATTTATCTTCAGTTAGATTTAGTTGGATTTTGTACCTTTTTTTTTGGGAATTCATTATGTTTGCGCATAGGTAACTTAGTAGCAATGTTTGTAGACTGGGTATTCTCCATCTCCATTTCTTCTTCTAAAAAAAAGATATCAGCCTTGCTCTGATACCAATTGAGAGGATCAATCAACCCTTTATCACTTGTGAGGATTGATTAAAAATACACTTTGAGGATGTTAGTCCTTTATAACGTATGTATATGATACTTTGAGTGAATATGATTAAGTATGCGGAATCTACTTAACCACACTTAGAAGGATATTGGTTATTGGAAATGGAATAGTAATGCTTGAGTAATCAACAATGAACACAGAAAGTATAACACCAAACGATTCAATATTATTGAGAATAATACGAGTGATTTTCGCTATCACTAGGGTTACAAACCTTGAATCTCTATTACAAAGAAAACTGTTTCTGTTATGTTCAACGTATTCAGTCACATTCTAACTAATGTCTAACTCTATATATATATATATATATATATATATATATATATATATATATATATATATATATATATATATATATATATATATATGATATCTAAGCACATGCACATTTGAGTATTCGTCTACTTGCTTGTTATGTGTGTCAGTAGCTAAGATACAACTTGCTCTATGTATTCAACTTGTTGATTGATCACAAATCAAAGATATTACCTACCGTATATATTTGACATTTATACACAAAATAACTTTTTCATACTTATCCAGGCAATAGTAGAGTACGCGATAGTTATCCATTCAGCAGTAGGATGAGTCACTCCAACAGCAGTATCTGATACTCTAGCAGTAGTATTCTTGCGGCAGCAGAATCTCCAGCACAAACAGTAGAATGGAATATGTTGATATAAATAATGCCTAAACACATTATTAATATTTTTCGATATCTCTACGTTTTGATAATCACAAAATATAAAATCATTAAACGAAAGATTATGACGTAAACAAGTATTTAGTTGTAAATATCTACTTTAACAACTCAATCACTTAAGGTATGAATAAACAAATGCCTAATGCATTATATGATCAAAGGAACATTTTCTTAATCACTAAATTTTTTATAAAATGTCACAAACATTTTATATCTTTTAGAAAATTATTTTTGGTATTAAATAAATATGTTTAATCTATTATAAATATATAAATTCAAATTTTCAACCAAAAATGGCAAAAATGTTTCAGAAAAACCTTCATCACAAAAAGACAAAGCTGGGCAACGGATACATTGGGCGGCCCCCTTAATTATTAAGGGGACCGACCCCCTAATTAAGGGGACCGACCACGCTCCTCAGCCCCCCAGCTTTGCCTATAAATACTGGTTCATTCCTGGACTTTTTCCTCACCTTTTTGCACAAAAACTTTCTGATCTAAATCTTCTTTCATAAACCTTTGATTATATAATCTTAAGCTTTTGTTTCCAGGTGACTCAAGCTTCAATCATCCAAGTGCAAAGAGAAGAATACTTCTATCAATCAAGACTAGAAGTATTACAACTTAGTATCATCTTGTTACCTAAGTTGTTAGTTTAGTAAACCTTGTAAATCATTCATTCATTTGTGTATAAGGTGTGTATATTAGGTGTGAACATAAGTGATTAGATTAGTGTAGTGTGTAAATAGTGAAGAAGGTGAATAAGTAGTTGTGTTGTAAAGAAGTAGTTATAATACCTCGTAAATTCCCATGTCATTTATTAATATTAAATCATCAACAAATTCTAATTTTAAGTGATTAGCCTATTTTACGGGTTAAATTTTTTTAAATCTATTGAACAACAACACAAATCAATCTTTGATATTTATACTGTGACGTGATTCGAATGGCTCACTCGTGTACCAACAATTCTAAAACGAACCTTGAAATAAATCAAACCCGAAACAACCAATTATGAATTTTTATTCAAACAATTTTATTCACCAATACATTCAAAATATTTCTATGTTTTAAACTGAGGAACAACTAGTGATATTATCAAACGAACAATGTGGCAAAACTCACGTTCCATTTTCACTGGAACCGCACTCGTACTGACGCCGTGATAGTATGGCATAAGTCTAATAAAATACAGAACAATCATGAAAATAGTTACGGACTCGGGAATAAACAAATAATATATGACAACTCTAAACTCTCGAGTTAAAAATATTTAAACAAAGCCAGAACCGACACCGTCTAACGAGACTCGAGTATTTAAAAACACAAAATATACCCTACTAAAATCTTAAAACAACACTACTACATTTTAAATTATACCCTACTAATAAATAAAACTATTATATGTATAGCTGCTATTTTTTCGACACCCTCTTATCCTCCACCAATTCTAATATTTGTCTGCTACTACTTTTCTCTTATCTTTGGTCAACGCCCCATTTCCCCTATCATAACTTTGTTGCTGCTGCTACTTCTTCTTTCTTGTTCTTGTCGACCCCTCAATCCAACCAAAAACACCATCACCTTTCTACTCCCACCTTTCCACCTTATCATATTCTCGGCAAAACACCGTCCTCAAAAGCACCATTCTACCTTTATCTCATCACTTTTGCTGCTACGCTCGAAAAACCAAAACTGAACCATCTCTATCACACCATCGATTCTAGTCAACCATCAACCTTTGTCCTCTTCGAATTCACGGGTCTCCTTAAGATTTAAAATCATTAGTATAGAGATAAGACACCATTTAGGAATGTTAGCTTTTCCCCAAATCAAAAGTAATATGGAGCCTAACTCCATTATACTCCTTAAATCCACCCATCCTGGGCACCATTCGAATCACACCAACACTACCAACACACAACAATCTGAGAGGTTCTCAAGATTAGAGTTAAAGTTGTGAGTCGAATTGGAGGCCGAAGTGGGTTTTGGAGCATTTGGATTCGGGTTAATTAGTGTCGACAACATCCGACAAGTTTCAGGTTATTATTAATACTTGATGTTGTTTTATATTTTTTCTTAGTTATTATTCGATTATATGAACTAGAGGTTTAGGTCAAATCAGATTTGTAAGTTGGAAAATAGAATTGGATATAAGCAAAATTCGAATAGTTATGGTTATGTTGATAAATTGCAAGTTGAGGATGAGTTGTGAATAAGGTTTTGATTTAAGTAGGTCGAATTAAGCTTGAATGTGTATGATTGATTTTTGATGAAAGGATAAGTCGATATAGTTGAGAAACTGTGAATGATTTGCGGTTTGAAATAGTCGAATATGATTTAAATGTAAAACGGGTCGAATGGGAAGGTTTGACTTAAAAAGTCACGGGTTAGTTTTGGTTGCGGATTGGTTAAAGGTTATTAAGGATTCAAAAAGGGATAACAGTTAAAGAGTAAGTCAAAATCGTTTACATAAAACCCGGGCTAGCCTTTGCGTTATCAACCCCCTAGACACCCAACGACTTGAGCTCGAGTGGTACTCGAGAGTCATTTAGCAAGCGAGACCATAGCTTCGACCTTAGTAGTATTTGACCCCTCGCCGAAGTCTCATTTGAGACAGTCTATTTTTTTTAAACATGCGAATGGCAGTTTTGGTTCCAAAAAAGAAATAAATAAATAAATATACCAGGCAAACCGCAATATCAAAAACAAAAGCAAACCTGCATGTTTTAAAAATGAATTTGGGTTTAAGGTTAACATTGGGCCGAAGCCCAGTAATTAAATAAAAAGTAGAGCCTTGTTTGATCCTAGAACCGAGCCAAGCCCACGAAGAATGTGGATTGTATTTAGGGCCGCAACCCACTTTGCTTTAAATATAACTGTAAGGGTGCGTTTGATATTAGGAATTAAAATGGGATGCCTTATTTTAAAAATATGTTAACAGTTAATAAAATCCGAACAGACAACACGTCGAATGTTAGTTATTAGAATTGTGACAAAAACGAATAACCGAAACACTAAAAACTATTATACGTCAATAATAATGACGCCGTAAAGTAAATAGTTAACACGTGCAACAATAACATGATCGTTTTGAAAATATATATAAACTATTTTACATTCATCGAATCTTAAATCAAAAATGCAAACTAAATTATGCCATACTAATCTAGGTCAGGCGTTGGAGCTACAACACACCATTTGACTCTATTGCATCACAGATTTCTACTACTACCAAGGTGAGTTCATAGTCCCACATTTTTTTTTACGATTTTAAACCCGTGGGGAGATACATGCTACTACTTTTTTTATGATCACAATTGCTTGAAAACTATATGTCTATCTAAATGTGTTATTGCCTAAGTACAACTATTATTATATCGATTACTGTCGATACTATCAACTACTGTTGATATGGTTATTATATCGATTACTGTCGATACTATCAATTACTGTTGATGCTACTGTTATATCGAATTATGTCAATACTACCAATTACTGTTGGTACACTGTTAACACTTTGGTTTCATTAGCTTAGTGCAATAATAACTACTTTCAATTTATGGGTGTAACAACGGAACCCATTAAACTTGAAATCTTGTGATCAATTATTTTACTACTAAACACTATGGATTCACTCAACCTTTGTGTTGACTCTTTTAAGCATGTTTTATCTCAGGTAACTAAGGAATCTCAAGGCACGGAGTTGGCAAGGGCATTGGAAACCTACCCCTTTTTATTTCGAATAATTATATCATTCTTTTCAAACTCATCATCACTTTTGTGAAAAGCTATCCCTTTTGGAAAACATTATGTAATGTCGAATATTGAGCTTTCATTGAATGATATAAATTCTACTTTTTAACAATTATCTATGCTTACGACTGTGATCTAATTGGTAATACCCCGTTTAAGTCTTCCGCTGTTATCTAAATTTTTAACGGGGTGTTACAGATTGGCATCAGAGCCTAGGTTATAGAGAACCAATTGATTTTTAAAACATTGGACTATAACCGCGATTTCAAAAAGGACCATTTTAAAACTTTACCACCGTATGCCCTCCGTGCCAACACTTACGAACTTTTGCATTGAGATTTGCTTGGCAGATTATGCATAACAAATGAATATTAACACTTTATTAACTCATGCATCGAGATTTGCTTGGCAGATTATGCATAACGAAATAATTTTATCACCTACGAACATTACTACGACTAATGCATGTTTATATTATTAATGACTTACACTTATATATGTTGGGATATTACAGTACCATGTCTTCTTATTCATCCTACCTTACCGAAACCATCCCCTGTACTATTCGCACTTCCCCAGTTATTCAGATCATACCAAACTCTTATCATTCCTATATGTTAACGTCTCAGACTACACATACCCAAAGCCCCGACATCACGGAACCCATGCTCACGTTACCCGACTCGGTATCATCCATACCCTTACTCCCACACTCACTCATCCACTTACCATGGTCGGAGAGAATCGTCATGCCACAGAGTAGCGAGATGTTGGAGGAGGTGCCCAGTACATTCGATATTGGTCAGAGTTCAAAGAGAACTCAAACAGAGACAGAGGATGGCATGGTATGGAGAGATATACCATGTACACTACAACAAAATGAAGCTATAGCAACATTTTACTAGCGACACTTTTAGAAATTGTTGCCTTTTAGACTTCAATAAAAATTAAGCAACATTTTACTATATAAGTGTTGCATTTAAGGATCTAATGCAACATTATTTTATGAGTGTTGCATTTAATAAAAAAAAAATTGTACAGTAACACTTTATAAAAGTGTTGCAGAAAATTACATCACTTTAGTCCAAACGGGCTTTTCCATTTCCACATTTTATTAACCCGCGCTCTTTTAACAAAAAAAATTTGTCATCACCCGCCCTACTTTACCAAAAAAATTCATTTCATCTTTTCAAACCTCTTTTACCAATCCTCTAACCCTAACCATCTTCTCACTTCCACTTCATCAAAACCCTTCTCCGCACACACTACTAGCCGCCGCCGTTCACAATCAGTCTCACCAAACCAAATCGTTTAACCAACACAATTTCTTGGTCTAAATCTCAGGTTAGCCATCTTTTCTTGTTTATCTACGATTATTATTTTAAAATAGAGGCATTGGGATTATCTTCTATTTAATGCATATCATGAATGCTATCTGTTAGATAATCCAACTAACCTATTTCAGTTATATTAGTGTTAACCTTGATCCTAACTAGACTTAATTACAACTACATAGGGTTTATTTAATGATTATAAGGCACTAAGGTACATAGATATGTCTATGGTTTTGGTCGACTGATTTGGAAAAACAATTGTTTTTTACTGATTAGACTTTATTGAATGAAAACATGTTTGGTTCAAAATGCAATGATGTGTGATGAAGGGTTTTAATTTGCTTTCGGAATGTATGTGATGTATATTGTGTAGTGATAATCACGAGCTTTTATAAAAAGATGGAATATATATCAAAATGACCCATATATTTTTTGAACACCAAGTGTTTGATTAAAATCCCCAAAAGGAGAATTAGTACTATGGACTAAATAAAGTCGCAAATGTCCTTTTGGTTTGTCCATTTTGGTTTGTATTGCTGTTTGTGAGTCCATGTAATGTCCTTGTTTGGGTCTCAATTTCCTTAATTTTCTTGATTGAGGAGTTGCGGTGTCATGTGTTGTATTTGTTTGCTTGTAGCATTAATATATCATGTTGCCTTTCAAACAAAAAAAAGTTTATTACTGTTTTCATTAGGCTGAAATTATGGGTGTATGTTGAAAATCAAATATAGCAGTCTGCGCAAACAAGAAGTTGCGTCCGACCTCTTAAGGTATTCATGTGTAGTATCGTCAGGAAGATGGGTTATGGCGATGGCTTTAAGTGGGTTTCTCAGTACATTAAGTAGAAAGTAAGAAAAAAAAAAGAAAACATTATGAGAGTAGAAAAGTTAGAGATTTGATTTTTATTGTTTCTGAAATGTTTTCTGTCTTACTGGTTCTGAATTGGAGGTATGTATGTTTGAAAAAAATACCGTGTTATATATAATTTACTCTTGTTCTTGTTTATGTGTTATGTATAATTTGGTTCTCAGTTCTAAGAGGTAGATAAATTACAAACCTGGTTAGGTTTGTTATTGGATTCTTTCAAAACTTGTGCTTTCCGTGCATTTGGTCTGGTCTCTAACCTTATGGGTTATAAAAAATCCTTGTTGGGGTCATGAATTATATGGTGAAGTCATATACAGTCTTTTATGTTTGTTTATTCATGTCCGTACTTGACAACGAGGTATACTTATCATGTAATTAGATATACTTTAATACAGTAGGTTTTAATAGAACTTATTTATTGCAGTTTTCCTTCTCAAGTGTTTTTTTGGGTTTCAAACGATCCAGTAACTGGGCGACGCGGTGTTTCTGACTGTAGCAGCATCACACCTAAAGTGGAAATTGTGGATCAGAAAGTGTGTTGTCTTTGCGGCGAACCAACAAAAACAGAGTTTATGATTTAGGTTTTTCACTGCTGACTTTTCTTTTGGTTTTGTTCTCTCAATTTTCTAACGTAAAGCGAATTGAGATATTTGTTTAACCACACAATTCTTATGAGATATATTACTATTGCTCTTCGATAAATGATAGTAATAGTTATATAACATTGTTATAGCTCAGATTAGTGAATTAGGACATAACTTATTCATTTATAAATGTAATAAACAAAGGTAACAGGGGATTATAATAAGTAGTTCAATAGTTATTTACGCTTTAGTCTGACATTCTTTTATATAGTCTGCATTGTAAGGTATTAGTACAAATATGATCAAGTAGCTTAAGTGTCAATTAGCTAAAAGTTATTAATATTTATCTAACAACTGATAGTAACTATCGGCCTTGAAATATACCATCTACTAGTCTTGATATAGTTTTGTATATGTTTTATGTTTCTTTTTTCTGTTTTTTGCTCGAGTATAATTTGTAAGTTACGGTCTTGGACTAAAGTTTGTGATAAGAGAGAAATGATGTTTGTTTGATAATATTGGAAACCGTAAGTGATATGGACTTTAAAAGAGTAAACACTAATAACCGTAAGTGATATTGTAGTTATATTTATGTAGTTATTACACTTACAAAATGGATGTGGATAACTTATATCGTATGGCGAGAGTGGCTCAACACTAACTGTTGGAATAATTCTGTTAAATTAAGAATCAAAAGTGCATTGCAGTCAACTCAGTGAGTCTACAGGTACCTGATTTAGTGCGCTCAGATTCTTACACAGTGACAATGTTACAATCATTGGTCAAGATATGAGATATGTTATTATAATAATCATAGTGGTACAAATGAATTTTCTTGTAAGTAATGGGTAACATTTGTTTGGGTCTTGGGTTATAGTAGGGGCCTATGTAATGTGGGACATTCTCTGGTCTCTTTTGCTATGTCGTGCACCTTCACATGGTCTAGAAAGCATCACTTCTATTTGCTAGAGAAATTAGTTATTGCCCACCGTTGTACTGAAACAAATCTATTTGATAGACTGTGTCCACAACATATATTGATTAAGTTGAGGGTCTTTTTTTATTGATTAAGTTGTGAATCAACTAATGTTTTTCTGGTTGACTTACAACAGGTATGGGAAACAAAAGCAAGCAAGACCAAGGTGAAACAACACGGATGACTGATTATGAGAGGTGTAAAGTGTTGAGGGTTCAAGAAAACCAAGAACGATTAAGAGAGTTAGGAATTAAAAAGATTGCTAATTCTTTGACAAGTTTAGTAGATAGTCAAAAAACAAAGAAAAAGAAAAAGAAATCAGCATCTATAAGTGAGAGAGATGCCAGGTATTTTCGTGAACATAATGGTGAAACTGGGAAAGATTACCCTGAAGAAGTTGCTGCAACTGTTGGAGCACCCAAAAAGGTAACTAGATCTGAGCAACATCACATTTTTATTTATATACAATTAATGTTTCTCTTATGGAAATTTC
Organism: Artemisia tridentata subsp. tridentata; assembly: GCA_021014915.2. NCBI lineage: Eukaryota > Viridiplantae > Streptophyta > Magnoliopsida > Asterales > Asteraceae > Artemisia > Artemisia tridentata. The sequence continues at coordinate 70,581,611 of CP139501.1, read as the reverse complement.
ACTTGCTTATGAATATAAAATTTCATATATCAATTATTGAGTTCTCAACCTTTATAAACTTCATTTCATAAATATTCTTTCATGATTATAGATGTAAATGATGCTGATAGAGAAAATTGTGGAGTTGAAGATGAGAATGAGAATATAAAAGATGAGATAGAAGATGATGGCAGTGAGGATGATTTTGAAAATGATGATGTTGAACTCGAAATACTTCAGGTCCCCCAATCACAAAAGAAAACAGGTTAACTCGAATACCATGGCCTTTTTGTTTCTTTCCTTCTTTTTTCGTTTGAATTAGTATGATTTATATTAACTATTTATATGTATTTTAGCTATCTCTGCCACTAAGAAAAGAGGACCAACAATGATGCATAACATACACACTCGAAAATTACGTGAGGCCATCATATGCAACGTAATGGGACAAATTAAGCTAATGGAAACACGTCCCCTAGAGTAATTTAAGACTTTGCACTTTTGCCGCGTCAACATTTCACTAATCTTTATTCATCAAAATGTTACTCGAATGCAAAAACGTTTCATATAGTTTTTTTAAACGATTACTCCGTAACTGCTAGTATTGTGTGAAGGGTAAAAGTGAAAAGCATTCTACTAGATTAGTTTTTGTTATCAGAATTAATGTCTTATTATTTTATATGGAAGAGTTGCTAGATATAGAGTTAGTTGTTAAATGGTTTATTAGTGATCAATAGTGATTAGTGAATCTAGTCGCTGACACATACTAAGTGATTGTATACCTTATGGTTTTAAGTTTGTGACATGCTGCATCTAATTAGTAGAGTATTTGAAGTGTAAAATATGAAAGTAGAATTAACGATTTTGAGGAAGATTTGATGTAGTAACTGTACTTTTGTGTCTGTGTTGGATCAGATTTCTTATGATCGAGTTACTGATAGGAGCATGGTCTATAATAAATGGGCTTTAGTTGTATCATTAAAGATGTTTAAATATGTTTATGGGTTATAAGGTTTATCGGGTCAACCCGATAACCCGATAACAAATTAGCTAAAACCCGAAACCCGACCCTATACTGCTATCGGGTCAATCGGGTTGACCCGATATACCCGATAAGGTATATTGGACCCGAATCAACCCGACCCTATAAGGCCTTATTGGGTTCGGGTCGGGTCAACCCATATGGCACCCCTACTAGGGACTGCAGTTACAAGTAGTTTATGAAACAGCTTTTTATGTGCTGATTTCTGGCTTATTTATAAGCCTATAAAACCTGAAATTAATTTTGCATAATCTTTGGTGGCCTAGCTTCATCTGTTTTCAGCTATCATGGTCTAGCTTTTAGTTTTTGAAGCTTACTTCACAGCTTAAAGTAGGAAGGTTAGGGACTGTTTGGTGCTCATCTAGTCAGCCTGCTTATTTGAGTTTTCTTGCTTACTTGCTTATTAAGTCGTCTTCTATTTGGATATATATCACGAGTGTAAACTAACAATATTTTCTATCATTTTCATTGGACCAGGCGACGTCGCTTCAGAGTACTTGAAGCTGGAGATTTGCTAAGATGAATTCAAGATGACTAGGGTTACATGCAGTTTTGATTGCTTTTTCTTTTGTTCACTAGAAGTTTTATGTTGGTTATCTTAGATTGACAATTTTGTCAAGTACACAACAATGTTATCTATGGTATTTTGTTATTCCTTTGGTTGAACAAATGTGAATTATCAATGTATTATTAGACCTTTTCGAAGAATGCATTGGACACAATTATAACATATTTAGCATTGTATTGGGTGAAACAAAAGTGTTGCTAATCATTTATAAAAGTGTCACCTTATATGACGGAAAACAACCTATCAGTGTTGCATTTCATTTTGAAAAGTGTTGCATTTTATTTTGAAAAGTGTTGCACTTAAGCTTAAAAATTGTTTCATTTTAATGTAAAAAGTGTTGCACTTTGGTATAGAGAGTGTTGCATTTTAATGTAACAAGTGTTGCAATTCAGTGTGTAAGTGTTGCAGTTACCTAAAAAAAGTGTTGTGTTTGAGTGTAAAGCGTGTTGCACTTAAAGTATCTCATTTGGTAAACATAGGCAACACATTCAAAAAATGTTGCACATTCCAATTGAAAGTGTCACTTATACCTAAGGCGACGTTGCATAACGTAGCACTTGATAAAGTGTCACATTATGTATAATGCAACATTTTAAACACATAATACAACACTTTATCAATGTTGCTTTAACTTCATTTTGTAGTAGTGGTATAGACGACCGCATTACCACTATGGAGAGATCGGACTACATACCTCACTTATCATCGTTCGAGCCTTCGAACACTCCATACCCAGAGGCAACTCCAGAGGGTACAGAGGCTGGCTAGGAGAGTAGAGCTTCACTCCGAGTATCTAGACGAAATACCAGCTGATCGTTTTGATTCATACGACCAAGACCTTAGTGCATTATTCAGGAGGATGTCTATCAGGAGACAAGAGATCTCCGAGGTGAGTTTCAGAGTTGATACCTTTGAGCAGGCACAGACTGTAGCCCAGGGGGCAGTCCAGGGATTACAAGATAGGGTAAGAGATGTTGAGAGAACTTTACGGGTGGCTAGAGATACAGAAAGAACACAGAGTCAGAGGATTTCCGCCTTAGAGGCTATGTTGGCTGCCCAGTTGAGTATAAACCAAGTATTCCAGAGACGCTTCGTAGATGATGAGAGGATTGAGGAGTTGACAGAGACAGTTCAAGTACTATAGCACCGCTTAGATGGGGCATCGGGTAGTTCTTAGATTTTAATGTATCAGTTGTGGTTAGACATCTAGCGTACTGTTTGTGACATAATAAGGAAACTTGAATTTGATTATTTTGTAAGCAAACGAATCAAGATTATGAAGACAAATATTGTATGTTATGATTTCCAAAATTTGATGTAAAATTTATGATTACCTTGTTGTTTCATCCTATTTGTATGTGTTGTGGATAGTGCTCGAATATGTTGTGATGTATTTATGATTGTGATAATTATTGATGTAGTGCTGGGGCGATCACTTCATGTGTTTACATGATGGTGACATATTTATCGTGATTTCTTTTCCTCAGCATCGACGTGTTACATTATGATAGTTTTGTTATGAAGTATATACGATTACCTTGTTAATTGACCATACTCCAACACCAACTCAACCATGAAATAGATAAATTCTAAATATGTGTTCTTGTGTCATTGTTAGAACATGGCTACCCGCAATAGAACAACAGATGCAGTCGCCGGAACAATCATGACCCCAGAAGAGATCCGCCGGTTGATCACTGAGAGCGTAACCGCTGCGTTAGTGGCTCAAGCTGCAGCCACGACTCCCACTGGCAGTGCCACAAGGCCCACTGACGAAAGCGAGACAGTTTTGACTCGCAAATGTACCTACAAAGAATTCATGAGTTGTAAACCACAAACTTTCAAAGGTACCGAAGGAGTAACGGAGTTAGCTCGATGGTTTGAGGGCTCAGAAACTGTTTTCACAAGAAGTGGTTGTGCAGAAGGCAGTAAGGTCACCTTTGCTACTGGCACACTAGAGGATGACGCTCTATCATGGTGGAACTCCACTGCCCAGAAAATGGGTACTGAAAGAGCTTACCAACTCCCTTGGGCCGAGTTTAAGCAGAAAATGTTGAAGAAGTATTGCCCACGTACTGAAATCCGAAAGCTAGAAGATGAGTTTGATCGCTTGGTAGTAAAAGGGTATGACATCCGGACCTATGACAGAAGGTTCCAAGAACTCTCTCTATTATGCCCAACTAAGGTGCCAGATTTCGAGAAAACCTTAGAGAGGTATGTTGAGGGATTGCCCAAAAGCATAGAAGGGATCGTTACTGTATCCAAACCACAAACACTGGAAGAAGCCATGGAGACTGCTCAGAAATTACTCGAGAGGGAAATTAAGCGTAATCAGGCTCAGGGAGGCAACGATCACAAAAGAAAATTTGATGATCGTAGAGGCAATCACAACAACAGCTCGCATCACAACAACAACACTCATCACAACAACAACAACCACCACCACCAACAAAACAGAGAGCAAAAAGTCGCAAGGGCTTATATGGCTGCACCAACAGAAGGCAGAGTTTATGCTGGGAACCACCCACTGTGCGATCAGTGCAATTGGCATCACTCAGGGCCTTGCACTGTTAAGTGTGGAAGCTACCACAGAGTAGGCCATCAGACCCAGAATTGCAAGGATAGAGGCCCCGTTGCTGGGAACGACTTACAGCGAGTAGTGACTTGTTTTGGCTGTGGGGAGCGTGGACACTACAGGAACGAATGCCCTCAGAACCGTGGGCAAAAAGTCGAAGGTGCTCGCGGGAGAGCGTATATGTTGGAGGGAGGAGAAGCTCACCAGGACCTCAACAACGCGACGGACTGATGAAGTTTAGAATTTAGCAGTCCTATTCCCTTATGTATTATGTTGTACTAAGTCTACGACATCCTTAGTATCCGGGTTTTTAAGACTACTTTCTGTTCTATAAACAACTTGCTGTGATAATTCCCCATCTATTGTACTTTCTATTCCTTTCTGATTTCCATATTATCAACAAATTTGTTATCACTCATAACATCTTTCCTTAAATTGCCATTTTGTAAATGGCGTGGGTTGAATCTATTTAAACACTGAGGATTATAACCACTAAACCGAACATCACATCATTGTTCCTAAATTATACATAGCCTAGCTACCTATGTCTAATTCAGGAGGGATCATGTTATGCTGGGAGCAGTTATTTATAAATCCTAACACAAACAAACTGATTCATCATCTACAAAAGCTGAAGATTAGCAACTTTCTATACGTTCACCAAGTTCTCGACCGAAACCCTCATTGTTAAAATTTGTTATTAACAAACTCCTTTGTTTAACGGGTAGCTTACCCCCTTAGATTTTTGATATTCATGAAACCCTGGACGTACCTTTGAAAGAAATTCGACTTGACGATAAGCTAAATTCTGTCGAAGAACCAATGGAGACTTTGGATAGAGATGTCAAACAATTACAACAAGGCCGTATTCCCATTATCAAAGATAGATGGAACTCTAATAGAGGACCAAAGTACACCTGGGAACACGAAGGCCAAATTCGTGCTAATTATTCTCATCTATTCGATAAGACAATCCTGACAACTATCACATCTTTGGATTCGGGACGAATCCAGTCTAACGGGTAGGTACTATAATACCTCGTAAATTCCCATGTCATTTATTAATATTAAATCATCAACAAATTCTAATTTTAAGTGATTAGCCTATTTTACGGGTTAAATTTTTTTAAATCTATTGAACAACAACACAAATCAATCTTTGATATTTATACTGTGACGTGATTCGAATGGCTCACCCGTGTACCAACAATTCTAAAACGAACCTTGAAATAAATCAAACCCGAAACAACCAATTATGAATTTTTATTCAAGCCATTTTATTCACCAATACTTTCAAAATATTTCTATGTTTTAAACTGAGGAACAACTAGTGATATTATCAAACGAACAATGTGGCAAAACTCACGTTTCATTTTCACTGGAACCGCACGCGTACCGAGTTAAAAAATAGTATATGACAACTCTAAACTCTCGAGTTAAAAATATTTAAACAAAGCCAGAACCGACACCGTCTAACGAGACTCGAGTATTTAAAAACACAAAATATACCCTACTGAAATCTTAAAACAACATTACTACATTTTAAATTATACCCTACTAATAAATAAAACTATTATATGTATAGCTGCTATTTTGTCGACACCCTCTTATCCTCCACCAATTCTAATATTTGTCTGCTACTACTTTTCTTTTATCTTTGGTCAACGCCCCATTTCACCTATCATAACTTTGTTGCTGCTGCTACTTCTTCTTTCTTGTTCTTGTCGACCCCTCAATCCAACCAAAAACACCATCACCTTTCTACTCCCACCTTTCCACCTTATCATATTCTCGGCAAAAGCACCATTCTACCTTTATCTCATCACTTTTGCTGGTACCCACGAAAACCCAAAACCGAACCATCTCTATCACACCATCGATTCTAGTCAACCATCAACCTTTGTCCTCTTCGAATTCATGGGTCTCCTTAAGATTTAAAATCATTAGTATAGAGATAAGACACCATTTAGGAATATTAGCTTTTCCCCAAATCAAAAGTAATATGGAGCCTAACTCCATTATACTCCTTAAATCCACCCATCCTGGGCACCATTCGAATCACACCAACACTACCAACACACCACAATCTGAGAGGTTCTCAAGATTAGAGTTAAAGTTGTGAGTCGAATTGGAGGCCGAAGTGGGTTTTGGAGCTTTTGGATTCGGGTTAATTAGTGTCGACAACATCCGACAAGTTTCAGGTTATTATTAATACTTGATGTTGTTTTATTTTTTTTCTTAGTTATTATTCGATTATATGAACTAGAGGTTTAGGTCAAATTAGATTTGTAAGTTGGAAAATAGAATTGGATATAAGCAAAATTAGAATAGTTATGGTTATGTTGATAAATTGCAAGTTGAGGATGAGTTGTGAATAAGGTTTTGATTTAAGTAGGTCGAATTAAGCTTGAATGTGTATGATTGATTTTTGATGAAAGGATAAGTCGATATAGTTGAGAAAATGTGAATGATTTGCGGTTTGAAATAGTCGAATATGATTTAGATATAAAACGGGTCGAATGGGAAGGTTTGACTTAAAAAGTCTCGGGTTAGTTTTGGTTGCGGATTGGTTAAAGGTTATTAAGGATTCAAAAAGGGATAACAGTTAAAGAGTAAGTCGAAATCGTTTACATAAAACCCGGGCTAGCCTTTGCGTTATCAACCCCCTAGACACCCAACGACTTGGGCTCGAGTGGTACTCGAGAGTCGTTTAGCAAGCGAGACCATACCTTCGACCTTAGTAGTATTCGACCCCTCGCCGAAGTCTCATTTGAGACAGTCTATTTTTTTTAAACCTGCGAATGGCAGTTTTGGTTCCAAAAAAAAAATAAATAAATAAATATACCAGGCAAACCGCAATATCAAAAACAAAAGCAAACCTGCATGTTTTAAAAATGAATTTGGGTTTAAGGTTAACACTGGGCCGAAGCCCAGCAAATAAATAAAAAGTGGAGCCTTGTTTGATCCTAGAACCGGGCCAAGCCCACGAAGAATGTGGATTGTATTTAGGGCCGCAGCCCACTTTGCTTTAAATATAACTGCAAGGGTGCGTTTGATATTAGGAATTAAATTGGGATGCCTTATTTTAAAAATATGTTAACACTTAATAAATCCCGAACTGACAACACGTCGAATGTTAGTTATTAGAATTGTGACAAAAACGAATAACCGAAACACTAAAAACTATTATACGTCAATAATAATTACGCCGTAAAGTAAATAGTTAACACGTGCAACAATAACATGATCGTTTTGAAAATATATATAAACTAATTTACGTTCATCGAATCTTAAATCAAAAATGCAAACTAAATTATGCCATACTAATCTAGGTCACGCGTTGGAGTTACAACACACCATTTGACTCTATTGCATCACAGATTTCGACTACTACCAAGGTGAGTTCATAGTCCCACATTTTTTTTTACGATTTTAAACCCGTGGGGAGATACATGCTACTACTTTTTTTATGATCACAATTGCTTGAAAACTATATGTCTATCTAAATGTGTTATTGCCTAAGTACAACTATTATTATATCGATTACTGTCGATACTATCAACTACTGTTGATATGATTATTATATCGATTACTGTCGATACTATCAATTACTGTTGATGCTACTGTTATATCGAATTATGTCAATACTACCAATTACTGTTGGTACACTATTAACACTTTGGTTTCATTAGCTTAGTGCAATAATAACTACTTTCGATTTATGGGTGTAACAACGGAACCCATTAAACTTGAAATCTTGTGATCAATTATTTTACTACTAAACACTATGGATTCACTCAACCTTTGTGTTGACTCTTTTAAGCATGTTTTATCTCAGGTAACTAAGGAATCTCAAGGCACGGAGTTGGCAAGGGCATTGGAAACCTACCCCTTTTTATTTCGAATAATTATATCATTCTTTTCAAACTCATCATCACTTATGTGAAAAGCTATCCCTTTTGGAAAACATTATGTAATGTCGAATATTGAGCTTTCATTGAATGATATAAATTCTACTTTTTAACAATTATCTATGCTTACGACTGTGATCTAATTGGTAATACCCCGTTTAAGTCTTCCGCGACTATCTAAATTTTTAACGGGGTGTTACAGTAGTGTACAAGTGTTGTAAAGTTGTGAAGTAGTTGTGGTGTGAAGAAGTTGTGAAGCCGTCGTAAAGAAGTCGTGAAATAGTGAAGAAGTAGAAGTCGCGAAGGAGTGAAGAAATACAACGCGTGAAATAGTGAAGAAGAAGAAGTCGTGAAATAGTGAATTAATAGAAGTCGTGTAGTGTTGAGAAGAAGTTGTTGGAAGTCGTGAAGTAGTCGTGTTGTGATTGAAGTCGTGAGATTGGTTCTAGCTACAATTAGAACTCGACGTTTAGCTTTGAGTCGTTAAACCGGTGTAAGCGAAAGTGTGTAAGGTTTTCTCCGCCATAAGGGAGCTTGTTGAAGTAGTGAAGAAAACTCTCGAGCTAGGTGCTCGGGGAGTGGAGTAGGGCAAGGAAGGTGTCCTTGTTGCCGAACCACTATATATCCCTCGTGTCTCGGTTTGATCTTTCCATCTCTTACTTAATACTTTATTTATATCGTCATTACTTTCATACATATAGGCATATATAATTGTTAGTATTATTTAGAAGTTGATTTCACATAAAGATCAATTTAAAACTCCATTCATAAAAACAAAACTTTTATAACAAATCTAAAAGGATACACATATAATTAATAATATTGTCAAAGTATTATTTTTCACATAAACTCGAATCTAAGTTTTCTAAAAGGAAACAAAGTTTTTATAATAAATTAAAAAGACGTAAAACTATTCAACCCCCCTTCTAGTTTTCCACAATTGGTATCAAGAGCCACGTCAAACAAGATTTTTAAAATATATTGTATTTTAAAACTTGAATCGATCTATAGAATCGGAAAAATATTTAGAAGGGCAATTTATGCAAAAACCACCACTATTTGAAAATTATAGCTTTCTTGAATGGAAAAATAAATTTGAAAATTATGTGAAATCAATTGATCTAGATCTTTGGCATGTCATTTCGATTGGTGATTTTCAACCAACAAAAACGGATTTTGAAAGTCAAAATGATTATTTCAAAACAAAGAATGACAAAAATAATGAAGCTAAAATAATTATTTGTAAAGCCTTACCGAGAGTTGAATATGAAAGAATATTCTTCTGTCAAACGGCTAATGATTTTTGGAAAAGTATCTTAAACTTTCATCAAGAAAAATGTCAAGCCAAAGATGAGGAATTTGATCTTGTACATGAATTAGTTGTCCTAGAAAATTTAATAGATAAACATTTAGATAAAATAGATACATGTGCTACTAGTTCAAATGTTTTTAATGAAGGTATTAATGACGAAGACTACATAAATCAACTCCGAAGTGAACTCAATTCAAAATCATGGAGTGACACAGACAAAGAAGAAGATTACTATCCGGTATGTGAAGAATGCAAATTAGATAAAACTCCAAATAAGGTACAATCCGAAACCGAACATTTTTGCTATGATCAATTCATTTTAGAATTTTAAAAATTAGAAAATGAGTTTAAACATTTTTGCAACATAGATCTAAAAATCATTTCTAAACATGAATCATCAAAAACTTTTGAAAGTAATTTTGAAAAAGAAATAATTTTAAAAGATAAAATGTCTAGACTTGAAAGTAATATTGAAATTGATCTAGAATGCAAAACATGTCAAAAATATAAGCATGAAATTAAAAGATTAAATGAAAGAGCAAAAATATTAGCTAAATTTGAAGAAAGTTCCAAATCTCTTAAATACCTACTAAGTTGTCAAAAGCCATTCGAAGATAAAACCGGTTTAGGATTTAGTTCGGATAACTCATCAACAAGTAAATCAAAACAAATTTAATTTGTAAAACCTAGTAGAAAATTTTAGAAATAAGGTTATTTACAATGATTATAAATAATATAAGTGAAGAAATCCATTGTTTGTACATTAAAACAAACTGTTAAGGAATTCTTGTACTTCTTGGCCACATCCTCACCATGTGCATACAAATGCAATGGGTGTCCTCAAACTAACCATCTCGGACCCATAAGAATCCGGGTACCAAGCTGTTTTACTTGATAAAGTGATAAACGCACAAAGGAGAGAAACTCAATCTTCGTTAACCTACTCACATTCGAAACGTGCACGTGAAGACAAATGAATTATCTAATCTTGAATCACACTCAATATCTCACATGATAATCCATCTCAAGAAATAGCTAATGACGTAGTGGAATATTAATGGTGCGACTATTGAAGAGTTAATGAAGATATCTCTACTACTTAAACGGAAATTTTGAGGAATCTACAAAGTAACTTTTAAACAAGTAATTTAAGATAATGCAAAGGAAGTGTCGAAACTTAGGACTCTCTAGCCATCTCATTAAAGTATGTCCAATGTCATCATGGAGTCAAAATCAAAAAGTACTTGTTGAAAAAGCATGATGTGGTTGCAATGAAGATGTGAAAGTCTCAACAAAAGACGTTATATGCATCAAGGCTAAGACATCAAATGAGTCAAGTACAAGACATGTTCGGGTCAAGCCGCTATGGTCTAATAAGGAGTTAGAAGCCTGCTATGATATACTTTCATATCTTGGTTATCTTGAAGACTCATCTATCATTCACAACTTCGTTTACCATCCTGGATATTACGAAGAAAAGCTGGACATAAGGTACGTTCTACTTTTAAATTTCATGAGTAGTTACTTCATACATATAGTCTTATTAATCATTGCCTTAGGATATGCTTAGGATATAGTCTTATTAATCATTGCCTAATTAAGGGGACCGGCCACGCTCCTCAGCCCCCAAGCTTTGCCTATAAATACTGGTTCATTCCTGGACTTTTTCCTCACCTTTTTGCACAAAAACTTTCTGATCTAAATCTTCTTTCATAAACCTTTGATCATATAATCCTAAGCTTTTTTTTCCAAGTGACTCAAGCTTCAATCATCCAAGTGCAAAGAGAAGAATACTTCTATCAATCAAGACTAGAAGTATTACAACTTAGTATCATCTTGTTACCTAAGTTGTTAGTTTAGTAAACCTGGTAAATCATTCATTCATTTGTGTATAAGGCGTGTATATTAGGTGTGAACATAAGTGATTAGATTATTGTAGTGTGTAAGTAGTGAAGAAGGTGAATAAGTAGTTGTGTTGTAAAGAAGTAGTGTACAAGTGTTGTAAAGTTGTGAAGTAGTTGTGGTGTGAAGAAGTTGTGAAGCCGTCGTAAAGAAGTCATGAAATAGTGAAGAAGTAGAAGTCGCGAAGGAGTGAAGAAATACAAGGCGTGAAATAGTGAAGAAGAAGAAGTCGTGAAAAAGTGAAGAAATAGAAGTTGTGAAGTGTTGAAAAGAAGTTGTTGGAAGTCATGAAGTAGTCGTGTTGTGATCGAAGTCGTTAGATTGGTTCTAGCTACGATTAGAACTCGACATTTAGCTTTGTGTCGTTAAACCGGTGTAAGCGAAAGTGTGTAAGGTTTTCTCCGCCATAAGGGAGCTTGTTGAAGCAGTGAAGAAAACTCTCGAGCTAAGTGCTTGGGGAGTGGAGTAGGGCAAGGAAGGTGTCCTTGTAGCCGAACCACTATAAATCCCTCGTGTCTCGGTTTGATCTTTCCATCTCTTACTTAATACTTTATGTATATCATCATTACTTTCATACATATAGGCATATATAATTGTTAGTATTATTTAGAAGTTGATTTCACATAAAGATCATTTTAAAACTCCATTCATAAAAACAAAACTTTTATAACAAATCTAAAAGGATACACATATAATTAATAATATTTTCAAAGTATTATTTTTCACATAAGCTCGAATCTAAGTTTTTTAAAAGGAAACAAAGTTTTTATAATAAATTAAAAGGACGTAAAATTATTCGACCCCCCCTTCTAGTTTTCTACAGAATACACTAGCAGTAGTGTCAACACTTGGTGTATTTCCTTGAGCAGTACTAACCTAATATGAATGATATGTCTTAGGTTCGGAAAAAAGGTCATGTATGCAAGTTTACACTCTAATATATCACCCGTACATGTTCGTTGTAAATTTTGGTGGTTGAAAACGTAGTTAAGTTATGGTGCTCGCTTAAATATCAATTATACACATTTATAAGTCGTCACTAATTTATCTCGTAAATAAAGTGTGGTCATTTTGTTAATAAGTACCTTAGAAAATCACCGTCGTGCTTTAACAACATTTTACGATATGTACCAAGGTCTACAAAAGCTGACACTAACTTTTAGTACATTCGGATCCCGATCCTACACTTTTATGGCCATAAAGTTAGGTTGTCAGGCTATTTTTTGGATAGTTTTTGGACAGTTTTTGGGGAAGTTTGAGAGGTCATAAGTTACTCGTTATAAATCCATTTGATGAACGGTTGTACTTTTTGTAAACTAGGCTAGGTAAGCTTTATTTTACCTACTAGTGCCATTTTTCCATAACATACCCTATCTATGAGAAAAACGGGGTTAAACATGGTCACATGGGAAAATTTTCAAACCGGAGTAGGAGCAAGGTATTGGGATGTTGTGGACTAAATATAGTCTCAATTCATAGTGCTCAAGAGGGTTGTTCCTAGTTTTATGTTTATTTAACCAAATAGTTATACGTAAAAAGTGTTATTGTAAAATTTCAAAGTAGTAAATTAGAGTTTGAAAATAAATGTTGACGTCGAAAATTACGGGTTGCTATAGTCTACCACCCATAAAAGGAATCTCGTCCGCGAGATTCAGTCAGTGTGGCTCGTTGGAGTGGTGTCAGAGAAGAGGTATGGATATTTGCGATGGATTTGGATTTCTCGTTTCCAAGTGATCTCAGGTTTTCCTTGAGAATTCCAGCGAACCTTAACGATAGGGATTCGACTTTGTTGGCTTGCAACGTGGTATGAAGTGGGGCTAGCTTTTCAAAACAAGGTTGAGTTAAAGCAGTGAAATAGAGAGTGTTATGGACGAGGCTTGTCATATTGCGGCGATAAAAGATAAAACATTCATTAGATAGAAATTCGTAATAGTACATTAAACTTATACGATAGTACTTAATGTGAAACGCAAAAGAAATACAACACTAGAGAGTTTAGGCTTCAGTTTCTTGTTAAGGCATGAGTTCTCCTCTTAAACATTGTCATTGTCTGTGATGTCGTTGATGTCCTGACGAGCTTCTCCTTTTCCTAGCGCGTACTGATGAACTCAAATAAGTACATTTTATTACCATCATTTATCCTATTTATTTGACTTGTTTTATTATATTATCTGTGAGAATTGATACGTTAATGTTTACTTTTGTAATTCTCAGGTAAAAACAAGTATTATTTGAAACATGGCGATTTTGGACTAATTATGGAGCAAAACAAGCAAGAAGTTAAGAGTCTATTGAAATGTACAAGATCAAGATCATTCTGCTCCAGATACGCCGCATCCTACTTCTTACATACGGCGCATCACTATCAAGATTTCACAAGTTATAATCCAAGACGGCAAAGGACATGCGCCGCATAGAGAAACGAAGTTACGCCGCATCTTCTGGCGGTGTACGAATATTCCTGAATATATTAATCTTAGACCCCACGCGAAGTTAAGTCAATGCGCCGCATCTACTTATCATATGCGCCGCATCTAACCCTCAGACAGAAACTATAAATACCCCAAGTTCAGACGAATTAAGGGAGTTTACAGTGCAATATACCTAGTACGAGAAGACAGAAGAAACCCTCAGCCGAATTCAGACGAATAGCAGCACAAGACACACCTTGAACGAAGATACAAGAGCTGTAAGAAGGTCCTGCATGTATTCAATTCATTAAGTAGTTTTGTTTTATTGTATTAGTACACTTTAATTCATCAGGATTGATGGGCCGATTCCATGTGACTAAGAAAAACCATGGGCACCCCTTAAAATTGCTTTCCCAAAAATTAAAGTTTATATGTTGATGTCTTTGGTGACTTTTATTAGTGCATTGATAACCTCTGTGTCTAGCTGAGCATTGCTTGGGTCACCATGCCCCTTCCTCGCCTATTTATTCTATCGTTTTAGGATAGTGGGATAGACAAAAGTAATCATTAAGGGTTTACTCGCCGATAAGATTAGAGCCAACGAGAAAGGGTTAAATCTCGGTGCGTCGCATCGAACTATACACTTCATATAAAACTAGCAATAAAACAAGTGACAAGCTACTTAATTATCAGGACAGGTCTTCTTATTGTCTCAAGTATTTATCTGTGTACGTGTGTGCTAATCGCTGATTCGTGCTAATTAGTTTAGTTTATATTTAATCATAACCAAACCTTGCCAGTCTCTCAGGCTGAACCCCCTTGCGTTAGATTAGGTTGTATAGCTAACTTAAGATTTTAAAATACTGATTAGAATAACTAGATAATACGTTCCACTCTTAGTGATCGACACTCTACTTACCATTATATTCATGCTGACCGGGTACACTGCTCGTTAAAGTGTGTGTTTAATTGATAAGTCGGCTAAATATAAATTTAAAACTTGAATACTGCTAAGACCACAACGACATACCGTGGGTATAAATTAGAGCAATACACACGCACATCAAGTTTTTGGCGCTGTTGCCTGGGAGTGAATTGTTATTATTTGTTAATTTGATTAGTATTTTAATTAGGTTTTTCTTTTTAATTTATAATTTCTAACCACTAACCCTGTTATATATTAGTTAAATTGCATTCATTGTATTATTTGCATATTTTCTGTTTTTGTGTGTTATTTGTTTTCTTTGATTTTTGTTTCTTTTTGTTTATTTTTATTTTTGTTTTTATTTATTTGTTTTTCTGTATTCTGCTATCGTTGTACTGAACTGATACAAACGATACGGCGCATCTATTTTCATAGATACGGCGTATTGCGTTTAATTTTTATAAAATACAACGCGTTTAATAAATTCGATACGACGCATCTTTCCCCAAGATACGGCGTATTCTGTTTTTAATCAGAAATGTTTTTCAGAACCCTAACGAGATACGCCGCATCTGTTTTTACAGATACGGCGCATTAATTAATAAAAACAGTTTTCGAATTCATTAAATAACGAGAAGCGACGCATCGATTTTGTCGATATGGCGCATCTTTACTGATAATCAAAAATCTTATATTTTGAAACGTAACAAAGTAACGGCGTATTAGTTTTTGCTGATACGGCGCATTAAAATTTTTATAAGTATAACTAATTTTTGATTATTTAAACAAACCGGGTATGAATAGACAAGATGTAAACATATTGCCAAGGTATGATCTTTATTTATTTCTTCCATCTTTACTAGAAAATTTACACTCTTTTCATGTTTATTACTATTATCACCCGCACTTGATCCCAAGTGGAGGGAACAACACCCTATTACACAGTAAATAAGGGTGGAGTCAGGCTCGTGACTCAAACAAAAACAAGCGCTTCGTGGGAGGCAACCCATGCTTATCTTTTATTTTATTTTATTTTTTGATTTTGTATTGAGTCTGTCAGGCCCGCAGAAGATACGACGCATCTCAATCTTAAGATGCGACGCATTTCCTGCACTGGTCATATCTTACTTTATTTTCTGCATTTTTATTTTTGACTTTAAAACTTTCTGTCAGTTTATTTTAATGCGGCGCATCCCTGGTTAAGGATGCGACGCATCTTCTATTCTGATTCGTATTTATTCCAGGCTCGATACGGCGTATCGACTGACCTGATGATTTTCATTTTAATTTTTAAGTTTTATTTTTACTAACTACTAATGTATTATGCAAGTTTGAACCTTCTTAACTCAGGTGTGTTAAAGTCTTGATGGTATTATAGATTCCTGCATTTCCTGTGGATACATCAAATATGAAGCTTAAACGTTTTCATCCACAAGAAAGTTGATTTTTGCTCTTATACAAATAATGGAGGATCATACCGAGCAAATCTCAGGGGAGTTTTTCTGTTCTAATTCTTTTATTTTCCAGTTTTTAATCTTTGATACAAACAACGAGGACGTTGTTTAACTTAAGTGGGGGGATTGGAGAATTAGAACACTTACTTGTCCTAAAAATTTTCAAAATATGCTTAAAATGCGCTTAATATATCAAAATTTAAAATTTTTAGCATGTTTTTGTTTAAAGTCTAAATTACATAGCTGCACACATAACATTATTTTCAAAAATTGTGAACTTTTCCAAATTCACAAATCTATGAGTGTGCCGGTGACTTGTAAACTTTAGAACTTGGCTTGTATACTATTCGAGACCACCATAATAAGTATTATCTTTATCATTGGGATGACTTGTCTAAATTGGTAAATTTCTAGGATTACACCCAAATAGCCTTTATATGTTATATGATCTTAACTAACTACACTGGTTAGTTAACCCCCGTATAAACCCTTTTGTTACTCTCACTTTTAGAGTAAGATACCCCTAGAAAAACACTCAGAGCCATTCCTTTCGTTTCTTACACCTTTGTTATAATGTTTCGTTACACCCTTACACCTTAGCCTGCCCTGTAGATTAAAATCCGTGGTTGGTTAATTGCTTTAGGCAAAGTGTGTTTCCTTACATTACCTGTGTTCGCGTGCGTAATTCATTATCTTTGATTAGTTTTGGAAATTGCACAATGCAATTGGAGTGAAAGTAAATATTGTATATCTTTGAGTTTATTTTTCGTGTGTGTTACTACTTTCACTATTACAGTTATTTCTGAAAGTATGAAAAGTATGGAAAAATTATCCAGAGTTATCGTTATAGTGATGTGGTGAAATTTTACACGTCTATGTTTATGTTTAAAGTCTAAAAAAAAAAAAAAAAAAAAAAAAAAAAAAAAAAAAAAAAAATCGAAAAAATGAGAAAAGAAAAAGAAAGAAAAAGTTGGATGTTTGTTTTAACCGACTTATGTAAAGTTTTGTATTAAGTGGTCGATATCACCACTATTTGTTGTATATTATATTTATGGATTGAATGGGAGTTGGCCGTTATGGAACGCCAACTAAAGATATTCTTTGATTGAGATCTTGTTGAGTATAATTCGTGTCTACCTAAAGCGTGTGTTTCAAGTGTTAAAGCGTGAGTTATTCAATGATATGAGTCTTATTCATGGGATGGTTGGGATAGTGATTAACCACACTTAGGATTTTAATTTATCTGTTTTGTTTATTTTTCATTTTACACCAATTTGTATCCCAAATATTATCCATACCCTATATTATTCTTTATCTAAACCTTTGATTTATTGAGATTAGGGATTTGAGCAATCTTAAGTATCGTAGTCGTGGATTCGGCTATGTATTTATGATTTTGTCGCCCTTTTTGATATAATATTTTTGGTAAAGATTACTTGGTCCAATCTTTAGCCTATTCGAGTTAAGGATTTGAGCAATTGCAAGTATCGTGTTCGTGGATTCAATCATGTATTTGTGATTTTGTCGCCTTTTCTGGAATTTGAGATCGATAGAGATTAAGAAGAATGATTAACCCTTAACCTACAAACCCTTTTTACCACTTTAGACTTGTTATTCCTTGGCTTTAGTGGGGGAGATGCATATACTTGCCAAGCTTATGATAGAATATTCGTCACGACTAGACAGTTAAACGATTAGATTTGCTTTTATGAAAATATTTTATTTTATTTCTAACTCGTTGAGTGTTTGGTTGTGCAATTATGACAAAAAACGAATACATTCCTTAAATATAAAAACAAATCCTAATATCTTTTAGGATACATTTTCATAAGATTAATTCTAAGGTTTACTTGGGGACAAGTAAAGTTCAAGTGGGGGGATATTTGATGAACTCAAATAAGTACATTTTATTACCATCATTTATCCTATTTATTTGACTTGTTTTATTATATTATCTGTGAGAATTGATACGTTAATGTTTACTTTTGTAATTCTCAGGTAAAAACAAGTATTATGTGAAACTTGGCGATTTTGGATTAATTATGGAGCAAAACAAGCAAGAAGTTAAGAGTCTATTGAAATGTACAAGATCAAGATCATTCTGCTCCAGATACGCCGCATCCTACTTCTTACATACGGCGCATCACTATCAAGATTTCACAAGTTATAATCCAAGACGGCAAAGGACATGCGCCGCATAGAGAAATGAAGTTACGCCGCATCTTCTGGCGGTGTACGAATATTCCTGAATATATTAATCTTGGACCCCAAGCGAAGTTAAGTCAATGCGCCGCATCTACTTATCCTATGTGCCGCATCTAACCCTCAGACAGAAACTATAAATACCCCAAGGTCAGACGAATTAAGAGAGTTTACAGTGCAATATATCTAGTACGAGAAGACAGAAGAAACCCTAAGCCGAATTCAGACGATTAGCAGCACAAGACACACCTTGAACGAAGATACAAGAGCTGTAAGAAGGTCCTGCATGTATTCAATTCATTAAGTAGTTTTGTTTTATTGTATTAGTACACTTTAATTCATCAGGATTGATGGGCCGATTCCATGTGACAACGGAAAACCATGGGCACCCCTTAAAATTGCTTTCCCATTAATTAAAGTTTATATGTTGATGTCTTTGGTGACTTTTATTAGTGCATTGATAACCTCTGTGTCTAGCTGAGCATTGCTTGGGTCGCCATGCCCCTTCCTCGCCTATTTATTCTATCATTTTAGGATAGTGGGATAGACATAAGTAATCATTAAGGGTTTACTCACCGATAAGATTAGAGCCAACGAGAAATGGTTAAATCTCGGTGCGTCGCATCGAACTATACACTTCATATAAAACTAGCAATAAAACAAGTGACAAGCTACTTAATTATCAGGACAGGTCTTCTTATTGCCTCCAGTATTTATCTGTGTACGTGTGTGCTAATCGCTGATTCGTGCTAATTAGTTTAGTTTATATTTAATCATAACCAAACCGTGCCAGTCTCTCAGGCTGAACCCCCTTGCGTTAGATTAGGTTGTATAGCTAACTTAAGATATTAAAATACTGATTAGAATAACTAGATAATACGTTCCACTCTTAGTGATCGAAACTCTACTTACCATTATATTCATGCTGACCGGGTACACTGCTCGTTAAAGTGTGTGTTTAATTGATAAGTCCGCTAAATATAAATTTAAAACTTGAATACTGCTAAAACCACAACGACATACGGTGGGTATAAATTAGAGCAATACACACGCACATCACGTACGCACTTCAATGAGCTCTTCCTCCATTCTGGTTTCTCAGCACTGGGCATTCACTCTTGAAGTGTCCAATTACTCCACACTCATGGCATGTTATCGTGACTTTTCGATCCATTACGAGGGTGGGAGCCTTGCAATCCCTAGATTTGTGTCCTACCTTTTGGCAGTTCCACATTGAGCGGGGCAAGGTCCATTATGTTGAAACCGACACTTATTGCACTTGGGTAAAGTCCCTGCATATCCTTTCTTTTCACTTGGTCTAGCAACGTAGGCCCTAACCACTTCCTATTGTTTGTGTGGCGGCCGAACTTGATCGTTTCCGTTGTTGTCATCCCTTTTCCTCTTGTTGTCGTTGTTGCTATGGTTGTTGTTCTTATCTTCTCGAGCATTCCTTGCTCGAACAAAATGGTCCATCAGACTGTGAGACATTCGAATTGTCTCTTCGAGAGTGTTGGGTTTTGATGAGATAACATTTCCCTGGATACTGGGTGGAAGTCCCCAGATGTACCTTTCAATCCTCTTACGGGTAGTAGAAACCATTTCCGGGGAAACAGTTGCCATTTCATGGTATCGCTTAGTATAAGATGCAATGTCAACTCCTTTCAGAGCCAAGTTCCAAAATTCCATTTCCATCTTCTGATAGTATTCGGCTATCACCATGTCCTTGAAACCAGCCCAAGGTATTTCGAAAGCAGCATCCAGTCCCACTGACTGAGCATAAGCATTCTACCAAGTCAAGGCACCACCCAGGAAGACTGACTCCAGCTTCTCTAACCATCTAACTAAGCCGAAAGCCCCTTCATCGCCACTTAAATGCTGAGGCTGGCAATACATAAATTCCCTGTAAGTACAACCACGAACCACGGGTTCAACCCTGGTTTCCGTTCCACTGGCTTCCCTGCTGTTACTACTGTTGCGGAGGGTCTCGTATTCAGCCATAGTAACGGCAACTTGTGCAGTGACTCGCTAAGCAATGAGTCTATCGATAGCAGCTGCACTCATGCTTTGTTTCTTTGGTGGCATTCTCTTCAAAACAAGAAAAGAAGAGTGAGACGTAATAAAGACGTTTCCTAAAAGTAGGTGCTCTAAGGTGGCATGTCATAAGATGAAAGCTTGAGGTCGTGTTATGATTAGCTGGCGTACTTCTGGGCAGTGGTTTACGAGGTGATGTAGATATTCTAAATTATGGGACGAGTGTTCAAACTAGTCTTCAGAAATTGTTAGTAAGGTAATCGGGAAATTGGTAGACTGTAACGGGTTTTAATGACACGTAAAACGATATTACGTGTGATTGTGAAAATTTTCATAGATCATTTGTGTTAATCAAGATATCTTGGAAATATTTAAAGGACCTTTAAAAAGTACGAGGGTCCAATTAGAAGAAAAGTACTGTGACGAGAAAGTATTGTGATGCTAATGTGTTGGATGTAGATACGAATGTTTATGCAACGATTGTATACACACACATGAATTTTGAAACCCTTAGAAATCAGGTAAAGAATCAATCTAGACATAATTCTATTATAACTGCTCCCAGTATTGCAAAATTCACCTTTGAGTCGGACATAGGTGATCAGGCTATGTCCCACTCTCCCTGATCGAATATAGGTGATCAGTCTATATTCCACCGAGGTTCAATGAATTTTGAAATACTCAGCTCAGTTATACTAATAAAATGTCCCTCACATTTGGAAGCCGTTTTTGAAAGACTAAGGCAAGTGACCAAACTCGAGGTCAAATGATGAGATTACGCAAGGAAAAGGCGTAACGCAGTGACATGTACGATACTTAAGCATAAGTATATAGAAGATACTTATTGTTATTAACGAAAATAAGTGGGTATATTCAATCCAATAATATGACACAAATCTCATCAAATACGTCAGCAAACAAATCACAATTGAGGCATTAGCTTGGCAGGCAGGCACGTGACGGTCATAGGGTTAAGTTTTCATAAAAGTAGTTATAGTCTAGGTTTTAAAAATACCCAGTTCTCTATAACCAAGGTTCTGATGCCAATCTGTAACACCCCCAAAAGTGGGTCGCAGCGGAAGACGATGTCGCTGGGGTGCTACTAAATTGGTACCATAACACAGAGTAAAGAGAACGGATTTACCGTATATGTTTAGAAGAAATTTCCATAATCAAAAGTACTTTGTTTTACATCTTTCTATAAAATGAGGAAATACAGGCCCATAAAAGAAATAAAGTGGTCCCCAAATGAATATCAGAGTATCTTGATCCTATAACCTTGCATGCCATGCCAAAAGCCGCCAAAGATAAGCTGACACTTTAAGAACCTGAAAATACATGCTAAAATATGTCAACACGAGGTTGGTGAGTTCATAGGTTTAAGTAAACAAAAAGTAATATATGGACCACAAGATTTAAAGTTGGTTTGACCAGTACATTCGGTTATGTGACCAGTTCATTCGCTCATGTGACCAATTCATTCGGTCATGTGACCAGTTCATTCGGTGATGTTACCAGTTCATTCGGTTATGTGACCAGTCCATTTGGTCATGTAATAATAATCGTTCAAAATGCTTGTGTCCATGAGTAAAAAGAATTAAGTATGTAACATGTGAATATATAACGCATTTGAGTAAACAACAAATTCATAAGTAAAGCAAGTAATGATTTGAGTAAACAAGTAGCATATTCAAGCAAAACAAGTAATGCATTTAGATAAAAACGAGCATGTATTCTCCCCCAAAAGTATTTCAAAACAAGTAAAATAGGGGCCATGAACTCACCTGGAACAACCGATACGATAACAAAAGGAAAGTGCACGGAATTGAGGCTCGGAAACTACTCGCAACCTAATACGAATGATATGTCTTAGGTTCGGCAAAAAGGTCATGTATGCAAGTTTACACTCTAATATATCACCCGTACATGTTCGTTGTAAAGTTTGGTGGTTAAAAACGTAGTTAAGTTACGGTGCTCGTTTAAATATCAATTATACACATTTATATGTCGTCACTAGTTTATCTCGTAAATAAAGTGTGTTCGTTTTGTTAATAAGTACCTTTGAAAGTCACTGTCGTGCTTTAACAACATTTTACGATAGTTGTCTAAGTGATTTTTGAGAAAAATAAAGTTTTACGTCAAAATAAACACTTTGCTGGATTACTGAAAATGACTAAGACGCCTAGTAAAGCTAGCCGTAAAACAGTGGTTATTAAGTATTATTGATCAAACTCAGTGGATTTAGGAAGTATGTAGCAAGGTCAACAAAAGCTAACATTGACTTTTAGTCCATTCGGATCCCGATCCCACACTTTTATGGCCATAAAGTTTGGTGGTCAGGCTATTTTTATAGTTTTTGGACAGTTTTCGCGGAAGTTTGAGAGGTCATAAGTTACTCGATATAAATCTATTTGACGAACGGTTGGACTTTTTGGAAACTAGGCCAGGTGAGCTTTATTTTACCTAATAGTGCCATTTTTCCATAACAGACCCTATCTATGAGAAAAACATGGTTAAACGTGGTCACATGGGAAAAACAGTTTTGAGCTGATGGTTTTGGCCAGTTTTCGTCATAATTCAAATCTATGTATCTTGGTCGTTTTAGCTCTGTTTCTGAAGTTCTTTGTATCCCGGGTTCGTATTTAAGTGTACTAACTTAATTTTAGTGCCTCGGAATGTCTAGTTAAATTTTAATGTCTGATTTTACCTTTCGAAAAGTCCTTAACAGCATGTATATTTTCAGAAAATTAATTTTACTATCTTATCTTAAAACTAACGTAGTTTCTTCGTTATATACTCGTTTAAACCCATTCGAGCGGCCATGTTTTCGTAATGGAGTCTATTTTCTATATTTCTACTTAAATCTTACTTCCAACCTACTGATTTTTTCAGATTTAACAAGTAAGGACAGCTTCTCTTTATAAATGTTTCAAAGTGCGTTTTCTAGTTTTCAAATCATTCAAAACCACTTTCAACAACTTCAAAACTAATCCTAACTCTTCCATCTTCTTGCCAAGATTACTAAGTTATTAGTATGTTCATAAAAATACGTTCAAGACTTAGCTAACCATCACAAGTTCAAAAGTGTTTTCAAACATGTACCAAGTGATATACATAAGTGTATGCAAACTTGAAAATGAGTACTAGAAATTGAAGGTAATATACATAAGAGTAGTATAAAAGCTCATGGACTAAGTGGTGCTTACTTGAAGTGATTAGGAGAGTGAGGTGATGAAAACTTAAGTTTACCCAAAAGTATCAATCCTTAAACCCTTAACACTAGATCCTAGTGCCCAAATGATCACCAATGAATCCTTGCACTTGGAAAAACCAAGTTTTGTTGCTTCTACTCCTTGTGGTCGATTAGTATATGAGTGAGGGAGTGTGTGTTTTTCTTTTTCTTTCCTTCTTTTGTTTCTTACAAGTTATAAGATATATGTGTAGTAGGGTATATATATAGAGAGAGATTTAATGGCCTAGTCAAAGATTTTTGTGATTTGGTCTTGGTCCTTCTGGTTAGCCGTCCATGGCTGGGGGGGGGGGGACAAACTTTCTAGTCAAGCACATAAACTTTGGTCATTGTCTCCTTGGTTGAATGTTGAATACAATTGGTCAAAATAATTAATGTATGTGTTATAATTAGGGGGGTGGGGGTGGGATAGTAGGAAAATAAGGAAGTATGTTTTTAATTTTTGTATAAAATGTATTTATTGAGTGTATTGGGTATTAAAAATAGGTATTGGGTATTAATTTGGTAGTTAACGGTAAATACGTATATTTAAGTAATGTTTGTAAAAGAATTGAAAAATGTTTGAAAAATAATTTTTGGCACTTTTGAAATAATTTAAGTAGTATGGAAAAGCATGAAGAATAATTGTTAGGAGTGTCGGGTGCGTTGTTCATTTGAATCGCGAAAAGCGTTTGTTAAATTAGTAATCGTAAATAAATAAAAAAGGGAATTGTCTTTCGGATTAAAATTTCGAACCGGAGTAGGAGCAAGGTATTGGGATGTTGTGGACTAAATATAGTCTAAATTCGTAGTGCTCAAGAGGGTTGTTCCTAGTTTTATGTTTATTTAACCAAATAGTTATACGTAAAAAGTGTTCTTGTAAAATTTCAAAGTAGTAAGTTAGAGTTTGAAAATAAATGTTGACGTGGAAAATTACGGGTTGCTACAAAATTTGAAGAATTTTGGCTACTGTTCTCCGAGTTAGGAGTGTTTTCTCGGAGTAAGATCTTGAAGATCTTCGTGTTAGAAGGTAATCTTCAAGTTAGGTCTTCGAGTTAGCCATATTCTCCGAGTTAGGAGTTGAAGATCTCCGAGTTAGGAGTTAGTTCTTCTAGTAAGCCCTGATATTTCGAGTTATACTTCGAGTTAGAAGTATTCTTCGAGTAAGTTCACTCTTCGAGTAAGAAGATTTATCCTCAGTTCTGTGTATACTTTCCGATTTAGAAAATCAGAACTTCTTCATTTATAATCCTTCTACTAAGGGATTATATACATGGTGAAATCTTATTCTCCAAGTAAGGAATCTTTCGAGCAAGGTTCTTCAAGAAAGCAACGTTTATCAAGTTAGGGTTTTCTTCGAGTAACACAGGCTTTGAGTAAGAAGTGATTCCCTCTAGTTAATATCTTTCTAGTAAGGACTAAATCTTCGAGTAAGGGCTAATTCTTCGAGCAGGGACTTTATTCTTCCAATTAGGATTTTTTTTATTCAATTCATCTACTTCGAGATCTAAACTACAACAACAACTTTCGTTATCCTAAAAGATCCAACATCCACAAGTTACTTCTTCAAGATGTCTCAATCATCGAACTACAATTACTTCTACAATCAACAACAGCAATATCGTCAACAACAACCGTATCCTCAACAACCACAGTATCCGCAACAACAAATCTTCATGCAGCAACATCAATTTCTCCTGAACAACAATTCCCTCAACAACAAGCATATCCACTACAACCGATGCAGTCCTACCCACTTCCACCTAAACAACCTCACTAGTTTGATCAGATGTGTGAAGCAATTAGTAGTCAATAATCAAGACACGAGGCTGGATCCTTAGACACACCTCCTATGCTCACTCCAGGTAACTGCGTGCAATGGGCAAGTCGATTCTTACGATTTATTGAACTCAAGAAACCGCATAGAAAATACTTTAAAAAGTTAATTATTGAAGGTCCATTTCCAGTGCCCACAACAACGGTTTCTGGCGATCCAAATTCCATTCCTCCAAGGGAAGCAACTGTGACTCCTGTTCCTGATGCTCAGCTTACAGCAGAACAAGTACTTCAGAAAGAAGCCAATGAACTAGCAATGTCTTACATCCTTCAAGGAATTCCCAATCCTATCTTCAGAAGTATTGATACACAAAAGACTGCTAAGGAGATGTGGGAACATGTTCATCTTCTCATGGAAGGAACTGAGTTAAACCAAGAAGATATGGAATCAAAACTCTATCTGGAATACACCATGTTTATGATTGAAGCTAGAGAATCCTTATAGTCTTATTACCATAGGTTCACTAACATTATAAACGACTTGGACAAGCACAACATCATTCTACCCAGGATTGCAATGAATACAAAGTTCCAAAGTTGTCTTGGACCTGACTGGCAGAAGTATGTTACATTTGTCCATCAAGCAAAGAATCTACACAACGCCTCATACGGGTTGTTGTATGATTACTTGAAACATCATCAGTCAGAGGTTGATAAAGACAGAGCTGCTCATGGAGGTTATTCACCGTCAACAACTCCAAACTCACTAGCTTTGATAGCTCAGTCTCATTTTGCTCCACAATCAAATCAGTGTTTTGTCCAACCACAACATCATTCTGCTTATCCCTCACAAACTTCATCAAGTCAACTCGTTTCATATGAAGCATCACTGCAACAAACTGATAATCAACTGGTTCCATATGACAACACAGATAATATGCTTTACGCCAATGCCAACAGTGATGAAGACGATGCTTTCAATTCGTTGAATGAAGGATTTGCTTTGATTGCCCGCGCTTTCAGAAAGTTTTTGAACAAATCCAACGACCATCTTCGTACTTCATCCAACACTCGTAATCAGGCAGTTGTCCATGATAGAACAGTTGAGATTCAGAACAGAGCTTATGTAAGAAATGGTTCGGGTAATTACATGGGAAACTCAGTATCTGGGCAGAGGTTTAATTCAGCAGGAAGCAGTAGGAACAACATTGGTAACACACAGAGGAGGGCTGAGATTGCAAACACAATGGTGAAATGTTACAACTGTGGAGGGAAAGGTCACTTGGCCAGTGCTTGCTCCAAACCTAGGACCAGAGGTAGTGCATATCACAAGGAAGCACTACTTCTTGCTTTTAAAGATGAAGTTGAAGGCAGTCTTACTGAGAAGGAGCACAACTTCATGGCTAATGCATAATCTAACGATGATATGGAAGATCTAGAAGCCAATGCAGCCGTGATGTTGATGGCCAATACGCAAGAGATGCACATGGGTGAAACAGGCCCGGTATATGATACAGATGGCTTGTCTCAGGTACCTGATTCTACATGTCTCTTACATGAAATCGTATCCCCCTCTGCATCTGCATCAGCTGAAGAGCATGTTAGTGCAAATAATACGATATTTAAACTAAATGATTTCTTCGGTTTTAATAATGACAAACACGTAACTTGTAATACATAACGTAAAATGTGCAAGTTACTTGTAAACACAAATCATCAATGCATACTTACATCAACACCTCCCGACGTCTCAAGTATGCTTCAACAAAGTCGTAGATTTCCATCCCGACGTAAATCACTCAAGGCATGGACAAACAAATCTACTACTTGACAAATGATCAAAGGATTATATTTTTCTAAACTTCACATTTTTATAAATGTGACAAAACATTTTTTCAAAAATATATTTTACAAATTATTTTTGAATTAAAAAGAAATGTTTTATTTGGGAAAATCATTTCAAAAATAGTAACAACTATTTTCCCCCCCAAAACAGCTCCAAACTTTCCCAAATAAACTTTCACCACTAAAAGACAAAATTTGGAGCGTCTGGAGCATTTTCGTCACCGACGGCTCCAAGGTTCCACTAAATTTAGTGGAGCCGTGGCACAATTAGTGGAGCCGTCCGTACATAACGGCTAGATTTTTCTTTGCCTATAAATAGCGGACCATTTTACACTTCCAACTTGATTTTTTCAGTCCTTTTTCTCTGGTCTAATCCCTCCTCACTTAGATGACTTTCTTTAATCATTTGGAGAGTCTTAGTTTGTTTAAGAGTGATCCAATCATCCATTCAAGTGATCCTCTTCATTCCTCTTGATTAGCAAGAGAAGAACACAAAGTATCCAAGTAGATACAAAGTGTTGTCATCCCTCTTCATTAGCAAGAGAAGAGCGAAAAGTATCCAAGTAGATACAAAGTGTTGTCATCCCTCTTGATTAGCAAGAGAAGACCACAAAGTATCCTAGTAGATACAAAGTCTTATGATTCCTCTTCATTTTCAAGAGAAGAACTCAAGGTATCCAAGAAGATAAAAGAGTTGTAGTTGTTAGGTCTTGTAACATTTGTTACACTCTTGATTGTATCATTGCATACATCAAGATTATCTTTCTTTTGTGAGAGAGTGAGTCAAGATCATTGTGATCTTAAGAGATAGTGAGGATCTCTTGAAGCCATTGGGCTTGTGTGATTGATCATGTGGATCAAGGGTAGATCGGGTAGATCGTAGTAGATTGGTGCTAGCTAAGATTAGCACTCGACATCTAGCTTAGTATCAGAAATAGGATAAGCGACGTGTACGGTATAGATTGGGTAGATCGTGGTAGATTGGTTCTAGCTAAGATTAGCACCCGACATCTAGCTTAGTGTCGGAAAACAAGTTAAGCGACGTGTACGGTTTTATCCGCCTGAAGGGAGTTTGTTGATTAGTGAAGTAACTCTTGAATTGGGTACTCGAGGAGTGGAGTAGGGCGAAGAGGAGCTTCATGACCGAACTACTATAAATCACCGTGTCCGGTTTGCGCCTTCTTACTCATCTCTTTACTTTCATTTCATTCGTTATCGCTTTATATTTATATTTGCATTGCGTATATGTTTGTGTGGCTAGTTGCTTATGTCGTGATTGATTATGTATGTTCCATGGTTTGATTGTGCATATGTTGAAGTTTACTATATTCATCTCTAGATACTATATAATCATAGTTGACACTTTTCATATCACATCACACTTGATCGGGAGTTTGATACAAAAGTTTTAAATTTTTAAATGGTAACGTATTCACCCCCCCTCTACGGTTTCCACAATTGGTATCAGAGCCAGGTTGCTCAAATTTTTAAAACTAATGGTTTTCAAAATTGAGTACAATCCATGTATCAAATTACCCATGAAGGTGATAAAAATATGAAAAGTATTTAGTTGCTTAATACGTACAAGTTTTGTTGTTAAGTATACATTGTCATACTAACTTGAAGGTTTTCTTAAATTAATAAAAGTTGGTTATGTTCAAAACTGAAATAACAGGTATGGCACCGTTAAATATAACGTACGGTTCCACTAAATATGGTCGGTACCACTAAATTTAACGGTACCGTCGTATGTTTTTCAGAATTCGGTAATTTTTAAAAATTCGTATAAAATCAACCGTAAGTCCGTAGGAGTCGTGCCACCTATCGTTTTAAACGTAATTGAGTCTACTTTCACTTAAAAATTATTTTAGAAAGTGATTGTAAAGTAAAATTTATGAGAGTCTCTATTTCGTAACAGAGAGTCTTTTCCGGTCATGCCGATTGCACAAATTTTTTGTCAAAACACAAAGTGAACATCACACGTTGGTAGATCATGTGTGTCGAAAGATATTGTCTTACACAATTATTTTTCCAAAGGTTTAAGTGTAAAAAGTATATCACCCCAAAATACTTAACACTTTCATAAAATCCGTAACATGATCTTTAAAACATTACATCATTTTGTCTTGTTGACCATGGGTTGTCTAAACAAGATAAAAGGTCATTTTAATACATCAGTACTTAAGTAAAGGAAAATGTATTAAACTTGCATTGATCTAACACACATACAAAATGTTTTAAACATTTAGTATTTTACGTATGTTGTATAAAAATAGTTAAGATAATTATTTTTATACCAATGAGGTGTTGAAAAACTAAGAATATTATACTTAATAATATAAATAGTTTTTCTCAAATAAAAATAAATGACAATATCAAAGTAGTAACTTAATATGTCATTAACCTCACACATACAACTAGTGTTAGAATAAATGAAACACACTCCTTAATTTTTTATTTTTTATTTTTTAAAGGAGTGATTGTGAGGGTCAAGAAAGATCTCGAGTACATATCAATTCATTATTCAAATTATGATTGATATCATTATCGAATCTAATTGACATGTTTTTGAGTGTGGACATGAAATTGGAGTCATTATTTGTCTAGCTTCAAGATAACATCAAAATATGATGAAAAGTATTATCTTGAATCTACATACTCAATCACATTCGATTGTTGTGAAAATAATGACGTTCTATCAAGACGAAAATAATATGCATCGGATCATAACTCACACTTGTGTTGAAGATGCCATATTGAGTCTTTGTGTCCAATGGTTGTGTTCCAAACTTTAAACTAATATGTTTAAAAGTTGCATAAAATACACAACTAAGTAGGATTGACAACTTGGATGTTTCATCCGAAATATACAAGTAATTTACATTGCAATGCAATTAGTAAATGTGTCAATTCCGAAAAACCAAACACGAGCAAACAAACAACATATGTAAACTTTGCTCATGAACGACTTAACACTCAAAGTCACATGTCTAGTAAAAGTGTCACACATAATATGTTATTAACTATTATGTAAGTCATCAATCTTTGAGAATTTCACAAGTATTTTAGAAAGTGATTCTAAATAAAATTTATGAGAGTTCTCTATTTCGTAACAGAGAGTCTTTTCCGGTCATGCCGATTGCATAAATTTTTTGTCAAAACACAAAGTGAACATTACACGTTGATGCATTCATGATTTCAAGGTGTTGATCAAATTTTTAAATGGGGTGGAAAATAATTCATTTTCAAATAAAGTCAAGCTAAGTGTACATTGTTATACTTAATACACAAAATGACGATAAGTATCTTTGTGTGTTATGCTAAATGACTATTTGCTTTTCTTTGTGTCTTAGTATTGTTAGTCAATACTTTTATATGCTTATCGCTATCTTTAGTTGAGCTAACTTTATCCATAAGCATAAGTGTCTTTCATGCCATGTTGCTATTTGTTTATTATAGCTTTTCGATTTATGCATTTATAAGGCTCATGCTAAATTACTTGCACTATATTAAGTAATTAGTTTGCATTGCATATAGGCATAGACCATTTTTCTTGCATTTGTTGCAAGCTTTTAAAATGGTTTAGTAACCTTCTTAGGAATAGAAACTAAGTTGGTAGATCATGTGTGTCGAAAGATATTGTCTTACACAATTATTTTTCCAAAGGTTTAAGTGTAAAAAGTATATCACCCCAAAATACTTAACACTTTCATAAAATCCGTAACATGATCTTTAAAACATTACATCATTTTGTCTTGTTGACCATGGGTTGTCTAAACAAGATAAAAGGTCATTTTAATACATCGGTACTTAAGTAAAGGAAAATGTATTAAACTTGCATTGATCTAACACACATACAAAATATTTTAAACATTTAGTATTTTACGTATGTTGTATAAAAATAGTTAAGATAATCATTTTTATACCAATGAGGTGTCGAAAAACTAAGAATATTATACTTAATAATATAAATAGTTTTTCTCAAATAAAAATAAATGACAATATCAAAGTAGTAACTTAATATGTCATTAACCTCACACATACAACTAGTGTTAGAATAAATGAAACACACTCCTTAATTTTTTTTTAAAGGAGTGATTGTGAGGGTCAAGAAAGATCTCGAGTACATATCAATTCATTATTCAAATTATGATTGATATCATTATCGAATCTAATTGACATGTTTTTGAGTGTGGACATGAAATTGGAGTCATTATTTGTCTAGCTTCAAGATAACATCAAAATATGATGAAAAGTATTATCTTGAATCTACATACTCAATCACATTCGATTGTTGTGAAAATAATGACGTTCTATCAAGACGAAAATAATATGCATCGGATCATAACTCACACTTGTGTTCAAGATGCCATATTGAGTCTTCGTGTCCAATGGTTGTGTTCCAAACTTTAAACTAATATGTTTAAAAGATGCATAAAATACACAACTAAGTAGGATTGACAACTTGGATGTTTCATCCGAAATATACAAGTAATTTACATTGTAATGCAATTAGTAAATGTGTCAATTCCGAAAAACCAAACACGAGCAAACAAACAACATATGTAAACTTTGCTCATGAACGACTCAACACTCAAAGTCACATGTCTAGTAAAAGTGTCACGCATAATATGTTATTAACTATTATGTAAGTCATCAATCTTTGAGAATTTCACATGTATTTCTCTTATCAAAAGATTGATAAAGGATAACTTATATCCTATCCGTCTTATTTTCTTTGTAACATGAATGGTTATGTTACAAGAGAGTACATTGCATCCTGTTAACAAATGTAGGGTATTAGAGTTGAATAATAACCTAATACGACATGTGTCATTGCATAAACAAGTAAAATTGGTCATACACAAAAATACTTGTTTCACAAAGCATTCGTAAGAGTGATAAGTTTCCTCTTAGAAAAGCATACTTGTTGAAATAAACAGTATGTCTCATTTCAAATAAAATACTCACAAGATCTATTGAGGTAAGTAACATTTACTAGATTCTCCCTCAAGATATGCAAAGGAGCATTCTTGAAACACACACGATGTAGTAGATTCTACATTGTATCACATTAGAGTGTCTCTTGGTTCTAGGAAACCAAATCATGTTAAAATAACATGTAAGAGCTCAAAAAACAAAGATGTTGTCCAAGAGATGATAAAATACACCATCTCCATCAAATAACCTCTAAATCTCAAACACGAAATTAAAACATTTCGCTTGCCTTTGTTAGGAGTTGTGTGAGAGATGTCATTCTCTTAATCGACCTTCAAAGTATGGTTAGTTGAGTCATATTAGGTCATGTATTAGCGAAATAAGCTAATATCATCTTTGCTACACTTCAATAGGCAAATATAGGAATTTGAAATTTTCTAACAAGAGAATGACTACTAGAGAACCTATCACACTAGAAATTCAATTTGACCTAACGGTTGAATTGCTTCCAGGAGAGAAGTTGGGTTTGTGGTATAACCCGTAAAAATGGTCGTGTTTAGCCTTAATTGAGCACCACTAGTGATAGTCTCATACTCATTCTCTAACTTGAAAAACTTTCATTCCTACATTTGACTAGAGATAGTTTACATCGGTGAACTTTATCTCCCGTTAGGATTTCATTTTGAACAAATAGTAATTAGGATCTTCCTTAGCGAACCTAGATTGCTTGCATCCCACATACGTGTTTCAAAATGATTACATGTTCTCGTAAGAGATGATTAAATGTCTTCATGATCTTAAATGCTAAATGATTATCATGTTTTGCATGATGTTTGCATTTATTTCTTATGTGCATTTTACATGATTTGCTTGTAAAGTTTGCACCCACACTATGTCCCTTTGACACATTAGGAATTAGGTATGCCTATCACTATGAACCCTTAGAAGTCATAGAGTTATACACTAGTGTCAAAACCTATAAGTTAGAGTAGTCGCGAAGTTGTCCCAATTCCCTAGTTAACACTTCGCCTTCTTCCAAGTAATATTTCATCTGAAATATTCAAGTAAGTTTAACTTGCGATCACAATTGTTAAATGTCATATCCGAAACATCATACTCAAGCCTTTTAACAACATATGTTAAAACGCTCATCCAAAAGCTAAAAGCTAACATCAACCCTCGGGTGACAAAGGACTCACGAGTTGCTATATAAGTGATTAGTAGTTCCTTTCATCCTCGTGTGAATATACACGTCTTAAGATCCCAAACCCTGCTGCGAATCAGCACCATAGGCCTAGCTTTACATCTTTCAAAACCCCATGAAACACTCACGTGCGAAGCACATTGAAATCCGTAAATCAACCAAACCTCTCAACCGAGAATTCCCTAACCATCTCCGTCTAGGTCTAGGAATGATGGAAAACATAAATCTTATGACTATTTAAATATTTCACTGGAAATATTAAAGTCATCCCTCGTACCACTCTTATGACTACTTGAATATTTCACTGGAAATATTGAGATCATCTCTCGTGTCATGACTTTTAGATATTTCACTGGAAATGTCAAGTCATATCTTGTGTCTCGTCTAATGACTTCTTAAATATTTCACTGGAAATACTAAGTCATCCCTCACATCGCTCTAATGTCTACCTATGTATTTTCTTGGAAATATATAAGTTATCTCTTCTCGTCCAGTACTGTTGAAAGAATTTATTAGGTATAAATTCTCTCATCGTGTCAAAAAGTCTCACTAAATTAGCGAGATTTATTCGTTAAATCCTCTTAAATTCAAATGACAACTTAAATATTTCATCTGAAATATTTAAAGTATATTTAATTTGCGAAATGCAATTAAATGTCATCTCTCGTTCTCAATCAACGTTCATCGAATCCCGTTGGATTCACTCATAAAAAGAATTTATTCGGTATAAATTTCTTTAATCTAAGGTCCAGAAAAATCACAACATATGTGAAATTTCTTTGTCAAAAATCTAATTCTGGGTCAAAACTGACCTCAGCAGGTCACGGTACCCTTAAATAGGGGACGGTACCGCTAAATTTAACGGTACCGTCGGACCGTTGTCTGCTGAGACAATTTATTCTCACTGTTTCAAAAACACTATCGAAACCCACTCGATGTAGTCTTGAACCAGAACCGTATCCTATCAGAACATATTGTATCTATCTTCTGATTCCTAAGCCTTCTTCCCTTTCACTTTCGCATGGTACTAAACACTACCAATGCTTCCGCATCCCACTCATCTTCCACACACTTCAAACGAAGAACCGCTAGGATACGTTAAGATAACCCTTCTTCATCAACATAGATAACCCCACTAGAACCTTATCACTAACATCACAACCTTGAAGATTTTATCTTCTTAACCCTTAGGATATCTCCACGTGATCACATGCCTCATCATAATACTCTATGAATATTCACAATGATTGAGAAGAGCTACGTGACTTCAAAGGAGAAGTTTATCGTATGCTATCCACCACTTGTCATGACATTATTCAGCTCATCGCTTCCGTCAACGTTTGTTTTCCTGTTTATCTTTTGCATCTTGTCCGGATGGTCATAGATTAAGGGGGAGCGAAAACACACTCATATAGCCTTTCACCAAACACTCTCAAGAACACATTAATGTGGTTCTTATTCCCTAGGAAACTTCCCTCTAGCTGCCCAGAACTAGGCTGCGCAGGAAAATTCGTGACTACGAGGTCACGGTACCGTTAAATAGGCCATGGTACAGTTAAATTTAACGGTATCGTGTGGTATTTAGTGGTACCGTGCCTATGTTTGACGAATTTTCACTGTTCCCTCCTGATCCCTGCAACCCTAACCTCAAACCTGCAAAATTTTGCAAACTCACACACACCCAAAGATTTCCTCACTACACAATAGGACACCATCACCAACTTTACTTTGAATCCCACAACCCTTACCTATATAAGGCCTCACTATTGCAAGCTTATCTTGCATCTCATATTCAAACCTCACATTAACATCTTTCATCATCACACTCAAACTTTTTAGCTACACTTCACTCTTGACAGTGATAGTTAGTCTAAGTACTTTCAACCCATAGATCATCACACTCAAACCTTATAACCTTCAACTCATTACACTCAAACCTTACAGCTACTCCTTATTTTGGATAAGTGACAGTTAGCTCAACAACCTTCAATCCTCATAAACACACAAAACCCTTCTTGCACCAAATTATCTCTAACACACAACTAGGATCATCCAACCTAGAAACCTAGAACTTCATTACCTTAACCCCGTTAGAGATATCCACCAACAATCCTGTTAGGATCACATGCACCTTTTGTTTTTCCCTTTTGAAATATATCATGCATCTCATTGTCAGTGCAAACGATATATTAACCTAAACCATCCTTTCCCACCTTTCCTCAAAGGGAAAAACCAACATCTCCAACCACATCATCATCATCCCTCACTTTTAGGATTCCTACACCCTTACCTCCACCAAGTCCACCACAACCTTTAGCTATCACACTAACCCTATCACCATCAAACCTCTCTGGACTTGGCACCAACACATCATCCTTATCACCATCACCATCACCACAACCTTTAGCTCTCACACTAACCTTGTCACCTACATCACCTTTTGAACTTGGCACTAACACATCATCCTTATCACTATCACCATCACCACAACCACTAATGGGTCATCCCATTATTTATCCCCTACAACCACATAACCTAAGTTGTCCTTGTTATCCCCACAACCAACACTCTCCCACCTTATAGAATCATTTAGGTATAACCTCTATCGAGTCTACTTTATGGCACGACTTGTCATAATAGTAATCATTTAGAGTATGTCTTATCAACAAACTATCCTTAAAATCAATCATCTTAGGTAGATGATTATGTTGTTCAAAAGGTTTGTTAGAACTTTCCTCCCAATGACAACTTGGAATAAGTCATTTAGTGCGTCAATCAATGAACGAATCTCGTTCTTGATTAGTGTGATTGAGTGAACAATTACAACTTAGGTTTTCGGTCGGGTTGTGACACTTACGTGTTAACATAGTTTAACCCATGCATGTCTTGCTATGTGTATTCTATCCCTATAATGTTGCTCCTATACTGTTATATATTATGCTGCACGAAGCTAACCCTTGATGTAGGAAAAGCCTTTGTAAGAATTTGATCAATGGATCCGCTAGATACTAAGGTAAATAAACAAGGGGATTAAGTCACCATAGGGGAGCATTGAGCTAGGGGGAGCTCGGGAGTATTTGAATACATAGCATGGAGTTGTCTTCACAAGTGTTGATAGAAGGCTTCACTAGGATGATGCAAGCTCACCTTTCGGGGGAGAAAGGATAGTAGTGCAATAAGGGGGAGTAGGGAGTAAATTCAAGGGAGCGCTCGAGGAAACTACCTTTTTGATTTGACAAAAGGGGGAGAAGGGGAGTGTAAAAAGGTAACTTTTACATTTTACTATGAGTTACGTTTTACATATTTGTCATCATCAAAAAGGGGGAGATTGTTAGTGTAAATATTACGATATTTTAACTAAACGATTTCTTCGGTTTTAATAATGACAAACATGTAACTTGTAATACATAACGTAAAATGTGCAAGTTACTTGTAAACAAAAATCATCAATGCATACTTACATCAACACCTCCCGACGTCTCAAGTATGCTTCCACGAAGTCGTAGATTTCCATCCCGACGTAAATCACTCAAGGTATGGACAAACAAATCTACTACTTGACAAATGATCAAAGGATTATATTTTTCTAAACTTCACATTTTTATAGATACAAAGTGTTGTCATCCCTCTTGATTAGCAAGAAAAGAACACAAAGTATCTAAGTAGATACAAAGTGTTGTCATCCCTCTTGATTAGCAAGAGAAGAACACAAAGTATCCAAGTAGATACAAAGTGTTATCATTTCTCTTCATTTGCAAGAGAAGAACTCAAGGTATCCAAGAAGATACAAGAGTTGTAGTTGTTAGGTCTTGTAACATTTGTTACACTCTTGATTGTATCATAGCATACATCAAGATTATCTTTCTTTTGTGAGAGAGTGAGTCAAGATCATTGTGATCTTAAGAGATAGTGAAGATCTCTTGAAGCCATTGGGCTTGTGTCATTGATCATGTGGATCAAGGGTAGATCAGGTAGATCGTGGTAGATTGGTGCTAGCTAAGATTAGCACTCAACATCTAGCTTAGTGTCGGAAATAGGATAACCGACGTGTACGGTGTAGATCGGGTAGATCGTGGTAGATTGGTGCTAGCTAAGATTAGCACTCGACATCTAGCTTAGTGTCGGAAAACAAGTTAAGCGACGTGTACGGTTTTCTCCGCCTGAAGGGAGTTTGTTGATTAGTGAAGTAACTCTTGAGTTGGGTACTCGAGGAGTGGAGTAGGGCGAAGAGGAGCTTCGTGACCGAACCACTATAAATCAATGTGTCAGGTTTGCGCCTTCTTACTCATCTCTTTACTTTCATTTCATTCGTTATCACTTTACATTTATATTTGCATTGCGTATATGTTTGTGTGGCTAGTTGCTTATGTCGGGATTGATTATGTATGTTCCATGGTTTGATTGTGCATATTGTTGAAGTTTACTACATTCATCTCTAGATGCTCTATAATCACAGTTGACACTTTTCATATCACATCACACTTGATCGGGAGTTTGATACAAAAGTTTTAAATTTTTAAATGGAAACGTATTCACCCCCCCCCCCCCTCTACGGTTTCCACAGAGCATGTTGGTCAATATGACTCATTCTTATCTCCTCAAGTCAATGACCAAATGAACACAGTAGTTACATTTGATGAAGATCAAATTAACCTGGTTGTTTCATTTGATGATCCTCTTGATGATGATAATAATGATCAACTTGAACAAGATGATCTTTTGCTTGGTCAAGATCCAGAGCTCATGACCTTGCTCTTGACCACCCAAACCCAGTTAGACTCACAGAAATCCAAAATTGATAAATGCAATGAGATAAATAGAAACCTAAAAGCAAAAGTTACATTGTTGACTAAGGATCTTGAGTGCTATAAACTTTAACTTTCAAACAATGAAACAAAAGAAAAACGGGAAAAAAGTTTTGAAGTTGCATTCCAACAATCTTATGTGAAAGAACAAGAGTTAGAACATCAGATACGCGAATTAACTGTTTCCAAAAATGACTTAATTTCACAAAAGGAACAAGAAAGATAAGATTTTCAAAAACAAGTTAAAACCTACACTCTGAACTTTTAAAAACTAAATCAGAGTTTTCAACTTGTCAAAATGATTTTTCTGAACACAAACAAGCATCAAGAAAACGAGTTGATTCCTATCTTGAGGAAATAGTTGAGTTGGAATGTAAAGTAAAAGAGTTTCAAAAAGTCGTGTATAAAACTGGTGAGTCAGTAACAACAATTCAGAAATTTACTCTCAAGCAAAATCCCCAAGGATATGGCTTTACTATTGGGGATGACAAAACATGTTTTTTACATAAAGCACTCAAGCAAAATCCGAATCTATATAGTGCAGAACATCTGTTTGATGACTCTTTCATGCGTGTTGTTGTTTATAATCATGAAGAAGAAATGGAACAGGAGGAAGAGAGTCGATCTAAAATGAGTAATATCAAATTTAATAAACCATATGATTACTCAAGAGTACCTCATATCAGTGACACCTTCGTACCACAACAAGATAAAACAGAACAGTCATGGTTTTTAATGGAAATGAATGAATCTTCTGAGGTTGGTCCTGTGAACACAATAGCACAAGTCAATGGTCCTTTACCAAATTTAGGTGTAATTGCACCATTGCCAAAACAATGTCTTGTCCTTAGATATTTTAATACTTTTATGGAAGACATAAAATTTTTGGAACAAGCAATTGAACGGAATTCAGAGATAAAAGTCTCTACTTTTCTCTCTCCCTATGAAAAAGAAAAGAGAGAGGTTTTTTAAAAAGAATTTTTGCCACACGTTCAACACCTGCGTCTTTGTGCTACTCATTGGGAACAGGAACTTCAATCAGAGGTAGCATCCATGATGAACATTTTCGATGCCACTGAACAAACGATCTCAAAACACAAATGTAAAAACAAAGCTTTAAAAAAGAAGCAGATCGACTCTTAGAAAATGTTCTATGTTCTGATGTTATATCTGTGTTCATGAATTCCATTTATGTCTATTGTACTGAAATGCTTGTTGATGATCATTCTATTGATATTCAAATGTTGAGACTTGAAGTTACAAATCTGAAAAGAGAAAATGAGAGATTAAGCAAAGTCAATGATGATGTGAAAAACAAACTTTCAAAAGAGATTTTTCAACTCAATCAAAAGTTGCAATGGTGTCAAACCCAAAGTCTGAATTTTGAATTAAAGTTGCAAACTCAAAAAGAATCAATGTCTCTTCAAAACAGTCATGCTACCAAAATTCAAATTCTTGAAAAAGAAAATGTTGTTTTAAAATGTCAACTCTTTGAACATGAAAAATCCATTGATGAAGTTTTTCAGAATAGGAATGACACTGTTCATTTAAACCGAAAATTGGATTCTTAAATTCAACAAAAGAATCAAATCATCGTTGAGCTAAAAGAAAAAATTAAATTACTTGAAAAAGAGAAATCTGTCCACACAAATGTGATTGCACCAGGCATATATAAAGTGGATAAAACACCTAGTAAAGCATCCCCTCCGGCCACTAATGTGCATGCTTTAACTTCTACAGGAGTAGTCACCCCTCACAATGTTAGCAGATCTGAGCCCAAAAGAAACAAAAAGAAGACTAGTATCTGGCAATGTAAGAGCGGCACACTAAAAGACAAAGAAGTAGAAGACCACATTAGGAATGAGAATATAAAGCATGTTGTGTCTGATGTAGAATCAAATTTGAACACATGTATTTCTAATCATGATGTAACAAATGCTATTACTCTGAATGCTTTGAATCTGTTGAATGTTTTAAAAGTTGATCCTTCTTGTATGTTTTGTCGAAATAGCATATTATCTGGTAATCATAAAAAGCTTGTTGCAAAGTCTCTTTTGTCTCGTAATCAGAAACGTACATATGGCATTTCCTCTGGGCCCACTACTGCCTCTAAGTCAATATTAGGAAAACCGCCAGGTTTAGTTTCTAAGTATGCCATAGACAAAACCATAGTTGCACCTCAAACAATCCAATCACCTAGCGCAAACACTAAGAATAAAGCTGAATCTAGTTGGACATGGCAACGCTGGCTACAGAGAAAACCTAGTTTTACTTGGTTACCCAAAGTGCTTAATAACTGTGCTACTAACCCAACGGGTTCCACCGTTACCAACTCTCCATCTGTATTAGCTTCTTGTGATGCAGGTGATTCAAATCGTCCTTTAGATTGTTGATAGTGGATGTTCCTAACATATGACAGGCAACCTCAAACTTCTAGTAAACTTTGTTGCAAAGTTCATAGGAACTGTCAGATTCGGGAATGATCACTTTGCCGCTATAATAGGCTATGGGGACTATGTCAATGGAAACATCAAGATTAGCCGTGTATGCTACGTTGAAGGCCTTGGACATAACCTTTTCTCAGTAGGGAAATTTTGTGATGGTGATTTGGAAGTTGCATTTAGAGAGAAAACCTGCTTCGTTCGTGATCAACAAGGAAACGACCTCATGACAGGAAAATGCGGAACGAGTCTCTACACCATTTCCATGTCAGACATGACCGCGTCTTCTCCAATTTGTTTACTCTCCAAAGTACACTCTACAAATTCATGGCTATGGCATAAACGACTGTCCCGTTTGAATTTCAAGACAATGACAGATCTGGCACCTCATAAACTAGTCGACGGTCTTTCAAGATTTCGGTATGCTAAAGATCACCTTTGTCCAGCATGTGAACAAGGGAAGAGTACTCGTGCTCATTTTCCTCCTAAAACCGAGTACATTACGGATCATGTTCTCCAACTTCTCTATATGGATTTGTGTGGCCCGATGCGAGTTCAAACAATCAACGGGAAGCAATACATATTGGTAATCGTCTATGATTTTTCTAGATGGACTTGGGTCTACTTTCTACGTACCAAAGATCAA
Organism: Artemisia tridentata subsp. tridentata; assembly: GCA_021014915.2. Lineage (NCBI taxonomy): Eukaryota > Viridiplantae > Streptophyta > Magnoliopsida > Asterales > Asteraceae > Artemisia > Artemisia tridentata. The sequence goes on along the minus strand of CP139501.1, from coordinate 70,540,415 downwards.
GCTCCTTCTATGATCATCACCTTTCTTACCAAAATTCTGGTTCAGCTCCGCAATACAATTAGAAAACTCAGAACAGATGACGGAACCAAATTTAAGAATCACACTCTTCGTGAGTATTTTGAGAAAGTAGGGATTGAACACCAAGCATCTATTGCCAGAAGTCCCGAACAGAATGGAGTGGTCGAAAGACGCAACAGGACGTTAGTGGAAGCTGGAAGGATGATGTTAATAAATGCTCAATTACCTGATTACCTCTGGGCTGAAGCTGTCTCAACCGCTTGCTACACTCAAAACCGTTGTATTATCAACAAAAGGCACCACAAAACCCCATATGAACTTGTTCACAAACGTAAACCGAACATAAATTAATTTCATGTATTTGGGGCCCTCTGTTACCCAAATAATGATCGTGCTGACCTTGGAAAACTGAAAGCCATAGCTAATATTGGAATATTTGATGGATACTGTGAAAATTCAAAAGCTTTTCGTATCTAGAACCGTCGAACTAGGGAAATTCAAGAGACAATATACACTTATTTTGATGAACTCACCAAAATGGCTTCTGAGAAAAACAACTTAGGACCCGCTACAAACCGTCAGAACTTTCGTGATCAATCAGTTGCACCACTCTCTCTCAACCACAAGGATTTGGAAGACCTTTTTGCTTTGCTGTTCGATGATTCTCTTGTTAGTCGTGCACAAGATGTATCCACTAGTTCCGCTGCACAAGCTTCCCATATTCCAGTACCTGATACACCAGGTACTACAACAACAGTTGCTGTTGCAGATGCACCTCCAACAGAAACATCATCAACAGTAGAACAAACAACTTCTAATACTGAGAATGCAGCTGAAGATCCCCTCTTACCTCAAGACATACCCACACCCGTAAATTATGACGAAAATGCATTCTTCAATCCATTTGCTCCGACTCCAACCATTCCAGATATTGCTGAGTCAACAACGAGCAACTTGGATCCGTCAAATATGCATAACCATTTTCAACACTACGCTTCTACCCACAAGTGGACTCGAGATCATCCTTTAGTGAACGTGATTGGTAATCCAAACAATCTAGTCATGACACGGAAAAGACTCCACACAGATGGTGAAACATGCACTTATGCACTCACTGTCTGTCAAGCAGAACCCAAGAATATTAAAGAAGCCTTAACTTACGACAGTTGGATTGAATCAATGCAAGAAGAAATTGATCAATTCAAACATCTTGAAGTTTGGGAACTGGTAGAAAGACCTGATGGAGTCTACGTTGTCGGGCTCAAATGGATTTGAAAGAACAAGCTGGATGCTGATGGAACAGTTATTCATAAGAAATCTCGTCGGGTTGCTAAAGGTTTCAGTCATGAAGAAGGTATCGAATTTGGAGAATCCTTTGCACCAGTGGCTAAACATGAAGCCGTTCGCATGTTTCTGGCGTATGCTGCCCACAAGAACATCACCGTTTATCAAATGGATGTGAAGACTGCATTCCTGAATGGACAACTCCGTGAAGAAGTGTATGTCACACAACCAGAGGGCTTCATCCATCCAGAACATCCAAACCATGTATACAGGCTCAAGAAATCCCTATATGGCCTTAAACAAGCACCGAGGGGATGGTACGATAAACTTTCCGCATTTCTATTTGCCAATCATTTTATCAAAGGATCTGTTGATCCTACATTGTTTATCCAAAAACAAGGGGAGGACATCTTAATTGTTCAAATTTATGTTGATGATATCATTTTTGGTTCAACACATAAAAAGTACTCAAATGCTTTTGCTAAACTAATGAAACAAAACTTTGAGATGTCCATGATGGGTGAACTTACGTTCTTATTAGGACTGCAAGTTCATCAATCCCCCAATGGTATTTTTTTAAACCAGTCCAAATATGCTCTAGAAATTTTAAAGAAACATGACATAACAAGTTGTGACACATATAATACTCCTATGTCTGCATCATCTCCAAAGCTTGTCACACCCCCAAATACCTGAATTGCAGAGGAATGGAAGACTTGGGGGAATGACTATCCTAGCATCACAGTTACAGTTATATTGAACGACCTAAAGTGTCGTTTTAAAAATACATCATTTGATTGATTAAAACATTCAGAGTTACAAAAGTTAGGTCCCAAAAGGTGATTCATGTTTGCAGAAATAAGTTTATACAAATCAAACAAAAATTAAGTGCATAAAATATAAGTGAGACGCGTCGTCCCCGCAACTCCAAAAATATGTCCATATGCATGTCGTGATGCGAGTACCTTAATTACCTGAAAATACATTGCTTAAAATGGTCAACAATAATGCCACATAAAATAATACATTAGCTATTAAGCTCATGACCCCGAAGCTAGACTGAAATGAAATGCCCCATCTGAGTGTTTTGCCAGTCATTCTAATATGATTCAAATGAAATACGTCCGTTTGACAAGATGGAGCGACCAACCCGGACGGAGGAGTCACCCTCAATAGATCTATTCACTCACCCTCGCTTGCTCACAATTAACGGTTCATGATAATAATAGGGGACTTTAATCTTGGCAATGATGTAACTTAAGCAATGTAAATGAGTTTTGATACTTTGGTCCGTATGAAAAATGGTGCAATGTTTTCTCCCCCGAGAATTTAGAAATTAAATAATCAATTGAAAACGGGGCTATGAAAACTCACCTGATGCGATAGCAACAATGATAATAATGGATATGCTGAAATGAGGCTCGATCTCTGACCGCAACCTAATATGAATGATATGTTCTAATGTAAGTCATGAATTTACGCAACACATGCAAATACGTATGTTATCGATACCACTCGTGAATTTTGAAATTAACGTTTATCGTCGAAAAATATATTTTTGACGTCTCGTTAAGTTATAAAACATTTTTCGTGTAAATACGTTGCAACGATATCCCATGATCGTCGTTTGGTGATCTATCGATAAATATAGTGTTCTCGTCGTAAAATAGCATTTTTCACAACTTATAAAAATGACTAAATGGCCTCGCAAAACTAGCCATAAAATAGTGTACGTTAAGTCTTAGGAAACAAGCTCGGCGTTTTTAGAAACTTTGTAACAATATCTTGAATTCGTATTATTGTCATTTTGTCCATACGCGTCTCGATCAATAAGAAAAATGGCTCTCAATATGGTTACTTGTAAAAACTGTTTTCTACGTTCCTTATATCGTCGGGTTTCAAACGCGTGTATCTTGGTCGTTATAAGCTCGTTTTCTACGTTCCTTGTATCCACGGCTTCGTATTATAGTGAACTAATATATTTTTAGTATGTCGGCTCATCTAGATCACGTCCAACGCCTCGTTTTACCCGTTGAAATTCGTGGGACAGCGCGCAAAATTTCAGAAAAATAGTTTTCGTCGTCAAACTTAGAATTAGCGTATCTTTCTCGTCGTAAGCTCGTTTTTGCTCATTCCGGCGGCCACGGTTTCGTTTTTGAAAGTATTTTCTAAATATTTAGGCCAAAATAGTCCAATGTTTACTGAGTTTTCCAGATTTCACAAATACGGACAGCACCTTTTCTATATGTTGTAAAAATCAATTTTATGGTTCAAGGCTTGAATATATCACTTCCAATCAACACCACAACTAGTCTAAGCCTACCATACACCTTCTTAGGCTGTCATGGGTTCCTAGTCTTCACCAAAAATGGTGGATCTCATGGGATTGATAATAAAATTCATTAAACTCCTTTTAGTGACAAGATTACGGGTTTAAGTGGTATCTAACATATACATATTTGCATGATTCACTACTAGAACAACAAAATATATTAAATGAAAGTAAACATGAGTAGAAAATTTATTTATAAGCATACTTGAAGTATTGATGAGTTTTGGAGCAAAATGCTTAAGAAACTTTGAGGTTTTTATTCCAAAATCTTAACTAGTAACACTAATGGAGCTTGAATAATACTTGTTCTTGAATTTTTGGTGGATTATTGCTTGTTCTTGAGGTGTGGCCGAACCATATGAAGAGAAAAGGATTAGAAGATTTTCTTGATGTTAGCTAGTTTATTAGTGGAATTGTATGTGTAAATAATTAAGCCTTGGAAGATACATCTTGCAACATTAATTATAGTCAAAACCATAAAGTGATTTAGTGAATTAGGGGGCTAGGGGGGCGGCAACATGGAAGAAAAAAGAAAGAAATGTGGGCTAATTGAAGAAGTTGTCCCCAAAATCACATGTGCTAGTTTAGTTTAAGTGTGCATTAGGTGTTACCGGGTACCGATTTAACTAGAAATAAATCTTGACGAGATAAAATAAAATATGACGAAGTTGTAAAATTTATAAAATCACATTCCTTGCAAGAATCGGGTGTTCAATTTCTTGTCGTGTTGAAATTTCTCAAATCGACGTAGTTATAAGCTTTTAACGGAAAATATTGCAATTGATTTAAAAACACCAGGTAAACTAATAATATAATTCTTATATCATTATAATGAGTGTGAAAATATATTAGGACCATAGTCTGAAGTGTCGGGTATATTATTTGTAGTAATGACTGAGTGGTAACGTTTATTTAATAAATAAACATACGTTAATTGAAATTATTCAAACCCGTGCATGACCTAACATGCAGATGATATTACTGATGATATGTAGACTACTCTAGTCTATATGCTGTGTCTTTAATGATGATGCAATAATACGCAGCTAAACCATACCGGTTCCGCGAATTTGAATACCCGTAAATCTAGTTTACGAAATGATGAATGATAACCATGAATAGTGATTTCCCTTCGGGGATGAATAGTGTTATGTGAATAGTGAAATGATAAAAAGTAAATGATGAATAGTAACCCATGAATAGTAAATTGTCGAGATTTGGAAAATGACCTGAAATTATGATTTGTCACAGTCGTCCACCCTAAAAGGAATTCAGTCCTTGAATTTAGTTAGTGTTGGTCTCTGAAGTGGGCTCGGTGAAAAGATGTGGATATTTGAGTCGCATCTGGTCTTCCCGCTCCCAAGTAAACTCGGGACCTCTTCGAGAATTCAAGCAAACTTTCACGAAAGGAATGCGACTCTGCTTCAACTGTTTGACCTCGCGATGCATGATTTCTGCTGGTTCCTCCACGAAATTGAGCTTATCGTCTAGTTGAATTTCTTCCAATGGAATTACGAGCGATTCGTCTGAAAGACACTTCTTAAGGTTTGAAACATGAAAGGTGTTATGTACGCTGCTGAGCTCTGACGGAAGCTCAAGTCTGTGTGCCACTGGACCAATTCTTTCCAAAATCTTAAATGGCCCAATGTATCTCGGGTTCAATTTCTCGCGCTTTCCGAATCGTATCACGCCTTTTCAAGGTGAGACCTTCAGCATGACTTTGTCTCCGACCTGAAATTCTAATGGTTTGCGTCGAATATCGGCGTAACTTTTCTATCGACTTCTGGCTGTTCGGAGTCTTTCTCGGATCTGGATTATCTTTTCTATTGTTTCGCGAACCAACTCTGGACCAGTGAGTTGTGCATCACCAACTTTGGCCCAACAAACAAGGGACCGGCACTTTCGACCATAGAGTGCCTCGAATGGTGCTGCCTTTACGCTAGTATGATAGCTGTTGTTGTAGGAGAACTCGATGAATGGCAAATGGTTAGCCCAACCATTTCCAAAGTCAATCACACATGCCCTGAGCATGTATTCCAATGTCTGAATCGTTCTCTCGCTCTGACCATCGGTCTGAGGATGATAGGTGGTGCTCATGTCTAATTTGGTTCCAAATGAATCTTGCAATGATTGCCAGAAATTTGAAGTAAAGCGACTATCTCTGTCGGAAATGATAGAAATTGGTGCACCGTGCTTTGAGACTATTTCCTTGACGTAAAGTCTGGTAAGCTGATCCATAGAATAAGTCTCTCTGATTAGGATAAAATGGGCTGATTTAGTGACACGATCTACGATTACCCAAATAGCATCGAAACCGCCTGATGTCTTGGGAAGTTTAGTGACGAAGTCTATTGTAATGCGTTCCCATTTCCACTGGGGAATTTCTGGTTGCTGAAGTAATCCTGATGGTTTCTGGTACTCGGCTTTTACCTTAGTGCAAGTAAGGCATTTGCTAATATACGTACCAATTTCTGCTTTCATATCCGGCCACCAATAAAGTTTCTTGAGATCCTGATACATCTTATCAGAACCTGGGTGAATGGAGTACTTCGACTTGTGCGACTCGTGCATAATCAATTCTCGTATCCCGCCATAAAGAGGTATCCAGCTTCTGTCCTTGAAGCATAATACTCCGTCTGCCCTCTTCACACAGCAATTTGCATTCTCTGGCATTCCATAGAGTTTTTCATTCGGTATTTTTTCTTCCTTGAGTGCCTCAACTTGAGCCTCGAGGATTCGTGATGGTAAATGTGAACTGACCGTCATTCCCAATGATCTGACTCTCAAAGGCTTGAGTCGTTCTTTCCGGCTAAGGGCATCTGCCACAACATTAGCTTTTCCCGGGTGATATCGGATCTCACAATCGTAATCACTAAGCAGTTCCAACCAACGACGCTGCCTCATATTGAGTTCTTTCTAATCATGTATATACTGTAAGCTCTTGTGGTCTATAAACACTACGCACTTAGTTCCGTAAAGGTAGTGCCTCCAAATCTTGAGTGCAAAAACCACGGCACCCAACTATAAGTCGTAAGTGGTGTAATTCTTCTCATGCGTCTTGAGTTGTCGAGAAGCGTAAGCTATCACATTCTCATTCTGCATTAATACGGCTCCAAGTCCTTTATGTGATGCGTTACAGTATACCACGAAGTTTTCAATCCCTTCAGGTAGTGCCAAAATTGGCACGCTGCAAAGCTTCTGCTTCAATAACTGAAATGCGGACTCTTGTTTCTTTCCCCACTCGTATTTCTGATTCTTTTGTGTCAACTTGGTCAATGGTTTAGCTATCTAAGAAAACCCTTCAATGAACCTTGTATAATATCCGGCAAGTCCTAAGAATTGACGAATCTCAGTAGGAGTCTTGGGCGTCGCCCAATCTTTAATTGCCTCGATCTTTGTAGGATCAACCTGTAACCCTTGGCTATTAATGACATGACCCAGAAATTGTACTCTTCGGATCCAAAAATCAAACTTCGAAAATTTGGAATATAATTTCTCTTTCTTAAGATGTTCTTTCTGAGGTGTTCTCTGTGCTCTTTTTCGCTCTTCGAGTAAATCAAGAATGCGTCGATGAATACAATTACGACCTTATCCAGAAATGGCTTGCACACCCTATTCATGAGATCCATGAATACCGCAGGTGCATTGGTTAAACCGAACGGCATGACTTGAAACTCATAATGACCATAACGGGTTCTAAATGCTATCTTCGGGATATCATCCTACCAAACTCTAAGCTGATGGTAGCCTGATCTCAAGTCGATCTTTGAGTAATAACTAGAGCCTTGCAATTGGTCGAACAAATCGTTGATTCTGGGAAGTGGGTAACGATTCTTCACCGTTAACTTGTTTAGCTCTCGATAGTCTATACACATCCTGAAAGATCTATCTTTCTTCTTCACAAACAAGACCGGTGCTCCCCAAGGTGAGGAACTTGGGCTAATGAATCCTTTGTCTAAAAGCTCTTGCAACTGGTTAGACAACTCTTGCATTTCTGATGGTGCTAGTCGATAAGGTGCTCGCGCGAGTGGTGCAGCTCCTGGCACTAAGTCAATCTGAAATTCTACTTGGCGAGTAGGTGGAAGTCCAGGTAAGTCTTCGGGAAAGACTTCTGGAAAATCTTTAACAGTTGGTACATCTTCAAGTCATTTCTCATCCGACTTCTTTTCTGTGATATGTGCCAAGAAAGCATAACAACCCTTCTTTATATACTTCTCGGTTTTAATGCATGATATGATACTGAGTCTAGTTCCGCTTTGTTCGCCACGAACGATCAAGGTTTCGCAATCGTAAGGAAGATGAACAACTTTTTCATCACAAATGATTCTTGCATGATGTCGGGATAACCAATCCATACCGATAACGATGTCAAAATTTCCAAGTTCTACAGGCATGAGGTCTATATTGAATGGGTGATTTAGAAAATTGAGAGTGCAACCACGGATGATCGTGTTGGTGCCAACTAAAGTACCGTTAGCTAATTCAATGTGGTAATGAGTGTCTAGTGTGGTTGGTTCGATATTGAGTAAAAGTGCAAATGCAGTAGAAACAAAACTTCTATCGGCTCTTGAATCAAATAAAATGGATGCATAACGATTATTGATGAGGAACGTGCCTGTGACAACATTCGGGTCCTCCTTTACAACTTCACCTCCTATAACATAAACTCTTCCTCGAGCCATTCTACCTTGGTTCCCGTTTTCTTGATTCTTCGCTTTTGGACATTTATTCTTGAAGTGTCCTACTTCTACACAGCCAAAACATGTTACTGGGGGTCTCTGATTATTAGCCACAATCAGAATCTTGCAATCTCTGGTCGAATGACCAACCTTCTTACAGTTACCACATGGGTTAGGACAATTTCCAGGGTTATGATGGCTTTGACACTTGTTGCACTTGGGTAAGGTACCATTGTAACCTCTCTTTTCAGCTTGGCCTGCAGCATAGGCTTTAGCAGTTTCTTGTCTCTTGGGTGGTTGTTGAGCAGCATTGCCACTCTGATTGTTGTCCCAACTCCTCTTGTTGTTGTTGTTGTTGTTGGAATTGTTTCGGTTGCTGTTATAGTTGTTATTGTATCGGTAGTTGCTGGAGTTGTTGTTGTAGTTACGGTTATTTTTGTTGTTGACAGTGGTTCCCTTTTTTACTAGCTGAGCCATGAGCTTCTGAGACATTCTGATAGCCTCGTCCAATGTTTGTGGGTCAAAAGAAGTCACATCCCCACGGATGCTGCGTGGTAGCCCTCCAATGAAATTTTCCAACAACTTGTCATTATCTGGAACCATAGTCGGACATAGCGCGGCCAACTCTTGAAATCTCCTGATGTACACTTCAATCTCATAACCTGTGGTCACCAACTCATAAAACTCTGTTTCCAAATTCTTCACTTCGGTGCGTGGACAAAACGTCTTAGAAAGTAACTTCTTGAATTCTTCCCACGTGAATTTGTGAGCGTTTTCCATTCCCATGGGCTTTGCATAAGAATTCCACCATGACATGGCTTCCTCAATTAGTGTACTGGTAGCGAACTTTACCTTGTACTTCTCTGGACAATTGCATAGAAGAAATACAGATTCTATCTTCTCGAACCAACGAATCATAGCAGTGGCTCCTTCAGTGCCTTTGAAATTTTTAGGATCACCACTCTTGAAGTCCTTGTACGTACATTTACGACCATTAGTACCATTAGCAGCCATCCCGGCAGCTTCCGCTGTTTCTGCCCGAGAAGCGGCTTCAGCAGCTGCTGCAGCTACGGCCTCTCTTTCAGCAACTAGTGTTGCCTCTATACTATCGGCAATAAGCTTTCTGATCTCAGCTGGTGATTTAACAATAGGGGGAACTTTCTTCGCAGCAGTGCGCTTCATGCGCGGTCCATCCGGACGTAGTCGGTATACCCGACCAAGAGGTATCTGCTGTCCTGACTGAATGACAGGAACAACTCTAGGCCCACGGCGGATCACTGGTGACAAGGTTGGTGTAGGAGCGACTTCACCCTCCTCGAAGGGTTCGGTCTTAGCCTCAGATGATACAGGTGATGAGTTAGGTGTAGGGTCCACTGATGATAAGATAATGGTAGGTGGTGATGAGACAACTGACTCTAGTACTATAGCGGGTGGTGATGAGACCTCGTCTGTGTTAGAGTCTGAGGAAATAATGATGGGATGGGTGTCTAAAGACATCTCTGTGACAATCGACATGAAATAAAAGTAAATAACCACTTAAATTATGCGGGTTATGATGAAATAATGTATGTATGAAACCACATGTAAAATGAATATGCACTTATGATGAAATGATAAGATGCTATAATGATGTGGTTATAGTCTAGGGTATCATGGACAACCTAGTTCGCTATAACCATAGCTCTGATGCCAATCTGTCACACCCCCAAATACCTGATTTGCAGCGGAATGGAAGACTTGGGGGCATGACTGTCATAGCATCACAGTTACAGTTATATTGAACGACCGAAAGTGTCATTTTAAAAATACATCGTTTGATTGATTAAAACATTCAGAGTTACAAAAGTTAGGTCCCAAAAGGTGATTCATGTTTGCGGAAATAAGTTCATACAAATCAAACGAAAATTAAGTGCATAAAATATAAGTGAGACGCGTCGTCCCCGCGACTCCAAAAATATGTCCATATGCATGTCGTGATGCGAGTACCTTAATTACCTGAAAATACATTGCTAAAAATGGTCAACAATAATGTTGGTGAGATTCATAGGTTTATGTAAATGAAATGTTTCTACGGTAACCACAAGTATAAAGTGTATGACAAAAATGCCACATAAAATAATACATTAGCTCTTAAGCTCATGACCCCGAAGCTAGACTGAAATGAAATGCCCCATCTGAGTGTTTTGCCAGTCACTCTAATATGATTCAAATGAAATGCGTCCGTTTGACAAGTTGGAGCGACCAACCCGGACGGAGGAGTCACCCTCAATAGATCTATTCACTCACCCTCGCTTGCTCACAATTAACGGTTCATGATAATAATAGGGGACTTTTATCTCGGCAATGATGTAACATAAGCAATGTAAATGAGTCTTGATACTTTGGTCCGTATGAAAAATGGTGCAAAGTATTCTCCCTCGAGAATTTAGAAATTAAATAATCAATTGAAAACGGGGCTATGAAAACTCACCTGATGCGATAGCAACAATGATAATAATGGATATGCTGAAATGAGGCTCGGTCTCTAACCGCAACCTAATATGAATGATATGTTCTAATGTAAGTCATGAATTTACGCAACACATGCAAATACGTATGTTATCGATACCACTCGTGAATTTTGAAAATAACGTTTATCGTCGAAAAATATATTTTTGACGTCTCGTTAAGTTATAAAACATTTTTCGTGTAAATACGTTGCAACGATATCCCACGATCGTCGTTTGGTGATCTATCGATAAATATAGTGTTCTCGTCATAAAATAGCATTTTTTACAACTTATAAAAATGGCTCTCGATATGGTTACCTGTAAAAACTGTTTTAGACTTAGAAATATTATCCTTATTAAAAGCTGATAAAATTTTGTTGAAATCGTCGGGTTTCAAACGCGTGTATCTTGGTCGTTATAAGCTCGTTTTCTACGTTCTTTATATCCACGGCTTCGTATTATTGTGAACTAATATATTTTTAGTATGTCGGCTCATCTAGATCACGTCCAACGCCTCGTTTTACCCGTTGAAATTCGTGGGACAGCGCGCAAAATTTCAGAAAAATAGTTTTCGTCGTCAAACTTAGAATTAGCATATCTTTCTCGTCGTAAGCTTGTTTTTGCTCTTTCCGGCGCCCACGGTTTTGTTTTTGAAAATATTTTCTAAATATTTAGACCAAAATAGTCCAATGTTTACTGAGTTTTCCAGATTTCACAAATACGGACCGCACCTTTTCTATATGTTGTAAAAATCAATTTTAAGGTTCAAGGCTTGAATATATCACTTCCAATCTACACCACAACTAGTCTAAGCCTACCATACACCTTCTTAGGCTGTCATGGGTTCCTAGTCTTCACCAAAAATGGTGGATCTCATGGGATTGCTAATAAAATTCATTAAACTCCTTTTAGTGACAAGATTATGGGTTTAGGTGGTATCTAACATATACATATTTGCATGATTCACTACTAGAACAAAAAAATATATTAAATGAATGTAAACATGAGTAGAAAATTTATTTATAAGCTTACTTGAAGTATTGATGTGTTTTGGAGCAAAATGCTTAAGAAACTTTGAGGTTTTTATTCCAAAATCTTAACTAGTAACACTAATGGAGCTTGAATAATACTTGTTCTTGAATGTTTAGTGGATTATTAGTGGAATTGTATGTGTAAATAATTAAGCCTTGGAAGATATATCTTGCAACATTAATTATAGTCAAAACCATAAAGTGATTTAGTGAATTCGGGGGCTAGGGGGGGGGCGGCAACATGGAAGAAAAAAGAAAGAAATGTGGGCTAATTGAAGAAGTTCTCCCCGAGTAAACTAAAAATAAATCTTGACGTGATAAAATAAAATATCACGAAGTTGTAAAATTTATAAAATCACATTCCTTGCAAGAATCGGGTGTTCAAATTGTTGTCGTGTTGAAATTTCGCAAATCGACGTAGTTATAAGCTTTTAACGGAAAATATAGCAATTGATTTAAAAACACCGGGTAAACTAATAATATAATTCTTATATCATTATAATGAGTGTGAAAATATATTAGGATCATAGTCTGAAGTGTCGGGTATATTATTCGTACTAATGTCTGAGTGGTAACGTTTATTAAATAAATAAACATACGTTAATTGAAATTATGCAAACCCGTGCATGACCTAACATGCAGATGATTTTACTGATGATATGTAGACTACTCTAGTCTATATGATGTGTCTTTAATGATGATGCAAGAATACGCAGCTAAACATACCGGTTACGCGAATTTGAATACCCGTAAACCTAGTTTACGAAATGATGAATGATAACTATGAATAGCGATTTCCCTCCGGGGATGAATAGTGTTATGTGAATAGTAAATTTTTGAAAACATCTCAAAGTCTCAAACTAACTTCAAAAATGATGAATAGTGAAATGATGAATAGTAAATGATGAATAGTAACCCATGAATAGTAAATTGTCGAGATTTGGAAAATGACCTGAAATTACGATTTGTCACAAAGCTGGTCACTGATTTACATGGGACACCAATTGAACCTACAATATACCGAAGTATGATTGGGTCACTCATGTATCTGACAGCCAGCCGACCAGATATTGTATTTGCAACATATCTTTGATCCCGCTATCAGTCTCGTCCTACTGAAAGACACCTCTCTGAGGTTAAGAGAATCCTTTGATACATAAAGGGAACCATTCATTTAAGGATCTGGTATCCGAAGGATTCTGGCTTTGAACTAATTGCTTTTTCAGATGTTGATCATGCAGTATGCTTAGATACACGTAAAAGTACGTCTGGAGGAGTGCAGTTCCTTAGAGACAAACTTGTCTCTTGGTAGTCAAAGAAGCAAGATTGTACATCATTATCGTCAACAGAATCTGAATATGTAGCCATGTCAGCATGTTGTGCTCAAGTCATCTGGATGCGATCACAACTAATGGACTATGGTTACGTATTCATCAAGTTTCCAATGTACTGCAACTCCAAGAGTGCCATTGCCATCTCATGCAACACCGTTTAACATTCGAAGTCCAAGCATATCGCACTTCGATGCCATTTCATTAAGGAGCATTTGGAACAGGGTGCTATTGAACTTTATTTTGTGGGTACAGAATACCAATTGGTGGATTTATTCACCAAAGCCTTGCTTCATGCAAGATTTGTGGAATTAGTTCATCAAATTGGTATGAGGTGTTTGACTCCAGAGGATTTAAACAACTTTCTTAAGCAAAATTAAGAAAGTCAAACACCACAACTATCTTTGTAAATATTTTATCGAAAACACAATAAGATTTTATACTTTTATTTATTTCATTAAAAAAAATTCATTTTTTTAAGTGTGCAAAATTCAAAACGAATCAAAATATGTTCTTTTAATTTCAAAAATAATCAATTTTAATTACGAAACGTTTCCATGATCTCTTGAACTAAAAGTTTGTCAAAATTTCAAAAGTATGTGTTTGTTCAAGAGAGAGAAACGAAAATAACTTAAGTTTACAACAAACTGGACCAAGGTGAAAACAACAAATAACCTCAAGGACTTGATTTGTCAACTGTCAAAAGTATAGCACATTAGGACTTAGTGTGAAAAGATAAACGGGTTTAAGGGCTCAAAGTGTCAAAAGCTCAAAGTTTAGCCTATATAAGGCACAACCCAGTTTTAAAAACACACATATATTCAGAACGTTCGCAAAATCCTGCCAAAAAAAATTTCTCACACACACTCAAGATTTTGATTTTCTCTAAAAACTCGATCGTAAGTGTTATACATACTCAATTATGCATTGTAATCACTCATCTGAATTCTTATAACACTTCTGCCTAATTATGTTAGATAACATCATTGTATACAAGTCGAATGATTTAGGGTTCATAAGGTCGTATTTTTTTACTGGTGCTTAATGCTGTATTGTGAATGTGTTTTGAGGAGTGGGATATGCTTGTATATGACCCTAGATAATGCGCTTAAAGTCCCACAACCTGAATCAAACAAAATGTCTTAGTCGAATGATTGCATGTGGGATAATTAACTGTGGAGAATAATGTGTTTGATTGTATGGATTTCTAGGTAATAGGTTATGATCAGAATATGTTTAAGATGATATTTGGTAATTGCTTGATGACTGAAACTGTATGACAAAGAAATTGAGAATTTTGAAGGTCTTCGAGTAACCATTGTAATCCTTCGACTAAGGTTGAAGGTCTCCGAGTAAGGAGTCTGATATTGCCTACTTAGAAAGTTTTTATGGAATCTTTCGAGATACTGGTTAAAACTTGTTTCTTAGGAAAATTTCATAAAACTTTTCGAGTAATCAATATCATTTCTAAGTTAGAAAAGTTTTTGTAAAATATCCTTCGAGCAAGGACAATTTCACTTACTCTCCGAGTAATGAAATTTCCTTCAACTAAGGACATTTCATTAAAACTTTTCGAGTTAGACTTGTTTCTCCGAGTAAGTAATATTTTTAGTAAATTCTTCGAGTAACCAAATTTTACCAGATTTTCGGAGTAAGAATTTTTCTTCGAGTTAGGAGGGTACTCAAATGTTTCCGAGTAAGGAAAAATTGTAATTTCCAAGTAAGAGCTGATATTTTCAAATCTTTCTCAGATCCTTCGTGTAAGGATTAAAAGTCACACTTTCTTCGATTAATCATCATATTCTTCGAGTAACTATGTTTTTGCAGGCTTAGTAAATTTTTTTCTTAAATACAGAATACAGTTAAGTTGTAAAATGAGGTTGCTCCAATATGGTTGTTTGCTTAATGTGCTTATGTTATTCATGATCATCTTACATGTCTCACTATATGGTGCATCATGTCAATTAGGCATAGATCATGTAATAAGGAACTTACACTAACATATATATATATATATACAACTTCTATTGTGTGTCTTTGTTGGTTTTTGTGCAACACATGTTCATTATGTCTCAAACATCCATAGCTAGGAGTGATTTGATCCCAGAAGGTGATGAAAGGAATATTAGTGATTCCAACTCCAGAGTTGACTTGGAGAAGTTACCATACCATCCTTCGTGCCAGATAATGGTGGAGATCCTGAAGAAACATTTATGTATGCATGTTTTGACCTAGTCTGCCACTGTACCAGAAATCTACCTCAACCAGTTCTGGCACACACTATACATTAGCAGAGACAACAAGACAATGGCAAGAACCCTTGATGACAAGAGGATCCAGTTTGATGTTCACCTTCTTTTTGCTGTACTTGATCTTCCTCCAATAGTTTTTGGCAACCAAACCAAGATCCTTAAAGATCATACCTATGAAATCATAGTCAAGATATTAAAACACATTGTCTATGACGATATAGGTGAAGAACTCACTTCACATTCAAAGGTGGATAGAAAACACATTCCTCAACCTTGGTTAACCATCTACACCATCCTGAACCACTGCATTACAGGGAAGGAAACAGAACTCGAGCACCCCCGACTCGAACATCTAATGTTCTTTTGGGGTGTCATCAATCTCTATCACATGGATTATGCCCAATACATCTGGACGGATATGATCTATCAAGCCCGTCAGTTTGGCCAGAAGAAGGGCTACAAGATACCCTTCCCACGCTTCACCAAACTTCGAATTGCACATTTCATGGAAAAACCTCCAGAGATTGACAAACGTCCAAATGAGAAAGGTCATACAATACAGATGGACCATGTACTTTCCAGGGTAAGAATTCATACGACCAACACCACCAAACAAGGTCTAAGAATTCCACCCAAGTTGTTATCATAAGCAGTGAAGGCTTCTGAAGCTTATGTATGGTATGACGAAGCAGAAAAGGCAGGTACAGTTGGGATTACTGTCAAGGGTAAAGCTGCAACCAGAGGTAGAGGAAGAGGAAGAACAATCATAACAGCTTCTACAAGGACAAAGAAAGTCACCCAAGCTAAAAAGAAGAAACTAATACTCAAAGACAAATCTACTGAGGAAGAAGAAGAAGAAGAGGAACTAAGTCTAAGGGAAGAAAGAAAGAAAAAGATTATGCAGATCAAGAAGGAAATGACAAAGCATGATGAAGGACTAGGCAAAGGCAAGGGCAAATCAATTAAAATGCAAGACAAACCTGATGAACCCATTCAACCACCCATTATCTGAAGATGATTCTAACGCTACTAAGTCTAAATCTGCAAATACGTCACCAAATGAATCTGAGGGTGAATCAGAAGAGTCGGATCACACACCCTCACCCTCAGTATCTAAATCTGATGAAGATGAAAACAAGAATGAAGAAGATAAAGATGATGAAGAAGATGATAAAGATTAAGAAGATGAGAGTAATGATGACAAAGACAATGATGGTGATGAGGATGATGATGACCAAGATGATGATAATCAAGATGACGATCGTACATCTACTCAACCAGTTATTCCATTATCTATGAACCAAACCTCCAAAACCAAGCCTCCATCACCATTACCCACACCTCAACAACCAGACAACCGTGAACTCCAAGCCCTCAAAGAACAGCTCACTGCATTACAGACTCAAGTGACAGCACAACTTAGTGAAATCAACGAGTTCAAATTTTATGATATCGAGCTAGCAACGGAGCACTACCTCAATAATAACCTACCACAAGAGATCAGCAGACATCTTCATGAGACGCTTCCAAATCTCCTTAAGGAATATGTCAAGAGGAAGCTTGACGGTATTGTAGCACATCACATCTAGTCAACACCGCTCACAATCTAGACAAAACCATCAAAGCCCTCAGCTACTGATCTTAAAGGAAAATTGCTAGAGGCTATCATCAATGATCCAGAAGAGGAAGATCTTCGCAAAGCCTTAATTGAATCAATAAGGAAAGCTGAAAAGAAAGGTGAGTCATGCAAGAAGACCAAGTCTAGCAAGCGTCGTCGTGATGATCATGACAAGGACGACCAAGCATAAAGAAGCGAGAAACGTACAAAATCTGTTGTACCTTCTACATCATTGCCTCCCTCCAACATTCAGCAAACATGCGAAGAAGAATTTGTACCTCAAGAGACTGGAACTTTTGATGAAGCTGAACATCACGATGATATCACTCTTGATCAAGCTGAAACTGATGCTGCTCCTTACCAAGCTACAATTGTTCCCGCACTACCTGCTGATGCACCTCTCAAACCCGCTCCTGAATGGGTCAACCCTGATGCTGCAAAGTTCGTGTGGTTTGAAGAGATGGTGGATGCTTATCCAGATATTCCCGAAGATGAAGCACCTGCAGAAGGCTCAGTCATGGATTTCACTAAGCGAATGAAGAAAGTAATGAAGGTTCAGAAGTTACAACTGTCTGATATAGTGAAAATGCGCAAAGCAGGCTTTTTTGAATTCAAGACTGCAACAACCTCACAACTGGAATTCGAGTATAATTTGGAACAAGTGGCACGGGCTTTATCTAAGAACATCAAATGGGATGATACAAGATGTAACACCCCCAAAATACCGCAGCGGAAGACTGTGGCACTAGGGTGCTACTTCATAATACAAAGTACAATTTATAGAAAAGGACCTCTAAATGAGACATTTTGAAAAGTTACCATTCAATTAATGAAATCAGAGTTACAAACAATGAGGTCCCGAATTATAATATATAAATGTTTACAAAATGTACTATCGAATGGTAAATACGAATGTATAAAGTCTTTAAAACATGTAATGCGACACTATGCTCCATGCAACAACTATCACCTTACAGACCTGAGATAAACATGCTAAAAAGTGTCAACACAACGGTTGGTGAGTTCATAGAGTTTGTATTTAAATAAGTTGAAAAGCCTTTAAAGAATGTTCACACAGCAAAGGCGATGTGAATCCACTCAGTTGCAAATTCCGCCCATACAAAACTTGCAACCTGTGTGTTCACAACCCACTGCTAAATATAGTATGAGTATGAAATATGTGTATACGATGTATGTAAAATGTATCAGTCAACTGAACCTCATGACTTGCTTTCATATGATACACCCTTAGATAGATTATATTCACCAAGGTCAAGAATAGACACAAGGGCGGGGGCATCTTCCCAAATAGTACTGCGTCACCCAAGGTCAAGAATCTGGGACACTGGGGTAGGGGCATCTTCCCGTGAGTACTATCAATACCTCTCCATGACTCTAATCAAGAGTTAAACAGTTGCTAAAGAATAATGCAATCAAAATAATGCATTCATGTATTCACACAAGTAGAAATGTAAATGTAAATCATGTATTCATGTAAGTAGTGATGTAAATGTAAGTCACGTATTTTGATTAATGAGTAAAATATGTAAATGAAACGAGCATGTATCTCCCCCAAAAGTAATTCAAAACGTAAAAAAATAGGGGCTATGAAATCTCACGGTAATCCTTAAAAGTCTAGAGTACTTGTGAAAGTAAATGAAATAGTTGAGCATGTATCTCCGCCAAAAATAATTCAAAACGTATAAAAATAGGGGCTATGAAATCTCACCTTGAACTAATGATATCAAAACGTATAACGGAATCGATGGATTAAGCCAGGAAGTCTCTACGTACAACCTAGAAATATGATATAGTGTCTTAGGTTCTAAAACAATGAAGTGAATATTTAAACGTGCCTTATATAGTTTATATATCTCGTACTACTGTTCAGGCCATCATAATCCAGAGGTCATGCAGTAAACGTTCGAGGAGCTAGGACACTTAAATTCGTAAATCCAGCAACTCGTCGATACGTTCACCCAAATGAAACCCCTCACATGAAGCTCCCTACTAACATAGTATTTATATGTGAAACATATATTTTGCTTACTTGATTATATGACATATTAAGATTTTATAAATAAAATAAATAAACTAACAAATTTTATAACTATTTAAGAATTTTGAGTCTTATAATTACTTACCTTTATTTAGAATGCTTGAGTACAATAGAAAAAGGGAATATAAGCGGAGCTTCGACGTAGAATTTGTATTCTTCAAAAACCCGAGGCTATTTCACTGGTACAGATATTACCTTTCGTCACACACGAAATGCGTGACTATATGCATATAGTCACACACGTTTTTTTGGGTGTGTGTGACAAAAAGTCGCGCCACCGTAGGTATCATATGGTCACATTGTTTAGTTTGTGGCCATTTTCATTGAAAAAGAGTGACCAAAACCCGAATATGTGTGACTAATTAGGCACAAGTTTTGTTGGATTCATCAGTATGTGTGACTATTTCCCATCCTATGGCCACATGAAAGTATAATAAATGTGACGTTTGTGATGATTTAGTCATACAGCGTGTGTTGTTTTTTTCTCGTTAGTCACATACAATTTAAAAAACAGTGGCCAAAAGTGTTAATAAGTGTGACCATATGCTGTTTAAAGTGAAGAAATGTGTATTTTATGTGACTATTGATCATCCAATGGTCACATGAATTCTTAGTTTTTGTGGCCTTTTGTAATATTTAGTCACACAAAGCATGTTTGTTTTGGGTATTTAGTCACATACAATTAAGCATAAAGTGGCCAAAAGTGTTAATAAGTGTGACAATATGCTGTTTAAAGTGAAGAAATGTGTATTTTATGTGACTATTGATCATCCAATGGTCACATGAATTCTTAGTTTGTGTGGCCTTTTGTAATATTTAGTCACACAAAGCATGTTTGTTTCGGGCATTTAGTCACATACAATTAAGCATAAAGTGGCCAAAAGTGTTAATAAGTGTGACCATATGCTGGTTAAAGTGAAGAAATGTGTATTTTGTGTAACTATTGATCATCCAATGGTCAAATGAATTCTTAGTTTGTGACCTTTTGTAATATTTAGTCACACAAAGCATGTTTGTTTTGGGTATTTAGTCACATACAATTAAGCATAAAGTGGCCAAAAGTGTTAATAAGTGTGACCATATGCTGTTTTAAGTGAAGAAATGTGTAATTTGTGTGACTATTGATCATCCAATGGTCACATGAATTCTTAGTTTGTGTGGCCTTTTGTAATATTTAGTCACACAAAGCATGTTTGTTTTGGGTATTTAGTCACATACAATTAAGCATAAAGTGGCCAAAAGTGTTAATAAGTGTGACCATATGATGTTTTAAGTGAAGAAATGTGTATTTTGTGTGACTATTGATCATCCAATGGTCACATGAATTTTTAGTTTGTGTGGCCTTTTGTAATATTTAGTCACACAAAGCATGTTTGTTTTGGGTATTTAGTCACATACAATTAAGCATAAAGTGGCCAAAAGTGTTAATAAGTGTGACCATATGCTGTTTTAAATGAAGAAATGTGTATTTTGTGTGACTATTGATCATCCAATGGTCACATGAATTTTTAGTTTGTGTGGCCTTTTGTAATATTCAGTCACACAAAGCATGTTTGTTTTGGGTATTTAGTCACATACACTTAAGCATAAAGTGGTCAAAAGTGTTAATAAGTGTGACCATATGCTGTTTAAAGTGAAGAAATTTGTATTTTATGTGACTATTGATCATCCAATGTCCACTTGAATTTTATGTTTGTGTGGCCTTTTGTAATATTTACTCACACATCGAATTAAACAAAGAGTGACCAATAATGTTGATAAGCGTGACCATAATACGTGACTGCATCTTTTAGTCACAGGGTTATTACTGGTATTTTTAAGTTTGTACTGTTGGAGCAGAGTTGCTACTGCTAGTACTATGCTAGTGCTGCTGGAATGAGTATATTATATATGTAAAATAGAATCATAAACAAAAAGAAATTTGAAATTGAATAAAACTCGAATGTATATAACTGAACAGAATATACAATTGTAATGTCGTACATAATCAAATTCTCAAGTACCATAATTTAAAGACTTTTGACTCTTCGCCGGCATAGCTTGCTTTAGGGCTTCAATAGAGACATTACTTTTGCGCTTCGACGGTACTGTTGGTCCACAGTTGTTGTCACTTTTCTTTTGCATTGTAGTTGGCGGTGTAACCTGTAGTAACAAAAGACGCTTGTATCAGACATTGAATTATATATCAAGAATTATATATATGTACGTTGAAAAAACACATGTATGTACCCAAAGCAACGATATTTGATATCTTTAAGTGCCACAGTTTGCAGTTAAATGGATTAAAAAAAGAATTTTTGCATGTACATATCAGAA
The DNA here is from genome assembly GCA_021014915.2 of Artemisia tridentata subsp. tridentata. NCBI lineage: Eukaryota > Viridiplantae > Streptophyta > Magnoliopsida > Asterales > Asteraceae > Artemisia > Artemisia tridentata. Next base: position 70,519,006 of record CP139501.1, on the reverse strand, counting down.
ATTATTTAAACAAAAGAATATGTTGACATAAATAAATGCCTAAAAACATTATCAATATTTATTCATATCTCTAAGTTTTGATGATCACAAAATGTAAACTCAATAAAACATAAACTTATAAATTAAACAAGTACTTAGTTGTAAATATTCACTTCTACAACTAAAATCACTTAAGGTATGAATGAACTAATGCTTAATGCATTATATGATAAAAGGAACATTTTCTTAAACACTAGATTTTTTATAAAATGTCAAAAACATTTTATATCTTTTAGAAAAACATTTTTGGTAATAAATAAAAAGGTTTAATTCATTATAAAATTATGAATTCAAAATTTTAACCAAAATCAGTAAAAATGTTCCAGAAAAACCTTCCCCACAAAAAGACAAAACTGGCCAACGGGCAGGGAGGGCGGCCCCCTTAATTATGCTAGGCGGCCCCCTTAAAATTAAGGGCACTGCCCCCTATTTAAGGGGGCCGGCCACGCTCCAGTAGGTTCCAGCTGTCCAGTTTTTCTGCCTATAAATACCAGCCTTCCCCTGGATTTTTACTCACCTTTTGCACACTAAAACTTTCTGTGTGAATAATTATTTGGGATAGGTTAGTGTGTAAGTAGTGAAGTTGTGTAGTTAAGGTGTGTAAGCAGTGAAGGTGTGAAGAAGTAGAAGTGTACATAGGTTGTGCTAAGTTGTGAGAAGGTGTGAAGCCGTAGTATATAAGTTGTGAAGAAGTTGTGAATAAGTCGTGAAGTAGTCTTGAAGAAGTAGTCGTGAGGAAGTAGTCGTGAAGAAGAAGTCGTGAAGTAGTCGTGAAGAAGAAGTCGTGAAGAAGAAGTTGTGTAGAAGGTGTGATTCAGTTGTGTAAAAGTTGTGAGAATGGTTCTAGCTACGATTAGAACTCGACATTTATCTTTGTGTCGTTAAACCCTTGTAAGCTAAAGTTGTGTAAGGTTTTCTCCTCCATATGGGAGCTTGTTGACATAGTGAAGAAAACTCTCGAGTTAGGTGCTCGGGGAGTGGAGTAGGGTAAGGAAGGTGACCTTGTTTCCGAACCACTATAAATCTCTTGTGTCTCGGTTAGATCTTTCCATCTCTATCTTTCATTTGATTTACTTTACTTTACTTGCATTACTTACTTATATTTATCTATACTTGTTCATATTGTTTAAGAATTGAAGTCACATAATATCGAATCGAAGTTTTTAAAAGTAAACAAAAGTTTTCAAAATAAAATTTGAAAAGACGTAAAACTATTCAACCCCCCTTCTAGTTTTCCACAATTGGTATCAAGAGCCACGTCAAACAAGATTTTTAAAATAAACTGTATTTTAAAACTTGAAACGATCTATGGAATCTGAAAAATATTTAGAAGGGCAATCTATGCAAAGACCACCACTATTTGAAAGTGATGGATTTTTATATTGGAAAAATCGATTCGAAACTTATGTGAAGTCAAAAGATCTAGATCTTTGGCGTGTTATTACTAATGGTGATTTTTTACCTATTCAATATAATTTAGAAACTAAAAAGGATGAAGTAGTATCTTTTGAAAAACAAAATGATGATTTAAAAAAGAAAACTTTCTAAAAATAATGAGGCTAAAATGGTTATTTATAATGCGTTACCACGTAAAGAATAGGAAAGAATTTTTATGTGCGAAACCGCAAAAGAAATTTGGAACTCTTTACTAATAACTTAGCAAGGTAATAGTCAAGTCAAAGATAATAAAATAGATCTTCTTGTTCAACAATATGAACAATTCACGATTCCGGAAGAGGAATCAATTGATAATGCGTTTGCTAGGTTTAACACAATCATCACAAGTTTAAAGGCACTTGATGAGAGTTTTTCTTGTAAGAATTTTGTCAGGAAATTTCTTAGGGCTCTTCATCCAAAATGGCGAGCTAAAGTTACGGCGATTGAAGAATCGAAGAACTTGTCAACTCTTCAACTTGACGAGTTGATTGGTAACTTGAAGGTCCACGAAGCAATAATCAAGAAAGACTCCGAGATGATCAAAGGAAAGAAAGAACAAAGCAAGTCAATCGCTTTGAAAGCTAGGAAAGTATCAAGTGACGAGGATAGCTCAACCTCCGAAAGTGATGATGAAGAATATGCCATGGCCGTAAGAGACTTCAAGAAGTTCTTCAAAAGACGAGGAAGATTCGTTAGACAACCATATGACGAAAGAAAGACATTCCAAAGAAACAAAGACAACAAAGGTAGCAAGAGTGAGAGGAAGTGTTTTAAGTGCGGTGATCCAAATCATCTCATTAGAAGATGTCCAATGGTGTCAAAGGAGCAAAATCAAAAGGGGTTCGTTGGAGGAGCATGGAGTGATAGTGATGAAGATGAAAAAGAGACTACAAAGGAGGAGAAATGTCTTATGGCTAAGACATCGAATGAGGTACGTTCCAAAACCGAATACTTTAGTGATGAAAATTTATCATTAGATGAAAAAGACCTAGATAACGAATATAATAGGTTATGCATATTGGGTCAAAAAGTAATGAGTAAAAATAAATCACTAAAACTCATAAATAACAAATTAGAAAAAGAAATACTAGAATTAAAAATTAAACTACATAACTTAGAAAATGGTAAAGAAGTTTTTGAATGTAAAACATGTCAAGAAACTAAAAATAAAAACGAAATACTTAAGGAAGAAATTTGTAAACTTAAAAAATTTGAAAATAGTAGTAATTCACTTAGGGAAATAATAAGCATTCAAAGAGCATCGGGAGATAAAACCGGACTAGGTTTTAATTCAAATAATGTTTCAACAAGTGAAAATAAAAATGTTAAGTTTGAATGGCAATCTAGTGAACAAAAACCATTAGAGTCAAAACCTAAGTATATACTTATAAAAGATAGAAAAATACCTATTTCGAGTGATGAGGAAGTAAAAAGTTTTTATAAACCATCATTAAAAGCCAAAACCGGATTTTCTAAACCGAAATTTAGTCAAAAACACCTCCCTTAAGAAGACCACATAATCCTCACCCTCGACCTAAATCTCCTCAACCTAGAAGAAATAAAAATCGACAAAACCCTCATAATAATAATAATTACCCGATGTGGAATTATCCAAATCCACCAAGCTTCAATCCTTGGGGAATACTTCCACCATATATGCATCCTAGTCAATTGCAACCCATGTTTGGTTCAAACAACTTTGGATCAATGAGACAATGGGGACCAAGTGGCTAAATTGCTAACTCATTGGGAAATCGGCATCTCCTCTTTGATTGACTTCTACAAGTCAACCTAAACACTTTGAAGCGTTTGAAGAATAATCTACTGAAGACTAAAAGGTACGCTTTCTTTTTAAGTTTGGTATTATAATATATGCTTAGATTAATGACTAGTTATTTCATGCCTATTTAGCTCGTAATGCCTAGTTATATATATATATATATACACATAATAGCTTTATGAATAACCTAGAGTCACTAGTTATTTTCCCTTTGGCCCTCTTTAGCAATACCTTTTAAAATGGAAATCTTCAATGTCCACTTTTAGAAAACTCATGGTGATGAAGTGAAATGAGTTGAGTGGATTAATCATTAACATAGAAGTAGGATTAGAAAACTATGGATGAAACAAGCTCTCGAAGATTATGGCATTAAGTTAGATAAGTGTGCGACAACAAAGGAGCTATAGATGTTAGGTTATACCCCATTCAACACTCTCACATCAAACCTATAGAATTTAGTCGTCACTTCCTTATGACCATAGGATATGTAGAAAAGGGTAGCATGTGACAATAGCCTTAACCAATTCCCTTGAGCATGAGATCATTAACAACCATTTTTTCATTAATGTTATTTGTTTTCAAAATATGCAAAAACTTCACATTTTGGAAAAATGATTTTTCAAAAGATTATGTCATCTTTCTATTAACATGTTTTACTATCTCATTTTTTTCCCATAATCCTATTTTGATCAAAGTCAAAGATTGGGAATTTCTTTTTACTCATTCTTCATAAAAACATTTTTAAATAAAACCCAATCTATTTTATTCAAATAACTTTAACATATACATAAAACCCCACTTTCAAACATTGTTGAATAATGCTAAAAACATTTTTTTTAAATCATGCATTGTGATCTCATATTTGTCATCTATATTTATATACATGACATTTAAAAGTGAACTAAGGCAAATCAAGCGGACCATGGTTTGTCTATTAAGATTTTGTTTGTAACAAATCTATAAGTCCATGCTATCTTAAGTTCCCATTTATTGCACATAGGCACACTTTAGGATCCCATTAATAGCTCATTAATTGGTGTAGTTTATTGTTTCATTAGGATCCCTCACATAGGCACATATAATTAAGAAAATACTTGGTGTAGTTTATTGTTTCCTAGTTCATATATATTACTTGCTTGATGAGTATGTTTACATGCTAGATGATATTACTTGCTAAATGATATTACTTGCTTGATTAGTATGTTTGCATGATATATGAAATTACTTGTTTGCTTAATCCCTTTAATTAATATGACTTGCATGCATAATACATACTTTATTGCCTCAAAGAGTGGGGCTTGCCTGAAACCAAAAGCTCAAAACATAGCCCTCCTTACCCATCTCAGCAGAAAAACTCATTTCTGGAACTCAGAAAAACACCAGATGGGCGGCCCCCTTAATTATTAAGGGGACCGGCCCCAATTAAGGGGACCGGCCATCTGCTGGACGGGTTCACATAAATTTTTTTCCGCTTTTTAGCCCATTTCATCCTGCACTTCCCCAAATTCACAAACACACTTTGTCCCTATCATCCAAACACCTTTATCCATCCTTAAACAACCTCAAACCTCCACTATAAATAATCCCTTTCATCACCATTTTTAACTCACCCCATCATGTCTTCTCCCATCAAACCAAAACCAAAAACCTCAAAGCTAGCAAGGATGACCATAAAACTCAGTTGGAGAAGAAAACCAAACCCCCAAAACAAGTCCATCACAACAAATGATGTGGCTAAACAACCAACACCTCCACCCACATTTGTTCCCAACTATACTCCTAATCCTCAAGCTCATTCCAATGAACCCTTTTACAAACCTTCAGACCCATCAACACCATAGATGTCTAAACCACCAAGAGTATCACCACCACCTCCTACCAACTCACATGTTACTCCTATGTTGCATGACCAAACATCCATCCCAAATAACAACCTCAACCTCCACCTTCATTCCAATCAACACATCTCAACCTCAAACCAACTCCCATGAAACCTTCGAAAATCCTCATCATTTTGGTCAACCATCAAACTTTCCCTCACCATCAAATAACTAAGCCCTATCCACATGCGTTCCGCCCCAAAACAATTTTTTTTTTGTCGCAAGCAAGCCCAATCACCCTCTTTGGCAATATTAAGACTATTAGTATCTTTACTTATGTTGTAATACTTATGTTTTAAGCATTTTGTGTGATATAATGATGATTCATGTGTTATACATGATCATCTTGAATACATGAATAGATTATTTGCTTGTTTTAAATATTTCTGCTATGCATATATATGTCTTGCTATGTGTTTGCCATGGTTGTTGTTTGCCATGATTGTTGTCTTTATATTCCATAGTTTGCTAAAGATGTGTTGTTTCATCTTTTTGTTTCATTGTGATATATATATGTATATATGCCTATGACATGCTTAAAATATGATCTTAGTAGTCTACATATAAACATTGTTCCTCTTAACACGTTATTGCTACTTTTAAACCATTCCAAATGAACATGATTCAAATAAAGCTTGCGGCAAACACAAATCAAAAATTGACCCCTACACTTACCTTTATTAAACCCATATGAGTTTGGAATATTATCACTAAACCTCAAAACCTTACCCAAAACAACCACACTTTCATAAAAAAAATTCCCTCCAAATTTAAAACCCAAGACACCATGCTATCACCAAAATCCTCCATTTCCAATTCCTCCAAGAAACACAAAATAGTCATCATATCACCCATAAATGACCACTTCAACAAACACCTTCTCATTGACCTCACTAAAGAAGACAACACCACTCCATTACCACCACCTAAATGCTCATCTCCAAATGCACCTAATTCACCACAAACAACACCACCACCAACAACATCCCCACCATATATCACTACTCATACATTGAGCACATATTAACCAACCCATCACCACCACCAACTCTTCTTTTTGGTTGCAAGCTTTATGGGAGTCATGTGCTTTTTGGATGATTATGTAGTATCATTAGTTGTTTTGTTTGAATGTTTGCATGCCTTATGTTGTAATTCACTTGGTTGTGTATTTATACACAACACTTTATTAAATGCATGATCTCATTCTATATGCTTGCTTATTGTTTGAATGTTTGCATGCCTTATGTTACATATACTTGTAGTATCATTAGTTGTTTTGTTTGAATGTTTGCATGCCTTATGTTGCATATACTTGTGCTTCTAATATTTTTCTTGCAAGCGTTCCATAGCTCGTTTCCTTGGTGCCCCCAAACGAGGGGGAGTACACATCAAGGGGGAGTTTTCGTCCCGACAAATTTCACGTTTGAATTTTGTCGGCTTAACCTTTTTGATTCTACAAAAAGGGGGAGAAATGAATGTAAACTCACTAAATACTTGTCCAAAAATAAACTTTTTGGTTTAATGAGTTTAGGTTTTGTAATCATCAAAAAGGGGGAGATTGTTGACATAAATAAATGCCTAAAAACATTATCAATATTTATTCATATCTCTATGTTTTGATGATCACAAAATGTAAACTCATTAAAACATAAACTTATAAATTAAACAAGTACTTAGTTGTAAATATTCACTTCTACAACTAAAATCACTTAAGGTATGAATGAACTAATGCTTAATGCATTATATGATCAAAGGAACATTTTCTTAAATACTAGATTTTTTATAAAATGTCAAAAACATTTTATATCTTTTAGAAAAACATTTTTGGTAATAAATAAAAAGGTTTAATTCATTATAAATTTATGAATTCAAATTTTTAACCAAAATCAGTAAAAATGTTCCAGAAAAACCTTCCCCACAAAAAGACAAAACTGGCCAACGGGCAGGGAGGGCGGCCCCCTTAATTATGCTAGGCGGCCCCCTTAAAATTAGGGGGACCGCCCCCTATTTAAGGGGGCCGGCCACGCTCCTGTAGGTTCCAGCTGTCCAGTTTTTCTGCCTATAAATACCAGCCTTCCCCTGGATTTTTACTCACCTTTTGCACACTAAAACTTTCTGTTGTAAATCACATTTCATATCTTCAAAAACCCTTTGATCATATAATCTTAAGCTTTGGTTTCTAAGTGATCCAAGCTTCCTCCATTCAAGTGCAAGAGAAGACTACTCCTTCAACTACTAGAGAATAAGTATTGCAACTTAGATACCTAAGTTGTTTGTGTCATTATTTATTTGTATATAAGTTGTGTATTGTGGTTAGATAGTTGTGTGAATAATTATTTGGGATAGGTTAGTGTGTAAGTAGTGAAGTTGTGTAGTTAAGGTGTGTAAGCAGTGAAGGTGTGATGAAGTAGAAGTGTACATAGGTTGTGATAAGTTGTGAGAAGGTGTGAAGCCGTAGTATATAAGTCGTGAAGTAGTCTTGAATAAGTAGTCGTGAAGTAGTCTTGAGGAAGTAGTCGTGAGGAAGTAGTCGTGAAGATGAAGTCGTGAAGTAGTCGTGAAGAAGAAGTCGTGAAGAAGAAGTTGTGAAGAGGGTGTGATTAAGTTGTGTACAAGTTGTGAGATTGGTTCTAGCTACGATTAGAACTCGACATTTAGCTTTGTGTCGTTAAACCCGTGTAAGCTAAAGTTGTGTAAGGTTTTCTCCGCCATAAGGGAGCTTGTTGACATAGTGAAGAAAACTCTCGAGTTAGGTGCTCGGGGAGTGGAGTAGGGCAAGGAAGGTGACCTTGTAGCCGAACCACTATAAATCTCTTGTGTCTCGGTTAGATCTTTCCATCTCTATCTTTCATTTGATTTACTTTACATTACTTGCATTACTTACTTATATTTATCTATACATGTTCATATTGTTTAAGAATTATAGTCACATAATATCGAATCGTAGTTTTTAAAAGTAAACAAAAGTTTTCAAAATAAAATTTAAAAAGATGTAAAGCTATTCAACCCCCCTTCTAGTTTTCCACAGAATAACAAGAAACATGTTGAAATACATACTGTTGGGAGTGCTTGTGTTGGAGACACATTTTGTTCTGATTGGGAATCTGGAGGCCCGTTTTGTCGTGACTTAGGCTTTTTCTTAGGTCCGACAGTTTTAGCAGGTTCCTATATGTATATATAAAACACGTTACATTATATAAACAAAAGAATAACAAGAAACATGTTGAAATACATACTGTTGGTACTCCTTGTGTTGGAGACACATTTCCTTGCGATTGGGAATCTGTAGACCCTTGTTGGATTGCATTTGAGGCTACTGGCAATTGAGATGACAAATTTAACTGCACCCCTTGGTGACTTAACTGTGCCATCAGTTGAGTAAGTATTCTTTTTGTTTCTATAATCTCATTGGACAATTTCTTGATCTGGTCATCAGATTCTTTCTGCAAAAAAAAAATATAGGAAATGTTGGGATTACAAGTCTTCTTGATGCTGTTAGAGTAACTGATGCTCTTATTTGTGTCAATCCTGCTCAGATGGAGTTAGTGATGCTCATGAACTTCAATTACAAATATGGCTAGTGTTTACCACTGCTAGTACACAATTTACTACTGCTAGTACACATTTAATCCTGCTGGTATATAAGCATAATAATAGAATTTGTAGTCAAACTTACAAGTGTATCTCCCACTGATGTGATCTCATCATCTGGAAATTTGCCATGGTTGTTTACCCTTCCTTTCAACCACATTATACCACGCGGGGGTTCTTCATCTGCTTCAATCTCTTTATTTTCGATCTAATAAACATCAAATGCATACACATGTAAAGTTAAAACAAGATAAACGAAAATATGAAGGTGCATACACATGTGATCTTACCATTTTCTCTTTCAAATAAACATATCCACCTCATCCCATTTTATGCTGATAAATATTTTTGGAACGCGACATTTTAGCTTTATCAGCTATCTTCTAAAAACACAAAATCATAAGGCGTTTACATGTGGTAATGCTGCAAACTGAAAATTATGAAATGACATATAGACTTAAATAAAGATGACTAATTAAAACCTTGTATTCATCGGTGGTCGTGTTGTTTACAAACTCGACCCAGTCTTCTGATTTCACAAATCGACTATACTTGGCCGGGACTTCATTCAGTTTGGAAGGTGTATTTAGGTGGGGCAAAATGTATTCTTCTCGGAGCTTCGTTCTGAAAGTATTTAGCAGTTTACCAAGACGAGTCATTACCAATTTTCTGAATGTCACGTCAACATCAAAATATCATTGCAAAGATTAACACAATGTTGTTAATTAGTTGCACATAATGTAACTGCATAGATAAAATTATATAGTACTGGGTTAAAAAATACAGTAGTATATATGTACAGTGATGTCAGTCCATAGTTTATCTCTTTCTTCTTTATTCACATTCCTCCAGGAAAGATTCTTCAAACCTATGTGCTCACGAACCAGATCTCCTAAAAAACTCGTAAACAGTGCTCTGTGTAACCCTGATACCCTATTCAATGCATCGAAGGTTACCTTGAGCTTTATTCCACCAGGGTTGCCATATTTCATGCGAAACTTAAATAGCCTAGTCATGCCTCTCTTAGCTAGTATCCGATCTGATTGGTTGGTTCCAGGCGCATCTAGATCTTCCTCATCAGAATACTTTTCGGATTCATAGTCTATGTTGTTATCATCATGTTCATTATCAGCAGGAAGCAAAAGATGATTATCAATAATGGGTTGAATTCCCATGACTCTTGAGTAACAATGGGTACAAGAAAATGATTTTGGCTTTGAGAGTAATGGTGATATAAGAATTGATTATTGTGTTTTCTTTGCAGTTTTTTTTTTTAGGAGAGAAAAGACGGTATAGGAAGAAGATGAATCGTACCTTATTCTTGGTACCCGCTTCTAATTAGGCGATTTCAAAATTTTGGATCAAAATTTTGGATCCAAATTCTAATTTCAAAATAACAATTGAATTATTTTAAAAATTTGCCTTTAATTTGAACCTGTTTAGTAAAGCATAAACTTGAAAAAATCAAAATTTTGGCTCCAAATGTTATATATCATTATCTTAATCGCAAATCATGAACCAAGATCTAGAATAAAGATCATGAACACAAACTGCATATCAAATCAAGAACTCAAATTTACACAATTACACCAAGATCATGAACACAACTTGACACCATTTAACACAAACTGCTACCATTAAATCATAAACCAACATGAAAAATGAAGAACACAAACTGCTACCATTAAATAAATATGTGCAATCATCAAATCAACAACAGAAACTGCTACCATAAAATCTAACTGTGCAATCATCACATCAAGAACACAAATTGCTACCATTTAACAAACCAAAATACTATCATTACAGTTATAAAATAGATACAGTTAAACTACACTAGTTACCAGTTACTGCACCATTAATAATTACATTTATCTAAATTAAATATTAGAACTGCTACTACGTACCATATTAAAGTAATTATCCTCTAGTTCATAATACTCGAGATGATCACCACCTTTACATAATTCTCAACACATTTAATGTACGAGAAGTCTTATTCACGGTCCATCGGTTGATACAACATCTTCTCACTCTAACTGCTACTACGTACCATATTAAACTAATTATCTTCTTGTTCATAATAGTCGAGATGATCAACACCTTTACATAATTCTCAACACAGCATTTAATGTACGAGAAGTCTTCTTCACGGCCCAACATTTAATGTACGAGAAGTCTTCTTCACGGCCATCGGTTGATACAACGTACATCTTCTTACTCATAACTGCTACTAGGTACCATATTAAACTAATTATCCTCTAGTTCATAATAGTCGAGATGATCACCACCTTTACATAATTCTCAACACATTTAATGTACGAGAAGTCTTCTTCACGGCCATTGGTTGGTACATCTTCTTAATTATACGGCAGTCCCAAGACAATATCCTGAGTAAATTTATTTTTATGTGCCTTTTCAACTGGTATTTGAGAGGATTGAGTTTTGGGAGTAGCTTCAGAGGATTCATCTTTGTCATTTACCTACAAGTTGAACGAGTATATATAATGGATTAAGTCTTGAGAATGTGATAAAGGTAGCGAAACAACACTTATTAAATGGACCATTATTACCCCATTTGTGTCAGCATCACCAGATTCTTCATCGCTAGAGAAATAGAAAGGGCTCTGTCTCTTCCAATCTGTGTTTTCCCATACCTCCTAATAGTTCAACATACCATACGTGTTTCAAAAAATTTAATTAATGGTATAATTAAGGTATACAACTTTAGCCACAAACACATAACAACTTTAGTATACCTTGTTGGAAATGATTTTGAATTTGGACCTAGTGCCGGAGGTCTCTTTAGAAGCAGCCTCTCTACTCCCGGGTATACCTTGGGGTAGGGGTAGGGTCTGTCTACAGCCTACCTCCCCCATACCCTGCCCCGGCGGGATTGGGTTTGTTGTTGTTGTTGTTGTTTGGATTTTTTCCTTTGAACCTGTTAAAGCATAAACTTGAATAAATTAAAAATTCACACAGCTTTACATTCAACAATAAATTCACACCTTTTGTGTCAGCATCACCAGATTCTTCATCGCTAGAGAAATAGAAAGGGCTCTTTCTCTTCCAATCTGTGTTTTCCCATACCTCCTAATAGTTCAACATACCATTTGTTTCAAAAAATTTAATTAATGGTATAATTAAGGTATACAACTTTAGCCGCAAACACATAACAACTTTAGTATATACCTTGTTGGAAATGATTTTGAATTTGGACCTAGGGATTTTTGTCTTTGAACCTGTTAAAGCATAAACTTGAATAAATTAAAACTTCACACAGCTTTACATTCAACAATAAATTCACACAGCTTTACATTAGAATCGGTAACAACAACCCTAAACATCACCATTTATAGATCAAAAGCCTGTTACTAATTATTGTACAATGAATCATCAACTGATATGTGAAAACATTAAAAAACATAACTTTGTTGTCATTTGGATTCATTGTTTGCGTGTTTTTGTTTGCCACGTCTGTTTTTCAAACTATTACCATTAGCTAAATTAAAAGACAAAGATGAAATGAAAGGTGGCCCAGGATCCTACTGTTACCCGTGGGAATCCGCCGTGGGAATAAGAAGAATAAAAAATGTGTGTTTTGATTTGGGTTTATTGATTTTTGTGTCTGTTTACAATTGATCGGTAAATGGATTAATTGGCCCTTTACTATCGATCAAGTGGTGGTTTGGTTTAATTGGCCCAAGATCCTACTGTTACCCGTGGGAATCCGCCGTGGGAGTAAGAAGAATGTGTGTTTTGATTAGGGTTTATTGACTTTTTTGTCTGTTTACAATTGATCGGTAAAGGGATTAATTGCCCCTTTACTATTGATCAAGTGGTGGTTTGGTTTAATTAAGAGTGGCAAGATGTGTAAGAAAAAAAAAGAATAATAGTTAAAAAAATAAAAAAAAAATAAAAAAAAAAAAAAATCTTATGGTGTTGACGTGGCGGTGAAAACCAACTATAGCCGACGGTTCGGGTTCGTGGCGGGTTTTAGTGTACCCGTACCCGAACCCGTTTATAATATACCCGTACCCGCCCCATATCCCACCGGATACCCATTTAATATTATCCATCGGTTTTTCAGGTTTCCCCGCGGGTATCGAGGTTATCCGTAATTAAAAGTTAAAGAAAATGAATATCGTATCAAATGATTTAACGCAACATATCGCAACGCAACGTACTAGGCACGATATTCACCAAAAAAATAAAATGCGCAAGAGGTTTCAAAAGTTAATCCTTCTCATTTCAAAAAATAATCTCGTTTTAGCCTTTTAAAAGGGTTTGGTATCGTCATTCGTGTAATGGTAGAGAACACGGACTCACGAGTACTCACTCCAAAAAAACGAATAACCGAATTAATAGTCGAGAAGAGTATTGACAATAACTCGAGTCGAGACGAGATGACGAAAACAAGTCAAAGAGATAACTAACAACAAACATATCAAATAAGATGAGTCGATTGGTAATCATCTGTATTTTCCCATAATCCCGTTTATTAGTACAAGGTATACTCGTTTTATGATTTAAAACAAGTTTGGACTTACGACAAAATAAATCTTTGGAAATAACAAAATTTCGCCAAGACCCTTTCATTTATCGAACGTTTACAATTCAAAAGACTTTATTGAAAATCAATTTCCCGAGTAATTTATAATATAACGAGTATTTATATAAACCCTAAACCCTAAATCCTAAACCCTAAACTCTAAACCCTAAACGCTAAACCAATCTGTAACTCAAACAATAACAAAACGAATAGTCCAATAAATCCAAATATGTTAGTGTATGGGTAGCATGTCTCGAATAGTCCAATATCCCTCGTGTGTTCGTTTTTATCCCAAATGTCATATAAAGGTTTTCAAAATCGAGATCCTACTTAAGATCCTATGGTAAAGATCGGGATCTTTACCATAGGATCTTAAGTAGGATCTCGATTTTGAAAACCTTTCGTGTGACATTTGGGATAAAAACGGAACACACGAGGGATATTGGACTATTCGAGACATGCTACCCGTACACTATCATATTTGGATTTATTTGACTATTCGTTTGGTTATTGTTTGAGTTACGGATTGGTTTAGCGTTTATGGTTTAGAGTTTAGGGTTTAGGGTTTAGGGTTTAGGGTTTATATAATACTCTTATATTATAAATTACTCGGGAAATTGATTTTCAATAAAGTCTTTTGAATTGGAAACGTTCGATAAATGAAAGGGTCTTGGCGAAATTTTGTTATTTCCAAAGATTAATTTTGTCGTAAGTCCAAACTTGTTTTAAATCATAAAACGAGTATACCTTGTACTAATAAACGGGATTATGGGAAAATACAGACGATTACCAATCGACTCATCTTATTTGATATGTTTGTTGTTAGTTATCTCTTTGACTTGTTTTCGTCATCTCGTCTCGACTCGAGTTATTGTCAATACTCTTCTCGACTATTAATTCGGTTATTCGTTTTTTTGGAGTGAGTACTCGTGAGTCCGTGTTCTCTACCGTCACACGAATGAGGATACCAAACCCTTTTAAAAGGCTAAAACAAGATTATTTTTTGAAATGAGAATGATTAACTTTTGAAACCTCTTGCGCATTTGATATTCATTTTCTTTAACTTTTAATTACGGATAACCTCGATACCCGCGGGGAAACCCGAAAAACCGATGGATAATATTAATCGGGTATCCGGTGGGATATGGGGCGGGTACGGGTATATTATAAACGGGTTCGGGTACGGGTACACTAAAACCCGCCACGAACCCGAACCGTTGCCATCCCTAGTTACCGGCTATAGTTGGTTTTCACCGCCACATCAACACCATTTGATATTTTTTTTTCTTTTTTTTTTTTTTTCAACTACTATTCTTTTTTTTTCCTACACATCTTGCCACTCTTAATTAAACCAAACCACCACTTGATCAATAGTTGGAAATATTGAGTTTGGAAGTTTATTATTCACAAAGCATGATATACAACTAGTTGTTGCATCAACTCATTGTACATGGAAAGTCAATACTTGGTAAAAGGAAATCGTAAAACTTCAATTGACACTTTACTTTTGGCGCGCACCGTCGATCCCTTTTCCCGCCTAAAGTCTTGGGAACCATTCATCTACCTCTCCAACCTATTTATACCTATCGATTGTATACCAAAGAACACACACAAACACATATATCCCTTTCAATTCAAAGAAAACTTCAACAATGGCAGCAAATAATGTTAACTTTCAAAATAATGCTGAAGAGTACGAGTGGGTGTTAAACAACAATTTGCTGTTTGACGCAGTGTTAATTTCTTTCGGGGATGAACCCATTGCAGAATATGGGTCGTATAGGAAGGTAGATACGTGGATGAGGGATCAAATTTTGAACTGGCTGCATGCGCAGGACTTTTACTGGGATGATGTTTGGGGATTGCGTGACTATGGGGAGGAGGAGGAAGAAGATGAAGAGGAAGAGGAGGAGGAAGGTGAAGAGGAGGAGGTGGTGCAGCAAAAAGAAGAGGATCAGCAGCAAATTGTGGTGGAGCAGCAAAATGGGTTTGTGGTGCAAAACCAGGGGGAGCAACAAGATGGGTTTCAGGACCCTTACAATCTAGAAAAGAGGGTTAGCGATCTTGAAATTGTGTTTAAACAACTCAAGGAAAGCCATAAATTGATGGGAAGCAGGGAAGAGAGCTCTGGTTCTAACAAGTTGGGGTGAAATGGAGGGAAGCAGTTTAGGATGATGGTTTTTTTAATTTTTAGTATGTTTAGTATTTAGGTTGGATAATTAGATGTATATACTATATATGGTTGTAGCCTTAAAAGATATCAATGAAATATTTGATGTTTAATTAATTTTCTGAGAATGGAGTGGATGCACAAAGTTATTACTGCTAGGCAAACTTTTGTTCTGCTAGAGTAAAACGTTGTACTGCAGGGTACTGGGTAGCCATTTCTGGGTTTTAACCGTGGTTTATTTCTAACCGTTGGGGTAACTATTGTCAATTACTTCGCTTTATTTACACTAGGTTCTCAAGTTTTTTTTTAGATGAAAGGGAACGAAATGGAGTGAAACTAAAATTATGTGTGTTCTTGGTTTTCTTTGTACCAACTTTCATAGTGAAGTAAAGTGAATAAAGAAAAAAATCAAATGAGTTAATGTCAAAAAGAACCTTTGTCTTTAGTGTGTATTTATTATGGAGCAAGGTTATAATAGTAATTCCACAAATATAAAAAGTATAAAATGGGACCACCTACTTTCATTTACTTTACTTTACTAGTATAAACTAAAGAACATGCAAAAATCTATAAACTTTACTTCCACTCTTCCCTATTTCTTTACATTACATTACTTTACTTTACTTACCTCTTAAAAAAAAACTCTAGAACAGAGTAGGGTTTCATAAATTGGATAACTCTCTTTCTTTATACAATTTATACCATTTCTTCAAACTTGAGAAACAATTAATTGAAGTAGGTCCAATCATAACCCAGCACTCTAATCAAGCATTTACTCAATTTTCATGGCAAATTTAGAGTTTTGTGATACGCATAACCAGGTTGCATTCTTGGAGAAACCAGAAGCGAGTCAACGCTTCCACCAGATAATAGATTTTCTAAACACTACCCACATCAGGTATGCTCTTACAGTCGATCCTACTATCTACGTCTCTCAAATCAAACAGTTTTGGCGGTCTGTTACTACCAATACATTTGAGAATGGAGACAAAGAGTTAATTGCAACAGTTGATGGCAGAATAATAACTATTACTGAGGCATCTGTTAGGAGGCATCTCCATTTAGTAGATGAAAATGGTATTAGTTCTTTGCCTAATACTGAAATTTTTCATCACCTTTCCAGAATGGGGTATGACACATCTTCTCAAATTCTGACTTTTCAAAAAGGATGTTTTGCCCCACAATGGAGATTCTTCATACATACCATCCTTCATTGTTTAAGTCCAAAGAAAACCGCATGGGAGCAATTCAGTAGCAATATTGCAACTGCTCTCATTTGTTTAGCAACAAACAGGACTTTTAACTTTTCAAAATTAATTTTTGATGGTATGGTGAAAAATGTGGATAACAAATACAAGTTTTTAATGTATCCAAGGTTTATACAAACGGTTTTGAATATACGGAAAAGTTTGCTTCTATCTCATAAAATTGTTTATCCAACTCCTTGCCTTACTCAAAAACTGTTCAGTAACATGAGCATGGCTTCTAGGGGGTTTAATGGGATAGTAGTTCCACTTTTTGAAACAATGTTGGTTCAAAATCAAAACATTCAGGGTGAAGGATCAACAAGCCCAGTTGAGTCCAATCACACACCCACAGGTTCATCTGGTTCTCAATCAGCCTCACAACCAAATATGGGGGAAATGCCCCACGATTCACCTCGATCGGGAGGTAACACACCTGGAAGTGATGAGGGCAGAGTGTCACTAATGGAATTGATGGATATTTGTACCAAATTGACTCAAAGGGTGACTGGGTTGGAGAAAGAACTCAAGGAGACAAAGCAAGAATTCAAGGAGACAGAGCAAGAACTCAAGGAGACAAAGCAAGCACTCAAGGAGACAAAGCAGTTGTATAGTACTGCTTACAAGAAGGTCATTGAAAAAGTGAAGAAATTGCAGTCTAAAGTCAAGTCACTTGAAGCAAAGAGAAAGGCAAATATTGTGGAGTCTACAAGCTCAGATGATGATGACATGGATGTTTCTTCCAAACGGGGGAGGAAGACAGCTGATATTGATCAAGAACCCAATATTTCTTTGGTTGAACAGAATGTTGAGTTTCAGGGGAGGCAAGATATGGGTGAAGAAGATTTGGATGCTGAAAATATTGGTACTTCTCATCAACAAGATATGGATGTGTATGATAGAAGGCAAAGGGCAGATAAAGCAAAGTGCATTATGATTGAAGAAGAGCCACCAAAGAAGGACAAGAAGAGTGTTCTTGCTCAGATTAGTTTTGATGCAGAGGTAGCTAATAAAGCACAGGAAGATGAAACATCAGAAATTGTTGATATTGCATATTTCCTTGATCAAACAAGACTTGCAAATCAAGCAACTGAAGCAATGTTTGATCACGCTCAAGAAGTTCAGTATATGATTGATGCTGATGAAGTTTTAAAGGAAAAGTTAGGTAAAGTCAGAGGAGATGAAGTGTTGTCCATTGATGAAAAGTCAAGACAACTTGTTGAACTAATAAATTCCAGAAGAAAGTCTGCTGCAGAACAACAAGTCAAAGAAAAGAGGAGTAAACCACCTAGTAAAGCTCAGCAAAGACACACCATGTGTGTTTACATGATGAACATGGCTGGATATAAAAGGAAGCAGTTCCAAGGTAGAAGTTTTGAAGAGATCAAGAGTGAGTTTGAAAGGGTTTACACAAGAGTGAACACATTTACTCCCATGGGAACAGAAAAACCATGTAGAACTACAAGAAGATATGGTATAATATTGGAGTCTGAATCTTCAAAGAAACAGAAGATTGGTGAAGAAGAAGTACCTACAGCAGATGAAGAAGAAACAGCAGAGGAATTAACTGACGAAAGACTCAAGCAGCATATGATTGTTATAATCCCAGAAGCATTGGATGTTCATCATCCTATTCAAGCTAAATGTCCAATTATTGATTTGGAGATACACAAAGATACATTTGGGAAAGCTTGGAAGATAATCAGGCTAGGAGGACACTCAAAAATTTATAAGTATTTTGAAGATATGCTGAAGATTTTTTATAGAGAAGACTTGGACAATCTATGGAGTCTGGTTAAAGAAATGTTCAGATCTACATATCGTATACAAGACAAAGAGAAGGAGCTATTGTTGGTCCCTTTAACACGTTAGAGTTAACTAGAAAGTTAATCTATTTGTGTTTATGACTAATACAATGTTATGATTAATTCTAACAGTTATAAAACGTGAATATAAAAAACATAATATTTTTCAACGTTTAAATTATTATTAGAAATAATTCCAAGAATCTATTACCCAAGTGTTTTGCGGAACAAACACTTGAGATAGAATAGACAAGGGTTTGAGGTGTCTCCTATCGAAACTCAAGTTTTGCTTGAGTGGTAACAATATACCCACTGAGCTATCTCAGTGAGTTGTATACCCTTTGTAGGAGAGAAGTTACTTTGTAAAAGTTATAAGCTTTCAATATACAAAGCACACTTAACTTCTCTCCATCTGATTTATTTATACACATGTAATCTAAGTATAAGTGATTAAAATATTACAAGTTGTTGAGGTAGCGTGTCTGACAATTACAAATAGTAATTGTCATTTCCAAGAACCAATAGGAAAGGGCTAATAAGACTTTGGGAGTTGTTGGTTGACACTCCATGACTTTTAGCCGCAATAGGGAAGGTTGGTATCTGACAAGAGAAGAGTGTTTGGTCTGACACTTTTATCTTCTCAGATCTTTCCCTTTTGTTCCCGCCTATTCTTCAGGCATTTGTTCCTCAGTCTTCAATCACTTTGTTGTTGAGGAGACTGGGGTTCAGTGACTTCTTGTCCAACACTCACTGAACCATCATCTTCTTCTTCGGCTTAAGTCCTACTCAGGGAGTACCGCCTTCCTGAGAGTGAGTCCTTTATTGAACTTTGCCTTAAGCATCCTGAAGATGACTCACTGAGATGCTGTTCTCTCAGTGACTTGAATTGTTCTCGGTTTAGCAAACACTTAGCTTAATTTGTGTTCAAATCCTGTTTAAGATAATTGGTTGTTTGACGAACCCAACAATCTCCCCCTATTTGGATATAAATTATGCCTAAGTGTTTTGATCAGTATGAGTGAGCTAAAGTCTTCTGCTCATACTGAATGTACTAGAAAATAAATAAGGATATTGATATAACAAAACATTCATCAATTTATTCATATCATTACAAGTGCTATTATTCTAAGTACAAAATACTCAAGGTTCCTGAACAAGACCCATGAGTTCTAGTTTCTCCTTCTTTGACATCAACACCTCTTTATCAGGTCGATCCTTTATCATTTGATCCATCAGCCTGACAAACTCCTCATTTTCAGGTCTCCTGATATTCAGAGCCATCAGTTTGTAAGC
Source organism: Artemisia tridentata subsp. tridentata (assembly GCA_021014915.2). Taxonomy (NCBI): domain Eukaryota; kingdom Viridiplantae; phylum Streptophyta; class Magnoliopsida; order Asterales; family Asteraceae; genus Artemisia; species Artemisia tridentata. The sequence goes on along the minus strand of CP139501.1, from coordinate 70,499,215 downwards.
AAGGATTGTTGTCGTTTCCACTTTATCGATGTCAGAGACTCTTTGAAAGGCTTCCTGACCAAATTCATCCACAAAGAAGATACCATACTCAGGTTCCTTGATGACCAGGTTGGGACGGAACTTGACTCCCTGAAGAGTAGTCCTGTTGCAGTGAAGTGCAGCTATGTATTGTTCAGGTTCAAGAGCCACAACTTTTCTTTTCTTCCCGGTCTTCTGAGTAAGTTCAGGGATAGCCAGTCCCTGAGAAGCAAGTGCCCTATCATGGTCAATTCTGAGAGTCTTGGCCACTCTTGCGAGTTCCTCATACTTGGCACTCAGAGACTTGATAAGGTTTGGGGCATTCTTGCTTGAGAATTACTTCCTTAGGATGGGCATCATCATATCCCATTCTCTTAACCCATAGTCTGAAAATTTGATTGTTGGAAGGTGTTCAGACTTTCTTGAACCTCTATGTATCGTTATGCTCATGGGTTTGGTGTTGTGAATGGAGATGTCAGTGATAGTGCTTTCATCCTTGGTTTTGGTCATGTGCCATACATACCTCTCATATATCCTCTGCCTCTTTTCTTCCTTAAGTTTGGCTTGTTTGTTGTGTTCCTTATGGAGTTCAGCCGGAAGCTTGAGAAACTCATCCCCTTTGATGTCCCTTTTCTCAGACTCCTTGATCACTTCTTTGGCAACCTTAGAAATTTCAGACCTGTTGAGTTCCTGCTCTTTATCTTGTTCCTTCCTGAGATCTTCTTGGTGTAAAATTTTAGCAAGTTGTTCAGGAGTCCTATAGACCCTTCTCCCATCCTCTAAATCAACATGGAACGGTGCATCAGGATCTGCACGTCTTTCAGTTGAAGCCTTGACTAAGCGTGCTTCAGGAGGAGGGTTTGTTTCAGTTACCATGATTTTCTTCCCTTTGTCAATGGGAGGGGGTTGACTGGTGGATGTCTTAGGGACAGTTACCAAAGCAGAAGTAGGATCAGGGATTGGAGGATCATCATTTTTCTCCCCCTCAGCAGATGGTTGAACTTCAGTGGAGACACCTGCTGACTGAGAAGTTGGAGGAGCATGAGAGGCCTGAAGAATAGATAGGATGTCTGAGACCATAGACTTTGTCTCAGAAGTATGATTCTTCACGGTACTTAATTCGGCAGCCATTTCCTTTTGGTGGGTGGTGAGTTCAGTGACTTGGGTGGTGTAGTGGGTGACCCGCTCATTATGTGTTGTTGAGAGCTGTTCAAAGGCTGATGAGATTCTGATCAGGTGCTCCTTGGATGCAATAACAGCCTGATGAATGGACTCTTGCTGTGTCCTTAGACCTTGAAGATCTACCCCCTGAAGGAGCTTTAGAAGCTCAGTAATGCTGGTGGAGGTGGACGCCTGAGAGGCCAAGTATGCATCCAGTCTGTTGACAAAGGTGGGATCATCTGTAAGATGTTCTTGGACTGATTCGATAGCCTTGAGGATGTTGGACAGTTCCTGATGCTGTCTAGTGGCTATGTCATCTACAGATTTATTCAGGTCGCCAAGTTGTTTATCAGTTAGGGTGGCGGCCTGAAGAATCTTTTCCTGAGATTCTTCTACAGAAGCCCTGAAGTCGGCATAGGAGGCTGCCACTTCAGTGTGCTTATCCCATTGCTCATCCGTAAGTACATTGTAAAGACCTTCGTTGGCTTTGCGAAGGAATTTTGCCATTTGTCTTTCAGAAGACGGACGAGCATTGTCATACTTTTGCAACCACTTAGGAGTGGCTGAAGCACCTGATGATGATGATGAAGTTGATGGGGAATTGCGTGGTTGATCCTCAGGAGGAGGAGAAGAATATTGTTGCTCAGAGGGCTGAGGAGGGCTTAATTGACTTTCCATTTCCTCCTCAGCATCAGGGATATCATCATCACCAAAAGCAATCTCCTCCTCTGACTCATCAGCGAACAAATTTTCATAGTCAGCCAGAGAAGGAGCCTTCAGGATATCCGGCTCCCCCTCAGAAGAGGGCTCACCTTCGTTGTGGCCAGGTCCTGACTCTTTTGTCATAATAACTGGTGGGGTTTGACCAGCCTGACTAGTCATAATAACTGGGGGGTTGCCTAGCCTGACTTTTAGGGTCAGTTCCTGAGAGTACAAAAGTGCCTGAGGTGGGTTTGGGTTCCATATCGGCGGGTGGTTTATATCCCTCCGAGTCTTTGTCCCCCTGAGCGCCTTCATCCACTGATGGGTGTTTTCCAGTGGAATCATGAGGCACTCCTTGTGAAGATGTATGGACCCCCTTCCCATCAGGATTGGTCTGTCCTTTTGGGGATTTAGGGTCCTGAACTCCCTGAGACCCTGAGTGTGATTGCTCAGGGACGTTAGCAGGATGTGAGTGGGTATGGGTCCCCTTCTCAGTGGAGTAGTGCTGCCCCACTGAGGATATAGAACCCTGTACTCCCTCAGGCTCTGATTGTGATTTATCAGTGCCTTCATTAGGATGTGAATGGGTGGATGTTCCTGATCCCTCTGACTTGTTTATGTCAAAGGAAACATACGGAAAGGGTATGTCCGAGGACACTGAGGATGATTTCCCAGTGACCTCCGTTGACGGTTGTTTTGTGGTCAAAAGGGTCTCTGCAGTGGGTGTCTCAGAGGTCTTGGCCACAATGTTAAGGGTGCCTAAGGCAAAAGTCTCAGTGACGAGTGGTTTAGGTCTAACCACCTTACTGGACTGTCCCCCTTTCTTCTTCTTCACCTTCTTGGTTGGTGAAGGTACTGGAGAGATAGCATTCTCACCCTGAATGACTACTAACATGTAGTTGGTCAGGGCGGGGGGTTGTGCCTCAGTGATGTCACTACTAAAATTGGTCTTATGCAAGACGTCAGGTTTTGTACCTTGTTCGTCAGACCTTAAGTAGTCAGAACCAAGAAGGTCCTCAAGCGCACAGGAAATAAACCTTGGATAAGACATGTGTCTTTGCCTATGTTTCCCTGAGAGCTTGGCAACGAGGTCTCGGAAGATTATACCTCCGATATCAATTTTTCTACCCTCCAAGAGACTGAACATCATCATTTGCTGTGATGAGTTCACTTGCTCAGTGGAGGATTTGTTCCCTCCTAGGACTTGAATGACAAATGTCATCATGAGTCTCCAGATTGGGTGAAACCATGTCTTCACTATGGGAGCCTTTTCTAACAAGGCTTCAGGAGACAAAGTGGGACGCTTAGCGTCATGAGGCCCAAGGAATAGCATTTCTACTTTAATTTCCTGGTCAATAGGGTTTGCCTCAAAGGTCTGGGTGAAATCAAGACCAGTGGCCTTGAGAAAGGTCTTGTAGTCAAGGGAGAGGGGTTTCTTCCCATTTATCACAGTGAATGTGATGATTGATTCTCTGGTGTCCTTAGGGCTAGTAGCCGTTGCGGTACACTAGAACTCAAAGAGATAGTCATGATAAATGGCTGATGGGATTTTGGTAAAAGCTGTGGCAAGGAAGCAGTTATGTAAATACTTAACCACATCCTTGTACCCCTCATATTGTTGAGGGTAGTGGAAATTTCCAACCACATTGTTTTTGGTCATATCCACGCCCTCCATTGGAAAGTTCACATTTGGGGCGAGGGTGATAGCATTAGAAGATGCCATTTGTGGGTAAGTCTGGGTTTGACCAAGGTTTCTGGGATTCTAAAGCTTAAGAATACACACAATTTGTTTTTGAGAATTAAAAATGGCAGAGTTTTGCTTAAGATTCTATAAAAACGTGTGTGTGTTTCTTTTGGTAGGGTTATTTATAGGGAAGTGGAGATGGGGGTGTTTTAGGCATTTTAGCGGTTTTAATTTATTCAAAAAGAATTAAAGGAAACTGTTTTGAATAAAAGGTTTTGGGATCCGCATTTAATGCCAACACTCCACTTTTCCCTGGTTTGGCACAACAGTCAAGGTGAACAGTTGAGCAGTTCTGCAAAAGTGTAATTTGCAGAGATGAGTCATCACATATCTGTAATGTGATTGGAGAGGCATTTAATGCCAAGTGGGAATGTGGTGGCCCAGAGGTGGAAGCCAGAAAGGCAAAAAAGAACAAATATTCTTTAATTAAATATGAGTTCAGTTACCAACCTCGGACATTTACTAACTAGATACTTAGAGCATTTAAGTCAGTATTTAATGTCTCTTTTCAGGGCCCTGAATGACTTTTCATTCAGTGATGGTTTTTTAGGGACTTGGGATTAGTCACTTATAATTCAGGAATATGGAATGATTCCTGAGCTACAAGGATTCAGGAACTTGGGTTTAGTTCCTGAACCCTAAAGATTTCAGGAACTTGGGTTTAGTTCCTGAGGTTGAAGATTCAGTGATTTGTTTTCACTGATGTACACATTGAGTCAGGGACCTGAGGTTTTAAGAATTTACACTTCAGTTGGAAGGATTCAATCATTAGACTGATTCTCTATATCCAACATTCCTAATTCAGCTTTCAGCCTTGTGAAAGTTGGTTCATCCAAAGGTTTGGTGAAGATATCAGCTAACTGATATTCAGTAGGGATGAAGTGTAATTCAATGTCACCATTCATGACATGATCCCTGATGAAATGATGTCTGATATCAATGTGTTTTGTTCTCTGATGAAGAACAGGGTTGTTTGAGATTGCAATTGCACTTGTGTTATCACAAAAGATGGGTACCATCTTATACTGAATTCCATACTCACTGAGTTGACTTTTCATCCAGAGTACATTTGCACAACAACTAGCTACTGTAACATATTCAGCTTCAGTTGAGGACAAGGCAACAGATTGTTGCTTCTTAGCACTCTAACAGACTAGTTTCCCACCAAGAATTTGGCAAGAGCCTGAGGTGTTTTTTCTGTCCATGTTGCATCCAGCATAGTCAGAGTCTGAGTATCCTTTAAGATCAAGGCCTATGCATTTTGTATAATATAATCTAAGGTTTGGAGTACCTTTCTAGTACCTGAATATCCTTTTCACAGCAGTGATGTGTGATTCTCTTGGGTCAGATTGATATCTGGCACATAGACATACTGAGAATTGGATATCAGGCCTTGATGCAAGTAGATACATCAGTGATCCTATCATTCCTCTAAAGAGAGTTTGATTTACTGGTTTACCAGTGAGATCAGGACCAAGGTTGTTAGGGGGAACCATGGGAGTTTTGACTGAGGCACAGTCACTGAGTTCATACTTTTTCAGTAGGTTCTTAACATACTTCTCTTGACTGATAGTGGTTCCTCTATCAGTCTGCTTGATCTGTAGACCAAGGAAGTATGTCAGTTCTCCCATCATGCTCATTTCAAACTTCTTTTGCCATTAGCTTTTCAAATTGTTTGAAAAGTTTGAAACTTGTTGAGCTAAAGATGATGTCATCAACATACACTTGTACTAGTATGACATCATTATTTGTCTTATAGATAAACAATGTGTTGTCTATCTTGCCTCTGACAAATTTGTTTTGGATTAAGAAGGCTGAGAGAGTCTCATACCATGCCCTGGGAGCTTGCTTCAGTCCATAAAGGGCTTTGTTAAGCTTACAGACATGATCAGGAGACTCATGGCTTTCAAATCGAGGAGGTTGCTGAACATAAACTTCTTCTTTCAGTGAACCATTTAAGAATGCACTTTTAACATCCATTTGGTACACTTTGAAGTTCATGTATGTAGCAAAAGCAAGGAAGATCCTGATGGCTTCCATCCTTGCTACTGGTGCAAATGTTTCTTCATAGTCAATGCCTTCTTGTTGATTATAGCCTTTGGCTACAAGTCTGGCTTTGTTTTTAATGACTATACCATTTTCATCAGTTTTGTTTTTGAATACCCATTTCATGCCAATGACTGAGACATTCTCAGGACATTTGACCAAGGTCATTACCTTGTTTCTGTCAAATTGTTCCAGTTCATCATGCATGGCCTGAACCCAACTTGGATGTGTAAGTGCTTCTTTAACACTTTTGGGTTCAATTGTGGAAACGAAGTCCACAAAGAGGCATTCATTGGCAGAGGCTGCTCTTAGACTAGCAGCTAGGCTTCTGGTGAGCATGCCTTCAGTAGGCTCTCCAATAATATTTACAAGTTCAATATCCTGAGACCTAGTCCAACTTTCCTGAGGTCCTGGATACTGATTTGAACTTGTGGAGGCTTAATTGGGTAGAGGGGTTGGTTCTGGAGTAGACACATGATCATTGATTGGATCTTGAGTGTCTACCTGATCACTGAGATTGTTTGGTTCTTGAGCATTTTGAACGGAATGATTAATTTCATCAGTGTTTGTATGTGCCTCAACAAACTCAGTGATGGTTGTGTTAGGTAGGTTGTGAGGGATTATGTAATAGGAGAGGTTAGCATCATCTTGATACTGAGTAGAAGGATTGTTTTCAGGAAGATATTCATCAGGAGGATATCTTGAAGAATTATCAATTCATACCTCTTCTACTGAGGCAGTTGAGAACCTAATTGCATCAGTGCTCTCATCAAAGGTAACATGAAATGTTTCCTTAGTCTGCTGTCTCCTTGTGTTGAACACTCTGAAGGCTTTTGAGACAAGTGAGTATCCCAGGAAGTATCCATCATCAGCTTTTGTATCAAATTTCCCTAAGTGATACTTGTGATTATGAATAAACACAGGACACCCAAAGACATGAAAGTAGCTGATGTCAGGGATTCTTCCTTTGAATAACTCATATGGGGTTTTCCCATGTCTCTTGACAATGATGGATCTGTTTTGTGTATAACAGGCAGTTTTGACTGCATCAGTCCAAAAATGGTTGGAAAGGACTGATCCACATAGCATTGTCCTAGCAGCTTCAATGAGTGTTCTATTTTTCCTTTCAGCAACACCATTTTTTTTAGGTGTGTATGGAGCGGAAAAGTTTTGGGAAATACCTTTCTCATCACAGAAACATTCAAGTTCATAATTTTTTAACTCAGTCCCATTGTCAGTTCTAATCTGTTTGACTTTAATGCCATTTTGATTTTCAATGTTCCTGAAAAAGGACATGATTGTTTCAGCTGCCTGACTCTTTTTGATCAGGAAGAATACCCAAGTGTATCTAGAGTATTTGATGAACTCAAATAAGTACATTTTATTGCCATCATTTATCCTATTTATTTGACTTGTTTTATTATATTATCTGTGAGAATTGATACTTAATCGTTTACTTTTGTAATTCTCAGTTAAAAACAAGCATTTGGTGAAACTTGGCGATTTTGGACTAATTATGGAGCAAAACAAGCAAGAAGTTAAGAGTCTACTGAAATGTACAAGATCAAGACATTCTGCTCCAGATGCGCCGCATCTTTCTTATTAAATACGGCGCATCACTATCAAGATTTCACAAGATACGATCCAAGACAGCAAGGACATGCGCCGCATCTGAGAATGGAGTTACGCCGCATCTTCTGGCGGTGTACGAATATTCCTGAATATATTAATCTTCGACCCTACGCGAAGTTAAGTCAATGCGCCGCATCTACTTATTAGATGCGCCGCATCTTACCCTCAGACAGAAACTATAAATACCCCAAGACCAGACGAATTTCGAGAGACATAATATATACGAAGTACGAAGACCACAGAAACCTAAGGCCGAATTCAGACGATTAGGCAGCACAAGACACACCCGAACGAAGATACAGGAGCTGTAAGAAGGTCCTGCATGTATTTAATTCATTAAGTAGTTTTGTTTTATAGTGTTAGTAAACTTTAATTCATCAGGATTGGTGGCTTGTGTAATGTGACGAGAAAGATTGCACTCCCTTAAAACTGCTTTCCCATCAATTAAAGTTTATATGTTGATGTCTTTGGTTACTACTTATTAGTGCATTGATAACCTCTGTGTTTATTAGTGGCCTGCGCATTTGACTACGGAAGAGAATGTGGCTCCCACGGTTGTTACTAAATTGATCACTTAGGAATAACTTTTAGACATAAGTAATCATTAAGGGTTTACTCGCCGATCAGATTAGGGCCAACGAGAAAGGGTTAATTACATACACTTCATTTAAAACTATCAATAAAACAAGTGACAATCTACTTAATCATCAGGACAGGTCTTCTTATTGTCTCGAGTATATATCTGTGTACGTGCATGTCTATCGCTGATTCGTGCTCATTAGTTTAGTTTATTATTTAATTGCAACCAACGTGCCAGTCTCTCAGGCTGAACCCCCTTGCGTTAGATTAGGTTGTATAGCTAACTTAGAATATTAAAATACTGATTAGAATAACTAGATAATACGTTCCACTCTTAGTGATCGACACTCTACTTACCATTATATTCATACTGACCGGGTGCACTGCTCGTTAAGTGTGTGTGTTATTGATAAGTCGGCTAAATATAAATTTAAAACTTGAGTAGGCATTAATACTGCTAAACCGCAACGACACATCACGCTCCTTCAGTATTCATCCACTATGACCAGAGTATACTTCTCATGGTTAATAGACCTTGGACTGACAGGTCCAAATAGATCCATATGGAGAAGATGTAGGCAGTTCCTCATGGAAATGTTGGTTTTGGTTTTAAAGGATGCTCTGTGATGTTTACTTTTTTCACAAGCTGAGCATGGTTTATCCTTTGAAAACACAAGAGATGGTAAGCCAAGGACCTTGTTTTGTTTTACAAGATTGTTTATGTTTTTAAAGTTCAGGTGGGTGAGTCTCTTATGCCAAAGCCAGTTGAGTGTATCAGTGGCGTTAGCAAAGAGACAAGTTCCATCCTGAGTTAGACTGGACATTTCTAGTACATAAACATCTTGTCTTCTTGGTGCAATGAGGACAATTTCCTTATTTGCATTGAACATTGTTCCTTGCTTATCATCAAACTGAACTATGTATTTTGTATCACATAGTTGACTGACACTGATCAGATTGTACTTAAGACCATTTACATAAGCTATCCTAGTAAAGACAATACCATTGCAGTTTACTGAACCATAACCTTCAGTGGGACATGATGAATTATCAGCAAATATCACTTTGGGTCCTGGTTCTTCCACATATTTGTGCAGACACTCCTTAACACCAGTCATGCTCCTTGAACATCCACTGTCTAGATGCCAAACAGGATCCCTGGCATGTCTCTGCACAAATAGTAAACTGGGTCAGTTCTTTCTAGGACTCCATTTCATGGAGGGTTTGGTATTGTAGGTCTTTATGAAAGTATTAATTGATTCATGGTCAGTGGTTGAGTGGACTGAGCTACCACATGTTTTGCATTTAGTCGCAGGGGTAGCCTCAGTAGTCTGAGAGGATTGTTTATTCATTCCCCTTCTTGACTGAATGACCTTCTCTTTTCCTGAGGATTTCTGAGTGGAACTTCCACTAGATTCACAGTGTTTGTCAATTTGACAATCCTGAGGAAGATGGTCATTGAATCCACATAATGGGCAAGGTGGAAAAGGCTTGGCCTTTTGCTTCTGTTTCTGCTTAGAATCAGAAGGGTAGTTCAGGCACTGCGCCTTAGGTCCTGAAAAGTTTGACATGACTGAGCATTGTTTATGATCAGAGGTCCTGTGATCTTCCTTTTTGCAAATCATGCAATAAAGGACTCTATAGCAATCATCAGTGAGACGATTTGTATAGTTGCATAGTTCACATATTTTCAGGGGTTTTGTGGGTTTGGGTTTGGTCTTTGAGGAAGTTGGTTTTTGTTCCTTCTTGGATTGAGAAGGTTTCTCAGAAGATGCAATCTTCTCTCCCAGCTTCCTGATCATTTCAGCCAACTGATCAAATTTTGAATTAGGGCTTTGGGTTGATACTTCAGAAGGGACTGAAGTTGATGAGTCATCAGTATTTACTGAGACATCAAGGGTTGGTCTTTTCAGGATGGTTGTTCCCTTTCCTGATCTCTCCTTTGGAGAGTGTGGTGAGAAGACCATTGGTGGGAGGCCTAAGTTAGGTGCAGCACCATGAAGGGTATTCAGTGGAGGAAGTGGTGGGTATGATTCTGATTCTGACTCATTCACAGACTCAGTATTACTGAGTTGTTCAGTGAGTTCAAGCTTACTGAGTTGTTCAGTAAGTCCAAGCATATTTTTCAAGGCCTGACTTTCAGGAAGCAAGATCTTTCCAGTCTCAAAGTTTGGTAACTTACTGACTGGGTTGTCCCTGACAATCCAGTCATGAGACTTGGGAAGCATTTCTTGCTCAAAAGATATGCCAGCTGGAACAAAGTTTAGTTCACTGTGACACACAGTTGGATCAACCATAAGAGGGTCAATTCCAATTGTTTTCTGAGAGATTAATCCCACAGTGTCAAAAAATTTGGGGTTCTTCTTGGTCCAGCTTTGGATGACAGCCTTTTCTTTGTTAAGTTCAGTTTGAAGGGCTTGGTTTTGTTTCAAAATCTCAGTGTTCTGAATTTGTAGAGTTATTGTTTCTAGTTTGGCATGCTTTAGTACAAGCAGTTCATCTCTACATTTAATCAATTCTGACACAATATTGTTATATTTTGAAAACAGGTTAAGCCTTTGTTCCTCAACAAACTTTAGATCAACACAAATATAATTCATGTAAGACTGCCAATCAGAATCATCATCCATAGAAAGTAAAGTATTTACCTTCTTCATGGTGATGTTGACCCACTCTCCATTCCTAGCATGGCTTTTTCCCACAGCCACCTGATCCTCTTCAGAAAGTGCCATCAGTGCACTAACTCTTATTTCCTCATCTGAGGAAGCCTCTTCATCATCCCAGTCATATGCTTCAGCTACTAATACCTTGTTCTTTTTCTGAATAGGTTTAGATATTTGAGCAGCCTGAGGCAATATGGGGTTAGTTTCAAGAAGTGCAAGTTTAGCTTTGATTTTCCTATTCTTTGTTTCAAAATCCTTTTGACCCTTGTTTTGAAATTGTTGGGTGGACTGAAACATTTTTGGTTGAAACTTGCTAGTTCCTGAGGAACTGTTTCCTGAAAATTTGTAAGAGGGTTCTGAGATGGTTTTAGAATAACAGTCCCTAGCAAAATGACCCTTTTTACCACATTTAAAGCATTCAGTGGTCTCATTTGCTTTTGGTTTTGTAAAGTTGGACTGATTTCTTTTGATGAAACGTCTTGAACTAGCAAGGAGTGCCCTTTCTTGGAATTCCAAGTTCAAGTCGTTCAGGTACTCCTCACCAGTCCTTTCATCAATTTCATCTTCAGAATCCTCTTGAGAATCCTGCACAACACCATTAGAATAGAAAGCAGTTGATATGGGTGTGGAGGTTAAGGCCTTTTTGGACTCAAGAGCTTTTGAGTCAGGGTATCTCCTTGAGATCAAGTTGTCCTCATAGACAGACTTCCCATGTGGTTAGCATTCCTCAGGCCTTGTGAGAAGTTGAGCCACTTGTCAGGGAGACTGTTGACAAAGCCAACATTAGTCTCATGCTTAGTCAGTACAACACCATCATTTGATAATTCATTTATCAAAGTCTTGTATCTGGTGTAGGTCTGTGAGAGACTTTCAGAGTCTTTTGCCCTGAAAGTATTATACTCAAGTTTAAGGTCCATGACCCTATTTTCCTTGGTATCTGAGGGACCCTCAAAGCTGTTTACCAAGTCATCCCAAGTTTACTTGGCTGTTAGACAGTTGATGACTGATTCCATTATATCTTCAGGAAGACATGATATAAGGATGCTTTTCAGGCGTTGGTCATGATTGACCACCCTCCTCTCATCAATGGTCCATTGGGCCTCAGGCTTGTTTAGCCCTGCGGTTGTCTTAGGGACAAATGGGCCATCCCTGATACAGGTGATGTAGTAGGGTTCCATACCGGTAAGATAGCAAATCATACGCTTCTTCCATTTGCTAAATTTCCCATCTTCAAGTCTGGGTGCAACAGCGGAGTAGCTGCCACCCTTTTTGTCGACTAGCTAGGGTACATTGATATCAGTCATAGTAGGATCTTGGTTTTAAAAAACCTAGAGCACTCTTGGTTAGTTTAAAAGGATTTTATAAACCAGAGGCTCTGATACCACTTGTTGGTCCCTTTAACACGTTAGAGTTAACTAGAAAGTTAATCTATTTGTGTTTATGACTAATACAATGTTATGATTAATTCTAACAGTTATAAAACGTGAATATAAAAAACACAATATTTTTCAACGTTTAAATTCTTATTAGAAATAATTCCAAGAATCTATTACCCAAGTGTTTTGCGGAACAAACACTTGGGATTGAATAGACAAGGGTTTGAGGTGTCTCCTATCGAAACTCAAGTTTTGCTTGAGTGGTAACAATAAACCCACTGAGCTATCTCAGTGAGGTGTATACTGTTTGTAGGAGAGAAGTTACTTTGTAAAAGTTCTAAGCTTTCAATATACAAAGCGCACTTAACTTCTCTCCATCTGATCTATTTATACACATGTAATCTAAGTATAAGTGATTAAAATATTACAAGTTGTTGAGGTAGCGTGTCTGACAATTACAAATAGTAATTGTCATTTCCAGGAACCAATAAGAAAGGGCTAATAAGACTTTGGGAGTTATTGGCTGACACTCCATGACTTTTAGCCGCAATAGGGAAGGTTGGTATCTGACAAGAGAAGAGTGTTTGTTCTGACACTTTTATCTTCACAGATCTTTCCCTTTTGTTCCCGCCTATTCTTCAGGCATTGGTTCCTCAGTCTTCAATCACTTTGTTGTTGAGGAGACTGGGGTTAAGTGAGTTCTTGTCCAACACTCACTGAACCATCATCTTCTTCTTTGGCTTAAGTCCTACTCAGGGAGTACCGCCTTCCTGAGAGTGAGTCCTTTATTGAACTCACCTTAAGCATCCTGAAGATGACTCACTGATAGGCTGTTCTCTCATTGACTTGAATTGTTCTCGGTTTAGCAAACACTTAGCTTAATTTGTGTACAAATCCTGTTTAAGATAATTGGGTGTTTTATGAACCCAACAGCTATGGGTGGAATTGAAGAGGTTGTATGAACCTGATCCAAAAGATATCTTATGAAATTTTCGAGCTCATGAGTTGAGTACAAAATGGAGACTGTATGATACATGTGGTGTTCACCATGTATCTACAAAGAATGGAGTGGATGTCTACATGCTGATAGAAAAAGATTATCCATTAACGGCAGCTAGCTTATTTGTTATGTTAGATGCTAAGCTGAAAGTTACTGATGAAGGCTCAGTAATGGCAAGAGAGTTACTGAGAAAGATCTTCAGACAAGCAAAAAGGAAATAATGCTATTACTGCTTGTGTCTCTATTAGTGTTGCTAGGTTTAACGTTGTACTAACAGGTTTAACTTTGTATGGAAGATATTTGGATTTTGTAACAATTTTCTTTAATAAAACAGATAGTGTATAAGAGGAATACAAAAGAAGGTATAATCGAAAAAGACCCAAGGGCGGAGATGGTTGAGTTGTTGGTGTTGTGAAGGGGAGGTCACAGGTTCGATACCTGTGGCTTCCTTTTTGGTATTTCCCTCCCAAAAATTTTTAAAAAGCCCCCATTTTTTTTCAGCAAATTTCAAAATTAAAGCCCCCCATATTTTTTTTTAAAAACCCACCCATATATATTTTTTTCAGCAAATTTCAAAATTAAAGCCCCCCCATATTTTTTCAGCAAATTTCAAATTTCGCACATTTCTCAACAATCACAGCCACCAGTCACCATCCACCGTTCACAAGTAACCAATCACAGCCACCACTCACCATCCACCATTCGCCGGTCCGGCCGTCAACAACGGAGGGAGGTTCATTTAAATTTAAATTAGGTAATTTTTTAATTAGGAAATCATTTTTTTTATGCAATAATGGTGAAATTATATTATTCTCGAAATTGTTTTTTACAATTATAAAGATAGCAAATTCTGCCCACTACAATACCCACTATCCATTGTAATTATACACAAATGATTTGATGCTTATATTGGTTTAATTTGTGACTTGTAGGATATATAGTTTTTTAAAGTTGTATTTTGGGTTTAACATGAATGAAAAATAGCATCTTCAACTTGAAAAACCAACTGTTATTACATAACAAAATTCTGCATACATAGATGCATTGTTGATTGCATAGTTGATTACATACAAGGAGAAAACATAGTACTTATTACAGTAGCATCATAACATCAAGACTAGTAAAGCTCAGCTAATTGTCCTTTTCCCTTTACCCTTAGTGAGTTCAATTGGGCCTTTTCCCTTTCTCTTCTTTGCTTGGATTTCTTCCCTAGTTGCCTGATTTGGTAGGCATAGAACTTGTTCCCTTTTTCCTGGGATTGACAGAGTGTGAACTGGAGGAGGGTTTTTGGACATTGTGGCTTTTTTTGAGACAGCTTCATCTTCAGATGTTGAATGATAGCTAGAAACCAAGCTATCATTAAAAAAGCTACTGTTAAAGGAGCTAAAATCGTCAGAGCTCGAGTCAACAACCTTTCCCTTAGGTGGTATTCTCTTATGAAAGCTACCTGTAGGAGGGTAGGGGAAATTCCAATCAGGTTTAGGAGACATTAGTCCTGATGAATCAGAGGATATTTCAATAACATTTGGCTTGGAAGTCATTGTGGATGAGGTTTAGTGTTTGACAGGTTTTTGATGGTGTAATGTTGTGTGTAATGTTGTGTTTATGTAATGGCCATTTAAAGTAAAGAGGATCACATAGTTCAATGTATAAGTAAATGCCATTAAAGGCTTGGTTGGTATGTGTAGGTAACTTCCTGCATTTAGGTGTAATAAACAAAGTTTGACTTTCTTAAGTATATGCATTTTTGGAACTAGGCAGTACTAAACACTTGACATTGTAACTTTACAAATCAAAAGGCTGTTAGAAAATAATATTGACATTAACATAGCTGCATTAATATTTAACATCATATCATACATCTATCATTACCATTCGATGACACCACAAACCACAACAACATCAAAAAAACTACCAACAACATCAACCATGACACCACAAAACACAAAAGACATAAACATAGTCAACTAACATATCAACCACATCAGTAGTTCATTGATCCAAGCTTCGTGATAAAGTTGCACAAATCACCTAGACGCTTATGCTTTTGGGCAATATCAACAAGGAACCTATCAGATGCCATCATGTCCTACTCTTGCATCCTCCTTAAATCAGCAATGCTTTCAAGAGCAGAATCAAAACCATATAAAAGCTCTAACTCCTTGATCATCTTATCCCTATTGTTTATCAGCATTCTTTTCTCAGAAACCTTGTGCCTCAAATCATGAACTTCCTTGGAAGTAGCTTCAACCTGTCGCTCATAGTAAACTAGCATCATGTCTTTCACAAGCTTTGAGTTTGCAACTGTTGCCAATTCAGAACAAATCACTAGTTTAGTTTCCATATATGATTTTGATAACAAAAAATTTTGAGATTTTTTGTAATTTTTAAATTTTATTTTGGTTTGTTAAGAAGAGATGAAAATTATGAAAGGTATGTTGCTTTATATACAACAACAATCAAGAAACACCTAGATGAAGGAAGATGTATCGAGCCTAGCAATGTGAATAGTGTGTAATGATGAAATAACCTTCCCCATAATTACTTGCAAGTTGCAACAAAAACCATTAATACTATACTAACAGAGTATTATTTTAATTTTCACTTTGCAACAAAAACCATTAATACTAGATTTTACTAATGTATGGTTGTAATATTTTCAAAATAAACATTTTATCCCACATTAGAGTTAGGCCCAAACTATAACACCCCCATTTTAGCTATGCAGCGGAATACAACATAGGGTGCTATATATTAGTCACATTGTACAATTATAGTAAACAACTTTAAAACAAAGTCGTTTTTAAAATTCACATTCGATAATTCATCAGAGTCAACAAGGTCCCAAAAGTTTTTGACATAGTCAAAAGATACATAAGTTTTAGAAGTTTAGAACATTATCGAATGAAAACTTTTATTTTAAACATCAGCCATCATATAGATATCCATTCCTTGCGTCGCCCATCCAAGCCGAAAGTCACTTACGGACCTAAATAAAACATGCAAAAAAGTCAACATAAAGTTGAGTGAATTCATAGAGTTTAATAAGTAATAAGTTGAATACAAGTATTTTTCATCGGGCGACAAGTAATGCATATACAAGTCGTATAATATGATTATAGTATCAAGCTCATGACCCCGAACCTTGACGTAATTTAATATGCCCTAAGGAGGTAAGTTTGCCAATTTACCTAAATTTCTCAATATTATGCTACCCGTTATATATGAGTGCGACTCATCCGGACAGGCTTGTCAAGCCCCATATGCATATTCATAATATTAGCGTTTCCCACGGAATTAACGGTTCATGATGTTAGGGACTTTTAATGGCAAGGCTACTCAAAAACTATAATCATGTAATCGGGTCCGGCATACCAAAAGCTACTTGTATTCAGTTTTTAAAACTAGCATGTATCCCCCTCGCGAGGTTTATAAAACAATAAAAGGAGTAAAGGCGATGTTATGAACTCACCGTGAATAAAGGAAGTAGTGTATAACAACAAGTGGAGATAAATAGTCACGCAAGCTCTACGATGAACCTAAAATAGATATACGCTTGTCTTAGGTTTTTAAAATAAACATTGATGCAATTTAGTTATATAAGTTATGATCTTAATTATGCTTGGTACATAATTCCTAGATATTACAAGTTTTAGTTTAGCATTTAAGAGTTATAAAAATTCAAGTAATAATCCTGTATTTGTCCCTAAGTCGAATCATGTATTATAAAAGTCCAAGATTAGCCTAAGGTTCAATTTTTAGCCCAAGGGGCAAGTTTTAGCCAAAAAGTTCACATTAAACCTGAGGGTTCAAAAATATATTAGGTGGTCCAAAAATGTATCAAAGGTCCAATTTTTATAAAGTTTAAAACATGTTTATACTTTTTATACCAATGCTGATGGAAATTTTAGTAACTTGTTTACTTCCAAAAATCCGTTACTTGCAAACCGTAAGTCGAAAAATTAAGTTCTTTATATCCCCGGAAAGGTATTCATCTGTAATAACATGTTTTGTGGGTCCCACTTGGTCAAAAATTACATAGCAGTAGCTAAATTATCAATTTGTCCATTCTATTCAGTCCAGCAGTTTTCATAATTACAACAGTCCCACTGAAAATACAATATCTGGAGTTCTACTAATCAAAATGATCCCATTCTTGCGGCCACATTTAAGTTAAGATGTTATCTACAACTTTAATTCTTTGAGTAACAGTGGGTTATTCACAAAAAAAATGACTTTTGTACGTTTCAAATCTGTTACTCAGGTTGTGACATGTTTTACGAAAACATTTATAATTTAATCATCGTAATGAGTTATTCAATGAAATTCCCGTCAAAACGACCGAAAGACATAGATCTAAAACCTCATATTTTTAGTTTATGCCCAATGTTTACTGATTAGTACAGTTTACTCAATCTTTTCCGTTGGTTCAGAATCACAGTGTGCAGGTCTAGTCCTTTAGGGTTTTCATTGTGTTTTAAACCATGTACCAAGCCTATCTAAGCATAATAACTTATATAATGTTGAAATACACCAAGATATATAATTTTTACAGTAGTGAAATGATAAAAATAAATAAAGTTGGTGAGGAGTTTCTTACAAAAGTGATGAACAAGATTTGATGACAAGAAGAAAGGACTAGTGGTCTTCCAACAACACCACCAATGAGTAACCTTTGAGAGCACCAAAAGGAGAGCTTTTAGAGGATCATGGAGAACTTCAATCTACAGCCACAATATCACATTGTGAGAAAAAAATATAGTAGAAAGAAGATCTTGAAGGATGATAAATAGAGATCAAGATTTAGGCTACAATACTTGTACCTTTTCTCTAATTCATGATCACTAGATTTTCTTGTCACCAACACTTCTTGGAAGATCTTGAGTACTTGAAAACTTGAGATTATTCACCAACAAAACTCTTGGAGTGAATACCTACAAGAAGCAAAAGATCAAGGATTGAGTTAGCATCAATAGACCACCATTCTTGTAAAAAAAATTCAATAGAAAAATCAAGATACAATGGTCCTTGTGAGCTTTGATACCCACGGAAAGGAGAGGGCTAAGGAGTGCAGATTTTTTATCTTCTTTGCATGTAATTGAGTTAGTGGAAGTGAGATAGTGAAGTATAGGTTGCTTATGGATGTTTAACTCAACACTTGGACTAACTATTGGACATGTGTTGAGGCTAGGGCTCTATGTAGGCGTTACATACTATGTAACTAGCTACACAATGCAGATTTTTGGTTAGTGATGAATATAGAGTGGTTTGTGTAGTGTTGGTTGCTCCCGGTACTCAAACGTAGGGTTTTTAAGACACGTAACGCAATACCGGGTAACGTAAAAATATAAAAACTTCCAAAAATATTGAAATTTGTTTTCAAGACACATTTTTGTAATTTAGATGTGTAGTGAGATCATCGGAAGGTTTAGATGTGGTTAGAACATAAAAACGAGGGTTTAGAACGCGTAAGACGTAAAAGGTGCAAGGTTTACGTAAAAATGGAAAAAGTGAGAACTGACTTTTAAAATAGGATAATAATGACATGAATTTGCGAAAGGTTACAGTACCTACCCCTTAAGAGAGCGTCGTCCCGGCGCTCAATTCGCTTTATCCCCCGAAGGTTTACTTGCGAAGAGATGAGGATACTTGCTCTTGATTTGATCTTCGCGCTCCCATGTGAATTCAGGTCCTCGTCGGGTATTCCAACAAACCTTGACAATGGGGATGCGACTTTGCTTGAGCTTCTTCACTTCATGATCCACGATCTCAATCGATTCTTCGATGAAGTGTAGCTTGTCATCGATTCGAAGTTCCTTTAATGGAATGATGAGACTTTCGTCTGACAAACACTTCTTAAGATTAGAAACGTGGAAAGTGTTGTGAATGCCCTGAAGTTCTTCCGTTAGCTCTAACTTGTATGCAACTAGACCAACCCTAGCTAGGATCTTGAATGGTCCAATATATCGTGGACTTAGCTTTCCACGTTTACCGAAACGAACTACACCCTTCCATGGCGAGACCTTGAGCATAACTCTATCACTAACATTAAACTCCAAAGGTCTATGTCTACCATCTGCATAGCTTTTCTGGCGACTACGAGCAGTTAGTAAACGGTCTTTGATTTTGAATATCTTTTCCATTGTTTCACGAATTATCTCTGGACCCGTGAGTTGGCTATCCCCAACTTCGTTCCAGAAAACCGGTGATCTGCATCTTCGTCCGTAAAGAGCTTCAAATGGTGCCATCTTAATGCTTGAGTGATAACTGTTGTTATAGGAGAATTCGGCTAATGGCAAATGTCGATCCCAACTACTCCCAAAGTCGATCACACACGCCCGCAACATATCTTCTAAAGTTTGTATCGTTCTTTCACTCTGACCATCCGTCTGTGGGTGGTACGCCGTACTCATATCTAGCTTTGTATCCAAGGCATCCTGGAGTGACTTCCAAAACCTTGATGTAAACCGGCTATCTCTGTCAGATATGATTGATATAGGTATAAAAGTACAGTTGAGCAAGCTTCTCCATGCTGTAAGTCTCCTTTATTGGTAGGAAATGAGCAGATTTTGTCAAACGATCCACAATGACCCAAATCGCATCATAACCACTTGAAGTTCTAGGGAGCTTAGTAATGAAATCCATGGTGATTCTCTCCCATTTCCAAACTGGAATCTCGGGTTGTTGAAGGAGTCCAGCCGGCTTTTGGTGTTCCGCCTTAACTTTTGCACACGTCAAACATTTGCCAACATAGGTAGCGATCTCAGCCTTCATGTTCGGCCACCAGTACAACTGTTTCAAATCATGGTACATTTTATCTGACCCCGGATGAATAGAGTATTTGGATTTATGAGACTCGTGAATGATCAAGTCTCTCAAACCTCCAAATATTGGTAACCAAACACGTCTATTAAACAATCGGGTTCCATCAGAACGAGTTTCGAATATGGGTTTTATCCCTCTTCCCAGATTTTCAGCCTTCACATTTTCTTCTTTTATTGCTTCCGCTTGAGCTTCAAGAATCTGCTCGGGTAACTTAGGAAGGACCATCATTACCAGTGATCTTACACGTAATGGTTTTGCCCTTTCCTTTCTGCTTAAAGCGTCTGCCACTACGTTCGCCTTCCCCGGGTGATAACGGATGTCGCAATCATAATCCCTCATGAGTTCAATCCATCTTCGTTGCCTCATGTTGAGCTCTTTTTGGTCTAGAATGTATTGGAGACTCTTGTGATCAGTATACACAGTACACTTTGTACCATACAAGTAGTGCCTCCATAGCCTAAGAGCAAAAACCACAGCACCCAATTCTAGATCGTGGGTAGTATAGTTTTCTTCATGAGTCTTCAATTGTCGTGAAGCATATGCTATGACCTTTTTTCGTTGCATCAGTACAGCTCCATAACCTTTGATTGACGCGTCACAATAAACCACAAAATCTTCCTTCCCATCTGGCAAAGCTAATATTGGCGCACTACAAAGCTCCTGTTTTAGTATTTGAAAGGCTTCTTCTTCGTCTTCACCCCACTCATACTTCTTATTTTTCTGAGTCAACTTAGTGAGAGGTTTGGCTATTATAGAAAACCCTTCGATGAATCTTCGGTAATAGCCAGCAAGTCCTAAGAATTGCCTCACTTTTGTTGGTGTCGTCGGTGGAGACCAATTCTTAATAGCCTCAATCTTTGCAGGATCTACATGAACACCATTGCTATTGATTACATGACCGAGAAATTATACGGATTCCTGCCAAAAATCACATTTCGAGAACTTCGCATACAATTGCTCTTCCTTGAGTAACTCCAAGATAATCTTCAAGTGTTTCACATGTTCTTCCTTGTTTTGGAGTAAATCAAAATGTCATCAATAAACACGATCACAAACTTGTCGAGGTACGGTTTGCACACACGATTCATCAAGTCCATAAATACTGCAGGTGCATTGGTCAACCCAAACGGCATCACTTTGAACTCGTAGTGACCTTACCGAGTTCTAAACGCAGTAATTGGAGTGTCTTCTTCCCGAATACGAAGTTGGTGATAACCTGATCGCAGGTCGATTTTGGAATGCACGCTTGAGCCTTGAAGTTGATCAAATAGATCATCAATTCTCGGAAGTGGATAACGATTCTTGATCGTTAATTTGTTAAGCTCCCGGTAATCGATACACATTCGAAAGGATCCGTCCTTCTTTTTCACAAATAGCACCGGAGCTCCCCAAGGTGACGAGCTCGGTCGAATGAACCCTTTTTTAGATAATTCTTGTAATTGTTCCGATAGCTCCTTCATTTCTGATGGTGCCAGTCGATAAGGTGCACGTGCCACTGGTGCAGCACCAGGCACTAATTCGATTCGGAACTCTACTTGTCGAGGAGGTGGAAGTCCCGAAGATCATCAGGAAATACTTCAGGAAAATCCCGAACAACAGGTACATCCTCTAGTCATTTTTCAACTGCCTCTTTCACTGTCACTTGTGCTAGAAACATCTGGCACCCTTGCTCAATGTACCTTTGAGCCTGGATACGAGTTACGATTTTTAATTGAGACCCATCTCTATCACCTCTGATTAGTAGTGTTTTGTTGTTGTGTGGAATACGAACAACTTTTTCACCACAGGCAATAATCGCGTTTAGATCGGATAACCAATCCATTCCAATAATGACATCAAAAGTACCAAGTTCAATTGGCATGAGGTCAATACTAAATGGGTGGCTCGCGAGATTTATGGTACAACCCTTCAGAATAGAATTTGTACTAACCAATTTCCCATCGGCTAATTCAACTTCATAACTATAGTTTAACTTAACCGGGTTAATATTTATCAATGCGCTAAAACCAGTTGACACAAAGCTTTTGTCCGAATCCGAATCAAATAAAACTTTTGCATAATGATTATTAAGAAGAAACGTACCCGTCACGACATTCGGGCCTTGAGGTTCCACATTTCCCATCACATACGCACGACCACGAGCATTACCGGCTTGATCCTTCCCCTTCTTCGGGCAGTTGTTACTGTAGTGCCCTTTTTCTCCATAGCCATAACAAGTTATAATTCGTTGTGCATTAGCACCAGTAGCAATAGCCTTACCTTATAGTTTGCCGCTACATGACCTTGATTTCCACAAATGTTACATTTCACACTACAGTGGCCAGTGTGATGTTTCTTACAGCGATTACAGTGAGGATGAGGTCCATTGTAACAACCTCTCCCAGTTGGGGCTTCAGTCATTGCCCTCACATTTTCTCGCCTTCTGTTCTGCTGCTGATGATGATCATTGTTGCGGCCTTGAGTGTTGTTGTCGTTTCTCCTCTTATCATCATTCCACCTTCTCTTGTTTTGGTTGTTGTTGTTAGCATTGCGAGTCGCCTCATCCTCCACTACTTGTGCCATAAGTTTTTGAGTAACACGAATGGCTTCATCCAGAGTGTTAGGATTTACGGCAGTCACGTTCCCCTTAATGCTTCGGGGAAGACCTTTAAGAAAAGCTTCTAATTTCCTTTCAAATTCAGGTAGCACACTTGGACACAAAACTTCTAACTCTTGGAACCTTCTGATGTAAGTTTCAATATCATTGCCTTTGAACTTTAGATAGTAGAATTCCGTCTCAAGTCTTCTTATTTCACTCCGAGTACAGAACTTTTCAGTCATCTTTTTCTTGAGATCGGACCACGTGGTTGCATAAGCCGCTTCAATCCCAATGGGTTGAGCATAAGAGTTCCATCATGATTTGGCGTGTTCTTGTAGAGTACCTGTTGCATACTTGACTTTACATTCCTCTGAGCAGTTACTAAGCATGAACGCAGTCTCACAACTTTCAAACCAATGTATCAATGCAACCGCCCCTTCAGTTCCCTTGAACTTAGTGGGATCACAACCCAAGAATTGCTTGAAGGTACAACCACGTGCTACAGGGTTACCAGCAGCCCCGTCGGCTCCAGCACCGCCGCCAGCAGCCCCATTAGCCCTTATAGCGCGATCCTCGACTAAAGCCGCGGCCACACTATCAGCAACTAACTTTCGGATAGCTGCGTCGGACATTCTCTTTGGTGGCATGATTCTATCACAACATAAGAAAATTTTGATGAGTAATCATACAATGACATAGATATAATCATGTACGAGTAAACCGAATATTAAAGAGATTATAACAATATAAAGTGGAGTTTAAGAAATGACAACTTCATCATTACATACAAAAGATTAATACATGGTTCGATCGTATTACAAAATTTGACAAAGTCATCATAATTAACGATAATAGTTCTACTAACTGATACATTCAGTTTAGCAATTACAAGATGAAGAACAACAACGAAATACAACAATAGAAATAAAATACATAGAATACTAAGAGTCACGAGGGGACCCTCGTGGCTCGAGTGGTGGAGTCTCCCCAAAAACAGCCAACACATCAACAACATCACATGACCTCTCATTAATCATCCTCACTCTAAGCACCTCCTCCCAATGTGAGTAGGCCCAGCGCCTCATTTCATAAAAATCCTTCTCAAGTCTTTCATTATACATATCAGCAAACATTAAAGCCAACCCCTTGTCTTCCAACTTATGTTTCAATCTCTTATTTTCAACTCTAAGACCCTCATTATCTAATTCTCGAACACGCTTACCCAACATAGCCACTTCACGGTCTGTCTTGTCAACATGATGTTCTACTACCCCCAAATCAAAGTCGAGCAACTCCATTCGTCCATGCCCAATTTTGTCCCTAGATATAGCACTAGCATCCTCGAGCTCTCTTACCCTCATTTTACTCTCTAAAAGTCTAACTCTACCATGAATAGAGTTAATATCCCTCCTCATATACCCAGGTACTAAATCCTCGGGCTCATAAGCAGTGGGAGCAGCCGAAGATGATCCACCCCTCTCGTGGATAATCCTAGGAAATCGGCGTTCCAAGAGGGGAACCTGTCTAATGGTGCCAACAGTGGCAGCCTCTTCAACCTCAGGTTCTGAATCAGATGAAGTGTCAGGTATAGATGGTGGTGGATAAGGAGAAGCAGGTGCCTCATAAGGATAGATAAGTTCAGGTTCATCACCCTCTTCATCTGAACTCGCATTATGGAGTATCAACACATTCCCCTCTTCTTCCTCTTCTTGTTCCTCTTCCTCTTCCTCTTCTTCTTCTTCTTGATTTTCAAGATCATTATTAGGGAAGCCGAATACGTGATTAGGTGATGGAGGAACTGGTAGAGGTTCTTCCGGTGCAAGCTCGGGTTGAGCTGGCTCGTCTTCCGGAATGTCTACCTCATGATCAGGTGGGAGTGGAAGTGCCATGATGAATCTGAAAAATCATATATATACATATAATTAGTATCAAGAAAAGAAATATTATCATGAAAATAATATTTGTGTAAGTAAGTGAGTGAATAATGATGCTTTGTGAACAAGCAAGATGATCGATAAATATTACATATACAAATGATAATATTTATTTTACGCATACGCATAACAACGGTGCAATCAAGAGATGTGCATAAAGTTTTTGAATAATAAACAAAATAATAATAATGTTTACTAATAGCATAAATAATAAGGAATCTTGTGCATAAAGATTTTATATTTATAAGTGATATTTCGCGGATTAAAGGTAGAGTTAAGAAATAATTATAATGTTTATATAATTATTATAGAATGATCAAGATATATATATACGAGGGAGAATTAGGAAGCTCGGGAGTAGGCGCACATGGATATCGATCAAGATGATGGAGGCTCATGTTTTTGAAGAAAAGTATAAGTAAAAATGATTATAGTCTAGGTTTTTAAAACAAAAGACCTAGTTCACTATAATTTGTGCTCTGGTACCAATCTATAACACCCCCATTTTAGCTATGCAGCGGAATACAACATAGGGTGCTATATATTAGTCACATTTTACAATTATAGTAAACAACTTTAAAACAAAGTCGTTTTTAAAATTCACATTCGATAATTCATCAGAGTCAACAAGGTCCCAAAAGTTTTTGACATAGTCAAAAGATACATAAGTTTTAGAAGTTTAGATCATTATCGAATGAAAACTTTTATTTTAAACGTGAGCCATCATATAGATATCCATTCCTTGCGTCGCCCATCCAAGCCGAAAGTCACTTAAGGACCTGAGATAAAACATGCTAAAAAGTCAACATAAAGTTGAGTGAATTCATAGAGTTTAATAAGTAATAAGTTGAATACAAGTATTTTTCATCGGGCGACAAGTAATGCATATACAAGTCGTATAATATGATTATAGTATCAAGCTCATGACCCCGAACCTTGACGTAATTTAAAATGCCCTAAAGAGGTAAGTTTGCCAATTTACCTAAATTTCTCAATATTATGCTACCCGTTATATATGAGTGCGACTCATCCGGACAGGCTTGTCAAGTCCCATATGCATATTCATAATATTAGCGTTTCCCACGGAATTAACGGTTCATGATGTTAGGGACTTTTAATGGCAAGGCTACTCAAAAACAATATTCATGTAATCGGGTCCAGCATACCAAATGCTACTTGTATTCAGTTTTTAAAACTAGCATGTATCCCCCTCGCGAGGTTTATAAAACATTAAAAAGAGTAAAGGCGAGGCTATGAACTCACCGTGAATCAAGGAAGTAGTGTACAACAACAAGTGGAGATAAATAGTCACGCAAGCTCTACGATGAACCTAAAATAGATATACGCTTGTCTTAGGTTTTTAAAATAAACATTGATGCAATTTAGTTATATAAGTTATGATCTTAATTATGCTTGGTACATAATTCCTAGATATTACAAGTTTTAGTTTAGCATTTAAGAGTTATAAAAATTCAAGTAATAACCCTATATTTGTCCCTAAGTCCAATCATGTATTATAAAAGTCCAAGATTAGCCTAAGGTTCAATTTTTAGCCCATGGGTCAAGTTTTAGCCAAAAAGTTCACATTAAACCTGAGGGTTCAAAAAAGTATTAGGTGGTCCAAAAATGTATCAAAGGTTCAATTTTTATAAAGTTTAAAACATGTTTATACTTTTTATACCAATGCTGATGGAAATTTGAGTAACTTGTTTACTTCCAAAAATCCGTTACTTGCAAACCGTAAGTCGAAAAATTAAGTTCTTTATATCCCCGGAAAGGTATTCATCTGTAATAATATGTTTTGTGGGTCCCACTTGGTCAAAAATTACATAGAAGCAGCTAAATTATCAATTTGTCCATTCTATTCAGTCCAGCAGTTTTCATAATTACCATAGTCCCACTAAAAATAGAATATCTGGAGTTCTACTAATCAAAACGATCCCATTCTTACGGCCACGTTTAAGTTAAGAGGTTATCTGCAACTTTTATTCTTTAAGTAACAGTGGGTTATTCACAAAAAAAATGACTTTTGTACGTTTCAAATCTGTTACTCAGGTTGTGACATGTTTTATGAAAACATTTATAATTTAATCATCGTAATGAGTTATTCAATGAAATTCCCGTCAAAACGACCGCAAGACATAGATCTAAAACCTCATATTTTTAGTTTATGACCAATGTTTACTGATTAGTATAGTTTACTCAATCTTTTCCGTTGGTCCTGAATCACAGTGTGCAGGTCTAGTCCTTTAGGGTTTTCATTGTGTTTTAAACCATGTACCAAGCCTATCTAAGCATAATAACTTATATAATGTTCAAATACACCAAGATAAATAATTTTTACAGTAGTGAAATGATAAAAATAAATAAAGTTGGTGAGGAGTTTCTTACAAAAGTGATGAACAAGATTTGATGACAAGAAGAAAGGACTAGTGGTCTTCCAACAACACCACCAATGAGTAACCTTTGAGAGCACCAAAAGGAGAGCTTTTAGAGGATCATGGAGAACTTCAATCTACAGCCACAATATCACTTTGTGAGCCAAAAATATAGTAGAAAGATGATCTTGAAGGATGATAAATAGAGATCAAGATTTAGGCTACAATACTTGTACCTTTTCTCTAATTCATGATCACTAGATTTTCTTGTCACCAATACTTCTTGGAAGATCTTGAGTACTTGAAAACTTGAGATTATTCACCAACAAAACTCTTGGAGTGAATACCTACAAGAAGCAAAAGATCAAGGATTGAGTTAGCATCAATAGACCACCATTCTTGTACAAAATTTTAAATAGAAAAATCAAGATACAATGGTCCTTGTGAGCTTGGATACCCACGGCAAGGAGAGGGCTAAGGAGTGCAGATTTTTTATCTTCTTTGCATGTAATTGAGTTAGTGGAAGTGAGATAGTGAAGTATAGGTTGCTTATGGATGTTTAACTCAACACTTGGACTAACTATTGGACATGTGTTGAGGCTAGGGCTCTATGTAGGCGTTACATACTATGTAACTAGCTACACAATGCAGATTTTTGGTTAGTGATGAATATAGAGTGGTTTGTGAAGTGTTGGTTGCTCCCGGTACTCAAACGTAGGGTTTTTAAGACACGTAACGCAATACCGGGTAACGTAAAAATATAAAAACTTCCAAAAATATTGAAATTTGTTTTCAAGACATATTTTTGTAATTTAGATGAGTAGTGAGATCATCGGATGGTTTAGATGTGGTTAGAACATAAAAACGAGGGTTTAGAACGCGTAAGACGTAAAAGGTGCAAGGTTTACGTAAAAATGGAAAAAGTGAGAAGTGACTTTTAAAATAGGATAATAATGACATGAATTTACGAAAGGTTACACAAACGTATCAAACATTTACAATTTTATATTGGTTTAATTTGTGACTGGTACTAGCAGTACTAACTTTATACTAGCAGTACTAAATTTCACTAGCAGCTGTACCTTTTGTACTAGTAGTGGTAAATACTTGGTTTACTTATGAACAAATGATTTGATGCTTATATTGGTTTAATTTGTGACTTGTAGGATACATACGTTACCATTTGACCTCAACAATAGCATGGACAAGTCTTGGATGAAAACTAGTAGGACCAAGAAACAATATATTGCTGGAGTACACGCGTTTATTAAGTATGCAGAACACAACTTGCAGAAGATGATGAACATCGACCCACGAGGTAATAAACAACAGCTTAAGATGCCATGTCCGTGTATCTCATGTTTAAATCGCATAGAGCATAAAGTGGAGGATGTGCAGTTCCATTTATTCTGCCACGGGATTAATCAAAGCTACACAAAATGGGATAAACATGGAGAAAATGATGAGCAAGCAACAACTGCCCAAATACCTGTTAATGCTACAACAGAGGAGTTTGTTGACGACACGGATTTCGACATGGATTTTGTTCCAGAAATTCCAACAGATGGCCCAGCAACAGTGAACATGGTTAATGCTGCAAAAGAATGTTTTGATGAGGATAACCTTGCCAAGTTTCAACAACTATTATTAGACGCGGAGAAGCCACTTTACGAAGGATGTCCTGACTTCACAAAGTTGTCCGCAATAGTTAAACTACTCAACTTGAAGAGTAAGTATGGAGCTTCTGATAAGTTCTTTACTGAATTACTAGGATTGTTGAAAAAGATGCTACCTGCTGGTAACGAAATGGTTGAAAAAACTTATGAGGCAAAAAAACTAGTGAGAATGATGGGATCAGGATACAAAAAGATACATGTATGTAGCAACAACTACATTCTTTACTAGAAGGTTAACAAGGAGTTGACTGTTTGTCCAACTTGTGGGACATCAAGATGGAAGGTGGATAGTAAGACACATAAAGTGTACGAAAACATTCCGGCAAAGGTAATGTGGTACTTTCCAATTATACCAAGACTGCAACTCCTCTTTAAGTTAGAAAGTATTTCAGAAGATCTAACATGGCACGCAACAAGGAGGATAACAGATGGTGTTTTATGTCACCCCGTAGATTCACAGGCATGGCGTACCATAGATGAAAAATTCCCCAAAATTGCTGAAGATCCGAGAAATCTACGGCTAGGTATATCGGCTGATGGGGTTGACGTCAACTCAGGAAATAGGCATCACAGTGTATGGCCAGTTTTATCTGTCATATACAACCTTCCTCCATGGTTGTGTATGAAAAGAAAGTTTATCATGCTTTCGGTATTGATATCGGGATACCCGGGAAATGATATCGATGTATTTTTAGAACCGTTGGTTGATGATCTGCATACCTTATTCGAGGAAGGGGTTGATACATACGATGCTTCTAAAAAAGAAAACTTTAATCTGCGTGCCATTGTGTTATGGACGATAAATGATTACCCTGCACTTGGTACATTATGTGGCTGCCCATACAGTGGATTCAAAGATTGTGTAGTATGTGGGAAAGATACACACTGTGTTAGACTTTCCGCCTCATCCAAGCAAAGTTATGCTGGACACAGACGATATCTACCATACAACCATCCGTTCAGAATGCAAAGGAAGGCGTTTAATGGACAAGAAGAACCACGTCATGCTCCAAATCCATTGACCGGGGAACAAATATACAACGAGGTACAACATATTGAAAATAAGTGGGGAAAAGGAAAAACCTCGAAAAAACAAGATAAAGATACCAGAGGCAGAGGTGGGAAGATTAAAAAGCAGAAAAGGAAAACAACAGAAGAAGAGGGCAGTTCAAGCCAAGTAAATGAAGCATATTGGAAGAAATTCAACATTTGGTATCGAAAGCTAAGGTATTGGAGGCATCATTCTGTTCCGCATTGTATTGACTTCATGCATGTAGAAAAGAATGTTGGTGAGAGTCTACTCGGAACTTTGCTGAATGTTCCTGGAAAGACAAAAGATGGAATGAATGCTCGACTGGATCTGGAAGAGTTGGGGATAAAAGAAGAGTTGTTTGCTAGGCAAGAAGCAGACAAAACAACACTACCTCCAGCAGGTTACACATTAACAAATACTGAAAAAGACATCTTTTGTGAAACGTTAAGCAACATCAGGGTACCACAAGGCTATTGTTCAAATTTCTCTAGTTTGGTCAGCTTAAATGATAGGAAGCTCATTGGCCTTAAATTGCATGACTATCACATGCTAATGCAGGAGTTTTTACCCATTGCTATACGTTCAGTCATGCACCCGCCCACATGATATGCTATTATCAGGTTTTGCTTTTTCTTTAAATCTATATGTAGGAAAGAAATCAGCTTGCAAGAACTAGATAAGATGCAAGAAGAACTTGTTGTTACACTGTGCTTACTCGCGAAGTTCTTTCCTCCGTCATTTTTTGATATTATGATACACTTGACTGTGCACCTAACTAGGGAGGTAAAATTATGTGGTCCCATATGCTTTCGGTGGATGTATCCCTTCGAAAGATGTATGAAGGTTATTAAAGGACATGTGCAAAACAGAAATAGACTAGAGGGATGCATTGCCGAAGAGATTATTGCGGAAGAAACAATAGAGTTTTTTAGCGAATATCATAAAACCATGAAAACTATTGTTATCCCAGCTGATAAACATGTAACCAATGAAGTTGAGGACGGAAAGCCATTGTCAGTCGGCAAACCAAGTGAAGTTTCCGGAGAATCCTTTCAGAAAGCACATTTGTATGTAATACAAAATACAGATGAAATTCAACCGTATATCGAGTAACTATTACTAACACATGTCGATTTCGTTGCTTAAAATGTTCTATCAAATATAATAATCAAAGACATTTATTTGTTTCAGGCGACACAAGGAAGTTTTGAAAGGAAAAAACCCAGGTAAAAAATTGGCATTGCTGGAGAATGAGCACAGTAAATCTTTTGCTAAGTGGTTACTCGAAGAGGTAATTACTTGTATGTTTTTTATAATTGTTTGTTTGTTTCTATCATCATAATTGTCCCTCCTGTATATATGACATTATATAGAGGTCGACCAGCACACCATTTCATTATCCCAAACACTCCTATTCTTTAATTGTTTGTTTGTTGTTCCTGCAATTTAAAGGTAATATATACTTGTAATGAAATTCAGGTTGAGAGAGAGTTAGCGATATCCAATGATAGTGTATCAGAAACTGTGAGGTGGATATCATTTGGACCACGCGCCAGCGTAGTGAAATACGAGGCGTATAACATCAATGGGTATACATTTCATACGAAAAGTAATGATGGCATAGTTTACCAGAACAGTAGGGTTAGTGTTGAGTCAGTAGATGTGCACATATCCAAAAAAGAAGTTGCAACCATAAGAAAAACATCTTATTATGGGGTTTTACAGGAGATATGGGTACTAGATAACCGTTTCAGGAAACTCCTCTTTTCAAATGTGATTGGGTTAATCACAAAACTCATGGGGTCAAACGTGATACTCTTGGTTATACGTTGGTAGACCTGAATACTTTTGGCCACAAGGATGATCCGTTCATATTAGCGTCACAAGCAACACAAGTGTTTTATGTGAAAGACCAGGTACAGAAAAATTTGTCCATTGTCTTTATAACACCTACCAAGAATTACAAAGATACATATGACGAAGTCGATGAGGAGTTTAGTACAGTCATTCACGAGCAAAATGAAAAAATATTGCCACGTGTATATAAAGATGACTTGGGAAAGGAATAACGAAGTGACTACTATCGAACCGACATTGAAGGTATTGTTATACGAAAATCCAAGTGAAGCATGTCATGCTGCATTAAGACTGCTAGTGTAATAGTTAACCCTGCTGGTTGAAGTTAAGACTGCTGCTCAAGGCTAAGTGCAAGGTTACTGCTGGTATTGTAAAGTTAGTAATGTTAGATGAATAGCTGTTTTAGTATTAAATAGTTTTTCCTATAATTTAGCCTGTTGTAATGGATTTTGACTCAAAAAAGTCAAGCTTTTCAATGGCAATGAAAATTTTTGCAGTTTTCACTGTTATATGTCCACTTGCAGTCAAGCTTTATTGTATTTTCAGTTTCCATTTATCATGTATATGCACTTGCAGGCACTTTAGTAACATGTTACTTCATTATAAAGTTGAAAATTGACTTTAGAAAGTCAAGTAATCTGGTTCCTAGGGGCAAGTAACATACTTACATACTACTGCATTAAACTAGATAGACTATAAAATCCC
The DNA here is from genome assembly GCA_021014915.2 of Artemisia tridentata subsp. tridentata. Lineage (NCBI taxonomy): Eukaryota > Viridiplantae > Streptophyta > Magnoliopsida > Asterales > Asteraceae > Artemisia > Artemisia tridentata. The sequence continues at coordinate 70,467,308 of CP139501.1, read as the reverse complement.
AGCATTGTAATGGGGCAAATTAAATGAAGAGTCATGACTAACAGTCTGAACTCAAAATATGACTCTATGATTTAGAGACCTAAATAAATACTTCATGTGACCATATGTAACATCTTGAATTTAGTCACACAAACACTCAATGTGACTAATATCAAGGTTAATGATAACTGAGTTCACATTTTGCTATACATATTAGTCACATGAATATTTCACAGTGTGACTATTTTCAATGTATTGGTCACATATAATACCCTTATAATGTGGCCATAAACATAATTTAGATGCACATTTGTGGTATGGTGTGACTATTGTATAGCCTATAGTCACATGATTGTGCTACAATTAAGTGTGACCATACACATTAGGAATAGGCAGGCAAACACACACTTAACTTTAGACACACATATTAACTTACGTGACCATTTGTATCGAATTATGGTCACACTTAATCATGTATACCTATTGTTTTGTGTGACGATATATGACATTTGGTCACACTATTCAAGTGTGTGACATATATTTGTCACTTTTAAATGCATATCGTGACTATGCTTCAAACTTACTTTTCAGTTGTCACACATTTCAAATTCATATGTGGCTAAATTTTCAACAAAAATTAGCAGTCACGCTTAAATAATGTGTGACAAACTTGAGTATATGATTTAGCCACATACATAATTACTTCGTGTGACCATATACGGATTTTGGTCACACTTTTCAATTGCGTGACATATATTTTTCACATATGTATATATATAGTGTGACTAATGTTTCAACCGTATTTGTATCTGTCACATGTCCCAAATTATAAGTGACTAAAAAATCAAAATTTTTTTTACCAGATACGTATTGTCATGAAAATATTCGAATGTGTGGCTATAGTCTCAGATTTAATTCCGAAATGGTCACACAAGTCGGATCAAGTGTGGCTTTTTATTTTATTCTGGTACATTTAGTCACATAAAAAAGCGACTGTGTGGCTGTTCGAAAAACAACATGTGTGACTAAATCCACATTTTGGCGTAGTGTTTGAAGATTATAACAACGCCTTCTTGGAAACCTAAAGTGATTTGAAGATAATAACAAAGTCTTTTTGGAGACTTGAAGTTATTTGAAGATTAGAACGACTCTTTCTTGAAAACTCCGAGAAAATAAGATCAAATGCTAGCTTTTCTCAAGAACACATGAACTTTCTTACAAACTATAAGAGAAGTGCCTTTGATTTTAGGTCTTTGAAGATATAAGAAGTTTTGGTGCTAGAATTTAGGAATTTTTTAGCTTGGTATTTATATGAAAATTTTAGGAGTTAACTATATATTAGGTTAATAATTAACCATGGTTAAGTTTACACTTGTAAGCATCCTAGAGATCAATGGTCAAGATCAAGCCAACAAGCTTGATGACACATGAAAAATGCCACATATGGCTAAAAGGAGGAGGTTAAGAGTTCTAGTTATTTATGTTGTCTTACGGAGTGAGTTTTGGCCCCGTTAATCGCTAACTGTAAGTCGTTTAAGTCATGAAACGTAAAACCAGGGATCGTAAAAATACAAAACTTATAGAAATGATTAAACATGTCAATATACTCATTATTATCTTATAAGAATTAGTGATAAGTTTAATGGGTCGCGAAAACGCGGATAACGCTAGAAACGTAGGTTTAAAACGCGTTAAACATAAAACGTACGAAAGTTGCGTAAAACTGAGAAAAGAAAAATGTAAATTTTCTAATATGATTATAATGAACTTAATAGACTTGAAATGTCTAGGCTAGGCTTAGTCTAGTGTCGGTTGTTGTTAACGTTCTTTAGACCTAAAACCGTAAGTGTTAAAAATCAAGGAATGATTTATAAAATCAAGGAATGATTTTATGGTTAAAGGAGGAGGGAAAATATGTTGACTTTTCCAACAATATAAAAGCTTCTAAACGTCTTATAAAATATGGTGCAGGTATAGGCTAAGGTTGAGGATATGTAAAAGTGCTTAAAATGCAAGTTTAGTTCTGCAAGACACAGGGTCTATTTGGTAACATTTTAACTTAATTGATAGTCCCTATAAAAGACGTATCACAAGATCTAAACTATTAATAACCACGAACACAACTACAACTAATCTTCGTATTAAACTATGAAAGTAAACAACGAGACTAATAATGAATTACGAGAGTAGAAAAGAGATTAAGAGAAACAATAGACGGATGATTCTATTTCACTAATAACTTTGACAGAGCTTACGCACAAGAGAATAGAATACAACAGTAGAAATGAGCACCCTAAGCCTCTATTTATAGTAGAAGATTAGGGCGCCATGTGCTTAGCATATTCTAAGCATATTCTAGAATGATGCTCATTGGATTCTCACATCACATGGGCTACTAATGTGACGTGGGCTTTCTACTAAACATATAGCCCAATATCGTTATGCAACCAAATAAACTAAACATGACTAAGACTTGAATTACAATAAAAAACGTGTTCCCAACAATCTCCCCCTAAGTCTTGGTCATCTTGGTTGCTTGACGTCATCTTTGCTTCTTGGGCTTCTGATGTCTTCATAATCTTTGTTCTTTTTTCTTGATCTGATATGATATGGTATGGTAATGATCTGCCGTTCTCCAATGGTCTTTAGTTCTGGTGTCTTTTCGTCGATTCCATCATGCTCATATGTTCTTCGACTTTCGTTCTTCATATATCACGTAGTTCTCTCTTCGTAAGCTTGATCTTAGACTTGTGAGAGATTAACATACTTGATCTTTGACTTTTCTTGAATTTCTTTGAGCTTTTGTTATTCCATAGTCTTTGTGAGAACTTTGCTTTAGGATATGAGCATGATGGAAAGGTGATGGAACTCCAGGTATTCCTGATTCGCTGCAGGTAAATAATTAGCAATAAATCATCCGGTACTTACAGATTTGGACTTCGAGATCATCAACAGCATAGTGTGAAGACTTTCTCTAATCCAAACCCAGGCCGTTCTGAATCGGATACCCCCGAAAGGGCTTACACAGACACACCGAAGTGCACCCACGATTCAGTGAGTTGCTGGAGATCACCCCACGACTGTAGACCATCTTGGAGCAAACACTAAGCGTAATCAACAAGGGATTACCGAAGTGACCTGCTATCAGGGTTGTTTGATGTTAACCCTGACAGGATTTCCATTCAATCACAGAGAATCACATTTGTGGTTTCTCTCATGAATGTTCTCAACAGATTGCTAAGATCTGCGAAGGACACACCTATAATTTACAACTGGTGTTCTTTTTGTTGAACAGCCAGTGTATACTAAGTGTACCTAAAGATCTTTGATAAATCTCATGGCTCTAGACTCGATTAGTGCACATTTGTTTGGTCATCGGAGGCGTGGAGCAGAGTGCCTCCTTTTCAATATCAACACATCTCGTAGTGAGAGGTCGATAGATGATGAAGGGTTCTCCGTATGAAATGAAACATGTGTCTTTTGAGAGACACCTGAGTGACTAGAAGGTTAGTGCAGTGCGTCAGTGGGTCCATGATGACTTTTATCTTCAATACCGGTGATGCCCAATCAACTAGTAGATTATGTATTGAACCCGGTGTCTGCCCTAAGGTTGAAAAAATGGAGGGCTATTTCTTTTCACACTTTTATTTACTTTTCTTTTTAATTCTTCAACCCCTTCTTTCTCCGTTCATTTCATTTCTCCTTTTTCAATCATACCTAGGACTTTCTAGTTTTAAACTATTGGTGTTGTCCTTGGGTAGATCCCTCCGGCTTTGGCGGATCATAGGACGGTTATTCCTAACCTTAGTCACCTTATAACTCCATGACTATCCTATTGATGCCATAAACCAAACCTTTTGAAAATCTCTCAAAGTGTTTATGATTATGAAAACATATTTTTGTAGGTCACGTAAATATCTCAAACACACACTCGTTATGATAAATAAGCACACGTACTACTACACTAGATTAAGCTACGTATAAAGATGAATAAGCTAACAAGCTAACTAGAGAAGAGAATAAGAAGAATGGAAGGCTTTCAATAAGTCGAATTACACACTAGCAGAGCTTTCGCACAATGCATGAAAAACCAACAATGATAATGCATCCCATGCCTTCTATTTATAGGCAATGGGAGGGGAATAATGCTAAGAATATTCCCTTGCATGTTTCTAGAATAATTTAACTAATGTGGCCGGTCCATGGACTACTAATGGACCGGACCGTAATTACAAACAGTATAGTCCTTAACGTGCAACATTTTGTCTAAATGAACAAGACTTGTAATTAATTAAAACATGTTCCTAACAATCTCCCCTTAAGTCTTGATCATCAATGTTGCTCGACGTTTTCTTTGCTTCTTTGGCTTCCGACGTCTTTATAATCTTTGTTTCTTTGTTCTTGTATAATGATGATATGATGTTGTCTCGATCTGCCAATCTCCAACGTCTTCACGTCTTCTCCATCATGCTCATATGTCTTTGACTTGTTTTCTGCAACTGGTTCTCACTTTTCAATCTTAAAACATGAGAAAGGTTGAAGTGCTTAAACTTTAGACTTTACTATAACATATGTTGAACTTTTGATGTTACTGAGTCTTTGAGAGAACATTTCTTCAAGATATGAACACGATGGAGTCTTGATGGTCGAACTCCAGCTCCTCAGCAGCAGCAGCAGCAACAGCAGCAACAGCACGAACCAACCGGTACTTACAGGCTCAGACTTGAGATCATCAACAGCATAGTGTGAAGACTTTCTCAAATCCTAACCCAGACCGTTCTGAACCGGATTCCCCCGAAAGGGATTACACGGACACACCGAAGTGCACCCACGATTCAGTGAGTTGCTGGAGATCACCCCACGACTGTAGACCGTTTGGAGCAAACACTAAGCGTAACCCACAAGGAGTTACCGAAGTGACCTGCTGACAGAGTTGTTTGATGTTGCTCTGGCAGGATTTCCATTCAATCATTGATAATCACAATTGTGACTTCTCTCATGAATGTTCTCGGCAGATTGCTAAGATCTGCGAAGGACACTTTCTTAATTTTACATCTGCTGCCCATGATGTAGAACAACAGAGTAATACTAAGTGTACCTAAGAGATCTTTTATGAATCTCATAGCTCTAGACTCAATTAGTGCACATTTGTTTGGTCATCGGAGGCGTGGAGCAGATTGCCTCCTTTTCAATATCAACATTTTCGTAATGAGAGGTCGATAGATTATGAAGGGTTCTCCGTGTGAATGAAACAAATGTCTTTTGAGAGACACTTGAGTGGCTTAGAAGGTTTATTAGTGCGTCACTGGGTCCATGATGTCTTTTAGTCTTCAATACCGGTGATGCTCATCAACCAGTAGATTATGAATTGAACCCGGTGTCTGCCCTAAGGTTGAACAAATGGAGGGCTATTTCTTTTCACCCTTTTTCTTTGCTTTTCTTTTTAATTCTTCAACCCCTTCTTTCTCCATTCATTCATATTCTCCTTTTGTATATCATACCTAGGACTTTCTAGTTCTAAACTATTGGTATTGTCGTTGGGTAGATCCTTCCGGCTCTGGCGGATCATAGGACGGTTTTCCCTAACCTTAGTCACCTTATAACTCCATGACTATCCTAATGATGCCATAAACCAAACCATTGAAAATCTCTCAAAGTGTCGATAGTTGTAAAGACATTTTGTTGACACCTTGAGAGTTTGATGATTTTCAGAAATACTCCCCCTTAACATGTGCGCATAAGTAATAAATTTTGAAATTTGCACATGCCGGAAAGAGTTGGCACTTTTGAATTGATTGACTTTCAATGAACCTGATCGTTGCGAGACACGCTTACATCACCAGTTAAACTGGCTTGAAATTATTACCCGTCCAGATCAGATTCAAAGATTATCGCTCGAAAATAGCATACTCATGAGACATCATATTTTAATCATCTTTTACTTCTCCCCCTCAAAAATAGCATACTCATGATGTTTTTGAAAAAAACGTTTATGATTAAAATATGCTGATTTTTGAGTTTTAGGGAAGAATTTCAAGAACATTTATCATTCTTTGAACAAAGATTATATTTTCAAATACTCCCCCTTAACAAGGGAATATTTGTCCTTATGAGCAGAATGTTTGAAAAACTTTGGAAAACATTCTGGTTTTAATTCTGCTCATAAGTAAGAAGCTTTCGCTCCTTTTTCAGGATTGAGGCACTGAAGCGTACCTCAGGGTCCTTTCTTTGAGGTCCGGGTTGTACACTGTTATGTGTGCATAAGCCGTAATGCACAGGCCAATGTGAAGGAATAATTAGAAAAGAATGATGTATCATGATACTATATTCTTACATCAACCGCTGATGAACTCAAATAAGTACATTTTATTACTATCATTTATCCTATTAATTTGACTTGTTTTACTATATTATGTATGAGGATTGATACTTAATCGTTTACTTTTGTAATTCTCAGGTAAAAACAAGCATTTGGTGAAACTTAGCGATTTTGGACTGATTATGGAGCATAACATGCAAGAAGTTAAGAGTCTACTGAAATGAAGAAGATCAAGACTAATCTGCTCCAGATGCGCCGCATCTCACTCTCGACATGCGCCGCATCTCTATCAAGATATCACCAGATACGATCCAAGATACAAGAGGACATGCGCCGCATCTAATCATGGAGTTACGCCGCATCTTCTGGCGGTGTACGAATATTCCTGAATATTATAATCTTGGACCCCACGCGAAGTTAAGTACATGCGCCGCATCTACTTACTAGATGCGCCGCATCTTCCTTCAGACAGAAACTATAAATACCCCAAGACCAGACGAATTTCGTACGAATTATAATATAACCTAAGTCCGAACAGAAGAACTAAAGGACGAATTCAGTCAAGGAGGCAGCACAAGACACACCCAAATCAAAGATACAAGAGCTGTAAGAAGGTGCTGCATGTGTTTAATTCATTAAGTAGTTTTGTTTTATTGTGTTAGCAAACTTTAATTCATCAGGATTGGTGGCTTGTGTAATGTGACAACGAAAGATTGCACTCCCTTTAATACTTGCTTTCCCATCAATTAAAGTTTATATGTTGATGTCTTTGGTTACTACTTATTAGTGCATTGATAACCTCTGTGTTTATTAGTGGCTTGCGGGCATTTGACTGCGGGACATAATGTGGCTCCCATGGTTATTACTAAATTGATCACTTAGGAATAACTTTTAGACATAAGTAATAATTAAGGGTTTACTCGCCGATAAGATTAGGACCAACGAGAAAGGGTTAACTACATACACTTCATATAAAGCTATCAATAAAACAAGTGACAATCTACTTAATCATAAGGACAGCCCTCTTATTGTCTCGAGTATTTATCTGTGTACGTGTGTGCTACTTGCTGATTCGTGCCTATTGGTTTATTTTATTATTTAATTGCAACAAATCGTGCCAGTCTCTCTGGCTGAAACCCCCTTGCGTTAGGATATTAAAATACTGATTAGAATAACGAGATAATACGTTCCACTCTTAGTGATCGACACTCTACTTACCATTATCTTCATACTGACCGGGTACACTGCTCGTTAAGTGTGTGTGTTATTGATAAGTCGGCTAAATATAAATTTAAAACTTGAGTAGGCATTAAAACTGCTAAACCGCAACGACACATCACGCGCATCAAGTTTTTTGGCGCCGCTGCCGGGGAGTGAATTGTTATTATCTGTTAATTTAATTAGTATTTTAATTAGGTTTTTTTTTTTATTAGATTAATTACATCATTGTATTATTTTGCATATTTGTTGTATTGTGTGTTAATTGTTTTCTTTTATTTTTGTGTGTTTATTTTCGTTTGTGTGTTTAATTTTTGTTTTTATTTTTCGTATTTTTCTGTTCTGCTATCGTTGTACTGTGCTAAATCAAATGATACGGCGCATCTGATCTCTCAGATACGGTGTATTGCGTTTAATTTTTTTTAAAAATACAACGCGTTTAATTAATTCGATACGACGCATCTTTTCCCCAAGATACGGCGTATCTGTTTTTAATACGAATTTTTTTTTAAAAAAAAGCAATAAAGTAATACGACGCATCTGCTTTTGCAGATACGGCGTTTCTGTTTTTTAATAAAAAAAAAATTTCTAAACGTTAACGCCATACGACGCATCTGCTTTTGCAGATACGGCGTATCTTTTATTTTAATTAAAAACAGTTTGCGAATTATTAAACAGATACGGCGTATCGATCTCTATCGATACGGCGCATCTTTCTGAATCAAAAATCGATATTTATTTTTAAACGTAACGAAAATACGGCGCATTAACTTTCGTTAATACGACGCATTTAATTTTAATTAGATAAGCTGATTTTTGATTAATTAATTCGATACGGCGCATTCTTAAATTCTAAGCGGCGTATCTATTTTCTGGATAAAGTCTGATTAAATTTTAACGTATTAAGATACGGCGTATCCAACTTTTTGGATACGGCGCATCGTCTGCAGATATCAGTAACTTTAATTTTTCGTATTCCGTTTTCGTTATTAATTATCTGATATACTACTTTCTCGAGCATACCCTACTGATATTTTTGTGTTGATTTCAGGAAGTGCATGACCAGGAGTTCTACGAAGAACTTGATTCAACCTTTCGAAGATCCTGAACGAGCCCTACATTCGCTTAAAAGGCTTTTCAACACAAGAAGCTTTGATCTTTCAAGTTCACTCGAGCTTGATTACTTTTCTGAAGAAAAAGAGGAAGTTGAAACAGAAACAATGGGCGAAAACACTACTATGGAGGAATACATGAACAATACCCGTGCTGATTACACTTCAGGAGTTGCTAGACCTAAGTTTGATGATAAGTCAAAATTTGAGTTGAAGGGTCAGTTTCTCAAAGAGCTAAGAGAGAATGCTTTCAGTGGGACGGAACAAGAGGATGCTAATGAGCATGTTGAAAAGGTCCTGGAGATTGCAGATTTGTTTACTTCAGAAGGAGTCAATACCGATCAACTCATGCTAAGAATCTTTCCAATCTCACTAAAAGGAGCTGCTAACAAGTGGCTAAGGAATGAACCTGCTAGTTCAATCACTACATGGGAAGGTTTGAAGAGCAAATTCCTGAAGAGATATTGTCCACCTGCTAAGACTGCTAAAAAGATGGAGGCTATCAATAGTTTCAAGCAAGAGCCTGATGAAACCCTTTATCAAGCTTGGGAACGGTTTAAAGATTTATTAATAAAATGTCCTCAACACTATCTAACCCCTATGCAGGAAATAATATTGTTTTATCAAGGATTGGACGTGCCTACAAGACAGATTTTGGATGCTAAGGGAGCTGTACCTCAAATGAGTGCAACCAATGCTAGGAAAGCAATCCAAGATGCTGCTGATCATTCCCAAAAATGGCACGATGGGACGTCTACTAGATCTAAGAGCAGCACTAATTTTGACGGGATTGCTGCTATTCAAGCTCAATTGGATAAAATTAGTAGAGAGATGAAGAAGCGAGATGAAAGAGCATATGCTGCCCAAGTTGGATGTGAAAAGTGCGAAGGACCTCACTACACTAAAGATTACCCGAACAAGAATGAAAGTGAGACATTTGAAGAAGCATATTACACCCAATTTGGACAACCATTCCGACCTTCAGGAAGATTTAGGGAAGCTAGTCCGGGATTCTATCAAAAGAACAACTTCAATCCCGCTTATCAACAGAGGAGGCAGACTTCAGACGATACTTTAAAGCAAATTATGGCCGATGCTGCTAAAAGACATGAAGAGAATACTGCTATGATCAAAGAAATTCGAGCTTCAACGGACACTACTACAAGAAATCAAGGAGCTTCGATCAAAGCATTGGAACAACAAATTGGTCAAATGAGCAAAGTTCTTCAAGAAAGGGGATATGGAAGTTTACCGAGCTCAACTGAAACCAACCCAAGAGATCATGTCAAGGCCATAAGCACCACTGAAGAAGTCACTCCTAATATACCTAGAAGATCGATGAATGGTAATGATGGTGCAAGACCCGAATTTTTCTTTAATTCTTCAATCAGCTTAAGGAGACTACTAAAAGAAAAGACAAAGATTGAAGAGGAGATCAAGGCAACAATGAAAGAAGAGAGCTCTGCAACCGACTTAAATGCCTTGCCTCATAAAGAAAGAGACCCAGGAAGTTTTACTCTACCTTGTTCTATTAATAATATATCTTTCAATAATGTGTTAGCTGACTTAGGAGCTAGTGTTAGTGTTATGCCTCTTAAGACATTCGCTACCCTAGGACTAGGAAAATTAGCACCAACTAAATTACTTATTGAATTGGCTGATAAAACGGTAAAACGACCTGAAGGGATTGCTAATAATGTGCTAGTTAAGATTGAGCAGTTTATTTTTCCCGTAGACTTTGTTATACTAGACATGCCCGAGGATGTTAAGATTCCTTTAATCCTCGGAAGACCTTTCTTGTCTACTGCCCATGCTAAGATTGATGTGTTTAAGAGAAAAATCTCATTAAGGGTAGGGAATAATAAACTAGTCTATAAGTGCCAAGATCCGGTTAAAAGCATAATTAGAGGTGTTTATGTGCTAGGATTAAGAGAGCGTATGGACCTCGATCTTGAAGCTAGACTTATGGGAGAAACATTGATTCAAAACAACTCAACTAATCCTAATCATGAGAACTTTGAGGAATTCATTGACCTTAATGTACCCACCAAACTTAGACGCAATGTTGTTAATGATTCTGATGATGAGTGGTATGATTGTGTAGTAATTAATAAACGTAGGAGAGTAGTTGAGAAAACGAATTTGAACAATGATGTGTTTATTGAACTACCACCCCACCTTGCTTATTTGTGCCTATATGATAATAAGAATTTCCCGTCTATCATTTTGTCATCTCTGCCCGAAAGGGACAGGACTTTGTTCATACAGATAATGAAGAAGAACGGCGTGGAAATTAAGGACGGGCAAGGAGTGTTCAATATTACTGAATTGGCGATGAAGGAGCGCGATGTTTCCGACTCCTTCAATGATCGATATTAAAGAGCTGAACGTGAGTCTAACTTGAAGACTCTGGAATAAAGACAAGTGCTTACCGGGAGACAACCCGGAATTATCTTTTATTCTGTTTTCTGTGTCGTGTCAGTCAGGCCCGCATGAGGATACGACGCATCTCAATTCTGAGATGCGACGCATCTCCTGCAATGGTCATATCTTATTTTATTTTTCTGCATTTTTATTTTCGACTTTAAAACTATTTATCAGTTTATTTTAATGCGGCGCATCCCTGGTTAAGGATGCGGCGCATCTTTATTCTGATCCGTATTTATTCCAGGCTCGATACGGCGTATCTTCTTCCATAAGATACGGCGCATCGACTGACCTGATGATTTTCAGTTTTAATTTTTAAGTTTTATTTTTATCTAACTACTAATGTATTATGCAAGCTTGAACCTTTCTTATCTTAGGTGTGTTTTAAAGCATTGGTGGTATTATAGTTTCCTGGATTTCCTGTGGATACATCAAGTATGAAGCTTTAACGTTCTAATCCACAAGAAGTTGATTTTTGCTCTTATACTAATGGAGGATCATACCGAGCAAATCTCAGGGGAGTTTTCTGTTCTAATTCTTTTATTTTCCAGTTTTTAACCTTTTATACAAACAACGAGGACGTTGTTTAACTTAAGTAGGGGGATTGGAGAATTAGAACACTTAACAATTACTTGTCCTAAACTTTTTCAAAAATTATGCTTAAAATGTGCTTAATATATCAAACTTAAAAATTTTTTTAGCATGTTTTTGTTTAAGATCTAAGTTGCATAACTGCACACATGACGTTATTTTCAAAAATTGTGATTTTTCAAAATTCACAAATCTATGAGTGTGCCGGTGACTTGTAAACTTTAGAACTTGGCTTGTATATTATTCGAGACCACCATAATAAGTATTATTTATATAATTGGAGTGACTTGTCTAAATTGGTAAAATTCTAGGATTACACCCAAATAGCCTATTATTTGTTATGTGTTATTAACTAACTACACTGGTTAGTTAACCCCCGTATAAACCCTTTTGTTACTCTCATTTTTAGAGTAAGATACCCCTAGAAAAACCCTCAGAGCCATTCCTTTCGTTTCTTACACCTATGTTTAAAATGTTTCGTTACACCCTTACACCTTAGCCTACCCTGTAGATTAGAATCCGTGGTTGGTTAATTGCTATAGGCAAAGTGTGTTTCCTTACATTACCTGTGTTCGCGTGCGTAATTCATTATCTATGGTTAGGTCGGGAAATTGCACAATGCAATTGGAGTGAAAGTAAATATTGTATATCTTTGAGTTTATTTTTCGTGTGTTTACTACTTTCACTATTACCATTATTTCTGAAGTCATGAAAAGTATGGAAAAATTATCCGGAAAGAAAGTTATAGTGATGTGGTGAAATTTTACACATCTATGTTTATGTTTAATAAACAAAAAAAAAAAAAAAAAAAAAAAAAAAAAAAAAAAAAAATCGAAAAAATGAGAAAAGAAAAAGAAAGAAAGAAAAGTTGGAAGTTAGTTTTAACCAACTTATGTAAAGTTATGTAAGTGGTCGATATCACCACTATTTGTTGTACTATATCTATGGATTGAATGGGAATTGGCAGTTATGGGAACGCCAATTAAGGTTTATTCTTTGATTAAGATTTTGTTGAGTATAATTCGTGTCTACCTAAAGCGTGTGTTTCAAGTGTTAAAGCGTGAGTTATTCGATGATATGAGTCTTATTCATGGGATGGTTGGGATAGTGATTAACCACACTTAAGATTTTAATTTATTTGTTTTGTTTATTTTTATTTTTGCACGAATTTATATCCCAAATGTTATCCATGCCCTTTATTATTCTTTATCCAACCAAACCTTTGATTTATTGAGATTAGGGATTTGAGCAATCTTAAGTATCGTAGTCGTGGATTCGGCTATGTATTTATGATTTTGTCGCCCTTTTTGATATATTATTATTGGTGAAGTTTGGACCTATCTTTAGCCTATTCGAGTTAAGGATTTGAGCAATTGCAAGTATCGTGTTCGTGGATTCGATCATGTATTTGTGATTTTGTCGCCTTTTCTGGAATTTGAGATCGATAGTGAAAGAGAATAATTAACCCTTAAGCCTAAAAACCCTTTTTACCGCTTTAGACTTGTTATTCCTTAGCTTTAGTGGAGGAGATGTGTATACTTGCCAAGCTTATGATAGAATATTCGTCGCGACTGGACAGTTAAACGATTAGATTTGCTTTTATCGACTTATTTTATTTTACTTCTAATTCGTTAAAGTGTTTAGTTGTGTGATTATGAAATGAACGAATAAATGCTTAAATATAAAAATAAATCCTAACATCTTTTAGGATACATTTTCATAAAAGAAATTCTAAGGTTTACTTGGGGACAAGTAAAGTTCAAGTGGGGGGATATTTGATGAACTCAAATAAGTACATTTTATTACTATCATTTATCCTATTAATTTGACTTGTTTTACTATATTATGTATGAGGATTGATACTTAATCGTTTACTTTTGTAATTCTCAGGTAAAAACAAGCATTTGGTGAAACTTAGCGATTTTGGACTGATTATGGAGCATAACATGCAAGAAGTTAAGAGTCTACTGAAATGAAGAAGATCAAGACTAATCTGCTCCAGATGCGCCGCATCTCACTCTCGACATGCGCCGCATCTCTATCAAGATATCACCAGATACGATCCAAGATACAAGAGGACATGCGCCGCATCTAATCATGGAGTTACGCCGCATCTTCTGGCGGTGTACGAATATTCCTGAATATTATAATCTTGGACCCCACGCGAAGTTAAGTACATGCGCCGCATCTACTTACTAGATGCGCCGCATCTTCCTTCAGACAGAAACTATAAATACCCCAAGACCAGACGAATTTCGTACGGATTATAATATAACCTAAGTCCGAACAGAAGAACTAAAGGACGAATTCAGTCAAGGAGGCAGCACAAGACACACCCAAATCAAAGATACAAGAGCTGTAAGAAGGTGCTGCATGTGTTTCTTAACCAAAAACCCTAAGTTATATATGATTCTGTGAGAAACTGCTACTGATCTGAGAATTGATTCGACTTTAACCGGCTGTGAATTGATGATATGAACGTATATTTTGATGTTTCTTGAGTCTAGATTGTAGTTTAATGAAATATCTACCTGTAGAAATTTAGTTTGTAATTTTTAGAGGCTTGTAAGGCCACTTTTTGATTTTTGGAAAATCATATGTTCAGTCGTATTTAAAAGTCTGGAAAATCCATCCAAGTTTTTGAATTTTAGTTTTCAAACCGTGTCGAAGTAGAAAGAGCCCTTTGAACTGGGTAAACTTTGGGATGTTTTTTAGTATCTGGAATTTTTCTAGATGTTTGTGAATTTTTCTGAAGGGGTAGTGAAGTGGTAACTTATCAGGTGTTCCATCAGACATGTTTCTGGGACAAGTTGTAAAGGTGGATTTTTAATTCGTATCAAAACAAATAAATAAAATCTGGAAAAATTATGATAAATAATAGGAATATTTAGGAAGCTCTTTGAATTTTTGTAGATTTTAATTCGGAGTTCTACTATGATTCTTAAATTAAATAAAAAAGGTCCAGAACATGATTAAAACCTGAAAAAGTGTGTTTTGTTATTTTAAAAGTGTTAAGTGTTTATATTCAAACATTAGAGGGTCTATATGATTATTTTGATAATACTAAAGGACTAAACTTGTAAGAACCTGTAACTTTACAATAATTACACCTTATACCCTAACCTTATGATAATTACACAATTGGTCCTTCAACTTAACCTAAATACTTAATAAACCCTTAAAGGAATAAAACTACCATAATAACCTTATGAACCTTGAACTACCTAAAATGGAAAAGCAAATTAAAACATGAAGTTAAGAACCATTTGTAATTCTCTTCTACTCCTTTAGGTGTGAAGAAGGAGAGGACCTGATCTTCTCATCTTATTTCGTTTCTGGTTGTGTTTGCTTTTGGAATAAGGTACAGATACTCTGCCTTTTTCAGTAAGGGTGTCCTATCTCATTGATATGATTCTGATTCTGATTCGTTTAAGATTTCCCAAAGCCATTGCTATGATCCCTTTTATTATGAATCTTTCTGATTACACTCTGATTTGGACCTTTGGTATTTCATTTGATATATCTGTTACGAACCATCTGTTATGGACCATCTGATTTGACCTTTGATATATGACACTATGATTATGATATGATATCTGACTCTTAGTTTGATACCCGAGCCATTTCACTAGGCATGGGGGTTCCATGTCCGTGTCATTGATGCACCAATGGCATGACTCTAGGGCGGTAGAGTGATGTTCCGCCACGTCCCCATTCTGATTATGATATGCGCATTACTTTGATTATGGATTATATATGTTTCTGGGGGGCGTATGGATGCATCCTAGATCTGTTCTGTTTAGTGGATTTAACATGATTTGATATGATTTCTGTTCTGGTGACTGGTACTATGTGCAATACATGCCTTTCACATATGTCTGGGAGCTAGCTACTCCATTTGAAGAATGAGGACACCCCTCATATTATCTGATTATCTGAGAGGTATCCCCTCTATATGATTTGAAGATTTATGGTTACGATATGATATGATCTGTTTCTGGGCTCGTGGTGGATTACTATCCCTTTTCTCTTTTCCTTATACTTATTCATGGACTTACCCCTTGAACCATATTGCATCTGTTTGACCTTGTTTCTGCTATTCTGTACTTTTCTATATTACTTTTTGTTATCGTTATATCTGTTCACTGGGCTTTTTAAGCTCAACCGCACGTTTTCTTTTCGTGTACGGCAGGTAATAAGCAGGACGACGGGTTTGGGTATGAGTGAAGAAACTTTCGGACTTAGAAGACTTTGATAGTTATTCTGAAGTAGAGACCATTAGAAGGAGTTGCTTTTGCAGACTTAGTGTTTAGTTTTTGTTTTCGTTGTAACCTTGTAAATTTCAGAATTTCATTTGTAACCTTTGAGAATTTTTGTATTACTTGGAATGTATGCTTTGTTTTGATCTGATGTGAAACCATTAGTGTGACATCGTTACCCTTGTCGGGTTGGGGTGTTACAGAAGAGACCGATTCAGCCTTATCGAGTTGATTAATCGTATCAGGCTGAACCTTGGTTGATGCAGCTCCAGATCCTCCGGGTTGATTAACCGGATCATCTTGGGTCAAAGCTGCTTCATGCACAGTTTGGGATCCTCCAACTCCATGTGTTCTCTCATACTTCATCTGTTGCTCCAATACTTTCCTTGCTCTACGCTCTTCATCTTTTTTTAGTGATTTGAGACTCTGCTTTTGTGCATTTTCATGAGAGATCTTATTGTGAAGTTCAGCCTCTTCAACAGTCATAAAGACATGTTCTTCTTCGGATTCAGATGATGCAGAGCCAGATTCAGTGTCTTCATCAACGATTCTATTCGGTTCAGGTTTTGGTTGGGGTTTACTGGGTACTCTCCTCTTGATGAAAGTGGTTCTGGGATGTTTTAGCTTTGGTTCAGAGACACTTGATGTACTACCCGTCTTAGTCTTACTTCCAGAATGAGTCTTAGAAGATCCTGATTCTTCAACCAACTTAGCAATACCCACACGACGTTCACGGAATGCCTTGTCGTAATCATGATAAGCTTTAGTTTCTTTTACCTCATCAGGCATCAGAAATTCTGGCAACCGTGCACCTTGTTTGCGCGTGCTTTCTTTTGGGAAGTAGACTTTGCTTAATGTTTTATCCATGCTGTACTCATGAACCTCTTGATCAGTAGGTCGCTTATCGAGGTCTTCATGAAGATCAAGTAGATAGCTAATAAGAACTTTGGTGTATCGTACAAATGGAATTTTCTTGGATGTTTTTCGCATTAAGTACATTATATCTTCCCAAATGAGAGCAGCAAAGTCAATTGGTTCCTGGTTTAAAAATCCCCATAAGACTTGAAGATGAGAAAGTCTTGGATGCTCAAACCCACTATCTCTTCCAGTTATGGAATGGGTTATGATGAAGAAGATAGTCCTCCAGGGTTGAGGAATGTATCTAGCATTGACTTTGGAGATTGTGGTTAATGGTGTATCAGGTTGAACATCATAACCAATATCTACCAGGAATTGCATGACCTCAGATTCTGAAGGTGTTGGGTGGTATTGGTTAGAAGGTTCAGGTGCATCTGGAAGTTTTAAGGCTTTACGGAGTGTAGCAGGTGTGACTCTGATTTTCTTACGATCCAGTGTACAAGTGAAATACTTGTCATCATTGCTTCTTGTGAAGGTATCCCAGAATTGATGAATGTATAGCTCTGGAATTGTGTCTGAGCTATCAAGAAGATCCCTGCATTTATGAGCTTTGAGAATCTCTACTGCAATTTGGCAACTTGAGTCAGAGCACTTGATCTTGTCCAGTTCTACTCGTGAATTGTTCTTCCCAATTTCCAGAGTATACCCTCGAGGAAAAACTTCATCTTTGGTGAGAGCAGGAAGAGGTTGTTGTTGTGAAGTTGCCATTGATGTGATTCTGAATCAACAATCATATACGAATATACAGAATGCATGTTTGTTAGAAAAATTGTTAGCTTTTAAAAAACAAGACATAGCACCCTATTGTATTTATGATTGGTTGTTACATGCTTGGTCAAAGAATTTATCAAGAGTTAGCCAAATTCTATAAAATTTGATTAATTTTAATAAGTATAAAAGAATATACCAAAGGAAATTAATCAAAATTCTATATCAGATCACAACTGCGATAATTATGTCAACTGCGATAATTAATGTCAACTGCTATAATTATCCAATCAAGATAAATATCCTAATTGCAATATTTATCCAACTGCGATAATCATCTCAACTGCAATAATCATCCAACTGCGATAATCATCTCAACTGCGATAATCATCCAACTGCGATAATTATCCAACTGCGATAGTTATATCAATCAAGATAATTAAACCAATCAAGATAAGAATCTCAACTGCGATAATTATCCCAACTGCGATAATTATCCCAACTGCGATAATTTTGGCCAACTTCGATAAACTCTTGTACAAGAGTTTACGAACATTTTTGACGATGAACATACACTTAAATCTTTATCGTGATTCATTATAACTCATGATTTGTGTCCACAGATTTTCACAAACAACTTAAATGACTATTATGAGTATTCTGGCTAAGTTATAACATAAACGAACCACAAATACGCAAGAATCAAACTGCTAGTGTTCGCGTTCTTCATAAACCCTTAAATTTAATCGATTCACTTAAAGTGTTTCTGGGTACAAATCAAGCATGCCAACATTCAATTAAACATCAAACAACAACATTCCAATAAACACATTACACAATAACGCATAAACATAGTTTTCCCCAAATTGACGCTTAAACCCTAAAATCCAATTTGACCAATTAATAGTGATTGGGAGTAATTAAGCATGCAATAAAGGTTCCTAAACAATGTATTAACATTATCGTACAATTTCTTTTCACACAAACACTCTTAATCCAAAATCCCCAATTTAACGCAAAACCCTAGAACTAAGTATTTCAATTCTGATTGTTCTAGCCGTTGGATCAAGAATCTGTTCAAAACCATCTTTAATAATCACATGTTAATTATAAGAACACTCACAAAATTTGAAAATCTTGATCGGATATGCACAATGAATGTTAACCGTCGATGATGGTGGGTGGGGTGTATTGAATATGGTTGGTGAAATTTGCAGAGTAATAACTGCGGTTATTAAATTTTCATGACTTTAAGTATCAACCAATTATCTTTGCAATTATTACACATATAGTCCCCTAACCTTGATAACTTTGAACATTAGGTCCTAAACCACCATCATGCAAACACTAAGTCTCATTATTGACATTTAAGGCATACAACTTTTCTATCTTAAAATCTTATCACCAAATTTCACAACAATTTCTGAAAATATGCAAGTACAATTTAAAACTTTTGGAAAAATTATGTCTCCCCCTCAACACGTGTTCAAAAATAATTAGTGACATAAAAAAAATGAACAAAGTGTTGATTAAGAGTTTGTACTTGCATTTTTTTTTTTAATATATATTTACAAAGATAGGTTGGATATTTGACTCATTTATTTGTTTTTGAGAATGTTTGTCAATTCTTGAGGAGTCAAACATCGCATTCCAATTTGGTGAACCAATTTCACAAAACGATCATGAGGTAAAGCTTTCGTGAAAAGGTCCGCCAATTGATGTTCCGTTCCCATGAAATACAACTCAACGGTACCCTGCTCCACATGCTCCTTGATGAAGTGATATCTGAGAGCGATGTGTTTGGACTTGGAATGTTGCACAGTGTTGCATGAGATAGTGATGGCACTTTTGGAGTCACAGTACATCAGGATTTTGTTGAATATGTAACCATAATCCATCAGTTGTGATCGCATCCAAATGATTTGAGCACAACAGGCAGACATGGCTTCATATTCTGATTCCGTGGATGATAGAGACGTACAATCTTGCTTCTTTGACTGCCAGGACACCAGCTTATCACCTAGGAATTGAACACCACCGGATGTGCTCTTTCTTGTATCAATACATCCCGCATGATACGCATCTGAAAAAAGCAGTTAGTGCAAAACCATAATCCTTTGGATACCAGATCCCCAAATGAATGGTTCCCTTGATGTATCTAAGGATTCTTTTAACAGCAGATAAATGTCTTTCTGTTGGGTTAGACTGATAGCGTGAACACAGGTATGTGGCAAATACAACATCCGGTCTGCTAGCGGTGAGATACATGAGAGACCCAATTATGCTACGATAATTTGTAGGATCAGTGGGTTTCCCATGTATGTCAGCATCTAGCTTCGGGGATGAGGAGGACATAGGAGTGGTATAGGTGTCACTATATGTCATGCCATGCTTTTTTAATATCTCTTGTGCATATTTGGACTGACTCAAGAATATACCACGAGGTGATTGGTGAACTTGTAATCCTAGGAAAAAATTTAATTCACCGATCATGGACATCTCAAAGTTTTGTTTCATAAGTTTTGCAAAAGCATTTGAGTACTTTTTATGGGTAGACCCAAAAATGATGTCATCCACATAAATTTGTACGATGAGAATGTCCTCCCCGTGTTTTTGTATAAACAAAGTCGGGTCCACAGATCCTTTAGTGAAATGATTAGCAAGCAAGAATGCAGCGAGTTTATCGTACCATGCCCTCGGGGCTTGTTTAAGGCCGTAGAGAGCTTTCTTAAGCCTGTATACATGTTGTGGATGTTCTGGATCGACGAAGCCCTCTGGTTGTGAAACATACACCTCTTCACGAAGTTGTCCGTTCAGGAATGTTGTCTTCACGTCCATTTGGTAAACTGTGATGTTCTTATGAGCCGCGTACGCCAGAAACATTCGCACTGCCTCAAGCCTAGCTACTGGAGCAAAAGATTCCTCGAAGTCAATTCCTTCTTCTTGGCTATACCCTTTAGCAACCAACCGAGACTTGTTACGAATAACCATGCCTTCTGCATCCAGCTTATTTTTCCAAATCCATTTTAAACCCACAACATAAACTCCATCTGGTTTTTCAACGAGTTCCCAGACTTCCAATCTTTTGAACCGATCCAACTCCTCTTGCATTGATTCAATCCAATTGTCGTAAGTCATGGCCTCTTTGATATTTTTCGGTTCAGCTTGACAAACGGTGAGAGCATAAATGCAGGTTTCACCATCTGTGTGGAGTTTCTGTCGTGTCATAACTGGTTTATCTGGATTGCCAATCACATTAACTAACGGATGATCCCTTGTCCATTTATGAGTAGATGGGTAGTGTTGAATGTTGTTGTGATGATATGACGGGTCCATATTGCTCGAGGATGATTCTCTGGTATCTGGAATGGTTGGTGGTGGAGCAAATGGATTAAAGAAGGCGTTCCCGTCATATCCTGATGGTGTTGGAACATTGTTAGAAATGGGGGATGAATCTTCAACTGCAGGTTGAGGTGTTTGATTCATTGATGATGATGATTCAGGTTGTGGTGCATCGGCAGCAACTACGGTAGAGGTAGATGCTGATGGATCAGGTGCTTGTTGTATGACATGTTGAGCAGCGGAACTGGTGGAAGCATCTGATGCACTAGTAACACGAACGTCATCAAACATTGGTGCAAACAAATCTTCCAGATCCTTCCTGTTGAAAGGTAGGGGTGTAGCCGAAGATTCAGGGAAGTTTAGACGGTTATGTACGGGTTCTAAGCGGTCTTGCTCAGAAGCCATTTCAGTGAGTTCATCAAAATTAGCGTGTATGGTTTCTTGAATATCCCCAGTCCGACGATTCCAAATTCGATATCCCTTGGAGTTCTCACAGTATCCAACAAATATCCCAATATCTGCTTTAGCTTTAAGTTTACCAAGATCATCTTTATCATTCTTCGGATAACACAATGCTCTAAAGACGTGAAAATAGTTGATGTTTGGTTTTCTTCCTTGTATAAGCTCATATGGTGTTTTGCTGTGTCTTTTGTTGATCATGGCACGATTCTGAGTATAACAAGCAGTATTGACAGCTTCAGCCCAAAGATAATCCGGTAATTGAGCATTGATCAACATAGTTCGAGCTGAATCCATGAGCGTACGGTTTCGTCTTTCAACTACACCATTTTGTTCTGGAGTGCGAGCTATTGATGTCTGATGAACAATACCCTGTTTCTTAGTGAATTCCCGAATGATTTGATTCTTAAATTCAGTCCCATTGTCTGTTCTGATGATGCGGACGGTGTTGCGGACTTGAACTTGAATCTTTGTGAGAAACGTGATGAGGATAGAAGGAACTTGATCTTTGGTCCGAAGAAAATAGACCCAAGTCCATCTTGAGTAGTCATCTACTATTACCAGAATATACTTCTTCCCGTTAATACTCTGAACTCGCATCGGACCACACAAATCCATATGAAGCAGTTGTAGGACATGGTCTGTGCTGTGTTCTGTTTTGGGAGGAAAATGAGCACGGTGACTTTTCCCTTGTTCACATGCAGAACACAAGTGATCCTTGGCAAATCTGAATTTTGGTAAACCGTCAACTAATTTCTTCTTGGCAAGGTCAGTGATGGTTTTAAAATTGAGATGAGACAATCTTTTGTGCCATAACCAAGCCTTTGTGGGATGAGCCTTGGAGAGTAAACAAATAGGAGTAGAAGCTGTCATGCCTTCAAGGGAGATAGTATACAGACTGGTTCCGCGTTTCCCTTTCATGAGGTCGTTGCCTTGAAGATCACGAATAAAGCAAGTTTTCTCCCTGAATGCTACTTCCAAGTCTCCATCGCAGAATTGTCCAACGGAGAATAAATTATGACCAAGGCCTTCAACATAATACACACGGCTGATTTCGATGTTCCCATTAATGTAATCCCCATAGCCCATAATTGCAGCGAAGTGATCATTCCCGAATCTGACCGTTCCGATAAACGTTGCAATAAAGTTATGAAGAAGTTTGAGATTGCCGGTCATGTGTCGGGAGCACCCGCTATCAACAATCCAAAGGACGATTTGAATCACCTGCATCACAAACATTGGAAACAGGTGGAGAATTGATAACGGTTGGATCCGCTGGGTTAGTAACACAAGAGGTTAGTACTTTAGGTAACCATTTAAAACCAAAAGTGTGCTGTAACCAACGTTGCCAGGTCCAACTAGTATCTGGCTTTTTCCTAATGTATGCACTAGGTGAAGTAGTTGTTTTTTATTTGGGCTTGTCCATTGTCTTCTCAGAAACAGCTAGTGGGGGCATTCCTAAAATGGACTTTGCACTGGTTTTAAGCCTAGAGGAAGCACCACTATTTCGTTTTTTTCTCTTAGTCAGCAAAGTTTTAGCAACACATTTTGTATGATCACCAGATAGTATGCTATTTCGACAAAAAACACAAGTAGCATCAACCAAAACATCTTCATTAATATTTAAAGATTTATGATCTGTTACATCAATCCTAGAACTAGACTCAGATAAGTGCAAGTCTATTCCTGATGTTACATTCATCTTATTCAAACTACTAACTGGAACTTCTTCAGACTTAGATAACTCCTTCCTAGGTTTCTTGACTCTATTCTTCCTCTGTTTCTTGTGAGTTTTGGAATGGCTGACCTTAGATGTGGTTTCTAGTCCTGTGGAAGTACAAGTAGCTGAATTAGTAGTTACATCAGATGCTTGGGTATGTTCTTTGTCTACGACATACATCCCTGGGGCAATCTTATGAGTGGTTGTTTTGCCGTTGTCTAAAACTCTGATTTTCTTCTTCAGATCAATAATGATGTGTTGAAACTCTTGATTTTGTGAGTCTAATTTTCTGTTGAGGCGGACTGTGTCATTTCTGTTTTGAAGAATTTCATCCAGTTCCTTTTCATTTTCAAACAGTTTAAGTTTTAAGAAAGCTTTTGTTTCCTTAAACTTTTCAGGAACATGACTGTTTTGAAATGATAAAGACCCTATAAGATGTTGGAATTTAAGTTCAAATTCAACACTCTGTTTTTGACACCAGTCAAGCCTTGTTTGAAGATTAAAAACTTTGTTTTCCACATCATTGTTGATCTGTCGAAGATTCTCATTCTCATGTACCAGATTATCAATCTCCATACGCAACATCTTACTATCCACAGCATGATCATTCACAAGTAAAGCATTACCAGATTCATAGAGCAAATTCATTATCACAGACACCACGTCATAACACAAAACTTTTTCCAAGAGTCGATCATTTTCTTTTGCTAAAAATTTCCTTTGAAGTTTTTGACGTTGAATCTTGTCATCTTTAGCTTTGAAAATGGTTTGCATAGATGCTACTTCCGTGTATAGCTCATCTTCCCATTTTGTTGCGCATTTCTTCAGATTTCTGACATGAGGAAGAATTTTCTTTTGAAGAATCTCTTTCTTTTCTTTTTGAACAGGAGAAAGAAAAGAAGAGACAGGAATTTGAGAACTAAACTCAATTTCATTCTACAAACGAGAAATGTCATCCATAAATGTCTTAAAATATCAAAGAACCCGACATTTTGGAGGCATTTGTGGATCAGCAAGATCCTCTGTCAGACAATCTTTGAAATGTACAGCAGTCGTGGGGACAGGAGTTATAGACGAAGGAGCACTTATGTTTGTGTATGTTAACGTTTGTTCTGGATGGTCCTTAGAAGGGACAAATGATTTACTCAAATGAGGTCGTGCATTATAATCATAATGTATCTTTGAAAATTTTGTTTGCGAATCTGATCGACCCTCAATTTTGTTTGCAAGAAAATCAGTTTCTTCATCAACAGAATACATAACAACACGTTGAAAGGTATCATCTAACAGAAATGTTGCATTGTATAACTTGGGATTGTCTTTGAGTGCTTTGTGTAAATTACGGGGTATGTCACTTCCAAGTGCAAAACTTACTCCTTTAGGACTCGGTTTCACAAATTTTTTTTTAATTTGTGTTACAGAATTACCCGTTTTATACACAACATTTTGAAATTCTTTGAGTTTGGTTCCCAAATCCAGAATTTGATCAAGATATGAGTCAACACGTTTCCTAGTGGCTTGCTTTTCTTCAAGAAGATCCTGCTGAGAAGTTGAAAGCTCAAATTGACTTTTTAACAACTCAGAAGTTAAAGCATCAATTTGTTTTTTGAATTCAAATTGATCCTTTTCTTTTTGTGAGAAAAACTCAGCTTTGGCAACGGTTAGCTCACGAACTTGACTTTCTAAATTTTGAACCTTTACATATTCTTGTTGGAAAGCTATTTCAAAACCTTTTTCACGTTTATCTTGTTTAAGATATCCTGAAAGTTGTAGTTGGTAGCACTCATTATCCTTTGTTAACAATGCAATCTTATCTTTGAGTTTCTGATTGATGTCATTGCATTTTTCTATTTGTGACTGGGTGGTCAATAACAAGGCCTGTAACTCCGAATCTTGATCATTCAAAGGATCTTTTTGTTCAATATGATCACAATGGTCATCATCAATGAGATCATCAAAAGAAACAACGGTTTTATCATCATCAAATGATACAACCGTGTTAATTTGATCATCAGATGGTGATGAGAATGAATCATGTTGATCAAAAGTTTCATTTGTAGATGAAGATGCAGATGGTGATGCAATTTCATGGATGAGACATGTAGAATCAGGTACCTGAGAAAGACCATCGGTATCATAGACCGGTCTTGACTCGGACATATTCATTTCTTGCATATTAGCCATAAGCATGACTGCAGCATTTGCCTCAAGATCTTCCATTTCATCATCTGATTCCACATTAGCCATAAAACTTTGATCATTCTGAGTCAACTTTCCAGCAGCTTTTTCATCTTTGAGTGCCATCAGAAGAGCCTCTTTGTGATAAGCATTGCCCATTGTTCGTGGCTTCGGACAAGCATTTGCCATGTGACCGTTCCCCCCACAGTTGTAACATGTGATAGACGTATTTGCAATGCCTCTCTGAACATTCCCAACAGTCGAATTTCCTCTCTGATCATTCCCCATATTGTTTTTGTTTGCCCCTGCAGTATTGAACCTATTTCCTCCTGACTGAACCCTTTGAGTACCATATCCACGATTTCCCGAACCATATCTTCCTGAAGACCTGTTTTGAATTTCTACTCTGCCATCATTAACAACTGCCTGATTTCTGGTATTTGACGATGAACGAAGACGGTTGTTGGATTTGGTGAATCTGCCAAAAGCTTTAGCAATCAATCCAAATGCTTCATTAAGAGAGTTGAAAGCATCCTCTTCTTCATCATAATCTGCATTTGAGTACATTACTGAATCGGTGTTGTTGTATGGAATCATCTGGTTATCAGAGTATTGTTGTGGTGCTTCATAGGAAATGATTTGTTTATGAGGTTGGGGTGGAAGGCTTGGTTGAAAAGATGATTGGCCAAATTCCTGGTGTGGTAAAGAGAAGTTAGATTGAGCAACGAGAGCAAGTGATTTGGTGTTTGTGCTGGTGTGAAACCTCCTCGTGCTGCAATTTCTTTATCCACTTCTGATTGATGTTGTCTGAGGTAATCATACATGAGTCCATATTTGACATCACCAATTTTCTTTGTCTGTCTTACAAAAGTTGCATATTTCTGCCATTCAGGACCAAGACATCCAAGGAATTTGGAGTTGATAGCAATCTTTGGTAACTTTATATCATGACGATCAAGGTCATTGATAATGTTGGTGAAACGGTGGTAGTAAGATTCAATGGTTTCCCCTGGTTCCATGATGAAGTGAGTGTACTCCATATACAACTTAGACTCAAGATCTTCTTGGTTTAACTCTGTTCCTTCCATTAGAAGATGAACATGTTCCCACATATCTTTGGCTGTCTTTTGAGCATCAATACTTCGATAGATAGGATTGGGAATTCCTTGAAGTATGAAAGACATTGCCAATTGGTTTGCTTCTTGTTGTAATGTTTGCTCAGTTGTGTAGTTGGCAACAGGAGTGGGAGTGGTTGTTTCTTCTCTCTCTGAAGTTGCTGGAACAACAGTAGCTGGAATAGGATAGGGTCCTTCTTCAATGACTTTCTTGAGGTATTGACCAAGGGGTTTTTTGAGTTCAACGAATCTGAGGAATCTACTAGCCCATTGCACGTAGTTACCCGGAGTTAGCATTGGTGGAGTTTCTTGACTTCCAGCTTCATGACGTGATTGCTGACTACTAATTGCCTCACACATCTTGTTAAACCAATGAGGTTCTCTGGAGTAGGATGAATAATTCTGCAGTTGTTGATTCTGTTGCATGATTTGTTGTGGGGATACTTGTGGTGGAGAGAGAAATTGATGCTGTTGCACGAATGCTTGTTGTTGTTGATACTGAGGATGAAATTGTTGTTGTTGTGGATGTTGCTGTAGCTGGTAGTAGTAATTGAAGTGAGGTGGTTGAGACATATCTGGATCTTGAAGATAATTAAGATATGTGTTAATGAGATATGTTAAGTTGGTTTGGAAATCTAAAGATCTTGTCCAAATGCGATAAGTACTGTTCACCAAATGCGATAACCAAGTGCGATAATGACAGTTTCACCAAGTGCGATAAGACTAGTTCACCAAGTGCGATAAGGACACTACACCAAGTGCGATAACCTTCAATAGCGATAACGAAAGTAGAAAATGCGATAAAACTATAAAGTGCGATAAATAATGACAATTTAAATATGTTATCTTAAAGTGCGATAAGTTATAGCAAAATGCGATAAAATATCAAACAGCGATAAGATAAGATATCAAACTGCGATGATTTATGGCAAATGCGATAGATTTATCACAAATCCAAGTTCGATAATTCTCAACTCTTGTAAAAGAGAAGAGAAGCAACCAAGTCGAAGTATTATCACTTTCTAATACAAGAAAGTACAATACTGAGTCCCAATGCCGATAATTGAAGATCTGCCAAATGCGATGAAACCCTAACTTATCTTGATTCGAACTGCGATAAAACCCTTAGTTATCTTGATTGCAACTGCGATGAAACCCTAACTTATCTTGATTCCAACTGCGATGAAACCCTTAGTTGTCGAAGTTCACTCAGAAACCAAAAATATCACTTTTCATCAACTTTTCCAATACGCTAATAATACGGATTACACGAAATCGTCCAAATAACCAATAAACCCGATTGTTTTTTTCTTTAAACGATTAGTAATCAAAAGATTTGATGAAGATTAAGATTTTTTAACGTAGAAAATAGGAAAAACGATGAAGCTTAGTGAAATTTTAACGAAATCAAAGTTATTTTTAACACAAACACGAGTTTTCACGTTAAGATGTGAACAAAAACCTTACGATAACTATAAAACCAACGTAATTAACAATTCTAATGACTCAAACACACGATCCTAATTATCCCTTGGCGTATGATACCACTTGTAGGTCACGTAAATATCTCAAACACACACTCGTTATGATAAATAAGCACACGTACTACTACACTAGATTAAGCTACGTATAAAGATGAATAAGCTAATAAACTAACTAGAGAAGAAAATAAGTAGAGAATAAGAAGAATGGAAGGCTTTCAATAAGTCGAATTACACACTAGCAGAGCTTTTGCACAATGCATGAAAAACCAACAATGATAATGCAACCCATGCCTTCTATTTATAGGCAATGGGAGGGGAATAATGCTAAGAATATTCCCTTGCATGTTTCTAGAATAATTTAATTAATGTGGCCGGTCCATGGACTACTAATGGACCGGACCATAATTACAAACAGTATAGTCCTTAACGTGCAACATTTTGTCTAAATGAACAAGACTTGTAATTAATTAAAACATGTTCCTAACAATTTTGTTAACACTTTGAGAGTTTTGTGATTTTCATAAAGACTCCCCCTTAACATGTGCTCATAAGTGGTTAAGGTAAATTTGCACATGTCGTGTAGAGTTGGCACTTTTTGAATTGATTGATTTTCAATGAACATGTTCGTCGCGAGACACACTTACATCACTAGTAGAACTAGCTTGAAATTATTACCCGTCCAGATCACATTCAAGGAAAATCGGTCGAAATTGGTACATTCTACTCAGACACATCCTTTGCGAGACACACTTACATCACCAGATAAATTGGCTTGAAATTATTACCCGTCCAGGATATGTCTTTTCGACTACTGACTTTTGCTATCATCAATTCGAGGGCCAATTCTGAGCCTAGCTCACATGAGATTTCATCTTGCGAGTTACCATATTTTTTATCATATCATTATTCTCCCCCTCAAAAATAGCATACTTATGATGTTTTTGATAAACGTTTGATAAAAATATGCCATTTGAGTTTTGTGGGAAGAATTTCAAGAATTTTTCATTTATGGAACAAAGATTATTTTTCAAATACTCCCCCTTAACGCGGGAATACTTGTCCTTATGAGCAGAATTTTGAAAAACTTAGAAAAATTATGGTTTAATTCTACTCATAAGAAAGAAGGTTTCGCTCCTTTGATCAGAATTGAGGCACTGAAGCGTACCTCAGGGTCCTTTCTTTACAGGTACGGGTTGTGCACTGTTATGTGTGCACAAGCCATAGTTTTAACAATCATATAAGCAAGAATAATGAATTTTAAGAATAAATCAAACTCTTACTTCATCCTCCTCTTTTGAACGATGTGTAGACTGGATCCGGTCTTTGGAATGTTCTGATTGAGAAGGATGGGCGACCTCCAACATAACTCTCAAACCTCCGCATCTGATCTCTTCTGAATAACCTTCTTTCAAT
Organism: Artemisia tridentata subsp. tridentata; assembly: GCA_021014915.2. Lineage (NCBI taxonomy): Eukaryota > Viridiplantae > Streptophyta > Magnoliopsida > Asterales > Asteraceae > Artemisia > Artemisia tridentata. The sequence goes on along the minus strand of CP139501.1, from coordinate 70,438,066 downwards.
CCTGTTCACAAACTGGTAGATCTGTCTCAGCTGATCACCATTCCATCTCTTCTTTATCTGCAACTGTTGATCACGAACCCATCATGGACTTTCTTCAATGTGGTGTCGCAGAACTTGTGAATATCACGATATACCATGAAGCAGTTGATTGTCAGATCACTTTTGTAGATGAACCCAAAAGTTGGCTGACTCTTGAAGGTGTACTGAGCTTCATTGTTGATATTCTCAAGACGTAGCAATGGTTGAGTCAAGTTCAACTTTGTCTGGTAGCTCTCGACCCCTAGTTGAAGATCTTCCACACGTTCTTTGATAATCTTTCTTCTAATGAAATGAAGAATAGATGTACTGAAGGCGTATTGGTGTTCTGGTGTCACATGTTGCAATTTTCCTTGGACTTTAATCAGATACATGTCTTCAAGATCGTTGAGACTTAAGTCCATAAAATCTGCTCCAGAGAACGTGTAGAGTTGCATGTCATGTCTTCTTACTTTGATTTCTGAGAGGAACGTGTAATCATACTTCTTGTCCCCCTTCAGACTAACTACATCAACAATCCTTAGATCACTTCTTACTGATTCTGGAGATTTCTTGGTTAGTTTCCTTTTATACCAAGTCTTTCTTTTTTCTAACCAGTGGTAGATTCCTAATTCAGCATCGTGATCATAATTCACTTTCTCATAAACAAAGAGATGAGTAGCTGTTTCCTCGATAGCAGGGTGTTCGTATCTTGCTGCTGGATTCAAAGTAATTGAAGTAGCATAATTGAAGTAGCATACTTTTTCTGACAGTTGGCCCCGTGCACGATATGGTTGTGAACTCTGATCACCGGTAGAGGCTTTGTCCAATTTGTGATGTATGGCTTGTTTTTGTTGTCTTTGTTGCGTATCACATCTGGATCAGTCCAGCTGAAGTCTGAAGACATGGCTCGAGGAATGTTCACAAGGTGATACTCGAGCTCAGCTGCACTCGAAGAGTTGTCCTTAAGAAGATTAAAAGCATCGTTTTTAATCCGGCGAAGTTCCCTTTTAGTCAATTTCTTGATGCGTTGAGTACTTTTGAGTTATAGAGCAAACTCAAATGTGCTGTCTTCCATCTTGAAATCTTCGTCAGTATGTACTTGATCACTTGCTAACTGATCAAAGAACTCGTTCCAGGGTGTATCATCTTCATCGAGCCATGAAACTACATTTGATATTTTGGAAGATTTCTTGCTTCTTGTAGCTTTGGACTTTGGTGGTAACTGAGGTTGATCATATTCTTGTTGAAAATCCATTTATTCGGTAGCAACGTGCTCAAAGTGATGCTCTGTCTCCTTAGGTTCAGACTCCGAACGCTTGTGTGGTTGAGATGTGGTTGTTGTTGACGGTCCAATTTGTTCTTTGAGCCGTGAACCAGATCCTCTTTCACCCTTGTGCTTCTTGGATTGGGTGTCAGGGTCCTGGTCTTCTTCATCTCATGAACGTTTGCCTTTATCAGACGCAACTTTGCACGAATCCAGATTTGCGTTGATAGCCTCATAGAGAGCTATTTCTGTTTTAGATGGTGAGGTAAGTGCTGTGAGTCTGGTGAGAAGTGCTCATTGGAGTTCGTCAATTGTGAAGTCATGAAGTTGCTTTGGTTGGGTTGCTGTGTCTTGAGGAATTGATCCTGTGATGTTCTGAATTTTTTTAGCAATGTTGTTGTCAATGTACACTTCAATCTTCTCCATAAGATCTTGCATGTATTGTTACACATATTTCTTTGTGTGTGCCTTAGCCTCCTTGAGTAGTTGAGCTTTGACATCATCTTCTAGGAGTTCATCCATTTTCTTCTTTGTTTCCTGCAACTCTTTTACTTGCTAAAAAAGACCTTTGACCATATTCTGCATCACAGTTACTTGGTCACTTAATTTGCTGTCTTTCTTTCACTGTGCTATTTTTGCTGCCTTTTTCAACTTCTTTGCTGCAGGAGATATGACATCAACACGTGTAACCCTAGCAACCTTCTTTCGATACTAGCCTTTAATGATTGTTTTGAGAGTTTCTTCTGTTGTTGCCTTTGATGGTTGGGGTGGTGGTGATGGTTGTGATGATGATTCAGGAGGAGTTGAAGCTTTTGGTGGTGATTCAGAAGGTGTTGGATCCTTTGGTGGGGAGGCAGGAGGTGTTGTCTCCTTAGGTGGGGAGGTAGGAAGTGTTGACTCCTTAGACTGTAAGTCAGGTTGAGGCTCATAAATGGTGAGTTGTAGCTGTGGTGGAGTGAGAGGTGGTGTTTGAAAATAGTTTTCAGCTTCCTTTTCTGCTTCTTCTTTTTCCTTTTGAACTATCTCTAATTCCTTCCTCTTTTCTGCTTCTGTCTTATAATCTGCTTCAAGTTCGTTTGCAGCTTTTGTTGTTTCTTCCCCTATCGGTTCCTTGTCCTCTTTTGTTTCAGACCAGTCAATGGGCTCATCCTCAAACTGCTCCTGATTACCCCCTTCGAACATGTCATCCTTTATTTCCTCATCTGTCAACGGTTCTCTTTCCTTGTCGGATTGATTAATTGGACTGAAAGGTGGAGGAATGTCCTCAGAATGCGAATCAGACCTATTGGGTTGAATAACCTAATTGGGCTGAGGAGTAGTAGTTGTAACAACTCCAGACCCTCCGGGTTGATTAACCGGATTAGTATAGGTTGACGTTACTTCTTTGACAGTTCCAGAACCTCCATCTCCTTTTTGTAGCTCATATTCCCTTTGTTCTTTAACTCTTAATTCGGCTCTTCTGGCTTCATCTTCTTTTAGAGTCTTTTTGCTTTATTCCATTGCAACAATAGTAGCTACATCTTCATCCATATCAACGGTTACTTCTTCTTTAGATTCAGTTGCTTCTGAATCAAATTCCTTTTCGGCATGAATCCCTCCTTCTTCTGGTTGTGGCTTTGGAATGTCAACTTTGACTCTTCTCTTGATGATGTTAGCCATGGATAGTTTGATTTTCTTAGAAGCACTTGAAGCACTCCTAGCCTTGCTACTCCCTTTTGAACGGGTCTTGGTTGATCCAGTCCCTTCTGCACCAAGCTTTAAGAATCCTACACGACCAAGTCTCAATGCTCTGTCATAGTCTTTGTAGGCTTGAGTTTTCTTTACAGTTTATGTCATCAGATACTCTGGCAGTCTCGTCCCTTGCTTGTGTGAGCTATCCTTGGGAAAGTACACAGAGTTGATAGTTCTATCCATTATGTACAAATGCATCTCTAAATCTCCAGCACGAGGAGAGATGTCTTTGTTCTCATCAAGCAATAAACTGATGAGCACCTTGGTGTATCGTACAAAAGGAACTTTGGTGAATGATTTCATCATTTGAAACGTCATGTCTTCCCAGACAAGTTTAGCATAGTCAATCTTTTGTTGATTCACTAAACCCCAGAAAAGTTGAAGGTGAGATAACCGTGGATGTTCATGACCACTGTCCCTCCCTGAGACAGAACGAACCACTATGTAGTAAATGGTTCTCCAAGGTTGAGGGATGTTCTTTGCGTTGACTTTTGAGATCTTGGTCAGTGGAGAATCCGTTTGGACATCATATCCAATGTCGATGAGGAATTTAAGTACTTCATCTTCGGATGGTGTGGGCCAATATTTGTTAGCTGGTTCTGGTGGTTCGAGTAAGCCTAATGCTCTGCGAAGGTGATTTGGTGTGATTTTGAGCTTTTTGCGGTCCAGTTTGCATGTGAAGTATCTCTGTTTTGTGTCCAGCTCCAAGGTATTCCACAACTAATGAATATATAATTTAGGAATGTTTTCGGAACTGTCCAGTAAGGTCCTGCATTTGTGTTCTTTGAGGACTTCCACAGCAATCACACAGCTTGGTTGAGGACATTTTATCTTCTCAAAATCTACCCTCGCGTTGTTGTTCCCAAAATCTGCCTTGTATCCATGAGGAAGAAATTCAGCTCATGTGAGCATTGGGAGTGGTTGTTGTTGAGGTGCAGCCATTGGAGAAAGCTGAAACATCAATCAAGCACAAATATACATGATACATGATAGTTAGCAAAAATTTAACCTTGATGTTACACATGAGATCCTTTTGTAGCTTAGATTGATTTTACATGTTTATCTATAGTAGTTATCAAGTTATATCAATTTTGATAATTTCTATAGAATTTGTCCAATTTCGATAGACTTTGAAGAGTCTAAGGAATTTCTTCAATTCCTATAGAAATCACATTTGCGATAAGTATTGCATTTGCGATAAAAATCACATTTACGATAAAAATCAAATTTGCGATAAAAATCACATTTGCGATAAAAATCACCTTTGCGATAAAAATCACCTTTGCGATAAAAAATCACATTTGCGATAAAAATCACATTTTCGATCATTATTGGCAATTTCGATAAACCCTTATAGAAGGGTTTTCAATAACAACTGTAGTCGTACTGCTCATCAGATTTCAATGTGTTTCAGTAAATCCTTGTTAAATGTTTGTTAGAGCTTGTACCAATATTATCTTATGATGTTTCTGAGTCTAGTGTTTAAATTATAACAACTTTTAACCACAAAATCATAAGATTCATCCTAAACGTGTTCTTAAACCCTAACAATCAAGAATCATATCTATGGTGTTTCTGGGCACAAATCAAAGGTATAAACTATTAATTCCAAGCACAAGACCGTCATATCAGTGATTTAATTAGACTACAACACTCTCAATCAGTTTTCCGCAATTTATATGCTTAAACCCTAATTAAGAACATTCAATGTTCATGTTTCTGGGCATATTTAAGCATACACTTTATGTTAAGGACATTATTTCAAGCAAATCCCACTAACAAACATCATCATTAACGCTCAGAATCAAGAAATACGAATTACGCATAAACCCTAGATATAAAACAAGCAATTGTGGCAAATCTAACCGTTGGATTTTAAAATCCGTTAAAACCATTGTTTATAATCATATGTTAAGCATAAATTTACTCACAAATTCGAAAAATCTTGATCGGATCTACAGGTTTGATTCTAGCTGTGGATGAAGTGGTTGAGAGAATTTACTGCGGTTGTTGTGATGTCAGATAAGAAGTTAATGTGCATTTACTCCTTTTTCTGTTTTTGTTTAATCTTTATTAACCTTTTTCCAACTATTCAATTTTAGTCCCCTAACTTTGTGATTTTGACCTTAACACCTTAACCAACTAACTCTAAGTTTTAAGCTTAGCAATTTGGCACTACACTTTGAATCACAATGATAATTTCACCACCACTCCCTTTGATGCAACAATTTTTAGAAGAAAAATTATGCAAGTACAAAATTTGGAAAAAAAACAAACTTTCTGTCTTCCCCTCAACACTTGTTCAAAAATAATTGTTGACGGTTAAAAAAAATGAACAACGTGTTGAAGAAAGGTTTTGTACTTGCTTTTTTTTTTTTTTTTTTTTAAATATGAAAAATCTTTTTGTGTTTTTATCAAAAATATTTACAAAGATAGTTTTGATATTTGACTCTGATTAATTGTTTTTGAGAAAGTTTTTCAAATCATCAGGAGTCAAACATCGCATACCAATTTGGTGAACGAGTTCCACAAATCTTGCATGTGGCAGGGCTTTGGTGAACAAATCTGCCAATTGGTGTTCAATACACACAAAGTATAATTCAACTGTACACATTTCCACATGCTCCTTGATAAAGTGATATCGGAGAGCAATATGCTTTGATTTGCAATATTGAACCGTGTTGCATGAAATAGCGATGGCACTCTTGGAGTCGCAGTACATCAGAATCTTGGTAAACACGTATCCGTAGTCCATCAACTGAGATCGCATCCAAATGACTTGAGCGCAGCAGGCAGACATGGCGACGTATTCTGATTCTGTAGACGACAGTGATGTACAGTCTTGCTTCTTTGACTGCCAAGAGACACGCTCGTCACCTAAAAACTGTACTCCCCCAGACGTACTTTTTCTTGTGTCTAAACAACCTGCTTGGTCAGTGTCTGAAAAAGCAACAAGTTCAAACCCGGTATCCTTCGGATACCAGATCCCCAGATGAATAGTTCCTTTAATGTATTGAAGGATCCGCTTAATAGCAGACAAATGACGTTCAATAGGTCGAGACTGGTAACGGGAACATAGGTACGTGACAAATACAACATCCGGCCCGCTAGCGGTGAGATACATGAGAGACCCAATGATACTGTGATATTTCGTAGGATCAATGGGTGTGCCATGTAGATCAACATCTAGCTTTGGGGATGAGGAAGACATAGGGGTATTATAGGTGTCACAAGTATTCATGACATGCTTTTTCAATATTTCCTGTGCATATTTGGACAGACTTAAAAATATACCACAGGGTGATTGATGAACTTGCAGTCTTAGAAAGAACTTGAGTTCACCCATCATGGACATCTCAAAGTTTTTTTTCATAAGTCTTGCAAAAGAGTTTTAATATTTTTAATGAGTTGATCCAAAAATGATATCATCTACATAAGTTTGGACAATGAGAATTTCCTCCCCGTATTTTTTTATAAATAAAGTCGGGTCAACAGAACCTTTAGTAAAATTATTGGCTAATAAGAATGCAGACAGTTTATCGTACCATGCCCTCGGGGCTTGTTTAAGGCCGTAGAGGGCTTTCTTGAGCCTGTTGACGTGGTTTGAATGCTATGGATCGACGAAGCCCTCTGGTTGTGAAACGTACACCTCTTCCCGGAGTTGTCCATTGAGAAATGCCGTCTTCACGTCCATCTGGTTTACCGTGATATTCTTGTGAGCAGCGTATGCCATGAACATCCTAACAGCCTCAAGACGTGCCACTGGTGCAAATGATTCTTCGAAGTCAATTCCTTCTTCCTGACAGAACCCTTTGGCGACCAAGCAAGACTTGTTATGAATAACTGTACCATCCGCATCTAGCTTATTTTTCCAGATCCACTTCAAACTAACAACGTAAACCCCAGTCAGTCTTTCTACCAATTCCCAGACTTCCAACCTCTTGAATTGATCCAATTCCTCTTGCATAGATTCAATCCAGTTTTCGTAGGTAAGGGCTCCTTTAATGTTTTTGGGTTCGGACTGACAAACGGTGAGTGCATAAATGCATGTTTCACCGTCTGTATGGAGTCGTTGTCGTATCATTACAGGGTTTTCCGGGTTGCCAATAATATTTACAAGGGGATGATCCTTTGTCCATTTGTGTGTTGATGGGTAATGTTGATAGGTATGGTGCAGATTTGACGGTTCCAAGTTGCGTGTAGACGACTCGGCGATATCAGGAATGGTGGGTGCCGGTGCAAATGGATTAAAGAATGCATTACCGTCATAATTTGCTGGTGTGGGTATTTGAGAAGAATGTTGGGGGGGTCCTTCAGCTGCAGACGCAGAAGTAGAATGTGTTTGATCTATTGATGATGATGGTTCTGGTTGAGGTGCATCTTCGGCAACTGCTGTTGTGGAAGTTGCTGGTGTATCAGGTACTTGATTATCGACGAGTGGTTGTGGAGCGGAGCTTGTGGATACATCGGGGGCACGACGAGCCATAGTGTCATCAAACAATGGAGCAAACAAGTCTTCTAGATCATTGCGGTTTAGAGAGAAAGTTGCAGCTGAAGCATCAGGAAAGTTGAGACGGTTGGTTGCGGGTTCTAAGCTGTTTTGCTCAGAAGCCATTTCGGTAAGCTCATCAAAATTAGCATGTATGGTCTCCTGAATCTCCCGGGTGCGACGGTTCCAAATTCTGAATCCCTTTGAATTCTCACAATAACCGACAAAAATTCCTATGTCTGCTTTGGTCTTCAATTTTCTGAGGTCATCCCGATCATTCATTGGATAGCAGAGAGCTCCAAAGACATGAAAGTAATTGATATTTGGTTTTCTATGGTGTGCAAATTCATATGGTGTCTTGGTGTGCCTTTTGGTGATCATGCATCTATTTTGGGTGTAGCAGGCAGTTGAAACGGCTTCGGCCCAAAGGTAATCTGGTAATTGAGCATTGATTAACATTGTTCTTGCTGCTTGCACCAATGTTTGGTTGCGTCTTTCAACTACGCCATTTTGTTCGGGGCTGCGAGCAATGGATGTTTGATGTTCAATACCCACATTCTCATAATACTCCCTAAGAGTCTGATTCTTGAATTCAGTTCCATTGTCTGTGCAAATTTTTCTGACGGTGTTGCGTAACTGAACTTGAATCTTTGTGAGAAAGGTGATGATCATTGATGGTGCTTGATCTTTACTGCACAGAAAATAAGTCCAAGTCCATCTCGAATAATCATCGACTATTACCAATATGTATCGCTTCCCATTAATAGTTTGAACATGCATAGGGCCACACAAATCCATATGCAACAGTTGAAGTACGTGATCAGTACCGTGCTCGGGTTTAGAAGGAAAGTGAGCATGAGTACTTTTTCCTTGTTCACAGGCAGGATATAGATGATCTTTGGCGTATCTGAATTTTGGAAGACCATCGACCAACTTTTTACGAGCGAGCTCGATCATGGTTTTGAAATTCAGGTGAGACATACGCTTGTGCCATAACCATGCTTTGGTAGGGTGTGCCTTGGAAAGTAGACAAATTGGTGAGGAAGCTGTCATGTCCGAGAAGGAAATAGTATAAAGACTGGTTTCGGGCTATCATTTCATCAGATCATTACCTTGAAGATCTCGAACAAAACATGTTTTTTTCCCGAATAGCCACTTCTAAGTCACCATCACAGAATTGTCCAACGGAGAACAAATTATGACCAAGGCCCTCGACATAGTAGACACGGCTAATCTCGATATTCCCATTGACATAGTCTCCGTAACCCATGATAGCTGTGTAATGATCATTCCTGAAACTGACAGTGCCTATGAACTTCGCAACGAAGTTGACTAGAAGCTTTAAATTCCCTGTCATGTGCTGAGAACACCCGCTAACAACAATCCATAACACAATTTGAACTACCTGCATCACAAGAAGAGGACACAGGAGAGTTGGAACCAGTGGAACCAGTTGGGTTAGTAATACAAGTTTTCAACATCTTTGGAACCTAGGTAAAACTAGCTTTATATTGCAACCAAAGCTGCCACGCCCAACTAGTTTGTGCTTTCTTCTTAGTGAATGTGCTAAGTGAATGGATTTTCCTAGGGGCGACTATAGGCTTGTCCATGGTGGTCTCAGAAACTACTTGAGGCATTTTTCCTAAAATGGATTTAGTAGCTGTTTTGGGCCTATAGGAAATGCCAGTAGTACATTTCTATTTTCTTGACAAAAGGGTCTTAGCAATGCATTTCTGATGATTTCCAGTCAACATACTAGTATGACAGAATACACAATAAGCATCAACCATAATAGCATTAGAAACATTCAAAGATTCAACATTCATTACATCAGATTAAGAATGACACTTAGACAAGCTAGATTCCAAACTAGACGTAACATGTGTCTTATTCAAACTACTAGCATTAACTTCTACTTCTGCATTCTTAGATAATCCACTCTTAGGTTGCCAAACTCTAATCTTCTTTTGACTTTTCTTTTGACTCTTGGTGGTCTTTGAGCTGCTAGCCTTAGATGTGGTGCATAATCCTGTGGAAGTTGAAGTATTCACATTAGTAGTTTGTGATGATGCTTTCTTAGGTGCCTTGTCTACTTTGTATATTCTTGGTGCAATCACATTATTTGAAACAGCTTTCCCTTTGTCAGGAGCTCTGAGTTTCTCTTTCAAATGAATAATGATGTGGTTTAGTTCTTGATTTTTTGAATCCAAGATTCTGTTTAACCGGACAGTTTCATTCCTGTTTTTGCAAAGTTCATCTATTTCCTTTTCATATTCAACCTTTTGATGTCTTAAAACATCAATTTCGTTTTGAAATTTGGAATCATGACTGTTTTGAAAAGATGCTTGTTGTTGTTGCAATTCTAACTCAAATTTAGCACTTTGAGCCTGACGCCATTCCAGTTTTTTGTTCAATTTGAAAATTTTGGTTTCCACATCAGCATTGATTTGTCTGAGTCTCTCATTTTCTTTTCTCAGATTTTCATTCTCAATTCTCATTATCTCAAGTTCAACACAGTGATCATCAACAAGCAATTCATGACATGACAAATAGATAGAATTCATTATCACAGATATCACATCCGAAATGAGAACATTCGTTAAGAGTCGATCAACATCATTTTCTAAAGCTTTCTTTTGACCTTTTTGTTTTGCAATTTTGACATCTTTTGCTTTGAAAATACTCATCATTGATACAACTTCTGACTGGAGTTCCTCTTCCCATTGAGTTGCACAAAGTCGCAGGTGATTAACAAGTGGCACGAATTGTTTTTGAAAAACTTCTCGCTTTTCTTTCTCATTAGGAGAAAGAAAAGTGGAGATTTTGATTTCAGAATTTCTTTCAATAGCATTTTCCAAAAGTTGGATGTCGTCCATAAATGTTTTAAAATATTTGAGGATGCGACATTCTTTTGGCATTTGTTCATTAACACCTTGACTTGGTAATGGACCGTTGATTTTTGCAACAGTGGTAACTGGACCAACGTCAGATGAAGCATTGACTTCGGTTAAAGAGCATGGTTGTTCAGACTTTTCTTTTTGAGGCACAAAAGATTCTTTAATATGAGGTGCTTTCGAATAATCGTATGGTTTGTTATATTTTACACGACTCAACTTTGATCGACTCTCGATATCATGTTCTTCTTCCTCTTCAGTACTATATACAACCACACGTTGAAAAGTATCATCAAACAATAATTCGGCACTGTACAACATAGGGTTTTCCTTGAGTGCTTTGTTTAAAAAACGAGGTTGATCACTTCCAATTGCAAACCCATATCCGTGAGGATTTTGTTTGATAGTTAGATTTCGAATAGCTGTTACAAAATTACCCGCTTTATAAACAACGTTTTGAAAATCCTTACGTTTGCCTTCCAATGCTACAATTTCTTCAAGATATGAATCGACATGTTTCCTTGAAGCTTCTTTGTGTTCAGAAAAATTTGCTTGACAAGTTGACAATTCTGTTTTGGTTTTAGAAATTTCGGTTTGGAGAATGTCAACCTGTTTTTGAAAACAAAATATTTCTTGTTCCTTTTGTGAAATTGTTTCATTCTTGGAAACGGTCAATTCACGAATTTGATGTTCCAAATTTTGTACTTTTACGTATGACTCTTTGAATGCAGACTCAAAACTTTTCTCACGTTTTTCATGATTTTCATAATTTGAAAGTTGTTGCTTGTAGCACTCAAGGTCCTTTGTTAATAATGCAATTTTGGCTTTTAAGTTTTTTTTAATGTCATTGCATTTGTCCATCTGGGATTTATGTGCATTCAATTGTGATTGGGTGGCAAGTAATAAGGTCACGAGTTCTGAATCTGAATCTGGCATAGGATCATTTTGTTCAAGATGATCATGATTGTCATCACCAAGAGAATCATCAAATGAAACCACTGGGTTAATTTGAACATCATCAAAGGTAACCACTTTGCTTATTTGATCATTGTCTTGGGATGAAAATGATAAGTCATTTTGAGCAAAATTTTCTTGTGCAGATAAGGATACAGATGGTGAGGCAATTTCATGAATAAGACAATCTGCATCAGATACCTGAGATAAGCCATCGGTGTCGTACACTGGACCTGTCTCACTCATGTTCATCTCCTGCATGTTGGCCATTAACATGACTGCAGCATTAGCCTCCAAATCCTCCATTTCATCATCGGAGTAGACATTGGCCATAAAACTCTGCTCTTTCTCTGTCAAATTACCACTGGCCTTTTCATCTTTTAATGCGAGGAGAAGAGCTTCCTTATGGTATGCACTGCCCATTGTTCTTGGTTTTGGGCATGCATTTGCCATGTGACCACTACCCCCACAATTGTAGCAAGTAATGGAAGTATTAGCAATCCCTTTTCCTTTGTCAGCAAACTGATTCCTTCTCTGATTGTTACCCATGCTATTTCAACTACCTCCTCCTGAACTGAATTGTTACCCACCAGAATTCCCCATGTTTCTTGAGCCAAACCTTCCTGAAGACCGATTTTGAATCTCAACCCGTCCATTCTTAACTACTGCTTGATTTCTGGTGTTTGATGATGTCCTCAGACGATTGTTTGACCGGTTGGAAAATTTGCTGAAGGCACGGGCGATCAATGCAAACCCCTCATTTAAAGAATTAATGGCATCATCTTCATCAGTTTCAACATTGGAGTACATGTTGTAATCAGTGTTGTCGAGTGGAACAAGTTGATTATCAGGGTATTGTTCAGGTGCTTCATAAGGTATAATTTGATTTGACGGTTGCAGTGTAAACCCTTAATGAGGTGGTGGTGGTGGAACAAACTCCTGGTTTGGTGCAAAATGTGATTGAGCCATGAGAGCAAGTGAGTTTGGATTAGGTGCTGGTGAGAATCCTTCATGTGCTGCACGATCCTTATCAACCTCAGATTGGTGTTGTTTTAGGTAATCATACAATAACCCATAAGAAAGGTCATTGATCTTTTTGGCTTGTCGAACAAATGTGACGTACTTCTGCCAATCTGGGCCGAGACATCCCAAAAACTTGGAGTTGATAGCAATCTTTGGTAAGATGATATTGTGGCGATCCAAATCATTAATGATGTTGGTGAAACGATGATAGTATGATTCCAAGGATTCCTCAGGTTCAATCATGAAGTGTGTGTATTCCATGTACAACTTTGATTCCATGTCCTCTTGATTGAGTTCAGTGCCTTCCATAAGCAGATGGACGTGCTCCCACATGTCCTTGGCTGTCTTTTGGGCATCAATACTCCTGAAGATGGGATTGTGAATCCCTTGGAGTATATAAGACATAGCTAGCTCACTGGCCTCTAGTTGTAAGACTTGTTCTTCAGTTTGTTAAGCTAGAGGAACGGGGGTTGTTGTCGCTTCTCTTGGAGGTACTTGAGTTGGATCAGCTGGAATGGTTGTTGTAGGTGTTGGATATGGTCCATCAATGATGACTTTTTTCAGATATTTCCCGTGAGGTTTCCTTAGTTCGATGAAGCGGAGAAAACGACAGGACCACTGCACATAGTTTCCAGGTGTGAGCATAGGTGGTGTTTCGAAAGAACCTGCTTCATGCCTCGATTGCTGACTACTTATGGCTTCACACATTTTTGTAAACCAGTGTGGTTCTCTGGAAGATGGTTGGTATTTCTGCATTGGTTGTGGAAGAAGTTGTTGCTGCTGAGGGAATTGATGTTGAAGCATGAAAATTTGGTGTTGTTGATACTGAGGTGGGTATTGTGGTTGATATTGTTGCTGAGGATATTGTTGCTGAAATGGTTGTTGACGGTACTGTTGCAGTTGTTGATTGTAGAAGTTGTAATTGTATAGTGGTTGAGACATCCTTGTGTTTTTGTTGATCGTGTAGATAATTAAGATTTGTGTTATGAGTTATGAGATTTGATTTGGTTAAGTGAGGTTTTTGTTAAATTTCGATAATTACTGTTCACCACAATTTTGATAAATACTGTTCACGTTGCTCAATTTCGATAACAATCCAATCTGCGATAAGAGTTCAATTTGCGATAAGAGTCCAATTTGCGATAAGAAGTCCAATTGTGATAAGAGTCAGATTTGCGATAATTCCTGCAATTGCGATAAAAATTGATAATTGCGATAAATTGTTTAATTGCGATAAATCTTACAATTGCGATAAGTTATCTTAATTGCGATAGAAAAGGCAATTTCGATAAGTTAACAGAATTGCGATAGATTTTGCAATTTCGATAGATTTATCTAAATTACAATTTTAATCACTTTCTCAAAACCTTATACAAGATATGAGAATAAATGCCAAGAAGTATTTTCACAAACTTTACAAGCAAGGAAAATACTGAGTTCCAATTTCGATAAATCCGACGGCTGCTGGAATTGCGATAAACCCTTGAAGATAATTGCGATAAACCCTCTTTAGCACAATTTCGATAAACCCTCTTTTTCACAAATTTGATAAACCCTCTTCTTCACAAATTTGATAAACACTCTTTTTCACAAATTTGATAAACCCTCTTTCTCCACCAACTTTTAATACGAAATTATGAGAATATACTTATAGAACAGTAAGTAAGCCGATTGTTTTTGGTTTCAAACGTTAATTAATACGAAAGTATGAAGAGATTTAGGACTTTTAACGTGAAAAAACCAAAATTTTGGTGAAATTCTACGACTAGCAAAAAACGAAACAAGTGTTATACGAATCAAACGAGAACAAAAACTCAAATATCAACGTTAGATCTAATCTCAATCCTCTATTTTATCTTCTCACTTTAGAAGCTTAAAGATAAGATAACGAAATGAGATATTTGGACTTTTTAACCACAAAAACCACGTTAAACACTTAAACCAAACGAAAAACTGATTAAATAACAATGTAAGCTACTCGTTAACACACTCCTAAAAATCCTTTGGCGTATGATACCACTTGATAGTCCCTATAAAAGACGTAACACAAGATCTAAACTAGTAATAACCACGAACACAACTACAACTAATCTACGTATTAAACTATGAAAGTAAACAACGAGACTAATAATGAATTACGAGAGTAGAAAAGAGATTAAGAGAAAAGATAGAAGGATGATTCTATTTCACTAATAACTTTGACAGAGCTTACGCACAAGAGAATAGAAACCAACAGTAGAAATGAGCACCCTAAGCCTCTATTTATAGGAGAAGATTATGGCGCCATGTGCTTAGCATATTCTAAGCATATTCTAGAATGATGCTCATTGGATTCTCACATCACATGGGCTATTAATGTGACGTGGGCTTTCTACTAAACATATAGCCCAATAACGTTAAGCAACCAAATAAACTAAACATGACTAAGACTTGAATTACAATAAAAAACGTGTTCCCAACATTAAGTTCTAAAAATTCTATAATTGATTGTGAGTGTACTAAAAATCAATCTGATTCGATGAAAATTATCAGGGTTGGTTTTCGTTATGCGCATGACGTTTAAATGGCGTTTAAACCAAAACGTATAGTTTCTTAATAACTTTTTGCGAAAATGACCCGACGAGCGTCAAGCTCTCGGATTATCATTAGAGTAGTTTAACTTAAGAGAATATGAAATAAAAATTTCGGGAGTGAATAGTGAAACTGAATAGTAAAGGTAAATAGTAAAAATGAATAGTAACCTGAAAATACGAATTGTTACAGTCTCTACCCCTTAAGGAAACTTCGTCCTGAAGTTCTGTGAATGTTAACTGCTAACAGTGTGTCTAAAAAAGGCGTGATAGTCTAAGTAATTACGTCTAAGCTTATGTACCTGGGTTCCTTATCCAACTAGGTACGTTCTCGTGACTATCGTGACTATTGCCAGTTCTAAATACATGCTCTCTTATGGCTAGGTTTAATGAGGCAAAATTTTGCATTCTCGAGCATAACCCTCAAAAGACCTTTAGGTAACAAATTTTTACTTAATCCCAGAATTCATCAGACAAGAACTGTCATGCGATTAGGCTAAATCGGTTTGAGTAACAACTTGATTCTACCTTGATCTTCGCAACTCATCAGACAAGAACTGTTACTTAGATCAAGTTGGGAAACAAGTGATTTGAAGGAGGTCTTTTGAAAATTTGGCTCGATTATGGAATTGCTTACACATATGAGACTACTACTCCCTTCATTGCACGATTCTTCCTGAATTAGACATAGGTAATCAGGCTATGTATAATTTAGGAGTAATAATGCAATGCTTGGAATAATCGACTCATATGATGTTCGGTGTTTCAGTCAGTTCATAGAAATCTCCCTTAGGTGCTAAAATTATGAAAAAGTCTAAACTGTGCAAGGCGATAGAGTGGAAGGTCTCAATGTATAAAGCAGTTATAGTCTAGGTTCTTAAATGCAACCTAGTTCTCTATAACCAAGGCTCTGATATCAATCTGTAGCACCTAAAAAATACCGCAACGGAAGACTGTGTCACTAGGGTGCTACTTCATAATACAAAGTACAGGTTATAGAAAACGACCTCTAAATGAGACGTTTTGAAAAGTTACCATTCGATTAATGAAATCAGAGTTACAAACAATGAGGTCCCGAAGTATAATGTATAAATGTTTACAAAATGTACTATCGAATGGTAAATACGAATGTATAAAGTCTTCAAAACATGTAATGCGACACTATGCTCCATGCAATAGCTATCACTTTACAGACCTGAGATAAACATGCTAAAAAGTGTCAACACAATGGTTGGTGAGTTCATAGAATTTGTATTTAAATAAGTTGAAAAGCCTTTAAAGAATGTTCACACAGAAAAAGCGATGTGAATCCACTCAGATGCAAATCCCGCCCATACAAAACTTGCAACCTGTGTGTTCACAACCCACTGCTAAATATAGTATGAGTATGACATATGTGTATACGATGTGTTGGGAATTAAACTTAAGCAGTTTGTACGGTTGTTGATACAAGAACAGTTAAGACTGTTGATACAAGGACAGTTAAGACTGCTGATGGAAGAGCAGTTAGAACTGCTGAAGGAAGATCAGTTAGGACTGCTTAAGAGATCAAGATGAAACCGTTTGAAGTGAATTATAGAAAATATATGATAAATATCTTATTTGTATAGAATGATATGGTTAGATGTTTAATTTGTAAAGGACTCTTTACATTATAAAAAGAGATCCTTAGATTAGGGTTTAATATACATGTCATACAATACGATATACACATATCATTCAGATCTATTGTAATCGTTCGATATTGTGAAGTGATAAGTTTGGTTGATATCGTTGTTCTTAATGTTTTACTTATTCAATCACCAAACGTAATCATATATTCTTCTAAGTACTTGATAGTAAATTCCGCGTGCTATCAAGTTTATACTCAAAGTATCTCCAACACAACGTGTGTGTTTAGATCCGGTTAAGTGGTATCAGAGACCAAGGTTTTTGATACTTTGAGTTTAGAAGAATCAAAAGTATTTACTCACTAGCTATCTAAGAAGATGGACATGGAGACTCCTCAAACCTCAATCCTTGCTAAACTACCCATGCTGAAACAGAATGAATACGACTTATGGCGGCTCAGGATAGAGCAATACTTCATGGTGCAAGATTATGCACTATGGGATATTATTATCAATGGTGATTCCTTCAAACCAGTTGCTATTGAAGAAACACGTGCTGATGGTTCCAAGGTCACAAAGCTTAACATTGAGCCAGTTACAAACGAGGAGAGAATCAAGAAGAAGAATGATCAGAAGGCTATAAATTTATTACTAATGGCAATTCCTAATGATCAAGTACTGAACTTTAGCCATTATGAGTCGGCTAAAACTCTCTTTGAAGCAGTGGTGGAAAGATTTGGTGGCAATGAAGCAACCAAAAAGGCACAGAAAACCCTACTCAAGCAAAGTTATGAGAACTTCACTGCATCAAGCAATGAAACTTTGGATCAAATCTTCAATAGGCTTCAGAAGAGCATCAGTCAACTTACTGTGTTGAAGATTGTGATACCTCAAGAAGACCTCAACATGAAGTTTCTAAACAGTTTACCTGCTGAATGGAATACTTATGTTGTGGTTTGGAGCAATAAACCAGAACTGGAGAATATGACAATGAATCAGCTTTACAATAATCTCAAGATTGTTGAGCAAAAGGTCAGGAAGAGTGGTAGCACCAGTTCCAGTTCAGGGAATATGGCTTTTGTATCTTCTTCAAACAGTTCTAAACATGATGATGAAGAAGCAATTGGTACTGCTATACCAACAGTTAGCATTGCTAGTGTAAAAACTAGCACTGCTGGCTTGACTGATGAGACCATATATGCATTTGTATCAGAATTGTCTGGAGGGTCAAAGATCTTTAATGAAGATCTTCTTCAAATTGCTGAAGATGATTTGGAAGCTATGGATTTGAAGTGGCAGTTGGCTTGATAAGCATCAGGGCTAAGAAGTATTACCAAAGGACTGGGAATCAGATTACTTTCAATGGAAAAGATGTTGCTGGGTATGATAAGTCTAAGGTGGAATGCTTTAATTGTCACAAGTTGGGACACTTTGCCAGGGAATGTAGAGGTCCAAGACAACAAAGTAACTAGGGTCAAGGGTTTCAGAATCAGCAAGGGTTAAGGAGAACAGTAAATGTTGAAGAGCCTTCTTCCAAGGCTATGGTAGCTGTAGATGGAGCTGGATTTGATTGGAGCTTCATGGAGGAAGAAGAGGAACCAGCTAACTTGGGATTGATAGCTTTCTCAGACACTGAGGTATATAAACCTGAAAAATGTTCTAACTCTTGTCGTGCTTTAAAAGATTATGAAAATATTTTGAAATAGTATGGTGATCTTAAAGCTGAATTTAATCAAATAAGTTTTATTCTGTCAAATCATAAAAGTGGATTAGCTGTTTTGGAAGAACAAATTGTGTTTTATAAACAGAATGAGTCAAACTTTACTGATGAGATAGGTCTTTTAAAGAGGGAATTGGAAATAAAAGATAATAAAATGAGTGGACTTGTATATGATCTAGAAAAGCTTAAAAAGGAGAAAGATAACATTCAGTTAAGTGTAGACACTCTTGAATAAACTTCAGATGTTGTTAAAAAGATTGTAGAGAGTCAAATACTTAACAAAGCTAAATCTGGTTTAGGTTATAAGTCTGTTGCACCCCCCCCCCCTTTAGAGGAATGTTTGCTCCACCAGGAATAGATTTAGCTCATACAGGTTTAGAAGAGTTTAAGGATATGGAATTTCCTGGATATGGTGTTAAGATTAGTGAGAATCCTGTTAAATTTGTTAAGGCAGAAGATGCTTTTGTGAGTGCTAGTGATAAATCTCTTTCCGAGGAAAAGATGTCCTCTGATAGGGACTCAGATGCTCCAACTGTTGAGGAATGGACATCTGAAGATGAGAATGTAGAGGTTAAGGAAAAACTTAATCCTGTTAAGGTAGAAGTTAAACATGCTCCTAAAGTGGTTAAGACTGAGAACATAAAACCAGTTAGGAAAAATGTTAGATATGCTGAGATGTATAGGTCTAAGAACAGATCATCAAGTTCTGAGAGTAGTCATAGGAATTGGAATCATTCAAAATCTAAGAAAATGGATGATAGGTTTGCTATGATTAGAAAAGTATGTTTTGTTTGTGGAAGTTTTGATCATATGGCTGCTTATTGTGATTTTAACCCATGGAAAAAGAGGGTTACTGGGAATGCTAGGGTGAACAGGAATAACAATGCTAGGGTAACTCAAAATGGTCCAACCAGATTGACAAACCCTAATGCAAATCCTAAGATGTCACCTAAGGCTGTTATGTTAAAGACTGGCATCAAAACAGTTTCAACTGCTAGTCAAAATCAGTGGTTTAAAAACAAGCAAACTGTTTCTAGTGCAAAACAATTTTCAAATCATGCACAAACAGTTAAAAGTCATTTTTATCAAAAAACAGCAATGGCTAATCAAAAGTGGGTGCCTAAGGTTAAACAAGCAGTTCCAACGGCTAGGACAGCAGTTCCAACTGCTAGACCAGCAAATCAAACTGCTAGGCACTTAAATGCTATGGGAAAATTACCCAAAAAAAAAAATGCTAAGGGAAAATGGGGCAATGCTGTCAAGGCCTTAGCACATTGGGATAAACATCTTAACAAACCCAATGGTGCATCAAAGACCTTAAACAAGTTTTCTTATCTTGATGCACAAGGCAGATCCAAACCAGTGATGGTTTGGATCCCCAAAAGAAACTAACACCGTTATTTTGTGTGCAGGAACATCCCTCTAATGACAAAGAAGATAGAGGATTTTCAGACAGTGGATGTTCAAGGCACATGACAGGCAACAAGTCATATCTTTCAGACTTTATTGCTCTGGATGGAGGACCAGTTGTCTTTGGTGGTGGTGTTGGAGGAAGAATTACTGGTAAAGGGGTAATTAAAACTGGTAACCTTGATTTTGAGAATGTATATTATGTACCAGAACTTAAGTACAATCTTTTCAGTGTATCACAAATTTGTGATAAACAGAACAAAGTTTTATTTACTGATACTGATTGTCTTATACTTTCCCCTGATTTCAAGCTACCTGATGAAAGTCTAGTATTGCTTAAAATCCCTAGAAAGGATAATACATACAGTGTTGAGATGAATAAACTAGTTCCTAAGGTTGGACTTACTTGTCTTGTTGCAAAAGCTACATTGGAAGAATCAATGTTATGGCACAGGAGGCTTGGTCATGTTAATTTTAAAACCATTAACAAAATTGCTAAACAGGGATTGGTAAGAGGTTTACCAAACAAAACTTTTCTCAATGACCAAACTTGTGTTTCTTGCCTTAAAGGTAAGCAACACAGAGCCTCATGTAAGCCAAAGACCCAGAACTCTATTTCTCAAGCTTTGTATATGTTGCATATGGACTTTTTTGGTCCTACCTCTGTGAATAGCTTGAATTTTAAGAGATACTGCCTTGTTGTCACTGATGATTATAGTAGGTTTTCTTGGATATTCTTTATGAAAACTAAGGATGAGACAAGTGAAATACTTAAGACCCTTATTGTTGAGGTAGAAAACCTAGTTGATAAGAAAGTTAAAGTAATCAGATGTGATAATGGGACTGAATTTAAGAATAGAGTGATGGATGACTTTTGCAGAGAAAAAGGTATTAAGAGAGAGTTTAGTGTAGCTATAACCCCACAACAAAATGGTGTAGCTGAGAGAAAGAATAGGACTCTTATAGAGGCTGCTAGGACAATGTTAGCTGACTCTAAGCTACCAGTTTCATTTTGGGCTGAAGCAGTTGGCACTGCTTGTTATGTGTTGAATAGGGTTTTAGTTATACAACCTCACAATAAGACTCCTTATGAGTTACTTAGAGGTAGAACCCCTGCTTTAAGCTTCATGAGACCTTTTGGTTGTCAGGTTACTATCCTTAATACCAAAGACCAACTAGGAAAGTTTGATGGGAAATCTGAGGAAGGTTTCTTTGTTGGTTATTCTCTGCACAGTAAGGCTTTTAGGGTGTACAATACAAGCACCAAGCAAGTAGAAGAAAATCTGCACATAGAATTTTTGGAGAATAAACCAAATGTTGCAGGTGTTGGTCCAGATTGGATCTTTGATATTGACAGTCTTTCAGATTCCATGAATTATGTGCCTGTTACAGGTACAAATACTAACAATGATGCAGGTTCAGAAGAGGAAGATGATGATTGCATTTTCATACCTGTCATGGAAGAAAGTTCTGTGAATGAGTCTTCTACAAAGAAAGATGATATTCCTTCATCAAGTGGTGTAGACAGAGAGAAAGATGCTGCTGAAACAAGTGGTCAGAATGGTAAAGAAGCTGAAATTCCAACGAGCAGTTCCAATGAAGTTAGCACTGCTCAACCTCAAGTTCCAACTGCTGAGCAAAATATTGAGACTGCTGGACCAAGTCAACCTCATTCACCAGTTGATACTGCTGAGTTTGATTTCTTTGGAGATGGTCTGCAAAACATGCCTACTAGCTATGCAGTTCCTTCTACTCCCCAAACCATTGTGCATAGGAATCATCCACTTACCAATGTCATAGGAGATGTACAATCTGGAGTCAAAACCAGAAGGCAAATTCAAGACCCAGATCATCATGGATTTCTCAGTATGGTGTATAAAGAGAAACATCATGAAGATGAGAATGAGTGTATGTTTGTATGTTTTCTATCTCAGGTTGAACCCAAGAATGTGTTAAAGGCTTTGGATTCATCTAGTTGGGTTGAAGCTATGCAAGAAGAGCTACTTCAATTCAAAATTCAAAATGTTTGGGTTCTGGTTGATTTACCAAAGGGAATGAGAGTGATTGGTACAAAGTGGGTATTCAGAAATAAGAAGGATGAGAGGGGCATTGTTATAAAGAACAAATCAAGATTGGTTGCTCAAGGCTATACTCAAGAAGTGGGTATAGATTATGAGGAAGTTTTTGCTCAAGTTGCCAGGATCGAAGTAATAACATTATTTCTTGCTTATGCTTCATTTATGTGGTTTATGGTTTATCAAATGGATGTGAAAAGTGCATTTCTGTATGGCACTATTGATGAAGAGGTCTATGTTTCACAACCTCCAGGTTTTATAGACCCAGAGCATCCTGACAAGGTTTATAAGGTGGTGAAAGCTCTATATGGATTGCATCAGGCTCCAAGAGCTTGGTATGAAACTCTTGCTAAATATCTTCTGAAGAATGGGTTTCGTAGAGGGAAAATTGATCAAACTCTTTTTATTAAAAAGGACAAGGGTGATATTCTACTAGTACAAGTTTATGTAGATGACATCATTTTTGGTTCTACAAAGAAACAGATGTGTAAGGAGTTTGAAAAGCTGATGAAAGACCAATTTCAGATGAGTTCTATGGGAGAGCTTACCTTCTTTCTAGGTCTTCAAGTACAGCAAAAGCCAGATGGTATATTTATCTCTCAGGATAAATATGTTGGTGAAATTTTAAGAAAATTTCAATTCACAGATGCCAAGGTTGCTAGCACACCAATTGACAAGGAGACACATTTGTTATTAAAGGATCACAGTGGTGAAGATGTGGATGTGCACATGTATAGATCTATGATTGGGTCTCTGATGTATCTTACATCATCTAGGCCTGATATTATGTTTGCTGTGTGTGCCTGTGCAAGATTCCAAGTCAATCCTAAGGTGTCTCATCTCACAGTAGTAAAAAGGATCTTCAGATATCTTAAAGGACAGCCTAACTTGGGGCTGTGGTATCCCAAAGAGTCTGCATTTGATCTTGTTGCATTCTCAGATTCTGATTATGCTGGTGCTAGCATGGATAGAAAGTCTACAACAGGTGGTTGTCAGTTTTTAGGTCGAAGATTAATCTCTTGGCAGTGTAAGAAGCAGACTATGGTGGCTATATCTACTACTAAAGCAGAATATGTGGCTGCTGCAAGTTGTTGTGCTCAAGTTTTATGGATTCAAAGCCAGATGCTTGATTATGGGTACAATTTCTTAAACACATATAACACCCCCATTTTAGCTATGCAGCGGAATACCACATAGGGTGCTATATCTTAGTCACATTGTACAATTATAGTAAACAACTTTAAAACAAAGTCGTTTTTAAAAAAAACATTCACATTCGATAATTTATCAGAGTCAACAAGGTCACAAAAGTTTTTGACATAGTCAAAAGATACATAAGTTTTAGAAGTTTAGAACATTATCGAATGTAAACTTTTATTTAAACATGAGCCATCTTATAGATATCCATTCCTTGCGTCGCCCATCCAAGCCGAAAGTCACTTACGGACATGAGATAAAACATGCTAAAAAGTCAACATAAAGTTGAGTGAATTCATAGAGTTTAATAAGTAATAAGTTGAATACAAGTATTTTTCATCGGGCGACAAGTAATGCATATACAAGTCGTATAATATGATTATAGTATCAAGCTCATGACACCGAAGCTTAACTGAAATAAGTATGCCCTAAGGGGTAAGTTTGCCAATTTTACCAAGATATACTCAATATTATGCTACCCGTTAAAACAATGAACGCTACTCATCCGGACAGGCTCGTCAAACCAAATATGCATATTCATAATATTAGCGTTTCCCACGGAATTAACGGTTCATGATGTTAGGGACTTTTAATGGCAGGAGATACTTAATAACTATAATCATGTAATCGGGTCCAGCATACCAAAAACTACTTGTATTCAGTTTTAAAAACTAGCATGTATCCCCCTCGCGAGGTTTATAAAACATTAAATGAGTAAAGGCGAGGCTATGAACTCACCGTGAATAAAGGAAATAGCACGGAACAACTAGTGGAGAAAAATAATCACGCAAGCTCTACGATGAACCTAAAATAGATATACGCTTGTCTTAGGTTTTTAAAATAAACATTGATGCAATTTAGTTATATAAGTTATGATCTTAATTATGCTTGGTACATATTTCCTAGATATTACAAGTTTTAGTTTAGCATTTAAAAGTTATCAAAGTTCAAGTAATAATTCTATACTTGTCCCTAAGTCCAATCATCTATTATAAAAGTCCAAGATTAGCCTAAGCTTCAACTTTTAGTCCATGGGTCAAGTTTTAGCCAAAAAGGTCACATTAAACCTGAGGGTTCAAAAATATATTAGGTGGTCCAAAAATGTATCAAAGGTCAAATTTTTATAAAGCTTAAAACATGTTTATACATTTTTATACCAATGCTGATAGAAATTTTAGTAATTTGTTTACATCTAAAAATCCGTTACTTGCAAACCGTAAGTCGAAAAATTAAGTTCTTTATATCCCCGGAAAGGTATTCATCTGTACTAACAAGTTTTGTGGGTCCCACTTGGTCAAAAATTACATAGCAGCAGCTAAATTTTAATTTGTCCATTCTATTCAGTCCAGCAGTTTTCATAATTACAACAGTCCCACTAAAAATACAATATCTGGAGTTCTACAAATCAAAATGATCCCATTCTTGCGGCCAAGTTTAAGTTAAGTTGTTGTCTACAACTTTCATTCTTTGAGTAATAGTGGGTTATTCACAAAAAAAATGACTTTTGTACGTTTCAAATCTGTTACTCAGGTTATGACATGTTTTACCAAAACATTTCTAATTTAATCATCGTAATGAGTTATTTAATGAAATTCCCGTCAAAACGACCGCAAGACATAGATCTAAAACCCCATATTTTTATTTTATGTCCAATGTTTACTGATTAGTACAGTTTACTCCATCTTTGTCGTTGGTTCAGAATCACAGTTTGCAGGTCTAGTCTTTTAGGGTTTTCATTGTGTTTTAAATTATGTACCAAGCCTATCTAAGCATAACAACTTATATAATGTTCAAATACACCAAGATATATAATTTTTACAGTAGTGAAATGATAAAAATAAATAAAGTTGGTGAGGAGTTTCTTACAAAAGTGATGAACAACAAAAACCTTTCAAGAACAAAGATTGATGATCAACCAAGATGACACCACCAAGAATAACTCTTGCAAGCTTGAAGGAGGATCTTTCTAGGGTCGTGTGAGGCTTCAACCTACAGCCACAAAAACATTTTGTGAGCTAAAGAAATATATGAAGAGAAAGGTTCATAAAAACCTCCAAGAGGGTGTTGTATGGATGATTTTATGAACAAAATCAAGATTATGAGAGTGGTTTTGTGTGATAATTTCGGCAGAAAATGGAGAAGGAGGAAGAGGAAAATGGATGGTTTTCTTAGATTTGCATGGAGGGAGTTATGAGTGTGTTTCTTGGAAACTAAAGAAAAAAAAGGAGTGTGAATATGGTTATAATGAGGCCGGCCTAGGGAGTTAAAAGGGAGGGTTTTATCATTTTTTTTTTAAAGTTATTAGATAGTATAGAAATTGTAGTGGTAAAGTAAGATGTAAGGATTTAATTGTTAAAACGCGAGTAGTTACTAACAATTAACGAAATTGTGAAACGAAGTGAGAAATGTGAAAAATATATTCACTTGGTTTCTATGGATAAATGAGAGGATATCGAGTCACTTGAGACAAGGACCGGGATAGAAATCCTAAGCACGGATCGAGAAAAGCTAAAAACGCGAAATTTGCTAAATCGGGTAAAAATTAAAAAGTAAATTTTTACTCGAGAGGAAACCAAATATATTATAGTTTAAAGAATGACTTGAATTTACGAAAGGTTACAACACAATTATACATATAGACAATAACAGTACAATGTGTATCATTAAGAATCCAGTTCAACATTCAAAAACTAAGCATATTGAAATTAGACATCATTTTATAAGAGACTGTGCTGAAAAGAAGTTAATTCAAGTTGTTAAAATACATACTGATAACAACTTTGCTGATCTCTTAACAAAAGGTTTTGATGTAAGCAGATTTCAGTACTTGGTAACAAGTATTGGAATGCTTAATCCTTCAAAAGATTAATGTGTCAATATTTTTGGTTTGTGTACTGTTAATTGTGCTATTTGTATAGTTGAGACTGCTTGAATGTTTTTAAGACTGCTTGTGAATTTGTTAGTCAAATGGAATAATTGTTAAAAGAGAATATTATGTATTGTGTTTTCTTTGGTTTTGGACTAACATTTCAGGTTAAGAAAAGCTTTTTGCTTTGGATTGTGTTTTGAAAAGGATGGTGGTTTGGATTTTCAAGTGTGAATGCTTGTCACACAACAAATGGTAATTGATTCACCATGAATAATCAACATAAGATTCAACTAGTCCAGATCAAACGGTTTCTGGTAAAGACTACTCAAATCCGTTTATGGTTGACAGTTTACCAAAAATTGGTTGGTTATCAACTCACCAAATCTAAGTGTGAAGAGTTGGCTAGTCCATAGCAAACGGCTATTCGTAAAGATAAGTCAAATCCGTTCATAGCTGATAGTTTGCTGAAAACTATAAGTGGACAAAACTGTTTTTGAATTCACAAATTAAAATTCAAAATTTGATTTTATCTCTGAAAACTTTTTGTAAACAGTCTGAACTGCTGGTGTAAACAGTCTGAACTGCTGCCTTCACCAGTTTGTACTGATTGTTCAAAACTTAGTTCCTACTGAGTTTATGCTCTGTGATACACCTCTCTCAGAAGGTAATACATCTGGAAGTGTTGAGAGCAGTTTGAAACTGAAACAACTGAATTGATGGTAGCTTGTACAAATGGTCTTATTTGATGCTGAGCTTGGAAACTCATGTTCTAGTTCATCTGATGGTGGGATTCTTCCAAACAGGGGAGGAATTAAAGTTTGTTCTAGTTGCTGTTAAAGATGATTGCTGATTATGAAATTCATGGGAGGAATTAAGAAGTCAGAGATGAATTATAATGAAGTGCTTAAATTTTATTCATTATAAAGGTGGATTCACTACAAAGCTTCATACGGTTACAAGGAAAAACCAACAAAAACTACCAACTACCAACAAAATATTCTACACAACACAAAAGACAACACAACTACTCAAGTTTTCCTTTTCCTTTTCCAGTGATATCCGGCATGGTCTTGCTGCGGGCTCCTCTGCTACCCATGAGTTCAGATACTTGTTTGCAGGGAAGTGAAAGTATTACTGATCTTGGAGATGGAAATTGTTGCTTCTCAGGCTTTTTCTTCAAAGGTTTCTTCTTTGGAATAGGGATCTTCACTGATGATGCTGCTTTCTCAAATTCTTTTGTGAGTAAGTTTGATAGTTTTTGAAGTTCATCATCATCATCAGAAGAGTCAGACGAAGAGGAGGATGAATCATCAACATAAGGAGGAAGTTCATCGGAGGAAGTTTCTTCAGATGAGGATGTTTTAGTCTTTTTCTATGAAAGATTAACTCTTGAAGTTGAAGAATAGTTCGGAGGAAAATAGTTGTTCCATCCTGAATCTTCGGAATCAGAAGAAGAATCAGATGAAATATCTATGATGTTTGGTGAAGAAGACATTGTGATTGAAGAAGTTAAATATTTGTGTTGAAGAGGATTTTGTGTAGATATGTGAGTTTTTATAATGTTAATGAAGGTTTAATGGCATTTAATGTGTGGTTGATATGCAGAATTAACTTTGGGTTGGTATAAGGAATTAATTCCTTGATGGAATTAAATTAATTTAGGTAACTTTTGAGGAGTTGACCAAAAGAGTATGTTGAGTGAAGATAATTCTCAAAGTGTTTCATTATTCAAGTCAAGTGTTTGAAAGAATCCACCCCATCAACGAAACCAGATGTTTAATTCAAGAAACTTATTGATTTGCATCGAAATCATAAGTTTAGGGGAGGATTGTTGGGAATTAAACTTAAGCAGTTTGTACGGTTGTTGATACAAGAACACTTAAGAATGTTGATACAAGGATAGTTAAGACTGCTGATGGAAGAGCAGTTAGAACTGCTGAAGGAAGATCAGTTAGGACTGCTTAAGAGATCAAGATGAAACCGTTTGAAGTTAATTATAGAAAAGATATGATAAATATCTTATTTGTATAGAATGATATGGTTAGATGTTTAATGTGTAAAGGACTCTTTACATTATAAAAGGAGATCCTTAGATTAGGGTTTAATATACATGTCATACAATACGATATACACATATCATTCAGATCTATTGTAATCGTTCGATATTGTGAAGTGATAAGTTTGGTTGATATCGTTGTTCTTATTGTTTTACTTATTCAATCGCCAAACGTAATCATATATTCTTCTAAGTACTTGGTAGTAAATTCCGCGTGCTATCAAGTATATACTCAAAGTATCTCCAACACAACGTATGTGTTTAGATCCGGTCACGATGTATGTAAAATGTATCAGTCAACTGAACCTCTCGACTTGCTTTCATATGATACACCCTATGATAGATTATATTCACCCAATGTCAAGAATAGACACAAGGGCCGGGGCATCTTCCCAAATAGTATTGTGTCACCCAAGGTCATGAATCTGGGACATAGGGGTAGGGGCATCTTCCCATGAGTACTATCAATACCTCTCCATGACTTTAATCAAGAGTTAAATAGTTGCTAAAGAATAATGCAATCAAAATAATGCATTCATGTATTCACACAAGTAGAAATGTAAATGTAAATCACGTATTCATGTAATTAGTGATGTAAATGTAAGTCACGTATTTTGATAAATGAGTAAAATATGTAAATGAAACGAGCATGTATCTCCCCAAAAAGTAATTCAAAACGTATAAAAATAGGGGCTATGAAATCTCACGGTAATCCTTAAAAGTTTAGAGTACTTGTGAAAGTAAATGAAATAGTTGAGCATGTATCTCCCCCAAAAGTAATTCAAAACGTACAAAAATAAGGGCTATGAAATCTCAACTTGAACTAATGATATCAAAACATATAACGGAATCGATGGATTAAGCTATGAAGTCTCTACGTACAACCTAGAAATATGATATCGTGTCTTAGGTTTTAAAACAACGAAGTGAATATTTAAACATGCCTTATATAGTTTATATATCTCGTAATACTGTTCAGGCCATCATAATCTAGAGGTCATGCAGTAAACGTTCGAGGAGCTAGGAAACTTTAATTCGTAAATCCAGCAACTTGTCGATACGTTCACCCAAATGAAACCCCTCACATGAAGCTCCCTACTAACATAGTATTTATATGTGAAACATCTATTTTGCTTACTTGATTATATGATATATTAAGAGTTTATAAATACAATAAATAAACTAACAAAGTTTATAAGTATTTAAATAATTTTTAGTCTTATAATTACTTCCCTTTATTTAGAATGCTTGAGTATTATAGAAAAAGGGAAGATAAGCGGAGCTTCGACGTAGAATTTGTATTTTTCAAAAACCCGAGGCTATTTGAAGATTATAACAACGTATAACACCCCCATTTTCGGAACGCAGCGGAATACAACATGGGGTGTTATCTATTAGTCACATAGTACAAGTCATAGGAAACATCGAAATAATTAAAGAGGTTTTTAAACAAAGTTCACATTTGATATAATCAGAGTTTAACGTAGTTTGGTCCCAAAAGTTTTAACCAGGACAAGAGTCCAAAAGATTCATAATTTAAACACAACATAAGTTTTTGATTTATTAAAAGTTCCATCAAATGTGAAATAACACGTGTCCATCCATCCATGTCCTTGCACGCCCATCCAAGCATTAAACATCTACGGACCTGAGATAAACATGCTAAAAAGTCAACATAAAGTTGAGTGAATTCATAGAGTTTAATAAGTAATAAGTTGAATACAAGCATTATTCATAAATTGACATGTAACGAATACAAGTCGGGAAATAAGATTATAGCATCGAGCTCATGAAACCGAACCTTGACTGAAATTTAATAATGCCCCTTAAGAGGTAGTTTGCCAACTACCACGAATTCTCAATATTATGCTACCCGTTAAATAATGAGAGCGACTCATCCGGACAGGCTCGTCAAGCCAAATATGCATATTCATAATATTAGCGTTCCCCCATGGAATTAACGGTTCATGAAATTAGGGACTTAAATGGCAAAAGCTACTCAATAACTATAATCGTGTAATCGGGTCAAGCATACCAAAAACTACTTGTATTCAGTTTGTAAAACTAGCATGTATCTCCCCCAATGGGTTTATAAACAGTTTAAGATTTAAAGTGGGGCTATGAACTCATCGAAATCGAAAGTGAACAATCAAGTGAAGAAGTCAAGTAATAACCGCAAGAACCTTACGAGCAACCTAGAATATACGCGCGTGTCTTAGCCTTTATGAATAATGATACAATCATTATTATATGCTATATAAATTACGATCTCAATTATGCTTAGTACAATAAGTTTAAATAAGTATCAAGATTTAGTTTGGCATTTAAAAAAAATAATTTACAAGTATAAATTTTACCTTTGTTACAAAATTTCATGTTTTAGTCCCTTTTTATTCCTAAGTCCAAAATAAGTACTAAAGGTCCAATCTAAGATTAAGGGTTCAATTTAGTCAAAGGGGTCAATTCTAGTCAAACGGTTCAGATTATGACTAAAGGTCCAAATTATATTAGGTGGTTCAAAATGAAACTTAGGGGTCCAAATTCATAAGTCATTAACCTTTTCATAACTTTTACTCAAAATCTGATGGAATTTTTATAACTTAACCACTTTCAAAAATTCATATCTCTCAAACCGTAAGTCGAAAAATTATGTTCTTTATATCACCGGAAAGGTATTCGACCATAATAACAATATTTGTGGGGCCCACTAATTTAAAAGTTTCGTAACAGTAGTAAATTTATTATTTTTCCCCTTACTACCCAGTTCTGAAATCACTAGTATCACAACAGTCCCACGAAAAATACAATATCTTGAGTTCTACTAGCCCGATTAATCTCATTCTTGTGGCCACGTTTAAGTTGAAATGTTATCTACAACTTTTATGTTTTGAGAAACTGGTGGTCGTGTACAAAAAAAATGACTTATATAGGTTTCAAATCTGTTACTCAGAATATGAAATGTTTCATGAAAACATTTTTAATTTAATCATCGGGTGTCGTCACGGGAATCACCACACATGGAAATGACCACAAGACATAGATCAACAACTATATATTTTTATTTTAGGTCCATGCTCTACTGTTTCATCCAGTTAATTACATTTTTACCCTTGATCAGAATAGTATTTTCAGAATAAGTCCTTTTTAGTGTTTTCTTGTAATTTTTAACATGTACCAAGCATATTTAAGCATCAATAACTTATGAGGCATATAAAACACATCAAGTAACTTGTAAATACAGTAGAGAAATGAAAAGATGAAGGTTGCTTTCTTACAAGGATTTTATGGATGAAGAACAAGAGATTAAGAATAAGAACACTAGCCTAATAATCACCAACCAGGAGATTTAATACCCAAGCTTCCAACACCACCAAGAACACTTTAAAACTTCTTTGAAAACCTTTAAATCACAGCCGTGAATACCCTTGAAAATCTTTTAAAAACTCTTGAAGAAACTCTTGAAAATCAAGACCTTTTGAAGAAGAAATGATAAACATTAACTAGCCCTTTTTGGACCTTCATTCTTGCACCACTTTTTGATAGAGACTAAAACAATTATGATGTATTTTCTCCTTGATATCCCACGGACAAAGAGAGAGGAGAGCTGAAAATTGATGTTTTTGCATGTAAAATGAGATAGTGGGTGAGTTTTGAGGTGATATACAAGTTTGGAAGACTAAAGGGGACACTTATCCTTAATTTGGATATGTGTTGGGGTGGTGAGACCAAGGAGGGGCGTTACAAACAAGGGAGCAAGGATAAAAATGCAGATTTTTATTATTTGTTTGAGTATAGAGTGTATTGTGTAGTGTAGATTGCTCCCGGTACTCAAACGTAGGGTTTTTAAAACACACAATGCAATACCGGGTAACGTAAAAATATAAAAACTTTCAAAAATATTAAAATTTGTTTTCATGACATATTTTAGTAGTTTAGATGAGTGGTGAGTTCATCGGAAGATTTAGATGTGATTAGAACATAAAAACGAAGGTTTAGAACGCGTAAAACGTAAAAGGTGCAAGGTTTACGTAAAAATAGAAAAAGTGGAAAGTGACTTTTAAAATAGAATTGTAAAAACCAAAAGTTTATAAAAAGTATAGACTGGAGATAGTCTAGTGTCAGTTGAATTAATTGTCCGTGTCATGACGTACGCAGATAACTTCCGCGAAGTTAATTATTAAAAAAATAATAATAATAAAATAAAATAGTTTGGTAATTAAATAGAAAAATTAGTGACATGAAATTAGAAAATGTCACAGTACGCACTCCTTAAGAGAGCGACGTCCCGGTGCTCAACTCGTCTTAATCGCCGTATGGTTTAACTGTGAAGAGATGGCTTAATTGTGAAGAGATGACGATATAGACATGTCATCGTCGAGGTTTCCAACGAAAGTTGAATGATCAAAAGTCAAAGCATCAAATATGTTCAATGAACAAGAGTGAATGGATTGAAGAATTCTAACAAGTCCTCAATTCGTGGAAGCGGATAATAGTACATTACTGTCTGCTTATCAAGCTCGCGGCGGTCGATACAAATTCGGAAAAATCCACATAACAAATTACGAATCGAGAGGAGTTCATAGCCCATAGAATGATTCATACGTACTCTATGGCGGATAAACATAAGCCCACTCATTTATAATTCGTCACTTACATAAAGAGGCGTCCCAATCCATGTAAGTAAGGAATTATAAATTTATGGTTCGGCGGTTTATAATTTTCTTATTCAAATGAATAGGCGTCCCAATCCATTTCAATAAGATGATTATAAATCATCCTACTTATATATTGCCGACACCAACACAATAAAAACAACACCAAATGCTATTCTTCAAAATCATAAGAAGTAACGAGAAGAAGAATGAGACGTTAATCAATCACGTTTCAAAGGTAAGTGTCAAAAGACAACACGATCCGAGGTAACAAATTTAAAGTCATACTCCCATCAACTGGAAGAGTTCAAAACGATGGATTAAGAAGCAATATTTACTCTACTTTATAGTATGGTGACAAATTGGGTATAAGGTAATTGACATAACGATTTACAAGGTGATAACAAGAGAGTATATTCGGAACTAGTCCAAAACAGTTTATGTAGTTGCAGTATCTCAGTGATTTAGTTTATAAGATGGTGGTGAAGTATCTTGTAAAAGAATAACGAAATTTTTGATTGAATAGTGACAAATAGTGTATAAAATTTTAGTAAAATGGTTTATAAAGTGATAGTAAAATAGTTTCACAAGGTAATGGCAAAACAGTTTGTAAGGTGTTCGCAAAATAGTTTATAAGTTGATAGTAAGTATGGTTATTAATTTATAAGGTATTTGTAAGGAAATTCTGAAGAGCTAGTAAATCGTTTGAAATATAGTGAAATGATAGTTTATAAAATTGTTTACCAAATGATAGTGAAATTAGCAAGTGCAACAGACAAAAAGTTGTCGCAACATGTTGAAGCAAATAGTAGATAATTATGGGTTGAATAAATCCCACCACTCGGAGTAAAAATGTTATAAGATGATAGGTTAAAGTCGTGTTCAATTTAATTAATTTGTTTCTAGGTGATGGGTTACGAGGTGATGTAGTGTTCAAAAGTTTAGGACAAATATTTAAAATCATTTTCGAAAGTGGATAGTGAGATAATCAAGAGGAATTGATAGACCGAGTATATAAACAATAAGAATCGGTAAAAAGATTTATAAAGATAAGTAGACGAGAGTAAACAAAGTGTATATGAATAATCTTTATATACATAGTATCAATAGTGGTGCTTCGGAAAGTAAGCAGAAATGCTCAGAAAACATGAGTTCACGGGGAGTAAGACAACCAATAGAAATTGATAAACTGCAACATGTTTCAATGTTATATGAAATGATATACGGTTATGAAAGAGTTTAGAGACCATTGTAATCACAAACAATGTCTGAGAAATAAAAGAGACCATTGTAATCACCTACAATGTCTGATAAATAAAAGAGACCATTGTAATCATCTACAATGTTTGAGATAATAAGTGTAATACCTGAAAATCTGAAAGCATGTAAAATTACCAAATTGCCCCTACAAGTTATAAATTAAATTAAAAGCTTATTAAAGTATCAAATAATTTCCAAACATCTGGCAATGCACAAGTTATGCACCCAAATAATTATGACAATTTCATTTAACATTTTGACAAGTGGCAAAATTACCAAATTACCCCCGTAACATTTATAAATGAACAAAAGCATTATAAAAGTCCCGAATTCATCCCGAACCTCTGGAAACGAGCTACAAATCAAGTGAAATAATTATGAAACATGTTACTAATATTTTTACAAGTCCAAAAGTGTATTATTTACACAAAATATTAATAGTACCAATTTTAATAAAAACTATACATATTTAAGTATTTAAAATACATTTAAAAGTACAAGGTAAATATAAAATAAATCCTAAACAAGGCAACTAATATTTTCCAGCTAATTGTACCAAGATTTATGCTCATTACCTCCTTAAGGCTCGGCTAATTACTCCATATATCCATTCCAATTATTTTCTCTTGATTTACCCTAAATTGTTTTAGCCGACAATCACAAAAATTCTCCCATAATTCATTCGATCAATCCCAACAGCCAAGAACAATTTTCTGGAGTTCATTGCATCACTAAGGAGCTGGGAAAATTAGCCATTCGATTTTTTAAAAGCCTAGATCAAGAGTTATTGAATTTCTTTCTCTATTTCATTCGAAAGGTATTATATTCTCTAATAATTCATCCGAACATGTAAAAATTCGTTTCTTATTTTTCCTGGAGTTCTTACAATATGTATGGTCTGTGAAAAATATGTACAAGGTCATTTGGTTCCATTTGAAGCCGTGGAGATTTCTTCTTGTCGAAAATTCTAGCCGAGAATCCATAAATTGTGCAACACTCTTCCAATCGTTATAAAAAGTTCCTGGTATTTTTCTCAGCCTCTATTAATCATATCTAACGTGGGAAAAATAATAAAAATGACCCATGCATCATATATAATCCGTATAGAAATTATTGTGTTTTATAACCTTAAATCGAATTAAATCTAAATACCATGCATTCGAATTTTTCCTGACCAGACCAATAATTTTTTGTGGTCTCTATGATCATCAAAAACACTATAAAAATGCTCCTTTGATTTATTGAGGCCTAAAACTATTTTTGGTGGAATTATGTATAATCGGTTAAAAGGAAAATAAGGACCAAAAATACCTAACGAGTTATCTAGGGTTTAAAACTCATAGGATCTGATCTTAAATGAACAATAATGATATGGTAATGATGGCATAATTATTTGGGTCGATTAGGGTTTAGTTGATATATTTTGTATATATCGATTTGTAAATAAATATATAAGGGTGTGTTTTGTCAATAATAAAATTCATGGGTTATTTTTGTCATGTTCTATAAATCATGTGTGACCTGTAAAAATTGTTAAATGGAGGGTCTAAATGTAAAATATGTGAGATAAGGAATTAATTTGTAATTGTTAATTCGATTTGGAAATTAAATAAATACAAGGACTAAACATGTAATTTCTGAAAAATGGAGGTCGATTTGTGTTATGAATGATATTCAGGGGCTAATGTGTAAATTTGGATATTTGTTGGACTAATATGTAATTATTATTGATTAATGATTTAAATGTAAATTCTAAGGACTAAATATGTAACTTTGTAAACTAGAGGGACCTATTGTGTAAATTCTGTAAAATTGAGGATACATTCATATAACATGATAAAATAAGTGACCATGGTGAAATTTTGATAAATTAAGGGTCTAAGGTGTAACTTTTGAAACTAAGGGGTGTAAAGTGTAAATTGTGAATTCTTAAGGACCTAATATGCAAATGTGATAAAAGACACCCTAATTCCAGAAATAATGATTTAACTAAGAATGTTGATCCCACTTACTAAATATAGAAACTTACTAAATATGGAAACTTTCCAAAAATAGAAACCTGCTAAAAATAGAAAGTTACTTAATATGGACATGGGATCCTTAGTAATTCTGTCTCTGCTCCTCTAGGTGTCAAGAAGGAGAAGTTTTATCTGTGTCTGCCATTTCACTTGCTTACTTGATCACTAAGGTACAGATATTCTGCCCTTTTTCAGTAAGGGTGTCCTCTTCCTCATTTCATTCAGTATCCATGATTCATCTTAGTATTTCTCTGAGCAGTTGTTATGTTTTCTCATACTCTGATTTGTTCTTCATTATGTATACCAGTTGGTTATGATCTGAGCCTTTTATATGGGGCTTTCCTACTTGAATCTATGCCTTTGCTATGTCTTCCTTAATACATGAACCGTGCTTTATTTCTTTTGATACATGATATGACCTGTTCACTACCTGTAATATGAATATTTAGACTCTGGGATACATTGAAGGTTCATAGGATTTTATAACCAAATGTAAAAAACTCTTCTTAATTACATGTGAAAATGTTTGAAAACTTTCTTTAAAGGACCTACTTTATGAAGACTGTTTTGAGGATCACTTTCATGAAAGCCATTTTAAGAGATTACTTTTGAACTATGATAGAAACTTTTAATATAAACCTTTAAATTAAACCTTGTTATGAACCTTCTGATTTTGGACTCCCTGATACTTGACCCTTTCTTACATTGGACCTTTGATATTGAACCTATTTTCTGATTCCTGATTTATTGCTATGTTTCCTTGTTCCGTGAACCTTGCCTGATTCTTTCATGATATTATGAGCTTTTGACATGATCTTTCTGATATATGATCTTTCTGATATATGATTTTTCTGGTATATGATCTTTTGATATTAAACCTGTCTGATATTGAACATTTCTGATATTGACCTACTGGTATGACCTTTCTGATATGAATCTCTGATATGAACCTCTGATATGAACTTCTGATATTTTTGAAATGGAAATTGACTTATGCAACTAACTTAAATACTTGATACCTTGCTATAAACTTAACTTGAACCCTGATTCACTTGATATGAACCTTTGCTTATGAACCTTGATTATGAACCTATGATTATGAACTTATGAAACAAGACATTGACCTATGCAAGAAAACTAAATACATGATTCCTCATACATGATACTGATTTCTGATACATGATACTGATTCCTGATACATGATATCTGATACACGTTACTGATCTCCGATACATGATACTTGATACATGATACTGATTTCTGAGGCATGACACCTGACACATGATACATGATACCTGACCCTGACCCACAGTTTGATACTACGAGCCATAACTAGGCATGAGGGTTTCATGTCCATGTCAGTCGATGCACCGATGGCATGACTCTAGGGCAGGAGAGTGATGACCTGTCCCGTCCCTTTTCTGTATTTTATTTGGTGTGTTGGGAGTTATGGCCACCAGGGGCGTATGGATGCATCCTAGATTTGTTCATGTTCATGTTCATGTTATGTTATGTTATTCATGGTGACTGATGGTGTGTGCGATACACGTCTTTCACACTCTGGGAGCTAGCTACTCCATTTCTGATTTCTGGGATTAGTGAGAGGACTTCTCTCTGCATGGTGGTATGATTATGATTTCATGTTTATGTTTCTGGGCTCGTAGTGGATTTCTGTTACCCTGCACCTTGTAACCTTATAACCTGATTACCTTTGCTTTCCATTACTATAACTGTTACCCAGCAACCTGGTACGTGATTTAACACTTTACTTGATTTGATCTGACCTGGTATGTGGTAGGATCTTGGATTACGTGTTTATATTTATTTTCTGTAGCAAGTGTTAATCATGTTATATCTGTATAATTTTCATATACCGTTCCTGACTCTTGTGGTATTCATTCTTTTACTTCACTACTTTACCGTTACGGCTTGTTACCGTTATATCTGTTCACTGAGCTCGTGTAGCTCAGCCGTGTTTCTTTTCACACGGCAGGTATTTAAGCTAGGAGCTGGGGTATGGCCTTTGGGTGAAGAGTGTTGACCTTAGAAGACTTCATTAGCTTTTGGAAGATGACTAGAAGAACCTTATTTTAGACATAGAAATTTTGTAATGTAAAGCTGGTAGTTCTGATTTCAGTTGTAAACCTTGGATTTTCATTGTATTATTTATGTCAAATGTCTGTGTTTGTTCTGATAAGAATCCGTATATGTGACACCTTTGCCCTTGTCGGGTTGGGGTGTTACAATTATGGTTTCAGAGCGACAGGACTGACGACTTGTAAATACATTTTACCACTGTCTGTGCGTTAGGACCACTAAGTTTCCCCTGTAGCGCTCATAAGATAACCTGTAAGAAGTTGCTTTAGGATTTCTGGATATGAACCTAAGTTTTGACCAGTGAGGAATGGGTTAGACTATAAGGTATTCAAGTATCATCGTTTCCGCATCATCTGATTCATGCCTTGCTATGACATTGCTTTAGTTAACCTCTGAGACTGTAGAAGTACTAGGTGGACTATAGACAGGTGATTGCTTACGATTGAGATAAAGTATGATCATCAATGAAGGATAATTATGTGGTGCTAGGTATTATTAACGTGATAATACTTACACCATATAACGTGCCCTCATTGTGGTCATAGGATATCTTGGGAAGTACCTAAGAAGTTAGAACTTGATTTCCGATGGATTATTTGTGATTAGAGAGACTCAGGTTCATTCTACCTATGCATATACTCTGCCTTCGTTCATTAGAGATCTGGATTAGTTTGGACTCTCGTGTTGCATTCTGTTGACTCAATTATGAATCTTAAACTCCTTGAAGAGCTCTCTGCTGTAGATGCAATTAATTCGATCTGAAATCTTGTTCGCATTCCGTATGAGTATTCCGTTCTCTTTCTCTCTGCTTTCTACAAATTTCGAGGACGAAATTTTTTGGTTAGTGGGGAAGAAGTTGTAATACCTGAAAATCTGAAAGCATGTAAAATTACCAAATTGCCCCTACAAGTTATAAATTAAATTAAAAGCTTATTAAAGTATCAAATAATTTCCAAACATCTGGCAATGCACAAGTTATGCACCCAAATAATTTTAACAATTTCATTTAACATTTTGACAAGTGGCAAAATTACCAAATTACCCCCGTAACATTTATAAATGAACAAAAGCATTATAAAAGTCCCGAATTCATCCCGAACCTCTGGAAACGAGCTACAAATCAAGTGAAATAATTATGAAACATGTTACTAATATTTTTACAAGTCCAAAAGTGTATTATTTACACAAAATATTAATAGTACCAATTTTAATAAAAACTATACATATTTAAGTATTTAAAATACATTTAAAAGTACAAGGTAAATATAAAATAAATCCTAAACAAGGCAACT
Organism: Artemisia tridentata subsp. tridentata; assembly: GCA_021014915.2. Taxonomy (NCBI): domain Eukaryota; kingdom Viridiplantae; phylum Streptophyta; class Magnoliopsida; order Asterales; family Asteraceae; genus Artemisia; species Artemisia tridentata. The sequence continues at coordinate 70,398,867 of CP139501.1, read as the reverse complement.
AATATTTTCCAGCTAATTGTACCGAGATTTATGCTCATTACCTCCTTAAGGCTCGGCTAATTACTCCATATATCCATTCCAATTATTTTCTCTTGATTTACCCTAAATTGTTTTAGCCGACAATCACAAAAATTCTCCCATAATTCATTCGATCAATCCCAACAGCCAAGAACAATTTTCTGGAGTTCATTGCATCACTAAGGAGCTGGGAAAATTAGCCATTCGATTTTTTAAAAGCCTAGATCAAGAGTTATCGAATTTCTTTCTCTATTTCATTCGAAAGGTATTATATTCTCTAATAATTCATCCGAACATGTAAAAATTCGTTTCTTATTTTTCCTGGAGTTCTTACAATATGTATGGTCTGTGAAAAATATGTACAAGGTCATTTGGTTCCATTTGAAGCCGTGGAGATTTCTTCTTTTCGAAAATTCTAGCCGAGAATCCATAAATTGTGCAACACTCTTCCAATCGTTATAAAAAGTTCCTGGTATTTTTCTCAGCCTCTATTAATCATATCTAACGTGGGAAAAATAATAAAAATGACCCATGCATCATATATAATCCGTATAGAAATTATTGTGTTTTATAACCTTAAATCGAATTAAATCTAAATACCATGCATTCGAATTTTTCCTGACCAGACCAATAATTTTCGTGGTCTCTATGATCATCAAACAACACTAGAAAAATGCTCCTTTGATTTATTGAGGCCTAAAACTATTTTTGGTGGAATTATGTATAATCGGTTAAAAGGAAAATAAGGACCAAAAATACCTAACGAGTTATCTAGGGTTTAAAACTCATAGGATCTGATCTTAAATGAACAATAATGATATGGTAATGATGGCATAATTATTTGGGTCGATTAGGGTTTAGTTGATATATTTTTGTATATATCGATTTGTAAATAAATATATAAGGGTGTGTTTTGTCAATAATAAAATTCATGGGTTATTTTTGTCATGTTCTATAAATCATGTGTGACCTGTAAAAATTGTTAAATGGAGGGTCTAAATGTAAAATATGTGAGATAAGGAATTAATTTGTAATTGTTAATTCGATTTGGAAATTAAATAAATACAAGGACTAAACATGGAATTTCTGAAAAATGGAGGTCGATTTGTGTTATGAATGATATTCAGGGGCTAATGTGTAAATCTGGATATTTGTTGGACTAATATGTAATTATTATTGATTAATGATTTAAATGTAAATTCTAAGGACTAAATATGTAACTTTGTAAACTAGAGGGACCTATTGTGTAAATTCTGTAAAATTGAGGATACATTCATATAACATGATAAAATAAGTGACCATGGTGAAATTTTGATAAATTAAGGGTCTAAGGTGTAACTTTTGAAACTAAGGGGTGTAAAGTGTAAATTGTGAATTCTTAAGGACCTAATATGCAAATGTGATAAAAGACACCCTAATTCCAGAAATAATGATTTAACTAAGAATGTTGATCCCACTTACTAAATATAGAAACTTACTAAATATGGAAACTTTCCAAAAATAGAAACCTGCTAAAAATAGAAAGTTACTTAATATGGACATGGGATCCTTAGTAATTCTGTCTCTGCTCCTCTAGGTGTCAAGAAGGAGAAGTTTTATCTATGTCTGCCATTTCACTTGCTTACTTGATCACTAAGGTACAGATATTCTGCCCTTTTTCAGTAAGGGTGTCCTCTTCCTCATTTCATTCAGTATCCATGATTCATCTTAGTATTTCTCTGAGCAGTTGTTATGTTTTTCTATACTCTGATTTGTTCTTCATTATGTATACCAGTTGGTTATGATCTGAGCCTTTTATATGGGGCTTTCCTACTTGAATCTATGCCTTTGCTATGTCTTCCTTAATACATGAACCGTGCTTTATTTCTTTTGATACATGATATGACCTGTTCACTACCTGTAATATGAATATTTAGACTCTGGGATACATTGAAGGTTCATAGGATTTTATAACCAAATGTAAAAAACTCTTCTTAATTACATGTGAAAATGTTTGAAAACTTTCTTTAAAGGACCTACTTTATGAAGACTGTTTTGAGGATCACTTTCATGAAAGCCATTTTAAGAGATTACTTTTGAACTATGATAGAAACTTTTAATATAAACCTTTAAATTAAACCTTGTTATGAACCTTCTGATTTTGGACTCCCTGATACTTGACCCTTTCTTACATTGGACCTTTGATATTGAACCTATTTTCTGATTCCTGATTTATTGCTATGTTTCCTTGTTCCGTGAACCTTGCCTGATTCTTTCATGATATTATGAGCTTTTGACATGATCTTTCTGATATATGATCTTTCTGATATATGATTTTTCTGGTATATGATCTTTTGATATTAAACCTGTCTGATATTGAACATTTCTGATATTGACCTACTGGTATGACCTTTCTGATATGAATCTCTGATATGAACCTCTGATATGAACTTCTGATATTTTTGAAATGGAAATTGACTTATGCAACTAACTTAAATACTTGATACCTTGCTATAAACTTAACTTGAACCCTGATTCACTTGATATGAACCTTTGCTTATGAACCTTGATTATGAACCTATGATTATGAACTTATGAAACAAGACATTGACCTATGCAAGAAAACTAAATACATGATTCCTGATACATGATACTGATTTCTGATACATGATACTGATTCCTGATACATGATATCTGATACACGTTACTGATCTCCGATACATGATACTTGATACATGATACTGATTTCTGAGGCATGACACCTGACACATGATACATGATACCTGACCCTGACCCACAGTTTGATACTACGAGCCATCACTAGGCATGAGGGTTTCATGTCCATGTCAGTCGATGCACCGATGGCATGACTCTAGGGCAGGAGAGTGATGACCTGTCCCGTCCCTTTTCTGTATTTTATTTGGTGTGTTGGGAGTTATGGCCACCAGGGGCGTATGGATGCATCCTAGATTTGTTCATGTTCATGTTCATGTTATGTTATGTTATTCATGGTGACTGATGGTGTGTGCGATACACGTCTTTCACACTCTGGGAGCTAGCTACTCCATTTCTGATTTCTGGGATTAGTGAGAGGACTTCTCTCTGCATGGTGGTATGATTATGATTTCATGTTTATGTTTCTGGGCTCGTAGTGGATTTCTGTTACCCTGCACCTTGTAACCTTATAACCTGATTACCTTTGCTTTCCATTACTATAACTGTTACCCAGCAACCTGGTACGTGATTTAACACTTTACTTGATTTGATCTGACCTGGTATGTGGTAGGATCTTGGATTACGTGTTTATATTTATTTTCTGTAGCAAGTGTTAATCATGTTATATCTGTATAATTTTCATATACCGTTCCTGACTCTTGTGGTATTCATTCTTTTACTTCACTACTTTACCGTTACGGCTTGTTACCGTTATATCTGTTCACTGAGCTCGTGTAGCTCAGCCGTGTTTCTTTTCACACGGCAGGTATTTAAGCTAGGAGCTGGGGTATGGCCTTTGGGTGAAGAGTGTTGACCTTAGAAGACTTCATTAGCTTTTGGAAGATGACTAGAAGAACCTTATTTTAGACATAGAAATTTTGTAATGTAAAGCTGGTAGTTCTGATTTCAGTTGTAAACCTTGGATTTTCATTGTATTATTTATGTCAAATGTCTGTGTTTGTTCTGATAAGAATCCGTATATGTGACACCTTTGCCCTTGTCGGGTTGGGGTGTTACAATTTATGGTTTCAGAGCGACAGGCTGACGACTTGTAATACATTTACCCTGTCCTGTGCGTTAGGACCACTAAGTTTCCACTGTAGGCGCTCATAAGATAACCTGTAAGAAGTTGCTTTAGGATTTCTGGATATGAACCTAAGTTTTGACCAGTGAGGAATGGGTAGACTATAAGGTATTCAAGTATCATCGTTTCCGCATCACTCTGATTCATGCCTTGCTATGACATTGCTTTAGTTAACCTCTGAGACTGTAGAAGTACTAGGTGGACTAAGACAGGTGATTGCTTACGACTTGAGATAAAGTATGATCATCATGAAGGCATAATTATGTGGTGCTGGTATTATTAACGTGATAATACTTACACCATATAACGTGCCCTCATTGTGGTCATAGGATATCTTGGGAAGTACCTAAGAAGTTAGAACTTGATTTCCGATGGATTATTTGTGATTAGTGAGACCTCAGGTTCATTCTACCTATGCATATACTCTGCCTTCGTTCATTAGAGATCTGGATTAGTTTGGACTCTCGTGTTGCATTCTGTTGACCTCAATTATGAATCTTAAACTCCTTGAAGAGCTCTCTGCTGTAGATGCAATTAATTCGATCTGAAATCTTGTTCGCATTCCGTATGAGTATTCCGTTCTCTTTCTCTCTGCTTTCTACAAATTTCGAGGACGAAATTTTTTGGTTAGTGGGGAAGAAGTTGTAATACCTGAAAATCTGAAAGCATGTAAAATTACCAAATTGCCCCTACAAGTTATAAATTAAATTAAAAGCTTATTAAAGTATCAAATAATTTCCAAACATCTGGCAATGCACAAGTTATGCACCCAAATAATTATGACAATTTCATTTAACATTTTGACAAGTGGCAAAATTACCAAATTACCCCCGTAACATTTATAAATGAACAAAAGCATTATAAAAGTCCCGAATTCATCCCGAACCTCTGGAAACGAGCTACAAATCAAGTGAAATAATTATGAAACATGTTACTAATATTTTTACAAGTCCAAAAGTGTATTATTTACACAAAATATTAATAGTACCAATTTTAATAAAAACTATACATATTTAAGTATTTAAAATACATTTAAAAGTACAAGGTAAATATAAAATAAATCCTAAACAAGGCAACTAATATTTTCCAGCTAATTGTACCGAGATTTATGCTCATTACCTCCTTAAGGCTCGGCTAATTACTCCATATATCCATTCCAATTATTTTCTCTTGATTTACCCTAAATTGTTTTAGCCGACAATCACAAAAATTCTCCCATAATTCATTCGATCAATCCCAACAGCCAAGAACAATTTTCTGGAGTTCATTGCATCACTAAGGAGCTGGGAAAATTAGCCATTCGATTTTTTAAAAGCCTAGATCAAGAGTTATCGAATTTCTTTCTCTATTTCATTCGAAAGGTATTATATTCTCTAATAATTCATCCGAACATGTAAAAATTCGTTTCTTATTTTTCCTGGAGTTCTTACAATATGTATGGTCTGTGAAAATATTGTACAAGGTCATTTGGTTCCATTTGAAGCCGTGGAGATTTCTTCTTTTCGAAAATTCTAGCCGAGAATCCATAAATTGTGCAACACTCTTCCAATCGTTATAAAAAGTTCCTGGTATTTTTCTCAGCCTCTATTAATCATATCTAACGTGGGAAAAATAATAAAAATGACCCATGCATCATATATAATCCGTATAGAAATTATTGTGTTTTATAACCTTAAATCGAATTAAATCTAAATACCATGCATTCGAATTTTTCCTGACCAGACCAATAATTTTCGTGGTCTCTATGATCATCAAACAACACTAGAAAAATGCTCCTTTGATTTATTGAGGCCTAAAACTATTTTTGGTGGAATTATGTATAATCGGTTAAAAGGAAAATAAGGACCAAAAATACCTAACGAGTTATCTAGGGTTTAAAACTCATAGGATCTGATCTTAAATGAACAATAATGATATGGTAATGATGGCATAATTATTTGGGTCGATTAGGGTTTAGTTGATATATTTTTGTATATATCGATTTGTAAATAAATATATAAGGGTGTGTTTTGTCAATAATAAAATTCATGGGTTATTTTTGTCATGTTCTATAAATCATGTGTGACCTGTAAAAATTGTTAAATGGAGGGTCTAAATGTAAAATATGTGAGATAAGGAATTAATTTGTAATTGTTAATTCGATTTGGAAATTAAATAAATACAAGGACTAAACATGGAATTTCTGAAAAATGGAGGTCGATTTGTGTTATGAATGATATTCAGGGGCTAATGTGTAAATTTGGATATTTGTTGGACTAATATGTAATTATTATTAATTAATGATTTAAATGTAAATTCTAAGGACTAAATATGTAACTTTGTAAACTAGAGGGACCTATTGTGTAAATTCTGTAAAATTGAGGATACATTCATATAACATGATAAAATAAGTGACCATGGTGAAATTTTGATAAATTAAGGGTCTAAGGTGTAACTTTTGAAACTAAGGGGTGTAAAGTGTAAATTGTGAATTCTTAAGGACCTAATATGCAAATGTGATAAAAGACACCCTAATTCCAGAAATAATGATTTAACTAAGAATGTTGATCCCACTTACTAAATATAGAAACTTACTAAATATGGAAACTTTCCAAAAATAGAAACCTGCTAAAAATAGAAAGTTACTTAATATGGACATGGGATCCTTAGTAATTCTGTCTCTGCTCCTCTAGGTGTCAAGAAGGAGAAGTTTTATCTATGTCTGCCATTTCACTTGCTTACTTGATCACTAAGGTACAGATATTCTGCCCTTTTTCAGTAAGGGTGTCCTCTTCCTCATTTCATTCAGTATCCATGATTCATCTTAGTATTTCTCTGAGCAGTTGTTATGTTTTCTCATACTCTGATTTGTTCTTCATTATGTATACCAGTTGGTTATGATCTGAGCCTTTTATATGGGGCTTTCCTACTTGAATCTATGCCTTTGCTATGTCTTCCTTAATACATGAACCGTGCTTTATTTCTTTTGATACATGATATGACCTGTTCACTACCTGTAATATGAATATTTAGACTCTGGGATACATTGAAGGTTCATAGGATTTTATAACCAAATGTAAAAAACTCTTCTTAATTACATGTGAAAATGTTTGAAAACTTTCTTTAAAGGACCTACTTTATGAAGACTGTTTTGAGGATCACTTTCATGAAAGCCATTTTAAGAGATTACTTTTGAACTATGATAGAAACTTTTAATATAAACCTTTAAATTAAACCTTGTTATGAACCTTCTGATTTTGGACTCCCTGATACTTGACCCTTTCTTACATTGGACCTTTGATATTGAACCTATTTTCTGATTCCTGATTTATTGCTATGTTTCCTTGTTCCGTGAACCTTGCCTGATTCTTTCATGATATTATGAGCTTTTGACATGATCTTTCTGATATATGATCTTTCTGATATATGATTTTTCTGGTATATGATCTTTTGATATTAAACCTTTCTGATATTGAACATTTCTGATATTGACCTACTGGTATGACCTTCTGATATGAATCTCTGATATGAACCTCTGATATGAACTTCTGATATTTTTGAAATGGAAATTGACTTATGCAACTAACTTAAATACTTGATACCTTGCTATAAACTTAACTTGAACCCTGATTCACTTGATATGAACCTTTGCTTATGAACCTTGATTATGAACCTATGATTATGAACTTATGAAACAAGACATTGACCTATGCAAGAAAACTAAATACATGATTCCTGATACATGATACTGATTTCTGATACATGATACTGATTCCTAATACATGATATCTGATACACGTTACTGATCTCTGATACATGATACTTGATACATGATACTGATTTCTGAGGCATGACACCTGACACATGATACATGATACCTGACCCTGACCCACAGTTTGATACTACGAGCCACTCACTAGGCATGAGGGTTTCATGTCCATGTCAGTCAATGCACCGATGGCATGACTCTAGGGCAGGAGAGTGATGACCTGTCCCGTCCCTTTTCTGTATTTTATTTGGTGTGTTGGGAGTTATGGCCACCAGGGGCGTATGGATGCATCCTAGATTTGTTCATGTTCATGTTCATGTTATGTTATGTTATTCATGGTGACTGATGGTGTGTGCGATACACGTCTTTCACACTCTGGGAGCTAGCTACTCCATTTCTGATTTCTGGGATTAGTGAGAGGACTTCTCTCTGCATGGTGGTATGATTATGATTTCATGTTTATGTTTCTGGGCTCGTAGTGGATTTCTGTTACCCTGCACCTTGTAACCTTATAACCTGATTACCTTTGCTTTCCATTACTATAACTGTTACCCAGCAACCTGGTACGTGATTTAACACTTTACTTGATTTGATCTGACCTGGTATGTGGTAGGATCTTGGATTACGTGTTTATATTTATTTTCTGTAGCAAGTGTTAATCATGTTATATCTGTATAATTTTCATATACCGTTCCTGACTCTTGTGGTATTCATTCTTTTACTTCACTACTTTACCGTTACGGCTTGTTACCGTTATATCTGTTCACTGAGCTCGTGTAGCTCAGCCGTGTTTCTTTTCACACGGCAGGTATTTAAGCTAGGAGCTGGGGTATGGCCTTTGGGTGAAGAGTGTTGACCTTAGAAGACTTCATTAGCTTTTGGAAGATGACTAGAAGAACCTTATTTTAGACATAGAAATTTTGTAATGTAAAGCTGGTAGTTCTGATTTCAGTTGTAAACCTTGGATTTTCATTGTATTATTTATGTCAAATGTCTGTGTTTGTTCTGATAAGAATCCGTATATGTGACACCTTTGCCCTTGTCGGGTTGGGGTGTTACAATAAGAGAGACCATTGTAATCACAAACAATGTCTGAGAAATAAAAGAGACCATTGTAATCACCTACAATGTCTGATAAATAAAAGAGACCATTGTAATCATCTACAATGTCTGAGAAATAAGAGAGACCATTGTAATCACAAACAATGTCTGAGAAATAAAAGAGACCATTGTAATCACCTACAATGTCTGATAAATAAGAGAGATCATTGTAATCACAAACAATGTCTAAGAAATAAGAGAGACCATTGTAATCATCTACAATGTCTGAAAAATAAGAGAGACCATTGTAATCACATACAATGTCTAAGAAATAAGAGAGACCATTGTAATCATCTACAATGTCTGAAAAATAAGAGAGACCATTGTAATCATCTACAATGTCTGATATAACTTGAAGATGTGTATACATTTTCGGATGGAAATTCACAATGCTCATGAATAGCATAAAATACACCAAGGAAGTTTAGTGCACAAAAGGTTACATATATAAGAAGTGATACTTTCGCGGATTATCGGACGAGTTAAGAAATAATTATAGTGCTTCTATATAATTATCCTTAGTATAATATAATAAAGATATATACTCAATAGAGTAATAGGAAATTTAGGAGGTAGGCATGCATGGATATCGGACAAGATGATGGAACTCATGACTTTTGAAAAATTAAAGGTTATAGTCTAGGTTTTAAAAAAAATGACCTAGTTCACTATAACCTGTGCTCTGGTACCAATCTATAACACCCCCATTTTCGAAACGCAGCGGAATACAACATGGGGTGTTATCTATTAGTCACATAGTACAAGTCATAGGAAACATCGAAATAATTAAAGATGTTTTTAAACAAAGTTCACATTTGATATAATCAGAGTTTAACGAAGTTTGGTCCCAAAAGTTTTAACCAGGACAAGAGTCCAAAAGATTCATAATTTAAACACAACATAAGTTTTTGATTTATTAAAAGTTCCATCAAATGTGAAATAACACGTGTCCATCCATCCATGTCCTTGCACGCCCATCCAAGCATTAAACATCTACGGACCTGAGATAAACATGCTAAAAAGTCAACATAAAGTTGAGTGAATTCATAGAGTTTAATAAGTAATAAGTTGAATACAAGCATTATTCATAAATTGACATGTAACGAATAAAAGTCAGGAAATAAGATTATAGCATCGAGCTCATGAAACCGAACCTTGACTGAAATTTAATAATGCCCCTTAAGAGGTAGTTTGCCAACTACCACGAATTCTCAATATTATGCTACCCGTTAAATAATGAGAGCGACTCATCCGGACAGGCTCGTCAAGCCAAATATGCATATTCATAATATTAGCGTTCCCCCATGGAATTAACGGTTCATGAAATTAGGGACTTAAATGGCAAAAGCTACTCAATAACTATAATCGTGTAATCGGGTCAAGCATACCAAAAACTACTTGTATTCAGTTTGTAAAACTAGCATGTATCTCCCCCAATGGGTTTATAAACAGTTTAAGAGTTAAAGTGGGGCTATGAACTCACCGAAATCGAAAGTGAACAATCAAGTGAAGAAGTCAAGTAATAACCGCAAGAACCTTACGAGCAACCTAGAATATACGCGCGTGTCTTAGCCTTTATGAATAATGATACAATCATTATTATATGCTATATAAATTACGATCTCAATTACGATTAGTACAATAAGTTTAAATAAGTATCAAGATTTAGTTTGGCATTTAAAAAAATAATTTACAAGTATAAATTTTACCTTTGTTACAAAATTTCATGTTTTAGTCCCTTTTTATTCCTAAGTCCAAAATAAATACTAAAGGTCCAATCTAAGATTAAGGGTTCAATTTAGTCAAAGGGGTCAATTCTTAGTCAAACGGTTCAGATTATGACTAAAGGTCCAAATTATATTAGGTGGTTCAAAATGAAACTTAGGGGACAAATTCATAAGTTATTAACCTTTACATAACTTTTACTCAAAATCTGATGGAATTTTTATAACTTAACCACTTTTAAAAATTGATATCTCTCAAACCGTAAGTCGAAAAATTATGTTCTTTATATCCCCGGAAAGGTATTCGACCATACTAACAATATTTGTTAGAACCAATAATTTAGAAGTTTCGTAACAGTAGTAAATTTGTTAATTTTCCCCTTACTACCCAGTTCTGAAATCACTAATATCACAACAGTCCCACGAAAAATACAATATCTTGAGTTATACATGCCCGATTATTCTCATTCTTGTGGCTACGTTTAAGTTGAAATGTTATCTAAAACTTTTATGTTTTGAGCAACAGGTGGTCATCTATAAAAAAAATGACTTATATAGGTTTCAAATCTGTTACTCAGAATATGACATGTTTCACGAAAACATTTTTAGTTTAATCATCGGGTGTCGTCACGGGAATCACCACACATGGAAATGACCACAATACATAGATCTACAGCTACATATTTTATTTAGGTCCATGGTCTACTGTTTAATCCAGTTAATTATGTTTTTACCTTGATCAGAATAGTATTTTCAGATAAGTCCTTTTAGTGTTTCTTGTAATTTTTAACATGTACCAAGCATATTTAAGCATCAATAACTTATGAGGCATATAAAAACACATCAAGTAACTTTTAAATACAGTAGAGAAATGAAAAGATGAAGTTTTATCTCTTACAAGGATTTTGTGGATGAAGAACAAGAGATTAAGAACAAGAACACTAGCCTAATAACTCACCAACCAAGAGATTTAATACCAAGCTTCCAACACCACAAGAACACTTTAAAACTTCTTTGAAAACCTTTAAATCAATCCATGAATACCCTTGAAAATCTTTAAAAACTCTTGAAGAAACTCTTGAAAATCAAGACTTTTTGAAGATAGAAATGATGAACATTAAACTGACCCTTTTTGACCTTCATTCTTGCACCACTTTTTGATAGAGATTAAAACAATTATGATGTGTTTCTCCTTGATATCCCACGGCAAAAGAGACGAGAGCAGAAAATTGATGTTTTTGCATGATAAAATGAGATAGTGGGTGAGTTTTGAGGTGATATACAAGTTTGGAAGACTAAAGGGACACTTGTCCTTAATTTGGATATGTGTTGGGGTGTGTGAGACCTAGGAGGGGCGATACAACAAGGGAGCAGGATAAAAATGAAGATTTTATTATTTGATTTGAGTTAGAGTGTATTGTGTAGTGTAGATTGCTCCTGGTGCTCAAACGTAGGGTTTTTAAAACACACAATGCAATACCGGGTAACGTAAAAATATAAAAAATTTCAAAAATATTAAAATTTGTTTTCATGACATATTTTAGTAGTTTAGATGAGTGGTGAGTTCATCGGAAGATTTAGATGTGATTAGAACATAAAAACGAAGGTTTAGAACGCGTAAAACGTAAAAGGTGCAAGGTTTACGTAAAAATGGAAAAAGTGGAAAGTGACTTTTAAAATAGAATTGTTAAAAACCAAAAGTGTATAAAAAGTGTAGACTGGAGATAGTCTAGTGTCAGTTGAATTAATTGAACGTGCCATGACGTACGCGGATAACTTCTGCCAAAGTTAATTATAAAAAAAATAATAATAATAATAAATAGTTTGGTAATTAAAATAGAAAAATTAGTGACATGAAATTACGAAATGTCACACAACGCCTTCTTGGAAACCCGAAGTGATTTGAAGATAATAACAATGTTTTTTTGGAGACTTGAAATTATTTGAAGATTATAACGACTCTTTCTTGAAAACTCAGAGAAAATACGATCAAATGCTAGTTTTTCTCTCGAACACATGAACTTTCTTACAAAATATAAGAGAAGTACCTTTGGTTTTAGGTCTTTGAAGATATAAGAAGGTGTGGTGCAAGAATTTATGAAGTTTTTAGCTTGGTATTTATATGAAAATTTTAGGAGTTAACTATATATTAGGTTAATATTTAACCATGGTTAAGTTTACACTTGTAAACATCCTAGAGATCAATGGTCAAGATCAAGCCAACAAGCTTGATGACACATAAAAAATGCCACATATGGCTAAAATGAGGAGGTTAAGATTTCTAGTTATTTATATTGTCTTACAGAGTGAGTTTGGGTCTCGTTAATCGCTAACTGTAAGTCGTTTAAGTCACGAAACGTAAAACCAGGGATCATAAAAATACGAAACTTATAGAAATGATTAAACATGTCAATATACTCATTATTATCTTATAAGAATGAGTGATAAGTTTAATGGGTCGTGAAAACAGTGATAACGCTGGAAACGTAGGTTTAAAACGCGTTAAACGTAAAACGTACGAAAGTTACGTAAAACTGAGAAAAGAAAAATGTAACTTTTCTAATATGTTTATAATGAACTTAATAGACTTAAAATGTCTAGGCTAGGCTTAGTCTAGTGTCGGTTGGTGTTAACGTTCTTTAGACCTAAAACCGTAGGTGTTAAAAATCACGGAATGATTTATAAAATCGAGGAATGATTTTATGGTCAAAGGAGGAGGGAAAACATGTTGACTTTTCCAATAATATAAAAGCTTCTAAACGTCTTAGAAAATATGGTGCAGGTATAGGCTAAGGTTGCGGATAAGTAAAAGTGCTTAAAATGCAAGTTTAGTTCTGTAAGACACAGGGTCTATTTGGTAACATTTTAACTTAATTTCTAAAAATTCCATAATTGATTGTGAGTGTACTAAAAATCAATCTGATGCGATAAAAATTACCAGAGTTGGTTTTCGTTATGCGCAGGATGTTTAAATGGCGTTTAAACCAAAACGTATAGTTTCTTAATAACTTTTGCGAAAATGACCCGACGAGTGTCAAACTCTCGGATTATCATTAGAATAGTTTAACTTACGAGAATATGAAAAAAAAAATTCCGGAGCGAATAGTGAAACTGAATAGTAAAAGTGAATAGTAACCCCAAAAATGCGAATTGTTACAGAAGATCTTCTCATCAAACCGATAAGTTCCAACTTCGTGACTACTAACAACCTCTACCCCTCATCGGTCATGCCCACAATCCCAAGATACCCAAAGCTTACTTCTTCAACAATGACTTAGAGTATCTAATTTATGGGAATACTAATCCAGAGAAGCGATACGCTAATTCCCTTACAAAGTTCAAGGCAACAACATATGTGTAAGAAGGATTTGAAGAACTGATCAATGACTTATTCAGCAACTTGATTGCCGAATACATTGATGAAGCTATTCTGGGAATCTTCCACTGGCCTGATATGAGGAAATGGTTTTACAAATGGAGACTTACTTTTACCTCGAAGCATAAGATTTACCACAAAAGTTGGATTTTTTCCATTACAAGTGTTGAAACGGAGTCGAAGTATGGGCATAATTTTCTGACCAAGATCATAGTGAGAAGGCAAGACAACAATGAATACACTTTCAACGAAGCTGATTATCCCTACTTGCATCTAAACAAAATTGAAGACATGTATCTACTCAAGATTCAAGGGAAATTCGAGCATCATCCTAGTCGTCTCTAATACGACATCATCAACTCTATTCTGATTTACATCAGAAGTATTGTTATCAGAACTAGAGTAGAAGACGTTCATCTTGGGGTGGAAAGTTACCAGAAATAGTTGAATCTAATCAAGCCTGATATTCGACCTCCGGGTATAGCAGAGATGAAGCCATATTCCTTCTGCAACAAACCATTTGGAGTAGTGTTCGTCCGATCTGGCAGACCTAATTTCATAGGCTATCAAGACATTCATAAGTTTAGCGATGAAACTTTGGTACAAGTTAGGGCTGAACTGGATCACATTCTGAAAAATCACACGCAAGGAAGGAAACAGGGTTGGCTGAGGCACATGACTTGGAAGAGAAGCGATATGAACCAAGAGGTCAAATTCTTGGCTAGAATTGACCACTGGATTAAGTATCGGGTGAAGATGAGAAGACAGAAGAGTTATGTGGGTGGATGATCCAGAGATCCAAATATTCTCACTTTTCGCCGTCCAGAGTAAAACCAATGGTGTCATTGTCAATTTTATCATCATTCATCAAATTGTTTTATATGTCTATGGCTTATGCACAGATAACAGTGCACAACCTTTACTTGTAATGAAAGGACCCTGAGGTACACTTTAGTGCCTCAATCCTAAACTAAGGAGCGAAAGCTTCTTACTTTTGAGTAGAATGAACCAGAATTTTCTAAGTTTTTCAAAAAATTCTGATTAAAAGAACAAGTATTCCCTTGTTAAGGGGGAGTACTTGAAACAAATATCTTTGTTCAAAACATGAAAGTTCTTGGTGAAATTCTTCCCATAAACCTCAAAAAGCATATTTTAATAAAAATATTTCCAAAAACAACATGAATATGCTATTTTTGAGGGGGAGAATAAGTATGTGATTAAAATATGGTAACCAAAAGTTGAAATCTCGTATGAGCTCGACTCAGATTTTACCCTCGAATTGACGAATATCAAATGTCAGTAACTGAAAAGACATGTCCTGGATGGGTAATAATTTCAAGCTGGTTTATCCAGTGATGTGAACGTATCTTGCAAAGGACTTGTCTGAGTAGAGTGTACCGATTTTGAGAGCATCTTCTCTGAATATGACCTGGACGGGTACTAATTTCAAGCTAGTTTAACTAGTGATGTAAACGTGTATCGCAACGGTCATATTCATTGAAAATCAATCAATTCTAAAAGTGCTGACTCTACTCGACATGTGCAAATTTACTTTAAACACTCATGCGCACATGTTAAGGGGCAGTATTTTTGAAAAATGCTAAACTCACAAAGTGTAAATAATATAAGTTTTACACTCATAAACACATTGAGGGATTTTCAAAAGGTTGGTTTATGGCAACCATAGGATAGTCATGGAGATATAAGGTGACTAAGGTTAGGAAACCGTCCTATGATCCGCCAGAGCCGGAGGGATCTACCCAAGGACAATACCAATAGTTTAGAACTAGAAAGTCCTAGGTATTATGAAAAAAACGAGTAAAGAAATGTAAGGAGAAAGAAGGGGTTGAAGAATGAAAAAAAAAGTAAAGAAAAGGGTGAAAAGAAATAGCCCTCCATATGATCAACCTTAGGGCAGAAACCGGGTTCAATACATATGCTACTGGTTGTTACTACGGTAACACCGGTATTGAAGATTAAGCCATCATGGACCCAGTGACGCACTACACTAAACCTTCTAGCCACTCAGGTGTCTCTCAAAAGACACTTGTTTCATTTCTCATGGAGAACCCTTCATCATCTATTGACCTCTCATTCCTAGATGTGTTGATATTGAAAAGGAGGCACTCTATTCCATGCCTCCGATGACTAAAAACAAATAAGAACTTAATCGAGTCTAGAGCCGCAAGATACATAAAAAGATCTCATAGGAACACTTAACATTTCTACACTGGTTGTTCAACAATAAGAACGCCAGTTGTAAATTACAAAAGTCCTACGCAGATCTTAGTAATCTACCGAGAACACTCATGAGAGAACTCACAATTGTGATTCTCAGTGATTGAGTGGAAATTCCTGCCAGGGTCAACATCAAACAGACCTGACAGCACGTCACTTCGGTAATCCTTTGTGGATTACGCTTAGTGTTCATGGTGGCTCCAAACGGTCTACAGTCATGAAGTGATACTTCAGTATACTTCAGCGGCAAACCTGAATCATTGATACACTTTGGTGTATCTGAGTTAGCTCTCTCGGGGGCATCCAGTTCAGGAACGGCCTTGGCAAGGATTAGAGAAAGTCTTCACACTATGCTGTTGACGATCTCGAAGTCCAAACCTGTAAGTGCCGGATATTTGTTGCTAACTGTTTAAATTGCAGATACTTATGGAGACCAGGAGTTCTACCACCACCACTTCCATTATGCTCATATCCCAAAGAAAAGTTGTCACGAAGACTAAGGGATAACAAAAGTTCAAAGAAGTCAATGAAAAGTCAAAGATCAAGCATAACAAACTTTCACAAGTCAAAGATTGAAGCTTATGAAGTGAGAACCACTTAAAATATGAAGATCAAAAGTCAAAAGACATATGAACATGGTGGAAAAGACGTAAAGACATTGTGATTAAAAGAACGTTGGTGGAAGGCAGATCAAGACATTACCATATCACTTAACACAGGAGCAAAAGAACAATGATACGAAAGATGTCGAAGACAATGAATCAAAGATGACATCAAGCAACCTTGATGACCAATACTTAGAGGGAGATTGTTAGGAACACATTATAGATTATCAAGTATCGGTCATATTTTGTAATAGGTTGCTTAGGCCTTTATGTTAGAAATTAAGGTTCGACCTATGTAGAAGGCCCATGGGCCATGGCCTTGTATTTATCTTTACTTTAGGGCAACGCCCCACTCTTGTAGGAAAACTATAAATACCCCTTCCCTTTAAGGGAGAGGGTGTTGGTTAATGTTAATCTCATTATTCATTATTCTTAATCGTAACCTTCCATTCTTTCTCCCTCTAACTTTCTCTCTCTGGATCTAGTAATCTTGTGTGATAAACTTGTGACCTAACAAGTACATCAAGAACCGTAGGAGGTGAACTATCTGACACATGAGTTGGGAGTGATTTATGACAGACATGAAGAAGCTGAGGAGAAAGACGGTGGAATATGATCTATGTTAGAAGACTTGAAGGAAGAGGTTTTGATTGAAGCACACAGATCTATTTGATTTATCCATCTTAATTGTACTAATATGTATAGAGACTTGCAGCAGAAATTTTGATGGAATGGTATGAAGACTGTTGTGATTACATTGGTGGCGAAATGTTTAGCGTGTCCACAAGTTAAGATTTAGCATCAGCTTATAAGTGGTTTTCTTTAGCTTTGGATGTTCTTATGTAGAAGTGGGATTAAACCTTTATGGATTTTGTAACGGGATTTCCGCGCACATTTAGGAAGGACGATACGAATTGGGTTGTAGTGGATCATTTGCCTAGGTCGTCTCACTTTAGAAGACTGGCAGAGATATCTTTCTGTAGAAGGTTAGTCAAGCTACATGGCGCACCTCCAGTGATCATGTTATAGAATCGCGTTTTGCTTCACACTTCCAGATGAGATAGAGAAGACTAGGGGAATTGGACTCAAGTTTTTGGTACGATTTCTCAACTCCAGACGGATGGACAGACAGAACCACTATTCGAACTTTGGAGGATGTGTTGAGATCAGTGCACTTTGGAATGGGCGGAAAATTTGACAAGTGATGGGTCTGGTTGTCTTTACTCACTAAGATAGATGGCATGCAGTGAAAAGAGTTTCTTTTCAGAGTTTTGTATGAACGAAAATGTAGAACGCCTTTGGTTGAATTAGATTGGGAAGTTACTTATTGAGGGTCCGGAGTTGATTAATGTGACTAATGGATTAGTTATCATTGTGGAAGAGAATTTTCGAATTTGAGACGGGAGATTTTGTGTTTCGTATGATTACGTTTTGGCATACGAGAGAGATTTAGTCCGCGATGCGTTTGTCTTTAGATTCGCTCTTATCTGTACGATTATCCTACCTATTCCAATAGGCTTTCTGATATATTCTGATACTCCGATATGTGTCTAGTTGGTCGTCAGTAGAAATATGCTACCCTGATCATTGTGCGTTTTGATAAGATATGTGCTTTGTTGATCGTTAGAACATTCTCTCAGTTAGTTCACAATTTTAGACAAAATTGATGAAGTCTTCCTATCGTTTAGCACTACCTCCGTATTTGCCTCGTGTGTATAGGTGTTTCATATATCTCTTTGTGAGACTACAACTATCATCTGTTACGTATTTGTTTTGTATCTGTTAGATCAGATTTGTTATGATTTATGTTTTGTTGGAGAGCCTGGGGCTATTCTAGTTTGTTCGAATCGAGTCAGGAGAAACAAAACCTTTTCCGTTCATAAAAATATTTTGGAAGAACCTCTCCGACCGTGAGACTATCTATGGTCATTTCTTTTCGTGATTCGATACGTATTCATTTTGACTTTCCTATTTCAATTTCGCAGAAGAAATTTTCTTTTAAGAGGGGCAGAATTATAATAACCTAAAATACGAGATGACATTCGAACTTTGGGATACGAATATAATACGAGATTTGAATAGTATGTACTTTGTTTTGACACATCTATATTAGTTCAGTAAATATAACATGTTACACAAGTTGAGAAGGACCGAAATATTTTTTGTAACTTGTACACTACAAATAAATCTTGAAGATATGAATAAGTCATTTGAAATTGTGAGAAGAATGAGTCTCATAACTTCCCCAAGATACTAGGCCCTCGCCCATATTGTAACACCCCCAAATTTTTAAGATAGCCGTGGAAGAATAATTGGGGTATTACCGAGAGGATCGAAGTCAAAATCATAGAAAACGACTGGAAAGAGAGGTTTTAAAATAACATAGGTCCACGTTATGAATTCAGTTACAAGAGTTTCATATCAGAGTGATCCTTAAAGGAAATACTATTTTAACTGAATTACGTATTTTATTTTACACCATAAATAAAGATAGGTTGCAGCCCGCTCCATGCCTTGGTTTTTCTGCTAATTTCCTGAGATAAACATGCTTAAAAGTCAACAAAAATGTTGAGTGAAATCATAGAGTTTAAATTTTAATAATCAGCTTGATACATAAGTAGGATTGTATTGGGGATACAATCAGTTCAAAAAGTTGATATTGCAGTATATATATTGCCCTAAGTCTCATGACACGCAAAACGTTAACAAATACCGTAAAAACGGAGGTGATCAACATCAAATCAATGATGGATAATTTGCTGTCGTGTAATAGGTGATTTTCCAATTCCTATTTTTCTCAAATATAGTGCATTACGACTAGCAACTAAGG
Source organism: Artemisia tridentata subsp. tridentata (assembly GCA_021014915.2). Lineage (NCBI taxonomy): Eukaryota > Viridiplantae > Streptophyta > Magnoliopsida > Asterales > Asteraceae > Artemisia > Artemisia tridentata. The sequence goes on along the minus strand of CP139501.1, from coordinate 70,379,449 downwards.
CATTCCGTCAAATATTAGTGGAATAGGTTGTCAGCCTATAATAGATCTATTCACTATATTCGCGTTCACATACTAGTGATTAATGACTCATGATAAAGGGTCTTGTGGCAATAGGTAACTTAGGCATATATCAAGTCTGGTAAGCATACAGAAAAATACTTGTGATCTGTTTATAGTATGTATCTCCCTCACGGAATTTAAAGTTGTTAAATAAGTAAAAGTGAGGCTACGACTCACCTTAAATGTTACTGGTGATGGTGAAAGTAAATTCAGGGGTGATTATGTTAACGGCTTCCAAACCAAACCTGGTAAATACAAATGTCTGAGAAGCTGACCAAATACTAGTGGTGGGTGGAATGAACAATGAATGACGAATAACGATCTGATCGTTGGGTGTGAGTGCGTTATGCTTAAAATGATTACAATTCAAAAATAATGTTACATATGATATATTCCTGATTCTTATTTCAATTAACTCTATCTCTTCGAAAGAAATGAAATATTAAGTAACATTAAGTCGTTAAGTTTCTAGTTATAATAAATAACGAAAATTAAATAATACATAACTAAAACGTATGAAAATGCATATGACGTGATGAGGTGACGAAAAATGGAAAATGAAATAAGAATGTCAAGTAAAAATAGTTGGTCCTTGTCCTTTTCCTGTTTTTACACATTTTACCCTAACTGCGCTTGCGTCACACCGTTAGTCCTTCGTTATGTCCAAGTTCCAATTACAGTCCTCTACTTGTCCAAAAATACAAACTAAGCTTGGAATTTAATAAAATGTCAATTTATATCCTAAATATTCTGTTTTCCTAGTTTCAGTCCTTATGTTTCTCGGTTTGGCAGTTTCAGTCCTTCTAGGTGAGTTTTCGTTACATTTTTAGTCCAAATGTGTTAAAAAGGTGAGGAAAAAGGTTGGCGTGTTTTTCTAAAGTTTATTTAAGATTAGTAAAGCTTATTTTAATAGCTTATTCGGTCGCTAGCATATTTTCCACATTAATGGGCCCTTAACGACCCAATTCCCTAGCCCATAAACAAGTTTTAATCCATGGGTTTTGAGGTGAGTTGGGTATGTCTAATAGCTAATTTTAACATCTCATTTCATATATAAAAGTGCCAAAAAGCTAGCTTATCTCCACAGCTTATAAACAGCTTAATGGGCTATAAAGCCCATGTCGCTATTTTTAGTTGTTTTCAAAATAGTTTCTGCGATTAGCTTTGGTTATTTTTTAACGGTCAAGTCTGAATTATTTTTACAAGATGTTTATACAAAAATTGTAGCCAGTTAGGGTGTCTATTAGGTCGTATAAAAATAACGTGTAGTTGTTAGATCGAATGTCAAGTTATGGAGTCGTTTCTAAGGTGTCTTGGGACAGTTTACATGTTCAAAACCCTTAAATACTTCTAAGTGTTTTTCACATATGTTTTTGTAAGTGTGATATTAAAGATTATATACGTTCAAATGATGCATGAAATGAAATGTTAAGTGTGAGAGTAGTGTGAGAGGTGACTGCTAGACCTTCCATGATGGAGGTTCGTCACTTCTTGGTGGGTTACACTAAAATAACGAATGTAAGTAAGTACGTGACTATATAGGCGTTCGAATGAAATAATAAAACATGCATGTGTGATTCGTGCACGTGAGAAATGATAGCAAGAGGGGTTATGGACACTTACTACACCTTTTAAAGGTGGTGGAGACTCAGTGAGGTTCGAATGGACGCAAGGGAGTCTTGACCTAGTTGCTAGAAACCCACGTATATGATTTTACGTATACCTTTCTTTCCTCGATTGTTCCCTACCCTTGAGATAGAAAACTCCTAACCTTTAAGGTATCTTGTGAGGTGAAAGTAAGTGGAATGTGAGTAGGGTAGAATAGGCTAGAAGGGGGTATGATATAGGAAGAAAATCTCACACGTTTCTTGACTTATTGACTTTCAAAGCTAATCATAGGAGGCTACTGTGGATGACCAGGGGTTTAAGGTACTCTACAATGATGTTACTGACTCTAAAGATTATAGGAAAGATGTGGGGAGTTGGTAGTGTCTTATCTTTAGTTGTTGGAACACCTATATACACGTTTGGCTTTTATTCGAGTGCAAAATTGAACCTAGCGAGCCTCAACCTTTTCCTGCTGTCCTATCCTCCTTTTAAACATCATATTATGTTCAAAATGTCATTAGAGGAACATAGGAAAAAGCGTGGTTCGAATTGGTGGTGTTTTGTGATATTTATCTATACGTTTTGGGTTAATATGGGACAAACAATTTGGTCTTAAGAATCATAGTAAATCGCGACATGTTAATCTGAAATTTGGCACACATGTAGCCTAGTGGGTGGTGAACCAGAGTGTGTAAAATTATTCGAGTGTTGCTTTTAGTATTTGAAAGAACGAGTGGGTGGTGAAATTTTGTAGGTGGTGTGGGATCGAATACCACATAAAATCATAAAAGGTGAAATGGGCTTGGGAGTTGGGCTTGGTATAGCGTGTGGTGGGGGTGATGGGCTGGCCGAAGTTCTGGCCCATTCGGCTTGTATTAGTGAAAAATAAAATTAGTGTATTTGGTAATTGTAATTAGTGAAGTTTGTAATTTGTGTGAATTGTGATTTGTGAAATATTAATTTTGTTGTGAAATAGTTATGTCTCGTAATACCCGTCATGAACTAGTGTCGTTATTTGGAGAATGTTGCGATGACGTGACTCGGTGAGAATAACATAATAGGAAAATTTTAAATTTCCCCGTAAAAATGGGAATCATTAGACAATAACTTGAGATTATTATTGATTAACGAGTATGATTACAATGGATTTTTATAGTATCTTACAGTACTCCCCCGTCATTCTGAATTCTATCCCAGAATTCAAGTCTAAGATAGATAATGAGGGTGGTTTATGAAAATAGGTGTGGATATTTTTCACGAATTTGGTCTTCGCGTTCCCATGTGTATGTTGGTCCTCTCTTGGAGTTCCATCTAACTTTAAAAATGGGAATACGGTTTTTTTTAAGTCGTTTCACCTCTCTATCCATTATCTCTACTGGTTCCTCTGTGAACACAAGTTTGTCGTCTAGTTTGATCTCTTTCAGCGGAATGATGAGGGTTTCATCCGACAAACATTTCTTAAGCTGTGATACGTGGAATGTAGGGTGTACCCTATTGAGTTCTTCTGGAAGTTCTAATCTATAAGCAACTGGACCAATCCTTTCGAGGATTTTGAAAGGTCCAATGTATCTCGGGTTTAACTTTCCACGCTTTCCGAAGTGTATCATTCCCTTCCAGGGAGAAACTTTTAGCATGACTCTGTCACCGACTTCAAATTCCATGGGTTTCCTTCTTACATCCGCATAACTCTTCTGTCTGTCACGAGCGGCTTGTAGACGTTGTCTGATTTTGAATATCTTTTCTGTCGTGTCGTGAATCAGTTCTGGTCCGGTAAGTTGCATGTCTCCAACTTCCGTCCAACAAACAGGCGATCTGCACTTTCTTCCATAGAGTGCTTCGAAAGGTGCGGCTTTTAGACTAGCGTGGTAACTATTATTGTAAGAGAATTCAACCAACGGTAAGTGTCTATCCCAACCTTTTTCGAAATCAATAACACATGCCCGAAGCATATCTTCCAAGGTTTGGATTGTCCTTTCACTTTTTCCATCAGTTTATGGATGGTAAGCGGTGCTCATGTCCAAACGAGTACCGAGAGGTTTCTGTAGAGATTTCCAAAATCCTGAGGTGAATCGGTTGTCTCTATCTTAAATGATGGAGATTGGGACTCCATGTCGGATTATGATCTCTTTGAAGTATAACTGCGCGAGTGTATCCATCTCGTCAGTTTCTATGATGGGTAGAAAATGAGCAGATTTGGTCAAACGATCGACGATAACCCAGATGGTGTCTAATTCGGTTGACGTTCTTGTAAATTTAGTAATAAAATCCATAGTGATTCTTTCCCATTTCCAGACCGGCAATTCAGGTTGTACAAGTAGTCCTGATGGCTTCTAACTCTCCGCTTTGACCCTTGAACAAGTCAAACACTTTCCATCATACGTCGCCATGTCAGCTTTCATGTTCGGCCACCAGTAGATTTGTTTGAGATCTTGGTACATCTTATTGGATCCTGGATGGATGGAATATTTGGACTTGTGAGACTCATGCATGATAAGATCTCGAATACCTCCGTAAAGAGGGATCCAATATCCTTCCTTGAAACATAACATTCCGTCAGCTCTTCTCACGAATCCGTTCTCACTTTCTGGCATGCCATCAATCTTTTCGTGAGGTCGGTTCTCTTCCTGAAGGGCTTCTTCTTGAGCTATCAGAATTTGAGATGGAAGTGGTGAACAAATTGTCATTCCTAACGATCGGACTTTAATGGGTTTGATCCTTTCCTTCCTACTCAATGCATCGGCCACGACATTCGGTTTACCGGGGTGATACCGAATTTCACAGTCGTAATCGTTGAGTAGTTCTAACCATCGGCGCTGTCTCATGTTCAGCTCCTTCTGATCTAGTATGTGTTGAAGACTTTTGTGATCGGCGAAAACCGTGCACTTTCTACCGTATAGGTAATGTCTTCATATCTTAAGAGCGAATACTACTGCTCCTAGTTCTAGATCATGAGTGGTATAGTTTTCCTCATTCTTCTTGAGCTGTCGTGAGGAGTAAGCTATAACTTTGTTTCTCTGCATTAGTACCGCACCTAAACCATGATGCGATGTGTCACAATACACTACAAAGTCGTCGCTTCCGTCCGGTAGTGCTAAAATTGGTGCCTCACAGAGTTTCTGCTTTAGAAGTTGGAACGCTGACTCTTGTTTCTCTTCCCAGATGTACTTCTTGTTTTTCTGAGTGAGTTCTGTCAAGGGTTTTGCGATCTTGGAAAAGTTTTCAATAAACCTTCGATTGTAACCAGCGAGTCCTAGAAATTGGCGAATTTCAGTTAGAGTAGTGGGCGATACCCAACCTTTAACTGCTTCAATCTTGGTGGGGTCAACGTGGATACCTCGGCTATTGATGATGTGGCCTAGGAATTGAACGGTGGAAATCCAAAAATCACATTTAGAAAATTTTGCATACAGTTTTTCTTGCTTGAGTAATCCCAAAATGGTTCTCAAGTGTTCCGCATGCTCTTTTTCGTTACGCGAGTTCATAATATCCATGAACATTGCTGGTGCGTTAGTAAGACCAAATGGCATTACTCGAAATTCATAATGCCCGTACCATGTTCGAAAGGCTGTCTTGGGAATGTCTTCTTCTCTGACTCTTAATTGATGATATCCTGATCTCAGATCGATTTTTGAGTAAACACTCGATCCTTGAAGTTGGTCAAATAGATCGTCAATCCTTGGTAATGGGTATCAATTTTTCACCGTGAGTTTGTTCAACTCTCTATAATCAATACACGTTCGGAATGTTACGTCTTTCTTTTTGACAAATAGGACCGGTGCTCCTCAAGGTGATGAGCTTGGTTGAATGAATCCCTTATCTGACAGTTCTTTCAACTGCTCAGATAATTCTTTCATTTCGGAGGGGGCTAATCGATAAGGTGCTTTTGCAACAAGTGCTGCTCCAGGCACAAAATCGATTCAAAATTCTACTTGCCGAATTGGTGGAATACCTGACAAGTCCTCAGGGAATACTTCTGAAAATTCATTTACGACTGGTACTTCTTCTAGTTGTTTCTCCTTCTATTTTGATTCACCTTCCGTCACTTGAATCAAAAACACGTGGAATCCTTTGTTTATGTATTTCACCGTCTTGATATACGAGATGATATTGAGTTGGGTTCTATGGTGATCACAACGAACAATAAGTGTTTCACCGTCGAAAGGAATTTGAACGGCTTTCTCGTCACAAATGATGCTGGCACGGTGCTTGGATAACCAATCCATGCCAATGATGACGTCGAAACTTCCAAGTTGGATAGGCAAGAGATCGATGGGGAAGGATTTGTCATGGAGGGTTAAGGTGCGATTTTTGATCAGGGTATTGGTGCTTAGGAGATTTCCGTATCTCTGCCTGATGTTCGACCTCCATGTCCCCTATGATGTTCTCCAAGGTATCGGCTCTACGGCGTGCAAGCTGAGCTTCCCAAGCTAGGGTTTGTCCCTCTCTTCGCAAGGATATCGCGTAGGAGCGTGTCTCTGATATGTCTGACTGCATCTGTGTTAAGCCCTGCTGTAAGTCTACTCCGCTAGAGATGAGACTATGTAGTGTGTCACTGATCGTCCCTGGGAGGTCCAATGATGAATGGTCAATCATATGGAGGAGTGAGTCAATCTGCTCCCCGTGGCTCTCTAGAAGCGTCACTACTGTAGACGCCCGGAAGTCCTCTCTAGTCTCAGGGATCTGAGCTGGGGGAGTAAAACCGGGGGGGATAAGGTAATGATGGTGAGGATGGGTGTATCGGGTCTGAAATACGAGGTCGACTTGATGAAGGTATATCCTCCGTAGGAATCGGGTCCCGCTGATGAGGTGGAAATGGATATGTCTGAGTACATAGGTCAAATAGGCGGTCAGGTGGTAAAGGGGGTGAGACATGGTGGGACTCTGGTGGCGTGTCCTCGGTAGGGAGCCATTGCTGACTCTCCATATACGCGTCATCAATGGGTGGAATGTAACAAGGGACATATGAACCAAAAACATAATGTGGTGGTAGTGCAGGTGCTGGTAAAGCTAGCACATGTGGGTCGTCAAATACAGGTGTGGCGGCGGCTTCACCCTCTTCGAAGGGCTCCGTCTCGTCAGGTACAGCATCGGGTGCTAAAGTATAAGAAAATAAAGGTGACGTAACCGATGATAGGGAACCCTCGAAGTCTGAATCCGATGATATGCTATAATGCGTAACGAATGACATGGCACTTTAATAATTCATATATAGTAAAAGTAAGTAATCACTAACATCAAGGGTGTAATATAAACATGAAATGGTCTAGTTGTGAAGGGTAACTTACAGCATGCAAAGACTTGTGTAAAATAATCCTGGTGAATAGTGTACTGAGCGCGGTAGCAAGTAGGCACAGAGGGCTTAAGATAATATGGTGTAAAATTAATTCATTTGAAAGTGTAGTTATAGTCCAACGTTTTGAAAAACATTTGGTTCTCTATAACCAAGGCTCTGATGCCAATCTGTAATACCCCCAAAATTTTAAGATAGCAGCGGAAGACTAATTAGGGTATTACTGTTAGTATTATTAGTGTAGTTATATTTATATTTGTGGAGTGGGTCGGGTCTTTACCCACTGTCAGCTCACTCCACAGCCCACTAGGGGCACCATATGTTAGTTACTATATAAGCCTCTTCCCACACAAGGGAAGGGTTGGAACTCTTTACAAATTCAATATAATATTTCCAGATTTTCTCTCAAGATTCCCACACTCTCTAGTCTCTCTCTCTAACACAAATATGGAGTTGTTCTTCCATAATCCAAGACCACCCGATCCACACAATATGTTTCAATCTTACAATTGGTATCAAGAGCGATGGTTAGGTTCGATTGATTGTGTGTGCTTGGATTCATGGTTTCTATTTTTCTTATTTCCTTATCTTGTTGGCTCGTACAGTATTTCTTTTTTCTTGTCTTGTGGTTCGAAGTCACATACACATGTTCGTGGGTTATATTATTTTATCTGTTGTTGTTTTGCTGTTTTGGTTCGAACATAATCTCATGAATACTAAGGATTTAGGCCTTAATAGTCGTCGCTAACAGATTTGGTACAAGCCCATTAATAGGTTATGAACTTGGCTTGTCTGCCTAATTTGTTACTTTTGGGTTTGTTGTTGTTCAAATATTGGTGGTTACTTTTGGGTTTGTTGTTCTTCGAATATTAGTGTCTACAAGTCCAGTTTATTGCTTGCTTGCTTTTTGGTGACAAAGTCACGAGTCAATAAGTCTCAAAAGTCTTTGTGTTCTTGGTTGCGATTTGCCAAACTTCTTGGCTGAGATTTGATCTTTCTTTCTTTGTTGTGATTGGACTTTTGTGTTGGGTTTTGTTTTGTGTAAGACATGAGATTTGGAAAGTAGCCAAATTGGGTATAGAGACAAAACTTGTGATAGTGACATTGGCTGTTGCGATTTGGTGTTGAGTGCTGTATTGTTGCGATTTTCCTGGTTTGCTACTTGCATTTTGGCTTGTATCCAGAAATGGCAAAAAGGACAATACACGGAAAGTGACATGTGTACTATCTTGAAAGTGACTTGCGACTTGACTGGTCAGTTGCGATTTGACTCAAAGGTTGCGATTTGTCTAACTATGGTCTAGCGAATGCGATTTGACTCAAGGGTTGCGATTTGACTCAAAGGTTGCGATTTGTCTAACAATGGTCTTGCAAATGCGATTTGACTCAAGGGTTGCGACTTGACTCAAAGGTCTATCAAAGTACAGAAAAGATGAAGACAGATCGACTCATGGACTACGACCACAGAACAACAAAACAACAAAACACCTCAGAACAACATAACACCAGACTCGAGTCTACTTCATGCCAACAATGTCTATACATCACCAGTCCAAATAAATACGAGACATAGACCAATACCAGAACCACAAAAACACCATCTCATCATCAGTTCAAACAACTATTAACAAGATCTTAGTAATGGTTCGTGTTTCTCAAAATGATACGAGACCTTCACATGATCCAAACGCACGAAACCAACATTCATCATAGATCTTGAATAAAAAGGCTCCAATCCTAAACTCGACACAAACCAACTCCTCACCACATATCCAAAACACCCCATATCAAACAACTAGACTCAAAACTAAAAAAATTTATTAGCCATACGATCTCAGTTTTTCTCTTCTTGTGTGTTTCAAAAGCATATTAGACCTTTAAAAATCAAAGAACAAGAGATAAAACTCATCATCGATCATTTTTTGAAGCATAAACTTCATTCTATTTGAATAAGTCAAAAGAAATATAACAATTATGCTACTTTCTTTCGTGAATTCGTTAAAGAAAAACATAAAAAACCCACCTAAGACCCCTAGGATCTTGAAGCCATGTTGCGTTCGTGATTCGGATTGAGAAGAAATCAAAGACATCTAGGTTCGGTTGTGTGCTTGTGATTGTGCTTCAGGTTGGTCTGATTAGATAATGATGAATGTCACTGTGATGTGATGCGTTTGGAGAAGCGAGAGTTGGGATGGGGGATGTTAGTTTAAGATAGATGTGTTTAGGATAAATGGGAGATTAGGGTTAGAAGGATGTTATTATACCCGAGGGATTAGGGTTATTGATTTGGATGGGCTTGGTGTTGGGTTCTTTGATCGACCCATCCGGATATATGGGCTAAAATGGGCTGCAAACTTTTATTATTGGACTGGGATGTTGGATTCAAAAATAATTTTGCTTTGAATGATGTTTTTGCTGTTAATGTTCAAGAGTTAACATCTTTGGGAAAATTTCAAAGTGATGCGTTTGACTGGTTTCCACGTGGTTAATGAGTTATTAATGAGTTGAAACGCCTCGAGAAAATTGGGTCGTGTATTGGAATGAAAATGTGACGATGAGACATTACTATTGTTTTGGTATTTTAATAGATTAATGGTTAGTTTTGGGGTTCGTAATGTCTAAGTGAATAATTTCATTGGGTTGCTGCGGTGTCTACATGGAAGAAGATACTGGGTTGACTTCGTTCATGAGTGTTGAGTTGTGGAGTTGTGGATTTGGCAATGAGGTCCTATTGTGCCATCGATTTTAGTATTCGTGGGTTGCGATTTGAGTGAGCCTGCGATTTGATCTTTGCGATTTGAGTTATAGATTGACTAATTGCGATTTGGTTAATTGCGAGTAGACAAGTTGCTACTTGACTTGATGCGATTTGACCAGTTGCGATTTGATGTTGCGAGTTGACACTTGCGATTTGACTTATTGCGATTTGGTTGATTGCAATTTGACTTGTTGCGATTTGACAAACTGTGACTTGACTTGTTGCGATTTGATCAAGTTGAGATTTGACTTCTGTGACTTGAACTTTGAAGATTAGTATTGCACTTCACTCTAGGCTATTCTTGTTGATTTCACGGTTTCTCTTGGAGATTTTAGAAAATCCCGCGAAAGATTCGATTTCTTAGTTTAAATCTCAAGAGTAGTAAAATCCTGTTAAATCAATTTTGGACAAGTAGGCTGGAATTGGAGTTAGACAGAATAATACTTACTGGGTATGACAATTTTTTTGGGATAAGTTTGTGCTACTAGATCGGTAGGAATTGGGAAACTATGGTAGCTTGGTTGGTTTGTTAATTCACCGGTTTGTATACTTAGGATCTCAAATATCTCGGGCTGGATGGATACACGATGTTTGATGATCCTTGCTCGAGCGTATTTATAGTGATTAGACTTGGATGCTCAAGAGGGGGATATATACGATAAAGGATGGAAGGTTGGGTATATACCACTACCTATATTAAAGGAGTTACATTGTTGTACTCAATATAGGTTCTAAATCACAAATTTAGTGCAAGTATAAGTCGCGGATCTGTCATTTATCAAGCTTCATCAAGAGATTGTTGTTTCTCAGGTTTCTAATGGGATTGTAGTACAAGATATTCTCAAGAGGTGGTCAGACTTGAAGAAGACGAGGTGGATTGTTCAGAGACGTGTTTTAACCTTTTACTCATTCTAAAGTTAAACACATTTCATCAAGCGGTTTTGGCATATTACGAGCTTCAGTGAATCTTTAATCTGCTAAACCATTGATGAGGAGACAAACGAAGGGTTTCTATAAGAGAGTCCTAATCACCATCTTCTTTGCAGTAGTTTTATTTGGCTCTTTCCATGTATCTATGTTGTGCCTGAAAAATTCACAACCATCACGGACTCTCAGCTATGGCAAAAAGGTCATTGCATGCCCTTTTGAGGGGGAGAATTAGCGCGTGTTTCTTAGCGGTTCCGTCTCCAGCGGGTTGAAGCTTAGCGGTTCCGGTTACAGCGGATTAGATTTTAACGGGTCAGATCGTAGCGGTTCAGTCTCCAGCAGTTTGAATCTTAGCGGTTCCAGTTTCAGTGGTTTAGTTTTCAGCGATTTGGGTCTTAGCGATTTGCCTAAGGTTTCAGCGTTTTGATACATACTGTTGTGCAGTTTGTTCTTGAATTTATTTCTCGGTTAAATCTCAAGAACTGTAAAATCCTGTATACAGTATGACAACTATACCAAGCACTGCATCTGATGACATCCAAGCAGCTGGGTCAGACAGCTATGCTTAATAGGACTGACAATGAGTCATGGGCACTGCTAAGAATTAGCGCATGTTTCTTCTCTTTTTGGCTAGTCAACAGCACAACATGTTCAGGAAGTTCATTTGGTATTGCTCGTTTGAGTTTGAAGTTGAATTTCAAGAAGGCGTCTACTTATTTTATATTGAAGTCGGGGTTGGTTGGATGCATGAACGTCAATGATAACTTGCTCGTTCTTAAAATTTTAAGTTGAAGACTTAGGTTATCTAGTTACCAGCAGTCGGGGTAACTATCACTTTAGAGTTACGTTGGAGTACTCAGTGTCACACGTCAATGACGTTGTCGATAATCGCAAGAGGTGTTAATGTCTCATACTTTGGTTGGGTATTGAGCACTTAGAGATTTGCTTGGAGCATTAATTCTCTACACTGTTCTTCCAACATTAGTGCAAGCTTAAGTAACAAATTTGAGGACTTCTACTTCAGTTTTCAATATTGGTATATCAGGTTTCCTTCATCAAGTGGTTACAAATTGTTGACTGAGTACGAGGTTGGTTAGTTGGCCAATGGTTTTAAAAGTGGTGATGTGATCAGTAATTCTCACGGGATATTCTTAACCCAAACTGATATTCACCAAAATCAAATCAGTCATGCCACATTCAACTTGTTACTGTCTCACAGTTTCTTCTTAGTTTTGTAAAATCCCGCGAAAGAACTTATTTCTCGGTTTAAATCATAGATTTGTAAAATCCCGTGATGATGGGTTATGCGCTCTTAACTGTGATCGGGTTAAAACCATTATCAACGTTCTGTTAAAATATCATAAAGAGCTAGATCTGGGCATTAACCACAAGATGTGACTACGGCGTTAATTCATTATTATTTATTTAAGGCTGAAGTGAAATTTCATTGGTGCGTGTACTTAGTATCTGAAGATATCGGGGTGGTTGGATTAAGATTCTTCGAGATCCTTGTTCGAGCGTTTAACCTTTACAATGACGAAGACTTGGATATCTAGTTATTTTTTCTTCCTCTCTATTGCAAAATAACTATCACTTTAAGGAGTTACGTTGTAGTGCTCAGTGTCACACGAAGTTGAGGATATCCAAGAAGTGATGTACGTCTTATACTTGATGGTTGGTTGGTTGAAGAGTATAGAGTACTTAGGGATTCTATGTTGCACGGAGTCTCTACACCGCTCTTAGTCACACATTAGTGCAAGTTTAAGTCTCAAGTTCGGGTTATGTTACTTCAGTCTCAAGTTCATCGTATTTGGTTTTCTCCATCATTAGTCACGACATTAAGCCGACAGTATGATAATGGGGTTGGTATTGAGTTAGATGACAAAAGTACAAAAGAGAGAAATGACGCCTGAATACATCAATTCAGGCCTCGTTCTTCATTAGCTATGACGTCTGAGTACATCAGTTCAGGCCTCGCTCTTCAACGACAATGGCGTCTACAGATAACACTTCAGGCCCCGTTCCTCAAAGAAAAGAAAGGTGTACGCTTAAGTGCGCTTTATCTTTGGAAGAAGAGAAATCTTCTTATTTATGGCCATTATCATCAACAAGTTTCATGCTCTTTCCGTGCTTATTCAGTCTTCAAGTGGATCGGCGCACATTGGAGTATACTCTTATTCACTTGTTCTACCAAAAATTGCAGTTGACAGGCATATGCAATTTTTTAGGGGGGGGGGGGAAGGGTGAATAATCTACATGTCAGTTATAAAGAACCATCAAGTGGATCTACTTACCATTGATGGTATTCTTATTCACTTGCTCAATCAAAAATTGCAGTTGACAGGCATATGCAATTTTTTAGGGGGGGAAAGGGTGAATAATCTACATGTTGATTGATGATTGAGAAATGGTCATACGACTCCTGAATACGTCAGTTCAGGAGTCGTGCAAACCAAGGTTCTTCAACACTACATGTTCTAAAGTCCATAAAGAAAGAAGATATGCTGGTTCAACCATCAGTTTGAAGAATACTTTCTGGCAGTACTTCTCCAACAACTCATGAAAGCATATCTTTAGTTATTCGTCAAGGTGTTGAAGAACATGGTCATGGAATGCTAATCGACATCTTCTCATGGGCTGGTACAATCAGTGACAAAGGGTTTCTAGTCAATGCTTCATGTACACGTCATTATGCTTCATGTACACATCATTATGATGATTCCGATTAATCGTAACCATTAGGGGAGAGAAATGTGTACACCAAGGACGCACAACAGGTTCACGTGATCGGGCTTAATATCTCATGATACAAATTATAGATGATCAGTGTTTCAACTTGTTACCTTGGTATTATCATTTCACTTGTACGTCATGGGCTGATTAATCGTAACCATCAGGGGAGAGAGAATGTGTACATCAAGGACGCACAACAGGTTCACGTGATCGGGCTTAATATCTCATGATATATATTATAGATGATCAGTGGTTCAACTTGTTACTTTGGTGTTAGCTTCTCATGTGTACGTTGCGGGTTGATGGGTTATATGTAAGGTTACTGGAATGCATTTGGTGAGATGAAAATGATTGGTATTCTGGTTCCTAAAATGTACAATCTTGAAGAATGTCGAGTCTACAGTCTATCCTACATTCTTCGCTATGTGTGAGAAGGCTAAAAACGGCATGCATTTGGTTATCAAAAGACTTCTTCATATTATGGGCATTCATCAGAACGGTTGTCAGATTAGGGGAGAGCAATAATTAGGGGAGAGTGAAAAGGCAGAATTAATCCCTAATTAAATGTGCTCACATTGCTCTTCAGCAAGTCAAGTGATGGCAGCAGAGAAGATTCAGGAAGCTGAGGAGTAATGGACTTGCTGTATATATCCTTGTATATACTTGCTTCATTCAAACTTGTATATATCTTAATCCATACTGTATTTAGAAAAATATAAATCCTGCAAATTGTAAATAGAGAATCGTAAAACCAGAAAAACCACAAAAATTGAAAAATAGAAAATACCAAAAATAGTTTCACCTAGGCATGTCTTCTGTTTATCGATAACATTTACGGTCTTAGAAATGTCATTCAATAATGACACGGGACTTTAAATGAAGCTCGATCAGAAGTTATACAAAACGGTTAAAACATGTCTAAATGGCTTGCTATTACTTCAGATAGCAACCCGCTTTTCAAAATGGGGAAAGCACGTCGCCAAAAAGACGGCTGTTCCTCCCACTGGGTGATGTTCACCCGGGCATAGATTACTTTATATCCATGTTTCTTCGATTGATGTACGTTTCAGTGCATCATTTCTTGAAAAGGAAGAGAAATCTTCTTTGTATGCAAATAGTTTTCATTCTATGATTCTTCTGAAAATTATTTGTAAGACACTTGGTGGTTATGTGTTGCCTGAAATTCTTTTAGACTTGGATTGTGCAAAAAATTTGTCACTCAATCAACGACTACAAATCTTTAACTAGAATACAGGTAATTGATTGAGGGGGAGAGTGATTTAAATTTTATTTCATCAAACGGGTTTCTTAGTTAACTCATAACTCTTAGAAAAGGTTTTGTAGTTAATGGGGTATTAGTTGAAGAGGAAATTGCTAAACTTTATATCAAATGGCCAAATGTGTTAGTTGCTAGAAAGTTTAGGGCATTATGTGCAATTTGCTTATAGTTTCCTAGCTTTATGTATCTAGAAGGTTCATTTGTGTGACTTTGGAATCCTCATTCAATCCCCTAAATACTTTAAAACTCAAAATCTAAAAGAAGTTAGAAACCCCATTGAGTTTGATGTTCTTGAATACTCCGCTAGCATATGTATGATCTGAATGAATGAGTTTCAAATGTTGATTGACTTTTGCTAGTCGATTACTGATTAATTGTTGTTGATATAGTGCATATGTTCTCAGGACATGCTTAGGTATATAGCTATCATGTTAGAATCATGTTCCTAAGATCCTGAGCTGAATGTTGAAATATGAGTGAATTGCCATGTTCATGATTGCTGATTGCTCTTCATGCTAGATAGTGGTTTGATATATTTCCTGACTGTGGTTTGAATATGAGATGAATATGGTATTATGAGTTGTCAAGATGCTATGTGGTAGCCATTAATGAATAGTGTATCTGTATGCATGCATATCTTTGTGGATATTCTTATGCAGATTCCATAGCCAATAAGAATGTGCCAGTTCCCGCTCTAACCATTTGATCAGACGTTCAAACTCTATTGACTGGCTCTGAATTCACCACAACAACAACATCGGTAACAACAACAACAACACTGCCTTCACCTCCACCACCTTCATTTCAACAAAGCTATACTTATTCTGGTCTCGTCAAGTGGGGATCTTCAATACTTGGGAAGTTTTGTTGGAGGATGGATAATTGATGTTGACTACTGACTACCTCAGAGAAGCGGATGATCACATCGTCTGCGCAAAAAGGTCAATATCATTTGTGTCATAACAGTCACTTTGTGCATAATAAGCAGTGAGTCTCCCTCTTAGATTAAGGGGGAGCATAGTATGTTCCATCATCAGAATACATTAAATCGGACACACTTTCTCCCAATATGGGGCAAACAATTTGGTCTTGAGAACCATAGTAAATCGCGACACGTTAATCTGAAATTTGGCACACATATAGCCTAGTGGGTCGTGAACCAGAGTGTGTAAAATTATTCGAGTGTTGCTTTTAGTATTTGAGAGAACGAGTGGCATTTTGGAGGTGGTGTGGGATCGAATACCACATAAAATCATAAAATGTGAAATGGGCTTGGGAGTTGGGCTTGGTATAGCGTGTGGTGGGGGTGATGGGCTGGCCGAAGTCCTGGCCCATTCGGCTTGTATTAGTGAAAAATAAAATTAGTGTATTTGGTAATTGTAATTTGTGAAGTTTTTAATTTGCGTGAATTATGATTTGTGAAATATTAATTTTGTTGTAAAATAGTTATGTCTCGTAATACCCATCATGAACTAGTGTCATTATTTGGTGAATGTTGCGATGACGTGACTCGGTGAGAATAACATAATAGAAAAATTTTAAATTTCCCCGTAAAAATGGGATTCATTAGACAATAACTCGAGATTATTATTGTTTAACGAGTATGATTACAATGGATTTTTACAGTATCTTATATATATTATATTTCAAAAATTGGTTTCTCATCCTCCCCATTCGAATAATGTGAGTCCTAAACATGGATCTTGCTGAGCTTGTTAGAAACTTTGTTTAACACCAAAGAGTATGCGGAATCTACTCTTTAATACTTAGAAGAATGTTTAGAATGTATAAACACAATGTAAACAAAACAATTCGATACTATTAAGCAAATAATACGAGTGATCTAAATATCACTAGGGTTTACAACTTGAATCACGTATGCAAAAAGATATATCTTACATGTTAACCTAGGACCTCCTTTTATAGGCACAATGAGTCCTTTACAAGATAACTACAATATTCATATCAATCTAAATTTATAAGATATACATAAAATCTAGTCTATACTTATCACAAAACACGTCTTCATATGCATAGCAGTACCATCCTCATAGCAGTCTTCAGTAGTATAAACATTTACACTAGCAGTACTAACTCAGTTAGTACTGTTAGTTATATCTTCAGCAGTACAAACTGTTAAGTGTTTTAAATCCCAAAAATCCTCCCCTAAACTTGTGATTTACCATAAATCACCATGTTTCTGAATTAAATCCTTGTCTTATGAGGATTCTTCCAAACACTCTATCTTCTTTGTCTTCCAGCCTTCATCTCTCCTTCACATGGATTGTAGATCTTCTGAAGTAGTTCTCTGGCCATCTCAAATTCTTCTTCAACTTTAAGTTTGACAGATAACATTACTGTGAGACTTCCTGATCTCACAGGATATTCCTTTTCAACCAACATGTAGACACCAACTCCAGCTTTTATAGATACATGATATACTCCACATGTATCATACAATCTCCATGTTGTACGAAGATTATGAGCCTCAAACTTCCATAAGCTATCATAATCATCTGGCTCAAAAATTCTCTTCAAATCTACCCATAAAGCTTTCTCTTTGTTGTCAGTTGGAGCTTCTGATATGAATTTCTCATTGACTAATTCCCATAGCTTTGCTAAGTCTTCCCTGTCAAAAACCTTTAGCATATCCTCCACGAATTGGTATACCTCAAAAACCCTATCTGCATAATAGATTTCCCAATCCACAATTGGATGCTTAGTCCTTATTGGTTCAACATTCATGCTTTCTTTAGGAATGACAAGCATCATCTGTGTTAGCTGCTCATCAGTCAACTCCTCTGCTTCTTGTTCTTCTTTTTCTTGTTCAGCTGTAGAAGAACCTTCTCCAATCTTTTGCTTCTTGGAAGATCCAGACTCTAAAGATGTACCAATTCTTTTAGCCCTTCAGCCCTCTTATTCTCCATTCATAGGAATGAAACTTGGTACCTTTTTGTAAGCAGTAAGGTACAACCCCTCAATCTCTGCATTTGAGTTTCCCTTCAGATGAATAGCAGTCCAACTGTCTTGATGCTTTACGTAGTCCTTCATGTGTTTTATGATTTGAGTTTTTGTTGGAGGTTTCTTCCTAGCAGCAATCTTCTTACTCTGATTCTTCTTTATCACCTCAATCAAATCATTCAGAGCACTTTCTCTTTCTTCATCTGAAATAGCTGCCCTATCTGATTCATAAATACTCTGAGCTAACAGTGCATCTTCTTGTTCTTGTGCCAATTTCTGTGCTTCATCACTCTTCAGCTTTTGTTCAACCATAAACATTGCAATTCTTTCTTCTTCTAATATTTTTGCCTGTTCTTCAGCTTGAACTCTTTGTGCAAATTCATGATCAAAACTAATTTGAGCTTGATCCTTCTTCTTCTTCTTTGTTGAATCAGACTCAATCATAATCCTCTTACCTTTGTCTACTCTTTGTCTTCTAACATAAACTGCCCTAGCAGTTCTATCCCCTGCACCATCTAAAGCAGCAATACTAAATTATTGATGAGCAGTACCTTCACCTGTTTCACCCATTTCTTTACCTTGCCTCCCCTGAGTCTCAGCATCCTTCCTCCCCTATTTGAAAGAATCATCCAAATCATCATCATCACCATCTTCTTCAGAACTTGAGGATTCCACACTATTAGCTCTCCTTTTGGCTTTGAGTAACTTGACCTTTCCCTACAGCTTCTTCACCTTCAAAACAAGGTTGGTGTAGACATTACCATAAAGCTGCTTTGTCTCATTTAGGTCTTTCTCCAGATCAGTCACCCTGTTTGACAATGTGGTACAGAGAACCATCAATTCCTTAAGTGACACTCTGCCCTCATCACTGCCAGGTGTGTTAACTCCTGGGAGAGGTGAATCATGGAGCATCGAATCAAGCTCAGCCATAGGTTAAGTATCTGAGCCCCCCATTGTATACATGTGGCTGAGGATTCTATCACCTGTACCAAGGCCATGAGAACTTGACATTAGATGTTGCCATGGGTGGGGTCTTAATGATGTTATCACTGACTGTGCTGCTTCTAAGCTAGACACAGTAGTGGTAGCCCTTTCCACTCTATTATAGACAGCCTCATCTTCTATAATTGTTTGAGTAGGAGAACTGGGCCGAGGTACCACAATATCGTTTCTGGTCCTTCTCCTATATGTTTTTAAAATAAGTGGGGTGAGTGAGGATGATGGAACACTGATTGGTGTGTAATGGGACTCAACTGGGATTGTTCATCATTCACCCTATACTTGTGCAAGCATATTTTCAAATAAAGGTAACTGCTACCCCATTATACCCCTTAGAAGCCATGCTCATATTTTTGAAAAGTTTTTGAGTAAGGCAAGGAGTTGGATAAACATTTTTATGGGATAGAAGTAAACTTTTCCGTGCGTTCAAAATGAGTTGTATAAATTTTGGGTACATTCAAAATTTGTATTTGTTACCCACATTTTCACTATACCATCAAAAATAAGTTTAGAAAAATTGAAAGTCCTGTTTGTTGATAAGCATATGAGAGCAGTTGCAATATTGCTACTGAATTGCTCACATGAGGTTTTCTTTGGACTTATACAGTGAAGAATGGTATGTATGAAGAACCTCCATTGTGGGGCAAAACAACCTTTTTGAAAAGTTAGTAATTGAGAGGATGTGTCATACCCCATTCTAGAAATATGATGAAAAATTTCAGTGTTTGGAAAATCACTAATACCATTGGAATATGCTAAATAGAGATGCCTTCTAACAGATTTCTCAGTAATAGTGATAGTTTGGCCATCAACTATTGCAATTATTTCTTTGTCTCCATCCTCAAATGTATTGACAGTAGCAGTCTGCCAAAACTAACTGATTTGAGAGACATAGATAGTTGGATTAACTGTTAAAGCATACCTGATATGGGTAGTGTTTAGAAAATCCACTATCTGATGGAAGTCTTTACCTTCCTCTGTTTTCTCCAAGAAAGCAACCTGATTATGTTTAGCACAGAATTCCAAATTCGCCATTTGTTTGATAAAAGTTTGTGTAGTATGCTGGGATATGATCGTTTATAAGTTAATTGAGAGTTGTGTATAGCCAATTTAGGATTTATAAAGAATACTTAGGGTTTGAGACTAACCGACTTGAATATATCTTATCTTAAGAAGAAAGAAATTTTATAAAATAAAGAAAGTATGTAAATTATCCAAATTAGAAACCCTATAAGTATGGTAAATGACCAAAATGTTCCCAATGGCTATATTCAAAAAATGGTTATGACTCAACAGGAAAAATGGCTACCCCAGCATTGCAAAGTTTTGCCTAGCAGTACTAACTTTTGCCTGGTAGTACTAAGTTTCAGAAAAACTTTTACTCAGCAGTATAAACTTAATTTTCATATAAAATAATACTGCATTCAAACTTTTTGAAAGGATTAAGTGTAAAGGAAGACACTCAATCAAATTTCGGTTGTATTTAACCTCTGGTTGTGTGAGAACCAATGTTTTCAACATAAATGCTGCCTGTGATCAGATAAACTCATTCAAATAACCTTCTTGACAGGGTTTCCAGATCGTGGCAGGTATTACCTCTAACACAAATGTGTTAGATTCAATTTTGCTCGCTGTTCTCTGTACCAGATGCCCTTGGACTAGTCACACTATCATTGAAATATGATAAAATGGTATAGAGTGAGTTAGGCCAGTTACTATCTGGCTAACTATGACCATCAATTCATGTTCAATTATACCACAAAATAAGCATAAATTGATTTCAAGAATAAGATTTTAAGGAACCTCCCAACTCAGGTGTACAACCTTTGTCAAGTAATCCCCAAATCCTCTTCTATCATGAATCAATTTGGACAGCAATTCGTCCACCACTTTAGCTTCTCAAACATCATAAACTCCAATCATACTACTTTCTCTTCCTTCAAATGTTAGTCCAAAACCAAGAAAACACAAACCAAAGCATTTTCTGTATAACAGTATAAAATTTGACTAACAGTATAAACTTAGTAGTACTAATTTGTACTAATAGTACAAACATTGTACCACCCGTATAAACTCAACTGTCTAACAATTAACAGTACAAATCCTTTACAAACTTTACAAAGACACTTAGAGATTAAAACTTTGTAGATTAAGCATTCCAATACTTGCCACCAAATACTGAAATCTTCCAACATCAAGACCTTTTGTAAGTAAGTCAGCCCAATTGTTATCTGTGTGAATTTTAACAACTTGAATTAACTTTTTCTCATTACATTCTCTTATAAAATGATGTCTAATCTCTTTGTGTTTTGTTGTAGAATGTTGAACAGGATTTCTAATAACGCAAAGAGTACTATTATTTTCAATATTTATCATGGTATTCATGAAATTATACCCATAGTCCAACATCTTATTCTGAATCCAGAGTACTAGTCCACAGCAACTAGCAGCAGCCACATATTCAGCCTCAGTTGTAGAAGTAGCCACCACAGTTTGCTTTTTGCATTGCCATGATATCAACCTGCATCCTAGGAATTGACAACCACCTGTTGTTGAGTTCCTATCTAAACTTGCACCAGCATAGTCACTGTCACTGTAAGCCACCAAATCAAATGGAGACTCTCTAGGATACTAAAGACCCAATTTGGGTTGGCCTTTTAGGTACCTAAAGATCCTCTTCACTGCATGTAAGTGTAAAGCCTTAGGAGTAACTTGAAATCTGGTACATGCACATAAAACAAACATGATATCTTGTCTTCATGATGTAAGATACATCAATGACCCAATCATTGATCTGTAAAGAGTAACATCAACATCATCACCATCTGAATCTTTGAGCAAGGGTTTTTCTGGATCAAAATGAGTGCTAGCAGTCTTTGTATCAACATACCCAAACTTTTTCAAAATCTCTGCTATATATTTTTCTTGGCTGATAAATATCCCTTCTTCTGACTGCTTGACTTGCAACCCTAAAAAGAAAGTGAGTTCTCCCATTGAACTCATTTGAAATTTGTCATGCATCAGCTTTTCAAATTCAGTACACATCTCCTTTTTAGTAGAGCCAAAAATAATATCATCCACATAAACCTGGACAAGCAAAATATCACCCTTTTGCCTCTTGATAAATAATGTCTTGTCTATCTATCCTCTGTGAAATCCATTGTCCAACAGATACTTGGCCAATGTTTCATACCAGGCTTTTGGAGGTTGATGTGGACCATATAGTGCCTTTACCACCTTGTAGACCTTTTTAGGATGATCAGGATCCTCAAACCGTGGTGGTTGCATAACATACACTTCTTCATCAATTATACCATACAGAAAGGCAATCTTCACATCCATTTGATACACTGTGAATCCCATTAAAGAAGCATATGCTAAGAACAGCCTTATAGCCTCAATCCTAGCCACAGGTACAAAGACTTCAATATAGTCTATGCCTTCCTCTTGAGTATACCCTTGTGCTACCAACCTTGCCTTGTTCATAATCACAATACCCTTCTCATCCTTCTTGTTTCTGAATACCCATTTTGTACCAATTTCCCATTTACCCTTAGGTAAATCAATTAAAACCTACACCTTTTGTAGCTTGAATTGTAACAACTCTTCCTGCATTGCTTCTACCAATTTCCCAGGATAGGTCACTAAATGCTTTGGAAATCTTCCTGGGTTCTTCCTGAGATAAGAAATAGACAAATAAACAAGTATGAAGGTCTTCATGAGTTTTCCCTTCATAAATTGCACTGATAAAGCCTTGTCCTTGTTCATCTGTTGACATAACTTGTCTCCTTGTCTTTACACCAGACTGCATATCACAAATCACAAGATCAAGTGAATGATCCTTGTAAGTTCTTGTTTGGGGAGTTGAAGGAACTTGATAAGTGTTAGGCATATTGTTTATATCCACTTCATCATCAGAGAAATCAGCATCAGAAGTAACTGGTGGGCTAGAAAATTCAACATTTGGCCTAACAGTACTATCTTTTGGCTCAACAGTTCAAACACCATTAGAAGGTTCATCATCCTTTGAAGATGAATCAAATAGGGAACCATCTTTCCAAATAGGCATTAGAATGTGATCTTGACTAGCCTCTTTCTCCATTCCAGATTCACCTGTATCAATATTGGCTTCTGAACCTGCAAAATCATTAGTATTTAACAACTAGTAAATAGTTCAGATATTTTTTAGAGCATCAAGGTCAAACAGCCATTTTGGACCTTCACCTGCAACGTTAGATTTATTCTCTAAAAATTCAACATGCAGGTTTTCTTCTACCTTCTTGGTTCTTATGTTGTATACCCTAAATGCTTTACTATGTGTAGAGTAACCAACAAAGAAACCTTCTTCTGATTTGCCATCAAATTTTCCCAAGTGATCTAAGGTATTAAAAATAGTCACATGACATCTAAATGGCCTCATGAAGCTTAGAGCAGGTTTTCTATCTCTAAAAAGTTAGTAAGGAATCTTGTTGTGTGGTTTGACCACTAAAACCCTATTCTGCACATAACAAGCAATATTGACTGCTTCAGCCCAAAATGAGATAGGTAGCTTAGAGTTGACTAACATGGTTATAGCAGCCTCTATCAGTGTCCTATTCCTCCTTTCAGTACCACCATTCTGCTGAGGAGTTCCAGCTACACTAAACTCTCTCCTAATACCCTTTTCTTTAAAAAATTCATCCATACCTCTATTTTTAAACTCTGTCCCATTGTCACATATGATGATTTTCACTTTTCTATCAACTATGTTTTCTATTTCTGTTATAAAGCTCTTAAAAATGCTACTCATTTCATCTTTAGTTCCTAAAAAGAAAACCAATGTGAACCTGCTATAATCATCACTTACTACAAGACAGTACTTCTTATGCATTAAACTACTCACAGATGTAGGACCAAAGCAAGTCCATATGAAGCATGAATAATGGTTGAGTAATAGAGTTTTGAGACTTGGGCTTACAAGAAGCTTTGTGTTGGTTGCACTTAAGACAGGCAACACAAGTTTGGTAATTTTCAAAACGTTTTTGAGGTAAACCTCTTACCAAACCATCTTTTACAATATTATTAATGGTTTTAAAATTAACATGACCAAGTCTCCTATGCCAAAGCATTGATTCATCTAATGTAGCTTTTGCAACAAGACAAGTTAGACTATTTTTAGGAACAATTTTCTTCATATCAACACTGTACATGTTGCCCTTTATAGGAACATTAAGTAGTACTTGACATTCATCAGGTAACTTAAAGTCTGGAGACAGGACAGGACATGCAGTTTCTTTGTTCTTTTAATCACACATTTTTGAGACACTAAAGAGATTAACCTTAACTTCCTTCACAAAATACACATCTTCAAAATTAAGTTTACCAATCTTTATTGTACCTTTACCAGTAATCTTTCCACCTCTTGCTCCTCCCCCAAAGGCAACATATCCTCCATCAAAAGATTTAAAATCTAAGAGGTAGGACATGTTCCCAGTCATGTGCCTAGGGTATCCACTATCAGCATATTCTTGATCTTCTTCATCTTCTTGTTGTGGATGTCCTTGCACAAAAAAATAAAGGAAATTAGTGTCCTTTGGGGACCCAAGTCATTACTGACTTGGATCTGCCTTGTGCATCAAGGTAATCATATTTCCTCATTGTGATTGATGTACCATTGGGTTTGATAGGTCTCTATACCCAACATGCTGAGGCCTTAATAGAATTGCCCCTTTTTACCCTGACAACAAATTTTGTGTAGGTCGCTAATATCTCAAACACACACACGATATGAAATCTAAAATACGATCTAGTACTATGTAATAAGCTACGATTAAGAAGATAAGTAAATACGCAAATAAGCTAAATAGAATAAGATGAGAATAAGAGAGAATGGGAGGCTTTCACTATTCGAATGATTAAGCAACAAGGCTTTCGCCACTTACATGAAAAACCAACATGAAATATGATGCCCCATGCCTTCTATTTATAGGCTTTGTGTTAGGGCAACATTTATTA
Source organism: Artemisia tridentata subsp. tridentata (assembly GCA_021014915.2). Classification (NCBI taxonomy): domain Eukaryota; kingdom Viridiplantae; phylum Streptophyta; class Magnoliopsida; order Asterales; family Asteraceae; genus Artemisia; species Artemisia tridentata. The sequence continues at coordinate 70,354,840 of CP139501.1, read as the reverse complement.
AATAGATTCTAGAAGGTTTAGTGCTAAGATGGGCGGTCCATGGGCTTCTAATGGACCGCACCATAAATACAGGTATAAAGCCCATATCGTGCAACATTTTAACTTAAATGAACAAGACTTGTAATTAACAAAACGTGTTCCTAACAATCTCCCCCTAAGTCTTGATCATCAATGTTGCTCGACGTCTTCTTTGCTTCTTAGGCTTCCGACGTCTTTATAATCTTTGTTTCTTTGTTCTTGTTCTAAGATGATATGATGTTGTCTCGATCTGCCAGTCTCCAACGTCTTCTTGTCTTCTCCATCAAGCTCATATGTCTTTGACTTGTTTTCTGCAACATGTTCTCACTTTTCAATCTTATTCTTGAGAAAGGTTGAGATGTTTGAACTTTTGACTTTACTATGTCATATGTTGAACTTTTGATGTTACTGAGTCTTTGAGAGAACATTTCTTCAAGATATGAACATGATGGAGTCTTGATGGTCGAACTCCAGCTCCTCAGCAGCAGCAGCATCAGCACGAACCAACCGGTACTTACAGGCTCAGACTTGAGATCGTCAACAGCATAGTGTGAAGACTTTCTCAAATCCTAACCCAGACCGTTCTAAACCGGATTCCCCCGAAAGGGATAACATGGACACACCGAAGTGCACCCACGATTCAGTGAGTCTCTGGAGATCACCCCACGACTGTAGACCGTTTGGAGCAAACACTAAGCGTAACCCACAAGGAGTTACCGAAGTGACCTGCTGTCAGAGTTGTTTGATGTTGTTCTGGCAGGATTTCCATTCAATCATTGATAATCACAATTGTGACTTTTCTCATGAATGTTCTCGGCAGATTGCTAAGATCTGCGAAGGACAGTTTCTTAATTTTACATCTGCTGCCCATGATGTAGAACAGATGAGTAATACTAAGTGTACCTAAGAGATCTTTTATGAATCTTATGGCTCTAGACTCAATTAGTGCACATTTGTTTTGGTCATCGGAGGCGTGGAGCAGATTGCCTCCTTTTCAATATCAACACTCTCGTAATGAGAGGTCGATAGATTATGAAGGGTTCTCCGTGTGAATGAAACAAATGTATTTTGAGAGACACTTGAGTGGCTTAGAAGGTTTATTAGTGCGTCACTGGGTCCATGACGTCTTTTAGTCTTCAATACCGGTGATGCTCATCAACCAGTAGATTATGAATTGAACCCAGTGTCTGCCCTAAGGTTGAACAAATGGATGGCTATTTCTTTTCACCCATTTCTTTGCTTTTCTTTTTAATTCTTCAACCCCTTCTTTCTCCGTTCATTCATTTTCTCCTTTTTATATCATACCTAGGATTTTCTAGTTCTAAACTATTGGTATTGTCCTTGGGTAGATCCCTCCGGCTCTGGCGGATCATAGGACGGTTTTCCCTAACCTTAGTCACCTTATAACTCCATGACTATCCTAATGATGCCATAAAACCAAAACCATAGAAAATCTATCAAAGTGTCGATAATTGTAAAGACATTTTGTTGACACCTTGAGAGTTTGATGATTTTTAGAAATACTCCCCCTTAACATGTACGCATAAGTAATAAATTTGAAATTTGCACATGCCGAAAAGAGTTGGCACTTTTGAATTGATTGACTTTCAATGAACCTGATCGTTGCGAGACACGCTTACATCACCAGTTAGACTGGCTTGAAATTATTACCCGTCCAGATCAGATTCAAAGATTATCGCTCGAAATAGGTACATTCTACTCAGACACGTCCTTTGCGAGACACGCTTACATCACCAGATAAACAGGCTTAAAATTATTACCCGTCCGGGACATGTCCTTTCGACTACTAACTTTTCCTATCGTCAATTCGAGGGTCAATTCTGAGTTTGAGCAAAAGAGATTCCAGCAAATGAGACATCATATTTTAATCATCTTTTACTTCTCCCCCTCAAAAATAGCATACTCATGATGTTTTTGAAAAACGTTTATGATTAAAATATGCTGTTTTGAGTTTTAGGGAAGAATTTCAAGAACATTTGTAATTCTCTGAACAAAGATTATATTTTCAAATACTCCCCCTTAACAATGGGAATACTTGTCCTTATGAGCAGAATGTTTGAAAAACTTTAGAAAACATTCTGGTTTTAATTCTGCTCGTAAGTAAGAAGCTTTCGCTCCTTTTTCAGGATTGAGGTACTGAAGCGTACCTCATGGTCCTTTCTTTGAGGTCCGGGTTGTGCACTGTGATGTGTACACAAGCCGTAATGCATAGACCAATATGGAAAGAATAATGATATAAGAATTATGTAATATGAGAATATATTCTTACATCAACCGCCTCTGCCAAAAGTTGAGAATACTGGGTCAGTCCGCTGAAATAGTCTGATAGCGAAAGGTGGATGACCCCCAACATAACTTTCTAACCTCCTTATCTGATCACGATGATATAACCTTTCTTCAATCTTCCGAACAAACTCCTTAACTTGTCGCACCTCCTTAGAATTCCATCTTCTTGATTTTCCTAATGCTGAATCTCGAACCCGATTAGCTAACCCATCACGTACACTCTTTAAGGTATCGTCACAGAACTTATGAATTTCATTGAATGCCATGAAACGGTGGAAATCCGTTGTACTTCTGTAAACGAACCCAAAGACCGGACTATGTAGCATGGTGTATTGAGGGTCCTTTTTGCTGTTGAGTAGGAATTGCGGTTCAACAAGGTTTAGCCTCGTCTGATAACTTTCGACACCTAGCTGGAGATCCTCTACACGTTCTTTGATGATTGTTCTCCTGATGTAGTGACAGAGAGAGGTACAGAGTGCATATCGAAGCTTGTTTGTCAGATGTTGCAGTTTGCCTTGGACATTCATCAGATACATGTCTTCGATATCATTCAGGTTCAAATCAGGAAGATCAGCCTCAGAGAATGTGTAGAGATTGTTGTTAATTCTTTTTACTGTGATCTCTTCGAGAAATATATAATCACACCTTCTGGATCCGCTCACACTGGTAACGGCCACTATTTTGAGATCACTGTAAACTGGTTCCCGTGATTTCTGGAGAGCAAGTTTGTACTTGTACCAGCTTTGTCGTTTCGAATACCAGTGATGAATCCCCAACTCTGCATCACGATCATATTTCACGAGCTCTTTAACAAACAGATGTCTGTTAATAGCTTCTTCTTCAATAGCTGACTGTGTATAGTGAGCAGCTGGTGTGAAAGTAATTGACGTAGCATACTTTGTCTTCCCTTGTGCTCCGTTCTTGAGAAGTTCCAGATCGTTGTTGAAGAAAACTTGGAAGGGAATTTCTGAGTGGTGAGATCTTCGTATCACGGGAAGCGGCTTAGTCCAATCAGTGATGTAAGGACGGTTCTTGCCAACTCCCCTGACTACATATGGATTAGCCCAGTCGAAGTCACTTGACATTGCACGTGCAATGTTTTCAAGATGATATTCAAGTTCGGCTGCACTGTTGGATTTATCTTTCAGAAGAATGAAGGCATCGTTCTTAATCCGTCGAAGTTCCCGTTTGGTCATCTTCTTTACGTGAAGACTTCTTTTGATCTCTTGAGTAACAGCAAACGTGCTATCCTCAATTCGGGAAGCTTCGTCAGTCGGAACCTGAGCACTTGCCAGATGATCAAACCATTCATTCCCTAGCTCATCCTTATCATTATCAAGCCAGGTGACAACAACTGGTTCATTAGATGACTTCTTGCTGCGTGATGACTTGGATTTTGAGGGCTTTGGTTTTGCTGGTGACGGTGGTGAATGCGGTTGATCATCTTGCGGCAGAAATTCCACATCTTCAGCCGTGAAATGCTCATATTGATGTTCGGTTTCATTAGGACCAGATGATTGATGTTTTGGAGGTAGAGATGATGTTGTTTTTCCAGTTGGCTCCTGAATATGAATCCCAGACCCGCTTTTGTGTTTCTTATGTTCGGGGTTCTGGTCTTGATCTTCCTCGTCGTCCTCTCGAATACGTTTCCCTTTGTCAGCAGCTACCTTGCACGGTTTCTTCTCAATGTATGCTTGAAGAGCCGCGATCAGGTTGATTTCTTCTTAAGAAGGAGAGGTGATATCAAAGAGTCTGTCGAGAAGCACGAGCTCGATTTCTTCAGTGGTGAGATCTTGAAGTGGTTTGGTTTGGGAAGAAGATGAGACGACTTCTTTGATTTTGTCTTCAAGTTGTGAATCAATGTGCTCATTTATAATTTGCTGAAGATCAGGAAAATATTGCTTGACAAAATGCCTTGTCTTACGTGTGATATGATCTTTGATATTAAAACCAAGGAATTCATCTATCTTCTTCTTACTTTCCTGCATCTCCTCCACTTGCTGAGACAAGTTCTTGACTAAACTTTCCATTTCAGCCAATTTTGTTGTTGCTTGTTTGTCTCTTTGTGCTTGTGCTCTCTTTACTGCTTGTTTAAGTTTCTTTGCTGCAGGAGACACAACTTCAACTTTTGTGACATGGACAATTCTTCTTTTACTCTTTCCTTTGTAAGCCTTTTGAATTTTCTCAGAAATAGCTGCTTTTGATTTGGGTGATGAAGATCTTGAAGATGATGGAGTTAGTGAAGGAATTGGTTCATCAGATTTAGTTGTTGAGTCCTTATGAGGTGAGGGTGGAGGTGTAGGATTCTCAAGAGGTGACCCAGGAGGTGTCTTAGGTGATGAAACAGGTGAGGACTGAACTGGTGGTTGTTCCTGTTGCTGTTGAGGGTTACTAACGACCATAGCAAGTTCAGTTGGAGGAATGGTATCTTTAGATTTAGTTGTATCCTTTGGAGGGGAAGGAGGAGGTGTTGGAGTGTGAGAACGTATGTAGCTATCTGCTTCCAGGTTAGCTTGAGCATCCTCCTTACCTTTTCTTTCTACTTCCTCTTGTCTTGCCTGTTCCTTAAGATCCTTGGCAGCTTTAGTTGTTTTATCTCCCAGAATGTCCCTTTCTTCTTCCATGTTCCAATCTTCTGTATCATCGTTACATGGTTGTTCCCCGTGATTGTCGTCAAACATAGAATCAGAGATTTCCTTGTCAGATAAAACAATATTGCTTTCCAGATCCTTTTCCTTCTCCTCCTGAGTCTGTGCTCCCAAGTCGGGTTGATTAACCGAGCTTGTTTGCTGAGAAGAGACCGATTCAGCCTTATCGAGTTGATTAATCGTATCGGGCTGAACCTTGGTTGTTGCAGCTCCAGATCCTCCGGGTTGATTAACCGGATTAACTTGGGTTAATGCAGATCCTCCAACTCCATGTGTTCTCTGCTTTTGTGCATTTTCCTGAGAGATCTTATTATGAAGTTTTGCCTCTTCAACAGTCATAAAGACAGGTTCTTCTTCAGATTCAGATGATTCAGAAGCAGACTCAGTATCTTCATCAATGATTCCACTCGGTTCAGGTTTTGGTTGGGGTTTGCTTGGTACTCTCCTCTTGATGACAGTAGTTCGAGGATGTGGTTTCTTTGGTTCGGAGACACTTGATGCACTACCCGTCTTAGACTTACTTCGAGAACGAGTCTTAGAAGATCCTGATTCTTCAACCAACTTAGCAAGACCCACACGACGTTCACGAAATGCCTTGTCGTAATCAAGATATGCTTTAGTTTCTTTTACCTCATTAGTCATCAGAAATTCTGGCAATCGTGCACCTTGTTTGCGCGTGCTTTCTTTTGGAAAGTAGACTTTGCTTAAGGTTTTATCCATTCTGTACTCATGAACCTCTTGATCAGTAGGACGCTTATCAAGGTCTTGATGTTGATCAAGTAGATATGTAATACCTGAAATTCTATAACATGTAAAATGACCAAATTGCCCTGGGAATTTAAAATCTAAATAAAACATATGTAAAGCACAAAATAAATTCCAAACTTCTAACAATGAACAAGTTATGATCCCAAATATTTTTAACAACTCCATTTAACTTTTATACAAGCCACAAAATTACCAAAATGCCCTTGGGCGCCAAATAGAATTTAAATTCAAAAGTTATGAATTAATAAAAGGAAATTAAAGGAAATTTAAGGGCTATTAAAGGGATAATCAAAGCAATAATGCTCCTAATCAAAACTTCCGAATTATTGGCCCATTAACCCTCCCCTTTGACCGGTTATCTTTTAAAAAAATCATTCAACACATTTTTATTCTAAGAAACCCTAAAATGCCGATCTAACCAAAACACACCAAAAATCCCTTGAGCCTCCATACGACTTCCACAAATCCTCTAAGCATTTTTCTGTGATCAATATACTTCTAAGGAGTCATGGAAAAATAATTTTGAAGGTGTTCTTTGCACGATCCTATTGTGGTGAATTTTCTCCCATCGCGACATACAAAAGAGGTATAATTCATTTTAATTCACTCGATCACCACAAATCTTGTTTCTCATTTTCCTAACACTCTTCCTAACGTGTACAACCTAGGAAAAATAGTGGTGAAGCCTTTTTTGGTCGATCTCTATTTTGGGGAGTTATTTTCCTTTCGTGCGCTAGTAAACAAGGTAATTCATAAATTAATTTTTCGACACCTCTAAAATTCGTTGGCCATTTTTCTTATGATCTTTATGTCGAATACAACCTGGGAAAAATGATAAAAACAGCCCATGCATCATATATAAATCGTATGAAAAATATTGTGTTATAAACCCTAGAATCGAATTAAATATCAAAGTGTATGCATGCGATTTTTCTGGATCATGTTATTATTTTTCATGGCATCTATGATCATCATATAACACTGGAAAAATGTTCATTTGAATTGTGGAGGCCTAAATCTATTATTGTGGAAATTGTTGTAAATCGGCTAAATAGAAATAAAAGTGCAATTATGGAAAAACCCTAAAAATAATTTGACCTAAGGATTTCATGATTTAATTTGGAAAATTTAGGTGTCTAAATGCTGTGGTAATGATGAGGTAATGATTGGTGAAGTTAGGGTTTTGATTTGGTTAATTAAAAGTGTATCGATTTGTAGAAATAAATCTAAGGGTGTGTTTTGTAATTCTAAAAACTCAAGGGATAATTTTTGTAAGTTATTTGGACATGGTATAATTCGTATAAAATGTTAAATGAGGGGTCCTTATGTAAATTTTGCATTTAAAAGGTTAGATGGGTAATTATATATAATTATTATTTCGATTTGCAATTTAATTAAATCAAGGGACTAAAAAATGTAAATACTGGAAACTTGAGGTCATTTTGAGTAAATTATAATGTTAAGATGGTTCGGTGTAAGTTTGGATAATTATGGGGGCTAATATGTAATTATTTGGAATTTACAAATTAATATATATGTTTTATAATTATAGGGACTGAATGTGTAATTATGGGAAACTAAAGGGTTAAATGTACCATGCATGAAATTAGAAGGTAGATTCTGTATATAATTAAATATAAGGGTTAATGGTGTAATTAAAGATATTATATGGATTAAATTGTAAATTATGTAACTTTAGGGTTTATTTGGTTACTTTTGTAAATAAAGGGTTTAAAATGTAAAATATGGAACTTACTGGGCCAAAGATGTAATTCTGAATAAATGGGGTATTTAAATAATTAATTTATGATATTTTCATTCTAGACCTTTAATTTGATATAGTTACAATTAAAACCCTAAACTTTGTAAACTTGTCATATTTAACCCTAAACTTTTATAACCTGCTAAAGTCAACCCTAATTCCATAATGAGACTAAATTAATGACTTAACTAAATCATAATACTTAAATCTTACTCATTATAGAAATCTGCTAATTTTGGAAACTTACTAAATAAGGAAACTTTCTAAAAATGGAAACCTGCTAAAAATAGAAAGTTACTTAATATAGAAATGGGATCTTTAGTAATCATGTCTTTACTCCTCTAGGTGTGAAGAGGGAGTAGTCCTGTGCTCTTGATCATCTTTTTCAGTGTGATCCTTGTCAAGCAATAAGGTACAGATATTCTGCCCTTCTTTAGTAAGGTGCCTTCGTCTCATTTCTGATTTCTGATTCACTGCCATGTTCTTTGATTCTGTGAACCTTTCTTGTTTCTCCCATGATATTATGAACCTTTGACATGATCTTTATAGTACTGAATCTTGTTGACACTGAGCCTTTCTGATACATGACCTTTCTGTTATGAACCTTTCTGATATTAAACATTTCTGATATATGACCTTTCTGATATTGAACCTTTTGGTGATTATGAACCTTTCATTCATGAACCTTTACTTATGAACTTTGCTTACGAACCATGATTATGAACCTATGATTATGAACTTATGAAACAAGATATTGACCTATGCAAGTAAACTAAAAACATGATTCATGATACTTGACCTTGACCCACAGTTTGATACTACGAGCCACTCACTAGGCATGAGGGTTTCATGTCCATGTCAGTCGATGCACCGATGGCATGACTCTAGGGCAGGAGAGTGATGACCTGTCCCGTCCCTTTTCTGTATTTTATTTGGTGTGTTGGGAGTTATGGCCACCAGGGGCGTATGGATGCATCCTAGATTTGTTTCTGTATTATGTTCATGTTATGATATGTTATGATATGCATGGTGACTGATGGTGTGTGCGATACACGTCTTTCACAACTCTGGGAGCTTATCACTCCATATTTCTGATTTCTGGGATTAGTGAGAGGAACATCTCTCTGCATGGCGGTATGATTATGATTTCATGTTCATGTTTCTGGGCTCGTAGAGGATTACTGTTTTCCATGCACCTTATAGACTTATGACCTTTACCTTTCATTGCTGACACCCTATGACATGATACTGGACTTATCTCTGTACTGGGCTTGGTATGTTTGGGCTTGATGGGATCTTTTGATTACTTCACCATTACTCATGATACTATCCATACTTTCTGATATCTCTGTATAACCCTCATATTTCTTCTCATCTATTATTACATCATGTACGATTCCTTCCATCTTCCCTATTTCATTATTATTGTTTGTTACCGTTATATCTGTTCACTGAGCTCGTGTAGCTCAGCCGCGTTTCTTTTCCCGCGGCAGGTTTAGTTGGAAGCTGGGAGTTGGGTGAAAAGTGTTGACTTTAGAAGACTTCATTAGCTTTTGGAAGATGACTAGAAGAACCTTATATTAGACATAGAAATTTTGTAATGTAAAGCTTGTAGTTCTGATTTCAGTTGTAAACCTTGGATTTTCATTGTATTATTTATGTCAAATGTCTGTGTTTGTTCTGATAAGAATCCGTATATGTAACACCTTTGCCCTTGTCGGGTTGGGGTGTTACAATTATGGTATCAGAGAACAGGCTGACGACTTGTAATACATTTACCCTGTCCTGTGCGTTTAGGACCATTAAGTTTCCTCTGTAGGCGCTCATAAGATAACCGTTGAGGAATTGCTTTAGGATCTTCCCATAGGAACCTAAGTATTACCGGTGAGGAATGGGTAGACTAGGACATCTATGTAAGTAGCATTGCTTCCGCATCACTCTGATTCGTGCCTTGCTTTTGGTTAAAGCTTGTTGAGATCACTTATGGAGATTGAAAGCTTATGCCTTGCATCACCTAAGTTTTGAAACCTAAATAAATCTTGAAGCCATTGAAAGTTTCATAGTAATTGCCTGGCACTATTTGATCCTTACCTTCAGATTCCGACTCTGACCTCTGATCTTTTGTCAATCATTTCAATGCCTCTTGGGCATTTTGAGAATCTCCATGGCGAATAGTTTGGCGTTCCCTCTTGACTATGGCATTCGATTTTGTTGACCTTGAGATTTTAGAAGTACTAGGTGGATTAAGATAAGATGTTTAGTTCACAACTTGAGATAAAGTATGATCATCATGATGGTATACTCATATGAGGCTGGTATTATGACGGTTCACGAACGTGATAATACCTACGTCATATGACGTACCCTCATTGTGATCATAGGATATTTCAAGGAGTGTCTTTGAAACCTTAGAAATTCTGACATTTGGCTGAGATCATCTGTGTTTAGTAAGATGTTAAGTTCAATCTACCTATGCGTTTAATCTGCTTTCACCGTTATGCGTATACTCTGCCTCTATTCATTAGATATCTGAATAAGTTGGAATTCTCGATTTGCATTCGGTTGACCTCAGTTATCAATCGTTAACCCTTTGAAGAACTCTCTACTGTGGATACGGTTAATTTGATCCGAAATTTAATGCATACTTCCGTATGAGCTTCCTGAAGACTCTCCTATCATCCACTTTGTTACAGGGTCGTTTGGTCAGCAATAACGTAAGTAGTTCCCTTCTGAGAAACTTTGAACTCCCTTCGTTGATTCGAGTCATGAGAATTATTTGATCCGAAGATCCTTTCTGAAAGAACCTCCCCGGCACGAAAACGTTTGTGACGATCTTTTACGATTTGCTACGACTTCGTTTAGCTTTGCGACTTCAAATTTCGAGGACGAAATTTTTCTGTTAGTGGGGAAGAAGTTGTAATACCTGAAATTCTATAACATGTAAAATGACCAAATTGCCCTGGGAATTTAAAATCTAAATAAAACATATGTAAAGCACAAAATAAATTCCAAACTTCTAACAATGACCAAGTTATGATCCCAAATATTTTTAACAACTCCATTTAACTTTTATACAAGCCACAAAATTACCAAAATGCCCTTGGGCGCCAAATAGAATTTAAATTCAAAAGTTATGAATTAATAAAAGGAAATTAAAGGAAATTTAAGGGCAATTAAAGGGATAATCAAAGAAATAATGCTCCTAATCAAAACTTCCGAATTATTGGCCCATTAACCCTCCCCTTTGACCGGTTATCTTTTAAAAAAATCATTCAACACATTTTTATTCTAAGAAACCCTAAAATGCCGATCTAACCAAAACACACCAAAAATCCCTTGAGCCTCCATACGACTTCCACAAATCCTCTAAGCATTTTTCTATGATCAATATACTTCTAAGGAGTCCTGGAAAAATAATTTTGAAGGTGTTCTTTGCACGATCCTATTGTGGTGAATTTTCTCCCATCGCGACATACAAAAGAGGTATAATTCGTTTTAATTCACTCGATCACCACAAATCTTGTTTCTCATTTTTCTAACACTCTTCCTAACGTGTACAACCTAGGAAAAATAGTGGTGAAGCCTTGTTTGGTCGATCTCTATTTTGGGGAGTTATTTTCCTTTCGTGCGCTAGTAAACAAGGTAATTCATAAATTAATTCTGCGACACCTCTAAAATTAGTTGGCCATTTTTCTTATGATCTTTATGTCGAATACAACCTGGGAAAAATGATAAAAACAGCCCATGCATCATATATAAATCGTATGAAAAATATTGTGATATAAACCCTAGAATCGAATTAAATATCAAAATGTATGCATGCGATTTTTCTGGATCATGTTATTATTTTTCATGGCATCTATGATCATCATATAACACTGGAAAATGTTCATTTGAATTGTGGAGGCCAAAATCTATTATTGTGGAAATTGTTGTAAATCGGCTAAATAGAAATAAAAGTGCAATTATGGAAAAACCCTAAAAATAATTCGACCTAAGGATTTCATGATTTAATCTAGAAAATTTAGGTGTCTAAATGATGTGGTAATGATGAGGTAATGATTGGTGAAGTTAGGGTTTTGATTTGGTTAATTAAAAGTGTATCGATTTGTAGAAATAAATCTAAGGGTGTGTTTTTGTAATTCTAAAAACTCAAGGGATAATTTTTGTAAGTTATTTGGACATGGTATAATTCGTATAAAATGTTAAATGAGGGGTCCTTATGTAAATTTTGCATTTAAAAGGTTAAATGGGTAATTATATATAATTATTATTTCGATTTGCAATTTAATTAAATCAAGGGACTAAAAAATGTAAATACTGGAAACTTGAGGTCATTTTGAGTAAATTATAATGTTAAGATGGTTCGGTGTAAGTTTGGATAATTATGGGGGCTAATATGTAATTATTTGGAATTTACAAATTAATATATATGTTTTATAATTATAGGGACTGAATGTGTAATTATGGGAAACTAAAGGGTTAAATCGTACCATGCATGAAATTAGAAGGTAGATTCGGTATATAATTAAATATAAGGGTTAATGGTGTAATTAAAGATATTATATGGATTAAATTGTAAATTATGTAACTTTAGGGTTTATTTGGTAACTTTTGTAAATAAAGGGTTTAAAATTTAAAATATGGAACTTACTGGGCCAAAGATGCAATTCTGAATAAATGGGGTATTTAAATAAGTAATTTATGATATTTTCATTCTAGACCTTTAATTTGATATAGTTACAATTAAAACCCTAAACTTTGTAAACTTGTCATATTTCACCCTAAAGTTACATAATTTACAATTTAATCCATATAATATCTTTAATTACACCATTAACCCTTATATTTAATTATATACAGAATCTACCGTCTAATTTCATGCACGGTACGATTAAACCCTTTAGTTTCCCATAATTACACATTCAGTCCCTATAATTATAAAACATATATATTAATTTGTAAATTCCAAATAATTACATATTAGCCCCCATAATTATCCAAACTTACACCGAACCATCTTAACATTATAATTTACTCAAAATGACCTCAAGTTTCCAGTATTTACATTTTTTAGTCCCTTGATTTAATTAAATTGCAAATCGAAATAATAATTATATATAATTACCCATTTAACCTTTTAAATGAAAAATTTACATAAGGACCCCTCATTTAACATTTTATACGAATTATACCATGTCCAAATAACTTACAAAAATTATCCCTTGAGTTTTTAGAATTACAAAACACACCCTTAGATTTATTTCTACAAATCGATACACTTTTAATTAACCAAATCAAAACCCTAACTTCACCAATCATTACCTCATCATTACCACATCATTTAGACACCTAAATTTTCCAGACTAAATCATGAAATCCTTAGGTAGAATTATTTTTAGGGTTTTTCCATAATTGCACTTTTATTTCTATTTAGCCGATTTACAACAATTTCCACAATAATAGATTTAGGCCTCCACAATTCAAATGAACATTTTTCCAGTGTTATATGATGATCATAGATGCCATGAAAAATAATAACATGATCCAGAAAAATCGCATGCATACACTTTGATATTTAATTCGATTCTAGGGTTTATAACACAATATTTTTCATACGATTTATATATGATGCATGGGCTGTTTTTATCATTTTTCCTAGGTTGTATTCGACATAAAGATCATAAGAAAAATGGCCAACGAATTTTAGAGGTGTCGCAGAATTAATTTATGAATTACCTTGTTTACTTGCGCACGAAAGGAAAATAACTCCCCAAAATAGAGATCGACCAAACAAGGCTTCACCACTATTTTTCCTAGGTTGTACACGTTAGGAAGAGTGTTAGGAAAATGAGAAACAAGATTTGTGGTGATCGAGTGAATTAAAACGAATTATACCTCTTTTGTATGTCGCGATGGGAGAAAATTCACCACAATAGGATCGTGCAAAGAACACCTTCAAAATTATTTTTCCAGGACTCCTTAGAAGTATATTGATCACAAAAAAATGCTTAGAGGATTTGTGGAAGTCGTATGGAGGCTCAAGGGATTTTTGGTGTGTTTTGGTTAGATCGGCATTTTAGGGTTTCTTAGAATAAAAATGTGTTGAATGATTTTTTTAAAAGATAACCGGTCAAAGGGGAGGGTTAATGGGCTAATAATTCGGAAGTTTTGATTAGGAGCATTATTGCTTTGATTATCCCTTTAATTGCCCTTAAATTTCCTTTAATTTCCTTTTATTAATTCATAACTTTTGAATTTAAATTCTATTTGGCGCCCAAGGGCATTTTGGTAATTTTGTGGCTTGTATAAAAGTTAAATGGAGTTGTTAAAAATATTTGGGATCATAACTTGTTCATTGTTAGAAGTTTGGAATTTATTTTGTGCTTTACATATGTTTTATTTAGATTTTAAATTCCCAGGGCAATTTGGTCATTTTACATGTTATAGAATTTCAGGTATTACAAGATAGCTAATGAGAACCTTGGTATATCATACAAATGGAACTTTCTTGAAGGTTTTTCGCATTAGGTACATTATGTCTTCCCAAATGAGAGCAGCAAAGTCAATTGGTTCCTGGTTCACAAATCCCCATAAGACTTGAAGATGAGAAAGTCTTGGATGCTCAAACCCACTATCTCTTCCAGATATGGAATGGGTTATAATGAAGAAGATAGTTCTCTAGGGTTGAGGAATGTATCCGGCATTGACTTTGGATATTGTGGTTAATGGAGTATCTAGTTGAACATCATAACCAATGTCTACCAGGAATTGCATGATTTCAGATTCTGAAGGTGTCGGGTGGAATTGGTTAGAAGTTCCAGGTGCATCTGGAAGTTTTAAGGCTTTACGGAGTGTGGCAGGTGTGACTTTGAGTTTTTTTACGATCTAGTGTACAAGTGAAATACTTGTCATCATTGCTTCTTGTGAAGGTATCCCAGAATTGATGAATATATAGTTCTGGAATGGTGTCCGAGCTATCAAGAAGATCCTTGCACTTATGAACTTTGAGAATCTCCACTGCAATCTGGCAACTTGAGTCAGAGCACTTGATCTTGTCCATTCTACACGTGAATTGTTCTTTCCAATTTCCAGAGAATACCCGTGAGGAAAGACTTCATTTTTGGTGAGATCAGGAAGAGGTTGTTGTTGTGAAGTTTCCATTGATGTGTTTCTGGATCAACAATCATATACAAATATACAGAATGCATGTTTGTTAGAAATTGTTAGCTTTAGAAGCAACACATGGCACCTTATTGCATTTATGATTGGTTGTTTCATGCTTGGTCAAAGAATTTATCAATAGTTAGCCAAATTCTATAAAATTTGATTAATTTCAATAAGTATAAAAGGATATAACTAAGGAAATTGATCAAATTCTATATCATATCACAACTGCGATAATTACGTCAACAGCAATAATTATGTCAACTGCGATAATTATGTCAACTGCGATAATTACGTCAACTGTGATAATTATGTCAACTGCGATAATTATGTCAACTGCGATAATTATCCAATCAAGATAAGTATCCCTATCAAGATAAGTATCCCAACTGCGATATTTATCCAACTGCGATAATCATCCCAACTGCGATAATTATCCAACTGCGATAATCATCCCAACTGCGATAATTATGTCAATCAAGATAAGTATCCAACTGCGATAATTATCCCAACTGCGATAATTTTGGCCAACTTCGATAAACTCTTGTACAAGAGTTTACGATAATATTGTCGATGAACAGTCACTCAGATCTTATCGTGATTCATTATAACTTATGATTTGTATCCACAGATTATCACAAACAACTTTTATGACTATTTTGAGCATTCTGGCTAAGTTATAACACAAACCAACCACAAAAACGCAAAAATCGAACTGCTCGAGTTCGTGTTCTTCATAAACCCTTAAACTTAATAAATTCACTTATTGTGTTTCTGGGTATAATCCAAGCATGCCATTGATCAATTAAACATCAAATAACAACCTTCCAATAAACAAATTACATAATAACGCATAAACAAAGTTTTCCCCAAATTGACGCATAAACCCTAAAATCCAATTAGAACAATTTGTAGTTACTGGGAGTAATTAAGCATGCAATATAGGTTTATAAACAATGTATAAGCATTATCGTACAATAGTTTTCAACACAAACACTCTTAATCATGAATCCCCAATTTTACGCAAAACCCTAGAACTAAACAATACAATTCTGATCGTTCTAGCCGTTGGATCATGATTCTGTTCAAAACCATCTTTAATGATGACATGATAAACATAAGAACACTCACAAAATTCAAAGATTTTGATCGGATTATGCAGAATGAATGTCGTCCGTTGATGATGGTGGGTGAGGTATTTAATACGTTAGGTGAAAAAACAGTTGGAGTAATTACTGCGTTTGAATATCTTTTGACTTTTTATATCTATTTAATCACTTTGCTATCTTGACAACTTTAGTCCCCTAACTTTTATGACTTTGAATGCTAAGTCCTAAACCCACCATGTGACTAACTCTAAGTCTCAAATATTTCATTTAAGGCACATAACTTTTTCCATCTTTAAATCTTATCACCAAACTTTGTGAAGCAACAATTTCTGAAAGTATGCAAATACAAGTTTAAAATTTGTGGTATAAATTATGTCTCCCCCTCAACACTTGTTCAAAAATAATATATTTTATATATATATATATATATATATATATATATATATATATATATATATATATATATATATATATATATATATATATATAAATACAAAGATAGTTTGGAGATGTTTGACTTTGTTAATTGTTTTTAAGAAACTTTTCCAAATCATTTGGTGTCAAACATCTCATACCAATCCGGTGAACCAGATCCACAAATCTTGCATGAGGCAAGGCTTTTGTGAACAGATCCGCCAGTTGGTGTTCAGTTCCTACAAAATATAATTCAACAGTACCCTTTTCCACGTGTTCCTTGATGAAATGGTACCGGAGATCAATATGCTTTGATTTGGAATGTTGCACGGTGTTGCATGAAATAGCGATGGCACTCTTGGAATCACAGTACATCGGAATCTTGTTGAATATGTATCCGTAGTTCATCAGTTGTAATCTCATCCAGATGACTTGAGCACAACAGGCAGACATGGCTACATATTCAGATTCTGTTGAAGACAGTGAGGTGCAGTCTTGTTTCTTTGATTGCCAAGAGACGAGCTTGTCACTAATGAATTGAACTCCCCCTGATGTACTCTTGCGTGTGTCTAAGCATCCTGCATGGTCAGCGTCTGAAAATGAAACAAGTTCAAACCCAGAATCCTTTGGATACCGGATCACCAAATTAATGGTTCCCTTTATGTATCTAAGGATTCTTTTTACGGCTGACAAATGCCGTTCAGTCGGTCTAGACTGATACCGGGAGCAAAGATATGTGGCAAATACAACATCCGATCTGCCAGCCGTGAGATACATGATCGAGCCAATCATACTACGATACTTCGTAGGATCAATGGGTGTCCCATGTATGTCAGCATCTAGCTTTGGGGATGAGGAGGACATTGGGGTATTATAGGTGTCACAGCTGGTCATACCATGCTTTTTTAGGATTTCCTGAGCATATTTTGACTGACTTAGAAATATACCACGGGGCGACTCATGAACTTGCAATCCTAGAAAGAATTTAAGTTCACCCATCATAGAAATCTCAAATTTTTGTTTCATCAGTTTAGAAAAAGCGTTTGAATATTTTTTATAGGTTGAACCAAAAATAATATCATCCACATAAATTTGTACAATGAGAATGTCTTCCCCTTGTGTCTGTATAAATAAAGTCGGGTCAACAGTTCCAATGGTAAAATGATTAGCAAGGAGAAATGCAGACAGTTTATCGTACCACGCCCTCGGGGCTTGTTTAAGGCCATATAGGGCTTTCTTAAGCCGATATACATGGTTTGGATGATCTGGGTCCATGAAGCCTTCTGGTTGTGACACGTACACCTCTTCTCGGAGTTGTCCATTGAGAAATGCCGTCTTCACGTCAATCTGATAGACTGTGATGTTCTTGTGGGCTGCATATGCCAGAAACATTCGAACTGCCTCAATCCGAGCCACTGGAGCAAACGATTCCTCGAATTCAATACCCTCTTCTTGGCTATACCCTTTTGCTACCAGTCGGGACTTATTACGAATCACTGTACCATCTGCATCCAGCTTGTTCTTCCAAATCCATTTCAATCCAACAACATAAACTCCATCTGGTCGTTCAACTAATTCCCAAACTTCTAAACGTTTGAATTGTTCCAGTTCTTCTTGCATGGATTCAATCCAGTTGTCATATGTAACAGCTTCTTTGATGTTTTTAGGTTCAGATTGACAAACAGTGAGTGCATACATGCAGTGTTCACTATCTGAATGAAGTTTTTGTCTTGTGATGATTGGATTGTTAGGATTTCCAATTATATTTACCAAGGGATGATCTCTTGTCCATTTGTAGGTGGAAGGAAAGTGTTGAATGCTGTTTTGGTGAGATGACGGGTCCATGTTGCTCGAGGATGATTCTCCTATTTCTGGAATGATTGGTGGTGGAGCAAATGGATTGAAAAATGCATTCCCGTCATAATCAGAAGGTGTGGGAACTTAGTTAGAAGTGGGGGAAGAATCTTCAACTGCAGGTGGAGGTGTTTGAACCATGGGTGATGAGGGTTCAGGTTGAGGTGCATTGTTATCAACTACTCTAGTAGTAGTTACAGATTGATCAGGTGCTTGATTTTGGATATGTTGAGCAGCGGAACTGGTGGAAGCATCTGATGCACTACTAACACAGACTTCATCAAACATTGGTGCAAACAAATCTTCCAGATCTTACCTGTTAAAGGGTAAAGGGGCAGCCGAAGATTCAGGGAAGTTTAGACGGTTTTGTTCGGGTTCTAAGCGGTCTTGCTCAGAAGCCATCTCCGTGAGTTCATCAAAATTGGCGTGAATAGTCTCTTGAATTTCCCCGGTCCGACGATTCCATATTCTATATCCCTTAGAATTCTCACAGAAGCCAACGAATATCCCGATGTCTACTTTAGCCTTTAATTTACCAAGATCATCTCTATCATTTTTCGGGTTACACAGTGCTCCAAAAACATGAAAGTAGTTGATGTTTGGTTTTCTGCCTTGAATTAGCTCATATGGAGTTTTGTTGTGTCGTCTGTTGATCTTGCCGCGGTTCTGAGTATAACAAGCAGTATTAACAGCTTCAGCCGAAAGGTAATCTGGTAATTGAGCATTGATCAACATTGTTCTAGCTGCTTCCACAAGCGTACGGTTTCGTCTTTCAACTACACCATTCTGTTCGGGAGTGCGGGCAATTGAATATTGATGAACAATCCCATGCTTCTCAGTGTATTCCCGAAGGGTTTGATTCTTGAATTCAGTACCGTTGTCTGTTCGAATAATTCTGACGGTGTAAAAACTTGAACTTGAATCTTTGTGAGAAACGTGATGACCATTGAAGGAACTTGATCTTTTGTCCGAAGAAAGTAGACCCATGTCCATCGTGAGTAGTCATCAACTATTACCAAAATATACCTTTTCCCGTTTATAGTTTGAACCCGCATTGGACCACACAAATCCATATGTAGCAGCTGCAGGACATGATCTGTGTTGTGTTCTGTTTTGGGAGGAAAGTGAGCACGGTGACTTTTCCCTTGTTCACATGCAGAACACAAGTGATCTTTGGCATATCTGAATTTGGGCAATCCGTCAACCAATTTATGTCTTGCAAGGTCAGTCATGGTTTTGAAATGGAGATGAGACAATCTTTTATGCCATAACCAAGCCTTTGTGGGATTAGCTTTGGAGAGTAAACAGATAGGAGATGAAGCTGTCATGCCTTCAAAGGATATGGTGTATAGACTGGTTCCGCGTCTTCCTTTCATCAAATCATTTCCTTGAAGATCATGAATGAAGCAAGTCTTCTCCCTAAATGCTAATTCTAAATCTCCGTCACAGAATTATCCCACTGAGAATAAATTATGACCAAGGCCTTCAACATAGTATACACGACTGATCTCGATGTGCCCATTAACATAATCTCCATAGCCCATTACTGCAGCAAAGTGATCATTCCCGAATCTGACCATTCCAATGAACTTTGCGATAAAGTTTGTGAGAAGCTTGAGGTTGCCGGTCATGTGTCAGGAGCACCCGCTATCAACAATCCATAGGACAATTTGGATCACCTGCATCACAAACATTGGAAACAGGTGGAGAATTGGTAACGGTTGGATCCGTTGGGTTAGTAACACAAGATTTAATTATTTTAGGAACCCATTTAAAACTTGTAGTGTGTTGTAACCAACGTTGCCATGTCCAACTAGTCTCAGCCTTTTTCCTAATGAATGCACTAGGTGATTTAGTTGTCTTGGGTTTGGCTATTGGTGTTTCAACGGTTAACTCAGAAACAGCTAGTGGTGGTTTCCCTAAAATGGATTTGGCAACAGTTTTGAGCCTAGAGGAAGAGCCACTAGTTCGTTTCTTTTTACGTTTCAACAGAGTTTTAGCAATGCAGTTTTGATGATCACCAGATAATATACTAGCACGACAAACAATACAACTAGCATCAACCAAAACATTAACATTATCATTCATAGTTTCAACATCTGTTACATCATTCCTAGAATTAGACTTAGCTAAGGTCGATTCTATTCCTGACATTACATCTGTGTTATTCAAACTACTTTCTTTAACTTCTGAACACTTAGATGATCCATTCCTAGACTTCCTGACTCTACTCTTCTGTTGTTTCTTGGGAGTCTTGGAACTGCTAGCCTTAGAGAGAGTATCTAGTCCTGTGGAAGTAGAAGTGTTTGCATTAGTGGTTGAGTCTGATGCTTGGGTAATTGCTTTGTCTACTACATACATCCCTGGGGCAATCTTATGAACATTTGCTTTGCCTTTGTCTAAAACTCTGATTTTCTTCTTCAGATCAACAATGATGTGTTGGAATTCTTGATTTTGTGAATCTAATTTTCTGTTGAGGCGGACTGTGTCATTTCTGTTTTGAAGAATTTCATCCAGTTCCTTTTCATTTTCAAACAGTTTAAGTCTTAAGAAAGCCTATGAGATTTTGAAATTTTAGTTCTAATTCTGCACTTTGATTTTGACACCAATCAAGCCTTTTTTGAAGATTAAAAACTTTGTTTTCCACATCATTGTTGATTTGTCGAAGATCCTCATTCTCTTTGACCAAATTTTCTATCTCCATTTGCAACATCTCAACATTTACAGCACGATCATTCACAAGTAATTCATTGCATGACTCATAAAGCGAATTCATAATCACAGAAACAACGTCATAACACAGAACTTTTTCTAAGAGTCGATCATTTTCGTTTTTCAAAGTTTTCTTTTGATGTTTTTGTTTTTGAATTTTGTCGTCCTGTTCTTTCAAAATGTCATTCATAGATTTAACTTCCGTGAAAAATTCTTGTTCCCATTGTGTTGCATATTTCTTCAGATGTTTGACATGAGGTAGAATTTTCTTTTGAAGAATATCTCGCTTTTCTTTCGCGAATGGGGAAAGAAAAGTAAAGACTTCGATTTGAGAATTAAACTCAATTCCATTTTCCAAGAAAAATATGTCTTCCATAATTGTATAAAAATATCAAAATAATTTACTTTCTGGTAATTTTGGATCAACATCATCATCCTCAGTCAAAGAATCCTTAAAATGTGCAACATTTTTGGAAACAGGAAGTATTGTAGGAGAAGCATGTATGTTTGTGTTAACAAACGTTTGTTCTGTTTGGTCCTTTGAGGGGACAAATTTGATTTGACGTCTTGCATTATAATCATGATGAACTCTGGAAAAATCTTTGTCAGTTTTTTGTCGACTCTCAAGTTCTTTTTGACGTTCAAGAATTTCAATTTCTTCATCATTACCAAGCACAACAACTCTTTGAAAGGTATCATCAAGTAATAAATCTGCATTGTATAACTTGGGATTTTTGTTGAGTACTTTAGAAAGAAAACGTGGTTGATCACTGCCAATAGCAAATCCAACTCCTTTCGGAACTGGTTTTACCGAAAGCCTTTGAATTTGAGTTATGGATTCACCATTTTTGTAGACAATAGTTTGAAACTCTTTAAGTTTGGATTCCAAAGTGACAATTTCTTCAAGATATGAGTCGACACGTTTACTTGAGGCTTGCTTTTCTTCAAGAAGATTATTTTGAGATGTTGAAAGCTCAGATTGAGTTTTTAACAACTCAGAATTTAAAGCATTAATTTGTAATTTGAATTCAAATTGATCCTTTTCTTGTTGAGAGAGAAGCTCAGCCTTAGAAATGGTTAACTCACGAACTTGATGTTCTAAATTTTGAACTTTGACGTACTCTTTTTGGAAAGCAATCTCAAAACCTTTTTCACGTTTTTCTTGTTTTTGATATCCTGAAAGTTGTAGTTTATAGCACTCATTGTCCTTCGTTAACAATGCAATATTTTCTTTCAGATTTTTATTGATTTAATTGCATTTTTCAATTTGTGATTGGGTGGTCATTAACAAGGCCTGAAGCTCTGAATCTTGATAAGTCAAAGGAACATTTTGTTCAAGATGATCCAAATTTTCATCGTCAATCGAATCATCAAATGAAACTACGATTTTATCATCATCAAATGATACAACAATGTTTATTTGATCATCTGATGGAGATGAGAATGATGAATCATGTTGAACAGAATTGTCATTTGTAGATGAAGATGCAGATGGTGAAGCAATTTCATGTATAAGACATTGTGGATCAGGTACCTGAGATAGACCATCGGTGACATAAACCGGGCCTGTCTCGGACATGTTCATCTCTTGCATGTTTGCCATGAGCATTACTGCAGCATTTGCCTCAAGATCTTCCATCTCATCGTCAGATGCAGCATTTGCCATGAAGCTTTGCTCATTCAGTGTCACCATTCCTGCTGCCTTTTCATCTTTAAGAGCCATCAAGAGAGCTTCCTTGTGATATGCACTGCCCATAGTACGAGGCTTTGGACATGCATTTGCCATGTGACCATTCCCACCACCGTTGTAGCATGTGATTGAAGTATTTGCAATGCCTTTCTGTGCATTCCCAGCCATCTGATTTCTGCTCTGTGTAGTTCCCACACTGTTCCTATTACCCCCTGCAGAATTAAACCTGTTCCCTTCTGACTGAAACCTCTGAGACCCATAGTTGCCACTATTTCCTGAACCATATCTTCCTGAAGACCGATGTTGAATTTCCCCTCTGCCATCGTTAATAACAGCTTGATTCCTGGTGTTGGAAGATGAACGAAGATGATTGTTGGATTTAGTGAACCTGCCAAATGCCTTAGCAATTAATCCAAATGCTTCATTAAGAGAGTTGAATGCATCCTCCTCTTCATCATAATCAGCGTTTGAGTACAACATGGAATCTGAGTTGTTATATGGAACCATTTGGTTGTCAGAGTATTGTGATGGTGCTTCATATGGGATGATTTGGTTAGAAGGTTGTGGTTGAAAACTTGGTTGAAAAGATGATTGTCCAAATTCCTGGTTTGGTAGTGGAAAGTTGGATTGAGCAACAAGAGCAAGTGAGTTAGGTGTTGGTGCTGGTATGAAACCGCCTCGTGCTGCAACTTCCTTATCTACCTCAGATTGATGTTGTTTCAGAAAGTCATACATTAGTCCATACTTGACTTCACCAATCTTCTTAGTTTGCCTGAAAAACGTTGCATATTTCTGCCATTCTGGTCCAAGGCAACCCAGAAATTTTGAATTCATAGCAATCTTAGGTAACTTGATGTCATGACGATCGAGTTCATTTACAACATTTGTGAAACGGTGTTAGTATGATTCAATTGCCTCCCTTGGTTCCATGATGAAATTATTGTACTCCATGTAAAGCTTTAACTCAAGGTCCTCTTGATTTAACTCAGTCCCTTCCATGAGAAGATGCACATGTTCCCACATGTCTTTGGCAGTCTTTTGAGCATCAATACTTCGGTAAATAGGATTAGGAATCCCCTGAAGTATGTAAGACATTGCCAACTGATTTGCCTCTTGTTACAGTGTTTGTTCATTTGTGTAGTTAGCGACAACAATGGGAGTTGATGTTTCTTCTCTTTCTGTAGTTCCTGGAACAACATTTACTGGAAGTGGAAAGGGCCCTTCTTCAATGGCTTGCTTAAGATATTTCCCATGGGGTTTGCGGAGTTCAATGAATCTGAGAAATCTACTAGCCCACTGCACATAGTTACCAGATGTCAGCATAGGTGGAGTATCCTGATTCCCAGCTTCATGTCGGGATTACTGACTGTTGATTGCCTCACATATCTTGTTAAACCAATGTGGCTCTCTGGAGTAGGATGGATTGTTCAGCATTTGATTCTGTTGCATGATTTGTTGTGGGGATACTTGTGGTGGAGAGAGAAATTGATGCTGTTGCACGAATGCTTGTTGTTGTTGTTGTTGTTGTTGTTGATACTGAGGATGAAATTGCTGTTGTTGAGGATATTGCTGTAGCTGATAGTAGTAATTGAAGTGAGGTGGTTGAGACATGTCTGGATCTTAAAGATAATTAAGATATGTGTTGATGAGTTATGTTAAGTTGGTTTGGAAATCAGAAGATTTTGTTCAATTGCGATAAGTATTGTTCACTGAAGTGCGATAAGTACAGTTCACCAAGTGCGATAAGCTTCAATAGCGATATCGATAGTAGAAAATGCGATTAAAACTAGAAAGTGCGATAAACAATGACAACTTGGATATGTTATCTTAAAGTGCGATAAGTTATAGCAAAATGCGATAAAATATCAAACTGCGATAAGATAATATAGCAAACTGCGATAATTTATGGCAATTGTGATAGTTTTATCTCAATTCCAAGTTCGATAATTCTCAACTCTTGTACAAGAGAAGAGAAGCAACCAAGTAGAAGTATTTTCACTTTCTTATACAAGAAAGTACAATACTGAGTCCCAATGCCGATAACTGAAGATCTGCCAAATGCGATGAAACCCTAACTTATCTTGATTCGAACTGCGATAAAACCCTAACTTATCTTGATTCGAACTGCGATAACACCCTTAGTTGTCGAAGTTCACTCAGAAACCAAAATTTTCACTTTTCATCAACTTTTCCAATTCGCTAATAATACGGATTACACCAAATCGTCCAAATAACAAATAAACCCGATTGTTTTTTACTTTAAACGATTAGTAATCACAAGATTTGATGAAGATTAAGCTCGTTACGTATAAAAAATGAAATTTGATGAAGA
Source organism: Artemisia tridentata subsp. tridentata (assembly GCA_021014915.2). Lineage (NCBI taxonomy): Eukaryota > Viridiplantae > Streptophyta > Magnoliopsida > Asterales > Asteraceae > Artemisia > Artemisia tridentata. The sequence continues at coordinate 70,330,059 of CP139501.1, read as the reverse complement.
TTTGTGAAATTTCAATGAGATCAAAGCTACTTTTCAACACGAACAAGAGTTTAACGTTTGAATAAAAAAACCTTATGAAATCTATAAAACCCAACGTAGTTAATGATACTAATGACTCAAAAAACACGATCCTAATTATCCCTAGGCGAATGATACCACTTGTAGGTCGCTAATATCTCAAACACACACACGATATGAAAGCTAAAATATGATCTACTACTATGTAATAAGCTACGATTAAGAAGATAAGTAAATAAGCAAATAAGCTAAAGAGAATAAGATGAGAATAAGAGAGAATGGGAGGCTTTCACTATTCGAATGATTAAGCAACAAGGCTTTTGCCACTTACATGCAAAACCAACATGAAATATGATGCCCCATGCCTTCTATTTATAGGCTTTGTGTTAGGGCAACATTTACTAAATAGATTCTATAAGGTTTAGTGCTAAGATGGGCGGTCCATGGGCTTCTAATGGACCGCACCGTAAATACAAGTATAAAGCCCATATCGTGCAACATTTTAACTTAAATGAAAAAGACTTGTAATTAACAAAACGTGTTCCTAACATTTTGGCCAAGAAGTACTAGCTGCTGGTCTAACAGTACAAACTGCTGGACTAGCAATCTTAACTGTTTGGCTATATAATGTTGTTTTATACTGAAAGGGCTTTCTAACAGTGTATTGTGTAGGGTTAGAAAAGCTTGATGTTGGTTTAGCACTAACACCTGATGATTTAAGGTAAGTAGTATGAACTGGTCTAGCAATATTAACTGTTTTAAGGCCACTCTTCATCAAAACTACTTTTGGATCCACATATCTGTTAACACTAGGGTGAGAATTTCTTGAAAAACAGTTTTGATTCTGTAGGACCTTAGATCTAACTATATCACACAATATAAGCAAGTATGAATGGCACGTATGGATCGTATGGTGACGAGAGTATGTGATGTATGTATGCCGTATAACTATAAAGAAGTAACAGATGAAAAGAATATCTTATTACTAAAACACACACACTACACACTCAACCACACACCTCAAATGACTCATTTAGGGTGTTTATATAGTGAGATACAAACGCCCTAATGGGCTTTCCATGGACTTGGATTGGACTAACTTATATATAACTTCTAACTTATTAGCTTAGTCCAGGAGTCCTTTGACAATCCTACAATATTGTCTTATAACACGTTTACAAAGTTCCTATGACTAGAATGACCGCCACTTTTCTTTAATGCTAGCAATCTCCCCCTAAGGGGTTGTCATTCGAATGATGCTCCACGTGATTAGGTCTTCTATTTTTATTGTCTTGAACTTTGTGTGTCGTTTTAGAATAGTCTTGATTCTTTATTCTTTCATGCTCTGTGATCTTCAAAGTAACAACTTTTGAACTTTCTTGCCTTTGATCAACATCTTCACAGGTTTGCAGTGTCATCTTTTCCAACATACTCATACTTCTTGATAATACTTTGAACTTCATACTTGTGTCTTCCTTAATTGATTCATGAACTTGTTCTTTACTTCTTGATTAGCTTTTTGACTTTGATGTAACTCATTGTCTTTAACTTGATCTCTTTGTCTAGAACGTTCTTCACTTGAGCTTGTTGAGGATGAACTTCGTAAGTATGAGTATGAGGAGATGTATATGTTGAAATATATGATGATGGTAAATTGCCTTTCTTAGTACCTGCATAAAAATAGTTAGTAATAAAGCATCCAACACTTATAGGTTTGGACTTCGAGATCGTTAACAACATACTGTGAAAACTTTCTCTAATTCTTGCCAAGGACGTTCCTGAACTGGATGCCTCCAAGAGGGCTAACACAGATACACCGAAGTGCATCAACGATTCAGGTGAGCCGCTAAAGTATACTAGAGTATCACTCCATGACTGTAGACCGTTTGAAGCAAATAACCATCATGATAGATAAGGCAAGATCCGTAGATCTCATAAAGACTCTTACAACTTGTGTTCTTTTTGGCGAACACAAGTGTATTGTATTGGAAGTGTATCCTAAGAGATCTTTTAATGAATCTCATGGCTCTAGACTCGATTATGTGCGTTTTAGTTTTTGTTGTCAGAGGCATGGAGCAGAGTGCCACCTTTTCAATATCAACAAATCTCAGAGTGAGAGGCCTATAGATTATGCAATGTTCTCCGTGAGAAAAGAAAAAAAAATTTTTAAGTGATACTTGAGTGGCTAGGAGGGGTTGCGCAGTGCGTCACTGGGTCCATGATGTCTTGTCTTCAATACCGCTATCATCTTTGTGATAACCGATAGCAGATGTATTGACCCGGTTTCTGCCCTAAGTTTTCATGGAGGGCTATTTATTTTCACCCTTTCATAAATTTTTCTTTTTAATTCTTCAACCCCTTCTTTCTCCTTTCTCATTTACTCCTTTTTTCAATCATACCTAAGGACTTCTAATTCTAATCTATTGGAATTGTCCTTGGGTAGATCGCTCCGGCTCTGGCGGATTATAGGATATAAACCTAACCATGTTCACCTTATTACTCCATGATTATCCTAGGTTCATTGATCATATGGCATAATACCTTTTGTGAAAATCTCTCTAAGTGTTTATGATTATAAAACACATTTTTGTTAACACATAGAGAGTTTTGCATTTTTCAGAAATACTCCCCTACACATGTGCTTGAATGTTTTTAAGATATGTTTGCACATGTTAGGTAGAGTTTGCACTTTTGAATTGATTGATTTTCAGTGAATATGACCTTTGCGAGACACGTTTACATCACTAGTTAGACTAGCTTGAAATTATTACCCGTCCTGGTCATATTCAAAGAGAATCTCTCGAGATGGTACACTCTACTCAGACAAGTCCTTTGCGAGACACGCTTACATCACTGGATAAACTAGTTTGAAATTATTAGCCGTCCAGGACAAGTCTTTTCGATTACTGGCATTTAAGTATCGTCAATTCGTTGGTTAATCTAATTTGAGCTCTTTTGAGATTCAACTACAATCTTTAAACATTTTGATCACATTTTAATCATGTCTTGTCCCCCTCAAAAATAGCATATCGTGATATTTTTTATATCAACTGATTAATATAAAAGCTTTTTGGAGAGAGAGACAGATTTGGATTTGCATGAAATTGGAAAATTTGTGTTTATGATTTTATCTTTGAAATTACGAGTCCTGATCTTAAATAATCAGAAGTCATCATTTTATCCCGGGATCCGTACTGAAGTATACGAAAGCCATTTTTTGAGAATTTGAGAAATGACATGTTTTAGAAAACATTTTAGAGAACTCTCGCTCAAGCATTTGTACATATCTATATCATTGTTGAATGACATTTCTAGAAACGTACATAATATCGATTATACGAGAGACATGTCGTGAGAAGAATATTTTTGGTTTTTTGATTTTATATTGTTTTTGTATTTTTGAAAATTTTCTATTTTTATATTTTGTTTTTATTGGTTTTTCAAATTTTGTATTTTGTTTTTCAAAAATATTTACAACGAAGCTATTTTGATAATATTTTCAAGAAGACATTCTAGTTCCTCAGGAGTTAGGCTTCACATGCCAATTCGTCGAACTAAATCGTCAAACCTTTCTTTTGGAAGGGCTTTAGTAAATAGATCGGCGAGTTGGTAATCTGTCTTCACGAAATATAATTCAACAGTACCCTCTTCTACGTGCTCTTTGATGAAGTAATAGCGGACTTTAATATGCTTGGTCTTTGAGTGTTGTACTAGATTGCACGAGATGGCTATGGCACTTTTCGAATCACAATACAAAGGTATTCTGTCAAAAGTAAAGCCATAATCTGTGAGTTGTGTCCTCATCCATAAAACTTGGGCACAACACGCAGATAGAGACACATACTCGGCTTCTACGGTTGATAATGCAATACAATCTTGTTTCCTTGATTACCATCCTACTAGCTTTTCACCCTAAAATTGTGCTCCACCTGATGTACTTTTTGCTCTAACTTGACAACCTGCACGGTCGGCATCTGAAAAGGCTATTAGTTTAAACTTGGAATCCTTCGGATACCAAAGTCACATGTTAATGGTTCTTCGTAGATACCGAAAGATCCGTTTGACCTCTTAGAGTTGATGTTCGGTAGGCCTTGCCTGAAACCGTGCTAATATGCAAACAGCAAAATGAATATCGGGTCGACTAGAAGTAAGGTACATGAGAGAACCAATCATGCTCTATTATTTCTTCGGATCGATGGGTTTCCCAAATAAATCAGCAACGATTTTTGGTGAAGTGACCATTGGTGTACCAACAGAATTCCAGTTTTCCATACCATGTTTTTTCAAAATCTCAATTGTATATTTAGCTTGATTAAAAAAAATACCACGAGGGGATTTGTGTATTTTAAACCAAGAAAGAATTTTAGTTCCCCCATCATGGACATTTCAAATTTGCTTTTCATGAGATTTTCAAAATGTTTTGAATGCTTCGGATTAGTGGACCCAAAGATAATGTCATCCACGTAGATCTGAACAATCAAAATGTCATTTTTATATTTTCCTGTAAACAAGGTAGAATCGACAGTTCCTTTGGTGAAATTGTTTTTGATCAGGAAAGATGATATTTCGTCATACCACGCTCTTGGAGCTTGTTTTAAACCATGTATAGCTTTCCTTAGCTTGTAGACGTAGTCTGGATGTTCTTTGTCAACGAATCCTTCTGGCTAACTCACGTACACTTCTTCTTTCAGAGTTCCATTCAAGAATGTCGTTTTGATGTCCATCTGATATAATGTGATGTTTTTGTGAGCTGCATAGGCTGAGAAAATACGGACTGCTTCAAGTCTTACTACTGGCGCAAATGATTCTTCGAAATCTATCCCTTCTTGCTGTCTGAATCCTTTAGCCACGAGACGAGCTTTGTTGCGAATTATATTCATTTCTTCATCGTTTTTGCTCTTCCATAACCATTTAAGATCAATGACAAGTTTGTCAATTGGTCTTGGAACTAATTCCTAACTATCATGTAACTGGTATTGAAAAAGTTCTTCCTGCATCGCTTCAATCCATGCATTGTCTACCATTGCCTCCCGAATGTTCTTTGGTTCTTTTAGGCTTACTGAGCAAATGTAGATGCACATATCGGGGTCGGTGGCGAGTTGTCTTTTCGTCTTAAATGGCCTTGAAGGTTCACCAATAACTTGTTCTATTAGATGGTCTTTTGTCCATTGAAGTGTAGAAGGGTACCTTGGTTTAACGTATGTGTGTTAGATGGTTCTTGTAATCTTGAAGATGATTCATCTGAATCTGTTGCAAATGGGTTTTCAAATACTTGTTCTTCTAACGCAGCATCGTTTTGATTCTGTGTTGGTTCTTCTTGAAATGGTGTGTTTTGATGTTGCTCATCAACTCTTGGTAGAACAGTTTAAAGAATAGGAGTTTCTGGAGTAGATGTAGATGAGGTTGAGGGAGTTGGTGCGTCAGCTTCGATTGTTGTAGACGCATCTTGTGGTGGTTGTGGTTGATGGTTTTGAGCGGGTGCAGCGGAATGTTGTTGTGATGCATTTGTTGAAGTTCCACCATAGTATTCATCAAACATTAACTCGAAGAAATTTTCCAGTTCTTGTTCAGAAGGTTTGTCAGTTTTTGTTAATTGAGTTCCTTGAGGTATGAGTCCTAAACTAATGTGTCCATAAGTCTGCTGGTTTGGTGCGGGTCCTAATCTGTTTTGATTAGAAGCCATCGGGTTAAGCGCGGGTTTTAGAGCGAGTCTCTCATAAGCCATCTGTGAAATGTTTTCAAACTTCACATTCATCGTCTCCATTATCCTTTTTGTCTTTCTATGATACACCCTGAAAGCCCTCGAGTTTTCTGAGTATCCAATGAAGATTCCAATATCGCCCTTAGCTTTCAGCTTCCCTAGATCTTCTCTGTCGTTTATTGGATATCACAAGGCACCAAACACGTGAAGGTAAGAGATATCAGGTTTTCTATTGTTAACTAGTTCATAGGGTGTTGTATTGAATCTTGGGTGGATTAGGGAACGGTTCTGAGTGAAACAAGCAGTGGCAACAACATCAGCCCATAAGAATAACGGTACACTAGAATAAATCAGCATTGTGTGAGCAGCTTTTGCAAGAGTTCTATTTCTTCTTTCAACTACCCCATTCTGCTGTGGAGTTATAACAATGGATGTATGATGATTGATTCCAGCATCTTCAAAATAAGTTCTTAACTCCTGATTTGTGAATTCTGTGCCATTATCTGTTCTTACAATCCTAACTAGAGCTTGAAGTAGGACTTGAATACGCTTCAGAAAGGTGATGATGATGCCTGGTGCTTTGCCTTTTGACCACAGAAACTTTACCCATGTATATCTTGAATAGTCATCGACGATAACAAGAATACACTTCTTCCCATTAATGCTTTCAACTCTCATTGGGCCACATAAGTCCAAGTGCAACATATGTAACTTTGCTTCCAAACTGGGTACGGTTTTAGGTTTATATAATGCCATTTTGCTTTTTCCTTGTTCGCATGATGTACATAAGTGATGCTTGGTGTATTTGAACTTAGGAAGTCCGTTGACGATGTTGTCTTTGGCTAATTTGTTAATGTTGTCAAAATTGAGATGGGATAATCTTCTATGCCACGGCCAGGACTTTGTTCCGCATGCTCTTGTCATAAGACAAATTGGTGATGAAGAGGCCATTTGGTTGATGTCGATTGCATATAGGTTGGTGCCACGATTCCCAATTAAGAGATAATCGCCATCCAAATTTATAACAAATCAAGTGTTTCTTGTAAATGCAACCTCTAAATATGCACGACAAAATTGCCCAACTGAAAACAAGTTGTGTCCCAACCCTTCGACGTAGTAAACTTGAGTGATTAAATAATTCCCAAATTGAAGATCTCCATAACCCAGAATAGCTGCTACATGATCATTTCCAAAGCGTACAGTTCCCAAGAATTTCCAGACGAAATTGATCAGCAGCTTTAGATTCCCGGTCATGTGCTCGGAGCAACCCATGTCGACGATCCAAAGACATATTTAAATAACCTGCGAAGAACAGAAGATTTTGTATTTGGAAACCGTTTAATATTTGGTTCCATGGGATTAGGGGTAACATCGGAATCAAGCTCATAGAAAGTATCTACTGGTTCAATTTGAAAAGCTGTCAATTTGCCATTCTGGAGTATGAACTTTCTACCCGTTGGTTTCCATACACAATACTTAAGATAGTTTATAGGTATTTGACTACTAGAGGTTGACCTAAATCTTGGAATTAGTCATCCTATATATCTAGATCTAGAACTAGTTCCTTTTGGAACGTTCTTCTGTTCATGCGTAACATACATATTTTTAGAAACATAATCATCAGAAACATCATTAGATAAAATTTCTTGCACATTAAACTAACAGAGTCATTACATGCATTAGAAACAGTACTTTTGATATTACATTTGGATGACATGTGTCTCTTATTACAAATCGATAAATTCCTAGGGTGTTATTCTACTTCTTCAACTTTATTCTGGCATCTACTTTTAGAGACAGGCGAGAATCTATTGTTCCTTGTATTGCTCCTAGGCTGTAGTCTGCTGCTCCTAGAGGTGCTTTCTAATCTTGTAGAAGGTAAGGCACATGCATTAGGATTTATATTGTTGTCCTTAGAAGTTGTTTTAGCATTCCTAGACTCTTTTGGACTAACTTTTACACTCTTCTCGTTTGTCCCATATGTTTTAGATGTGGAGGCAGGCGCAATAGTGGGACTAATCCTATAAAGGCCAGGTGCTATAACTTTTGGTATTTCGACAACCGCTTTTCCTTTATCAACAATATTTTATTGTTCATTTGGCTTGGGCAATGGTGTTGGAGTGACTTGTTTTGTCAAATCATTTTTCACATCGACTTTTGGAACAAATTTAGAAATCAACATTTTTGGTTTAACAACCGGTTTTGAAGTAGTTGGTTTGTTCGTGTTCGATAGTTTTGCAAACAAAGTATCCACACCCTTCCCTTTTTGAATTTCCATCTGAGCCCTCAAAATATCATTTTGCACTTTCATGTCTTGGTAGGCACGCTCATATGACAGTTTGTCATACTTGCATTCCTCGGTTTTTCGATTAAGTTGTTTAAAATATGACACGTTTTATTTTTCATGTTTGTAAGAGCATTTTCAAATTTTGAAACAATTGTAGAGGTCTCAGCTCGTAGTGTTTCATCGTCTTCAACAGAATATGCTTGTAAAATGATGGACATAATATTGGTCGACATAACTACTTCGAAGAGAGAGTCATTTAGATTTTTCAAAACTTTGATGTTTTCAATATTTTCATTAACTTCCTTCACCAGGGATTTGTGGTCCTTGACAAAGTCGGGTGTTTCTTTCAAAAATGCTTGTTCAAAATGAATTACTCTCGCATGGATGTTATTTAGTGGAGTAGTAATTTCTGTTTCAAACACCTTTTTTATTTCTGCATGAAAACTTGAATTCCAATTGTTAATACTGATAGTAGTTTTGGATGCAACAATTTTTTGAAGTGTTTCAATTCTCGTTTTAACATCATCTAAATATCCTCTGGCAGCACTTGTATTAAAAGGATTGTATGAGGACATTTGCTCCAAGTTTGAAAAAGTTTTAGAAACAACTTTTTGTTGTGCAACTGGTTTTTTGGAAAAATTTGGTGTTTGTTTTTGTTGAACAAAATTAACTCCAAAAATTATGTTGAGTTTGTTGTAATCAATTGGTTTTATCTCTGGGTTCTTTTGTTTCATCTTAATTCGACTCTCATCAGCTAGCTCAATTGTTTCTTCAGTATCCCGAACAGCGGGAGGATCATGTTTAGCATATATCACATTTCCATTGTACAAAACATTCTGTTCTTTCTGAGTTTTCTTAAGAGTATAAGGGTTTTCACTACCGATAGCCATTTTCTTCAATGTATGTAAAAGCGGGTTTGGATCTTTAATTAGCATATGAATTGTTTGAGCGGAATGACCCGTTTTAACAAGAAAATCTTCCAACTTTTTGATTGTTTCTTGTTTCTCAATGATTTCATCAAGAAGATCATTTTCTCATTTTGCAAAATCTGCTTTCAACTGTTTCTTATCTTTTTCAAGATCAGAACAAGTTGATTTTTCTTTAGAAAGTTGGTTTTTCAAATCAAAAAATTCCGCGTTTAAGGATTTTATTTTCATGTGTGAATTAACATCAAGTGTGTCAAACTTGATTTGCAATTGTTTTTCTCTTAAAAATGAATTTTGATAACCAGTTTCTAATTCTGACTGTCATTTTTTATAAAACTCAAAAGCTTTTTCGTTTTCCTTATACCTCTCAACCTCAGCGGTCATTTTCTTATTCGCGGCTTTAACATCGCGATTGACCTTTTTTACTTTCTCAATTTCAATGCTACAATTATTCAATAATGATTCAAAGAAAGCACGTGTTTCCTCATCATTCTCAGCATGCTGGGAAACTAAGCCTCCATTATGATTCATATATGGGGTTGCCGAATCAGTATTACTACTACTCGGTGTGTCCAGGTATGTATCATAAGTGGTTGCTAGAGTCTCAGAATGTTGTTCCTCATGAGGAGATATATCAAATATACCATTATTGTGGCATGTATTGAATAATGGTACCTTAGATACTGCATTGGTGTCATAAACAGGAGGTGTGTCAGAATCCGTGTCGTACTTAGCCTCCTGAAGATTTTCCATAAATATGCAGTTTGCATCGATCTCCTCTCGGTCTTCCATATCATCCATGAGAGCCATAAAATCATTTTCCTCAGCATTCAACTGAAACCCTGCTTCTTCCTTCTGTGCCAACATCAATGCTTTCTGAAGATAAGCTGGATCTTTCTTTTTCGGCTTAGTAGGACAGTTCCTTGCCATATGACCTACATCCTGACAGTTGAAACACTTTATCGGATTTCCCTGATTCATATTTCTGTGATTCCCAGCAACTGGAGCTGCAACATTCCCAATTTGATTACCCACTGTCTGATTCCCAACATTCTGACCCCTCTAATTTCCAACAAATTGACCTTTCTGATTCCCTGCATACTGACCCAACTGATTTCGTGCATACTGCCCTTGATTACCCATCTGAAAACTAGTAGCATATCCTTGATGATTCCCAATAACTTCAACCATTTTTCCTCCTTGACCCATATTCAAACTCGGCTGTGCAATCTGCCTATTGCGAGTGTTCGATGAAATCCTTTGGTTGTTGTTGGTTGGTGTATAATAGCGTCCTTGGGATGCCTTTGTCAAATAAGCAAATGCTTGTGTCAAAGCAGCAGTAGACTCATCATTGTCAGTGAATTCTGGTTCTTGGAATTGTGGATATTATTGTTGTAGGTAGAATTGTTGTTGTGGTATTACGGCAGTTTGTAGTTGTGGAATGTATGGTTGTTGCATGTAGTTATGAGTGGAAGATGATGATGGTTGATGTTGTATGTTCACTGGTAAAGGTGTTGGTGTTTGAGCAATGAATGCAAGAGGATCATGATTCTTTGCCAATCTTTCTTTCCTTACTTCATTAGCCCCAGCTTGGTTTTGCTTCAGAAAATCATAGAGCTGATCATAATTCACTTGATGTAGATCCTTGATTTGGTTGACAATAGGGACATATCTCTCCCCATTCTTCTTGAAGATTGTTGATGAACTTGATGTTGCTCGCGATTGGTCTTGGTGTCAACTTGTTTCTAATTAGCTCATTCATTAATGTACATAACCTGGTATAGTAAGATTCAATGGATTCTCCAGGAGTGGATGTAAACTTCTCCCATTCAGTTAGTAGCTTGTTTTCTACATCTTGTTGCCTAATTTCTGTTCCATGAGATAGCCTTCAAATTCGTTCCCACATGTCATAGGCTGTTTCACAGCTGTCGACAGCAGCAAAGATCTCTCGTGCTAATCCTAGTTGGATTAAGTGCATTACCATATCATCAACTGCGATCTGCTTCCTGTCTTCTTCTATGTATTCTACTTCTGATTGTATACGAAAGAATGGTAGAATAGGAGGTGTTCCATATGGATCTCCAGGGTCTTGAATTTGTCGAGGCTTGAAGGGTCCATTCTTAATAGATTGGAGCAATCGTTTACCATCAGGCTTGGTTTTGATGTAACGAAGTATGCGGCTTGTCTATGGAAGATACCCACCTTTTTCAAGAATAGGAGGACGGTTTTCTGCACCGGCTGCATGAATATCTTGGTGAGTTTCCATTGATGAAGTTATGTATGATAAAGATGATCTTGGATCGGTGCAACGATATTGGAGTTGTGTTTGGTGAAAGTTAAATTTAGTTGTTGTAGTGAAATTTTGGTCTACAAACTCATGGCCGTTTGAAGTTTTGTCGTAAAAAGTTAAGCAGAAGTCAATTCCGATGGATATGGTTCAATTCCGATGGATTTGGTGCAATTCCGAAGAATACTGTTCACTTTGGTCCAATTTCGAGGAATCCTTGCAATTTCGATGAGTTGTGCAATTCCGATGAAACTTGCAATTCCGATGAAAGTTTGCAATTTCGATGAAAGTTTGCAATTTCGATGAAATTTTGCAATTTCGATGAAATTTGCAATTTCGATAGAGTCTATCTAATTTGTACGAATTAGAAGATATTTCCTTAGTCAAAGTATTCCACACACTTATACAAGCACGGGAATACTGAGTAACCGTTGGATCGTGAAGTAAACGTGTTCTTGATGAATTCCGATGACCAATTCCGATGAATCAATTTCGATAAACCCTTAAAAATCCAATTTCGATAAACCCTTAAAACTTCAATTTCGTGGATTAACTGATTGTTAAGAGAACAATATTAGGACTAAAAACAAGGTTCTAACCAATTTCAATCTATCAAAAACCTTCAAAAACACTTAAATAACAAAAGAGTTTAGACCTTTAACGTTTATAACCAAATTTGAAGAATTTCGATAAGTATCCAAAACTTTCTTGTTCGATACAAAACAAGTTTTGATGATTTTGATTCGCTTTTTATGCCAAAACTCAATGAAAAGAAGTAGATGCATAAGAAAGACAACAACTTTAACCTAGAAAACGTAAAAATCAAAACTTTTGAACGAAATGCTAACGTTTTTATAGAAAAAAACACGACTTTTTGCTAAACTTTGATCAAAAAAAGAGACACAAACAATCCTAAATCGTTGTTAGGCGATTGATACCACTTGTAGGACCATAGATCTAACTATATCACACAATATAAGCAAGTATGAATGGCACGTATGGATCGTATGGTGACAATAGTATGTAATGTATATATGCCGTTTAACTATAGAGAGATAAGAGATGAAGAGAATATCTTATTACTAAAACACACACACTACACACTCAATCACACACCTCAAATGACTCATTTGAGGTGTTTATATGGTGAGATACAAGCGCCTTAATGGGCTTTCCATGGACTCGTATGGAATTGGATTGGACTAACTTTTACATAACTTCAAACCTATTAGCTTAGTCTACGAGTCCTTTGACAATTCTACAATATTATCTTGTAACACATTTACAAAGTTCCTATGACTAGAATGACCGCCACTTTTCTTTAAAGCTAACAGATTCACCCTTGCATAACAGTTTTGATACAGCCTTTTATACCCATGTACCATCCTTTTCCCCTGATGGTAATCACAATAAGCCTCGACATATTACTATTCATGGGTTACTATTCATAATTCACTATTCATCATTTTTGAAGTCAGTTTGAGACAAATGTTTTTAAAAAATTTACTATTCATGAAATACTATTCATCCCCGGAGGGAAGTCACTATTCATGGTTATCATTCATCATTTCATAAACTAGGTTTACGGGTATTCAAATTCACGTAATCATTATGGTTTAGCTGCGTGTTTATGCATCATCACTAAGGACACATCATATAGACTAGAATAGTCTACATATCATCAGTAACATCATCTCATATTAGGTCATTCACGGGTTTGCATAATTTCAATCAACGTATGGTGATTTATTAAATAAACGTTACCACTCAGTCAATTACTGCGAATAATATACCCGACACTCCAGACTATGATCCTAATATATTTTCACATTCATTTTAATGATATGAGAATTATATTATTAGTTTACCCGGTGTTTTTAAATCATTTACTATATATACCGTTAAAAGCTAATAACTATGACGGTTTGCAAAATTTCAACACGATAATTATTTCAACACCCGATTCTTGCAAGGAATGTGATTTTATAATTTTTACAACTTCGTCATACCTTATTTTGTTCCGTCAAGATTTATTTCTAGCTAACTCGGTACCCAGTAACACATAATATCTAAACTATCCTAACTTAATATCTAATAATTCTTGCACATTTGGGGACAAGAGCATTAATGAGCCACAAAACCTCCCAACTTTCCCCCATTACACGCCCATTGCCCCCCCTAAAGTCCAAGTGATACTTGATTAATTTGACCAACAAAATTCTATTACTAGTTATATATTACAAAACCACATTTGACACATACAAGTATCAAAATAACTAGCAAAGTTTTCTCTCATTCCCTCCCACCCTTATATGGTTCGGCCAAGATCAAAGCAAGAAGAAAACTCCACCAAGTTTTCAAGATCAAGTATTTTTCAAGCTTCATTAGTAATCCTAGTTAAGGTTTTGAAATAAAAACCACAATGATTGTTAAGCATTTTTCACCAAAACTCATCAATACTTCAAGTAAGTGGTTAAATAAAATTCTCTAGTTTTTATACTTCCATTTGCTATATTTTTATGTTATAGTAATTAGTCGTGCCAATAAATATATGTTAGATACTACTTAAACACATAATCTTGTCACTAAAAGGAGTTTAATGAATTTTATTAGCAATCCCATGAGATCCACCATTTTTGGTGTAGACTAGGAACCTATGACACCCTAATAAGGTGTATGGTAGGCTTAGACTAGTTGTAGTGTTGATTGAAAGTGTTTTGAACAAGCCTTGAACCATAAAATTTATTTTTACAACATATAGAAAAGGTGCTGTCCATTTTTGTGAAATCTGGAAAACTCAGTAAACATTGGACTATTTTGGCCTAAATATTTAGAAAATACTTTCAAAAATAAAACCGTGGCCGCCGGAATGAGCAAAAACAAGCTTACGACGAAAAAGATACGTTAATTCTAGGTTTGACGACGAAAACTATTTTTCTGAAAATTTCGTGCTGTTACACGAATTTCAATGAGTAAAACGAGGCATTAGACGTGATCTAGAAAAGCCAACAGGCCAAGAATCTATTAGTTAGCTGTGAGATGAAGCCGCGGATATAAATAACGTAGAAAACGAGCTTATAACGACCAAGATACGAGCGTTTGAAACCCGACGATTTCAACATAATTCCATCTGCAAATAACCATGTTGAGAGCCGTTTTTCTTATTGATCGAGACGCGTATGGACAAAATGACAATGATACGACTTCAAGATATTGTTACAAGATTTCCAAACACGTCGAGCTTATTTCCTAACACTTAACGTACACTATTTTATGGCTAGTATTGCGAGGCCATTTAGTCATTTTTACAAGTTGTGAAAATGATATTTTACGACGAGAACATTATATTTATCGATAGATCACCAAATGACGATCGTGGGGTATCGTTCCAACATATTTAAACGAAAAGTGTTTTATAACTTAACGAGACGTCAAAAATGTATTTTCGACGACAAACGTTATTTTCAAAATTCACAAGTGGTATCAATAACATACGTATTTGCATGTGTTGCGTAAATTCATGACTTACATTAGATCATATCATTCATATTAGGTTGCGGTTAGAGACCGAGCCTCATTTCAGCATATCCATTATTGTCATTGTTGCTATCGCATCAGGTGAGTTTTCATAGCCCCGTTTTCAATTTACAATTTCATTTCTAAACTCTCGGGGGAGAATACATTGCGCATTATTTTATTTCAAGTTCATGTACATTAAATTCAATTACATTGCTTAAGTTACTACATTGCCAAGTTAAAGTCCCCTTTATTTTATCATGAACCGTTAATTGACGTTATTAGTATAGCTTCGGGGTCATGAGCTTATAGCAATTGTATTATTTTAATTATATGACGACATTGATATGGCGACATTGTCATATTTCACTTTAAATCTTGTGTTCCATATATTACTCTAGTTTACCTAAACAAATCATTATTTGGCAGTGGGTTGTAAACACACAGGTTGCAAGTCTTGTATGGGCGGGACTTGGGACTGAGTGGATTTACAATGCCTTTGCTGGGAAATCTTATTTCAAATGCTTTACATTTTACACTAAACTCTATGAACTCACCAACCTCGTGTTGACACATTTTAGAAATGTATTTTCAGGTAATTAAGGCATTCACCTCATGACCGGCATTTGGACTTATCATAGAGTCGCGATGACGACGCCTCTCACTTGGATTTTTATGCACTTAAATTATCGTTTGATTTGCGACAAACATATTTCCGTAACATGAATTATCTTTTGGGACCTATCTTTTGTAGACTCTGACTTGTTTTATTGAATCAAACGGTGTGCTTTTAAAATGACACTTTAGGTCGTTCAATGTAACTGTAACTGTGATGCTACGGCAGTCACGCCCCTGGTATTCCATTCCACTGCAAATCAGGTATTTTGGGGGTGTGACAGATTGGCATCAGAGCGAACGTTATAGCGAACTAGGTTGTATCTTGGACCCTAGACTATAACTGCATCATCACAGCATCACATCATTTCATCATAAGTGCATATTCACTATACATGCGGTTTCATGCGCACACTATGCGAGTTACTTACACTTATACTTATATGTATTTATATTGACCTGGTTCACAGTGATATGTCTTCATCCAACCACCCTATTATCATTCTAGCAGACTCGGATATCGAGGATGCTTTTTGATCCAGTGATACACCTACACCACCACTCTCACCTTCCTATACCTCGACATTCCCATTGTTAGATGATAACTCCTACCTGTTTGAGATGTTAGCACCACCTAAACCAGACTTAGAAAAGACTACCAGATATGACACTGAGACTTTTGAGATTCAGGAGACTGCCCCTGCCTTCCCACTACTACCATTGTCATTCCCCTTTTCCATTCCCACATATCAGGAACTAGATGACACTTTGTGGATAGTACCAAGACCACCGACTCAACAGGAACATCAGTAGATTCCCTAAGAATGGTTTGAGATCTATGCTATCTCGGATATGATCGATGCACAACTCCAGATCCCACATCAGGACTCATCATAACCCCAAAATGCCGCAAACCAGGATCCACCCAGAGGAGCACCAGGAATCCCTTAGATTAGACTTATATCTGTACTAGCTTTTACTATTATCCTAAGCCACGGGATGTGTGGCATAGTTCAAAGAAACTTGTAGTATTTTGGTTGTTGTACAACGAACTTACCAAGTGTTGACTCTACTATATGGATATGGTCGTGCTATCTATGATATCGGTCCATGTAGGCCGAAATTTTCATGTATTATATTCATGTGTGTTGTGATTATACTTATGATATTTCGTGGTTGTCACTCGCTGTGATTATATATATTGTATTGTTTCTACTGTGAGATTCTCATTATCGTTATTATTGTGATTATGAAGAGTTATGCCGCCAAAAAGATCTACTTCAGCGATGACACCAGCTGAGATCAGAAAGCTTGTTGCCGGCAGTATAGAGGCAGGACTAGTAGCTGAAAGAGAGGCCGTAGCTGCAGCCGCTGCTGAAGCCGCTTCTCGGGCAGAAACAGCATAAGCTTTCGGGATGGCTGCTAATGGTACTAATGGTCGTAATTGGACGTACAAGTACTTCAAGAGTGGTGATCCCACAAAATTCAAAGGCACTGAAGGAGCCCCTGCTATGATTCGTTGTTTCAAGAAGATAGAATATGTATTTCTTCTATGCAATTGTCCAGAGGAGTACAAGGTAAAGTTTGCTAACAGTACACTCATTGAGGAAGCTATGTCATGGTGGAATTCTTATGCAAAGCCCATGGGTATGGAAAACGCTCACAAGCTCTCATGGGAAGAATTCAAGAAGCCGCTGACTAAGAAGTTTTATCCACGCACCGAAGTGAAGAAGTTGGAAACAGAATTTTATGAGTTAGTGACTACAGGTAATGAGATTGAAGTGTACATCAGGAGATTTCGAGAGTTGGCCGCGTAATGTCCGAATATGGTTCCAGATAATGAAAAATTTATAGAAAACTTCATTGGAGGGCTACCACACAGCATCCGTGGGGATGTGACCTCTTTTAACCCACAAACATTGGACGAGGCTATCAGAATGTCTCATATGCTTATGGCTCAGGTAGTAAAGAAGGGAACTACTATCAACAACAACAATAACCGTAACTACAATAACAACTCCAGCAACTACCGAAACAACAACAACTATAACAACAACTGGAACAATACCAACCATAATGACAAAAACAACAAGAGAAGGTGGGACAACAATCAGGATGGCAATGCTACTCAACAACCACCGAAGAGACAAGAAGTTGCTAAGGCCTATGCTGCAGGCCCAACTGAAAAGAAAGGTTACAAAGGTACCCTACCCGAATGCAACAAGTGTCAAAGTCATCATAACCCTGGGAATTGTCTTAATCCATGTGGCAACTGTAAGAAGATTGGTCATTCGACTAGAGAATGCAAGTTTCCAATCATTGTCGGAAATCAGAAACCTCCAGTGACATGTTTTAGCTATAGGGAGATCAGACACTACAAGAATGAATGTCCAAAGCAATGAAATCAAGGAAATGGGAACCAAGGTGGAATAACTCGTGGAAGGGCTTATATCATCAGAGAAGGAGACTGCCTGAACATCGACAACAATGTTTAAGAACTAGGAACTTTTGTCATAATAATAAACCATAGACGGAGCCCTCTAGGGTTGTATTCCTTTAAGAAGTCTATCTTAAGCACTCTCTTGTAACCCCGTTGTATTATGTACCTTTCTATCTAATGTAATCTCTACTTTTTATCATCTCCACAGTAATCACAACCTTTGTTTATTTCATTTCTTATCCCATTTGCCCAATATTCAATCATTTTGCAACAACATACCGCTGGCCTAGTAGGGATTAGGCAAATTTCATCTTTGACTACAGATTAGTACCATCCTATAAAATTCTCCCATGCATCCTATAACCCATCGATCAGATTTTATCCCAAACTATTACACTACCGCTTTATAAAACTGTTTCACATAACTTTACCTCAAGTTATTTTACTACCATCTCAAGAAATCATTTTACAGGATTTTTCAAACAAGTGATATTACCACCACCTTATAAATTGATATTTTGTCATCCTACCAACTATTTACTACTATTTCACCTAACAACACGTTGAGCATCATTTAAAACTTTTGAGAAACATAATGCTACTTTGACTAAACCGAGCATCGCATCATTAGTCCTCAATTATACATAGCCTGATCACCTATGTATAATTCAGGAAGGATTATGCAATGAAGAGGACAATCATCTTTTTCAAAAATTCTTAATAACAATCTTCATTCAAAAGCTTTGTAACCAAATAAAATCTTTCATAAACATCCCGTTCGACAAACCCTCTCTAGGTAACTACACCACATGTCACTCACTCAACCGCTAAATTGGATTTTTACCATTGACCTTCCTAGGAAAGACTTTCCATCTACGAGGAGTATTCCGTGACATAAGAAAACGATGAAAAGATTACGAAACCACAAACAAGGACTAGTAGTATACAGTAAGTTGATTAGTATCGCAATGGAAAATATAAAATCTCACGAGGCAATCCAAATCACCATCTTTGGCATAGTCACCAAATCCTATCACTTCAGAAGTACTAGTTAGACCAAGTAAGTTGAATACTCATAATTGCAAGTTTTGCCTTGGAAAGGCATGATACAATTTTGGAAACGCGGGAAATTGAACCCGAGGTACATTGGGCCATTTAAGATTCTGGAAAGAATTGGTCCGGTGGCATATAGACTTGAACTTCTGTCAGAGCTCAGCAGCGTACATAACCCATTTCATATTTCAAACCTCAAGAAGTGTCTTTCGGATGAATCACTCGTAATTCCATTAGAATAGATTCAACTCGACGATGAGCTAAATTTCATGGAGGAACCAGTAGAAATCATGGACCGCGAGGTCAAACAGTTGAAGTAGAGTCAAATTCCTATCGTGAAAGTTCGCCAAAATTCTCGAAGAGGTCCCAAGTTTACTTGGGAGCGGGAAGACCAGATGCAACTCAAATACCTACGTCTTTTCACCGAGTCCACTCCAGAGACCAACACCTACTGAATTCAAGGACTGAATTCCTTTTAGAGTGGACGACTGTGACAAATCGTAATTTCAGGTTATTTTCCCAAACCTCGACAATTTACTATTTATGGGGGTACTATTCATCATTTACTATTCATCATTTTTGAAGTCAGTTTGAGACTTTGAGATGTTTTCAAAAAAATTACTATTTATGAAACACTATTCATCCCCGGAGGGAAGTCACTATTCATGGTTATCATTCATCATTTCGTAAACTAGGTTTACGGGTATTCAAATTCGCATAACCATTATGATTTAGCTGCGTATTCATGCATCATCACTAAGGACACATCATATAGACTAGAATAGTCTACATATTATCAGTAGCATCATCTCATATTAGGTCATTCACGGGTTTGCATAATTTCAATTAACGTATGGCGATTTATTAAATAAACGTTACCACTCAGTCAATTACTGCGAATAATATACCCGACACTCCAGACTATGATCCTAATATATTTTCACATTCATTTTAATGATATAACAATTATATTATTAGTTTACCCGGTGTTTTTAAATCATTTACTATATATATCGTTAAAAGCAAATAACTACGACGGTTTGCGAAATTTCAACACGATAATTATTTCAACACCCGATTCTTGCAAGGAATGTTATTTTATAATTTTTACAACTTCTTCATACTTTATTTTGTTCCGTCAAGATTTATTTCTAGCCAACTCGGTACCCGGTAACACATAATATCTAAACTATCCTAACATAATATCTAATAATTCTTGCACATTTGGGGACATGAGCATTAATGAGCCACAAAACCTCCCAACTTTCCCCCATTACACGCCCATTTCCCTCCCTAAAGTCCAAGTGATACTTGATTAATTTAACTACAAAAATCTATTACTAGTTATATATTACAAAATCTCATTTTACACATACAAGTATCAAAATAACTAGCAAAGTTTTCTCTCATTCCCTCCCACCCTTATATGGTTCGGCCAAGATCAAAGCAAGAAGAAAAATCCACCAAGTTTTCAAGATAAAGTATTTTTCAAGCTTTATTAGTAATCCTAGTTAAGGTTTTGAAATAAAAACCTCAATGATAGTTAAGCATTTTTCACCAAAACTCATCAATACTTCAAGTAAGTGGTTAAATAAATTTCTCTAGTTTTTATACTTCCATTTGCTACATTTTTATGTCCTAGTAACTAGTCATGCCAATATATATATATATATATATATATATATATATATATGTTAGATACCACTTAAACACATAATCTTGTCACTAAAAGGAGTTTAATGAATTTTATTAGCAATCCCATGAGATCCACCATTTTTGGTGAAGACTAGAAACCCATGACACCCTAAGAAGGTGTATGGTAGGCTTAGACTAGTTGTAGTGTTGATTGGAAGTGTTTTGAACAAGCCTTGAACCATAAAACTTATTTTTACAACATATAGAAAAGGTGCTGTCCATTTTTGTGAAATCTGGAAAACTCAGTAAACATAAGCCTATTTGGCCTAAATATTTAGAAAATAATTTCAAAAACGAAACCGTGGCCGCCGGAATGAGCAAAAACGAGCTTACGACGAAAAAGATACGTTAATTCTAAGTTTGACGACGAAAACTATTTTTCTGAAAATTTCATGCTGTTACACGAATTTCAATGAGAAAAATGAGGCGTTAGACATTATCTAGACAAGCCGACATACCAAGAATTTGTTAGTTTGCTATGAGACGAAGCCGTGGATATAAAGAACGTAGAAAACGAGCTTATAACGACCAAGATACGAGCGTTTGAAACCCGACGATTTCAACATAATTCCATCAGCTTTTAATAGAAAAATATTTCTTAAAGTCCAAAACTGTTTTTGCAAATAACCATGTTGAGAGCCATTTTTCTCATTGATCGAGACGCGTATGGACAAAATGACAATGATACGACTTCAAGATCTTGTTACAAGGTTTCTAAAAACGTCGAGCTTATTTCCTAACACTTAATGTACACCATTTTATGGCTAATTTTGCGAGGCCATTTAGTCATTTTTACAAGTTGTGAAAAATGCTATTTTACACCGAGAACACTATATTTATCGATAGATCACCAAATGACGATCGTGGGATATCGTTACAACATATTTACACGAAAAGTGTTTTATAACTTAACGAGACGTCAAAAATGTATTTTCGACGATAAACGTTATTTTCAAAATTCACAAGTGGTATCGATAACATACGTATTTGCATGTGTTGCGTAAATTCATGACTTACATTAGATTATATCATTCATATTAGGTTGCGGTTACAGACCGAGCCTCATTTCAGCATATCCATTGTTGTCATTGTTGCTATCGCATCAGGTGAGTTTTCATAGCCCCGTTTTCAATTTACAATTTCATTTCTAAACTCTCGGGGGAGAATACATTGCGCATTATTTTATTTCAAGTTCAAGTACATTAAATTCAATTACATTGCTTAAGTTACTACATTGCCAAGTTAAAGTCCCCTTTATTTTATCATGAACCGTTAATTGACATTAAACTAGGATGAGTGAATAGATCTATTGAGGGTGACTCCTCCGTTCGGGTTGGTAGCGCCAACTAGTCATACGAACGTATTTCATTTGAATTATATTAGAGTGTCTGGAAAAACACTAAGTTTGGGGCGTACATTATTATTCTAGCTTCGGGGTCATGAGCTTATAGCAATTGTATTATTTTAATTATATGACGACATTGTCATGGCGACATTGTCATATTTCACTTTAAATCTTGTGTTCCATATATTACTCTAGTTTACCTAAACAAATCATTATTTGGCAGTGGGTTGTAAACACACAGGTTGCAAGTCTTGTATGGGCGGGACTTGGGACTGAGTGGATTTACAATGCCTTTGCTGGGAAATCTTATTTCAAATGCTTTACATTTTACACTAAACTCTATGAACTCACCAACCTCGTGTTGACACATTTTAGCAATGTATTTTCAGGTAATTATGGCATTCACATCATGACCGGCATTTGGACTTATCATAGAGTCGCGATGACGACGCATCTCACTTGGATTTTATGCACTTAAATTATCGTTTGATTTTCGACAAACATATTTCCGTAACATGAATTATCTTTTGGGACCTATCTTTTGTAAACTCTGTCTAGTTTTATTGAATCAAACGATGTTCTTTTAAAACGACACTTTAGGTCGTTCAATGTAACTGTAACTGTGATGGTATGGCAGTCACGCACCAGGTATTCCATTCCGCTGCAAATCAGGTATTTTGGGGGTGTGACATTCACAGCCTTCCTGTTTCCCTCTTGAGACATAGATCCCCTTCTTCTTTCCTGGTTTTTGGGCCCTCTACATTCCCTAGCAAAGTGTCCCAACTTATGGCAGTTGTAACACTCTACCTTTGATTTATCAAATCTAGCAGTATCACTAACATTGATAGTGATCTTCTTCCCTGTCCTCTGGAAGAATCTTTTGGCCCGCATGCTTAGTAAAGCTAATTACCACTTCAAATCCATCTCTTCCAGATAATCTTCATGAATTTGAATTAGGTCTTCATGCACAAGTTGTGACCCATTAGCTTGACTAGCCAGAAAAGCATAAACAGTATCATCTACTAAGCTAGGAGTACTACTTTGAGAACTAGGAGTACTAACTTTAGGGCTAGCAGCACTAACCCTTGAAGCAACATGAACCTCCTCTGGACTGCTATTACTGGCACATGACACAAATTCCATGTTCCCAGTGTTGGAATTTGAGCTTCCAGTCTTCTGGATTTCCTGTTCAACAATTTTGAAGTTGTTGTACAAATCATCAAAACTCATAGTATCAAGATATGGCTTATTTCTCCAGACCACTACATGAGTGTTCCATTTAACAGGTAAGCTTCTCAAGAACTTTAAGTTTAGATCCTCCTGTGGGATCTCAACACCCAACACAGCCAGATGACTGACTAACTTCTGAAGCCTGTTGAAGATATGATCATGTGATTCAGTGCTTGAAGAACTAAAGTTTTTATACATCTGCTTGAGCAAAGTCTTCTGTGTCTTCTTGGTGGCTTCATTACCACCAAACCTTGTTGTAATGGCTTCAAACAATGTTTTAGCATCCTTGTATTTGCTAAAAGTCAGCAGTTGCTCATTAGGGATAGCCATTAACATCATGCTCCTTGGTTTAACATCTTTTTTCTTAGGAGCTTCTCATCAGCAGTAACAGGACCAGATACAGTTATGGTTTTAACGTCATCATCTCCTATTCATTTAGTATTTTTGGGAGTGAAAGAGTTTTCATTCTCAATAATGTCCCAAAGTACATAATCTTGCACTTGGAAGTACTGCTTAATCCTGAGCCTCCACATCTCGTAGTCATTCTGCTTGAGCAAAGGCAGTTTTGTTGTGGTTGTAGTTTGTGTTGTTTTGAGATCTATCTTCTTTAATGAAAGTAGAATTCTACTAGAATGTTTCTTCTAAAGTAAAGTTTCAGGACCAAGGCTCTGATACCACTTGTGAGTCCTAAACACGGATCTTGCTGCGCTTGTTAGAAACTTTGTTTAACACCAAAGAGTATGCTGAATCTACTCTTTAATGCTTAGAAGAATATTTAGAATGTATAAAGCAATGTAACAGTGAACTCTGTATAGGCACAATGTAACCAAAACGATTCAATATTATTAAGAAAATAATACGAGTGATCTAAATATCACTAAGGTTTACAACCTTGAATCACGTATGCAAAAAGATATATCTTACATGTTAACCTAGGACCTCCTTTTATAGGCAAAAAGAGTCCTTTACAAGATAACAACAATATTCATATCAATCTAAATTTAGAAGATATACTTAAAATCTATTCTATACTTATCACAAAACACGTCTTCATAAGCATAGCAGTACCATCCTCATAGCAGTCTTCAGCAGTACAAACATTTAAACTAGCAGTACTAACTCAGTTAGTACTGTTAGTTATATCTTAAGCAGTACAAGCTGTTAAGTGTTTTAATTCCCAACATATAATATTCTCACAAACACACTGGAAACCCTAAAAATACATATCATCGACTGCCCTTTTTCTCCAAGAAATAATGAGGTACGAAGTGACTTAAAGGCATGGTGATCGTGGTAGCAATGTGGGTGATCGGTTTGGTGGTGTTACAACTTGGGTTGATCGTAGGTAGGTTTGGTTCAAATACGTTTTGATATTTTGTTCCTCTGATCCATTTGAACTTGTCCAAGGTATATCCACCTCCTTGTTTCTATTCTATCGACATACATATAACTAATAGCATTGTTAGACAATCATGAATCTTAGTTACATGCCTGAAATCTGAGAATATAAACTTTGTTTCGTTAAAATGGTAAAATGAATAATACATATATACACAACATGAAATCTGAGAATATAAACTATATGTGTTGAATCGAGTTTGAAGATTAATCTTTTTGAAACTGTTGTGATATACGTTTGATTTGGTCATCTCAGATTCCTTTTGTGTTGTCTAAATGTACGTTCTAAAACTGGATTATAAACTTGAGTAATAAAAGAATGGGGCATGCATGTTTCATTACGTGGTTTAAGTTTGGTTTGTAAACTGTGTTGTGTATATAACATACATGCATGATTACTTAAGGCTGGAAATGTGTAAATGTGTGTGTGTCATTCGAATCAAAAGAGTTAGACGTAGGGTTTGTTTTGGTCTCGTTATTCATGTTTGTCTCTCGATATTGTGGTTGTCAAAAAGGGTGTGATCGTATGTGGGTTTTGAGTGATATAGAGGTGTCTAAAGTATGTAAATAAACTGAATGAAAAGGGGTCAAGGGTCGTGGTAATGTTGGTTTAGACTGGAGTCGTATTGATGTTTTGTTTTGCCTCGTTAAGCCCTAGAATGTCTCGTTTTTTGTATTGTTTCCCTGGATTAGTTTTGGCCGAGAAGGGTTTGGTTTTGGTATAGTTTTGTCTCAATGGAATACTGCTACGAGAGGGTGCTTGTTGTGAATGGGATTTTGGTTGTGTCTCGTTAAACTTGTTCGGGTCTCGCGAGGGTTCGTGGGTTAAATTTGGTCTCACGATACTTTATTTGTCTCGCATGTGTGTGCCTTTGATTCGAATTGGGTTGTGAGTTTACGTGTTTCCCGTGCATGATTATATGTTAGATCATGGTTCACATCTTGTGTGTAGATTTTGTTTGTGCCTCGGTTTATGATTTCATTTGTAGTTTGGTGTCGCATGCATAAGTTAGTGATCGATCAGGCCTTAATGATTCTGGTTGTCGTGTTGTAGTTTTGGTGTCAGCACATAGCTTGTCTTCAAATAATGTTTAAACTTGTGTTCTTAATACTAGATATAAATTATATAACATATGATATGTAAAAGAAATCATGGGTCGAATGAATGAAATTTCACTATGTATTCATTGGTTAAAAAGAATAATATTGTGGTCTAGTTAAATTTGTTGTAGTCTCGCATTGTGTTTTGCTAGTGTCTAATTTCGAGAAAGATTTATATTTGAAATCGAGTATGGTTCTATAATTAGTTCCGAGATTGGTCTTTAGAAATGAGTGTGAGTGAGTTTGCTTCAAAATTAATTAATCTGAAACGTGTCTAAAGAGTTCATTAAATCGACGAAAACCTAAGTTGGTCATTTATTCGCATTATTTACGTTTCAAACGCTAAACTTTGATAATTTACACATTTAACCCTAAACTTTGCTAAAATGACATATTAAACCATAAACTACGATATTGATCATATTAAACCTTTAAGTTTAGTTAATTGTCATTTGTAGCCCTAATTTATGAAACCTACTAAATATGGAAAGTTACTAATTCGGGAAAGTTACTAAAAATGGAAAGTTTCTAAAAATAGAAACAAATCCCAAATGGGTAATCTGATTAACTATAAGCATTAAGTAATAAGACGATCATTAATTCGTCTAGATTCGCTGAAAAAGGAGTAACTTTCGATCCTTGCGTTTTCTGATATGGTTTCAATTACTGTTTGAGGTACAGATATTCTATCCCTTTTTAGTAGGGATTTCTCATGACTTCTCGATCCTTGACTTTGATTTGTTGCTTTGATATGGTTCCGTTTGATATGATCCTTTGATATGATTCCCTATGATATGATTCAGTTTTGCTATCCATTCTATTATGATGTTCATTATGCTCTCTCCTTTGATATGAGATTCTGTTTAGTTGATATGCCTTTGTTGATTATGCTATGATTAGTCTGTTTATGATTATAGATAGCTTTGTTCTGTTTTGTTCTGTTCTGTTCTGTTGCCCGAGCTATTTGTTTACTAGTCATGGAGGTACCATGACCATGTCATTGAGGCACCAATGGCATGACACTTTCCATGGGGGTGTGATGGATCCACGGCATTCCCTTTCTATTTTGTTTTGTTGTGATATGATAAATGATGATTTGTGCACATGGCCATTATGTATATGTATGTACAGTCTCGTACTGGCATATGTATTTTATTTTGAAAGGAGCGTATAGATGAATCCTAGATTCTATTATGTTCTGTTCTGGATATGATTAGTGATTGGTTTGTGCGTGCCATGCACCCCATTTCACTTCTGGTACATTGGAGCTAGCTACTCCTTGTACAACTTATGATTTGACGGATATATGGATATGATATGATATGATTATGTGACTAAGCATGTGGCATGATTTGTGAGCTCAATGGGCATTTCTGTTCTGTTATTTGATTATTATTCTCTATTTGATTCCTTTGACTTCATTATGATCTCCTTATGTTTCACTATGATTTGCTTCTTATGGTATATGACATTTTGTTCAGTTGATCCTTGATCTCTTATTCGGTTGGCAGATGATATTCGCTCAGCTAGAACTTATGTTTCCTTTTCCCTATACTTATATACGTTGATTATTCATTGGTTATATATGTTCACTGGGCTTTTTAAGCTCAGCCGCATTTCTTTTCCTGCGGCATGTTTTAGGTTGGAAGCTGGGTTTGAGTGAAGAGTGCATAGGAGCTCTTAGTGGACAACCCTGATGATAGATGCCTTTTGTTTCTGGATTAGACTTTGGATATATATTCAGTTAGATTTAGTTGGATTTTGTACTTTTGTTTTGGGAATTCATTATGTTTAGTTGATAGTATTTCATTATTACCTTAGAATACTTTGTAACCTTATTATTAATAAAATTCTTCCGCTTGCGTTTGTTCTGATGACACCATAATATGGCATTTTGACCCTTGTTAGTTTGGGTTGTTTCAAATAGGTCCAACAAACATCTAAGAGTAGTAGCACGCAGAATAAAGAAAAAGTAGAAGAACACCCTTGAAACTTTACGCTTTCTAACACGAAATAGTTTTCAACTTAATGACGATGTTAATGTTTTATCTAAACATATTATTTCTGTTTGTGTTACTTGTGGTAAATGTGTTGTTTCTAGAAATCATGATAATTATGTTTCTCAATTCATAAATGCTTTGAATGAAAATTCAAGACCATCCACTAGTAGGACACCTAAACATAAAAAATCTAGGAAACCTAGTGTTTAGAAAAGTATTGTAGAAAAAGCATCAAACCTAGTGTAAAGGCATCTTATGTTGCAAAATCTACTGTTCTGAATCCTAAATCTATACCAACCAATAATTTTTCTTCTTTTAGGAAACCTAAGCAAAGTAGTGCGTATTGGAATAGTACTTGGTGGTGGTATAGTCTACCTCTACCATGCTATAAGTGGGCAACTAAGAAAATATCAGAAAATGTGACCCCCACTACACCAATCCAAGAGGCTAGGTAGAAGATATTTGAAATCGTAACCTCGACTGTTAAGAAGATAATTGACACTCAAACTTTATGCTTCTAACGTATCTAAACCCATTGAAAGATGAGGATCCATGTTTTTCCACCTTCTATAGTCCCCTCCTACTTTCTTTACAGGTGATTCAAATATTTCTTTGGTACATCGAATCTGGTTGTTCCAACACATGTCTGGCAACAAAACTCTTCTAAAGAATTTTGTCAAAAAGTTTTTGGGCTCCATTCAATTTGGAACTGATCACTTTAAACTGATTCTAGGTTACCAGTATTTACAACATGGGAACTACTTGTAAAGATCGAAATACACAAGAAACACATATTCGGGAGGTCGGGGATGCTCGAAATAAAGGTTAAACATGGTGATATTAGCTTAAAGAATGGGGCGGAGGTTTGTGTGTTTTCTAGAGAGAGAAAGGAGAAACCACACACACCTCCTTATACAATGAACATCCAACCTCACTTGTTGCAACAAGTGAGGTATTTATAGCAAAAGGTGATGCCCTAATGCTAACTTATGGGCTACGGTTGGGCTTATAGCTCATGGGCCTTACATTTTTATTAATACAATACAAGCATACTAAACTATTCTAGTCCAAAAAGCCCAACTCGTATAACTAAATGCAATTCCTGAAAATGACAAAACTTTAAGTCTAACAATCTCTCCCCAAAGTGATGTCATACGGGAATTGCTTACAATGTTCCCTACAAGTAAAATATAAGCACATAAGCGCAGAGAATGGTCTTCAAACTTCA
Source organism: Artemisia tridentata subsp. tridentata (assembly GCA_021014915.2). Classification (NCBI taxonomy): domain Eukaryota; kingdom Viridiplantae; phylum Streptophyta; class Magnoliopsida; order Asterales; family Asteraceae; genus Artemisia; species Artemisia tridentata. The sequence goes on along the minus strand of CP139501.1, from coordinate 70,301,219 downwards.
TTACTTCGTTCAACTTGCAGAATCTTCTCAGCTTTCATTTCTTTACTTGCAGAAGAACAATTTGAGCAAATCTAATTAGGGATCAAATAGACCGTTTCACTCTCCCCTAATTAGTGCTCTCCCCCAAACTGACAACCATACTTATAAGTGCCATAAGTGCCCTGCTGTTCGGGGGAATATAGTATCAACATCTTTATCTCACCAAATGCATCCCAGTTATTATTCCCATAAGAGATCAGCCCGTACATTTCTCTCCCCTGCTGATTATGATTTATCGGAATCAGCATACTGAAGCGTACGTGAAATACAAACTAGAAGCCCTATATCAGGAATCATATCAGCCCGTGAGAAGATGTCGATATACCCAATCTACTAATAATACCATTTGGAATTGTCTAACTCTTTTTCAACCCCCTGTATCAAAAACAACAGCTTCATGTAGTGACTACTGATGGAGACAACCTACTATGACGAATTTGAGACTGAAGTAAAATAACCTAAACTTGTGACTTAAACTTGCACTATTGTCTGACTAAGAACCTATACTGAGCACTACAACGTAACTCCTTTAAGCATAGATCGTTTCATATACCCATCCAACCTTCCTTTACTGTATATGAACTCATCTTGAATAATCCACATCTTTGTGTGACACTTGAGCACTACAACGTAACTCCTTTAAAGTGATAGCTATACTCTATCAGCACAACAATGTAACTCCTTACATCAGGTATAACTAGATAACTCAAGTCTTAGTCACTACTCCCATGAGTGCCCAAACAAGGATCTCGAAGAATCATGCATCCAACCAACCTCGATATCTTCAAGATACTAAGTACACATACCCGAGATATTCCACTTCAATTTCAAATAAGTAATAATGAATCATCATCCTTGTAGTCACGGTTGATAACAATCAATTAGCCATTGTCATTTGATTGTGAATCTTGATCTTGATCAGGATCTTTTTGGCTATACGTGGTAGGATTTGAGGATGTATACCAGTAATATCATTTGTGATGTTGGTGTGAAATATGCCATAAAATGACATTATAATGATGCTGGAAAAATTTGAGTTTAAGAAATTTTTACGCCAAAAATTCCCCGAAAAATTCGAATTTTGGCCTAAAAATTTGAATTTTGAGCCAAAATTTTCACTATTGTACCAGAATTTGAATTTCGCGTAAAAATTGACCATTAAGTCATCCCTCCGAATTAAATTCTACTCAAATTTTCCCGCCAAAAAGGGATAGAGAGTCTTGAGTGAATGTCGATAATTGTATCTGGATTCAAAGTGTGATAATCTTATCTGGATTTCGTTAGAAATCCGTTAGCGATAGAAGTCCATTCGCGATAGAATCCAACTGCGATAAAGTCCAACTGCGATAAGGTCCAACTGCGATAAGGTCCAACAGCGATAAGGTCCAACTGCGATAGGGTCCAACTGCGATAAGATCCAACTGCGATAGGGTCCAACTGCGATAAGGTCCAACTGCGATAGGGTCCAACTGCGATAAGGTCCAACTGCGATAGGGTCCAACTGCGATAAAACCCTAACTTGTCGCATTTCAAATTGCGATAAACCCTTACTTATCGCAAATCCTTATACAAGGATTGGATATTTTTCCGATGGCGAGAAGCACTTTTTATCAATTTCTTATACAAGAAATGATAAAAAACCAATCCGAAGGCAGTGAAGAATCGAACAATGGACCTTTGAAGCACTTTTTCTTCGAACAAAACTTCACAAAGCTCTCGTAAAACCCAAAAAGTTACCATTTTTTTTTCGCTAAACTTCACAAAACAACCAAAAGCTAATAACTTTTTTCATTAAACACACGTTAAACCACAAAAGCTACAACCTTTTCTGTTTTAACATGCGTAAAAATCAAAAAACAAAACAATAACGAGATAACACACCACAAATCACAATTTATCACCGCAAAAATACCACGATTCGCCCCCGGTTAGCTCTTAATACCAATTGTAAAGATCGAAATACACAAGAAACACATATTCGGGAGGTCGGGGATGCTCGAAATAAAGGTTAAACATGGTGATATTAGTTTAAAGAATGGGGCGGAGGTGTGTGTGTTTTCTAGAGAGAGAAAGGAGAAACCACACACACCTCCTTATACAATGAACATCCAACCTCACTTGTTGCAACAAGTGAGGTATTTATAGCAAAAGGTGATGCCCTAATGCTAACTTATGGGCTACGGTTGGGCTTATGGCTCATGGGCCTTACATTGTTATTAATACAATACAGGCATACTAAACTATTCTAGTCCAAAAAGCCCAACTCGTATAACTAAATGCAATTCCCAAAAATGACAAAACTTTAAGTCTAACACTACTTGATGACACGGGCATATTACGTCGAGGGTCTGGGGCATAAGCTCTTTTTAGTAGGGTAATTATGTTATTCAGATCTCGAGGTTGCATTCAGGAAAGACACTTGCTTCATCGGAAACTTGGAAGGTGTTGATCTAATGAAAGGATCTCGCGGCAACCTGTGTTCTAGACTCTACACAATCAACCTTTTTGAACTTATTTCCACATCACCCATGTATCTCATGACCAAAGCCTCATCAACTAAGTCTTGGTTGTGGCATCGTCGTCTATCACATGTAAACTTCGATACCATCAATCAGCTTGCCAAAGATAAACTTGTCATCGGTCTACCAAAACTCAAATGTGAGAAAGAACACCTTGATAGGAAAATGTTAGAATTCTTACGGGACCTTGTAGACGAACTCATCAAACATCCGTTGTCCATTGATGCATTCACAACGAGCTTTAAATTTATAAACAAGAAATACCGTTTAACTAGGAACACATCCGGGCAATCATACCCTTATCGTGTGTAGTTAGGGAATGGTAAATCAATGTCGTCCGAAGAGATTTGAATGTTTTTGAGATGAAGAATCAAGTGTAAAAAGCGTGTGTAAAAAGTATATAGGTTGTCACGATCCAAAATACTATGTCTAATAAAGAAAAACATGTAAGTAGCAAATAACACAAACGATAATGATGCAAATTCAAGAATATAAAAGACAACACTTGTTTGGATTAGTTTTAGGATATTCGGATTGCTTAATGAGGATGGTTTGAAAAGTTGATTGCAAATATTAGAATATGATGGTGACAAATTCCAATTTATGATTTTAAAGTATATAACCCTCGCGAATTATCATAAAACAATGAAATTGTGGAAAACTAGAAGGGGGGGGGGGGGGGGTTGAATAGTTTTACCGGTTTTTAAATCTTCTTAAAAAACTTTACTATTGAAAAGCTTTGATTCGAATCTTATGCGTAATCAATCAACACCAATATGAATACTAAATTAAACTATCTATTGTAAATAATGAAAGTAAGGAAAAGAGATGGAAAGGTCAAACCGAGACAAAGAGATTTATAGTGGTTCGGTCACGAAGCTCTTCTTCGCCCTACTCTATTCCCCGAGTACCACACTCGAGAGTTTCAAGCACTATGTCAACAAACCTCCCTTCAGGCGGAGAAAACCGTACAATGTCACTTATCCTATTTTTCGACACTAAGCTAAATGTCGAGTGCTAATCTTAGCTAGCACCAATCTACCACGATCCACTTTATCATTTCTACTTCACACAATCAACACCCTTGACTCGATCTACCCGATCTACCCTTGATCCACTTGGTCAATACACTAGCCGACAAGCTACAAGAGATCTCCAAGATCTAGACAAGATCATAATGATCAACCCTCACTTGACTCAATCTACGCTATCTATCTTTGATCAACTTGATCAACACACTAGCTCACAAGCTACAAGAGATATTCAATATCTCTATAAGATCACAATGACCTTCTCTCACAAACTCTCAAAAGAAAAATGATCTTGATGTATACAAAGATACAACAAATATGTAACAAATGTTACAAGTGCTCTAACTACAACTACAACACTTTGTATCTTCTTGGATACCTTGTGTTCTTCTCTTGCACTTGAAGAGGAATGAAGAGGATCACTTTGTTGGATGATTGGATCACTCTTAAAAAAAAAGAAAACTAAACTAAATGATCAAGAAGAAAAGATGTGATGAGAGTATTAAACTCAGAAAGTTCTGTGTGAAAAAGGATGCCTAAAAATTGCGAATAGGGCTGGTATTTATAGGCAGAGAAAATTTGGCCGTTATGTGGACACGGTACCACTAAAGCTCACACGGCACCACTAAATTTAGTGGTACCGTGCCAGAAAAAAATGCTCCTATTTTTGTCCTTTGTAGCGAAAGTTTATTTGGGGAAGTTTAGAGCTGATTTTGGGGGGGAAAATAGCTGTTATGTTATTTGAACTTATTTTTCCAATAAAACATATCTTAGTTATTCAAAAATAACTTGTATGGTGTATTTTTGAAAAAATGTTTTGTCACATTAAAAATGTGAGGTCTTAACCACAAATTCACTTCTAACCTAGAGTGATTAACGTAGAAATGGGATCTTTCGACTTAAAACTTGTTTACGTTAATTTTAACGTAAAGTGTTTTCACATTTTGTCATCCTCAAAACGTGAAGTTATCCAAAGATATAAATAACGTTTTTAGAAAATTATTTGCATCAACAATCTCCCCCTTTTTGATGATGACAAAACATAAACTCATTTTAAGTTAAAGATTAGTTTTAAGAAGTTTTTAATGAGTTTACATCCCATTTCTCCCCCTTTTTGTTGAAGCAAAAAGGTTGCTAAGGCTCCCTCTTGATTTATACTCCCCCTCGTTTGGAGGGCACCAAGGAATCGAACAATGATTCTTGCTACAAAACAAAGTTATATGACACATATACAATATCTAACATGTAGCAAGCAAGACAAATATCCAACCACAAAAAAAAAAAAAAAAAAATGACTAAGTAGCCAATCACCATAAAGATAGAACATCCACATAAAAAGCCCATTCATTCAAGAAAATAAATGTCATACATAAGTATGAGTACAACAAGAAAATGAAAACAAACTATAAGAAGCATAAATAAATCCTTAATGATAGGAGGCAAGCTTCATTTCCAAAAGGGTTCCTAAAGGTTTATTGTTGAAAACTAAACATGAACATTTTTAGTTATGTGGGCTAGGAGGAGGTGGAGATGGTGACATGATTGGGGGTGGTGGTGGTGTCAAGAGATGCTCCACATAGGAGAACATAAAATGTATCTCATCTCTCAAGGAGAAGATGAGGTTACGGTTGTAGAGGCAACATAGGCAATTAGCACTATGTAGATCAAAGGGATAGGGTTGCATAGGTTGACCCATGATTGGGGAAGGAGGTGGTGGTGAGTTAGTGGGTGATAGGGTTGGCATGGCATAATCCAATGGAGTGATGGGTGAGAGTGTATAGTCCATGGATGATGTCATGGTTTTGAAGGAAGGAGATGAGGAAGATGTTGTATAAGTAGAGGATGTTTTGGAAGGTGCATTAGGCGGAGAAGGTGAGTTGGGAGTGGCTTGGGAAGGTGGTGTTGTGACTTCATCATCTTTTGTAAGATCAACAAAGAGAGGTTTGGTTGGTGGTCTTATGGTTATCATGTGGTTTGTTGATCCTTGTGTGGAAGACATGGTGGTTGAGTTGTGTGAGGCTGAAGATGAGATGCAAGATAAGCTTGAAATGGTGAGGCCTTATATAAGAAAGATTTGGGGGATTTGAATTAAAGGTGATGGGAGTGTCCTATGGTGTAGTAAGGGAATCTTGAGGTGTATGTGAGTTTGCAAAATTTGCAGATTTGAGGTTAGGGATGCAGGTTTCTAGAGGAAACTGTGAAAACCCTAAAATCTAAAACATGTGAAATTCCTATTTTACCCCTCCAACTTTGAATCTATAAGAAACTTTATAAATCTAAAACCTATAAAATCCCTAAGTATGAGAACTAACTTATGTTATTTAAAAGCCACACCTTATGATTTAAATCACAAATTAAATATAAATAACTAACCTAAACTAATATAAGTCTAAATTACCTAAAAATCCAAATTCCTGTCCTAAGTCCGAAATTTCAAATAAAGATAGTTTTATTTTTTATTTGTGTCCAAGTGAGTAAACCGAACCTATGTTAATTGTGTGATTGGGAACAAAAGATAAGGACCCAAATTTCAGCCCACAAATCATGCTATCAATCACATTACGCCAGACCAATCATCATAATTACCTTCCTAAAGCTGAACACGCTCCCCATATTCACCAAATATACGGCCTTATCTCCTTCTTCCCCTAACCGAACCCTAAAAAAAAAAAAAAAAAAAAAAAAAAAAAACTCAAAACGACGGCTGCCACTTCTTCTGTCCCATTTTCTGGGCTATTCGAGGCGTACAAAGGATGCGTGATCGTTGTGTAGTTGCTGCTCGAAGAGTGGTTAAGTCGTGGGGCTCGATCGTGTGTTTGTCTTCGTCGGTCTCTCGCATTTTCTGTCAAGAGGTATCACCGTTATCTTTGTTTTTTCTTTTTCTTTCAATCCTTTCGACACAACCAACAACCTAAACTCTCATTCTCTCAAGTCTCGTCTCTCTAATGCACGACACCTATAAGGTTTGGTAAATTCTTGTGTCTTATTTTGCGAGGCAACAAGGTGAAGAAAGGGTGGTGAGCGACTGTGGTGTTCCAGCCTTGCGTTCATTTGTTCTTGCCCTTGTTTTATGTCTCGTTATTCCAGCCAAGAGGTAACCATGCGATCTCTTTTATTCGAATCAAACCTGGACATAAACATAAATATTTAGCATGGGGTCACGTGAGTAGGGGCATGATTATGTGTGAGTGCATGAAAAGGTTTTGATTTGTGTCTCGTGTGAATGTGTATGTGAATCTAAGATAACGCATAAATTAAAGAGGGACGTGCATGGGTCTATGTAAATTAAATATACAAAGAGGTGTGTGGTGGGTCGAATGAGTCACCTGTTTATCATATAAATTGGTTAAAGTATAGAACGTGCATGTTGTATAGTTGTATAGGTTTGAATCCTGTGGTGCATACGTGGGTGTTGAGTCAAAACATTGTGAATTCATGTGTGTGTTAAAAGATTGTGTTGTCCCGCATGCAGGCTAAATGGTAAATGGGTTGTTTCGTGGTGTCATGTAGCTGTGTTGTCGATATGTTTAGAAATGGAATCACTCATAAAATCTACGACCGAATTTCATAAGCCATGTTTAACTACTTTAGTTCTTATACAAAGAATTGTTAGCAATATTAACGAATCATTAAACTTGGAAACCTATGTTCTTTCTAAATATAATTAAGCCCTAAAACTTAATAGTATAATATTAAAGGGTTTAACTAATGACGATAGCTACTAATGGCAATAATCAGTTACGTCATTAAAAGAATAATCGGACCTCTAAATAATAAATTATTATTAATTCAGGTAGGTCTTTTGAAGAAGGAGTGACTCGTATTTTTCTTGTGCTCATTCATTCGTTATCTTTCATTCGCGTTAAGGTACAGATATTCTGACCTTCTCTGTAAGGTTTCCTATGATTCTTTTCTGATCTGTTAAATTCTCTGATTTGATACTCTGTTACGATCCCTTGCTATGACACCTTTGCTTCGACCTTTGATCTCTGATTTTGAACCTATGATATGAAGACCCTTTTGATATGAGATGGAAATGTTTTAAGTAAAGTATTTTGAAAGAGTTTTTTTTTTTTTTCAAGCATGATATATTGACTTTAAGAAAACTATTTTGAAGTTCGTTTTATGAAAACTAATTGAAAGACCATTTTTGAAAACTATTTTTTTTTAATGATTGTTTTTAAATGAACCTTAAGAGAAAACCTTTTGAAAAGTATTTTTGATATTGAACCTTTTGAAGATTTGACCATCGGATACATTGACCCTTTTTGGATATTGACCTGGGATATTTGACCTTCTGATATTTGAACTTCTGATACTTGACCTTCTGATACTTTGACTGGTCTGATTATGAACTTCTGATATTGAACCTTCTGATATGACACCCTGATTATGAGATGAACCTTTGACCTTTGACCTTGACTCTTAGTTTGATACCCGAGCCACTTTTCTGTTACCTAGCCAGGAAGGATAACCTGGCCGTGTCTGTGATGCACCACTGGCATGACTCATGTGTGGGTGAGTGATTCCTCACACCGTCCCCATTCTGATTATGATATGCGCATTACTTTGATTATGATTTTATATATGTCTCTGGGGGGCGTATGGATTGCAATCCTAGATCTGATCTGTTTAGTGGATTTAATCTGATATGATATGATTTGTCTGGTGACTGGTGCTGTGTGCAATACACGCCTTTCACATATTTCTGGGAGCTAGCTACTCCACCCTTTTGAAGAATGAGGACACCCCTCATATTATCTGATTATCTGAGAGGTCTCCCCTCTATATGATTATGAAGATTTATGGTTACTATAAGATATGATCTGTTTCTGGGCTCGTGGTAGATGACTATCCTATTCTTCTCTTATTATCCATTTACTTCTTTTATACCTTATGACTTTCCCATTGCCCATATTATAATTCTGTTTCGTTATTCTTTGCTTTGTATTATGTATCTGTTCACTGGGCTTTTTAAGCTCAGCCGCACGTTTTCTTTTCGTGTGCGGCAGGTTTTAGTTGGAAGCTGGGTATGAGTGAAGAGACTTTTGGACTTAAAAGACCCTGATAGTTATTCTGAAGTAGAAGCATTAGAAGGATTGCATTTGCAGACTTAGTATTTAGCTTTTGTTTCCATTGTATCCTTGTGTATTCAGTATTTCATTTGTAACCTTTGAGAATCTTTGTATTACTATTGAGTGTATGCTTTGTTTGATCTGATATGAAGCCATTAATGTGATACTTCTACCCTTGCTGGGTTGGGGTGTTACAATTATGGTATCAGAGCCAGGTTGCGACTTGTAATACATTTACCCTTGACCTGTGAAGTTTGGACCATTAAGTTTCCACTGTAGGCGCTCATAAGACAACCTTTGAGAATTTGCTTTAAGATTTCCCCATAGGAGCATAAGTTATTACCGGTGATGAATGGGTAGGCTAGGACATCTATGTAAGTAGCACTGCTTCCGCATCACTCTGATTCGTGCCTCTGCCTTAGTTAAGCCTTATAAGAACATTGTTTCAGAAGTTAGAAAGATTTGCAACCTAAGCTTAGTAACTAAGTAAGTTTGGAATACCTCGGGAAACTACATGGATACCTTACACCATTCAAGTTTCACTTTGATTCTGATACTCACTTTCCGTTTCGTTTGGCAAACAGTTTGATACCTTCCCGACCATTCCGAAGGTTATTCAACCATAATGTGTTTGACATATTCTGTGAATTCATTACTTATGCTGGATATAAAATGTATCATCTGATACTGCTTGAATATGCATAATCCATTACTACTCCTATGAGAACTCTGGAAATTATTAACCACGGATATAAGAAGATTTGTTCCCTCCCTTCGAATGATGAACTTCTTTGCCAATCAGTTCCTTTGGATGGAATATGATGTTAATTCTATCTCTGAATGGGTTTGTTAACTAAGCATGGTGATGCTGATAACTGATATTCCATACATCTCACTTCTGACGACCATATGATGTTTGTATTACCGATAATGCACACTCTACCTATCACTTGTACTAAGGAGCTAAACAAGATTTCAACATCTTAAACTATTCGCAAATCTATCCCAACACTCTTGATGAACCATGTACTAGACCCTGATATATGAACTATCTGGTTTTACGAATGTATTCGTTCTATGAATCCGTTTACTGTTGATATATCTGATTTTGAAACTTTTTGATCATGATTGGATGGCTCTTTATAAGCTACCATAGACTACCGTATTTGATATGTGACCTTCAGCAATCTGTTTCACCCCACTTTGGTTATGATGTTTCCCAACCACTTAAATCTGTTAAGATTAATTCTGCTATGGAAGTTCAGGTTCTGACCTCACTTGATTGACAAGTTTTTCCTGACACCTATTAGTGTTCACCTTTGAAAGGTCTAGTATTGGAAGTATTTTGTTGTACAAAAATTTTCCGGTGACCCCTGACGAATTTTGGTATACCCTCCTGCTTGGGAAGTAGGGTTGACATTGAACTAATTTCAGTTGACGAAACCGTTATGCCATAGAAGTTGAGAGATTAAATGAACTGACAGAATATGATGTTGCTCACCCTGGTTTTTTTTTTTCTCTTTGGATGATCCGGTTGGTTTATGAAGAAGAAAGAGGGAAATATGCGGCGGCATATCGACTATCGTGAACTTAACCGTATCACTATCCGTAATCATTATCCATTTCCGCGTATCAATGTTTGATTTGGTCTACCTTTGAAACTCCGTATCTGATTTCATCATTTAGATTTAAAGGACGGAAGAAGCAACCACAAGAACTTCCAAGAAGTGAGTTTATCTATCCGAGAGTAACCTCCATGAAGTATTTCAGTTTCATTCGTGAAGAAGAAGAAAGGTGGATGTAGATGTTTTCCCTAAGATGATTCCTGAAGCTGCTTTTTGCACTAGTTATAAACCCTATGAGCTTTAATAATGCCAATTGTATTGGCTATTATGTCAAATATTCTTTTGCATCTGATGAAATCATGCTTTTCGCGAGTGTTTGGACAAATTGTCATAGTATGATATTGTGTATGTGTTCAGAGACGAGAGAGGAACATGTAAATCATTTCATATTGAGTTTGAATGACCCGTTGTTCTGGAAGAGTAGATTTAATTGACGTTCAGAGGTTGTAGTCGACAACACCATCATGTATCCTGTGAAGACAGAATTTCCCACAAAGAGAGCTAAGAGTGAAGACAGTTATCGGAGCTAGAAACTTTGCAGAAGATTAATAGAAGATGCTCGCGACAGGCGTTACCGTGGAAGAAGCATATAAGAAGAAGAGAGAAACTGGGAAGGGACTCGATATTACCACATGCAGCACGTAGAGATTATAGCTCGGGCATTAATATAACCAGACCGGAGGAGACAAACTATTCAACACATAACCTGGAGTCGACAACGACGGTGTTTACCTTAAAACCTAGAGTTGCGCTAGAAGACCTGTCGAAGACACGTAATCTTACTTCTCTATTCATTTTAGTTGTACTAAGATGGATTGATAGCAGAAGCAGACTTGCAGATGGAAGGAGGCACAGTGATCGTGCCAGAGATCCACGTTACTACACCATAGTATCAAGAAGAGTTTCCGAAGGCTTGAGAAACCAGACTCAAGTTTAAAATTCCTTTTTCACTGTATGATGATATGGACAAGCATAGACAGACAACTCCGACTTGGAAGAAATTTTGAATTTTGTATTTAAATGGACGGATTTTGAAGCAGGCATTTGTGTTCGGATGAGTTGATTCTGTGAAGGATGAAGTTATTAAATTCCGTTTTACCCACTTAAGTTTCCACTACGATGACAAGATCCTTAGAATGATTTAAGTTCACTGTTAGCAAATCCGTTCTGTGTTCATTCTGAGTACGTTTGGAAGATGGTTTTGTTATGAGAATTTTTGACGAGTTCTGGAAGATCTGGCGCCTTGACGATGTGTTTCATTTGATGCTTACTGGATTCTGTTACGTTATTTGTACGTTCTGTTTCTCTGATTTCGTTCCGTGAATGATGTATTGATTCGGACCTACCCTAGGAGGTAGAAGGACTGTTAAGTGGTTAAGATAAGATGTTTAGTTCACGACTTGAGATAAAGTATGATCATCATGAGGGCATATTTATATGATGCTAGTATTATGACGTCTGGCCAACGTGATAATACTCACATCATATAACGTGCACTTATTGTGACCATAGGATATTTCGAGGAGTGCCTTAGAAGCCTTAGAATTTCTGATGTCTGATTGAGATTATCTGCATGTAGTGAGACTTTAAGTTCATTCGACCTATACGCTTAATATGCCTTCATCGTTATATGACTTGATACGTTTGCATATTCGACATGAGTTTTGATGACCTCTGTGCTTCTGATAAGAATCTTAGGATCCGTTGTAGAACTTTCTACCGTTTGATTTTATCGATCTATCTGTTTTCTGTCCGTATGTATTCCATGTGGAAATATACTTATTTTCTGCTTGGTGTACGTTTCACATCCGTTGAATCTGATTATCTGTGACCTGCTATCTGAGAAGTTCGAATTTTGAATCTGTTTGGAAATCTGAAGAATTAAGAATAATTATCACCCTCATATTTTCTGCGATTCGGTACGTTCTCATCTGATTTGTCTAATCAAATTCCACGGATGATGTATCCGTCAAATCCTACGTATTCCCTGTATCTCTTCCGAGAGAGTATGATTATCATCTGTTACGTTTGGTATGTTATCCTCCTGATTCGGATTCTTTATGGTATGTCTTTTCTGGGGAAACCGAAGTTAGCTTGATCAACAAGATAGAGTCATGAGAAACAACTCATTCACACTTCCGTTCACTGTCCGTTGTGTTTTTTTTTTTCCGTTTTGTTCACTTCAATTTTCGAGGACGAAAATTTTTTTTTAGAAGGGAAGAGTTGTAAAACCCTAAAATCTAAAACATGTGAAATTCCTATTTTACCCCTCCAACTTTGAATCTATAAGAAACTTTATAAATCTAAAACCTATAAAATCCCTAAGTATGAGAACTAACTTATGTTATTTAAAAGCCACACCTTATGATTTAAATCACAAATTAAATATAAATAACTAACCTAAACTAATATAAGTCTAAATTACCTAAAAATCCAAATTCCTGTCCTAAGTCCGAAATTTCAAATAAAGATAGTTTTATTTTTTATTTGTGTCCAAGTGAGTAAACCGAACCTATGTTAATTGTGTGATTGGGAACAAAAGATAAGGACCCAAATTTCAGCCCACAAATCATGCTATCAATCACATTACGCCAGACCAATCATCATAATTACCTTCCTAAAGCTGAACACGCTCCCCATATTCACCAAATATACGGCCTTATCTCCTTCTTCCCCTAACCGAACCCTAAAAAAAAAAAAAAAAAAAAAAAAAAAAACTCAAAACGACGGCTGCCACTTCTTCTGTCCCATTTTCTGGGCTATTCGAGGCGTACAAAGGATGCGTGATCGTTGTGTAGTTGCTGCTCGAAGAGTGGTTAAGTCGTGGGGCTCGATCGTGTGTTTGTCTTCGTCGGTCTCGCATTTTCTGTCAAGAGGTATCACCGTTATCTTTGTTTTTCTTTTTCTTTCAATCCTTTCGACACAACCAACAACCTAAACTCTCATTCTCTCAAGTCTCGTCTCTCTAATGCACGACACCTATAAGGTTTGGTAAATTCTTGTGTCTTATTTTGCGAGGCAACAAGGTGAAGAAAGGGTGGTGAGCGACTGTGGTGTTCCAGCCTTGCGTTCATTTGTTCTTGCCCTTGTTTTATGTCTCGTTATTCCAGCCAAGAGGTAACCATGCGATCTCTTTTATTCGAATCAAACCTGGACATAAACATAAATATTTAGCATGGGGTCACGTGAGTAGGGGCATGATTATGTGTGAGTGCATGAAAAGGTTTTGATTTGTGTCTCGTGTGAATGTGTATGTGAATCTAAGATAACGCATAAATTAAAGAGGGACGTGCATGGGTCTATGTAAATTAAATATACAAAGAGGTGTGTGGTGGGTCGAATGAGTCACCTGTTTATCATATAAATTGGTTAAAGTATAGAACGTGCATGTTGTATAGTTGTATAGGTTTGAATCCTGTGGTGCATACGTGGGTGTTGAGTCAAAACATTGTGAATTCATGTGTGTGTTAAAAGATTGTGTTGTCCCGCATGCAGGCTAAATGGTAAATGGGTTGTTTCGTGGTGTCATGTAGCTGTGTTGTCGATATGTTTAGAAATGGAATCACTCATAAAATCTACGACCGAATTTCATAAGCCATGTTTAACTACTTTAGTTCTTATACAAAGAATTGTTAGCAATATTAACGAATCATTAAACTTGGAAACCTATGTTCTTTCTAAATATAATTAAGCCCTAAAACTTAATAGTATAATATTAAAGGGTTTAACTAATGACGATAGCTACTAATGGCAATAATCAGTTACGTCATTAAAAGAATAATCGGACCTCTAAATAATAAATTATTATTAATTCAGGTAGGTCTTTTGAAGAAGGAGTGACTCGTATTTTTCTTGTGCTCATTCATTCGTTATCTTTCATTCGCGTTAAGGTACAGATATTCTGACCTTCTCTGTAAGGTTTCCTATGATTCTTTTCTGATCTGTTAAATTCTCTGATTTGATACTCTGTTACGATCCCTTGCTATGACACCTTTGCTTCGACCTTTGATCTCTGATTTTGAACCTATGATATGAAGACCCTTTTGATATGAGATGGAAATGTTTTAAGTAAAGTATTTTGAAAGAGTTTTTTTTTTTTTTTCAAGCATGATATATTGACTTTAAGAAAACTATTTTGAAGTTCGTTTTATGAAAACTAATTGAAAGACCATTTTTGAAAACTATTTTTTTTTAATGATTGTTTTTAAATGAACCTTAAGAGAAAACCTTTTGAAAAGTATTTTTGATATTGAACCTTTTGAAGATTTGACCATCGGATACATTGACCCTTTTTGGATATTGACCTGGGATATTTGACCTTCTGATATTTGAACTTCTGATACTTGACCTTCTGATACTTTGACTGGTCTGATTATGAACTTCTGATATTGAACCTTCTGATATGACACCCTGATTATGAGATGAACCTTTGACCTTTGACCTTGACTCTTAGTTTGATACCCGAGCCACTTTTCTGTTACCTAGCCAGGAAGGTAACCTGGCCGTGTCTGTGATGCACCACTGGCATGACTCATGTGTGGGTGAGTGATTCCTCACACCGTCCCCATTCTGATTATGATATGCGCATTACTTTGATTATGATTTTATATATGTTTCTGGGGGGCGTATGGATTGCAATCCTAGATCTGATCTGTTTAGTGGATTTAATCTGATATGATATGATTTGTCTGGTGACTGGTGCTGTGTGCAATACACGCCTTTCACATATTTCTGGGAGCTAGCTACTCCACCCTTTTGAAGAATGAGGACACCCCTCATATTATCTGATTATCTGAGAGGTCTCCCCTCTATATGATTATGAAGATTTATGGTTACTATAAGATATGATCTGTTTCTGGGCTCGTGGTAGATGACTATCCTATTCTTCTCTTATTATCCATTTACTTCTTTTATACCTTATGACTTTCCCATTGCCCATATTATAATTCTGTTTCGTTATTCTTTGCTTTGTATTATGTATCTGTTCACTGGGCTTGTTAAGCTCAGCCGCACGTTTTCTTTCGTGTGCGGCAGGTTTTAGTTGGAAGCTGGGTATGAGTGAAGAGACTTTTGGACTTAAAAGACCCTGATAGTTATTCTGAAGTAGAACCATTAGAAGGATTGCATTTGCAGACTTAGTATTTAGCTTTTGTTTCCATTGTATCCTTGTGTATTCAGTATTTCATTTGTAACCTTTGAGAATCTTTGTATTACTATTGAGTGTATGCTTTGTTTGATCTGATATGAAGCCATTAATGTGATACTTCTACCCTTGCTGGGTTGGGGTGTTACAAGAGGAAACAGTGAAAATTCGTCAAACAAGGGCACGATACCACTAAATACCAAACGGTACCGTTAAATTTAATGGTACTGTGGCCTATTTAACGGTACCGTGACATTGGAGTCACGAATTTTCCTGTGCAGCCTAGTTCTGGGCAGCTAAGGGAAGTTTTCTAGGGGAACTATTTGCAAGAAATGTTGGTGCCTCAAATCACAAAATATTTATTTGCCTATTATGCCCCATATTAAGCTACTCCTAGCAAATAAAGATTATCATGCAATTTGCTATGATAATCCATAAGCATGCAAACACAAGGGACAAAATAAGCTATCATCCAAGAATCATATATAAAATATATGCAAGGTGATAAGATAAAATGTCAAGTATGCAAGAATATTAATTCCTAATATAATTATCATAGATAAATCCTAATAAGAAGTATAACTCCCCCCTTAACTACTTATGACTTGAGCATTCTCCCATTCTTATCACATTCTCGTCTTGAGCATGCATGTCTTCCTCATGATTTGGATCATCAAAGGGTGCATAGTGAGTGGAAGATTCGAAAATGAGGATGGACGAGACATACGACATATTGAGGGGTTTCATGACGGGATCAAAGAGTGAGTATTGAGGATCACTAAGGTATGGGTGATAGTTCATGAGGTGATGATAAAGACGAGTTAGGAACATCCCCTAGGGTATCAATTTATTTTTGTTACCCTTGAGATGTATAATTCGCTTAGCGAAGAAGTAGGCAAGATTGTACAGTTGTTGAGTGAGAAGACAGTAAATCATATGAGCACAACATGCCAGAAGTTGCTCACGATTTCTGTTAGACTTACAACATTTTCTCGCAGGATGACTGCCCAAGAAAGTAGTTCATAACGAACCTATTCCAAACGAATTTTCGTTGGATTTGGGTAAGAAGAGTACTTATAAGTACGAATGAGTTTGGTAAGTTCGGTTGGAGAGGGTATGTAGGAACAATAAGGACTATCCTCTTCACGATAGTTGAAGAGGGACTCAAGACACCAATCTTCAGTATAGGCACATTGCCCATGATTGGGGATTCGGAGAATTTGAGCAAATTACTCAAGAGTCAAGACGAATTTGAAGTTTCGGATCCAAAACCAAAGTGACAGAGATTGATCCTCGTTACGTACGAGTTCAACCTGTCGAAAGAATTCCAACACAAAATGAGGAAAAATGTGCTCGTTAATGTGAAGCAAGCAATCGAATCCTATAGCTCTAAATGAGGTGTTGATATCCCTATGATAAACTAAGGATGGATCAACGACTCGACCTTCATGAAACCGACGGGTTTCAAGATTAACATAGGCACGAATGTGACTACTGGGTGTGGTAGGTTCAAGAGAGATTTCAGGAGTATAGGTGTTGGTTAGAAGATCATCAAAATCATACTCATGAGACATTATTGTTACCTATAAGAAAATTTAAGGAAAAATTAAAATTGAGAATTGTTGCTTTAAAGACACGTGCCTAGTGTGTGCCTATATACAAACTATGTGGAGGTGCGGTAATCTCGACTCTAGGACTAAAATAATGAGATTACCAAAACGCTCCTAATCTTTACTTTAGCTCAAGCGAATATGTCGATAAATACATATTAGTTATGTAGTTCGATCAATATTCGTGAGATCATGTATGCATGAGAAAACGATTTTAGTTTGCATCAACAATGCATGAAAAATGTGTCATGATCCTAACTCCGTGAAATTTTTCGAAAATGATTGAATTGGGGTGTTTGGGCAACTTCTATGTTTTGGCGCCAAAAGTTTAGAAAAATTTGAGTGTTGATGACTCCTAATCCTAAATGCAATTTTCCTAGACATGATTCCTCTTAAACATACTTAATCTAATAAAAACAAGGTTTGAACTAAAATTTGTGATTTAAGTAGGTTTATGAAAATCCTATGTTAAGGGAATCATGAAGGTTATGCATTGTCTAATCCTAGTACTAATTTCATAGAGAATCAATCAAAATTGAAAATCCCCAATTCAATTTTCATGTATGAACAAACCCTAGATTTAAGATTAAAGAAGAATACAGTCAAATGACTTACAATTTATTTTGAAAAGGTGAAAGTAGTTGATAATCTTGAAAACTAATGCCTTGAATATGATCTTGAAAGGGTGTAATTGAGTTTTGGGTTGTGAGGTTTGTTTTGGCAGCAATTGCAGAAGTTGGGAAAGTTTAAAAATAATTAATGTGGGAAGAGAGGACTAAAATACAGGCATTGTCAGATACACGGTAACATTAAATTTAATTGTGTCATGATCTGCAGGGATGAATTTTCATCCGATTTTGATTTTTGACGAATATGTCTCGCTACTTTAGTGAGACTTTTTGACATGAGGAAAGAATTTATACCTAATAAATTCTTTTGACGAGGAGAACCTAGACTAAACGAAAGGAGATGACTTTAATATTTCCAGTGAAATATTCAAGTAGTCAAACGAGGGATGTGAGGAGTGACTCAATATTTCCTGTAAAATATTTAAAGAGTCATGAGACGAGACGCACGAGATGACGCACGAGATCTTTCTCAATAGACATGTTTCCTTTCTGAACGTTATCGCGAAGGAAGTGGTGACAAATTTTGATGTGTTTAGTACGAGAGTGTTGAACGGGGTTTTTTCTCAAATCAATAGCACCTTTATTATCACACATAATGGGAACGTTGTCTAGATGGATGCCATAGTCAATAAGAGCTTGTTTCATCCATAGTGCTTGTTGACATGCCTTTCCGGCGCTTACGTACTCGGCTTCGGTCATGGATATAGCAAGAGTTGTTTCTTTCTTGGAGAACCAAGAAGTTAGACAACAACCCATGAAGGTACAAATGCCACTCGTACTTTTTCGATCCACATAATCTCCCGCATGATCAGAGTCAGCATAGAAAACAGTTTCTACACCGGTCCCCTTGGGACAGAATAATCCCAAGTGTATAGTTCCTTTAATATATCGGAAGATACACTTAACCGCTTCAAGGTAAGAGGTTTTGGGATCCTCTTAGAAGCGAGCACAAAGGCAGACACTAAACATGATGTTGGACCTATTTTCCGTGAGGTATAATAAACATCCTATCATACCTCTATAATTAGTGTTATCCACGGACTCACCTTCTTCATCTTTCGTGATTTTGATTTCCGTGGACATGGGAGTTTTCATGGGCTTAGACTCTTCTAAACTAAATTTCTTAAGCATCTCCTTACTATACTTAGATTGATTAAAAAAGATACCATCTTCCATTTGTTTTATTTGTAGACCAAGGAAGAAATTTAATTCAGCCATCATGCTCATCTCAAACTCGTCACGCATGATCTTAGAGAAATCATCGCACAGTTCAGGACAAGTTGAGCCAAATATGATGTCGTCGACATATATTGGAACAATGATGAGATGTGAATTACGTTTCTTCACAAAAAGTATGTTGTCAACCACTCCCATGGTATATTCATGTTCAATCAAGAATGCCTTTAGTCTATCGTGCCAAGCTTTAGGAGCTTGTTTGAGATCATAGAGTGCTTTCTTGAGTTTATAAACATGATTCGGTTTCTTGAAATCAACGATTCCTGGAGGTTGTGCAACGTATACCTCCTCGTTGATATAACCATTTAGGAATGCACTTTTCACATCCATTTGGTATAATTTAAAGTCTAAGGCGCAAGCATAGGCAAGGAGTATCCTAATAGACTCTAGTCTAGCTACGAGTGCATAAGTTTCATCGTAGTCTATTCCTTCTTGTTGGTTATAGCCTTGTGCTACCAACCTTGCCTTATTCCTAGTTACAACGGCATTTTCGTTGAGTTTATTCCTAAATACCCACTTAGTTCCTATGATTGTTTGATTCTTAGGTGGAGGTACTAAATCCCAAACTTGGTTTCCGGTGAATTGATGAAGCTCTTCTTGCATGGCAACTACCCAGCTTTCATCCTTAATTGCTTCACAGACATTTTTAGGTTCTACGGTTGATATGAAACAAAAGAAATTACTTTTGTTTTGTGCTTGTGACCTAACAGTTCTTTGGTTTAGGTTTCATATGACATTTTCAATAGGATGATTATTGGATTCCTTAATGTTGACAACTTCGTCAACTTCAAATATTTCATCCTCAATGTCATTTTCTAAGGTTTTCTTGCCATTAACCTTAATGGCTTCTTCCTCATCTAAGTCATCATCCACCAAGGGTGATGTCTTAGTTGGTGGAGGACTTTCATCGAGTGTCACGTTGAGTGATTCTTCGACTTTTATTGTTTCCTTATTTAGGATAACATAGGCTTTACTATTTTAGGAGTAACCTAGGAAAACACCTTCGTAAGACTTTGGGTCAAACTTGGTGAGGTAGTCTTTGGTGTTTAGTATGAAGCACTTGCTTCCAAACACTCTAAAGTAATCTAGGGTAGGTTTTCTACCTTTCAAGATCTCGTATGGTGTTTTTCCTAAGATAGGTCTAATTAGAATCATATTTAGTATTTAAGTTGAGGTATCCACCGCATTAAACCAAAACTTTTGCGGAATTGATTGTTCAATCAACATCGTTCTACTCATCTCTTGTAGAGTATGATTTTTCCGCTCAACTACCCCATTTGATTGTGGAGTGCATGGAGCCGAGAAATTGTGTGTAATACCATTAGCATCACAATATACTCCAAATTGCACTGCATTATCAAATTGCCGACCATGATCCCTCCTAATTGAAACTATTGTACACCCTAGCTGATTTTGGACTTTCTTACTAAAGATTTCGAATTCCTCGAAAGCTTTTGTCTTATTCTTAAGAAATCTAGTCCAAGTATACCTAGAGTGTTGGAATATGTGAACTATAAATAAATCATAAACACATAGTATCATCAAAAGCACGCAGCGGAACGGATCTACAAGAACATGTAATTAATTAAATTAAATAAGACACGTACCTTAATGATTCCTAGCAAGAACAAGGAATCTCTTGAACATGAACAAGTTATATAAACCCTAATTAGGATTATATGTAGATCGATCTAACTCCAAGATCACAAGCTAAAGTAAGCTTGTCACTCATTCATGTACACACGTAATAATAGCGTTTCAATGAGAAAAGCTAGGTTCTTGATCACCAATAACCAAACACTTTAAAGCTTTAGTAGAATTCGGCCAAATCCAAGTGGATTTAGAAAGAGGGCCGATCGTTAGAGCTAGAGGGGAGAAGGAGAAGAAGTTTGGCTAGGTTTGGAGATCCAAGATTAGGGAAAAACTAAAACACAATGGAATGTATTTATAGTGTTCCTTTTCTTTGTGCCTAAGCAAACCAAACCGACCCTAAACCCTAATGGGATGGGTTCGGCCGATCTCTACATCCCACAAGGGATTCTAGATCCTTCTTTCCTATTTTGCGTAATTAGTCCTTTAACGGTCGTTAGTTAAAACCCCGTTAAGTACTAACCGTCATTAAGTGTTTTTATTGGTGAAATGAATAAATAAATAAATACATGAAATATATATATTTAATTATTCAGCATTGAAACTCTCACGTTATTGTGTGCAATCCCGAGCCTCGGGTTCGAAACCGGACATACGTATATTAATATTTATACACAAAAACTAACAGCTCCCACTTGGATAAACATTAATATAGTAATGACATGGGTCAGCCTAGCTTTACCTTCCCAATGCCCCCAGCTCGATCCGAGTTTGTGGTTCTCCTGGAAAAACCACGTGATGAAATTAATCATCATTACTTATCCTTTTGTTACTAATACCGCGTTAATTTGGATATGGATCTTTGTCATTCCATAATTAACTTAGTTTCTCGTATATACGTAATTGAACAAGATTACCAAAACATCTGAACGTCTTCCAGATAGACTTTGGGTAAGGCCTTACAAACATCTTGTCAATCCTACGAGTGGCCAAGCAGTATTAAACTTCAACACAAAGTTGAAGGAACAAATCCTTTATTGACTGCGAGCATAACCCTTGAACTTCGCATCATTTCCGAAAATAGCCCTTATAACTACCTTTTACGGTTAGCGTTAGACCACCTTACAGAAAATAAGCTACATCCTCGGCAATTATCTGTCATCTCAAGTCTGAGGGTAAACATTCATGATATACTTGATGACGACGATCCATAAAGTATAATCATGTGGTTGGGATAAGTCCTATATTCAATTTATCCAACATTGAATATCATGTGACATTGGTGTCTCAACCTTACAGTTCATTCTACCAATCCTCACATTTATCTTAGTTTAATAATATTACCATATTATTAATTGACAACGGACTATTTAGAATAAATAAATTATTCACTGATTTAAACATGCAAATATAGGACACAAATATTAATAATGAGAATAAACGTTATCCGCACTTTATTTCATTTAATGTAATAATTGTTTACACGTCCCTTATCCAAATACTAACTAGATCAATGCATGACAATCTTCATTAATGAATTATGCCACAAGTCATGTTCCACATACTTGTTGACAAGGCATAAATCAACTAATGTTGATCTATCGGAATTTTGAGAATACTTATTTCAATAATGAAATACTCGTATGTGTGCATTCATCTATCTAGATATTGCCATATACTTCAAAAAATGCGTGACATCCTCATGCACGAATTTATGACAACTAAACTACCAAACCTTGTAGTTAAAGTATTCTAATTGTTTATGTATAATGCAACTATGCTCATAATGAGCATAACTAGTATACATGGTCTCCTAATAAGGATGAGCTCCCACCATGACTAGTATTGAGTGTCATCTCAATCTTACTAGCATCATCGTATCAAACAACAATATGCTCTTTTAAATGTTTCGTAAACTTTTACATTCATCGTGTAATGTTTGATATCTTCAAATCCTTCAAGATTTGACCATAATATCAATCAAGCAATAACTTGCCATATGGTTCACATTTAGAATTGTGGAGTAAGTCCGGGCTGAGGATGTAAATTCTAAACCATATCCATTACACTTAACTATCTAATAATTTATAATTAGATATTAATGTTGTCAATCATCTTTCATTCAAGCATGATACAACAAGCAACATGATGTACATGAATAATCCTTTTATCAATACTTAGATTCCTTCATGTCATATCTTTTTAAGGATATGATTCTATCTAGTCCTTCTAATAGAATATCATGTTCTTTTAGAATCAGATATTATTACCGCTTATGGTTATTACAATAAACATATATTCCAAGGTTTTATTTTCTATATGAAGTTTCATTCCAAACTAAAACTTAACATTTAATGTTAACGTCAATGGAATGTTATTTCCCATATGTCATTCAACATATATGAAATAAGAAAATAAATACATTACTCCCACTAGCTTTCAGGAATATTAAGAAATATCTTATTTTAACTATAAATCACAACTAGATTTAATAGCTAAAAATAAGTATATCTTTTAGATGCATGCATTAATCTATTCACAAATGATTTGCATTATGTATACTACTACAAATTATTTGAATTCAAACACTCCTTTAAATTACTTTTCGTCCTCGCACAAGTAATCATCTAAGAAAGAGTATTGATATTCCATTGTTAATTTCATACAAATGAAACTAAGAATGATAATCATAATCTTTGAACATTTAATGTGCTTAGAAAGAATCTCAATCACCTTTAATTGCTTAAGTGTGATTGATAATCTTTTCACACATTAAATGTGTATAAGAATTTGTCCATTATGATTTCTACACAAGAATTTAAATCTCCAGGATTTTCATTTCCTTTGCAGAAATTCATTTCCATTCTATAGTATTACTATAGAGTTTAAGATCAACTACGTTTCCAAACTAGTTATCCTTTTGGACTACATCTAATTATTCATAGTATGAGTAATTTGCCAAATAACATTTGCAATTTATTAACAGGCATATCACGATCCTGTAACTCATAATTCTCAACATATTCTACAAATATTTGAGATATCCTTGCGGATCTATGAATAATAATTCCATCATCTTTGAGATTTAACACTAACAGGTTAAATCCTTATAATGATCTTGCTAGTGTATTTTAGAAGATCACGTATCTTGTAATTTTATCTTATGAAGATAAAACTCCCACTTGCCTTTTGCAATTTATAGATTACCTATAAATGCTTAGCAAATAGAGCAACACAAAACTTGTTCTCTTTTGGGACTTTGCAGATACAAATTGACAGTTCCTAACCTTAATTTGTTAATAACCTACTCAACAAGTAGTTTAACAAATTCTGAACTTCAATTTTTAAGACTCAATGTGATTCAACACATTCTATATTCAATGGTGTCTTATTAATCTTCTAGGTTGGAGTCTAATTGAGTATATCCAATTCATACTCAATTTTCTAACCTTGATATCTTTAGGAAGATTAGAAGATATAGTTATCTTTAATCAAACAATTTTTCAAGAGTTTGATTTTCCTAAATGAACATACCATAAACTTATGTGTTTCATTAGGGTTAATATATTGTAAAGTTAATCTTACAATATGTGAGATAAATACATTTCATTTTTGGCTTACCTATTTACCAACTAAATCAATTTAATGGTACAATAGATTTTCCAAGCCAATTGCATACTTTATAACATAAGTGCCTTATTGTCCAAGCCACTTAATATCTATGTCTTACCAAAAAGACATAAACTGTTATAATCCCAATGTACGTTATAAGTCATTGATCAACTCAATGACTTCTTGTATATGTCTTTAATTAAAAAACCATAACAATATAACGTCTTACTTTGTTATAAGTCTTATAATAATAAAAGACTTCATATTTATATCTTTATACTAAAATATAAATATGCATAACTAAAGTAATTATGAAACCCACAACTTGGTTTCAATAGTTTTTCAAGTTAATTTATTTACTTCATATATTTATGTCATTCCAAGAATACATAAACATCTAAATATGAAGTAGTATAAGATTACTTCATTTATTTATGTCATTACAACAATACATAAATATTTACATTTGAAATAGTCTTATTATCATATCGACACTTGTTCTAATAATTATCTAATTTTTAGAAACTTGTATAATTAACATAGTTTCATTACTTTAGCCGAGGCTGCAATGATGAAAGTATGTAATTTACCTTGTCATTAATATCTAGTAATTAAAGTAGATATTAACTCCAAGTGTTCTATAAATTAGAATGTGTATAAAACACATTAGAACATCAATCTCTGACCTTGCAGTCAAGAGAACCCTTTAAATCATATTCCTTTATGTTGTTGCTTGCACACAATAAGATTTCTCCCACTTGTGCATGGAACAACATCACGTATCAGATAAACAACACGTCAATAGTTTGCTTATGTGACCAATATGATTTGTGTCATAGGTATAAGTAGATATAGAATCACCTCGTCTAGTAAGGAAACGTACACGACTATCCTTAATACCACAAGTGTCTATAACTGGAAAGTAATCATCTCAAGAGATTCTAGAGATAATCCGGGTAACTACTAAGATTTGTAGCTCCCACTGAATTTAAGATCACTACATGAACTCATTATTCAGTTAATGACAACACAATGCTCCCACTGGATTTGACAACATTTTAACTGTTGCATCTCTAGTAAAAGCAAATAGCATGCTGTTTACTTTCCTACATCTTTGAGTAATTCCTTACGTAATGCATACTAAGGTACTTCAAAAAATGTATTCTACTTTGTCAATGATGGAATATCCATCAATGCAATTAACTTGAAAGAATTGGGTATGCAATTTCTTCCTTAATTAGGTCTACCATCCCCATCATGGAATGTAGCACCTTTTAAATGGTTAAAGCATAACAACTAGATCAAACATTCTAGTTTTGCCTTTTACCAATTATGCGGTAATTAGTCTAGTTTCTAATTTGAATAACTCTTAAACATTCAATTTCTACAAAATTCGCCATGAGTTATTTCTTAGAATTTAGACAATTCTAATTTTCCTAGTATACATTTCTCATTCATGAAAAGGAATAGGATTAAGTCTCACTCTTCTCACGGAAAGTAGACTCGATTTATTCTTTTCAGTAAAAATTGACTCTATCCAAAACCCCTAATTTTCTTAGAATTTAGACAATTCTAATTTTCCTATTATACCTTTCTAATTTTCCTACTAAAAGAATATCCCATGTTTACGGTTTTAACGTTGCATTAAATACATTAAAAGAATTTTCAAAATTCAATTTAGTATTTTTGATAATAACTTTTCAAGAAAATTAAACACCCACGGTAAAATAAAATTTCACCATTTAATTTTCATTGAAAGAATAGGATCCAAATTGACGTCGTTTCATCACATCAGCTGAGGCTGCTAGCAATGAAAGTACTCAATAAGGTAGAGCTACACTCAATTGCCAATATCCAATTGCAATTCCTAGAATCATAGGACTTACATTATATTGCCAACATCAGTTGCAAAATGTAAACATGTTTCATCCCCAAATCTTTATGCCTTGACGCCGTCCCAACACATCAGCTGAGGCTGCTAGTGATGAAAGTGCTCAATTAAGTTAACCAATTTAGAAATGTGTAAATTGATGTCGTTTCATCACATCAGCTGAGGCTGCTAGCAATGAAAGTGCTCAATTTACCCCTTTTGACTACCATCTTTGAACCATTACATCAGCTGAGGCTGCTAGCAATGGTAGATGTCATCTTAGGTGTTTCCGTATTAATTGGTTGGCATATTACTTAAATTTAAGGGTATAAATTTTGATGTGTAAAATCTAAAAATATGTACAAAGATGTCATGCATTCATCTTTGTATCATATAGGTTTTCAAAAACAAAACCGTTTACTCATTCGTAGCTCAAATCATCAAATCTTTTAATTGAGGCGTTGAAGAAATTACAACATTGCCTTAAGATGCTTCGTATTTATCGTGGTGTACTTGGTAAGTCTAAAATTGACGCACAGGCGGGCGTAGGGACGACAACCGCCGAAGCTGGTTAAAACCGTGCCCCTCTAAGGTCACAATTTAATGCGTACCAACTAGAACCCACTTTTTAGTTTGCCAATTTTAGGTCCGCCGCTTCGACCACTTAGTACAGTCGCAATCAATCAACTAAAAAAAATATGATTTTCTTGCTAAAACAATTAATGTAGTAAATGTATTATTGGTTGTCTCGCCTGGGAGCAAATTACCGTGCGAAGCGAACCACTGTCGGCACATAAGACTTGACAATAAATAAAATTACTACAAAGGTTTCATAGTTATTAGTCTTATTTATTTATTTTTTGAAAAATAACCCTCTTTTGTAGTTTACAATCCATCATAATATTAAACACAAAAGATCAAGTAATTACAAAAAATAAATAAACACATGATAACAAATATATGATCATCCACGATATCATATGGCCACATGCAAACCTTTTTTTCAATAAATCCTAATATTAATTCTATGTGTAATTTTAAATGTATGTAACTAACAAAACTCCCATTGGTTTTCGAGCTCATTGTGCCCAATTGTCCACAGACGCCAAATAACTTGGCCGCGTAAGTTTTAGTTAGTTAGATACCACATTGCACATAACTTATTAATTAATATATATTGACGTCTTCCCCAATTTTAAGATTTATATAAATCATGTAGCAAATAATTCAATAAAACATACCATGACAAATATGCAAGATTTGTCATGGATCCCATATTGATCACATAATCATGTAGTCCATATTATTAGGTCAATATACCATGTACGTATCTAGTTAATTAGTAACATCACATACGGTACTTACTAATTAATCCCTAAAAATTTTCATGCAATCCTAGGGTTTCTCAAGTTTTAATCAAAACCTAAAACCCTAATTTTTAATTAATGGGAATCGACCCATGTTAGGGTTTATAATAAAATTAAACAAACTCTAAAATTATAATTGCATGTAATCTCTACAAGATCCAATTTTTAGGTTTAAGTAATTAATTACAAGTTCTTAAACCTGGCTCTGATACCACTGTTGGAATATGTGAACTATAAATATATCATAAACACATAGTATCATCAAAAGCACGCAGCGGAACGGATCTACAAGAACATGTAATTAATTAAATTAAATAAGACACGTACCTTAATGATTCCTAGCAAGAACAAGGAATCTCTTGAACAAGAACAAGTTATATAAACCCTAATTGGGATTATATGTGGATCGATCTAACTCCAAGATCACAAGCTAAAGTAAGCTTGTCACTCATTCATGTACACACGTAATAATAGCGTTTCAATGAGAAAAGCTAGGTTCTTGATCACCAATAACCAAACACTTTGAAGCTTTAGTAGAATTCGGCCAAATCCAAGTGGATTTAGAAAGAGGGCCGATCGTTAGAGCTAGAGGGGAGAAGGAGAAGAAGTTTGGCTAGGTTTGGAGATCCAAGATTAGGGAAAAACTAAAACACAATGGAATGTATTTATAGTGTTCCTTTTCTTTGTGCCCAAGCAAACCAAACCGACCCTAAACCCTAATGGGAGGGGTTCGGCCGATCTCTACATCCCACAAGGGATTCTAGATCCTTCTTTCCTATTTTGCGTAATTAGTCCTTTAACGGTCGTTAGTTAAAACCCCGTTAAGTACTAACCGCCGTTAAGTGTTTTTATTGGTGAAATGAATAAATAAATAAATACATGAAATATGTATATTTAATTATTTAGCATTGAAACTCTCACGTTATTGTGTGCAATCCCGAGCCTCGGGTTCGAAACCGGACATACGTATATTAATATTTATACACAAAAACTAACATAGAGTAGTCATCAACTATCACTAAGGTGTATTAATTTCCTCCGTAGCTCCGTACGGCGGATGGACCAAATAAGTCCATATAAAGGAGTTCTAGGCATCTAGAGTTCGAGACCATATTCTTAGCTTTGTGACTAGAATGAGCTTGTTTTCCAACTTTACAAGCGTCACAAAAGTGTTTATCAAACTTAATCTTAGGTAGGTTTTGAACTAGTTCCTTAGATGCCAATGATTGTATCAAGCGCATATTGGCGTGACCTAATCTCCTATGCCATAGAGTGGAATTATCATCTATGGTTGCTAAGCAAATCGTATCCTGAGGCTTATTTCCTATTTTCATAACAAATAAGCCATTCCTCCTAACTCCTTTGCCTATGGTTTCACCATTCTTAATGATCTCACTACCCTCTTCGAAGAATATAACTCTACACTTATTGTCTACAATTTGACTAATTCTAGGCAAGTTAAATCCTAAGTTATCTACATGCTCAACATCTCTAATAGTCAGGGAGTTTTGAGTAATCGTACCTTTGCCTATTATGTTGCCCTTAAATTTTCTACCAAAAGTGACATTACCTCCGTTGTATGCCTTCTATGATGAGAATAGACTTCGGTTACCCGCCATATGATTAGTGCATCCACTATCCTTGACCCATTCGTCAGGCTCCAAGTCAATTCCCAAGCATATCCATTGAATAAGACAAACATTCAAACTTTTGGTCCCCAATATCTCATGGGTCCAAAGTTGTTAGTATTAAACATCCCATGCATTAGTTGCATTTGGTTAGGAAGTTGGAATGGAGGAAAAATTTCTCATGGTAAGTAACTTTGTAGTTGACGGTTATTCCAAGTTAGGGGATAGTTACTTGGATAACTTTGTCTTCTAGAGTTACCTCTCGGTAGAGGAGTTCTTGACCGAGGTTTAGGAACATTTGTTTTTCTAGGTAGAGGAGTCTTTGACCTAGTGTTAGGCTTTACAAAGCCAAGCTCGGGGGTTGATAGAGGTTTGTAAAAGCTTTTGACTTCCTTTATACTAGCAATAGGTACTTTGGTATCATTTACAACTATGTGACTTGGTTTAGGACTTGAATTATTTTTCAAACTCGACTCAGTTCTGACTCCAGTACCACACGGTACCACGGTACCACTAACTTTAGTGGTGCCGTCTGTACCTTTAATGGTACCGTCCACCTGTTCGACAGAACTTGAGGTTTTGACAAATTTTACTTGTTTCGTTTTAGTTGTCGAAGCTTTATTCGGGTCAAATCCTAAGCCCGCTCCGACATGTTCACTATACCTAACGTTTTCAAGCATATCATTAAGTAACTTTGTCCCTTTTTCAAACTTAATGATCCTTAAAGCATTTTCTTCAAGTTTTTCATTTTCTACTCGAAGACTTATGCATGACATACTTCCTACGTCTACTTCTTTATTTTTCCCAAGTCTTTTGACTTGATCCTTTAGTTCTAAAACTTGCACTTCGAGTTAATGCAATTTTAATTTTAGTGTTTTGTTTCTACCTAAAATTTTAGAACTTAATTCGCATAGTTTATTATGTTCGTCATGTAATCTATTATCATCTATTGACGAATTATCGTCACTATAATAAGAAGAGTCGGAATGTACCTCATTCGAAGCCTGAGCCATTAGGCATGTTTCTTCATTGGGCTTCTTCTCTTCTTCTTCAACGCTATCACTCCAAGAGCCTCCTATGAAAGCTCTTTGGTTGTTGGTTTTCGGTGGTTTGGGACATTCTCCTATGAAATGACTAGGATCTCCACATCTAAAACATCTCCTATCACTCGTTCCTTTCTTCTCAACTCGGTTCTTTTGTGACACCTTCTTGTCCTCACGAGGTTGCCTAACGAACCTACCTCTTCTCCTAAAGAACTTTTTAAAGTCTCTAACGGCTAACGCATACTCTTCATCTTCACTGTCAGAATCCGAACATTCCTCATCACTAGACTCCTTTTTGGCTTTCAATGCTAGAGATCTAACTCTCTCGCTTTTGCCTTTGACTATATTGGAGTCTTTCTTGATTATCATCTCATGAACCTTTATGTTTCCTATTAGTTCATTGAGTGATAATGTAACCAAGTCCTTTGACTCTTCAATGGCGGTGACCTTTGCTCTCCATTTGGGATGTAGAGCCCTAAGAAACTTCCTAACATAATTCTTGCTAGAATAACCTTCATCAAGAGCTTTAAGATTCGTAATAATAGTATTAAATCTAGCAAAAGTATAATCAATAGATTCATCTTTCGAAATGGAAAATTGTTTATATTGCTGCACAAGAAGATCTATCTTGTTCTCTTTGACTTGATTATTACCTTGGTGACTGACTATTGGGAATTAAATATTCAAGAAGTTTAATATCGGGTTCTACTCAAAGAAATACTCTAAGTATGATTCTGCTGCTAGAGCATTTGGTTTCTGCTGCTAGTATTTGATTCTGCTGCTAGCGTTAAACATTCTGCTGGTGAAGGATTCTGCAGCTAGCGTTAAACATTCTGCTGCTGAAGGATTCTGCTGCTAGCGTTAACATTGCTGCTGGTAATTAACTTTCTGCTGCTGAGCGGATAAGTATGAAAAGATATTATGTGTATTAAAGTCAACAATATACGGTAGATAATATCTTACCCCATGAGATCAGTCATAATGTTATATTCACAGAACAAGTTGTAAACATAGATACAAGTTGTATCTTAATGACTGACACTCTCAAAGCAAGCGTTCGATAAGACTTATCAATATTGTAAAGATCTTTCTTGTGATATAAAAGAAAGATCTTATACTAGTGATATTAAGTGTCTAACAAAGTGTTTAGATAATAACTCTCAAGAACATAGAACAAATATCACAAGAAATAGAAACATAAGATTCAAGGTTGTAACCCTAGTGATAACTCAAGATCACTCGTATTATTATCTTAATAATATTGAATCGTTTGGTGATAAGCTTTTATTGTTCATTGTCATATAACAAACAAAACTGTTCCATTTCCATAACTATAATAACCTTCTAAGTGTGATTAAGTAAATTCCGCATACTTAATCATATTCACTCAGTATATCATATACGCAAAGTACAAAAGGTTTAACCACCTCAACAGTGTATCGATTCCTAACAAGTGGTATCAGAGCAAATCTGATATTATTGATTTAGAAGAAGAAGAAATAGAAATGGATGCACAAGATACTGCTACAAATGTTGCTGCAAAGTTGCCCATGATCAAACAGAAGGAGTTTGAGTTATGGAGGTTGAGAATTGAGCAATATTTCATGGTCCAAGATTATGCTCTTTGGGATATCATTCTGTATGGTGATTCATTTACACTAGGTTATACAGATATTATTCTTGAAGGCAAAACTGAAAGAAAAAGGAATACTGGACCATCTAACAATGATGAAAAGATACAGAAAAGGAATGATCAAAAGGCAAGAAACTTATTGCTTCTGACCATTCCTGGTGAACAAATGCTATCTTTTAGTAAGTATCCAGATGCAAAAACTCTTTTTGAAGAGATTTGTGCATGGTTTGGTGGTAATGAAACTACCAAGAAAACACAGAAGACATTGCTAAAACAACAACTTGAAAACTTTAGTTCAAATAGCAATGAATCACTTGATAAGCTGTTCTCAAGATTGCATAAGCTTGTCAGTCAGTTAGCTGTGTTGGGTGTTGAGATAGCCAAGGAAGATCTCAACATGAAGTTTTTGAGAAGCGTACCTGATGACTTCCATACTCATGTGGTTGTCTGGATGAACAAACCAGACATTGAAGTCATGAAACTCAATGATTTGCTCAATAACTTCAAAATTGTTGAACAAAGTCTAAAGAAGTCTAGAATCTATAGTACTAGTTCTGGGAATGTGGCACTCTTGTCATCTCCTAGTATTAGTAAGTCAGATGAGGTAGATGAAGAAGTAGGTGTTTCTACTGCTATCTATGGTGGTCCTTCTACTAGTACACAAAAGAATGTTGCAGGACTTGGAGATCCGGCATTCTATGTATTCATGTCTAGTCAAACTAGTGGTTCTCCTCTAACTCATAAAGATCTTGATCAGTTAGATGATAATGATTTGGAAGAGATGGACATCAAATGGCAGGTTGCTTTACATAGCATGAGGGCTAAGAAGTTCTGGCAGAGAACTGGTAAGCAGATTACCATTGATGGTAATGAAACTGCTGGGTTTGATATGAAGAAAGTAGAGTGTTTCAACTGTCACAGGTTAGGACACTTTGCTAAAGAATGTAGAAACCCAAGGAAGCAGGACAATAGAAGCACATGGTATAGGCAAGAGAAGAAGAAGGAAATCACAGTTGAAGAACCAAGGGCTATGCTTGCCATAGATGGTATCAACTATGATTGGAGCTTCATGGCTGATGAAGTGGAAGCACCAACAAATGCTGCACTTATGGCCACTGAGACTGCTCTAATGGCCTTTTCTGATTCAGAGGTAAATTCCATAATTAAATGTACTGAATCATGCTCTGTTCTTAAAGCTTATGAAGATCTTAAAAAGTGATTTGATGCTCAACTAGAACAATTATATGATGCATTAGCCAACTTAGGTAATCATAAAAGACGTATATCTGTTGTTGAAAAACAACTCGTACATTATCAAGAAAATGAGTCTAAGTTTGCTGATGACATGAATGCTCTTCAAAGAAAAATAGATTTTCAAGCTGAAATAATTTGTTCAGAAAGAGCATCATTAGCTAAAGCCCTAAATAACAGTGAAAATGTTAAGATAACAGTTGATGCTTTAGCTTATGCCTCAGAGGGAATGAATAAGGTTTGGGAAGCTCAAGTAATCAATAAAGCTAAGTCTAGTTTAGGATACAAATCTGTTTCTCCACCATACAGAGGTGTTCCTTCACCTCAAGGTATTGACCTAGCACACACAGGTTTTGATGAGTTTCAAGAACCAATTATGGAATATGGTTCTAAGTCTACTGAGGGTCCTAAGATAGAAAAAGTAAGTGAGAGTTTAAATAAAACTTCACTTCTTCAGGACAAGGTGTCCTTTGTTAAGAAAGGAGATGCTATAGTTGTTGAGGATTGTACAACTGATAGTGATGAAGATGAACAGGTTATGTCTAAACCTGAAGTAGTTAAGAAAGCAGGAACAAGGGTTCCTAAAGTGATCAAAAAGGATACTGCTAAGCCTAGTTCAAACATTAAACATTTTAGGCAACCAGTTAAATATTGTGAACAATATAGATCCACTAGCAAGCCCAAAGGTAACCAAAGAAATTGGAATGACCTCAAGTCTAACCAATTAAGTGATGACTTTTTCTTTTATAATAAAGCTTGTTACACATGTGGTAGTTTTGATCATCTTGCAGCTTTCTATAACAAATGGGTATCTGGGTATGAAGACAATAGGGTGAACTTCAAAAGGCAAACTCCTCAACCTCACCTTCACTCTAAGTCTAAGAGAACTAAACCCAGAGCAGTTGTCAAAGCAGTTTCTGCTGCTAGACCATTATATATATTCAGAAGGGATGAAGCATTCCAAAGGAGAAAGTTCTATCTAGGTCAAACGAAGAAAAGTTTCAATTTCAGTTCACTACGTTTGCTCATCACTTGCAAAGGCATGCTGACAGATGATTTCACTTGTTGAAACAAGCATCCAAGATACACAGCATCATTGCCTCTTATAATTCCTCCATCCAAGGAAATTGCACCATCTTTTAGGTCAAATGTTTGAAGCCTGAAGATTTGTATTGATATTGTTAAAGTCATAGAACAAGAAAGCAGATGAGTTACTGAGAAAGATATTCAATCTTGAAGAACAGAAGTGTTTGAAAGATCTTCACAATCCATAATTTAATTCAGAAACATGTTGAAAAGGATTCACATGTTTAGGGGAGGATTGTTGGGAATTAAATATTCAAGAAGTTTAATATCGGGTTCTACTCAAAGAAATACTCTAAGTATGATTCTACTGCTAGAGCATTTTGTTTCTGCTGCTAGTATTTGATTCTGCTGCTAGCGTTAAACATTCTGCTGCTGAAGGATTCTGCTGCTAGCGTTAAACATTCTGCTGCTGAAGGATTTTGCTGCTAGCATTAACATTGCTGCTGGTAATTAACTTTCTGCTGCTGAGCGGATAAGTATGAAAAGATATTATGTGTATTAAAGTCAACAATATACGGTAGATAATATCTTACCCCATGAGATCAGTCATAATGTTATATTCACAGAACAAGTTGTAAACATAGATACAAGTTGTATCTTAATGACTGACACTCTCAAAGCAAGCATTCGATAAGACTTATCAATATTGTAAAGATCTTTCTTGTGATATAAAAGAAAGATCTTATACTAGTGATATTAAGTGTCTAACAAAGTGTTTAGATAATAACTCTCAAGAACATAGAACAAATATCACAAGAAATAGAAACATAAGATTCAAGGTTGTAACCCTAGTGATAACTCAAGATCACTCGTATTATTATCTTAATAATATTGAATCGTTTGGTGATAAGCTTTTATTGTTCATTGTCATATAACAAACAAAACTGTTCCATTTCCATAACTATAATAACCTTCTAAGTGTGATTAAGTAAATTCCGCATACTTAATCATATTCACTCAGTATATCATATACGCAAAGTACAAAAGGTTTAACCACCTCAACAGTGTATCGATTCCTAACAAGTGGTATCAGAGCAAATCTGATATTATTGATTTAGAAGAAGAAGAAATAGAAATGGATGCACAAGATACTGCTACAAATGTTGCTGCAAAGTTGTCCATGATCAAACAGAAGGAGTTTGAGTTATGGAGGTTGAGAATTGAGCAATATTTCATGGTCCAAGATTATGCTCTTTGGGATATCATTCTGTATGGTGATTCATTTACACTAGGTTATACAGATATTATTCTTGAAGGCAAAACTGAAAGAAAAAGGAATACTGGACCATCTAACAATGATGAAAAGATACAGAAAAGGAATGATCAAAAGGCAAGAAACTTATTGCTTCTGACCATTCCTGGTGAACAAATGCTATCTTTTAGAAAGTATCCAGATGCAAAAACTCTTTTTGAAGAGATTTGTGCATGGTTTGGTGGTAATGAAACTACCAAGAAAACACAGAAGACATTGCTAAAACAACAACTTGAAAACTTTAGTTCAAATAGCAATGAATCACTTGATAAGCTGTTCTCAAGATTGCATAAGCTTTTCAATCAGTTAGCTGTGTTGGGCGTTGAGATAGCCAAGGAAGATCTCAACATGAAGTTTTTGAGAAGCCTACCTAATGACTTCCATACTCATGTAGTTGTCTGGATGAACAAACCAGACATTGAAGTCATGAAACTCAATGATTTGCTCAATAACTTCAAAATTGTTGAACAAAGTCTAAAGAAGTCTAGAATCTATAGTACTAGTTCTGGGAATGTGGCACTCTTGTCATCTCCTAGTATTAGTAAGTCAGATGAGGTAGATGAAGAAGTAGGTGTTTCTACTGCTATCTATGGTGGTCCTTCTACTAGTACACAAAAGAATGTTGCAGGACTTGGAGATCCGGCATTCTATGTATTCATGTCTAGTCAAACTAGTGGTTCTCCTCTAACTCATGAAGATCTTGATCAGTTAGATGATAATGATTTGGAAGAGATGGACATCAAATGGCAGGTTGCTTTACATAGCATGAGGGCTAAGAAGTTCTGGCAGAGAACTGGTAAGCAGATTACCATTGATGGTAATGAAACTGCTGGGTTTGATATGAAGAAAGTAGAGTGTTTCAACTGTCACAGGTTAGGACACTTTGCTAAAGAATGTAGAAACCCAAGGAAGCAGGACAATAGAAGCACATGGTATAGGCAAGAGAAGAAGAAGGAAATCACAGTTGAAGAACCAAGGGCTATGCTTGCCATAGATGGTATCAACTATGATTGGAGCTTCATGGCTGATGAAGTGGAAGCACCAACAAATGCTGCACTTATGGCCACTGAGACTGCTCTAATGGCCTTTTCTGATTCAGAGGTAAATTCCATAATTAAATGTACTGAATCATGCTCTGTTCTTAAAGCTTATGAAGATCTTAAAAAGTGATTTGATGCTCAACTAGAACAATTATATGATGCATTAGCCAACTTAGGTAATCATAAAAGACGTATATCTGTTGTTGAAAAACAACTCGTACATTATCAAGAAAATGAGTCTAAGTTTGCTGATGACATGAATGCTCTTCAAAGAAAAATAGATTTTCAAGCTGAAATAATTTGTTCAGAAAGAGCATCATTAGCTAAAGCCCTAAATAACAGTGAAAATGTTAAGATAACAGTTGATGCTTTAGCTTATGCCTCAGAGGGAATGAATAAGGTTTGGGAAGCTCAAGTAATCAATAAAGCTAAGTCTAGTTTAGGATACAAATCTGTTTCTCCACCATACAGAGGTGTTCCTTCACCTCAAGGTATTGACCTAGCACACACAGGTTTTGATGAGTTTCAAGAACCAATTATGGAATATGGTTCTAAGTCTACTGAGGGTCCTAAGATAGAAAAAGTAAGTGAGAGTTTAAATAAAACTTCACTTCTTCAGGACAAGGTGTCCTTTGTTAAGAAAGGAGATGTTATAGTTGTTGAGGATTGTACAACTGATAGTGATGAAGATGAACAGGTTATGTCTAAACCTGAAGTAGTTAAGAAAGCAGGAACAAGGGTTCCTAAAGTGATCAAAAAGGATACTGCTAAGCCTAGTTCAAACATTAAACATTTTAGGCAACCAGTTAAATATTGTGAACAATATAGATCCACTAGCAAGCCCAAAGGTAACCAAAGAAATTGGAATGACCTCAAGTCTAACCAATTAAGTGATGACTTTTTCTTTTATAATAAAGCTTGTTACACATGTGGTAGTTTTGATCATCTTGCAGCTTTCTATAACAAATGGGTATCTGGGTATGAAGACAATAGGGTGAACTTCAAAAGGCAAACTCCTCAACCTCACCTTCACTCTAAGTCTAAGAGAACTAAACCCAGAGCAGTTGTCAAAGCAGTTTCTGCTGCTAGACCATTATATATATTCAGAAGGGATGAAGCATTCCAAAGGAGAAAGTTCTATCTAGGTCAAACGAAGAAAAGTTTCAATTTCAGTTCACTACGTTTGCTCATCACTTGCAAAGGCATGCTGACAGATGATTTCACTTGTTGAAACAAGCATCCAAGATACACAGCATCATTGCCTCTTATAATTCCTCCATCCAAGGAAATAGCACCATCTTTTAGGTCAAATGTTTGAAGCCTGAAGATGTGTATTGATATTGTTAAAGTCAAAGAACAAGAAAGCAGATGAGTTACTGAGAAAGATATTCAATCTTGAAGAACAGAAGTGTTTGAAAGATCTTCACAATCCATAATTTAATTCAGAAACATGTTGAAAAGGATTCACATGTTTAGGGGAGGATTGTTGGGAATTATATATTCAAGAAGTTTAATATCGGGTTCTACTCAAAGAAATACTCTAAGTATGATTCTACTGCTAGAGCATTTTGTTTCTGCTGCTAGTATTTGATTCTGCTGCTAGCGTTAAACATTCTGCTGCTGAAGGATTCTGCTGCTAGCGTTAAACATTCTGCTGCTGAAGGATTCTGCTGCTAGCGTTAACATTGCTGCTGGTAATTAACTTTCTCCTGCTGAGCGGATAAGTATGAAAAGATATTATGTGTATTAAAGTCAACAATATACGGTAGATAATATCTTACCCCATGAGATCAGTCATAATGTTATATTCACTGAACAAGTTGTAAACATAGATACAAGTTGTATCTTAATGACTGACACTCTCAAAGCAAGCGTTCGATAAGACTTATCAATATCGTAAAGATCTTTCTTGTGATATAAAAGAAAGATCTTAGACTAGTGATATTAAGTGTCTAACAAAGTGTTTAGATAATAACTCTAAAGAAGATAGAACAAATATCACAAGAAACAGAAACATAAGATTCAAGGTTGTAACCCTAGTGATAACTCAAGATCACTCGTATTATTATCTTAATAATATTGAATCATTTGGTGATAAGCTTTTATTGTTCATTGTCATATAACAACAAAATTGTTCCATTTCCATAACTATAATAACCTTCTAAGTGTGATTAAGTAAATTCCGCATACTTAATCATATTCTCTCAATATATCATATACACAAAGTACAAAAGGTTTAACCACCTTAACAGTGTATCGAATCCTAACACTGACTAACAAAGTTTTCCAAATATCTTTTGCCGTATTACACATGAAAATTGTTTCAAATTCCTTTTTAGGCAAAGCATTATAAATCATCATTTTAGCCTCATCATTCTTGGCTAATTTTCTTTTTAAGTTCATCACTTTGTTTGTTATAAGGAACTATTTCATCTCTTTTAGTTTCCCGATTCTTCTGAATTGGTTGAAAGTCACCCTCGGTAATAATATGCCAAAGATCAATGTCTTTTGATTTTACATACGTTTCGAATCTTGTTTTCCAATATATGAAATGACGGTTTCGAAAAGTTGTGGTATTTCCATAGATTTCCCTTCTAGATATTTGTCGAAATCCATTGATCGATTCAAGTTTTAAAATACAATTTACTTTAAAATCTTGACTGACGTGGCTGCTGATACCAATTGTGGAAAACTAGTAGGGGGGTTGAATAGTTTTACCGGTTTTTAAATCTTTTCAAAAAAACTTTACTATTGAAAATCTTTGATTCGAATCTTATGCGTAATCAATCAACACCAATATGAAAACTAAATTAAACTATCTAATGTATATAATGAAAGTAAGGAAAAGACATGGAAAGATCAAACCGGGACAAAGAGATTTATAGTGGTTCAGTCACGAAGCTCTTCTTCGTCCTACTCCACTCCCCGAGTACCAAACTCGAGTGTTTCATGAACTGTGTCAACAAACCTCCCTTCAGGCAGAGAAAATCGTACAACGTCGCTTATCCTATTTTATAACACTAAGTTAAATGTCGAGTGCTAATCTTAGCTAGCACCAATCTACCACGATGCACTTGATCCTTTCTACTTCACACAATCAACACCCTTGACTCGATCTACCCGATCTACCCTTGATCCACTTGATCAATACACTAGCCCACAAGCTACAAGAGATCTCCAAGATTTCGACAAGATCACAATGACCAACCCTCACTTGACTCAATCTACCTTATCTATCTTTGATCAACTTGATCAACACACTAGCTCACAAGCTACAAGAGATATTCAATATCTCTATAAGATCACAATGATCTTCTCTCACAAACTCTCAAAAGAAAAATGACCTTGATGTATACAAAGATACAACAAGTACGTAACAAGTGTTACAAGTGCTCTAACTACAACTACAACACTTTGTATATTCTTGGACACCTTGTGTTCTTCTCTTGCACTTCAAGAGGAATGAAGAGGATCGCTTGGTTGGATGATTGGATCACTCTAAAAACAAAAGAAAACTAAACTAAATGATCAAGAAGAAAAGATGTGATGAGAGTAT
Organism: Artemisia tridentata subsp. tridentata; assembly: GCA_021014915.2. Classification (NCBI taxonomy): domain Eukaryota; kingdom Viridiplantae; phylum Streptophyta; class Magnoliopsida; order Asterales; family Asteraceae; genus Artemisia; species Artemisia tridentata. The sequence goes on along the minus strand of CP139501.1, from coordinate 70,261,384 downwards.
TGAACTCAGAAAGTTCTGTTTGAAAAAGGATGCCAAAAAACTGAGAATAGGGCTGGTATTTATAGGCAGAGAAAATCTAGTCATTATGTGGAAACGGTACTACTAAAGTTCACATGACACCACTAAATTTAGTTGTACCATGCTCGAAAAACGCTCCTCTTTTTGGCTTTTGTGGTGAAAGTTTATTTGGGGAAGTTTGGAGTGATTTTGAGGGGAAAAGTGTACCGCTTTTAAGGGGTCATTTAAGCCCTAAATCGTATTTATTTGATCAAATATCGCCCTAAATCGTTCCTTTTGTCATTTTAGGTACTTTTGAGGAGAAATCTGGAAAAGGAGGCATTTTGGACGTTTTTGGAGCATAAAAGTGAAGAAAACGACAAAGTCTCAAAAATCGGCTGAATGTTACCTTTGACGGCGTCACAATTAACTCTGGACGGCGTCATGCTTTGGCAAGAAAAAGTGGACGTAAAATTTACTCATGATAGGCCAGTGAAAATAGCATGTGAATTCTGACGGCGTCACGCTTTAACTTGATCAAGGGCGTCACGGCTTAAATCATAAGGGGACGGCGTCACGTTCACGAGCTGACGGCGTCAAGCCTTGATAAGCCAGAATGGATTTTTGAAGAGCTAAAGAGGGACGGCGTCAAGAAGGTCATCCGGGAACCCTAGAAGCGGTGAGGTGACGGCGTCACACTCCATAAGGTGACGCCGTCAGATCCAAAAATCTATATATAGTTTTCTAATTTTTTGTCATTAAGGAGAGCTTAGTGTTTGGAATTTTGGGAGAAAACCCTAAGACGAATTCAGCTTCTTTTTCAAGGCTTTTTGCCTTGAGATCTTCCATGTTACATTGAAGATAAGTTATCAATTAATCATTCAATATGTCTATGTGTTGTTTGATTTTATCTTATTCTTGTCTTTTGATTAACATGTTAGGCTAAATTTATCTTGTGTTTGCTTAGATCTAATGAAACCTAGCTATTGATTATTGGTTGTTAGTGTGTTATTAGTTGCATTGGATGATTGTTTATCTATGTTAGGCTTAAGAAAACTGGCTAACTTCCTATTCGGTAACTTGCTTGAACGTCTTAAGAAACATGAACCAAATGCGTACTAAAGGTTTTTATGGTTGTATTTAATGCACAAGCGAATTCTAGTGATCCCATGTTAGGAGCTTCCTAGCCGGCTCGACATAGGAGTGAAGTAGGAGCTTGTAGAGTTGGGGAAGTAAGTACGCCACCCCACGAATGGTATTAAGGAATACACCCGTCATCCACGCGACTAATACACACTAATTAACCGGTAAAAGATAGTTAGGGAGTAAGGAAATCTAAGTAAACACATTTCTCTACACATAAGTTTCTCACCAAATTTTCATTTTTAGTTATTTATTTTATTTGCATTCGTAGTAATTTGGGTTAGTTGACTAGCAACTAATTCCGCCCACTCCTTCAAAACTGAGATTTTACTTGCTTTCATAAAAAATTATAAAAACATAAAAAAGAATCTTCCTCAACCCTTAGACCTATTAGAGTAGCTTTTCATACCTAACGAACACTATTCCCTGTGGAGAACGATCAATCCCCCGTACTTACCACTACACTATACTACATCGGTCAGGTACACTGCCTGGTGGGGTTGTAAGCCTCTTGAGATCCCTCGAGAGGTAAAACCTGTTGTAAGGTTACAAAACCACGCATCAAGTTTTTGGCGCCGCTGCCGGGGAATAGTTATTGTTTAGGTTGAATTTTTATTTTATTAGGTCTACTCACTAGATTCCTTTCTAGTGAGATCTTTATTTTTCTTTTTATTAGATTTCTTTAGTCTATCTTTTTCTTTGTGCCCTTTGTTTGTAAAACCATTTTCATTTGTCACCATGGCGGATGAAATTCCATTTAGATCATTAACCATAGAGGAACAATTACTTTACACGGATAGATTTGCTTCCTGTTGTTCCAATGAATTTTTAAGTGATCTTAGATATATACAAGAGGAGATGGGTATAAAGTTTGATAGGTTTGATGAATTATGTGCATGTGTGGCTTCTATTAAACAATCATTGTTAGGATCAACTCCTTTTAATAAGACCCTTTGGAAAAAATTTGAGGAAAGCCTCCTAACCGTGAACCATAAGTTTAATGAATTAATGGGTTCGTATACATCACAACTTGAGGAAACAATTGAGGAGGATTTAGCCGAACATGAGCATATTGAGCAAAAAGACCTAGGTTTTATGATCATTGACTTTGAATCTCAAGGAACACATGATGAATCCTTTAGGCAAATTGAACATAGTAATCATGTTATCGGGGAAGATTCTTATGAATCGGACATAGAACTTGAAATGGCTAGAGAAGGATTTGAGATACTTAGGAACATGTTTTGGTTAGATTCTACTAAAACACATGATGTGGATATAATTGATATAGAGACAAGGAAGGATGAGGTAAATAACACAAACCTACAAAGTACCCCACAAGTCCTACCATCATTCGATGCATACACACCGCCCGTGACTTACCCGGAAAAAGTAGAAGAGACTATAGGAACCCCAATAGAAGTAGAACCTTTGGAAGAAACAAAACTAGAAGAAATAGGTTTGAATACTTGTAGTCATAACCTTTCTTTTAGTTCTATGGAAGTTCCTAGTTTTGATGAACCGGAGCCTAAACCAAAACCGTTACCTAATCTTCCATCCTTAGATGTGAACTTAGGAATTGAATTAGGTCCCGATCCACCCATCAAACCATGTAGTCCGGGTAATGTTAAGATTAAGGTAGTAGACTCTAGGCCTTGTAGAGAGGAAGCTAACATAGGAGTGAACCATGACCTTACATACTTACATCACCCATTTATGATTGATCACAAGAAACATTATGGGTTTAAACCGGGTTTATTAGGTCAAAGTGGATTCTTAACTTGGAGTCTCTCGAAGTTGATAGAAGATGATAGGATCACTAACCCAATTGAATTAGGTAAGGTTATGATGATAGGATCCCGCACCTTTGAGCATATAATTCACCCGTCACTCTTTCCTCACGTGGCATATTTCCACCCTAAGGGTGTGTATCGCTACTTTCACCCACACTTAATCCTAAGTGTAGGGAAAACCTCCCCTATTTCCGTTAAATAAGGGTAGAGTCAGGCTCGTGACTCGAACAAAAACAAGCGCTTCTTGGGAGGCAACCCAAGCTTTATTTGCTTTGTGTGTTTATTTATTTGTTTGTTTGATTTTATTTGCTTCCGTATGTATGTTTAATTTTTATTATTATTGATTCATGTTCGAAACTAAATTGTGAAAATGCTTTATCTTGTTTTTAACTTCGTCTTAACTACATATAAAGGTATTTTGCAAAAGATAAGTGTAAGGGAAATCTAAATCGGTTTATTAGAACAAATGAACATGAATCGTAATAATATTAAATTAACATACATATTAGTATTTGTTTGAGTCAAATGCTTGTATCGAGTCATAATGATGTTTTGCAGGATTTCCAGGAAGTAAGGTAAAGGTTTTTCCAGAAATTTTCCGGAAACTTAAAATGAAAATTTTGTCAGGTCATTTCTGACGGCGTCAGGGTTTATAACCTGACGGCGTCAGATTTAATTTTCAGAAATTTTTGAAAGTTTTGTTTTCATAAAAAGTTTTTATTAAAATCTCCAACTTATAATCTCCAGGAATCTGCAAAGTTATCATTCCACAAGCATTATATCCTTATATATAGATTTTATCCCGCCGATGTTATGCAGGTTTTCGTGTTTGTTTTCTCAGGTTTAACAGGTTATTTTGGACAAGAAAATGTTTTGAATCAAGCTTATGGCGATGCATTAGTCATGGAGCTTCAACATTACTTTGGAAGAAGATTTAACCGTGTTACTTCATTATCCACCGAGCGAATCAGGGGAGTATTTGATTTCATTCTTTTACTTTATGCTTTTACATCTTGTTATTTGAACATTGGGGACAATGTTCATCTTAAGTGTAAGGGGAGGGTAAAAGTACGATTAAGAGAATGCTATTACGCTTGATTTTTGTTTGTTTAATAGTAGATGTGTAATAAAACTGAGATAAATACCTGTTAGGGTAATTTTAGTGCCAAATTTAAAATTTTTTACAACATATAGGAGTGAAACTTTGATCTTAATGAGCGTCTCACGGATAGGAGTTATATGACTAGCACAAAAACCGTACCACTAAAAAATTTTCCACCCCCAAATATGTGAGGTTCGCCCCTAGAATTGGTAGGAAAAGCATTTTGCTATGATGTGTGTACCGGTAGCACTTAGATTCTAGAACTTGCGTTAGGACCATTCCAAGGCCACAAGTGAGACTACATTCGTGTAGTTAGATTTACTACATGATAAGAGGCATTAGGATTAACCCATTGTTTTACACCTGTGTTTTTGTTATAATTACATTGGCTACATTGGTCAAGTAATTCTCCCACACCCTTTGCGTTGTACTCATTTTTAGTACACGATACCCCTTGTACACCCCTCAGAGCCTATCTTTTCGTTTCGACCTTTAAGCATTTTACTTAAAGGAAGAATTTGTTACACCCCACTAAAATGTACACCCAAATCGCCTTAGCCTACCTTGTATGCACTCATTTTTAGTGCATTATTGTTACAACATTTGTTTAAACCCAAGTTAATTATCTAGTTGATTACATGGTTGCTAAGTCGAGTCATATCCTTGTACATATTGTTTTGGGACGATTGGGACTCATGGGTAAAGTACTAGTGTAATGGAGTAATGGGGAAGAACATCATTTATTACCCCCATATGTGCTAAATGTTTTAAAAGTACTCCAAGATTTTCAATTATCTTAATTCGAGTCATTAGATTAGTATTTGTAAAGTTATGTAAAAGTTCAAGTGTAAGGGGAATGCAATGCCCCTATGATGTATTATTTTGGATGGTAGGGCAAAAGTGTATGGAAAAAAAAAAAAAAAAAAAAAAAAAAAAATCGAAAAAATCAAGAAAAACACAAAAAAATGAGAAAATGAAAAATAGAAAAAACATACGGACTACCATCCCGTTTCATTTTATGTTTATTTTATGTTTTTGTTATTTTGTTTTTAGCTTAAGATCGAGTCTAGTCTTGGCTTAGCAACATTGTATAGTACATGTAATTAATCAAGATCTTTAACTAGCCACCAGTAAAATATCCCTTATCCAACAAAACCGTGTTTTCCTTTTCCCTACACCTAACGTTATAACCCATTTAAAAGCCCTCTTTGATAGTTTATCTTAGGTGCTTATGCCTAGTGGAGGAGGTTTTCGATCCTTTCCCAAGCCTATGGTAATCTATTTGCTATGACAGGTAGTGAGAGATATTATCCGTTTTCATTTATGAGATTTATTTTGATGACACTTGAGAGATGTGAGTATCTAAACACTACTTGTGAGGTGCTAGTATATAATCTCCGTGCTTATTATGATTGAAGTGGAACGAATATTTGTTGTAATTACTTTTATGTTTGCATTAAATGACCCCTAACTTGTATTTTGATTATAATAAAAGCGCATTTGCTTGAGGACAAGCAAATCTCAAGTGTAAGGGTATTTGATGAAGCGAAAAGTGTACCGCTTTTAAGGGGTCATTTAAGCCCTAAATCGTATTTATTTGATCAAATATCGCCCTAAATCGTTCCTTTTGTCATTTTAGGTACTTTTGAGGAGAAATCTGGAAAAGGAGGCATTTTGGACGTTTTTGGAGCATAAAAGTGAAGAAAACGACAAAGTCTCAAAAATCGGCTGAATGTTACCTTTGACGGCGTCACAATTAACTCTGGACGGCGTCATGCTTTGGCAAGAAAAAGTGGACGTAAAATTTACTCATGATAGGCCAGTGAAAATAGCATGTGAATTCTGACGGCGTCACGCTTTAACTTGATCAAGGGCGTCACGGCTTAAATCATAAGGGGACGGCGTCACGTTCACGAGCTGACGGCGTCAAGCCTTGATAAGCCAGAATGGATTTTTGAAGAGCTAAAGAGGGACGGCGTCAAGAAGGTCATCCGGGAACCCTAGAAGCGGCGAGGTGACGGCGTCACACTCCATAAGGTGACGCCGTCAGATCCAAAAATCTATATATAGTTTTCTAATTTTTTGTCATTAAGGAGAGCTTAGTGTGTGGAATTTTGGGAGAAAACCCTAAGACGAATTCAGCTTCTTTTTCAAGGCTTTTTGCCTTGAGATCTTCCATGTTACATTGAAGATAAGTTATCAATTAATCATTCAATATGTCTATGTGTTGTTTGATTTTATCTTATTCTTGTCTTTTGATTAACATGTTAGGCTAAATTTATCTTGTGTTTGCTTAGATCTAATGAAACCTAGCTATTGATTATTGGTTGTTAGTGTGTTATTAGTTGCATTGGATGATTGTTTATCTATGTTAGGCTTAAGAAAACTGGCTAACTTCCTATTCGGTAACTTGCTTGAACGTCTTAAGAAACATGAACCAAATGCGTACTAAAGGTTTTTATGGTTGTATTTAATGCACAAGCGAATTCTAGTGATCCCATGTTAGGAGCTTCCTAGCCGGCTCGACATAGGAGTGAAGTAGGAGCTTGTAGAGTTGGGGAAGTAAGTACGCCACCCCACGAATGGTATTAAGGAATACACCCGTCATCCACGCGACTAATACACACTAATTAACCGGTAAAAGATAGTTAGGGAGTAAGGAAATCTAAGTAAACACATTTCTCTACACATAAGTTTCTCACCAAATTTTCATTTTCAGTTATTTATTTTATTTGCATTCGTAGTAATTTGGGTTAGTTGACTGTCAACTAATTCCGCCCACTCCTTCAAAACCGAGATTTTACTTGCTTTCATAAAAAATTATAAAAACATAAAAAAGAATCTTCCTCAACCCTTAGACCTATTAGAGTAGCTTTTCATACCTAACGAACACTATTCCCTGTGGAGAACGATCAATCCCCCGTACTTACCACTACACTATACTACATCGGTCAGGTACACTGCCTGGTGGGGTTGTAAGCCTCTTGAGATCCCTCGAGAGGTAAAACCTGTTGTAAGGTTACAAAACCACGCATCATGGAGCTGATTTTGAGGGGAAAATAGCTGTTATGTTATTTGAACTTATTTTTCCAATGAAACATTTCTTAATTATTCAAAAATAACTTGTAAGGTGTATTTTTGAAAAAATGTTTTGTCACATTAAAAAATGTGAGGTCTTAACCACAAATTCACTTCTTTGATCATTTGTCAAGTTGTAAATTTGTTTGTTCTTACCAAGAGTGATTAACGTAGAAATGGTATCTTTGGACTAAAAACTTGTTTACGTTAATTTTAACGTAAAGTGTTTTAACATTTTGTCATCCTCAAAACGTGAAGATATCGAAACGTATAAATAACGTTTTTAGAACATTATTTACATCAACAAAAATCAATCATAAAGCACAATCAACCAATTCAAGACTTAGTTTATTTAACAAGTTTGATCCGCGGTAGTTTCACAAATTTATCAACAATTACAGAAGTTTCTTTGCAAAATCAAGCTATTAATGAAATGGTCAATACAATAGATAATCATCCATAGAAAAAACGATTATAACTAGTTGATTGATAATAACCCTTTCGACCTATGAAATCACCAACAACTAATCAAACTTTATAGGCAAATGTTACAAAAACTCAAGCACAATTGGTTCTTTAACCAAGCATGAAATTGATCAAAACCATAATTTAACACAAGAAATCCTCGTATGATAAACACTTTCTCTAGCACTTGAGAACTTCTTCTTGAATTAGAAGAGATTCCTTGGTGTTTTGGGAGTGAAATATTTAATTGATCTCCTATCCCTATTGTGTAAGGGAGGAGAGTTTATGTATGAAATGATATTATGTGAATATCCTATCTATAACTATTGAAGAAGGTTGTATATATGCTTGTAGGAGAATGAGAAGTAAACTTGGCCTCCAAGTGTCATAAAGGTGCAGGCACAATGAGTAATTAGGAGTATAGGATCGGCCATGAGGTTAACAGAACTTAAAATCCACTTTAATGCAACTTTCCAATTCACTTTGTATTAGCAGCACATGGCCAAAACTTCAGCCAGGCAGTTGAAATGCTTTTGTTTGGTCTCAACCTGTGGCTGGAATTTCAACTTGCAGCTGGAACTTCAGCGTTAGGTTAATGATGTGTGCCAACTTTTTTGCGCCTTTTCCTTTTCTTAATTAGCTTTGTTCGTTACGCGATTGTGATTCCTCCTTTCTTCTAATCAACTATTGATCCTTTCTTCATGCTCAATAATAATTAACACTTGAGTCTTTATCTTTGAAGGTCTTCCCGAGGTCTTCACTATGGACGGAATCTTCCTTTATGCATATACTCTTGTTTTGTCGACTTTTCTTCGTCGTTTCCATTATTTCCCTCGATTTAGTTGTACCTGAACCTGAATATATCTTTTGTACCTTTTAAGCACAAAATGTTCAAAAATACAACCAAATAATAGCACAAACATACAAATGACGCGACTAAAATATGTACAAAATGAGCGTTATCATCCGTACAATGCAAAAAAATGGAGTCATAGAAAGAAGAAACAATACGTTGTTAGAAGCTACTAGCATGATGTTGATTTTCTCAAATGCACCACAGTTTTATCGGCATATGCAGTTAATACCGCGTGTTATACCCAAACTATTCCCTCATCCATCCAAGATTCAACAAAATTCTTATGAGCTCCTCAACAACCGCAAACCAGATATCTCTTTGGCGCTTTGTGTTACCCGTTGAATGACCGAGAAAATCTTGGAAAGCTAAAGGCGAAGGGGAATATTGGTATCTTTATTGGATATGCTGAAAACTTGAGGGCTTCAAGAGTGTATAACTGAAGGAAAAAGATCATAATGGATATGATGAACATAAAGTTTGATGATATATCGGCGATGCCTTCTGAACGACTCATGTAAGAACCCGCACTAAACCCATTGACTTCTGAACACCTCAGTTCAAGACTCGTGCCTAACCCTGCTCGATCAACAACACGAATCATTACACCAACAGAGCGTGACTTGAGTATTCTGTTTGAGTCGATGTATGATGAGTACTTCGTAAATAAAAAACGCGATGCTCCCATAACAAATTCCGCTGCACCTATGACTCAAAATCAGCAGACACAAGCTGCATCTACAACCGTTGAACCTGAAAAACCATCATCGATAACAACAAATACATCTACCACAACTACAGATATTGCAAGTACCTCACGTAATGTTGATAATAAGCAAATCACACCGGTTGAAGAATAAATAGCTCAAAATGGAGATGATGTAGAGTTGGAAGAAGAAGTATTTGTTAATCCGTTCGGCACACCACCGTCGATAGAGTCAATCGAATCATCTATCAGATACAAAGATCCATCCAACATGCATACATTCTACAAAAGATACCCTTCAACATACTTGTGGACTAAAGATCACTCACTTGAACAATTACTAAACAATTAGCTACGGATCCAGAGGGGTGCATCTATGTACTAACTGTAATCTTAAAAGAGCCGAAAATATTCATGAAGCTATGGCTAAAAACAGTTGGATCGAGGCGATGGAGGAAGAGATCACACAGTTTGAAATACTGGGCATATTGGAACTAGTTGACAGACCCACTAACAAACTAGTCATTGGTTTGAAGTGGATCTAGAAGAACAAATTTGATGAATAAAAAGTTGTCATACAAAACAAAGCTCACCTCGTGGAAAAGGGTTGCAGACAAGAAGAAGGAATTGATTTCAAGGGGACATTCGCCCCAGTTGCTTGGATATAAGCAATAAAGATATTCTTGGTGTATGCGGCAGATAAGTCCTTCACCTTCTACCAAATGGACATGAAAACCACTTTTCTGAACGGAACTCTCAAGGAGGAAGTATACGTAAGCCAACCAAAAGGATTTGAAGATCGAGGACATCCTGTCCGTGTCTACAGATTGAAGAAGGTTTTTATGGCCTTAAACAAGAAGTAAGGGCATTGTATGACGAACTATCAAATTTCCTTCTAGCCAATCATTTCACCAAAAGTATCATTTACCCAACTTTTTTTATTAGAAGATACAGCGAAGACATTTTGCTATTACAGATTTACGTGGATGACATAATTTTTGGATCCACAAATCCTAAATTTACACGAAAAATTGCAAACTTAATGTCTAACAAATTTCAAATGTCGATGATGGGAACAATGAATTTTTTTTCTTGGATTACAAGTACATCAGTCCCCTCGTGGTATCTTCATTAACCAATCAAAGTATACCTTGGAAATTTTGAAAAAACATGGTATGGAAAATTGTTATAGCGTTGGTACACCACTTGCTATTTCACCAAAGCTAGCTGCTGATATACAAGGGTAACCTGTAACACCCTGCTAAAGCGGAAACACGGGATGTAACAAGTAAAGGCACAAGCACAAGATAATAGAACATGCCATCATTAATTAATTCAAATAGTACAACATTACAACATTGTTTTGGCCAACCTCGGCAAATAAAATAAGTTTGAAATCTTGAAAGATAATTTCTTGACAACTTAATGAAAGCAAAGATGACATGAGAAGACCCTTTATGGAAATGCCTTCATAAAAACGCTTATTGACGATCACCTGAAATGCATGAGAAAACGGGTCAACTATGAAAATTGTTGGTGAGTACACAGGTTTTATATAATAAGAAAATCTTTATCTTTAGAAAAAGTCTTCATGGCAAACATCCTGTTACAAGTCCCACCCATACAAGACTTGTAACTTACGATTTCACATACATTTCCATAATAAAAGTAAGTCCAAAGTCTATGCGAAAAAGTCCACAAGACAAAGATAATGTCAAACCACTCAGTTACATGTCCCGCCCATACAAGACTTGTAACCTGTGTTTTCACAAACCATTGCATAGAAGATAGTACATTTTATAGTCAAGCACATATGGTTAACAAGCTCACATTAAAACCACCATGTATATAATAAATCAAGGACGCTCCATCGACAGGGGAGACTTTATACTGCCGCTCCGTTCACACAGGGAGACTTTATTTTGCCGCTCCGTTCACATAGGGAGACTTTATATTGCCGCTCCGTTCACATAGGGAGACTTTATATTACCGCTCTGTTCACATAGGGAGACTTTATATTTAGTGCGTCCAACACATTAAGTTCAAAACAAGTCATATGTTCATAATTAGGTTCAAGAGTTAAAGTCAAGTTCAAGAGTTCAAAACAAGTTATAAGGTCAAGACAAGTCAAAAGAGTTCAAAATAAGTTAAAGGGTTCAAACCAAGTCATACAAGTTCAAGATAGTACAAGGATTCAAAATCAAGTCAAAGGGTTCGAATAATAGTGTTCATATAATAATAATCAATTTAGCTCAAGTATAAATCATGCATTCCACCCCAAAAATATAGTGAAAAATAGTAAAAGAGGGGTTGTGATTACTCACAGTAACGAAGTAGTGATGGCGATCGGAATATAAGTACGACGGAAAAAACATGAGAATCCTACGAGCAACCTAGGTATATGCGTGTCTTAGGTAAAAATAATGATACAATTATTTCTATATGCCATGTAAGTTGTAACCTCAATTATGCTTGGTACATAATGTTTAAATAATTCTCAAGGTTGAATTTGGCTTTTAAAATGATTTACAAGTATGAAATATATTCCTTACCCAATTTCAAGCTTTAAATTCTATTTTTAAACTTTAAGTCCAACATGAGTCATAAAGGTCTAAAATAAGTCCAAGGGTTAAATCTTTAGTCAAAAGGTTCAAATTATGTTTAAGGGTCCAAAATATATTAGGTGGTTCAAAATAAAAGCTCAAGGTCCAAATATACAAGTTATCAATCTTTTGCATCTTTTAATTCCAAAGCTGATGGAAATTTTATACACTTAGCCACTTTCAAAAATTCGTATCTCCCAAACCGTAAGTCTAAAAATCATGTTCTTTACATCCCTAGCTTCCTCCAAGTCCCTACTTTAATGAAAAAATAAGTTTACTCAAAAATATCCAAGTATAACCACTTTTTATAATTTTTGTTTACAAGTCAGTCCCAATGGTCATATTGACTGAGTTTTAGGTCTTGCCAAAAAGGCCATATCTTGAAATCTATAGACCCTATGAAGGTGAAATCAATTGGAGATGATAGACCTATTTCTCTAGATCAGGCTACATATTTTCTATTTAAAAAGTTATGCAATAAAACTTGAGTTTTGCCCCAAATGGGAACAGTAAATCAGATCTGACTGTTTTTGCCTCAAAAATCAAATCTTAATCGTCGGGTATCGTCACGGGAATCACCACCCGGGGAAATGACCAAAAAATATAGATCTACAACCACATATTTTTCCCTTAGGTCCAAAGTCTACTAATCAATACAGTTAGTTCCATTTTTACCCCTGATCAGAATACCATTTTGCATGTTTAGTCCTATTAGGGTTTTCTTGTAATTTAAAGTGTGTACCAAGTATAATCAAGCATAAACAACTTATGTAGCATATAAAACACATAATATGACATGAATATCAGTAGTGAAATGAATGAAAATAATGAGGGTTGGTTCCTTACAAGTGATGATGAACAAGAAAATCAAGAACAAGCTAGCACTAGTGGCCTTCAATCTTTGTAGTTTAACTTTAATATATTTAACACAAAAGTTTGGTGTTTTTGAGCTTGAGAACCCACGACCTAGAGGGAGTGAATGAGCAGATTTTGATGAGTTTGCATGAGAAAAGGAATAGTTTGGTGACTTGTTGGGACTTAGATCACTTATGGAAGGAATAAGGAACACATGTCCTCACTTTTGGACAAGTGTTGGGGTGTGTGGTATACATGGGCGGCAAACACATGGAATAAATAAGGAGGTGCAAATTTTTGTTATTAGTTTAAGTATTTAGTGTATTGTGTAGTGTAGGTTGCTCCCGGTACTCAAACGTAGGGTTTTTAAGACACGTAACGCATTACCGAGTAATGTAAAATTGCAAAACTTCTAAAAATATAAAAACTTGTTATCATGACCTATTTTATTATTTTAGATGAGTGGTGAGTTTATCGGGAGGTTTAAATTTAATAAACAAATCTAAAAACAAAGGTTTAGAACGCGTAAGACGTAAAATGTGCAAAGTTTATGTAATAATGGAAAAATAAAACTATGACTTTTGAAATATGTATAAAGTGAAATAAAAATGTCTAAAACATGTAGACCGAGCACAGTCTAGAGTCGGTTCCAGTTAATTGTTCATTTAATGATATATGCGGGCTAACCTCACAAGTTACTCTTAAAAGTCAATATCCGTGAAATTAAAATAATAAATGAAAGAAAGTGGTTAAATAATGACCCGAAAAATATGAATTGTTACAGTCTCCACCCGTTAAGGGAATTCAGTCCCTAAATTCAATTCATCTTATAGATGTACATTCTCGTGGCTAGATTTGATGAGGCAAACTTTTCCATTTTCGAGCGTAGCCCTCAAAAGACCTTTAGGTGTTCGATTCTAATTGAATCTCATAACTCGTCAAACAAGAACTGTCATGAGATTAAACTGAATCGATTTGGGTAACAACTTGACTCTTAGCTTGATTTTCGCAACTCAGCAAACAAGAACTGTCACTAGATCAAGCCAGGAGACAATTTGTCAGAAAGAAAGGATTCAACATCCTGGAACGTGGTCTTTTGAAAGATTTGCCCGATCTTGGAATTGCTTGAACCAATCAAATCAACAAATAGTGGTGGCTTAGATTAGCGAGAAGGCTAGAATTGCAACTAAGGCTTAGGACGGTAGGTCATACATTAATCAAGACTGCTCCGAACAAGGAAGACTTACAATTGGGGTGAGAAAATAGTTTTCGCACCAAAATCCGATGTTACTAATATAAAACGGTTGTAATTATGACAACTTCATCCGTATACGTCCTGCTGAGTGTGACGAGATAGACAGTTCAATTGTAAAAATCGAGTGACTAGATTTAAATGGAGTAAGCATTGTCCATTCTTGAGCAAAATCATTTAAAATATAGAGCTATGTAGCAACTTTTACTTAATCTCACAACTCATCAAACAAGAACTGTCATGAAATTAAGTTAGGAGTTGTTATAAAGCTTAACGTTTTTGAAAATTTAGTTAGAATTTGGGGGTTGCTCAAGAACGAACAGGTTGATATTTGTGGTATAAGTTAATGAGATTGGCGAATAAGGTCAAAGGTATTGTCAAAGTAAATGAGTAGTTTTGAGGAAAATCAATAAAGGTGATGGGGAGAAGTTCTGTCCAAAAGGTTAGATAAATAGGCTTATAAGGATGTTTTCAAAATATTTGGAGCGATAAAATAAATCAGTTCTAATATATGTAAGTAATTTTACTGGGTTAAGACATTTAGTAGACATCAAGTGTCTAGCGAGTAAGGAAGGATTAGGCGTTTCATCTCCGGTCTTCATTAAAAATTTTAAAAATAGTTTGCAAGAGATGCAGTATCCAAAAATTTGACTGTTTTTGCTGAAGTGGTCAATAGTCTGAAGAGAAATATATGATCCATAGATTTGAATGGGAAAATGACGGTACGCTAGCATAATGCTTGGAGCACAAGGATCATCACAATTAACGTCATGAACAATGCAAACAATGTTGTCGCTAAAGATGTATATCGCATCCTCTTGAATAATACTATATAGATTCCAACGGTCGTAAGGAACGGGAAGACGATGTTAAGTAAGTCGTTCTCAGGGGTTTAGAAGTTTCGATCCTGAGGATCTATCGCAAGTAAGGGCCTTGATAAGTAGGAGAATATAAGATGGTAGTCGGTGAAGGTTTGGAAGGACAATGGACAGTAACTAACGTAACCGAAACTGAGAAATGTACCAAGACTTATGATATTGAAATAGAACAAGGCATGTCATGACAAAAGTACTTAGTGCCTATCAAGCATAGTAAAAAAACATAGCATAACAAAACAAGGCAAGGATGACAGGAACAAGGTGTACTCAACTCTAAAGATAGATGTCTGCCTATCGGGTTTAATGCACAAGTACGAATGCAAATACAAGATGCACGCACACACGACCGATGCAATTTCAGGTGATTGTCCTTTTAAGATCCGACCAAACATGATCCGAGACTACTACTCCCATCATCGCATGATTCGTACTGAATTAGACATAGGTGATAAGGCTATGTATAATTAAGGAGTAACGATGCAATGCTCGGACTAGTCAACTCGTATGATGTTCGGCGTATTAATAAAAGTTTATTTTGGTTATAGTTGTGATTTTTATTTTAGAAAACCGGCACTCTATAACCTCAAGCTCTGATACCATTCTGTAACACCCCGCTAAAGCAGAAACACGAGACGTAACAAGTAAAGGCACAAGGACAAGATAATAGAACATGCCATCATTAATTAAGTCAAATAGTACAACATTACAACATTGTTTTGGCCAACATCGGCAAATAAAATAAGTTTGAAATCTTGAAAGATAATTTCTTGACAACTTAATGAAAGCAAAGATGACATGAGAAGACCCTTTATGCAAATGCCTTCATAAAAACGCTTATTGACGATCACCTAAAATGCATGAGAAAACGGGTCAACTATGAAAATAGTTGGTGAGTACACAAGTTTTATATAATAAGAAAATCTTTATCTTTAGAAAAAGTCTTCATGGCAAACATCCTGTCAACTCATCCTGTTACAAGTCCCGCCCATACAAGACTTGTAACATACGAGTTCACATACATTTCCATAATAAAACTAAGTCCAAATTCTATGAGAAAAAGTCCACATGGCAAAGATAATGTCAAACCACTCAGTTACATGTCCCGCCCATACAAGACTTGTAACCTGTGTTTTCACAAACCATTGCATAGAAGATAGTACATTTTATAGTCAAGCACATAAGGTTAACAAGCTCACATTAAAAGCACCATGGATATAATAAATCAAGGACACTCCGTCGACAGGGGAGACTTTATATTGCCGCTCCGTTCACATAGGGAGACTTTATATTGCACTTTGTTCACATAGGAAGACTTTATATTGCCGCTCCGTTCACATATGGAGACTTTATACTTAGTGCGTACAACACATTAAGTTCAAAACAAGTCATATGTTCATAATTAGGTTCAAGAGTTAAAGTCAAGTTCAAGAGTTCAAAACAAGTTATAAGGTCAAGACAAGTCAAAAGAGTTCAAAATAATTTAAAGGGTTCAAACTAAGTCATACAAGTTCAAAATAGTCCAAGGATTCAAAATCAAGTCAAAGGGTTCGAATAATAGTGTTCATATAATAATAATCAATTTAGCTCAAGTATAAATCATGCATTCCACCCCAAAAATATAGTGAAAAATAGTAAAAGAGGGGTTGTGATTACTCACAGTAACGAAGTAGTGATGGCGATCGGAATATAAGTACGACGGAAAAACCACGAGAATCCTACGAGCAACCTAGGTATATGCGTGTCTTAGCTAAAAATAATGATACAATTATTTCTATATGCCATGTAAGTTGTAACCTCAATTATGCTTGGTACATAATGTTTAAATAATTCTCAAGGTTGAATTTGGCTTTTAAAATGATTTACAAGTATGAAATATATTCCTTACCCAATTTCAAGTTTTTAATTCTATTTTTGACTTTAAGTCCAACATGAGTCATAAAGGTCTAAAATAAGTCCAAGGGTTAAATCTTTAGTCAAAAGGTTCAAATTATGTCTAAGGGTCCAAAATATATTAGGTGGTTCAAAATAAAAGCTCAAGGTCCAAATATACAAGTTATCAATCTCTTGCATCTTTTAATTCCAAAGCTGATGGAAATTTTATACACTTAGCCACTTTCAAAAATTCGTATCTCCCAAACGTAAGTCTAAAAATCATGTTCTTTACATCCCTAGCTTCCTCCAAGTCCCTACTTTACTGTAAAAATAAGTTTACTCAAAAATATCCAAGTATAACCACTTTTTATAATTTTTGTTTACAAGTCAGTCCCAATGGTCATATTGACTGAGTGTTAAGTCTTGCCAAAAAGGCCATATCTTGAAATTTATAGACCCTATCAAGGTGAAATCAATTGGAGATGATAGCCCTATTTCTCTAGATCAGGCTACATATTTGCTATTTAAAAATTTATGCTATAAAACTTGAGTTTTGACCCAAATGGAAACAGTACGTCAGATCTGACTGTTTTTGCCTCAAAAATCATATCTTAATCGTCGGGTATCGTCACGGGAATCACCACCCCGGGAAATGACCACAAAACATAGATCTACAACCACATATTTTTCCCTTAGGTCCAAAGTCTACTGATCAATACAGTTAATCCCGTTTTTACCCCTGATAAGAATACCATTTTGCATGTTTAGTCCTTTTAGGGTTTTCTTGTAATTTAAAGTGTGTACCAAGTATAATCAAGCATAAACAACTTATGTAGCCTATAAAACACATAACATGACATGAATATCAGTAGTGAAATGAATGAAAATAATGAGGGTTGGTTCCTTACAAGTGATGATGAACAAGAAAATCAAGAACAAGCTAGCACTAGTGGCCTTCAATCTTTATCGTTTAACTTTAATAGATTTAACACAAAAGTTCGGTGTTTTTGAGCTTGAGAATCCACGAACTAGGTGCATATTTTTGTGATTAGTTTAAGTATTTAGTGTATTGTGTAGTGTAGGTTGCTCCCGGTACTCAAACGTAGGGTTTTTAAGACATGTAACGCAATACCGGGTAACGTAAAATTGTAAAACTTCTAAAAATATAAAAACTTGTTATCATGACCTAATTTATTATTTTAGATGAGTGGTGAGTTCATCGGGAGGTTTAAATATAATAAACAAATCTAAAAACGAAGGTTTAGAACGTGTAAGACGTAAAATATGCAAAGTTTATGTAATAATGGAAAAATAAAACTATGACTTTTGAAATATGTATAAACTGAAATAAAAATGCCTAAAACATGTAGACCGAGCACAGTCTGGAGTCGGTTCCAGTTAATTATTCATTTAACGATATACGCGGGCTAACCTCACAAGTTACTCTTAAAGTCAATATCCACGAAATTAAAATAATAAATGAAAGAAAGTGGTTAAATAATGACCCGAAAAATATGAATTGTTACATAACCCGTCGATCAAATGAAAAATAGAAGTATGATTGGGTCTCTCAAGTATCTAACATCTAGCCAACCAGATATAATGTTTGCTGTTTGTTTATGTACATGGTTTCAAGAAAGGCCTAACGAGTCTGACCTCAAAGAGGTTAAACAGATCTTTCGGTATCTCAAAAGGACCATTCACTTGGAACTTTGGTATTTGAAGGACTCCGAAATTAAATTGATGACTTTTTCAGATGCTGATCATGCAGGATGCCAAGTCACAACAAATAGCACATCCGGCGGTATACAATTTCTTGGTGAGAAGCTTGTAAGTTGGTCGTCTAAGAAGCAGGGTTGCACAACTATGTCCATAGCCGAATATGAGTATGTGTCTTTAACTGCGTGTTGTATGCATGTTCTATCGATGCATACGCAGCTCACAGATTATGGATTTCTCTTTAACTAAATCCCAATTTATTACGATTCAAAGAGTGGCATAGCCATCTTGTGCGACCCAGTTCAGCATTCCTGCACCAAGCATATCGTAGTTTGCTACCACTTCATAAAAGAGCACGTAGAAAAGGGTACAATTGAGCTATATTTCATGAAGACCGATTACCATAATGCTTCAAGATCCTAGAGCCTGGTATGGAACTTTGGCTACCTACTTATTAGAGAATGGGTTTCATAGAGGCAAGATTTATCAGACCTTATTTATCAAAAAGAACAAAGGAGATATTTTGCTGGTTTAGGTCTATGTGGATGACATCATTTTTGGATCCACAAAGAAGGAGATGTGCATTGAATTTGAGAAGCTTATGCATAAAGTTTCAAATGAGTTCCATGGGATAACTCACTTTCTTTTTGGGGCTGCAACTGAAGGCATATTTATCAGTCAAGATAAATATGTAACTGAGATATTGAGGATGTTTCAGTTTACTGATGCAAAAGTAGCAAGTACACCTGTTGATCTAGAGAAACCTTTGCTCAAAGATTCAGATGGTGAAAATGTTGATGTACATACCTACAGGTCCATGATTGGGTCCTTGATGTACCTCACTTCATTAAGACCAGATATTATATTTGCTGTGTGTGCATGTGCAAGGTTTCAAGTCACTCCCAAAGCTTCCCATTTAGTTGATGCGAAGAGAATCTTTAGGTACCTCAATCGTCAACCTAAATTGGTCTATGGTATCCTAGAGAATTTCCTTTTGATCTGGTGGCATACTCAAACAGTGACTATGCTGGTGCTAGTTTGGATAGGAAATCACCAACAGGTGGATGTCAATTTCTAGGTTGCAGGCTGAAATCATGGCAATCCAACAAGCAGACTATTATGGTGACTTCTACAGCTGAAGCTGAGTATGTGGCTGCTGCTAGTTGATGTGGTAAAGTTCTAAGGTTTCAGAATCAGATGCTTGACTATGGGTACAACTTTATGAATACCATGATTTACATTGACAATAGCAGTACAATTTGTATAATTAAAAATCCAATTCAACACTCTAAAACAAAACACATAGAGATTAGGCATCATTTTATAAGAGACTGCAATGAGAAAAAGCTAGTTCAGGTTGTTAAAATTCATACTGATAACAATTTTGTAGATCTACTTACTAAGGCTTTTGATGTTGGAAGGTTTCAATACTTTGTTGCAAGTATTGGAATGCTTAATCCCTAAAAGTTTTTAATCTTGTTGTTTTTGTAAATGAAAATGGATTTGTACTGCTAGTTGTGTCAATTAGTACTGCTGTGTATAATTTGTACTGCTAGTGCAAATTAAGACTGTTGTGTTTGAACTGTTAGTCATACTTTATACTGCTATGAAGCAAATGCTTTGCATTTTGTTTTCTTGGTTTTGGACTAACATTTGTAGGTTATGGAGTTTGCAATGTGTGAGAAGCAAGTGGTGGAATGGTTGCTGACATAATTGATTGATGATGGACAGAATTTAGGGATCACTTGACAAAGGTTTTATACCTGAGTTGGGAGATTCTTTAAAATTTCTCTCTTGAAATCTGATTATGATATTTTTGCATATGATTTGATGGCATAGTTACTCAGATAGTAACTGATCTAACTCACTCTTTACCATTTTATAGTTTTATTAGTATAATGTGTTAGTCTAAGGACATCTGGTAAAGAGAACAGCAAGCAAAAGTGAATGTAACACATTTGTGTTAGAGGCAACAATTGCCACGAGCTGGAAACCCTGTCAAGAAAGCTCTTTGAATGAGTTTATCTGATTACAGGCAGTTATTTATAACTGAAATTATTGGTTCTCGCACAACCAGAGGTTGAATTAAACCAAAATTTGATTAAGTTTCTTCTTTACACTTAATCCTTTCAAAATGTTGGTATGCAGTATTGTTCTAAATAAAAATTGAGTTTATACTGCTGAGTAAAAGTTTTTCCAAAACTTAGTACTGCTAGGCCAAAGTTAGCACTTCTAGGCAAAACTTTGTACTCTTGGATAGCCGTTAATACTGTTGACTTATAACATCTTTTTGAATATAGCCGTTGAGAAAATTTTTGTCAATAACTTTACTTAAGGGTTTCCTAAATTGGATATTTTTACTTTTAATCTATTTTATTCACTTTCTTCAATGTAAACTTATCTTTTATTGAAGTCGGTCCAATAGAAACCCTAAGAAGTCTTATATAATATCTCAATTCGCTCTACTCAACCTACTTTCGTACTTATTAAATCAAATCCCAGCAGTTACATCCAACTTTTACTGACACTAATGGCCAGTTTAACCTTTGTCGACAAACATAACATGGTGGCATATTTGGAGAAAACAGAGGAGGGTGCTTACTTTCATCAGATAGTAGACTTTTTGAACACTACCCATATAAGGTATGCTTTAACTTTAAACCCTACTATCTATGTCTCCCAAATCAAGCAGTTTTGGCAGATTGTCACTGTCAATACTAATGAGAATGGAGACAAAAAGCTTAATGCAACAGTTGATGGCAAAACCATCACTCTTACTGAATCATCTGTTAGGAGGCATCTCCAACTAGCAGATGAAAATAGTATTGTATGTAGGTACAGTGTTGGTTTTTAACCACACAACAAATGGTAATCAATTCACCATGTCTAACAGACAAGAAAGAGTTCACTCACCATGAGGGTACGGCTCTGGTGTGATCATCAAATCCGTTTATAGCTGTAATAGTTTGCTCAAAACTATACGGTTCTCAACTCACCGATGTTTCATTACTAAGAGTTGAATGGTTTTCAATTTGCCATGGATTTTACTCCTTTTGGGGTTTCCAAAGAATTGGCTAGCCCACAAGTATATGGCTTGTGGTAAAGGCAGTGGAAAACCATATTTGGTAATCAATTCACCAAAGGTTATCTTCAACCTAAGAATTGGCTAAGCCTGAGCAAACGGCTACAGGTAAAGACAACTCAAATCCGTTTACAGTTGATGATTTACTAAAAATCATATGGTTATCAATGTACCATGGTCTTACATACCTAAACATTGGCTACTCCAGTAGTGATGGCTATTGGTAAAGAGACATCAAATCCATTAATTTTCAATGATTCACCTCTCACAGGAATTAACACACCTGGATGTGATGAGAATAGTATGAAACTTAAAAGTTTTAATGTACAAATAGTCATGGTTGCTGCTGCTGGTTTCCTTCTGTTGCTGCTGGATACTTGGACTTAAAGATAAAGGTTACTTGTTGCTGCTGGTCATAGTCTGGTTGCTGCGGGTTACTTTATTGTTGCTGCTGCAGATCAAGTTCAATCCTCTACCTCTGGACGTCAAAGATCTACCAAGAAACTTGAAGTTAACCTAGTCAAATTCAAGTTTAGGGGAGGATTGTTAGGAATTATTAGAATATATTTATTTTTCATTCCTGCTGGTAGTTATGGTTCCTGCTGTAGATGGTTCCTGCTGGTAGTTCATTTTGTTTCTGCTGTTTAGTTAGTCATTGCTGCGGGTTATCCCGTGTTTAGAATGTTTGTTAGAGTTATTTTTAGAAGAGATAGTGTATATCTCTTTACACGGTTTGTTATGAGCTGTATTAGGGTTTCTTAGTCTATAAAAGAAACATGCAGCTAGGGTTTATGTACTACGCTTAGCAAAAACATTATCATTAGTGAAATAAACGATCCATAGAGGATCAAAGTATTATAGTTATTCATTCTTCTTTAACTCTTGTGTTTAGTTTCCGCCTGAATACAAGTTTAATTCATAGAGATTCTCTTAGGCTGTTTGTGTTTACATAGACGGTCTACCAAGCTCATAAGATTTATCAAGGTGCACGATCCTACATTAGGTTTGTTATCTTATTTGGTCTAACTAGTACTTCTCAAATGATAAGATTGGGCGACTATGCCAGAGATAGTGGTTTGGATTGCCTCGTGAGATCTTAGGATTTTCGTTGCGTTATGAATCAACTTACTCTATATTTCTAGTCCTTGTTTGTAGTTCCGTAATCCTTTCATTGTTTTCTTATGTCATGGAATCCTCCTCGTAGATGGAAAGTCTTTCCTAGAAAGGTCAATGGTAAAAATCCAACTTAACAGTTGAGTGAGTGACAAGTGGTGTAGGTATCTAGAGAGGGTTTAACAAAAGGGATGTTTATGAACAATTTATTTGGTTACAAAGCTTTGCTTCTTGATGTTTTGAATGAAGATTGTTTTAAGAATTTTGAAAAGATGATTGTTTCCTTCATGGCATAATCCTTCCTTAATTAGACATAGGTGATCAGGCTATGTATAATTGAGGACTAATGACGCGATGCTCGGTTTAGCCAAAGTAGTATTATGTTTCTCAAAAGTTTTAGATGGTGTTCAACGTGTTGTTTTGTAAAATGGTAGCCTAAACATTTTTTTATTTTATTTTTTTTGTAAGAAGAAAAATCGGTTCGCATAATATGGTAGTAAATAGTTGGTAGAATGACAGAAAATCAATTTATAAGGTGGTAGTAATATAAGTTGTTTTAAAATTTTCTGAAATAATTTCCTAGAATGGTAGTAAAATAGCTTGGTGTAAAATTATGTGGAATACTTTTATAAAGTGGTAGTAAAATAGTTTGTAATAAAATTTGTTGAATGGGCTATAGGTTGTGTGGGAGAATATTACGGAATGGTAATAGTCTGTAGTCAAAGATGAAATTTTCCTAATCCCTAATAGGATAGCGGTATGGCGTTGCGAAACGGCTAGAAATAAGGTAAATGGAATAGAAAATGTAATAGACGAAGGTTGTGAGTATCGTGTATATAATAAAAGATAGAGATTACATCAGATAAAAAGTTACTTGTTACAACTAGGTTACGCTAACTTCCTAAGGTGTAGTACAACAGGAAAATACAACCCTAGAGGGTTTAGACTTCGGTTTTATTATACAAGCATAAACTTTTTCTTAAACATTATCCTCGCCTGTAACATCGACAAGATCCTGGCAAGCTTCTCCTCCTATTAATGCGTATGCTCCCCCACTAGTTCTTCCTCCATTCTGATTCCTCAGCTTTGGGCAATCACTCCTGAGGTGTCCTTTTTCACCACATTCAAAGCGAGTTACCGGGTAGGGACCCTACAATCTTTAGCTTGATGACTGGCCCTTTTGCAATTCCAACATGTACCGGGGCAATGTCCAGCGTGGTGATACTTATATTCGTTGCACTCAGGTAGGGTTCCAGCATACCTTTTCTTATCACCTGGCCCAGCAGCATAGGCTTTCACCACTTCTTGTCTCTTAGGTGGTTGTTGTGCAATACTTTCACCTTGATTGTTGTTGTTGTTCCATTTTTGTTTGTTGTCATTATTGTTTCCTACGGCCATGGTGTGAGCTATTTGTTCCCTTTCCTAGAGCGACATACGGATAGCTTTAGGCATGGTATCGGGTTCTAATGAGGTGACCAACAAACGAATTTCAGGGGAGAGTCCCCCGATATACCTCTCAAGTTTCTTGCATTATGGTTCATCCATTGCAGGGCATAGCCGTGCTGATTCATAAAAACCACTAGTGTATTTGGCAACATTATCTCTTACAATGGTAAAATCCAGGATTTCCTGTTCCATTGCTCGTAATTCGCTCCTTGAACAATATTCTAAAATCATCATCCTTTTTAGTTTCTCCTAAGAGATTGAGTAAGCAGCGTCGACCCCTACTATCTGAACATGTTTAGTCCACCATACCTGGGCACGATCTCGAAAATTGCATGTGGCGAACTTAACTTTAACTTCCTTGAGGCAGTTACCACATCAAAAAATTGTTTCTACTTCTTCGAACCATTGACAAAATCCCCTCGCGCCTTCAGTTCCACTAAAGGTGTGGGGATCGGAATCCATAAATTCCTCGTGAGTAAGATTAGGAACTTTGGGTGCAACATTTCCTCCTTCTATGCCTTCAGATGTTTTCGTGGTTTCAAGTCTTCCCGGTGCATTAGTCACATTTATCTCGTGATTGGCAAGGGCTGTGGCTATGCTTTTGGTAATGATTTGCTCAACAGTGGCTTGTGTCATGGCTGGAGCGACTTGCTTCGACATAACTCTTCAAAATCATAAGAGACCGTGAGAATTTATAAGTAGTAAAGATCATCACACTCACATAAATGCAACCATGACATGTATAAATGAAGTGAATTCACAACAAGATGCAACCACATAAATATCATAAACATAATCATAACACCCATGAATATATAAGATGAAAATTTCGGCCTACATAGACCGATATCAGGCACAACACAACCATATCCATATAGTAGAGTCAATACTTGGTAAATTCGTTGTACAACAACCAAAATACTACTAGTTTCTTTGAACTATGCCACACATCCCATGGCTAGGATAATAGTAAAAGCTAGTAAAGATATAAGTCTGATCTAGAGGCTTCCTGGTGCTCCTCTGATTGGATCCTGGGTTGTGGCATCTTAGGGTTGTGATGAGTTCTGATGTGGGGCCTGGAGTTTTGTGTCGATCATATCCAAGATAGTATAGACCCCAAACCATTCTTAAGGAATCTGCTGATGTTCCTGTTGAGTCGGTGATCTTGGTACCATCCACAGAGTGTCATCTAATTCATGATATGTGGGAATGGAAAAGGGGAATGACAATGGTGATAGTGGGAAGGTAGGGGCAGTCTCCTAAGACTCAAAGGTCTCAGCGTCACATCTGGTTGTCTCCTCTAGGTCTGTCTCAGGTGATGCTAATACCTCAAATAGGTGGAAGTTATCATCTAACGATGGTGAGTGATATGGGGATGTCGAAGCATAGGAAGGTAAGAGTAGTGATGTAGGTGCATTAGTGGATGAAAAAGCATCCTCGATATCCGAGTCTGATGAAATGACGATAGGGTGGTTGGGTGAACACATGACTCTGTAACAACCCGATATAAAACAAATGTAAATACTTCGTATTAAATAAGTAAGTAAAAACATGTATAGCAATTGCACACACATCATGATATTATGAAGTGTCGTGACTTATTGGTTACAGTCTAGGCTCTATGATGCATCCTAGTTCTCTATAACCTTGGCTCTGGTACCAATCTGTCACACCCCCAAAATTTGGATTGCAATGAAATGGAATTCTGAGGGCGTAACGCTCTTGGATAACAAAGTACAAGGAAATAAAGAATGACCTCTAAGTGAGTCATTTTAAAACAAGCGTTTGATTTAAACATAAACGTTTTACAAAGGCATTAATATCATAGTTCACCATCAAATGTAAGATTTTAATACATAACCAAACGATAAGTAATGCAAGGAAATCTTCATCATGATGTGCGTTCCAAAATGTGATTCTAGTATGCTCCATACATAGGTGGTTATTATCATGTAGTTAGCTGAGAATACACGCTAAAAAGATCAACATAATTTTTGGTGAGTTCATAGGTTTAAGTAAACAAGTAAAGTGCGGACCACAAGATTTCAATAGCATGATAATCACAACGAATATAACGTCATAGCCAAAAATAATATACAGTGCCCTAAGCTCATGACCCCGAAGCTCAACGAAATGGTAGGCAATCAAGCATAATAATAATCAATGACCCAAATAAGTGTTTGCCAGACACTCGGAAATAATCCGAATGATATGTGTCCGTTTGATAGGTTGGCGCGACCAACTCGGACGAGGGTGTTAACCCAAATAGATATATTCATAACATCCGTGCTTACAAGTAATTAACGGTTAATGATTCAAGGGGAATTTAACGGCAATGCGATAACTTAGGCAAAGTAACGGTTTTTACTACTTGTGTTCGAAAAATAAACAATGTCTTCCCATCCCGAGGGTTTAGAAATAATGTACAAATAATGGAAAAATCGGGGCTATGAAACTCACCTCAGTAAAGCAATACAACACAGAATAAATGTGTACGAAAATTGAGGTACGGCCGCTCTAACCGCAACCTAAATAATTCACATGTCTTAGGTTTGAAAACAAGGTCGTGCATGCAAGTTCATATGCTATTATATCACTTTTACATGTTCGTTGCAATATTTAACGTCAAAAATATGGTTGTGTCAATGTGTCTATTTATTAAGCAAAGTAACCCATTTTATAGAACGTAACTAGTTAATCGCGTAATTAAACTACGATCGTCTTGTTAATAGTTATTTTGAAAACCTCTAACGCACCTAACAAGTATACATAACGTTTTACCATTTTTGTTTAAGTCATTTTAGCTAAAAACGACTCTAAAGTGTCCAAAAACCATATTAAAAATTTCTAACAGCATCCTATTAGCAAATAAAAGCTGTCAAATATTTATATTTCGCCGCAACTTCGTTAGGCCATAACTCCCTCGTCTTAGCTCCGATTCTTATGTTTTATATATCTCCGGGTTCGTGTTTAAGTATACTAACATGTTTTTAGTGCCTCGGCTAGTCTAGTTAACTTTTAACATCAGATTTTACCTCTTGAAAATTCCCAACAGCAACTACTTGTTTCAGAAAATCATTTTCGTCATCGAACTTAAAACTAACGTATCTTCTTCGTTATAAGTCCGTTTTAACCCATTCAAGCGGCTACATTTTCATTATAGAGTCTATTTTCTATATTTCTAGCCTAATCTTTCCACCAAGTTACAAATTTTTCTGGGCGAGGTCGAATGGGACAGCCTCTTTTCTAAAAGTGTCAAAACGTGTTTCCTAGCCTTCTAATTATCCAAAACCGCTTAACAACAACTCCCAAACTAATCCTTCTTCCACCGATTTTTCAACATGTCGATAGAGATTTAACAATAAACTTTAGCAATATTAAATAGTTCAATTTCTCATAAATTTATGTGATCATCAAGACTAGTTAATATAACAAGCTCACTAGTTTATATATAGTGTTTTAATTTCCACTTTCTTGTTACGATTAACAATTAACTAGTGTGTTCATGAAAATATATTTGAGATATAGTCATTAGTTAAAAGCTCATTGTTGTTATAAAGTTTTACTCACATGTACAAGGTGATAATCAAGTGTATTTAACTTGAAACTAATTATCATGACATAAAGAGTGTAAAATTTATAAAAGTAAAGTATTACTTACTTAAGGTGATTAGTAGAATCAAGAACAATGAAACCCTTAATACTTGATTATAAACACATGTGAACCCTTGAACTTGGAAAAACCAATCTCTCTTGCTTCCTTTCTCCTCTAGTTCGACTAGTATTTGAGTGAGTGAGTGTGTATATATATTTTTTCTTTGCAAGTTACTAGGTGTTAGTGTATGCATATATATATATATAGGATGATTGTCAAATTTAAAATAGTGAGTCAAAAATACAAAGGTGGCTAGGTGTTGGTGTGTTGGCCGATTGGGCTAGGAAGGGGGGGGGGGGGCAAAAACTAGTCAAGCCTCCAAGCTTAACTTTGACAACTCCATGTTTTGTGGGTGGCTTGTCTAATAATTATGTAATTAAGAAAGTTTGTCTAGCAATTAATATGGAATAAAGGGGGGGGGGCGGCGCATAAGGTTAAGTGTAGGAGTAGAAGATTTAATTTTTATGTAATATGTATATATTGAATATATTGGGTATTAGAAACAGGTATCGGTTATCGGTTTGGTAATTAACATAAGCTACACGTAATTAAACGTTATGAATAAAGAAATTACATTAGGCGTAAGGAAATATTTTTGGAACTTTGGTAATAATTTAGGAGGTGTAAAAATGAATTAGAAATAATTGTTAGGAGTATTGGGTATATCGGGTGTCTATTTAAATCGCGAATAGCGTTTATTGACTTAATAAATGTATGTAACTAAAGGAATTGTTTTAGAGATTATAAATTTTGAACCGGAGTAGGAGCAAGGTATTGGGATGTTGTGGACTAAGTATGGCCTAAAGTGCTAGTACACTTGAAAGTTATTCTAAATTTTACGTTGATTCAAGAAAAAAGTTATACGTAAATTGTTCTCAAGTAAATTTCAAGGTAAGTAATTTGAGTTTATTGAATAGTATTGACCTGTAAAATAGCGGGTTGTCATAAAGTTCCTACTACATCCCTAGTAGCAGATGAGGCTGACTATGTCAGTATAGGAAGGGCTGCCCCTACTATCATAGGCTTAGAAGCTGGGCAGGACAAGGGTACCATAACTAAGTCCCAACCTATGGCAACACCTAATGTGCAAAGTTCTTTTAAACCTAGTACAGGTGGTGGAATCCTAAACCACATAGAAACAATGGGTGGCTCAGATACCCTTTGGATGAGCCTGAGTCTTGGCGACACGATGCACCTCTCCCTGAAGGTAGCACATCAGGAAGTGCTGAGGGCAGTCTTAAACTAAATGAATTGATGGACTTATGTACCAGGTTGACAGATAATGTAACTGGATTGGAAGATAAGCTTAAGATAACCAAGCAAGTTTTTGGAAGGGTATACACCAAGCTCTTATTGAAGGTCAAAAAGATGGAGCAACAAGTCAAATCTCTCAAACGAAAAAGAATAGCTCAGATGGTGAAATCCTCCAGCTCTTCCAGTTATGATGATGATGATGACATGGGTGAGGAATCTTCCAAACAGGGGAGGAAGATTGCAAAGTTAAATCAAAATCCCAATGTTTCATTAGTTCAAGAAGGTACTAATACTCAGGGGAGGCATAGATGAACCTATGGAAGAAGCTCGAGAAGGTCCTCAAGAAGGTACTGTTAGTGCAGAACTTAGTACTGCTGGTGCAGGACTTAGTACTGCTGGTGCAGGATTTAGTACTGTTGGTGCAGTTTACATGAGAAGGAGAAGAATGGATAAGGAAAAAGCCATAGTGACTGAAGCTGAGCCATCAAAGAAGACAAGCAAGAAGTTTCAAGCACAAATTGAGTTTGATCATGAAGTTGCTCAAAGACTTCAAGCTGAAGAACAAGAAAGAGTAGCTGAAGAAGAGAGAATTGCAAGGTTTTTAGTTGAACAAAAACTCTTAAGTGAAGAAGAAGAAAGAATTGCTCAAGAACAAGTTGATAGGGAATTAGCTTCAAAGATGCAAGAAGAAGAAAGATCACAATTTACAACTCAAGAACAAGAGAGTGCCATAAATGATCTACCAGAAGAGATAAGATAGCATCAAAGTAAGAAGTCAGCTGCAAAGAAGAAACCTCCTACAAAAGCTTAACATATGAGGTACATGAAAGACTATCTGAAACATCAAGACTATTGGATTGAAAAACAATTAAAAGGCAGGTCTTATGAAGAAATAGAGAAATTGTACTACATAGCATATAGGAAAATTCAGATTTTCTTAAGAGGATTCACATAAACTGTTGAGACATGCAGATTTGGTAGGAGAACAGGTGAGCAGTTAGAGTAAGATGATTCAAAGAAGCAAAAGACTGAACAAGAAAAAGAAGGTCAAGCAGTTGAGGAAGTAGGAACAACAAAAGTATTATCTGATGACAGAATTCAACATATGATGGTCATAATACCAGAAGCTATGAATGTTGATCCTATTGAAGCTAAACACCAAATTATTGATTGGGAGATACACACAGTACATTAGGGAAAGGTTGGAAGATTATCAGAGTAGGAGGAAACTCAGAAGTCTACAAGTATTTTGAAGATATGATAAAGGCTTTTGATATAGAAGACTTGAACAAGCTATGGAGTCTGGTTCAAGAAAGGTTCAGATCTACAAATCCTATAGAAGACAAAGACAAGGAGCTATGGGTGGAACTGAATAGGTTGTATGAACTTGATCCAGAAGACATTCTATGGTAGTTTTAAGCTCATGACCTTGCTACTACTTGGAGATTGTATGATACTTGTGGTTTTCACCAGGTATCTACAAAGGATGGTGTGGATGTCTACATGCTGATTGAGAAGGACTATCCATTGAAAGCATGTATCTTATTTTTATGTTAGTTGCAAAGCTCAGAGTTGATGAAGATTAAGAAATGGCAAGAGTGTAAAACCCAAAAATCTGAAACATGCAAAATGACCAAAATGCCCTTACTATTTTAAATTTTGATTAAAAGCTTATAAAATACCAAAACAATTCCAAACCTTCGGGAATGAGTTAGATATGAAACTAAATAATTTTTACCTATACATTTTGATATTACAAAAATTATAAAAATCACAAAAATAATTAACTATGGCCGGTTTTATATTATTTGTATTATAATGATTATAAATTGAATTTAAATTTAGCAAAATTCAAGATAATTACAAATCTAGTTTTGGAAGTGATCAAGGCCTGATTTCCAGCCCTTTTTCTTCCCCTAACCACAACACAATCACCCTATTTTAGCTAACCATATTTTTCTCCTCCAAAAACCCTAGCCGAAAGAAATCATTCACACACTAAAATCCTCCATTCTTCAATCCGATTTTTCTGAGTTGTGCTAGTATTTTTATGGTAATCAGAAATGTCCAAGGAGGCTAGGAAAAATAGCCTTGGGGTTTTTGAGTGGTTTTTTTGATCGCAAGGCTTTTTCCTTGGTCGATATTGCATCCGAGAAACACAAAAATCTCACGACTCATCTACACGTTCAAATCATCATTTGGTATTTTTCTTATGATCCTTATATTATATATGATTCATATAAAATGTTGGATTCGAATCATGCAAGGTTAAATGGGTCGTATGAATTATAAACGTTTAAAATGGGCATAATATCTAAAATATACCATACGAAGTTTCTGGGCTATGTTATTAATTTTTATGGGTTCTATGATCATCATATAGGTCTGGAAAAATATTGGTTCGAATTGTTGTAGCTCATAGTGATCGTTTTGAATTTAAATGGTTAAAACGTACGTAAATTCTAATATAGGTGATACGAATTTTTTGGATGTGAATCATATTTTATTTGGACTCTATATAACATATATGATTTGGGAAAAATATTGGAATGATTTGTTGAGGCCTAGAATGGTCATGATTAATTTTGGTTTCAATCGGGTTTTGGTAATTCGGAAGAAAAATTTTGAAACCCTAAGTAGCGATTTGGGATTTAGGGTTTTGGATCTGAATTTGGTTAATAAATAATGTAATTATGATGTACAAATGATGGCCTAATGATTGGGAAAGATTAGGGTTAAGGTTTGCATTTTAAAATGTAGTACTATCAGATTTTTAAAATATAAGGGGGTGTTTTGTAATTAATGAAACTTGAGGGTTTGATTCGTACCACACTTATATTTGGGGGTATATTCTGTAAATTAGTAAATGTAAAGGGGTGTTGTGTAATTAAGGATATAATATGGGTTAATTTGTGAATTATGTAACTATAAGGGTTAATTTGTAATTTTGATAATTAAAGGGTGTAAAATGTAAATATTGAAACCTTAAAGGACTAAAGTGTGATTCTGAATAAAATATGTATTTAAATTAGTAATTTGTAATATTTCATCTAAAACCCTTAACTTTGGAATATTTACGATTAAAACCCTAATTTATGGAAACTTGTTATATATAACCTTAAGCTTTGGTAACTTACTAAAATATACATTATGTCCATAAGAATCCTAATTTAATGACTTAACCTCATTACTTTGTGGAATTTGTCTAAATGGAAACTTGCTAATTTTGGAAACTTGCTAAAAATTGGAAAGTCACTTAAGTGAGTAAAGTTATTAAAAGAGGAAAGCTACTTAAAAAGAATTATGTAATGATTAGTGTCATCTCCTTTAGGTTCCGTGAAGTGGGAATGAGCTTCCTCGTGACTTCTTTTCCTCTTGGTTTGCATTTGCTTTTGCTTTGAGGTACAGATATTCTACCCTTTTTCAGTAAGGGTGTTTTCTTTCTCATGACTCATCGATTCTGATTCATTTTAAGAATTCCCTAAGCCATTGCTATGTTCCCCTACCCTTTGGTTCGTTTTTTTGATCCACTTTGACTTTGATGTTCGATGTGACACATTTGTTTTGAGCCCCTATAATGATCCATTTGATATTCGTTCGCACCTTGTGATATAAGCGTTCGAAACACTTGATACTTCGACGGTTCATTTGATTTCGGTAACTAGATGTGAAAACCTTTTTAATTATAACATGGAAAAGTTTTGAGGAAAACTTATTTTGAAATGATGTTCATGAAATATGCGATACCACTTTTATTTGGAATCTTACTAAACTTTTATGAAAATTACTTTCAAAGATTACTTTTGTGAAAACAGTTAATAAAGATCATTTTTATGAAAACCAATTCATAAAGATTTCTTTAAATGAACCATTTGATTATGAATCTTTGATCAGTTCGTTTGGATTCATTGGACTTTGATATTGGATATGGACCCTTTGCCATGAACCTTTGATATTTGGACTTTGACTTTGATTCGATGACTTAGATTATTTGAACCTTTGCTAATATTTGGACCTTTGACCTTTGACCCTTCAGTTTGATACCCGAGCCAAGTTCGTTTCCTAGCCATGAAGGTAACATGGCCGTGTCTGTGATGCACCGCTGACATGACTCACGTGTGGGTGAGTGATTTCTCACACCGTCCCCATATTGTTCGTAACGTGCACATTATATTTATTATTGGCCTATATTATTGTTCGGGGGGCGTATGGGTTGCAATCCTAGGTTCGTGTCCGTGTTCATGGACTTAACATGATTTGATATTATATATTGTTCGGTGACTGATGCTGGGTGCAATCCACGTCTTTCACAAGTTCGGGAGTTCGCTACTCCATTTGAAGAATGAGGACACCCCTCATATTATCTGAGAGGTCTCCCCTCTATATGATTATGAAGACATGGTTACTGTATTTGATTTGTGTTCGGGCTCGTGGTGGATTACTGACCCTTTCTTTCTTTGATTCCATTATTTATACCTTATGTTTTTCCCCTTTGCACCATATTATATATGTTCGTTCTTTTGCTTTCGATTTCGTTTATATATATCTGTTCACTGGGCTTTTTAAGCTCAGCCGCATTTCTTTTCCTGCGGCAGGTTTTAGTTGGAAGATGGGTATGAGTGAAGAGACTTTTGGACTTAGAAGACTTGATAGTTATTTTGGCCTAGAGATGATTAGAAGTTATTATATTGTTAGAATTTGTATTCGCATTTGTAACCTTGTAATTTCAGTATTTCATTTGTAACCTTTGAGATTCCTTGTATTACTGTAATGTATGCTTTGTTTTGATCTGATATGAAACCATTAGTGTGACATCTTTACCCTTGTCAGGTTGGGGTGTTACAATTATGGTATCAGAGAGACAGGCTGCGATTCGTAATACATTTACCCTTGACCTGTGTAAGTTAGGACCACTAAGTTTTCCATGTAGGCGCTCGTAAGACAACCTTGAAAATTTGCTTTAGGATTTCCCTATAAGGACTTGAGTTGGACCAATGAGGAATGGGTAGACTATAAGGCATTTGTTTAGTTATCATTGCTTCCACATCACTCTGATTCGTGCCTTGCTCTTGGTTAGATCCTGTTGATATCACTTTTGGAAATTGAAAGCTCATACTTTGCACCACCTAAAATTTGAACCCGATTAAATCTTGAAGGCATTGAGAATTGCATAATAATTGCCTGACACTATTTGATCCTTATCTTCAGATTTTGACTCTGATCTCGGATCCTTTCGTTAATCAATTTGACGCCTCTTCGGGCATTCTGAGAACCTCCATGGCGATGATGTACTTGATGTATTCTCTTATTTGTCTCTTGCTTTTGATAAGTATCTATAAATCTTTCGACACTATTTGGTTTCGTTTCACCCATCTCGGTCCTTATAAGAAGCCTTGTGGTGTGTAACCACGAGTATAAGAATGTTTTTCCCCCCCACACTTTTGAATGATAAAGATTTGATTTGCGCCCGTCTTTCTTTTGATAGGTAACTTCGATTTTATTCTGACAAGGAATTTGTTGAGTGATCAGTCAAATATTGACAACTACCCTTCTATGTCTCACCTTTGACGTTTGTAATGATTTTGAACTCCCTACCATGATTACCGATTGTTGAACGTTTGCTATTACTCTGGAGACTCGTGTGTTACTTTCGCGATATGAAGTTTTCCTAGACACCATTTCGTACACCAATGAATGAACCTTATCTTAGAAGTATTTGGCACCCTGAATTTCTTGAATATGATTCTCGGTTGAACCACCAAGTTTTCCACCGGAGTGTGAAGTAAGATTTGACATGATACCGAGAGATTGTCTAGTCACCAAACGAAGGTGTCTTTCAGATGTGTCCGGAATCATACCTGTTGGATTGAGCAACCGGGAAGAGCAGCAACCGAAGACCAGGAAGTGAGTTTACTT
Source organism: Artemisia tridentata subsp. tridentata (assembly GCA_021014915.2). NCBI lineage: Eukaryota > Viridiplantae > Streptophyta > Magnoliopsida > Asterales > Asteraceae > Artemisia > Artemisia tridentata. The sequence continues at coordinate 70,226,602 of CP139501.1, read as the reverse complement.
AAGTGTATTTCTGGGCGTGTTTTAGTTTCGTTCGCGATGAAGAAGGATGATGACTGGAGATATGTATCGATTACTGGAAGCTGAACCGTAATACCGTTAGGAGCCATTATTTTCCCCGAACGACTATGTGTTTGTTTAATTTCGGAGCGCGAAATTTCCTTCTGATGAATGGAAGTTATTCTTGAAATCACTTCCGTATCCGTAACGACTGCTATGACGGTTAGTGACGCTAATAGTACTAGCTAAAGCTGTGACTGTTTCGTGAATTTGATAAATAGTGTTTTCTCGTGAGTACTTGGGCAAATGGTCATTGTATGACTTAATAGTATGTTCGGAAACGAGGAAGAACATGAAAATCATCTTTGCACTTTGCTAGGAAATTCGTCGATCGTTTGTGCATTCTGAGAGATTGATATTTGTTAAGACAACGATGTTCTTATTTGAGGATACCTTTTTAAATCCCGCAAGTTTTGAAAACTATCACCAATTGGTCAAGACCGATAGCAGAACGGAGAACTGAAACCTTTTGAACTTTGCAGAAGAATTCTAAAGATGTTTGCAATTTATGATACCATTGAGAAATTTCGTGAACAGAGAGATACAGCTTAGTTTGATTGAGAATGGAGTTTTGGAAAAGCTGAGATAGAAATTAGCTTCCATACCCTCGGGCGGAACAATTTTGGGATATTCAGAAAGAGACTCGGTGATACTCCCTTGCTGCACAGTAAGTTTTTCGTATGCATCAGGACAACTAGAATCATATCAGAAGAATTACTTCAATACCTGACCTGGAGTTGACAACAACGGTGGCTACCCTGAAGAGTGAAGACATTCCTTACAAGGCAGAAGTGTTGGCGATGCAGAAGAAGAAATTCCAGTCAAGATGGCGAACCTGGAGCTGAAGAAGACATGCAGTCTCACTTCCCTATTCATCTTGGTTGTACTAAGATGAATTGAGAGCGGAAGCAGACTGGATGATGAAGAGATTTAAAGAGCATGCTAGGAATTCACATTACTCCAAGAAGAACTGCAGGAGGCTTGACGAACCAGACACAAGTATCCGATTTAGGTTTCACTTCCAAAATTATGAACGGACGAAGACAGATTAACCGGACTCGAAGAGATTGGATGTGTTGAATGAACGGATTTTTGAAGCAGACCCTTTATGTTTGGAAGAGTTGATTCTATGAAGGCCGGAGTTCTTGGCGACTAACTTTCATTTCCGTTGACCCTCCTAAGTTTCGTTATAAAGTAATAAGATCCTTTTATGATTTAAGTTCCCTAGAAGTAGTTCAGTTCGTGTTTATTTTCGTATGTTCGATGATAGCTTTGTTTTGAGAGAATTTGGCGAATTGTGGAAGATATGATGCTTGTGACGGCGTACCTCACTTCTGTTAGGCAATCTGGAGCTTTGATACTCTTGCTAATAGTTTTGTTTCCCGTTTGACTATGTCATTTGATCTTGTTGACCTTTGAGACTATAGAAGTACTAGGCGGATTAAGATAGGTGGTTTTGCTCACGACTCGAGATAAAGTATGATCATCATGAAGGCATAATTATGTGGTGCTAGTATTATGACACCTGATCAACGTGATAATACGTACACCATATAACGTGCACTCATTGTGGACATAGGATATCTTGGGGAGTACCTAAGAAGTTTAGAATTTGATCTCCGTTGGATTACCCGTGATTAGTGAGACTTTAGGTTCATTCTACCTATGCGTATGCTCTGTTTTCATTCGTTAGATATTGGGTTGACTTTGGACTCTGGTTTTGCATTCTGTTGACCTCAGTTATAAATCTTGAATTCTTGTAAAGCTCTCTTTTGTTGACACAATCAATTTAATTTGAACTCTTGTTCGTATTCCGTATGAGTTTCCTGAAGATTCACCTATCATCCATTTTATGTTGCATGGACCTCTTGATCAGAATCAATTTAGTTTGTCTCCTTTGAGAAATTTGAACCCACCTCGTTTTTTATCTGAGTCATGAGAAACTTTTGGTCTGAAGATCTTTTGGAAGAACCTCCTCGGGCGTGAGAATATTATGATGATCTGTTGCGATTTGCTACGACTTCGCTTCACCTTGCGACTTCAAATTTCGAGGACGAAATTTTTCTGTTAGAGGGGAAGAGTTGTAAAACCCAAAATCTGAAACATGCAAAATGACCAAAATGCCCTTACTATTTTAAATTTTGATTAAAAGCTTATAAAATACCAAAACAATTCCAAACCTTCGGGAATGAGTTAGATATGAAACTAAATAATTTTTACCTATACATTTTGACATTACAAAAATTATAAAAATCACAAAAAATAATTAACTATGGCCGGTTTTATATTATTTGTATTATAATGATTATAAATTGAATTTAAATTTAGCAAAATTCAAGATAATTACAAATCTAATTTTGGAAGTGATCAAGGCCTGATTTCCAGCCCTTTTTCTTCCCCTAACCACGGCACAATCACCCAATTTTAGCTAACCATATTTTTCTCCTCCAAAAACCCTAGCCGAAAGAAATCATTCACACACTAAAATCCTCCATTCTTCAATCCGATTTTTCTGAGGTGTGCTAGTATTTTTTTGGTAATCATCAAGGTCCAAGGAGGCTAGGAAAAATAGCCTTGGGGTTTTTAAGTGGTTCGTTTGATCGCTAGGCTTTTTCCTTGGTCGATATTGCATCCGAGAAACACAAAAATCTCACGACTCATCTACACGTTCAAATCATCATTTGGTATTTTTCTTATGATCCTTATATTATATATGACTCATATAAAATGTTGGATTCGAATCATGCAAGGTTAAATGGGTCGTATGAATTATAAACGTTTAAAATGGGCATAATATCTAAAATATACCATACGAAGTTTCTGGGCTATGTATTAATTTTTATGGGTTCTATGATCATCATATAGGTCTGGAAAAATATTGGTTCGAATTGTTGTAGCTCATAGTGATCGTTTTGAATTTAAATGGTTAAAACATACGTAAATTCTAATATAGGTGATACGAATTTTTTGGATGTGAATCATATTTTATTTGGACTCTATATAACATATATGATTTGGGAAAAATATTGGAATGATTTGTTGAGGCCTAGAATGGTCATGATTAATTTTGGTTTCAATCGGGTTTTGGTAATTCGGAAGAAAAATTTTGAAACCCTAAGTAGCGATTTGGGATTTAGGGTTTTGGATCTGAATTTGGTTAATAAATAATGTAATTATGATGTACAAATGATGGCCTAATGATTGGGAAAGATTAGGGTTAAGGTTTGCATTTTAAAATGTAGTACGATTGGATTTTTAAAATATAAGGGGGTGTTTTGTAATTAATGAAACTTGAGGGTTTGATTCGTACCACACTTATATTTGGGGGTATATTCTGTAAATTAGTAAATGTAAAGGGGTGTTGTGTAATTAAGGATATAATATGGGTTAATTTGTGAATTATGTAACTATAAGGGTTAATTTGTAATTTTGATAATTAAAGGGTGTAAAATGTAAATATTGAAACCTTAAAGGACTAAAGTGTGATTCTGAATAAAATATGTATTTAAATTAGTAATTTGAAATATTTCATCTAACACCCTTAACTTTGGAATATTTACGATTAAAACCCTAATTTATGGAAACTTGTTATATATAACCTTAAGCTTTGGTAACTTACTAAAATATACATTATGTCCATAAGAATCCTAATTTAATGACTTAACCTCATTACTTTGTGGATTTTTCTAAATGGAAACTTGCTAATTTTTGAAACCTGCTAAAAATTGGAAAGTCACTTAAGTGAGTAAAGTTATTAAAAGAGGAAAGCTACTTAAAAAGAATTATGTAATGGTTAGTGTCATCTCCTTTAGGTTCCGTGAAGTGGGAATGAGCTTCCTCGTGACTTCTTTTCCTCTTGGTTTGCATTTGCTTTTGCTTTGAGGTACAGATATTCTACCCTTTTTCAGTAAGGGTGTTTTCTTTCTCATGACTCATCGATTCTGATTCATTTTAAGAATTCCCTAAGCCATTGCTATGTTCCCCTACACTTTGGTTCGTTTGTTTGATCCACTTTGACTTTGATGTTCGATGTGACACATTTGCTTTGAGCCCCTATAATGATCCATTTGATATTCGTTCGCACCTTGTGATATAAGCGTTCGAAACACTTGATACTTCGAGGGTTCATTTGATTTTGGTAACTAGATATGAAAACCTTTTTAATTATAACATGGAAAAGTTTTGAGGAAGACTTATTTTGAAATGATGTTCATGAAATATGCGATACCACTTTTATTTGGAATCTTACTAAACTTTTATGAAAATTACTTTTAAAGATTACTTTTGTGAAAACAGTTAATAAAGATCATTTTTATGAAAACCAATTGATAAAGATTTCTTTAAATGAACCATTTGATGATGAATCTTTGATAAGTTCGTTTGGATTCATTGGACTTTGATATTGGATATAGACCCTTTGCCATGAACCTTTGATATTTAGACTTTGACTTTGATTCGATGACTTAGATTATTTGAACTTTGCTAAGATTTGGACCTTTGACCTTTGACCCTTCAGTTTGATACCCGAGCCAAGTTCGTTTCCTAGCCATAAAGGTAACATGGCCGTGTCTGTGATGCACCGCTGACATGACTCACGTGTGGGTGAGTGATTTCTCACACCGTCCCCATATTGTTCGTAACGTGCACATTATATTTATTATTGGCCTATATTATTGTTCGGGGGGCGTATGGGTTGCAATCCTAGGTTCGTGTCCGTGTTCGTGGACTTAACATGATTTGATATTATATATTGTTCGGTGACTGATGCTGGGTGCAATCCACGTCTTTCACAAGTTCGGGAGTTCGCTACTCCATTTGAAGAATGAGGACACCCCTCATATTATCTGATTATCTGAGAGGTCTCCCCTCTATATGATTATGAAGACATGGTTACTTTATTTGATTTGTGTTCGGGCACGTGGTGGATTACTAACCCTTTCTTTCTTTGATTCCATTATTTATACCTTATGTTTTTCCCCTTTGCACCATAGTATATATGTTCGTTCTTTTGCTTTCGATTTCGTTTATATATATCTGTTCACTGGGCTTTTTAAGCTCAGCCGCATTTCTTTTCCTGCGGCAGGTTTTAGTTGGAAGATGGGTATGAGTGAAGAGACTTTTGGACTTAGAAGACTTGATAGTTATTTTGGCCTAGAGATGATTAGAAGTTATTATATTGTTAGAATTTGTATTCGCATTTGTAACCTTGTAATTTCAGTATTTCATTTGTAACCTTTGAGATTCCTTGTATAACTGTAATGTATGCTTTGTTTTGATCTGATATGAAACCATTAGTGTGACATCTTTACCCTTGTCGGGTTGGGGTGTTACAATTATGGTATCAGAGAGACAGGCTGCGATTCGTAATACATTTACCCTTGACCTGTGTAAGTCAGGACCACTAAGTTTTCCCTGTAGGCGCTCGTAAGACAACCTTGAAAATTTGCTTTAGGATTTCCCTATAAGGACTTGAGTTGGACCAGTGAGGAATGGGTAGACTATAAGGCATTTTTTTAGTTATCATTGCTTCCGCATCACTCTGATTCGTGCCTTGCTCTTGGTTAGATCCTGTTGATATCACTTTTGGAAATTGAAAGCTCATACTTTGCACCACCTAAAATTTGAACCCGATTAAATCTTGAAGGCATTGAGAATTGCATAATAATTGCCTGACACTATTTGATCCTTATCTTCAGATTTTGACTCTGATCTCGGATCCTTTCGTTAATCAATTTGACGCCTCTTCGGGCATTCTGAGAACCTCCATGGCGATGATGTACTTGATGTATTCTCTTATTTGTCTCTTGCTTTTGATAAGTATCTATAAATCTTCCGACACTATTTGGTTTCGTTTCACCCATCTCGGTCCTTATAAGAAGCCTTGTGGTGTGTAACCACGAGTATAAGAATGTTTTTCCCCCCCTCACTTTTGAATGATAAAGATTTGATTTGCGCCCGTCTTTCTTTGGATAGGTAACTTCGATTTTATTCTGACAAGGAATTTGTTGAGTGATCAGTCAAATATTGACAACTACCCTTCTATGTCTCACCTTTGACATTTGTAATGATTTTGAACTCCCTACCATGATTACCGATTGTTGAACGTTTGCTATTACTCTGGAGACTCGTGTGTTACTTTCGCGATATGAAGTTTTCCTAGACACCATTTCGTACACCAATGAATGAACCTTATCTTAGAAGTATTTGGCACCCTGAATTTCTTGAATATGATTCTCGGTTGAACCACCAAGTTTTCCACCGGAGTGTGAAGTAAGATTTGACATGATACCGAGAGATTGTCTAGTCACCAAACGAAGGTGTCTTTCAGATGTGTCCGGAATCATACCTGTTGGATTGAGCAACCGGGAAGAGCAGCAACCGAAGACCAGGAAGTGAGTTTACTTAAGTGTATTCCTGGGCGTGTTTTAGTTTCGTTCGCGATGAAGAAGGATGATGACTGGAGATATGTATCGATTACAGGAAGCTGAACCGTAATACCGTTAGGAGCCATTATTTTCCCCGAACGACTATGTGTTTGTTTAATTTCGGAGCGCGAAGTTTCCTTCTGATGAATGGAAGTTATTCTTGAAATCACTTCCGTATTCGTAACGACTGCTATGACGGTTAGTGACGCTAATAGTACTAGCTAAAGCTGTGACTGTTTCGTGAATTTGATAAATAGTGTTTTCTCGTGAGTACTTGGGCAAATGGTCATTGTATGACTTAATAGTATGTTCGGAAACGAGGAAGAACATGAAAATCATCTTTGCACTTTGCTAGGAAATTCGTCGATCGTTTGTGCATTCTGAGAGATTGATATTTGTTAAGACAACGATGTTCTTATTTGAGGATACCTTTTTAAATCCCGCAAGTTTTGAAAACTATCACCAATTGGTCAAGACCGATAGCAGAACGGAGAACTGAAACCTTTTGAACTTTGCAGAAGAATTCTAGAAGATGTTTGCAATTTATTATACCATTGAGAAATTTCGTGAACAGAGAGAAACATCTTAGTTTGATTGAGAATGGAGTTTTGGAAAAGCTGAGATAGAAATTAGCTTCCATACCCTCGGGCGGAACAATTTTGGGATATTCAGAAAGAGACTCGGTGATACTCCCTTGCTGCACAGAAAGCTTTTCGTATGCATCAGGACAACTAGAATCATATCAGAAGAATTACTTCAATACCTGACCTGGAGTTGACAACAACGGTGGCCACCCTGAAGAGTGAAGACATTCCTTACAAGGCAGAAGTGTTGGCGATGCAGAAGAAGAAATTCCAGTCAAGATGGCGAACCTGGAGCTGATGAAGACATGCAGTCTCACTTCCCTATTCATCTTGGTTGTACTAAGATGAATTGAGAGCGGAAGCAGACTGGATGATGAAGAGATTTAAAGAGCATGCTAGGAATTCAAATTACTCCAAGAAGAACTGCAGGAGGCTTGACGAACCAGACACAAGTATCCGATTTAGGTTTCACTTCCAAAATTATGGACGGACGAAGACAGATTAACCGGACTCGAAGAGATTGGATGTGTTGAATGAACGGATTTTTGAAGCAGACCCTTTATGTTTGGAAGAGTTGATTCTATGAAGGTCGGAGTTCTTGGCAACTAACTTTCATTTCCGTTGACCCTCTTAAGTTTCGTTATAAAGTAATAAGATCCTTTTATGATTTAAGTTCCCTAGAAGTAGTTCAGTTCGTGTTTATTTTCGTATGTTCGATGATGGCTTTGTTTTGAGAGAATTTGGCGAATTGTGGAAGATATGATGCTTGTGACGGCGTACCTCACTTCTGTTAGGCAATCTGGAGCTTTGATACTCTTGCTAATAGTTTTGTTTCCCGTTTGACTATGTCATTTGATCTTGTTGACCTTTGAGACTATAGAAGTACTAGGCGGATTAAGATAGGTGGTTTTGCTCACGACTCGAGATAAAGTATGATCATCATGAAGGCATAATTATGTGGTGCTAGTATTATGATGCCTGATCAACGTGATAATACTTACACCATATAACGTGCACTCATTGTGGACATAGGATATCTTGGGGAGTACCTAAGAAGTTTAGAATTTGATCTCCGTTGGATTACCCGTGATTAGTGAGACTTTAGGTTCATTCTACCTATGCGTATGCTCTGTTTTCATTCGTTAGATATCGGGATGACTTTGGACTCTCGTTTTGCATTCCGTTGACCTCAGTTATAAATCTTGAATTCTTGTAAAGCTCTCTTTTGTTGACACAATCGATTTAATTTGAACTCTTGTTCGTATTCCGTATGAGTTTCCTGAAGATTCACCTATCATCCATTTTATGTTGCATGGACCTCTTGATCAGAATCAATTTAGTTTGTCTCCTTTGAGAAATTTGAACCCACCTCGTTTTTTATCTGAGTCATGAGAAACTTTTGGTCTGAAGATCTTTTGGAAGAACCTCCTCGGGCGTGAGAATATTATGATGATCTGTTGCGATTTGCTACGACTTCGCTTCACCTTGCGACTTCAAATTTTGAGGACGAAAATTTTCTTTTAGAGGGGAAGAGTTGTAAAACCCAAAAATCTGAAACATGCAAAATGACCAAAATGCCCTTACTATTTTAAATTTTGATTAAAAGCTTATAAAATACCAAAACAATTCCAAACCATCGGGAATGAGTTAGATATGAAACTAAATAATTTTTACCTATACATTTTGACATTACAAAAATTATAAAAATCACAAAATAATTAACTATGGCCGGTTTTATATTATTTGTATTATAATGATAATAAATTGAATTTAAGTTTAGCAAAATTCAAGATAATTACAAATCTAATTTTGGAAGTGATCAAGGCCTGATTTCCAGACCTTTTTCTTCCCCTAACCATGGCACAATCACCCTATTTTAGCTAACCATATTTTTCTCCTCCAAAAACCCTAGCCGAAAGAAATCATTCACACACTAAAATCCTCCATTCTTCAATCCGATTTTTCTGAGGTGTGCTAGTATTTTTTTGGTAATCATCAAGGTCCAAGGAGGCTAGGAAAAATAGCCTTGGGGTTTTTAAGTGGTTCGTTTGATCGCTAGGCTTTTTCCTTGGTCGATATTGCATCCGAGAAACACAAAAATCTCACGACTCATCTACATGTTCAAATCATCATTTGGTATTTTTCTTATGATCCTTATATTATATATGACTCATATAAAATGTTCGATTCAAATCATGCAAGGTTAAATGGGTCGTATGAATTATAAACGTTTAAAATGGGCATAATATCTAAAATATACCATACGAAGTTTCTGGGCTATGTTATTAATTTTTATGGGTTCTATGATCATCATATAGGTCTGGAAAAATATTGGTCCGAATTGTTGTAGCTCATAGTGATCGTTTTGAATTTAAATGGTTAAAACGTACGTAAATTCTAATATAGGTGATACGAATTTTCTGGATTTGAATCATATTTTATTTGGAATCGACATATATGATTTGGGAAAAATATTGGAATGATTTGTTGAGGCCTAGAATGATCATGATTAATTTTGCTTTCAATCGGGTTTTGGCAGTGTTGCAAAAAAAGGTCTACAAGGCCGATTAATCGCCGATTAGGTGCTACAAGGCCACCGACCTTGCCGATTTATATAACTGGGTCAAACAAATAGGTCAATTGTGGTCAACGGTGATTAACGGCGGTCAATGGTGGTCAAACTTGCCCGAAACCTATAAATCTTGCCGGAAGTACCCAAAACTCACTGTAAACTTATTTTGATCACTTATAGTAACTGTTTAAGTCTATTGCAAGTTGTTTTTTAGAAACTAAATTGCCAAAAATACCTAAAACTCATAAGAAATACACAAAACTTGCCAGAAATAACTAAAATTTCTCAGTAATGTCAATCCGATTAATCACCGATTAATCCCGCCTAGACCGATTACAAGGTACAAGGTGGTCGACCGCCCGACTACCGATTCGCGATTTTTGCAACGTTGGGTTTTGGTAATTCGGAAGAAAAATTTTGAAACCCTAAGTAGCGATTTGGGATTTAGGGTTTTGGATCTGAATTTGGTTAATAAATAATGTAATTATGATGTACAAATGATGGCATAATGATTGGGAAAGATTAGGGTTAAGGTTTGCATTTTAAAATGTAGTATGATTGGATTTTTAAAATATAAGGGGGTGTTTTGTAATTGATGAAAATTGAGGGTTTGATTCGTACAACACTTATATTTGGGGGTATATTCTTTAAATTAGTAAATGTAAAGGGGTGTTGTGTAATTAAGGATATAATATGGGTTAATTTGTGAATTATGTAACTATAAGGGTTAATTTGTAATTTTGATAATTAAAGGGTGTAAAATGTAAATATTTAAACCTTAAAGGACTAAAGTGTGATTCTGAATAAAATATGTATTTAAATTAGTAATTTGAAATATTTCATCTAACACCCTTAACTTTGGAATATTTACGATTAAAACCCTAATTTATGGAAACTTGTTATATATAACCTTAAGCTTTGGTAACTTACTAAAATATACATTATGTCCATAAGAATCCTAATTTAATGACTTAACCTCATTACTTTGTGGAATTTTTCTAAATGGAAACATGCTAATTTTGGAAACCTGCTAAAAATTGGAAAGTCACTTAAGTGAGTAAAGTTATTAAAAGAGGAAAGCTACTTAAAAAGAATTATGTAATAATTAGTGTCATCTCCTTTAGGTTCCGTGAAGTGGGAATGAGCTTCCTCGTGACTTCTTTTCCTCTTGGTTTGCATTTGCTTTTGCTTTGAGGTACATATATTCTACCGTTTTTCAGTAAGGGTGTTTTCTTTCTCATGACTCATCGATTCTGATTCATTTTAAGAATTCCCTAAGCCATTGCTATGTTCCCCTACACTTTGGTTCGTTTGTTTGATCCACTTTGAATTTGATGTTCGATGTGACACATTTTCTTTGAGCCCCTATAATGATCCATTTGATATTCGTTCGCACCTTGTGATATAAGCGTTCGAAACACTTGATACTTCGAGGGTTCATTTGATTTTGGTAACTAGATGTGAAAACCTTTTTAATTATAACATGGAAAAGTTTTGAGGAAAACTTATTTTGAAATGATGTTCATGAAATATGCGATACCACTTTTATTTGGAATCTTACTAAACTTTTATGAAAATTACTTTTTAAGATTACTTTTGTGAAAACAGTTAATAAAGATCATTTTTATGAAAACCAATTGATAAAGATTTCGTTAAATGAACCATTTGATTATGAATCTTTGATCAGTTCGTTTGGATTCATTGGACTTTGATATTGGATATGGACCCTTTGCCATGAACCTTTGATATTTGGACTTTGACTTTGATTCGATGACTTAGATTATTTGAACCTTTGCTAAGATTTGGACCTTTGACCTTTGACCCTTCAGTTTGATACCCGAGCCAAGTTTGATTCCTAGCCATGAAGGTAACATGTCCGTGTCTGTGATGCACCGCTGACATGACTCACGTTTGGGTGAGTGATTTCTCACACCGTCCCCATATTGTTCGTAACGTGCACATTATATTTATTATTGGCCTATATTATTGTTCGGGGGGCGTATGGGTTGCAATCCTAGGTTCGTGTCCGTGTTCGTGGACTTAACATGATTTGATATTATATATTGTTCGGTGACTGATGATGGGTGCAATCCACGTCTTTCACAAGTTCGGGAGCTAGCTACTCCATTTGAAGAATGAGGACACCCCTCATATTATCTGATTATCTGAGAGGTCTCCCCTCTATATGATTATGAGGATATGGTTACTATATTTGATTTGTGTTCGGGCTCGTGGTGGATTACTGACCCGTTCTTTCTTTGATTCCATTATTTATACCTTATGTTTTTCCCCTTTGCACCATATTATATATGTTCGTTCTTAAGCTGAGCCGCATTTCTTTTCCTGCGGCAGGTTTTAGTTGGAAGATGGGTATGAGTGAAGAGACTTTTGGACTTAGAAGACTTGATAGTTATTTTGGCCTAGAGATGATCAGAAGTTATTATATTGTTAGAATTTGTATTCGCATTTGTAACCTTGTAATTTCAGTATTTCATTTGTAACCTTTGAGATTCCTTGTATTACTGTAATGTATGCTTTGTTTTGATCTGATATGAAACCATTAGTGTGACATCTTTACCCTTGTCGGGTTGGGGTGTTACAAAGAGAGTTAGTGAGGAAGATATATTAGCAAGCAGAAGCAATGAAGACTACAAGACTAATTCTAAAAAGATAGTGGTTGGAAGAATCCTCACAAGGTAATGATTTAATTCAGAAACTTGATGATTTAGGGTAAATCCCAAGTTTATGGGAGGATTGTTAGGAATTAAATGTTATAGGCATTGGTTTTGTATTAGTACTGCTGAAGAATAACACTAACATTACTAATGGAGTTAGTACTGCTGGTGTAAGTTGAAGACTGTTGAAGATATAACTAACAGTACTAACTGCTGAGTTAGTACTGCTAGTATAAAAGATGATACTGCTGGACTGCTTGAAGACTAAATATTAGTATTGCTCATGATGACGTGTAGAAGGATAAATATAGAATTGATTTCATGTATATCTTATATAGTTAGAATTACACAGATATTCTGCATGTTTACAATATCAATACTTATCTTGTAAAGAATTCCTTGTGTCATAAAAGGAGGTCCTAGGTTAGATGTTTAGATAAATGTTTTCTTAAGCTTCAAGGTTTTGTAAACCATAGTGATAAGCATGATCACTCGTATTATACCTAATAATATTGAAGCGTTTGCTGATATTCATTGTTCATACAAAATTGTTCCTTCATTACTGTTACATTGCACAAATCTTCTAAGTATCATATAGTAGATTCCACATACTATTTGATATAAACTCAAAGTATCCTCAACACAAGTCTAGTGTGTTTAAATCCTCTCACTTAGTAGCTAGAAAGAAAACCCATGTAAACCTACTGAAATCATCTGTGACAACTAGGCAATACTTTTTCTTCATAAGACTTTTTACAAATGTTGGACCAAACAAATTCATATGCAACATATGTAATGGAAGACTAATTGAGTTCTCTGTTTTGGACTTACAAGAGGCTCTGTGCTGCTTTCCCTTTTGACAAGCAACACAGGTTTGATCATTTTCAAAAAGTTTGGAAGGTAAACCTCTAACAAGATTTCCCTTAACCAATTTATTCATAGTTTTAAAATTTAAGTTACCTAGCATTCTATGCCAAAGTTTAGATTCATTAGATGTGGTTTTTGTAAATAGGCAAGTTAAACCTCCTTTAGGAACTATGTTCTTTGAATCAACACTATACGTATTGTTCTTTCTAGGAACTCTATGTAAAACTTGACTTTCATCATTTAACTTAAAGTTTGGAGAAAAAACAATTCATTCAATGTCATTAAAAAGAACACTGTTCTTTTTGTCACACATTTGTGAGACAGTAAAGAGATTAAACTTTAACTCTCTCACAAAATACACATTTTCAAAATCTAGTTTACCAGTTTTAATGGTACCTCTTCCTATGATTTTCCCTCCTTTGGGGTTCCCTCCAAAAGCTACATATCCTCCATCAATCTGTTCATAGTCCGTAAGATAGGACATGTTCCCTGTCATGTGCCTTGAGCATCCACTATCAATCACTCCTTGATCCTGTAAATCCATTTGTGGATTGCCCTCTGAGTTAGAAATTGAAGATGAGTATGCCATGAGTGCATAATTAGGTCCTTCATCGGCCTGATCACTCCAGCCATAACCACCAAGACCATCACATGACACCAAAGATGTGGAATTAGATGTTTCCACAGGCACACTCCTTCTTGAGCTCTCCTTATTCTTGTTGTCTTGATTTCTTGTAGCTCTACACTCCCTAGCAAAATGTCCCCTCTTGTGGCAGTTGTAGCACTCCACTTTGAACTTATCAAAACCAATGCTCTCATTGCCATTGACTGTAAGCTTCCTTTATGTTTTCTTCAAAAACCTTCTGGCCCTCAAAGCCAACATGGCCATTTGCCATCTCAAATCCATTTGTTAGTGCAAATGTTACGACATTTAATCTATACAATGTCTTCATGTTTTAATGATGACAAACATGTAACTTGTAGTACATAACGTAAAGTGCACAAGTTACTCGTTTACACTAATCATCTATGCCGGAATGCATCAACATCTCTCGACGGCTCAAGTCTACATCACTTAAGGTATGAACAAACTCTATACCAATTTTGTTAAGTGATCAAAGAAACTATTTTTGTCCTTAAACCTCACATTTTTATAAATGTGACAAAACATTTTTACAAAAATAAACTAGACAAATTATTTTTGTATTTATACAGAAATGTTTTAAAGAAAAAATAAATTTGAATTTGAAATTTGAATTTCACATTGGCAACAGCTATTTTTCCCACCTAAATCAGATAAATTTTCACCAGGTAAATTTTCACAAAAAGAGGAGCGTCTGTCGGGACGGTCCCGTAAATAGGGCGACGGTCCCTAATATATAAAGGACCGTCCAACTTTAAGGGACCGTCCCCCGCTCCTCCTGGTGCCTATAAATACTTCACTGTTTTCTGAGAAAAACTAACCCTCTTTGCACAAAAATATTATGGTCTTTCTTCCTCCTAGTTTGATCACTATAACTCTTTGGTATGTGTTTATAAGTGATCCCGTCATCCTCTATCTCAAGTGCAAGAGAAGAACACTCAAAGTCGTCAAGAATCGAAGTGTTATAATTTAGTCCACACACACACGTAACTTGTGTTAGGATTCTCTTCTTCCCCCAAACTCTCTTCTTTGTGTATATTGTAAATTTTTATATCCTACTTGTGTGTGAGTCGTGATTAGGTTTGTTCGAATAAATACGGAAAAAGTGTAAGTCTGTGAATTGGTGTATCTAGATTAGGACTTTGTGTAAGTTCGTGTATTGGTAGCGGCGTCAATTCTCAAAATGACACGAACCCGACATGAAGTTAAACAGGCTTGGGTTAAGGATAAACAGGTTTGAGTAAAAAAAATAGGTCAACCCGTCTAACCCGTTTAATAAACGGGTCGTGTTTGAGTTGAGTAAGTGTTAAACAGGTCAACACGTGAACCCGTTTAAGTATATAAGCATCTAAAAATAAAATATATAACTTGGTTTTAAAGTTGGATACAAATTAAATGTATTTTGTTATGTACTTAATATAAGTGAATTACAATTATAACTCAGATAGTATATATTGAAATTGACGCTTATAACTCAGTTATTATTGAAATTGTCGTATTATTATTTGTATGCTATTTCTATCATATATTTGATCCTTATATCATTTTTGCATTTAAACTAGTTAAATCAACAAACCTCCAACCTTATTCACTGTTTGACCTATTTACTTAAACAGGTTAAATGGGTCACAAATGGGTTACGCGTGTTATGTAGGTCTGGGTTAGGGTTGAGCTTCTTGACACAATTAATAAACGGGTCATGTTTGGGTAGAGGTTATTTCAACCCGCCAACCCGCGAACCCGAATAGGTCAACACGAACACGACTCAATTGCCACCCTTATGTATTGGTGTGTGAATACTTGGACTTGGTGTAAGTCCGTGAAGTGAAGACTAGGATCGGGTGAAGATTCAAGTTGATGGGGTAATCGTCAATGTGATGATTAGGACGGGGTGATCGTCTGTGTGAAGACCTGGATTTTATGTAAATCCAAGTAGAAAAGTGTGCTTGTTCGTGTAGCCACGTGGGCTTTGTAAAGATTGGTTCTAGCTTTGATTAGGACTCGACATTCCGCTTAGTGTCATTAAATTGGTGTAAGCTTTGGTGTACGGTTTGCCCAGCCTAAAGGGAGCTTGTTGACTAGTGAAGTAACTCTCGAGTTGGGTACTCGGGGATTGGAGTAGGGCAAAGAGGTGCTTCATGCCGAACCAATATAAATCATCGTGTCCGGTTTGCGTTTTCTCTTCTCATCTCTTTACTTTCCATTCTTGCATTTATCATTTTACATTTATACTTGCTTTGAGTTTGAGTGTGTGTGGTTTGTTGCTTAGACTGTGATTAAGCAAATACATAATGCAACACCCATCTAAAACATGCCACTGTCGACGGACCCTTAAACTGACCGATGGTCCTAAACATATATGGGACTGTCAGTACATATATGGGACCGTCTACACAATCTGAGCAAAACTAACTGTAATCTCTCTTACTTGTTCTATGTGTTTGTTGTTGTAAGTTAGGTATAATTATACATAATTGTTATAAGTGACATAATCACTATTCATATTTAGTCACACTTGATCAGGAATTTGATACGAAATATTTAAAATTTTAATTAGGAACGTATTCACCCCCCCCCCTCTGCGTTTCTAAAATTTGTATCAGAGCCACGTCGCTCTAGTTTTCAAAACAAATGGTTTTTAAAATAGAGTACGGTCCACGTATCAAATTTCTCATTAAGAGGGATTAAATTTGAATAGTGTTTAGCTGCTAAAATTGTGCTAAAATGTTTGTTATTTACTGGTGACTTTCCCACATTTATGGACGGTCCCTTAAATATTTATGTGACCATCAGTATTTAAGGGACCTTCACCAGAATAGTGTCAATTTTGAAATTCATATAAATCAACCGTAAGTCCGTAGAAGTCGTGCCACCCGCCATTTTAAAGATAATTGAGTCCATTTTCATTTAAAAATACTCTCAAGTATTGATTCCAAACTTAATTAAGTTATAAATGCAAATTGCTACATAGTGGTCAAAACCGTGTGTCACGTTTTAACGTAAAACTAGCCTTTTGCTCTTTATCTCGAGTCAGATATTTCTAGTAAATGAATTTTTGAAAAATGGTGTTTTTGTCTTTCCAAAATATGGACCTTAATTAATTTTTGAAATGGGGAGGAAAATTCTTTTTAAACAAAATCAAGCAAGTATACATTGTTGCATCTAACACACAAAACGATAACGAATACCATTATGTGTGCTATGCTAAATGATTATGTGCTTTCAATAGCCTGCTTATCATATAATGTTTTAGTAACTCACTTAGATACGTAGACTAAGTTGATTAAATCATGTAAGTCGAAAATAATTGTCTTACACAATTACCTTTCCAAAGGTTTAAGTGTTAAAATCTGTCACCTCAAAACATTTAACACTTCATCAAACTTTCAACATGATTTCTAAAAGATTCCATGCTCTTAACTTGGTTTGCCATGGGTTGTCTAATCAACAGAGAGGTTTATAATAATACATTAGTATTTACGTAAAAGAAAATGTATTTTCAAACCTTGCATGTATTTGAAAACACACAAATTGTCTTAAACATACAGTATTTTACAAGAGTTGTGTTTTTTTATAAAAATGGTTAGGAAAATTATTTTTATACTCATGAAATGTTAAAAACTGTGCATATTATACATAATAATAAATAGTTTTTCACACACAAAAATAAATGACAATCTTAAAGTTAACATGTCCTTATTATTGACCTCACGCATACAACAAGTATTAAATTTAACGGAACACATTCTATAAATCCTTATTTATTTTCTTTATTAAAAAGAGTGGTCGAGAGGGTCAAGAAAGATTTCAAGCATATATCAATTCATTATTCAAATTATAATTGATATCATTATCAAATCTAATTGACAAATTTTCGAGTATGGACATGAAAATGGAGTCAATATTTTTTTAGCTTCAAGATAAAATCAAAACATAATGAAATATATTATCTTGAACCTACATACTCCATCACACTCGATTGTTATGAAAATAATGACGTCCTTCTCAAGAAGAAAAGAATATGCATTGGATCATAACTCACACTTGTGTTGATGATGTCATAATGAGTTTTCTTGTCCAATGGTTGTGTTCCAAATATTAAAATAATATGTTTAAAAGATGCTTAAACTACACAACGAAGTAGGATTGACGACTTGGATGTTTCATCCGAAATATTCAAGCAATTTACATTGCAACACAATTTGTTAATGTGTCATTTTCAAAAAACCAAACACGAGCAAACAAATAACATATGTACACTTTTCTCATGAACGAATCAAGACTCAAAATCACATGTCAAGTAAAAATGTCACACATAATACATCATTAACAATCAAGAAGATAACATGTATTTCAAAAGCATAATTTATATCATATGCATCTCATTCTCCTTGTAACATGAATGGTTATATTACAAGAGAATACGTCAAAAAAATATAGGAGATTAGATTTTGTAAGTAACCTAATACAACATGTGTCACTACTTGAACAAGTAAAATTCATTAATCACATTATAACTAAAATACTTATTTTCATAAGCAATTCATAAGAGTGAAAAGTTTATCCTTTTTAAATAAACATATTTGTCAAAAGATACAATATGTTTTCTCTTAATGATACAACGTAAAACATTACAAGATCTATTAAGGCAAGTAACCTTAACTAGACTCTCTTTCTCAAGATTTACTATGGAGTATTCTTAAAACCAACAACTCCACAAACAAGGATGTCATCCATAAGGTCATGTAATACACCATCTAAATCAAACAACCTCCAAATTTGAAACACATATTTAAAATATTGTGCTTGCCTTTGTAAAGATTTTGTGTAAGACATGTCGTTTTCATTAATCGGCTTTTAAAATATGGTTAGGACATGTATTAGCGGAATCGGCTAATATCATCTTTTGGAAAACTTCGATGGGAAAATATAGGAATTCTAATTTTTCTAATATGAGAATAGCTACTAGAGATCCTATTGCACTATAAATTCAATTTAACCTAACGGTTGAATTGCTTCCAGGAGAGAAGTTGGGTTTGTGGTAAACCCGTAAAAATGGTCGTGTTTAGCCTTAATTGAGGACCGCTAGTGATAGTCTTATATCCATTCTCTAACTTGAAAACATTCCATTCCTACATTTGACTAAAGATGTTTTACATCAATGGTATTTGTCTCCCGTTAGGATTGCATTTTAAACATGTAGTAATTAGGATTCTTCTTGACAAACCTAGATTCCTTGCATATATGTGTTTAATATCTGAAAACAACAACTTGTTCTTGCCAAATATGATTAAATGTCTTCATGCCTTCTTAAATGCTCAATGCCTACTTGCTTAATTACTGAATGCTTGTTCATTATAAACATCTTGCTTTGAATTAGCTTTTCTAATGTTATATTTCTTGATATATGTTCATGATACATGCTCTTATGTGCTAAATGTCAACATGCCTTACCTAATGTTTGCTTTCATAGTGATCATGCTTCGTATACATCCCTTTACATGACCTACGTATTGATGTGCACCTACAATATGTCGGTCTAATAGATAACGGACTAGGTATGCCTATCATGATAACCTCTTAGATTCACACATTTCGTTACTCACCATCTCGCTCTCTTCCAAACAATCTACTCTTTTTTCTAGGAAAGATTGCTCCTACACTTCTCTTATAACCTACACCTCTCCTATTTCCAAACATTCTCTAATCATTTTCAAATTATCTTCATACCCAACAAATGATTATATACACTTTTCATATAATCCCAACATTCCTATAAACATTCTTTATCAAATCCCTAAATCATTCCTTAATCATTATTACCCAATTATTTTCTTTTTTAATGGCAATATGATTCTCACATAATCAATCCTTTGATTATTCCTATCCTTTCATCTGGGAAAAACAGAGAAAACTGGAAAGACTCTGCACCCCACTAGCGACGGTCCCAAAAATATATGGATGGTCCCATATATATACGGGATCGTCCCTTATTTAAAGGACCGTCCCTAGTAAAGGTGTCATAAACTGCTTCACTATTTTTCTTTTTTTGCATCCTTGACTCACCACTCTCTAGATCAGTTTCTTTCTCTTTAAACAATACTTTGAACCATCCTACACCATGCTTTTTCCAAAATAACAACAATTTTGATCATCTTAACACTTATCCCTTCACTCTCCTTCATTCACTTCTTTCTACGACTTATACATACAATTGGTACCACCCATGAGAATCCCTTCAAAAACTTCTTCTTTTCCACTCTCTAGACCATATTCATAGTCCATTGAACCATCCCTCTTCTTGTTCTCACATCTACCTCTTCTTAATAAAGCACCCAACAAAACTAGGATAGTGTGTACCTTCTTTAAAGTCTCCCATCTTCCTCACTTCTTTTCATCCTCACTCATTGTAAGTGCAAATGGTCCTTTCATGTTTCCTTGCACATATCTCTTCTCATCCCCTTCAACACAAGCCTAAATTAAACCACTATCTTTAAATATAAAGTCTCCTATCTTCCTTCTCATCTTTACATCATCCTTGCCAATCTTGGCTTAAAACCTTCTTTCTTCATTTCCGTTCATCCTCACCCACTTCTCCACTTTAAATAGATATCTTCATTCTCATCTAGGAGCATATCATCTTCACTCTATATCACCTAGATATTAGATACTTATCTTGGAAGAACTTAGAGAATGGTGTGTTAATATATAATCAATAATTATATATGTTTAGTTTCAATCCCTTTCGTGCAATACTTTAGAATACTCATATTTGAGTCATGCATGTATTAATCTCCGATAATGTCTTGCTATATGTATCATCATTATTATATATATGTGCACTTATCTACTAACTCTATTTTGTAGCATTACTTCATCGCTAAATTCTTCAGTAGCCAAAACAAGGGCGGCATACACAAAGGGGGAGCATTTCTAAATGTCAAACGCGGTTGGAAATCGTTGACGCATCTACACATTTCTTCCTATGTGTAGTCCACCTCTATAATGCTACTCATATCCTTTTACATACTTTGGTGCTTGAAACTATCCATTGATGTAGGTTAAGCATTTGCAACATATTTGATTCATGGATACGCTAAAGTCAATGGGGATGCAATGAGCTAGGGGGAGCTTAAAAGTAGTTGGGTACATGGTTTGGAGTTGGTTAAACCATGGCGATAGGAGCAAGGCTTCACTAGGATGATGCAAGCTCACTTATATGAATGATGCAATTCGGGATCGTCTAATACATTTGGGGATCATCCTTCAACCTATATGCTCAAGTTGTCTTCTCAAGTTTTCCTCTCCAGTCTTCTTCTCAAGTTGTCCTCTCAAGTCTTCCTCGAGTACAAGTGGTATGTGCTTATTCACATACTTTTTCTTGACCAAATTAAGACCAAAACGACCAAAACGACCAAAAACTAACCAAAATGCCAAAGATATATGTGTTTTTGTGTTTGTGATTGTGCAGGCAACGGATATGTGAAAAAGGACAAAAAATCAAGCAAAACCCGAAAAACACGAGCACGAGAAATGGTAAAAGAATTTAAAGCTAAAGAGAGGAAGCATTTTTCAAGTTTTAAGCCTAATATTTCAGAATAGCCCTTGGATCATACCATAATTACAAAAACAGCCCTTGGATAACTTTCTCTAAATGACAGATTTAACCCTTAAAGTTTAAATCCAATTCCATGATAATCCTACATTACCAGACTTAATTAAAATAAACCTAATCCCAAATTTTATCCAAAACCCAATATTCCCAAAGCCTACTCCACAAGCCCACTCCCATTTTAAATAACTAAATTCGTATCCACCCCTTTTAACTTAACCCGTATCATAAAAACCCAACACCCAAACCCGATCAACCCTAAACTAAAAAACCAGTCAACACCCAAAACAGATTTACCCGCTCAATATTACTGTTCACCTTCTTCCTCCCAGAGTTACCCTGCGTCTAAACATTAATTACCCCTTCTAGAAGATGATGTGACAAAGGAATGACACATGGACAAATGGCAGAATTTCATTGGCTAAGGCACCACTAAAAATGATCCAAGGGCTGTGGATTCAAGGATTGGGCACCAAGCTAAGATCAATGGCCAAGATTTGTGATCATGAAGCTTCAGAAACCCTAGTTGCTTCCCTCCTCAGCTATAAATAGCAGCCTCATCCTTCACACAATGATGTCCTTTTTTTTTTAATTTTCCTAGTGTAATTTAGTTTATTTTCTGTTTTTAAAAGCTTATTGTGTCTTTAAGTTCTGTCAATGTAATCTTTCCTTTTAATGAAATTCTAGTTTATTAG
Source organism: Artemisia tridentata subsp. tridentata (assembly GCA_021014915.2). Classification (NCBI taxonomy): domain Eukaryota; kingdom Viridiplantae; phylum Streptophyta; class Magnoliopsida; order Asterales; family Asteraceae; genus Artemisia; species Artemisia tridentata. The sequence goes on along the minus strand of CP139501.1, from coordinate 70,204,472 downwards.
TCTTTAATTTGTTTGTCTTATTTACCTTCAAAGCTTTGTTGATGAGGCGAAAAGTGTACCGCTTTTAAGGGGTCATTTAAGCCCGAAATCGTATTTATTTGATCAAATATTGCCCTAAATCGTTCCTTTTGTCATTTTAGGTACTTTTGAGAAGAAATCTGGAAAAGGAGGCATTTTGGACGTTTTTGGAGCATTAAAGTGAAGAAAACGGCAAAGTCTCAAGAATCGGCTAAAAGTTACTCTTGACGGCGTCACAATTAACATGGGACGGCGTCATGCCTTGGCAAGAAAAGTTGGATGTGAAATTTACTCATGACGGGCCAGTGAGTTTGCATGAGAATTCTGACGGCGTCACGTTTTAACTAAATCAAGGGCGTCACGGCTTAAATCATAAGGGGACGGCGTCACGTTCATGATCCGACGGCGTCAAGCCTTGATAAGCCAGAATGGATTTTTGAAGAGCTAAAGAGGGACGGCGTCAAGATGGTCATCCGGGAACCCTAAAAGCGGCGAGGTGACGGCGTCACAATGCATAAGGTGACGCCGTCAGATGTCAAAGTCTATATATAGTTTTCTAATTTTTTGTCATTAAGGGGGAGCTTAGTGTGTGGAATTTTGGGATAAAACCCTAAGACGATTTTAGCTACTTTTTCAGGGCTTTTTGCCTTGAGATCTTCCATGTTTCATTGAAAGATAAGTTATCAATTAATCATTCAATATGTCTATGTGTTGTTTGATTCTATCTTATGCTTGTCTTTTGTTTAACATGTTAGGCTAAATTTATCTTGTGTTTGCTTAGATCTAATGAAACCTAGCTATTGATTATTGGTTGTTAGTGTGTTATTAGTTGTATTGGATGATTGTTTATCTATGTTAGGCTTAAGAAAACTGGCTAACTTCCTATTCGGTAACTTGCTTGAACGTCTTAAGAAACATGAACCAAACGCGTACTAAAGGTTTTTATGGTTGTATTTAATGCACAAGCGAATTCTAGTGATCCCATGTTAGGAGCTTCCTAGCCGGCTCGACATAGGAGTGAAGTAGGAGCTTGTAGAGTTTGGGGAAGTAAGTACGCCACCCCACGAATGGTATTAAGGAATACACCCGTCATCCACGCGACTAATACACACTAATTAACCGGTAAAAGATAGTTAGGGAGTAAGGAAATCTAAGTAAACACATTTCTCTACACATAAGTTTCTCACCACTTTTCATTTTTGTTATTTTATTTTATTTGCATTTGTAGTAATTTGGGTTAGTTGACTAGCAACTAATTCCGCCCACTCCTTCAAAACCCGAGATTTTACTTGCTTTTATAAAATATAAAAACATAAAAAGAATCTTCCTCAACCCTTAGACCTAATTAGAGTAGCCTTTCACACCTAACGAACACTATTCCCTGTGGAGAACGATCAATCCCCCGTACTTACCACTACACTATACTACATCGGTCAGGTACACTGCCTGGTGGGGTTGTAAGCCTCTTGAGATCCCTCGAGAGGTAAAACCTGTTGTAAGGTTGCAAAACCCACGCATCAAGTTTTTGGCGCCGCTGCCGGGGAATAGTTATTGCTTAGGTTGAAATTTATTTCTATTAGGTCTACTCATTAGATTCCTATCTAGTGAGATTTTTATTTTCTTTTTATTTTGTAGCTTTCTCGTAGTCTATCTTTTCTTTGTGATTTTGTTTGTAATTTGCTTCAAATGGACTTTTCACTTAGATTTCTAAGATTGCAAGATATGGTTGAGTGGCTAGAACACCAAGAAGTTCAAAATACCTCATTTAGAGACACTTATGAATCATATGAGCCTTCACCTAGGATAGATTCTTATGAACAACCTCCATGTTTAGGATCTTGTTTTAGTGAGGCTAATAGGAAAAGCGGCCTAGTTTGCCAAGGAATTGTGGATAGAGCCGTATCAATAAATCATAAGTTGGATGAAGCACTAGGTTTGTTATTATCACTACCTAAGAAAACAATTGACGAGGATATAGGTGATCTTGACACGTGGAATAATGAGGTAAACACCATAAGCCCACAAAATACTCAACCATCATTTGAGGCACCCACACCGCCCGTGACTTACCCGGAAGAAGTAGAAGAGACTTTAGGAATCCCGATGGAGGTAGAACCCTTGGACCAAGCACAACTAGAGGATATAGGTTTGCACACTTTTAGTGATGACCTTACTCATAGTTCTAGGGAATTTCCTAGTGTTGATGAATTGGAACCTCAACCTTTACACAACTTTTCATCCTTAGATTTACATCTAGGAGAAAAAAGAGGAACCGACCCACCCATCAACCGATATTATCCGGGTAGTTTTAGGATGAAGGAAGCCATTCACTCACCCCCTTCACCTCACGTGGCATATTCACACCCTAAGGGTGTGTATCACTACTTTCACCCGCACTTAATCCTAAGTGTAGGGAAAACCTCCCCTATTTTTGTTAAATAAGGGTAGAGTCAGGCTCGTGACTCGAACAAAAACAAGCGCTTATTGGGAGGCAACCCAAGCTTTATTTGCTTTGTGTGTTTATTTGTTTGTTTGTTTGTTTTTATTTGTTTCCGTATGTGTGTTTAATTTTTATTCTTATTGATTCATGTTCAAAACTAAAATTGTGAAAATGCTTTATTTTGTTTTTAACTTCGTCTTAACTACATATAAAGGTATTTTACAAAAGATAAGTGTAAGGGAAATCTAAATTGGTTTATTAGAACACAAATGAACATGAATCGTAATAATATTAAATTAACATACATATTCGTATTTGTTTGAGTCAAATGCTTGTATCGAGTCATAATGATGTTTTGCAGGATTTCCAGGAAGTAAGGTAAAGGTTTTTCTAGAAATTTTCCGAAAACTTAAAATGAGAATTTTTGTCAGGTCATTTCTGACGGCGTCAGGGTTTATAACCTGACGGCGTCAGATTTAATTTTCAGAAATTTTTGAAAGTTTTGTTTTAAAAAAAAAAGTTTTTATTAAATCTCCAACTTATAATCTCCAGGAATCTGCAAAATTATCATTCCACAAGCATTATATCCTTATATATAGATTTATCCCGCCGATGTTATGCAGGTTTTCGTGTTGTTTTCTCAGGTTCAACAGGTTATTTTGGACAAGGAAATGTTTTGAATCAAGCTTATGGCGATGCATTAGTCATGGAGCTTCAACATTCTCTTTGGAGGAAGATTTAACCGTGTAATTTCATTATCCAACGAGCGAATCAGGGGAGTATTTGATTTCATTCTTTTACTTTATGCTTTTACATTTGTCATTTGAACATTGGGGACAATGTTCATCTTAAGTGTAAGGGGAGGGTAAAAGTACGATTTTTGAGAATACAATTGCGCTTGATTTTTGTTTGTTTAATAGTAGATGTGTAATAAAACTGAGAGAAATACTTGTTAAGGTAATTTTAGTGCCAAATTTAAAATTTTTTACAACATATAGGAGTGAAACTTTGATCTTAATGAGCGTCTCACGGATAGGAGTTATATGACTAGCACAAAAACCGTACCACTAAAAATTTTCCACCCCCAAATATGTGAGGTTCGCCCCTAGAATTGGTAGGAAAAGCATTTATGCTATGATGTGTGTACCGGTAGCACTTAGATTCTAGAACTTGCGTTAGGACCATTCCAAGGCCACAAGTGAGACTACATTCGTGTAGTTAGATTTACTACATGATAAGAGGCATTAGGATTAACCCATTGTTTTACACCTGTGTTTTTGTTATAATTACATTGGCTACATTGGTCAAGTAATTCTCCCTCACCCTTTGCGTTGTACTCATTTTTAGTACACGATACCCCTAGTACACCCCTCAGAGCCTATCTTTTCGTTTCGACCTTTAAGCATTTTACTTAAAGGAAGAATTTGTTACACCCCACTTAAATGTACACCCAAATCGCCTTAGCCTACCTTGTATGCACTCATCTTTAGTGCATTATTGTTACAACATTTGTTTAAACCCAAGTTAATTATCTAGTTGATTACATGGTTGCTAAGTCGAGTCATATCCTTGTACATATTGTTTTGGGACGATTGGGACTCATGGGTAAAGTACTAGTATAATGGAGTAATGGGGAAGAACATCATTTATTACCCCCATATGTGCTAAATATTTTAAAAGTACTCCAAGTTTTTCAATTATCTTAATTCGAGTCATTAGAATAGTTATTTGTAAAGTTATGTAAAAGTTCAAGTGTAAGGGGGATGCAATGCTCCTATGATGTATTATTTTGGATGGTAGGGCAAGAGTGTATGCAAAAAAAAAAAAAAAAAAAAAAAAAAAAAAAAAAAAAAATGGAAAAAAAATCAAGAAAAATACAAAAAAATGAGAAAAAGAAAAATAGAAAAACATACGGACTACCATCCCGTTTCATTTTATGTTTATTTTATGTTTATGTTTTGTTATTTTCTTTCATTAGCTTAAGATCGAGTCTAGTCTTGGCTTAGCAACGTTGTATAGTACATGTGATTGATCAAGATCTTTAACTAGCCACCAGTAAAATATCCCTTATCCAACAAAACCGTGTTTTCCTTTTCCCTACACCTAACGTTATAACCCATTTAAAAGCCCTCTTTGATAGTTTATCTTAGGTGCTTACGCCTAGTGGAGGAGGTTTTCGATCCTTTCCCAAGCCTATGGTAATCTATTTGCTATGACAGGTAGTGAGAGATATTTTCCGTTTTCATTTATGAGATTTATTTTGATGACACTTGAGAGATGTGAGTATCTAAACACTACTTGTGAGGTGCTAGTATGTAATCTCCGTGCTTATTATGATTGAAGTGGAACGAATATTTGTTGTAATTACTTTTATGTTTGCATTAAATGACCCCTAACTTGTATTTTGATTAGAATAAAAGCGCATTTGCTTGAGGACAAGCAAATCTCAAGTGTAAGGGTATTTGATGAGGCGAAAAGTGTACCGCTTTTAAGGGGTCATTTAAGCCCGAAATCGTATTTATTTGATCAAATATTGCCCTAAATCGTTCCTTTTGTCATTTTAGGTACTTTTGAGGAGAAATCTGGAAAAGGAGGCATTTTGGACGTTTTTGGAGCATTAAAGTGAAGAAAACGGCAAAGTCTCAAGAATCGGCTAAAAGTTACTCTTGACGGCGTCACAATTAACATGGGACGGCGTCATGCCTTGGCAAGAAAAGTTGGATGTGAAATTTACTCATGACGGGCCAGTGAGTTTGCATGAGAATTCTGACGGCGTCACGTTTTAACTAAATCAAGGGCGTCACGACTTAAATCATAAGGGGACGGCGTCACGTTCATGATCCGACGGCGTCAAGCCTTGATAAGCCAGAATGGATTTTTGAAGAGCTAAAGAGGGACGGCGTCAAGATGGTCATCCGGGAACCCTAAAAGCAGCGAGGTGACGGCGTCACAATGCATAAGGTGACGCCGTCAGATGTCAAAGTCTATATATAGTTTTCTAATTTTTTGTCATTAAGGGGGAGCTTAGTGTGTGGAATTTTGGGATAAAACCCTAAGACGATTTTAGCTACTTTTTCAGGGCTTTTTGCCTTGAGATCTTCCATGTTTCATTGAAAGATAAGTTATCAATTAATCATTCAATATGTCTATGTGTTGTTTGATTCTATCTTATGCTTGTCTTTTGTTTAACATGTTAGGCTAAATTTATCTTGTGTTTGCTTAGATCTAATGAAACCTAGCTATTGATTATTGGTTGTTAGTGTGTTATTAGTTGTATTGGATGATTGTTTATCTATGTTAGGCTTAAGAAAACTGGCTAACTTCCTATTCGGTAACTTGCTTGAACGTCTTAAGAAACATGAACCAAACGCGTACTAAAGGTTTTTATGGTTGTATTTAATGCACAAGCGAATTCTAGTGATCCCATGTTAGGAGCTTCCTAGCCGGCTCGACATAGGAGTGAAGTAGGAGCTTGTAGAGTTTGGGGAAGTAAGTACGCCACCCCACGAATGGTATTAAGGAATACACCCGTCATCCACGCGACTAATACACACTAATTAACCGGTAAAAGATAGTTAGGGAGTAAGGAAATCTAAGTAAACACATTTCTCTACACATAAGTTTCTCACCACTTTTCATTTTTGTTATTTTATTTTATTTGCATTTGTAGTAATTTGGGTTAGTTGACTAGCAACTAATTCCGCCCACTCCTTCAAAACCCGAGATTTTACTTGCTTTTATAAAATATAAAAACATAAAAAGAATCTTCCTCAACCCTTAGACCTAATTAGAGTAGCCTTTCACACCTAACGAACACTATTCCCTGTGGAGAACGATCAATCCCCCGTACTTACCACTACACTATACTACATCGGTCAGGTACACTGCCTGGTGGGGTTGTAAGCCTCTTGAGATCCCTCGAGAGGTAAAACCTGTTGTAAGGTTGCAAAACCCACGCATCAACCTTCAAAGCTTTGTTCATTTTCTTTCCTTATTTACTATTAAAGCTCTTCACTTTACTATTCTATAAGCTCATATAAGCTTCCTTATAGCTTATTGTGAGTTTGTTATTATTTATTTCTGTTTAAATCTTAAAAAATTCAAAAAAATCAAAAATAGTCAACCAAAGTCAACATAAGCTATTGTGGAAGATAAGCTAGCAAGGGAAGAGCTTATTGCTGTCACTAGCTTGTCATTTGACTAGCTAGAGCTGTTGAGTAGTTCCTCGAGCATTTATTTGCCCTGTTTTGAGCAAGGGCTTGGTTAGTTTGCTTTAAATTCAAGTTTTTTTAGCTTATTTACTGTTCATCTGCTTATTTCTGTCTACTCAGTGCTTATTTGACTATTATTAGCTTTATTGATCTTATTTGTAGCTTATTTGTTAAGTTTTTAAGTGTTTAATTTCAATTTGCTCTTAAAAGCTAAAAATTCCAAAAACAGTCCAAGAAGGATATAGCTTATTAGTGTTTATTTAGATCTTAAAAGTTGTTCGTTAGGTGTTAAATAATTTAGATAATCATAGTTAAGGTAGTTTCATGGCTTAATTTGGCAAGTCCTAGTTCATATAATCAATACAGTGGGATAAAAGGGTGTTTGGTAAAAGCTTATTTTTGGGCAAAATTCTTGAGTACTGTTCATTTGCACTTACAATTAGTTTAATCTAGTCTAAATTAGCCTAAGTAAGTTGCTTATAGTAGTTTATAAGCTGAATTGGAGCATTTTGAGGTTTTGAACAAGTAGTGAAATTTTTGAATAGGGCACTGATCTAATAAGCCATTTGAGGATCTAGCTGTTTTTTGAGTTGCATTAAGGTGTTTTTAGATTGCTTTTAGTTCACAAAGTAAGACTTTAAGAATTGGATTCAGAACAAAAAGATTTGGTTAGATTTCTGTTCACCTCAGTACACTGATTGCATCAGCATAAACTGATTGCATCAGCTAAGTTGGCCCAATCAGGTTGTGTTTTTGATTTTTCCTTGCTTCAATTTAAGCCCATTTAAGCTGAAATTTGATATAGATAAACTTTGGTAGCTAATCTAGTTGTTACCTATTTATCTAAATTTTCTAAATTAGTTTTTAATAGCTTTTTCCAAGCTTGAAATCACCTCAGTATGCCCCATTTAGGCCTGCAACTCAGTTTCTATAATTGCTTTTTGTTTGTAAAAGTGCTTATTTTCCTATTAAGTGTAGCTTATTCTGACTTGGTTGGATTATTTAGAATAGACTTAGATTGAATTAGCTTAATCTAGTTTCCATATAGATTATTGTAAGCTTATTAGTCCTTTAGCTTATTACCCTTTTTGTTTGCCTTTTAACTTTGCCCACTGTTCTAATTCCATAGCTTAAATATGAGCTTATTTTAGTTTTTAAAAATAGTTACCGATGTAAAATTTGCTTATTTTACAGTGCTTAATAGGTTTTTAAAAAGAAAAAAAAATAGTTTTTACAAAAACCCCAGACCAGGATTCGAACCCTGGTCACTCAGCTCACACCAGACACACACTACCACTCGCCCTTGGGTCTTTTTCAATAATAGCATTACAGTATCTTTCTTTTAAACCCTTTTTCCCTTTTAAGCTTATTTCTACTTTTTAACTTATTTCTGCTTATTGAAAACTGCTTTTTCTTTCAAGTTATTTTTCTTTTAATCCTCAGTACTTAAGTTAGTTTTTATAAAAATTTCAGATTTTTCCAAAAAGTTTTAATATTTTTTATCATTTATTTTCTTTAATTTAGTTTTTAATTCATAAAAATAAAAATAAAAATAAAAAAAATATAATTCTTTTTTCTAAAATTTTCTTTTCTTAATTAGGACTTAGGAAAATTAATTTGGCATTTCTAGGATTAGTACTTCTTAATTTCACCATTAAAGCTCGGGTTTTGTGCGTTTCTAGATTTCCCTTACGTTTTTGCTTTCACGTGCTTTAGATTATTGATTTACTTGCTTAATTAGTTAATTTTAGTTTATATTTCACTATTTTAGTTTAAAATCCAAAAAAATCTCACTTTTATCACCATTCACGACACGTTTAACGAACCCGATATCACATAATTCCATTCTCACCTTCGTCGAGACAACGAACCGGGTTACGCATACTTCAACTTGTGTTTCCTTGGTAACTAAATTGACACAAATCAACAAGCAAAGACATCTATTCTTCTCAAGTCTTATGCTCAAGTCATCTTCTCAAATTTTCTTCCTCTCCTTAAAGCACGAGCATTTCTCTCAAGTCTTCTTCTCAAGTCTACCTCTCATGTTCTCGCCGATCTTCTTTCTACCTCTACATTGGCGACACCTTTTTGCTTCGACAAAAGGGGGAGAAGGAGTGTAAACAAGTAATTTCTACACTTTGTTATGAGTTACGGTTTTCATATTTGTCATCATCAAAATGGGGAGATTGTTAGTGCAAACGTTACGATGTTAATCTATACAATGTCTTCATGTTTTAATGATGATAAACATATAACTTGTAATAGAGAACGTAAAGTGCACAAGTAACTTGTTTACACAAATCATCAATGCCGGAATGCATCAATATCTCTCGATGGCTCAAGTCTACATCACTTAAGGTATGAACAAATTCTATACCCATTTTGTTAAGTCATCAAAGAAACTATTTTTGTCCTTAAACCTCACATTTTTATAAATGTGACAAAACATTTTTACAAAAATAAACTAGACAAGTTATTTTTGTATTTATAAAGAAATGTGTTAAAGAAAAATAATTTTGAATTCGAAATTTTAATTTCAAGTTGGCAACAGCTATTTTTCTCCCCTAAATCAAATAAATTTTCACTAGATAAATTTTCACTACTAAAGGACAAAAAGATGAGCATCTGTCGGGACGGTCTCGTAAATAGGGCGACGCTCCCTTATATATAAAGGACCGTCCAACTTTAAGGGACCGTCCCCCGCTCCTCCTGGTGCCTATAAACATTGCACTGTTTTCTCAGAAAAACTAACCCTCTTTGTACAAAAATATTGTTTTCTTTCTTCCTCCTTCTTTTATCACTATAACTCTTTGGTATGTGTTTATAACTGCTCCTGTCATCCTCTATCTTAAGTACAAGAGAAGAACACTCGAATTCGTCAAGAATCGAAGTGTTATAATGTAGTCCACACACACACGTAACTTGTGTTACGATTCTCTTCTTCCCCCAAACTCGCTTTTTTGTGTATATTGTAAATTTGTATATCTGACTTGTGTGTGAGTCATGATTAGGTGTGTTAGGATAAATATGGAAAAAGTGTAAGTCCGTGAAGTGGTGTATCTAGATTAGGACTTTGTGTAAGTTCATGTATTGGTGTGTGAACGCTTGGACTTGGTGTATGTTCGTGAAGTGAAGACTAGGACCGGGTGAAGGTTCGTGAATACTTGGATCGGGTGAAGATTCAAGTGGACAGGGTGATCGTCCATGTGAAGATTAGGACGACGTGATCGTCTGTGTGAAGACATGGATTGTGTGTAAATCCAAGTGGACAACAGTGCTTGTTCGTGTAGCCACGTTGGCTTTGTGAAGATTGGTTCTAGCTTTGATTTGGAATCGACATTCCGCTTAGTGTCGTTAAATTGGTGTAAGCTTTGTTGTACGGTTTGCTCCGCCTAAAGGGAGCTTGTTGGCTAGTGAAGTAACACTCGAGTTGGGTACACGGGGAGTGGAGTAGGGCGAAGAGATGCTTTGTGCCGAACCACTATAAATCATCGTGTCCGGTTTGCGTTTTCGCTTCTCATCTGTTTACTTTCTATTCTTGCATTTATCGTTTTACATTTATATTTGCTTTGATTTTGTGTGTGTAGTTTGTTGCTTAGACTGTGATTAAGCAAATACATAATGCAACACCCATCTAAAACATGCCACTGTCGGCGGTCCCTTAAACTGACCGACGGTCCCAAACATATATGGGACCGTCAGCACATATATGGGACCGTCTTCAGAATCTGAACAAAACTAACTTTAATCTCTCTTACTTGTTATGTGTGTTTGTTGTTGTAAGTTAGATATAATTATACATAGTTGTTATAAGTGACATAATCACTATTCATATTTAGTCACACTTGATCGGGAATTTTATACGAAACATTTAAGATTTTAATTAGGAACGTATTCACCCCCCCCCCCTTCCCCCCCTACGTTTCTACACCATATCTTCAATGTCATCTGGATGGATTTGTTGTAAATTATCATGTGCATGTTTAGGACTATTAGGCTGACTAGCAAAGAAAAAACAAAGAACAACATCACTCAAGTTATCTATATTAGCAGCATTAACTTGAGTGCTAGCAGTAGAAAATCCATGAGCAGTATTAACTTCTCCATCAGTGATGCTAGTATTGTTATTTGAAGAGGACACAAAATCCATGTTCTGTGTGCTTGAACTTAAGCAAGACATCCCTTTGACTTCTAGTTCATACACCTTGAGATTGTTGTAGAGATCATCCATGCTCATAGTTTCCAACTCAACTTTATTCCTCCACACAACAGCATGTGTGTTCCAATCAGGTGACAAACTTCTTAACAACTTCTGATTAACAACTTCTTGTGAAAGCTTTTCACCCAAAAACTCCAACTGACCCACAAGCTTTTGAAGCCTTTCAAAAGTATGATCAACCATCTCAGAGCTTGGAGCAGAGAAATTTTCATATTGCTACTTTAAGAGATTCTTCTTGGTCTTCCTTGTAGCATCATTCCCACCAAATCTCTTTTCTACAGCTTCCAGCAACAACTTAGTATCTTTTATGGAGTTAAACTTTAACTGATGTTCGTTGGGAATGCCCATCATTAAAGTACTTCTTGCTTTCACCTCCAGTCTTCTCTGAGCCTTATCTTCAGTAGTTGAAATAGGCAATACAGTTACAACATGTAACACCCTAGGCAAATCCTACATCGGCTGTGGCCTGGAGAGATGCTGGGTTCATAAGATAACATTCGCCTTACAATGACACAACGCGTTTTGTGGTCTACTGCGTGTGGGGTTCTTAGGAACTGGCAGTTAAGCGTGCTCATGTGAGAGTAGTACTGGCTTGGGTGACCTACCGGGAAGTCTTCAAATGAGGCCACAAAAACAAAGCCGTGAGCCTGCGGGCAAAGCGGACAATATTGTGGTCTGAGTAGGCGGGATGTTACAAGTGTTGTGGTCTACTGCGAGTGGGGTTCTTAGGAACTGGCAGTTAAGCGTGCTCATGTGAGAGTAGTACTGGCTTGGGTGACCTACCGGGAAGTCTTCAAATGAGGCCACAAAAGCAAAGCCGTGAGCCTGCGGGCAAAGCGGACAATATTGTGGTCTGATTAGGCGAGATGTTACAGGTGGTATCAAAGCCACTCCTGAGCCGTTCGGGATGGTGGGGCAAACCTCATCGAGGACGATGAGTCCCTAAGGGGGGTGATTGTAACACCCTAGGCAAATCCCACATCGGCTGTGGCCTGAAGAGATGCTGGGTTCATAAGATAACATTCGCCTTACAATGACACAACGCGTTTTGTGGTCTACTGCGAGTGGGGTTCTTAGGAACTGGCAGTTAAGCGTGCTCATGTGAGAGTAGTACTGGCTTGGGTGACCTGCCGGGAAGTCTTCAAATGAGGCCACAAAAGCAAAGCCGTGAGCCTGCGGGCAAAGCGGACAATATTGTGGTCTGATTAGGCGAGATGTTACAGTTACAACACCTTCCACTTCTTTTGTTTTTGGCAAATTGTTACCATTCTCTATGACTTCCCATAGTGAATAGTCTATCACCTGGATCTATTGTTCAATCCTCATCCTCCATATCTCAAACTCACCAGGTTTGAGCATGGGAACCTTGGATGCAGCCACCATGTATGCAGATTCTTGATCCATATCTTCTAGCAAGATCTTGTGTATGCAGATAGATTCTTCTTGATCATAGTTTCTCAACTAGCTTTGATACCACTTGTTGAATCCCAGTTGACCACTTGATCGAATTCCTTAGCTTGTATAAGGTTTAGTTATATTAGATAAATCTAACACAACTATGATAGACACTGTATTTGTATATATCAAAGAATATGCGGAATCTAATCTTTAATAACAAGAAGAACTTTGATGTAACAGTGAACAATGAACAAACAAATAAACAAGCCTCAATATTATTAATGATTAATACGAATACTCTTCTCAGTATTAGGCTTACAAAACCTTGAAGCTATAAGAATTTCGTGTGATGTGTATATCTAACTCTATGCCCTAGGAACTCCTTTTATACACCAAGGAGTCTTATACGGCTTATAATACTTTCCTAATTATATCAAATCTTTTGTATACTTATCTAATATGTATCTTGTATCAAAAGTTATCTCATACATATCTCATAAGCAGTACTAACACAAATGTCTAACAGTACTAACTTAAGCCTAACAGTTGTAACTTTGACACCAGCAGTCTTAACTCTAAACAGCATTAATTTTGAACCCGCAGTAGTAACTTTATACTAGTAGCAGTAACCACTTAGCGTATATTCAAGGAAGTTCTTCAGCAACATTAACTTGTACTAGCATTCTTAACTCTTACACCAGCAGTTGTAAACACTTAGCATATTTTCTTTGAAGTTCAAGAGCAGTTCTAATCTTCATCAAGCAGCAGTAACACGAGCATGAGCAGTAGTAACCAGAATCCCAACAATCTTAAGAAGAAGGCTTTTATTCACAACATTACGCAAAATGCCTTTATCAAATTAGTACACTTATCCTAAAAGGACCCTATTGTAAGAATCAGTGCAACAATCCTATCGGAAACAAAGAGAAATCTTTGTCATATTGAGCTAAAACTCCAAATCCTTTTACAAATTGTAAACAGAGTTGGGGGGACAAGCGTAATAAGCCAAGCGACTACATTTTATTGAACTAATGATGATAATAGAGATTAAAAGATAATATATAGAAACGTGGAAAACCTAATATCTAAATGGGTCTAACAATAAACTAATGTAATACGGGCCTAATAATAAATACTATTACTTCTAACATTCCCCCTCAAGTTGGAGCATAGATATTGATCATGCATAACTTGTTACAAATATAAAACCTAAAAATATGAAGCAGAAGTCTTCTTTGAAGCAATAATCCAAATCTTCAACAAAGGAAACGCTAATCTATCTCACTTGGGATCTTCAAAACAAAATACGAAGAAACCTAAACAAAATAACTCTCAACTCAAATGAAGAAACGAAGCAACCTAAACTAGACAGGTCTCAACGCAAATGAAGAAACCAAGCAACTTGAACTAGACATGTCTCAACTAACCAAATTATGAAGCAACCAGAACAAACATGTTCAGGTATCAACTAACCAAAATACGAAGCAATCAGAACAGACATGTTCGGGTCTCAACTCTAAGCAATCCAGAAAGCGAAGCAACCTGAAACAACAATATAGGAACAGGTCTCAACTCACAAATCCAAATGATGAAGCAACTTGTCTGAACAAGTCTCAAAGGTAACCAAAAATCTAATGGCGAAGCAACCTGTAAGAAGAGGTCTCGACTAACTACAATTCGAGTCAAAAAATCTAAAAGAACATATCCAAAATCAAATGGTGTCACTGTAACACCCCCAATTCAATGATGCAGCGGACTTTAAACTGTGTGTTACTCGATGGCACAACAATCATAATAACAGAAAACGATCTCTAAATGAGTCGTTTTTAAAAATGAATTATCATTCAAATTAGTATATCAGAGTTTACAAAATAGGTCCCAAAAGGTTCCATGTTTACAAAATACATCAATCTAAAGTCTTTTGATGTCTTTTTGAATGATAAAATAAGTTATAGCCTTCTTGATTGAGTTCGTGCCCCTCCGTGCCATGCTTGATCATTATGCACCTGAAATACATGCTTGAAACTGTCAACACAAAGGTTGAGTGATATTCATAGAGTTTGTTTATGTAGTTGAACACAATATGTTGGTAGTGTGAGCTATAGACTCACACTAATGGTTGGAAAACAAAACGGTTATTATTATCCACTAAGCTCAATCAACCAATACGTTAACGTGTACCAATATCAATCGGTGGAGTTACCCCGGTAGGTACTTTGCCGTCATACCTAAGTCTCAAATATTAGTGCGTTTGTTTGCCTGACTGGTCAACACAAACGGGATTCGTCAATCCCAATAGGCCTATTCGCAATATTCGCTCTCACTATCCTAGTGATTAAATGGTTCATGATATAGGGTCTTTGAGTGGCAATGATGGTACTTAGTGATACTAAAACAATGAGATAGCATACAATTTCAAAGCATTGTGTTTGGTTAAAATATAGCATGTATTCCCCCCAAGGGTTTGTAAAACAATTAAGTAATAGAAAGTGGGGCTATGAACTCACCGTAAGTTGGATGGTGTTTTAGTGCCTTAATGAGTTCGATGGATAAGTCGGGAAACCTCTAAGTGAAACCTACAATAGAACGGTGCGACTTAGGTTGGAATAATGTCTAAGAATACAAATACAAGCCTATATATGTCTTGCATATTGTTCATGATGTACTACTTAGTATGATGTATAGGTCGTTGTATCATGATGGTTTATGAACACATTTAGTTTGTATATCTTGTACTACCGTTCGGGCCATCATAATTCAGAGGTCATGTAGTAAACGTTCGAGGAGGTAGGACACTTTAATTCGTAAATCCAGGAACTCGTCGATCCGTTTACCCAAATGAAACCTCTCACATGAAGCTCCATAGTGTTGTAGTATTCGATAGGAAATATATGTTTTTGGTGTTTAAACGTTACATGTTCAAAAGTTGAATAAACTTAGGAAAGTTTATTTTGAATGAAGATGGTTATCTTTATAAGTTCATTAAGTCTTGTATGGAGGGGATATTAATTGCAAAACCTCATGGTATATTGATGGAGTAGATCTAAATTGGTTGGTTATGTTATTTCTAACACTTTAGTTCATGTTTTCGGCGTATAAAGCCTTAAGGTCTTTAGCTGTGGCTTTGGTCATGGCTACCATCTTTTTGAGACTTTTCCTTGGCCTTATCCATTGCTGTGGTCTCGGCATAAGGCCATTAGGCTTCATGGTTTTACTTGATTGTGACGAAAAATAAAGTTGCTAAGCTTAATAAGGGGCTGTTGTAATTTCAAAAAAATATCTCATTCGTTATGCGTTTTCAGGACTCGTGGTCTTAACCTTGTTTGAAGAAAACATCGTTCTGGACAACTTTCGTGCTTTAACTTTTTGATGAAACGGAGCAGAAGTACCTCTAAAATTTACCTCAGTTCTGGGACAGCAGGTTTTGGACAGTTACGGCGTTTTGGTTTCGCTAACTTCTTTTGGCCATAACTTTTGACTCGTGTACTCATTTTCGATGATTCAAATTGCTATGTTTTCCTTTTAAAATCCTCTATTACATTAGGTAATTTTCCAATATCATGTATATACCATTTTGGTCGAATTTCAGAATATAATTCTCTAGTTTCCTTGATTACTTAACATAGGTTAACATATAGTGTTCTTAACTTGTTTTAAGGGTTTTTATACATCATGAACATAACACAAGGACCATATATAACATGAATGAAGCATAATAAGCATGAAAATGATATTGAGCAAGGAAATGTGTTAGGGTTTCTTACAAATTTTGGCTTTCTAATGAAAGGAAACTAAGAACAAGGATAGGACTTTGATTGATCAAAAACTAGCTTCCTACTTCTTTGATTACTTGGAAAAGCACTTGAAGACTTCTACTAGAAATCTTCTTGCGTGGATGGAAGATCACCAGAAGGAAGAAAAACTATGGCTTTGGATCAATAAAAACTTAACAAGAGTTTTTGGATTGATATGGCACTTTTATCTTTTTGATAATACTTGAAGTAAACTAGCAATATGAATGTGTTTGTGTTGTGTTCTATGGGACGGAAAGAAGCAAGGACCAAGGGGGGTTTATATAGCCTTGAAATATTCAAAGGAGGTGCAAAATGTTTGACTAAACCAAGCTTGTATGCAACGCTTTGTAAGGTGTTGCAAGATTAGGCAAACTTAGGGCTAAAGTTTAACAAGTGTTGCAATCTTGGATAGGCAAGATAAGAAGACTCTTGGAGACTCTTCATAGTCGGCCAAGATAAGGCTAGGGTGACTAGATAAGTTGCCTTGGCCTTATCTAGCTTACGGAGTGAGTTTTGGTTCCGTTAATCGCTTAACTGTAAGCCGTTAAGTAAAGAAACGTAAAACCGGGTATCGTATAAATACGAAACTTGTAGGAATGATTAAACTTGTCAATATACTCGTTATAATCTTATAATGATGAGTGCTAAGTTTAATGGGTCGCGAAACGCTGGAAACGTAGGTTCAAAACGCGTTAAACGTAAAACATACGAAAGTTGCGTAAAACTGAGAAAAGTAATTTGTAACTTGTCTAATATTATAATAATGAATTAAAATGACCTATAATGTCTAGACTGGCCTCATTCTAGTGTCGATTGGTGTTAAATGTCCTTTAGACGTAAAACTGTAAGCCTAAAAATTCAAGGAATGATTTTTGGTCAAAGGAGGAGGGAAAATATGTTGACTTTTCCAACAATATAAAAGCTTCTAATCGTCTTATAAAATGTGGTGCATGTATAGGCTAAGGCTGCGGATAAGTAAAGGTGCTTAAAACGCAAGTTTAGTTCTGTAAGACACAGGACCTATTTGGTAACATTTTAACTTAATTATCAAAAATTTCCTAATTGATTGTGAATGTACTAAAAATTAATCTGATGCGAGGAAAATTGTCGCAGTTGGTTTTCGTTATGCCCAGGATGTTTAAACGACGTTTAAACCAAACGTATAGTTTCATAAAAATTTTTACGAAAATGACCCGACGAGCGTCAAACTTTCAATTCATCATTGAAATAATTTATCTTACGAGAATGTGAAATAAAAATTTTGGGAATAAATAGTGAAAATGAATAGTAGAAATGAATAGTAAAAATTCAGAAATAGAAATTAACCTGAAATGCGAATTGTTACAGTCAACGGGTACCAAACTTAAAACTTTTACTAACTAAAAACTAAATCTTCAAATCTGAAACTCGAATATAAATCATCACACCGGATCGACACTAAATCTTCAATATTCAAAATCCATAAATCATAATCAACAAATAATCATTTAATCTTAGGGATCATACTTATACGCTTCAAAACTCATAACCCATTTATAAAAGAAAGCCATGTCCGTATATAACCTAATCATAACACAAAAAGAACCCACCAACAATACCAAACTAAAAATTATTCATAACTAAAACACCTAACCAACAACTAAAACACAAGTCTCGTCAAACTAACAAGTAAACAAAAAATCAAATCCCTAAATCAAAATCAATAATCCCTCAAATCAGAACCCTAATCATAAAGCATTCACAATTTTCCTCCAAAATCATAACTTGAATGTTAATCATAACACATCTGAATAAATAACATTGTCACCCACAAAACCCAATACTATAATCAATTTTCAGAAACAAAACCTAAATCAGAAACTCCACATTCCAAACCCAAATTTGAAATATGATTCTGAAACCAAAATAACAAACGGAAGATGAAATTCAAAAAATTGTAGATTGGACTAAATTTCACCAGGGTTCTGACGTATCTGGTCCTCTCGTTCCCAAGTATATTCTGGACTACGTCGTAAATTCCAACAAACCTTGACAAATGGAATTCAGCTTTGTTTGAGTTGTTTGACCTCTCGGTCCATGATTTCTACTGGTTCCTTGATGAATTGAAGATTGTCATTTAGTTGGATTTCATCGAGTGGAATGACGAGTGATTCGTCTGATAAGCATTTCTTTAGATTAGATAGACGAAAAGTGGGGTGTACACTACTGAGTTCTGATGGAAGCTCAAGTCTGTATGCCACTGAACCAACCCTGGCTAGGATTTTGAATGGTCCGATGTATCTTGGGTTTAGTTTTCCTCGTTTACCAAATAGTATTAAGCCTTTCCAAGGTAATACTTTTAGCATAACCCTATCCCCGACTTGGAATTCTAGGGGTCTGCGTCGTGTGTTGGCATAACTCTTCTTTCGATCTCTTGCGGCTTGAAGTTGATTTCTGATTTGTACAATCTTCTCCGTTGTTTCACGAATGAGTTCTGGACCAGTGAGTTGAACATCTCCCACTTTGGCCCAACAGGCAGGTGAACGACACTTTCGTCCGTAAAGCACCTCAAATGGTGCTGCCTTGATACTCGCATGATAACTGTTGTTGTAGGAGAATTCGACTAATGGTAGGTGAGTATCCCATCCTTTTCCAAAGTCAATTATACAAGCTCGAAGCATGTCTTCTAGCGTTTGTATGGTTCATTCACTATCACCATCAGTCTGAGGGTGATACGCTGTACTCATGTCTAGCTTTGTTCCAAAGGCGTCTTGGAGTGACCGCCAGAAGTTTGAGATGAATCTACCATCTCGGTCAGATATGATAGATATTCGTGCACCATGTCTTAAGACTACTTCTTTAATGTGCAGTCTGGGTAACTGATCCATTTTGTATGTCTTGAGACTACTTATTTAATGTACATTCTGGAGTCATAACCGCTTGATGTCTTTGGAAGCTTGGTAATGAAGTCCATAGTAATTCGTTCCCATTTCCACATAGGAATATCTGGTTGTTGCAATGGACCGGATGGTTTTTGATGTTCGGCTTTTACTTTGGAGTATGTAAGACATTTGCCAACGTATGTTGCAATATCGGCTTTCATGTTTGGCCACCGATAGAGTTGTCTAAGATCCTGATACATCTTATCAGATCCTGGATGTACGGAATATTTAGATTTATGGGATTCGTGCATGATCAAGTCTCGTAGGCCACCATAAAGTGGTAACCAACTTCGACCTTCGAAGTATAGAGTTCCGTCTGAACGGGCTTCGAATTTCTTTTATATCATACCGGCCAACTTTTCCTTCTTGATGTCTTTTTGTTTCACCGCTTCAGCTTGAGCGTGAAGAATTTGAGCGGGAAAATTGGAATTTATGGTAAAGACTAAGGCTCGGACTCGTAATGGTTTAACCCGTACCTTTCGGCTCAGGGCGTCGGCTACTACGTTTGCCTTTCCTGGGTGGTAGCGAATGTCGCAGTCGTGATCACTTAGTAATTTCAACCATCGACGTTGCCTCATGTTTAGTTCTTTTTGATTCAAGATGTGTTGGAGACTCTTGTGATCGGTGAACACAGTACATCTAGTACCGTATAGATAGTGTCTCCAGATTTTTAGTGCAAAGACTACAGCTCCTAACTCTAAGTCATGAGTGTTGTAGTTTTCTTCATGTTTCTTGAGTTGTCGTGAAGCATAAGCCATGACTTTCTCACGTTGCAACAACACGGCACCCAAACCTTGGTGCGATGCATCACAGTAGACTATGAAATCTTCGATCCCATCTGGCAATGCTAGAATAGGGGAACTACAATGTTTTTGTTTGAGGATTTGGAAGGCTTCTTCTTCATCTTCGTTCAAATGTACTTCTTGTTTTTATGGGTTAGCTTGGTCAAAGGTTTTGCTATTGAGGAAAATCTGTCACACCCCCAAATTTCGTGACTTGCAGCGGAATAAGTCATCCAGGGGCACGACTGTTCATAGCACCAAAGTTGCAGTTATATTGAACGACCTAAAGTGTCGTTTAGAAAATACATCGTTTGATTATTTAAAAACATTCAGAGTTTCAAAGCTAGGTCCCAAAGGTGAAACAAGTTTTCATAAAACAAGTTCATACAATTCAAACGATGGATAAGTGCATAAAATATAAAGTGAGACACGTCGACTCCGCGACTCCATGATGTCCATTGATATGTGTCTAAATACACATATATTTGCCTTGTTTAAACCCACAAAAACAGCCAAAAACACTTTGAAATGTCACATAATACTATAAATATGTGTTTTTATGTGATTCAGATACAAAATGATTAAAAACAAGTGAAAACAAACAAAGTTTGCATAAATGGCAAGTCTAGTCCCTGAAGTTTCAAAAGTTGTCAAATTGAGTCCTCGGGTATATAACAAGTGTAATTTATCAAATAATATCCTTGTACTATTGAAACTTGGCAAGAATAATCCTTGGAAATAGTTTTGGATTTTGGCAGCATTGGTCCTTGAAGTTTCCTAAAATTACAATTTGGTCCTTGTGATTAAATCTAAAACCGAATCCAACATTAAAATCCTAAATCCCAACTATCCTAACCCTTAAACCAATTCACTAAACCCAGTTACCAACCCAATTCCATAAATAATCCTAACCTATTACTACCCTTAACCCAAAAACAAATAAAACCCCAACCCAGCGCAACACACCATCCCCACTTGTTTTAATAAACCCAAAACCCAACCCGGTATATAATACCAGGGTCAAACCCCGGTCAAACCTTTCCCCTACCTCACAACCCCGCCAAAACCAAAACCACCCTCACCCACCTTATATCTGCAAAACCACCCATCACTTCAACCCACTACCTTATCTCTGCTACACTCCACCCCCTCCTCCTCATTTAATGCTTTCCAACTCCCCCCATTAGTTATCAGACCAAGTACCATTTTGGCGCCAAAATGCCAATCAACAGCTGAGATCATTTCAAGCTTAACCAAAGGGTGGGATTTGATCAGAGGAGAGAGACGAAGCTTTTGGGTTATTTATTTAAGAAGAAGAAGACAGAAGAAATACTTTGTCACTAATTTTAGACCGTTTGTAGTGTAAAATTTATTTTAATGTTTGTATCAGTTTCACTTTAAGTTTTTATTGTAATTCAAGTTTAATTAAAGTCAGTTATCCTTATGTTATCAAGTGATGTACTCAATTTCAAGTTTATAAAAGTTCAAGTTTTCCTGTGATTTGTATTAAGTTTGTATAAGCTGTTAAGAATCATTCACAACTTCCATACCCTTTGTATAAGTTTATGCAAGCTTTTTTATAGCTTTAAGTAAGCTTATACTCAGTCTAGTACTATTAATTTTGAAAAATCAAGAAAAGTCAAACAGAGTCAACTATGGTCAACTATAACTGTTCCTGAGCTTATTTCTGAGCTTCTTGAACTTTTACTTGCTTGCTGGTCATATTTGAGGTTAATATTGGATAGTTAGATAGTTAGTTTCAGTTTAAGCTTATTTTCACTCTTAGAACTCAAAACAGTCAAACTAGTCCATTTTCAGTAATTAGCTTATTAGGGCTTAATTTCAGTTGCAATTGTCTTTTCTCAGTTTCTATAAGTTAGTTAGTCAATAATAAGTCAAAGTCTTAGTTTAATTTGGTCATTATCAGTTTTAAAGTTCAAAACTGTCACATTATAGGGTGTTTGGTTTAATCAGTCAACCTGGGTCAAAATGGGTTAAAAAGAGTTTACACTATTCATTTACCATTTAGTCAGATTAGATTGAGTTTAAAATAACGTGTATAAGCTGTTTTTATCATCTAATTGTGTGTTTTGAAGCTTTTGACAGTTTGAAGTTAAGCACTGCAGTCACAAGCTCTCAACTGCCCTCACAAGCTCCAAATAAGCTAGGCTTATTTTGGAGTTATTTTTGCAGTTCTCAGGTTCTTATTATCCTATTTCAAGTTTGTACTAAGCCTCTATAGTCCTAGTTTTAAGAACCCTTTCAATTCAGTCCATGCCCAACTTAGCAGTCCTAGTTTTTGATATTTCATACTTTTGCAGATTTTAAGAATTTTCTAGTGCTCTCACCTTAAGTTGGAATTAACTGAATTTCTGGATAATCATAGTTCCCCAGCTCACATACACTCTATTATTTTTATTATATTTTTTAGAATCTTTTAAAGCCACCAAAATAAGCCTGCAAAAAGGGCAATTTTGCCCTGTGCACAAGCTTTTCAGCAAACTCAGTTAGACCACCTGATCTAGCCTCTAATTGGGATTCAATTGGTGTGCTTAATTTGGGGCTTTTCATATTTTTGTGTAGCCAGTAGTATAGGGTAGCTTTTGCCCCCATAATATTCTACTTTCCTGCTTATTTGAGTGCTTAAATCTGCTTTGCATTTTGGCTCATTTCTGCTTAAACTAGTGCTACTGCCAATCTGCTTATCATCTTAATTTCTTGTGCTTATTTGTATTTTTAAGTTGTTTTATGTTTAATATAGTTGTTTAATCTTGTTCTGAGCTTTTGATTATTTTTCTAGCTTTTTAGCTTATTTTTGGGCTTATTTGCTAACTGCTTATCTGTCCAAATCAGCTCACTAGGCTTAGATAACTTTTGATTTTAATTTTCCTTCATTAAGAATATTAATTTAGACTTATCTTGAATTTTTCAGATTTTTCCTAAGTCATTTAATATTTTTAA
This sequence comes from Artemisia tridentata subsp. tridentata, assembly GCA_021014915.2. Classification (NCBI taxonomy): domain Eukaryota; kingdom Viridiplantae; phylum Streptophyta; class Magnoliopsida; order Asterales; family Asteraceae; genus Artemisia; species Artemisia tridentata. The sequence continues at coordinate 70,181,728 of CP139501.1, read as the reverse complement.
TCTTTTTAATTAGTTTCTATTAGTAATTAAATCATAATAAATAGAATATTAATCAGAAAAATATAATTCTAATTTTCATAATTTTATTTTATTAAGTAGAATCTATGAAAAATATAATAATCTTTTTAGACATTAAGAAAAATAAAATAGAAAATAAGTGATAGCTTCTATTTAATAGATTTTATCTTTTTAAATTTTTAATTAAGCAATTTTCATTTTTATAATTTTCTTAGCTTCTTTTAACTTAATAATATTTAAAGAAAAAGTTTTAGATTTTTCTTTGTTCATTTAGTATTTATTATAAATTTAAATAGTTTAAAAAGTAATTAAATAATAAATAATTAATAATAATTAAATATAAAGTATAAAAAATATAGTTTTAGTTTTAAAATAAGTTTTAAATAATTTTACACTTTTAGGTTTTAATTTCATAGATTTCAGCTTTCTAGTCCCATTTTAGAATTCCCGTTACGCATTTTCAGTATAATTGTGTTAATTTTCATTATCCGTTGAGAATTTGTTTCTCATTTTGATATAAAAAATCAAAATCTCATATCTAAATCATCAGTCACTCTAATCCTAGCTTTCCACAGTTTGCCCATTCATACCTCGTTGGGAAACGATCCGGGTAATCACTTACCTGGTTTCACACTACACACGAACGTGAGTTTTTGCAAGTATCCTTTTTCACAAAAGGGGTGATTTGTATTTATTCACGTGTATCCATCGTTGCATAATATTTATACGTATATTTAGCAAGGATCAAATTTTGGCGCCGCTGCCGGGGAGGTTGTGTTGCGACAATTGTGTAGAGTTTTAGCGATTAGTGATTTGAGACCCTTCTTCCAGAAGTTCCTATTTCCCATAAACCATATAAAATACAAAAATATTTTTCTTTTCTTTTCTATATATATTATCATATAAAAAATAAAAACACCAAAAACATTTTCCGTTTTCTTTGTTTAATAAATAATAATAAAATTTACCATCGAGAACCAAGACAGAGTACTACCTAACTGGGGGTACGACCATAATAAGTTCCCAAACCAAAGATTAAAACTTGCCTTTGTGTCGCTTGCGAATTCGGCTCACCTTTGATTGATAAACAAACTCTAACGGAGGTTTAAGGATAGTTTGACATTAAATTGTCGAACTGAAAGAAGCGGGTTTTTAAGGAGCATTAATTGCCCACCTTTGCTTCTCCGCCACTCTGTGCGTTTTTCAGTCAGAGAGCTACCGTACGCTGGTTGATTTAAGGTTTAAGTTTAAGTTCCTTGTGTTTTGCTTCGATCTTGTTTTAATTGAAAAACCAGAAACCCAAAAATATTCATCTTTACCCTCTTACCCTTTTTGATTCTTTATCCCTTTACCCTCTATCCATTTGATTCTAACTTCTTCCATATTCTTATGGCATCTCTCGACGAAGATTTCTTTGAACTTAGGGCCCTTAAAAACAACATTGAAAAACTTCAAGCCTTGTCAAAAAGTTCGAGATGTCGTGTTGATTATGATGGACCATCGATTCCTATTCCCTCTCCGGTAAGGGAAATGGAACGAGAAACCGGGGTGACAAAGGACCCGGTACTTCTCTCTGACAATGGAAGTGCTAAATACGTCCAACCTACGGTTGTCCAAAAATCTATGCTCACAATTACTCCTAAACCGTCAAGAATCGATCCTAACCTTTCACGATTTACGGTTAAAAGTTTGTCAAGCAAACGTACGGAACTTAGAACAATGACTAAAAAGAACGACTTGCCTAATCTTCACGTTTATCAAAAACAAGAACCAGAGACCATAACGGAAGTGGTGGAAATTCCTAGCTCTCAGAGCACACCACTTGTCCCACCTCCGGATTCTTTTTGCACTTCTAAAATCAAAAATACGCTTACAAATTTTCAAAACGATTTCAACTCCTGGTGTCAAACAATTTAAGATGCTGGCAAGAACCGTGCTATCAAAACTGTGATGACACATCATTGCAAAATATGCCAAATGATCTTTGTGACCATTGTGGAGGTCCACACCTAAGTTTTGATTGTCTAACAGGAAATATGTTTGTTTGTGAGCAAGTTCCATGTGATCAAAACTTCGGTGATGACCATTATCCATATAATTCACCGAATCAGTCACAGCAAACATATTGTTGTGAGTACTGTGGAGGTCCACATTATAATTCTGATTGTCAAACGAGGAACCCGCTTGTCTATGAGCACAGTCCTTGTAACAATTTTGATTATTCTTATCATGACAACCCTCCACAGTGCCAAATAACTCAAACTCCTCAGCAAACCCAGCAAGACACTTATCTAGTGCTTCTAGAGTTAGCAAAAAGAGCTGAGGAGTTTAATAAAAAAGCATTTCAGAATGCTCCCAGTTTTTCTTGTGTATATTGTGGGGGTCCTCATGATGATTATCAATGTCAACCTTCCGGTTTTGACAAATCCCCACTCCCACAATGTCCCGTCATTAAAAATTCACATGAGAAATCCATGGCAGAATTGTTAGCTGAAGAGCGGGCTGCTAAAATAAATTCCCAAGATGCATTTGAAAAATCTATTAGGGAATCAATTGCAAAAGAAAAAGCAGCCAGATCTAGCTCTCAATTTCGTTTCATTCCTGATGAAAGTGATGATGAAGATATCTTTGATGATGATTCATCAAGTTCATCAGTTGAAACTCAGTCTGTTGTTATCACACCCGAGGTTCCCACTAACTCTCTAAGCATGGGAGATGAGCATCTTAACACTGTTCCTGAAAAGGAATCGGACGAATTCATAAAGTATAGTGTTGAGAACCTTGTCCCAATCCCAAGTGAGTCACTGGGAACTTTTGATCAAATGTGTGATATCCCTCCTCCTCTTGATTTTTCAAAAGATCATATTGAGATGTTCTCCGATTCCACTAATGACGATTCTTTATCATGTGGAGACATCATTTATATGGAGGAATTTCCTTCTGAGCCAGTCAGCTTAGAAGAAGAGAATGATGAAATTGACACTGAAATCAAAGATGAAGCTCTTCGAGCAACATTATTGAATGTCAATCTTCTCATTTCTAAAATTCAGGCTTTCAAGGAAAAATCCATTTCATCTCCTATCCCCATAAAGGATAGTGACATATTTTCCGATGATTCTATTCCGGAAATGGAAGCCTTCTGTTTTGATCAGATGGGAGAGAAAATTAGTGGCAATACCACTTCTCATTCTCATAATTCTCTCCCCGATTATGAATCATTTACATTTGAGGAGTTCGCAGATGAACTCACTCACATCAAATCCGAATATGATTCATTCACCTTTGAGGAGTTCTCCAGTGAACTCACTCATATCATATCTCCGCCGGAGTATGATAACTTTTACTTTGATTTTGACAAAGAAAATCTTTGTGTTCCGGAGGGAGATGTTCTCAACACTGAGAATTTGATTGTTATCAAAATCCCATCCCTCCCACCCAGAATATGTCTTGATCAAATGAGCTTAAATGACGAGATTCATGATCCTGAAATCATGAATTCCCCTTCTGATGATGATGAGTTAGTCATGATTTTTATCATGACTTTCTTTCTTTTCTTCACCTACACGGTGACTTCTCCTGTTCTTCACTCCTTCGGGAATGAAGACCTTATCTTTGACCCCGGCATTTTCATTTATCATTTGTGAGCCGGATCTGTGTATATCTCATCGGGGTGGAACTTTCAAGTACTTCAGTGTTTATCCAAACATCTTGAACGAAAGTCCGATGGAGATTTTTGTTCCACTTGCTTCCCCAAGAACCAATAAATTCGGGGTCGAGTCAAGCTAGTGACTCGGTTAATAAAAACAGTAGTAAAACATGGGTTTTCACCCATGTCTCACCCTAGTGTGGGGGAGATGCCCCACATGTTGTATATAAAGATTTCAAAAAAAAAAAAAAAATAAATAAAAAAAATGGCTATTAGTATTTCCTTTTTACGTTCTAAGTGTCGGCATTATAGCCGGTACTTTGAATATTGAGGGCAATATTCAGTTCTAAGTGTGGGGGGGAATTCTAGCAAATTTGATCATATGTACCATCTAGTACCCCCATTTTTGCCAAAATTTTAAAATTTTTTCTCACTTAGAACGCAATAATTGGTTATCAGTCCGCCATGTCTAACCCACATAAGGATTGGCTAATCCAAGAGCAAACGACTCTTGGTAAAGATATATCAAATCCGTTTATGGCTTACAATTTGCCAAAAATTGTATGGTATTCGACTCACCATATCTTTATAAGTGAAGAGTTGGCTAGCCCGCAAGGTTATGGCTTGTGGTAAAGGCATTGGAAAACCATGATTGGTAATCAGCTCACCAAAGATAATAACTGTATTTTATCTAAGAGTTGGCTAGTCCAGAAGCAAACGGCTTTTGGTAAAGACAAATCAAATCCGTTGACAGCTGATGGTTTGCTCAAAATCATTTGGTTATCATTGTACCAAAGTATCACATACTAAAACATTGGCTACTCCAGAAGTAATGGCTTTTGGTAAAGAGATAAAATCCATTAAATTTTCATAAAAGATTGCTAGGGACTAGCAATAGTTTAGTGTGGGGGATTTGATATGTGTCTAAATACACATATATTTACCTTGTTTAAACCCACAAAAACAGCCAAAAACACTTTGAAATGTCACATAATACTATAAATATGTGTTTTTATGTGATTCAGATACAAAATGATTAAAACAAGTGAAAACAAACAAAGTTTGCATAAATGGCAAGTCTAGTCCCTGAAGTTTCAAAAGTTGTCAAATTGAGTCCTCGGGTATATAACAAGTGTAATTTATCAAATAATATCCTTGTACTATTGAAACTTGGCAAGAATGATCCTTGGAAATAGTTTTGGATTTTGGCAGCATTGGTCCTTGAAGTTTCCTAAAATTACAATTTGGTCTTTTTAATTAAATCTAAAACCGGATCCAACATTAAAATCCTAAATCCCAACTATCCTAACCCTTAACCCAATTCACTAAACCCATTTACCAACCCAATTCCATAAATAATCCTAACCTATTACTACCCTTAACCCAAAAACAAATAAAACCCCAGCCCAGCCCAACACACCATCCCCACTTGTTTTAATAAACCCAAAACCCAACCCGGTATATAATACCAGGGTCAAACCCCGGTCAAACCTTTCCCCTACCTCACAACCCCGCCAAAACCAAAACCACCCTCACCCACCTTATATCTGCAAAACCACCCATCACTTCAACCCACTACCTTATCTCTGCTACACTCCACCCCCTCCTCCTCATTTAATGCTTTCCCACTCCCCCCATCAGTTATCAGACCAAGTACCATTTTGGCGCCAAAATGCCAATCAACAGCTGAGATCATTTCAAGCTCAACCAAAGGGTGGGATTTGATCAGAGGAGAGAGACAAAGCTTTTCGGTTATTTATTTAAGAAGAAGAAGACAGAAGAAATACTTTGTCACTAGTTTTAGACCGTTTGTAGTGTAAAATTTATTTTAATGTTTGTATCAGTTTCACTTTAAGTTTTTATTGTAATTCAAGTTTAATTAAAGTCAGTTATCCTTATGTTATCAAGTGATGTACTCAATTTCAAGTTTTATAAAAGTTCAAGTTTTCCTGTGATTTGTATTAAGTTTGTATAAGCTGTTAAGAATCATTCACAACTTCCATACCCTTTGTATAAGTTTATGCAAGCTTTTTTATAGCTTTCAGTAAGCTTATACTCAGTCTAGTACTATTAATTATGAAAAATCAAGAAAAGTCAAACAAAGTCAACTATGGTCAACTATAACTGTTCCTGAGCTTATTTCTGAGCTTATTGAACTTTTACTTGCTTTCTGGTCATATTTGAGGTTAATATTGGATAGTTAGATAGTTAGTTTCAGTTTAAGCTTATTTTCACTCTTAGAACTCAAAACAGTCAAACTAGTCCATTTTCAGTAATTAGCTTATTAGGGCTTAATTTCAGTTGCAATTGTCTTTTCTCAGTTTCTATAAGTTAGTTAGTCAATAATAAGTCAAAGTCTTAGTTTAATTTGGTCATTATCAGTTTTAAAGTTCAAAACTGTCACATTATAGGGTGTTTGGTTTAATCAGTCAACCTGGGTCAAAATGGGTTAAAAAGAGTTTACACTATTCATTTACCATTTAGTCAGATTAGATTGAGTTTAAAATAACTTGTATAAGCTGTTTTTATCATCTAATTGTGTGTTTTGAAGCTTTTGACAGTTTGAAGTTAAGCACTGCAGTCACAAGCTCTCAACTGCCCTCACAATCTCCAAATAAGCTAGGCTTATTTTGGAGTTATTTTTGCAGTTCTCAAGTTCTTATTATCCTATTTCAAGTTTGTACTAAGCCTCTATAGTCCTAGTTTTAAGAACCCTTTCAATTCAGTCCATGCCCAACTTAGCAGTCCTAGTTTTTGATATTTCATACTTTTACAGATTTTAAGAATTTTCTAGTGCTCTCACCTTAAGTTGGAATTAACTGAATTTCTGGCTAATCATAGTTCCCCAGCTCACATACACTCTATTATTTTTATTATATTTTTTAGAATCTTTTAAAGCCACCAAAATAAGCCTGCAAACAGGGCAATTTTGCCCTGTGCACAAGCTTTTCTGCAAACTCAGTTAGACCACCTGATCTAGCCTCTAATTGGGATTCAATTGGTGTGCTTAATTTGGGGCTTTTCATATTATTGTGTAGCCAGTAGTATAGGGTAGCTTTTGCCCCCATAATATTCTACTTTCCTGCTTATTTGAGTGCTTAAATCTGCTTTGCATTTTGGCTCATTTCTGCTTAAACTAGTGCTACTACCAATCTGCTTATCAGCTTAATTTCTTGTGCTTATTTGTATTTTTAAGTTGTTTTATGTTTAATATAGTTGTTTAATCTTGTTCTGAGCTTTTGATTATTTTTCTAGCTTTTTAGCTTATTTTTGGGCTTATTTGCTAACTGCTTATCTGCCCAAATCAGCTCACTAGGCTTAGATAACTTTTGATTTTAATTTTCCTTCATTAAGAATATTAATTTAGACTTATCTTGAATTTTTCAGATTTTTCCTAAGTCATTTAATATTTTTAATCTTTTTAATTAGTTTCTATTAGTAATTAAATCATAATAAATAGAATATTAATCAGAAAAATATAATTCTAATTTTCATAATTTTCTTTTATTAATTAGAATCTAGGAAAAATATAATAATCTTTTTAGACCTTAAGAAAAATAAAATAGAAAATAAGTGATAGCTTCTATTTAATAGATTTTATCTTTTTAAATTTTTAATTAAGCAATTTTCATTTTTATAATTTTCTTAGCTTCTTTTCACTTAATAATATTTATAGAAAAAGTTTTAGATTTTTTTTTGTTCATTTAGTATTTATTATAAATTTAAATAGTTTAAAAAGTAATTAAATAATAAATAATTAATAATAATTAAATATAAAGTATAAAAAATATAGTTTTAGTTTTAAAATAAGTTTTAAATAATTTTACACTTTTAGGTTTTAATTTCATAGATTTCAGCTTTCTAGTCCCATTTTAGAATTCCCGTTACGCATTTTCAATATAATTGTGTTAATTTTAATTATCCGTTGAGAATTTGTTTCTCATTTTGATATAAAAAAGCAAAATCTCATATCTAAATCATCAGTCACTCTAATCCTAGCTTTCCACAGTTTGCCCATTCATACCTCGTTGGGAAACGATCCGGGTAATCACTTACCTGGTTTCACACTACACACGGACGTGAGTTTTTGCAAGTATCCTTTTTCACAAAAGGGGTGATTTGTATTTATTCACGTGTATCCGTCGTTGCATAATATTTATACGTATATTTAGCACGGATCATCCATATGCAAGCCAACATGCGATACCTTAATTACCTGAAAATACATTGCTAAAAATGGTCAGCAAAAATGTTGGTGAGATCATAGGTTTATGTAAATGAAATATTGTACGGATACCACAAGTATAAAGTGTATGACAAAACAATGCCACATAAAAATGATACATTAGCTCTTAAGCTCATGACCCCGAAGCTAGACTAAATGAAATGCCACAACTGAGTGTTTGCCTATCACTCTAATATGACAGAAATGAAATGCGTTCGTTTGACAAGTTGGCGCTACCAACCCGAACGGAGGAGTCACCATCAATAGATCTATTCACGCACTCTCACTTGCTAACAATTAACGGTTCATGATAATAAAAGGGGACATTAATCTGGGCAACGATGTAACTTAAGCAATGGAATGAGTTTGTATACTTTGGTCCGCATATAAAAATGGTGCAATGTATTCTCCCCCGAGAGTTTAGAAATTAATAAACAATTTAAAACAGGGCTATGAAAACTCACCTGATATGATATAGCAACAATGACAATGATGGATATGATGAAATAAAGCTCTGTCTCTAACCACGACCAATTATCAATGATGGGATCCAATGTAAGCAATGATACAATGCAACACATGCAAATACGTATGTTAACGATACCACTTGTTAGTTTTGAAAATAACGTTTATCGACGAAAAATACACTTTTGACGTCTCATTAAGTTATAAACTACTTTTCGCATAAACATGTTGAAACGGTACTCCACGATCCTCGTTTGGTGTTCTATCGGCAAAATATAATGTTTTCATCGAAATTTAATATTTTCCTTAACTTGTGAAAATATGCCCAAATTGGCTTCGTGAAACTAGTCGCGAAATGTTGCACGTTACGCGTTAGTTGATCAAACTCGACGTTTTTGAAAACCTTGTAACAATGTATAAATATCGTTTCATTTAACTTTTGATTGAACACGCCTCGACCAATTAGAAAATCGGCTAACAATGTTATGTTTCGCAAAAACACTAGTTTTTATATTTAAAACACTTTCTAATTGTGGCTGTCAAAATAAACATGGTACGTCGGGCTTCAAACGTGAATAACTCGGCCGTTACAAGCTCGTTTTCTACGTTCTTTACATCCACGGCTTCGTAATAACATGAAATAACATAATATCAGTGGGTCGGGTCATCTAGATCATGTCTAATTCCTCGTTTTGTCCTTTGAATCTCGGCGATCAGCAACTAAATTTTCAGAAAATTAGTTTGCGTCGTCTAACTTTGAAAAATCATATCTCCTTCGTTATAAGTCGGTTTTTAGTGATTCTTGCGGCCACGGTTTCGTTTTTGAAAGAACTTTCTGAATATGAAGGCCAAAATATACCAAAAATTACTGAGTTTTCCAGTTTACACGTTTTTGGACAGTAGCTATTCTAGATTGTTAAAAACTCACTTCCTTGGTTCTAAACTTTATCATACTAACTCAAATCAACTCTACAAGTTCGCAAATCCTACCATACACCTTCTTAGGGTGTCATGGGGTCCTAAACATCACCAACCTTGGTGTTTTTCATGAGATCATTAGTGAAACTTATAGATCTAGTGATTTAGAGAGTTTATGTTCAAAAGTGGTATGTAAAACATAAATAACTTGCATGGATGACTATTATAACTTGAAAATACATGAACATATATATCAAATGAAAGTATAAGATGATCAAAACATGTTCTTGAAACTTACTCGATGATTTGATGAGTTTTGATAAGAAATGAGTAATAAACTTGAGGTTTGATCACAAATCCATAACTAGGAATGTAAATGGAGTATGATTATGACTTGATCTTGAAAAATGTATGGATTGAGATGGTGTTCTTGGTTGTGGCCGATCCTAGGAGATGGGGTGGAAGAGGTTTTGATCTTTTTATTAGCTAAATGGTTATGTGTTATGTGTTTGTGTTAGTGGGATTGGAAATTAAATCAAGGAAATGCATTAATGAGGTTTTGGAAGTTTTTAGCTAAATGGGGAGGGGGGGGGGGTAGGGGGCAGCACACATGGGTAAGATGAAGAGGATTTGATGTTAATTAATGCTAATGTCTCTCATTTATTTAGATATTGGATGATTAGTGTATACATTGAGTGTTATCGGGTACCGAGTTAACTAGAAATAACTCGTGACGAGGTGAAATGAGATACGACAAATTTGTAAAAATTGTAAAATCATGTTCCTTGCAAGAATCGGGTGTTAGAATGATTATCGGATTGAAATTTCGTAAACCGACGCAGTTATAAGCGTCAAACGAAAAGTATAGCGATTGTTTTAAAAACACCGGGTAAAGTAATAATATAATTTCTATATCATTATAATTAGCTTGAAAATGTATTAGGATCATTGTCGGGAGTATTGGGTATAATGTTAGTAGAAATGACTGAGTGGTAACGTTAATTAAACAATTAAGCATACGTTAATGAAAATCACACAAACTCATGCATGAACTGATATGGAAATGATGTTATTGATGATATGCAGACTACCCTAGTTTGTATGATGTGTCTTTACTGATGATGCATGAATACGCAGCTAAACCTAACTGGTTACGCGCATTTGAATACCCGTAAACCAGGTTTACGACATGATGAATGATGCCCATGAATAGTGATTTCCCTTTGGGAATGAATAGTGTCACGTGAATAGTAAAATTTTTGACGACCTCTCAAAGTCTCAAACTGACTTCAAAAATGATAAATAGTGAAATGATGAATAGTGATTGATGAATAGTAACTCATGAATAGTAAATTGTCGAGGTTTGGAAAATGACCTGAAATTACGAGTTGTGACAGTCGACCACCCTAAAAGGAATTCAGTCCCTGAATTCAGCTGATGTTGATCTCTGGAGTGGTTTTGGTGAAAAGATGTGGGTATTTGAGTCGCATCTGGTCTTCCCGTTCCCAAGTAAACTCAGGACCTCTGCGAGAATTCTAGCGAACTTTGATGATCGGAATTTGACTTTGCTTCAACTGCTTGACCTCCCGGTCCATGATTTCTGCTGTTTCTTCCACAAAGTTAAGCTTATCATCGATCTGAATTTCTTCTAATGAGATTACGAGCGTTTCGTCTGAAAGACATTTCTTGAGGTTTGAGACATGAAACGTGTTATGCACATTGCTGAGCTCTGACGGAAGCTCCAGCCTATATGCTACCGGACCGATCCTTTCCAGAATCTTGAATGGCCCAATGTATCTCGGGTTCAACTTACCGCGTTTCCCTAATTGTATCACGCCCTTCCAGGGCGAGACCTTCAACATGACTCTGTCTCCAACCTGGAATTCTAATGGTTTGCGTCGAACATCGGCGTAACTTTTCTATCGGCTTCTGGCTGTTTGGAGTCTTTCTCTAATCTGAATTATCTTTTCTTTTGTTTCTCTGACCAACTCTGGACTTGTTAGTTGTACATCACCAACTTCGGCCCAACAAACTGGGGACCTGCACTTACGACCGGAGAGTGCCTCGAATGGTGCGGCTTTTATGCTCGAATGATAACTGTTATTGTAAGAGAACTCGATCAATGGCAAATGGTTAGCCCAACCATTTCCAAAGTCAATGACACATGCCCTGAGCATGTCTTCCAATGTCTGAATTGTTCTCTCGCTCTGACCATCGGTCTGAGGATGATAGGCGGTACTCATGTCTAACTTAGACCCAAATGAATCTTGCAATGACTCCCTAAAATTTGAAGTAAAGCGACTGTCTCTGTCGGAAATGATGGAAATTGGTGCACCATGCCTTGAGACTATTTCCTTGACGTAAAGTCTGGCAAGCTGATCCATAGTATAAGTCTCTTTGATTGGAATGAAATGGGCTGACTTGGTGAGACGATCAACTATTACCCAAATAGCATCGTAACTTCCTGATGTTTTGGGAAGTTTAGTGACAAAGTTCATTGTAATGCGTTCCCATTTCCACTGGGGAATCTCTGGTTGCTGAAGCAATCCTGATGGCTTCTGGTACTCGTCTTTCACTTTAGCACAAGTAAGGCATTTACTGACATACGTAGCTATCTCTGCTTTCATATTGGGCCACCAATAATGTAACACCCCAACCCGACAAGGGTAAAGATATCACAACAATGGTTTCGTATCAGATCAAAACAAAGCATACCTCTATAGTAATACAAGAATTCTTAAATATTACAATTGAAATATAGGAACTACAAGGTCACAAAAGAAACTTCCAGTAAACACAAATTCCAAAATAATAATATCTTCTAATCACTTCTAAGTCCAAAAGTAGCTATCAAGTCTTCTAAGTCCAAGGTACTCTCCACCCATTCCCAGCTTCCTACTAAGACCTGCAGCAGGAAAAGAAATGCGGCTGAGCTACGAGAGCTCAGTGAACAGATATAACGATAACAAACAGTAGTAGAGAATAGTACAGAATAACAGAAACAAAGGTCAAACAGATATGATATGGTTCAAGGGATATGTCAATGAATAAGTATAAGGGAATGAGAAAAGGGATAGTAATCCACCACGAGCCCAGAAACAGATCATACCATATCGTAACCATAAATCTTCAAATCATATAGAGGGGAGACCTCTCAGATAATCAGATATTATGAGGGGTGTCCTCATTCTTCAAATGGAGTAGCTAGCTCCCAGATATATGTGAAAGGCGTGTATTTCACACAAGCACCATTCACCAAACAAATATAAATCATACATAGATAATCCACTAAACAGATCAGATCTAGGATTGCAATCCATACGCCCCCCGAACCATATACCAATCATAATAAAGCGCGCATAATCAAATGGGGACGGTGTGAGGAATCACTCACCCACACATGAGTCATGCCAGTGGTGCATCACAGACATGGACATGGAACCCCCATGCCTAGTGTCACAGATTTTGGCTCGGGTATCAAACTAAGAGTCAGATATCATATAAAATCAGAGTGTCATATCAAAAGGTCCATATCAAATGAGTTCATAACAGATGGTTCATAATAGATATATCAGATGTAATGCCAAAGGTCCAAATCAGAGTTTACCCGATCAAGGTTCATATTAAGTAATCAAGTCAAGGTTCAGATCAAAAGTTCATTTCAAAAGTTTCTATCAAAAGTCCATTTTAAACAATCCTTTATTCATGATTTTCATAAAACGATCCTTTAAAGCGGTTTTCATAAAAATAATCTCTCAAAACGGTTTTTATAAAGATAGTCTTCAAAATATAGTTTTCATAAAAGTTAGTAACATTTTATATAAAAGTAGTTTCGCATCATTTATAAACATCTTTTAAAATGGTTTTTCTCATAACATTTCCATAGTATAATTAAAAAGGTTTTCATAACATAGGTTCATAACAAAGGTCATATCAGATGGAATCAACAGAGAAGGTTCGAGCAAAGGGAATCATAGCAATGGCATCAGTTCAGAAACTAACGGATCAGAAAATGAAAGAGATCATGAGAAACCTTATAAGGAAGGTCAGAATATCTGTACCTTATACCGCAAATGAAAACACATCAGAAAATATCAAGGTCGGAAGCAAACTCCATCTTCAGCGAATCTACACGAATTCATAACTAACTTATTAAAAGCTTATTTAATTCAGATTACTTATTTAGTCGGCTTTCCAGTTTTAGTAACTTTCCATATTTAGTAAGTTTCCATATTTAGTAACTTTCCAAAAAATAGTAAGTTTCCATATAAGTTATATAGCTTAGGGTCACAATTGACAATTAAATAAACTTAAAGGTTTAACGTGATCAATATAATAATTTAAAGTTTAATATGACAATTAATCCTAGTTTAGAGTCTAAAATGTAAATTAGCCAGTCTAAGGTTTAATATGACAATTATCGAAGTTTAAAGTTTAAAGTGTAAATTCTGGTTTTAGAACTTATTTTTACTAATTAGAGACGAAAGGGAGTCGGACCAAATTATTAAACCCGAATTGAATTCGAATGGAACATAACATCTTCGGATATCACACATTCAAAACAATACTCAGATTCAACACTAACGTAACTTTCAGTATCACATCAAATCCGACGAGAACAAACCAAACCCATCTTGCCTTCCCTTTCTTTCTATCCAGCGAGATGCCAAAATAGACGGGACAAGGTTAGGGCCAAAACGACACAAGGTGCATAATAATATTAAATATATACCAAACTCGATTCGTTTTCTAATTTATACGTACACTTTACAATCTAAATTTCAATTCAGGGAACATGCATGGCCATAATCTAACATGTTTTCATAATTTACTAATTGTTTAAATTTTATGCTTAACAGGTTATAATAACCATATGTTCAAAATATACTCCCATGCCATGCAGCCCAACGTGAACAAGTGCCACCCTAGACTCGAAAACGGACGTGAATCTGATGAGGTCTGATCGAGACGAACACAAAAAAATGAAGTGACGAGTTCGAACACCAGTACGATTCCAACACAACATACCCACACATATCGCTCTTACGCATATCCCTACGGTTCATCTTATCCTTGTTCGTTTCTGCTTTGGGATCGATATAAGAAAAAAAAAAAAAAATAAAAAAAAAAAAAAAAAAACGAGTTTGGCGTCATATGTTAATTCAGACTCGACAACATGAATTAGAGATTATTCGTGTGGTACATATACATATATAGATCGAAAGACAACATGAATAACCATGAGATGTAGCAATAAAACCAGTTTCTGTTAGGATTCCTATATTAACAATTTACAAGTTTTAAAGATGTATGGTTAATGCGTGATACCTTATGGCAGACTCAAGGGAGGTCGACAAGGAAAAGAGGTCGTTCACAAGGGCTGCTACAATACTGAAGTTGCTATGAATCAAAACACAAGAGCTGCAAATCACAACCCACTCGATCACCAAGAAGGCCACAAGAATCCCCTTTTTACTGCTGTGTTTTAGGATCGAATGGAAAAGAAAAACAAGAACAGCCTTCTCGAACAAACCCTAGATACGAACACACAACAACAATTACACGATCACAACACCCTTCTTTTTTTTATCACACGATCTCAGCAACTATGTCGACTCCTTAGGATTTTTGAGAGAGAAAATAGTGTGTGTGTGGTTTTTGTTTAATGGTATACGAATGAGAGAATGCAGTAGGAGTCAAAGAGAAAGCGTGTTTTATCCGACTTCATAGGAGAGGAGCGTATAGTCAATTAGGAAAGTAGTAATTATCCTTTAATTTGGTGTTGAATGGTAGTAAAATACCGGTTATGAGTTCTAAAGATTGGCCGAGTTTTTAGGGGACCTCATAAATATTAATTTGAAACTTTACAAACGTGTGATAGTGCTAGGTCTTAGGAAACTTTTTAAATCTTGCACACTTTTATTTAGTTTATACTTTAGGTTAGTCTAGTTTGGCTTTTTTTTTCCTCATAAAATAAGTGTAGGGTTTAATTTGTAATATCACAAAGTTTAGGTAACATTAAAAATTATACGTAGTTTTAGGTTTACGAATGTTAGGGTTTTACAAATAAAGCTTCTTGAGATCCTGATACATCTTATCAGAACCTGGATGAATGGAGTACTTCGACTTGTGTGATTCGTGCATGATCAACTCTCGTATTCCACCATAGAGAGGTATCCAACTTCTATCCTTGAAGCATAATGTTTCATCTGATCTCCTTACTAAACCGTTTGCATTATCTTGCATTCCTTTAAGTGTTTCACTTGGTAAGTTTTCTTCCTTGAGTGCTTCTACCTGAACCTCGAGGATTTTTTATGGTAGTGGTGAAATGATTGTCATTCCCAATGATCTGACTCTCAAAGGCTTGAGTCTCTCTTTCCGACTGAGTGCATCTGCCACAGCATTGGCTTTGCCTGGGTGATATCTGATTTCACAGTCGTAATCACTAAGTAGTTCCAACCAATGACGTTGCCTCATGTTAAGTTCCTTCTGATCAAGAATGTACTGTAAGCTTTTGTGGTCTGTAAATACTACACACTTTGTTCCGTAAAGATAATGTCTCCAAATCTTGAGTGCGAAAACCACGGCACCCAACTCTAAATCGTGAGTAGTGTAATTCTTCTCATGCTTCTTAAGCTGATGAGATGCATAAGCTATCACCTTCTCGTTTTGCATTAACACTGCTCCAAGTCCTTTGTGTGAAGCATCGCAATATAACATGAAGTTTTCAATCCCTTCTGGCAGTGACAAAATTGGCGTGCTGCAAAGTTTCTGTTTCAATAACTGAAAAGCGGTCTCTTGCTTTTCTCCCCAATCGTACTTCTGATTCTTTTGTGTCAACTTGGTCAGTGGCTTAGCTATCTTGGAAAAACCTTCAATGAACCTTCTGTAATATCCGACAAGTCCTAAGAATTGTCGAATTTATGTGGGAGTTTTTGGTGTTGCCCAATCTTTAACTGCCTCAATCTTTGCTGGATCAACTTGTAGTCCCTGACTATCAATGACGTGACCAAGAAATTGTACTCTTCTGATCCAAAAATCACACTTTGAAAATTTAGCGTACAGTTTCTCTTTCTTGAGCAGTTCTAAGATTGTTCTGAGGTGTTCTCGGTGCTCTTCTTCACTCCTTGAGTAAATCAAGATATCATCAATGAATACGATCACAAACTTGTCTATATATGGCTTGCACACCCTGTTCATGAGATCCATGAATACAACTTGTTGGGAATTATCAAGAGGAGACTTAATGGGAAAACAGATTTAAGTCTGGTGGTGTACACAATTAAGTCTGTTAGTGTATTTTGTATTATTAAGTCTGGTGGTACAATATTAAGTCTGCTAGAGTAAAATATTGTTAAGTCCGGTTGACTTATTAAGTTAAGTCTAGTTATGTAATTTAGAAGTTTGTTAGAGATAAGTTAGGAAAGGATTCGAAGTTATCTTTACAAAAGATACGTAGATCCTTTAGCAAGTTTTGTATCTAGGGATTCCCTGGTGTATAAAAGGAACCCTAAAGCATGGTTTAGAGATGACGACGAAGATTGTAAAAACTCTTAGTTATTGATAATCTAATATACGAAGTTAGTTATCATATTCTTCATTGTTTGTGTTAAGATTCCGCATTAGCATAAACAAGATATTAGAGTCTCGCTTAGATTGATTAGATTTATTCAAGTCATCTACTAAGTTGTTAAAGGCTACTTAGAGATCCATATTCGTGTGGACCTACACAGCTGGTGCATTGGTCAGTCCGAACGGCATTACCTGAAATTCATAATGACCATAGCGTGTTCTGAATGTTGTCTTCGGGATATCTCCCTCCCGAACCTTAAGCTGATGGTAACCCGATCTCAATTCGATCTTGGAGTAATAACTGGAACCTTGCAACTGATGAAACAAATCGTCGATCCTGGGAAGTGGATAACGATTCTTCATCGTTAATTTGTTTAGCTCTCGATAATCAATGCACATTCTGAATGATCCATCTTTCTTCTTTACAAATAAAACTGGTGCTCCCTAAGGCGAGGAACTGTGCCTAATGAATCCTTTATCCAAGAGCTCTTGCAATTGGTTCGACAACTCTTGCATTTCTGAAGATGCAAGTCGATAAGGTGCTCGCGCAACTGGTGCGGCTCCCGGCACTAAGTCAATCTGAAATTCGACTTGGCGAGTAGGTGGAAGTCCTGGTAAGTCTTCTGGAAAGACTTCTGGAAAATCTTTAACTGTTGGTACATCCTCAAGTCGCTTCTCCGCCGACTTCTTTTCTTTGATATGAGCCAAGAATGCATAACAGCCCTTCTTTACGTATTTCTCTGTTTTAATGCACGAGATGATGCTGAGTCTAGTCCCACTGCGTTCTCCGCGAACGACCAATGTTTCGCCATCATAAGGAAGATGAACAACTTTTTCATCACAGATGATTCTAGCATGATGTTGAGATAACCAATCCATTCCGATGACTATGTCGAAACTTCCAAGTTCTACTGGCATGAGATCTATATTGAACGGGTGATTGAGAAAATTGAGAGTGCAACCACGAATGATCGTGTCGGTGCCAACTAAACTACCGTTAGCTAGTTCAATGTGATATGGAGTGTCTAATGTGGTTGGTTCAATGTTGAGTAATGGTGCAAATGCAGTAGAAACAAAACTTCTATTGGCTCCTGAATCAAATAGTATGGATGCATAATGATTATTAATGAGGAACGTACCCGTAACGACACTCGGGTCCTCCCTGACATCTTCTCCTCCAAGGACATAAGCTCTTCCTCTAGCTGTTCCACCTTGGTTATTGTTTCCCTGATTCTTTCCTTTTGGACATTTATTCTTGAAGTGTCCAACTTCTCCACATCCAAAACATGTTACTGGGGGCTTCTGATTATCAACCACAATTGGGGCTTTGCAATCCATGGTCGAATGACCAACTTTCTTACAGTTCCCACAAGGATTCGGACAATTTCCAAGATTATGATAGGTTTGACATTTGTTACACTTGGGTAAAGTACCATTGTAACCTCTTTTTTCAGCTTGACCTGCAACATAGGCCTTTGTAGTTTCCTGTCTCTTGGGTGGTGGTTGAGTAACATTGCTACTCTGGTTGTTGTCCCGATTTCTTTTGTTGTTGTTGTTATTGGAATTGTTTCGGTTGCTGTTATAATTGTTGTTGTTTCGGTAGTTGTTGTTGGAGTTACGGTTGTTGTAGTTACGGTTACTGTTGGTGGTGTTGTTGTTAGAAGCAGTTTCTTTCTTCACTATCTGAGCCATGAGTTTCTGATACATTCTGATTGCCTCATCAAATGTTTGTGGGTCAAAAGAAATCACATCTCCACGGATGTTGTGAGGTAATCCTCCAATGAAATTCTCTAATAGCTTCTCAGTGTCCGGAACCATTGTCGGACATAACGCTGCCAATTCCTGAAATCTCCTGATATATGCCTCAATATCATTACCTGCTGTCACTAGCTCATAAAACTCTGTTTCCATCTTTTTCACTTCTGTTCGTGGGCAAAACTTCTTTGTCAGTAACTTCTTGAATTCGTCCCATGTAAGCTTGTGAGCATTCTCCATTCCCATGGGCTTTGCGTACGAATTCCACCATGACATAGCTTCCCCAACGAGTGTACTAGTAGCAAACTTAACCTTGCTGTCTTCCGGACAGTTGCATAGAAGGAATACTGATTCTGTCTTTTCAAACCATCGGATCATGGCAGTGGCTCCTTCAGTGCCTTTGAATTTTTCCGGATCACCACTCTTGAAATCATTGTACGTACATTTACGACCATTTGTACCATTGGTATTTCTTCCTGCGGCTTCCGCGGTTTCTGCCCGCGAAGCGGCTTCAGCAGCAGCTGCAGCTACGGAAGCTCTTTCTGTAACCAATGCTGCCTCAATACTGTCGGCAACAAGCTTTCTGACTTCAACAGGTGTCATAGCAGTAGTGGCTCTTTTAGGTGGCATAATTCTTCACAATCACAAGAGATAACAACAATGAGAATCCACAATAGAAACGATCATCATACACAATATATATACAACCACAACATGTATATACATCCACAACACGTATAAATACAACGACAACATGTATAAATACAACCACAACATGTATAAATACAACGAAACCACAACGAAACATCATAGATATAGTCACAACGCACATGAATATAATACATGAAAATTTCTGTTACGCAGACCGATATCATAAAATAGCACAACGAAAATCCTGCATAGTAGAGTCACACTTGATATATTTGTTTGTACTACAAGCAAAAGAAAACAAGTACTAACTGTGAAACCTTAAAATTTTGAACATGTCAAATACCCAAATTACCCCTAGATCTCAAATTCATAAATGACGACATCTAATTCCGGTTATACCTTAAGTATTTAACTTTAATAGTTGAAAAAATAAAACAAAAGTACACATTTAATCAAATAATCCACGCCAAAAAATAGTATATCCTAATCAAATTTTGTGTCATTGAAACAAAATATTCTTTCACTTATATGACCTAAATCAAAGGCCCATAATTTAAGCAAACTTACCTACAGTGACAGCTATTCACACGTTTTCATTAAACCAATTCATGCACATATTTTCCTTATATTCTTACCATACTTCTCTCTAACACAAACCCTACAAACAACAAGCACGACTGCTATATTTTTTTTTCTGTTCTTGTTCGATCCAAACAAGGCAGCAAGGAGGGTATTTGGTGCTCCTTTTGGTGGTCCTATCATGGTGCTACAGCAGGTTCGTGGTGGTGCCTTGTCATAGGTAAGTTGGTGTGCAAGGAAGGTGTAGTTGGTTCGATCTTGGTTGTGGTTTGGTCCTCATTCTGTTTGCAATTCGATTCAAAGGTATCTCACACCTTCGTCTTGTTTACTTCTCATGTTGCCTATATTATACGTGCTTACACCGGTCACATGAAGCTATAATAAATCGGCTTGAATCTATGTTTGTATATATGAAACAGATCTCATAAAATCATAAACAAAATCAAATGAAATAACGATTAGAACACCTAATAAAATCGACCTATATGTGTTGAATAAGATGTCGCATGGTCTGTTGTAGCATCAGTTTTGTCGTATGAATATGGGGGACATCATGGCACGGGAAAACATGGTCAAAAATATATATAAATCACGTCGCATGAACTGATATAACCATACTATGAGTCTTGTATTAGCCTCGTTAAAACTGAAATTGTATAACACTTTTGTATGCCCCATAAAAATGAATAAGAATTTATAACCACTTAATGTCGAGTCATGTTTCGATCGTATGTGCGGTTTAATATGTGTGTCGAACAAATGGTTGTGAAGTTTGGTCGTTCTTGATTGAATATGGATAAAGGAAATGGGTGTTGTGTGAGTGTCGTGTGGGGTCTAGTGTGGGTCGAAAGAACTGTGATTTCATGAGTCTTTTGGCTGTGTCGATGGGCTGGGAAAAGGGTAATCATGCTTAGTTCCATCTGTTCCAAAATCACATCAAATAAACAAAAGAAGGGTCGCGAATTCATATAGTGTCGAGGAACATATGTGGTGTGTTGTGTCGTGTGTCTTACACGTCGGCATGGTTTTAAAAACGTTCAGTTATTTGTAGTCGTGTGAGTAAATCAGATCGTGTCGGGCTGTCTTGTGTACAATTCGTTTTAAGTTTATGTCATATGAAGAAGAATGATAGTGCATGCATGGTTATTTGAAAACTTGAAACATATATAGGAGCTATGTCAAGGGAGTTTATAATCGTAGGGTATTCACAATGCAAGAAACACTTGTTTGAGGCTTAGTTTTGGATCGAATGGAAGAGAACTTAGAGAGAGAAAGTGGGAACTTCTAGAGAGAGAAAGAACAATGTGTTGATTAGATTAGGAAGAATGAGAAGCTCCAACCCTTCCCAAGTGTGGGAAGGGACTTATATAGTTACTAATATTGGTGCCCCTAGTGGGCTGTGGAGTGAGCTGACAGTGGGGAAAGCCCGACCCACTCCACAAATATAAATACGACTAATACTATTAATACTAATACTAATATTACTAAGCTAATATAAATAAGCCTACGAGCTATGTAGATGCTAAATAGATGCTCGGGGTGACCGAGCCTTCATCTGAATATTTATATTCCTAACAATCTCCCCCTAAGGGAGGTCACCCCGGAAATAATAATTTGAATTCTAGCATTCTGTCTTCTGAACTTGACGTCATAGCTCGTAGTCTTTGATTCTTCAATGTCTTTAGTCTTTGTGCCTTCAGTAGTAATGATTTGATGACTGATTGATTGTCTTGGATGATCTTTGAGTATTCTTCGACTTTGTCATCCAACATTTGTTTCCAAGTCATCTTTCAGCAGTATGTTTCCATGTGATGTGTTATTCTTTGAGCCGACATGCTCACACCATTTGGTGTCATGATCTTTAGCATCAGAGTTTGCAGAAGCCGTGTTGAAGGTCTTTTTGGTTGATCATGACTTTGTAGAATTGCAATGATGATGTAGTGTGAACATGTGGTAGAGGATTGGCATCTTTTCTGCAACCAGCTACAACAGCAACCAGCTACAGCATTCCACAGCTACAATCGCCAGAAGTTCCTGCATAAGACAGTTAGCAACAAATCGACCGGTACTTACAGGTTTGGACTTCGAGATTGTTAACAGCATAGTGTGGAAACTCTCTCTAATCCTTACCAAGACCGTTCCTAATCGAAAACCCACAGAGGGCTTTTTAAGACTATGCCGTAGCATTTCAACGATTAGGTGAGTCGCTGGAGATCACTCCACGACTGTAGACCGTTTGAAACCGCCGTGACCACTAAGCGTAATCCATAAAGAATTACCGAAGTGACCTGCTTTCAGGGCTGTTTGATGTTGACCCTCGCAGGAATTTCCATTCAATCATTGAGAATTACATTTGTAAATTCTCTCATAAATGTTCTGGCAGATTGCTAAGATCTGCGTAGGACTCATAAGTTTACAACTGGTGTCCTTAATGTTGAACAACCAGTGTAGAAATAATTCGTGTCCCTATGAGATCTTATTATGCATCTCGCGGCTCTAGACTCGATAGTGCGTTTTGATTTAGTGAGCGGAGGCTGGAGAGAACTGCCACCTTTTCAATATCATCTAACTCGGAGAGAGATAGACGATAGGAATGTATTGAACTCCGTGACAATTGAAACAAGAATCCTTTGAGGGACCTTGAGTGGCTAGGGAGGGTTGTTCAGCGTATCACTGGGTCCATGATACTTTGTCTTCAATGTCAGCAATCAACCAAGTGATTCTGACAGCATATGAGTTGACCCGGTTTCTGCCTAAGTTGTAAGGAGAGCTATTTCTTTTCACCCTTTATCTTTACAATTCTTTTTAATTCTTCAACCCCTTCAGTGCTTACCGAGACTTCATAACTAACACTTTGTTGGGTTTGTTCCAGTGTTAGCTCCATCTCAGTCGGCACTCTTCCCTCATTCACTTTTCTCCTTTTTAATCATACCTGAGGACTTATACACTAACTAGTGGATTGTCCCTGGGTAGATCCCTCTGGCTCTGGCGGGATCGTGGGAACTTGTACCTAACCTTACCATCCTTATAACTCCATACATTCATTAAAATGGTCGGTCTTTGGTGTACTTCCACGATAGCCATAAACCAAATCTTTGAAAAATCTCTCAAAGTGTTCATGATTCTGAAACACATTTTTGCAAACACTTGAGAGTTTTATATTTTTCAAATGCTCCCCCTCAACATGTGCTCGAATAATTGTTTTATAAATTTGCACATGTCAGGTGAAGCTCGCACTTTTGAATTGATTGATTTTCCAAGAACATGATCATCGCGAGACACGCTTACATCACTAGTAAACTAGCTTGAAATTATTACCCGTCCATATCACATTCAAGGAAAGTCGCTCGAAATCGGTACATTCTACTCAGACACGTCCTTTGCGAGACACGCTTACATCACCAGATAAACTGGCTTGAAATTATTACCCGTCCAGGACAAGTCCTTTCGACTACTGACTTTAGCTATCGTCAATTCATTGGTGAAGTCTGAGCCTTGCTCACATAAGATGCATGCCAAATCCTTTGCTCCCCCTCAATAAGTGCATTGGTATACAAAAGAGTTTAGCACTTACTGGAGAGCTTACTTTCACATCCAAAACATTTTGCTCCCCCTCAATATGTGCATTGATATATAAAATGGTTTAACACATACGGGAGAGCTTGCATATATGTTCAAATCATCACATTTTATCAGATTTCATATTTAAATCACATTCTCTCCCCCGATCAAAAATTTCAAACCAATTGAGATTTGTGATCCCAATTGATTTAAATAAGTTAGAAAAATGTGAGAGACAATGTGTCCGATTTAATGTTTTCTGATAATGGAACATACTATGCTCCCCCTTAATCTAAGAGGGAGATTCACTGCTTATTATGCACAAAGTGATTATTATGACACAAATGATATTGACCTTTTTGTGCAGATGATGTAATCATCCGCTTTTCTGAGTAAATCAGTGGTCAACATCAATTATCCATCCACCAACAAGAACGTCCAAATATTGTAGATCCCCACTTGGCGAGATCGAAATAAATATTGCTTTGTTTCACTGAAGGTGGTGGTGGTGATGACGGTGTTGTTGTTGTTGTTGCTGCCGTTGTTGTTGTCGTGGTGAATTCTGAGCCAATCAATAGAGTTTGAACGTCTGATCAAGTGGTTAGAGCGGGAACTGGCACATTCATTTTGGCTATGGAATCTGCATAAGAATATCAACACAGATATACATACATACAGATACACTATTCCTTAATAGCTACCCTTCAGCAGCTTGCCACATTATAATACCAAGTTCATCTTATAATCAAACCACAATCAGGAAGTACGTCAAACCACTATCTAGCATGAAGAGCAATTAGCAATCATGAACATGGCAATTCACACAGATTTCAATATTTAATTCAGGATCTTAGGAACATGATTCTAACATAATAGCAATCTACCTAAGCGAATCCTGAGAACATATGCACAATATCAACAACAATTAAGCAGCAGAGACAAACAACATTTGAAACTCATTCACTTAGTTCATACAAATGTCATAGGAGTATTCAAGAACATCAAACACAACTGGTTTTCTTACTTCTTTTAGGTTTTGAGTCTTAAGGTGTTTAGGGGATTAAACGAGGATACCAAAGTAACACAAATGAACCTTCTAGATACATAAAGCTAGGAAACTATAAGCAAATTGCACATAATGTCCTAAACTTTCTAGCAACTAACACGTTTGGCCATTTGATATAAAGTTTTAGCAAGATCCTCTTCAACTAATACCCCATTAACTACAAAACCATTTCTAACAAGTATGATTTAACCAATAAATCCGTTTGATGATATAAAATTTGAATTCACTCTCCCCCTCAATCAATGACCAGTATTAAAGTATTGTGGTTGTTGATTGAGTGACAAATTTTATGCATAATCCAAGTATAAACAAATTTCATACAACACATATTCACCAAGTTTCTCGCAAATAATTTTCAGAAGAATCATAGAATGAAAACTATTTGTATGCAAAGAAGACTTCTCTTCTTTTTCAAGAAATGATGCACTGAAACGTACATCAAATCAGGAAACATGGATATGAAGTAATCCATGCCCAGGTGAACATCACCCAGTTGGAGGAACAGCCGTCTTTTTGGCGACGTGCTTTCCCCAATATGAAGCGCGGGTTGCTATCTAAAGTAATAGCAAGCCATTTAGACATGTTTTAACCATCCATTTTAACTTCTGCTCGAGCTTCATTTAAAGACCCGTGCCATTATTGAATGACATTTCTAAGTCCGTAAATGTTATCGATAAACAGAAGACATGCCTAGGTGAAACTATTTTTGGTCTTTTCTAATTTTTTTAATTTTTATGGTTTTTCTGATTTTACGCATCTCTATTTACAATTTGCAGGATTTCTATAATTTTCTATTTACAGTATGTTTTAAGATATGTACAAACTATATTATTCAGTTTAAGACGATGATGAAATGAATACCGAAATGAGGATATGTTTAGTATGTTGTAGAAATATGTGGTCAATCATCTCTTAAACTTTCATCACCAAAGCTTTCGAGGCTCCTGAACAATCGACGGAACTCGAGCCTTCCCAATGTACAGCTTTGATAGCTTCCCCCCAAACCGACAATCTTCTTACTGAGCAGATTCTAAGCTCTCTTTCAAGCTTACATAAGGTAAGTGTACAGCGGAAACCGTAGCAAACCACATCAAGTATTACTGCTCCTTTTTAAGAATAATCATCGTGATTCTCCGTTCGGGGATCCTCAAATAGATCAGCAACGAATCATCTCACATTTGAATAATTCTTCTCACATTTCTTCCCGCTGAAGATTGAAGAAATGCCTACCAAAAGTATCCAGAGACCACTTCCCCCAGTATTGAAAATTCAAACAGTCTCATTGTTGAAGCCGAAACGAATACACACTCAATCCCATTAATGAAGTCGAAAACGTAACATCAAGATCAATTAAGACCTAGAAATCCCCTTTTCTCCCTTCAGGAAATTGCAGATGAGAATTGTTACACCAAAGTCAACAAAGTCCCGAGTGTAAGCAATTTATCCCGTGTGTAGTCGAAATGATAACACCAAGACAGTACCGTGAAAACCAAGTAAGTCCCGGATGAACACATTTCCTTCTGTAGGATACCGACTAACCAGAAGTCATCATACAATTGTGAACCTCTTTAATTATCAGAAACTGTTTCATACATATCTTCCCCCACGTAGTTGGAATAATACATCAAGACTCACGAGTTAAAACACTGATTTTCTCTGCGGTTATGACATTTGTCTTCCCGGAATAACTTCATTTAAGAAGAAGTATAAAGTTCATCATGTGTACTCGTTGTGCGTTCAGATGTATGTCTCCTTCCCCCTTGCTGGTTTTGATACCTCAGAATCAGCAACACATCTTACGCACAAATACTTGAAATCTTGTGAGAAGAACAAAATTAGCTCAAATGTATCAAGTGAGAATCAACCGCTACCGAAGCACTTTCTGACTATCTTTACCAACCCTTAAGTAGGCCATCTGAATTGATAACTGATGAAGCAAACCCGATATACCAAACTTGAAACTGAAGTAGAATTCCCCATTCTCGTGACTTGAACTTGCACTAATGTTGGAAGAACGGTGTAGAGAATTAGTGCTCCACGCAAATCTCTAAGTACTCAATACCCAACCAAGGTATGAGACATTAACAACTCTTACGATTATCCACAATGTCATCGGCGTGTGACACTGAGTACTACATCGTAACTCCTTTAAGTGATAGTTACCCCGACTGCTGGTAACTAGATAACCTAAGTCTTCAACTTAAATCTTAAGCACGAGCAAGTTATCATTGAAAGTCATGCATCCAACCAACCTCGACTTCAATGATAGAATCTGATCACGCCTTTGAGAAAGTCAACTTCAACCTCAAATAAGTGATACTTGATCAACTCCGTAGTCACCATTAGATGCCCAACAAGTGATTGTTAGTAGGCTCACTTGTTCACACTTCTCCCCCTCAAAAATTGCATATGAGGATGCCATTTTTGATTGAACAAGTGCATATGAGGTTGATCCACTTTTCACACTTCTCCCCCTCAAAAATTGTATTTGAAGTTGTCATTTTTGATCGAATGAATAAACGTCCAATCTGTGATGGAAGTAGATCCACTGGATATCTGAACGAGCATAGAGCAAGTATGAAGCCTTTTAATGAGAATAGTTAGAAACAAGAAGAGTCGTATGACCATTTCGTAAATCTCAATCACCATGTAGTTTATTCACCCTTCTCCCCCTCAAAAATTGCATATGACGACCAACTGCCATTTTTGATAGAGCAGGTGAATAAGAATACACTCCAATGTACGTTTATCCCCTTTGGTGACTGATTGAGCATTTGAAGAACATGAAGCTTGATGAGAATGGTCATAAATAAGAAGATTCCTCTTCTTCCGAAGATAAAGCGCACTCAAGCGTACGCCTTTCTTTTCTTTAATGAACGGGGCCTGAAGAGATGTCAGCAGACGCCATAATGTTGACATTGAAACCCGAGGCTTGAACTGTTGTATTCAAACTTCGTAATGATGAAGACCGAGGCCTGCACTGATGTGTACAGACGTCATAGACGATGATGTTCATCAAGCTTGAATTGTTTGAACCCCTATATCATGAGATATCACTCTCTTCGGCACCCAAACTCTGAGTCTTTCCTTAATACAAGGTCTGAACGATGTACCTGCACTTAAGTAAAGACTTCCTGCATTGACATTAAGAGTTTGTTTGCATATATATGGGTTAGTGATATCAGCATTTAGGCCATTTGGGGTTTCACTGTCAACCTTGGTTTCGCACTTAGTGAACATCTTTCTAATAGGTATCCATCTAAGACCAATAATCTTAAAAGTTCGACCCGTCGGTATCCACCTAAGGCAAGATCTAGGAGTGTTTGGTTTCTCATGCACAGTGACAGACTTTTTGGGAGAAAACCTTTGTCCTAGGGCAACCGGCCTATCAGGTTTCTGCATACACCTCTCAGGTTCTACGGGCTTGGTGTTGTTTCTAGTCTTATAGGATGGAACCTTGGTACGTGCATTCACTTCCTTCAGGAATTTTGTAATACAATCATCATGGGTTGCATTAAAAACACATTTCTGACAAGTCGAGCAAACAAAGTGTTTGGAATCAGAAAAAGATCTAGGATTCTTAGAGTGATCTGCTACGGGAATTGCCTTAATTGGCACGCAACTACTCTTAGAAACAGGCAAATTCCTAGTCTTTCCAAGTGTATTTTTCTTAGCATCCTCTAGGTTGTGATTTTGAACACTATTTTTATGTCTAACATGTTCCTTTGGTGTCACTAATGACACACGCTTTGAACTGGTCCTAGAAGAGCTAGAGGCACTCATGTGATGAGGTTTTGCAAGGGCACATTCCTTTTCATTAGATCTAAATTGTGAAGTGACTGGTTTTGACAAAACTTGTTTCGCATCAACTTGGGAGGCAAACCGTGGTTTTGAGTATTTTGGTCATTCAGATCTAAACGCAGTCGGTTGTCTAACAACTGATTGGTTTCTAAGTGGTGGTTTCCCCAAGATTGATGGTTCTGCAAACTTAGTGTTCACACTATTTCCTATCGATTTTCTCAACTCGTTTTTCAATGCTGCAATTGCAAAACCCTTTCCTGAAGTTGAGCTTTGAATTCATTATTTTTGGCAATCAAAGAGGTAGTCTGCTCTATATTCTTAGTTTTCATTTCTTTGATTGTATCACACAGTTCTTTACACTGAATTTTCAAAGACTCATTTTCCTTAAGCAATTCAGTCACTCTATGGTCTAATTGAGCATTATTTGTTGCAATAACATCATTGTCATGTTTAGCATTAACTTCATTCACCTTATCACACATCTCAGAAATACGGTTTTTCAGGTTTTTGATCGTTAAGTTTTTTGCTTCTAGCTGAGCTTTCAAATCATTTATTATAAAGAATTCACGGAATTCGGGATATTCCAGATTTTTACATGGTAGTGTACTTTGAAAACTTTCTTCCATTTCTTGCATTGCAATTTCAATAGAAATACAATGCTTTTCAAGTTGTAAAAATCTTTTTGAAAGTTCATTATAAACATCCTTTTCAACCATATCATTTGATTTGAAAGACTCAACTGTAAGCGAAAAATGTAACGCATCATCATGTTCAGCATCCTGATCAATTTCTCCCCCCTTATAACTCATATTTGTTGAATCAGAGGTGATATTACTATCAGTCTTTTCCACCATATATGTGTCATAAGTAGGTTTAACTTGATCAGTATGTTGTTGTTCATTAGAACAAACATTTTGTTGATCAGACAGATGTACCTCAACATATTGTACTTTGTGATTTACTGGACTAAGATCTACATCCACACCATGTGTGATATCAGTCCTTGAGCTTTTGCTATCATCATGCTTGTCTGATTCTGTCCCATATCTCATAATTTGAGCCCTTTCATTAATGAACCCCTCAACATTACTCACAAGTTGGAGTAATGTTCTTCTGAACATGTCAACCTCAGTTCCAGTGTAATTAGCAAAACACTTTTTCGCCATTTGACTGTCATAATCATAGTCCTCAGTGTATTGCGAGTCAATGAACACCTGGAGTTGATTGTTGATCACACTGAAAGCAGCTCTGGATCTTGCTTCAGA
The DNA here is from genome assembly GCA_021014915.2 of Artemisia tridentata subsp. tridentata. NCBI lineage: Eukaryota > Viridiplantae > Streptophyta > Magnoliopsida > Asterales > Asteraceae > Artemisia > Artemisia tridentata. The sequence continues at coordinate 70,152,206 of CP139501.1, read as the reverse complement.
GAATTCTTCTTTGTCAAGCTGTTGTTCAAGTTGATCTAAATATAGAGTCATTTCGACTGTGAAATTATGAACATCTTGACCAAAGAGTGTTGCGAAAGCCCGTGTGTAACCCATCACGTATTCAGGTTTTTCAAACAGAACCTTGAGATGTGAATGAAGTAGATGAAAATATTCAATGCGACTCTCCTTTGCATTAAGTACCATAAGAGACTGATGAAGCTCTTTCTCTTGTGTATTCGGGCACGAAGATTCCACATTGGTATTATCAGAATCACCCACATTTATTTGTTGTACAGAACTGGAAATCTCTTGTTTATCATATGTGTCGTACAACTTGAGCACCTTAGATATGAAGGAATCTGAAGTAGTAGACATGATGTAACCGTGCACGGGATTTTACAATTCTATGATTTAAACCGAGAAATAGATTCTTTCGCGGGATTTTACAAAAATCAAGAATGAACCGTGAAGTGATGTTTGATGTGTGTTATGATTAGTGATTGGGTAGACTTGTTGATCTGTTGTTTAGTTGTGATTTGGTTTGATTGATGCAAGTTGTTATGGTGAAATTATGGTCTGAAAACTTCACAGCTCGATAACTTCTTTCTGGAGCGATTTCAGGCTTCGAAAGTTGAGTTGAATGAATAAATTTGTTCAACGTGTCATTCTCCTCGGTATCACGGTCGTTTTGACAGGTCGTGGGCTAAAAATGGAGTTACGGTTCAAAAGTTATAGTCGTTTGAAGTTTTGATGTACAGACCAAACCGCATAGGACAAAACCGCATAGACAAACCGCACAGACAAACCTCATAACAAACACATAGACAAACCGCCTAGACAAACCGCATACACACCGCAGAGACAAACCGCGTGGAAAAACCGCGTAGACACAAACCGCATACACGCCTCAGACAAACCGCGTAGACACAAACCGCATACACGCCTCAGACAAACCGCGTAGACACAAACCGCATACACGCCTTAGAGACAAACCGCGTAGACACACAACCGCATACACGCCTCAGAGACAAACCGCTAGACACAAACAGCATAGACAAACAGCATAGACAAACCTCATCGACAAACCTCATAGACAAACAGCATAGACAAACAACATAGACAAACAGCATAGACAAACTCATAGACAAACAGCATAGACAAACACATAGACAAACCGCATAGACAAACAGCATAGACAAACAGCATAGACAAACCTCATAGACAAACAGCATAGACAAACAGCATAGACAAACCTCATAGACAAACAGCATAGACAAACAGCATAGACAAACCTCATAGACAAACAGCATAGACAAACAGCATAGACAAACGCATAGACAAATGCATAGACTAGTCAAAGTTGTCACTTTCACCAGTATTGTCTTTTACCTCTTTCTACCACAAACCTCAACTAAGAACAACAAAATCTCTAACAAGAACAATCATCAAACCCTCGAATCCAAGAATCAAACTTCAACACTCTTTTGACTTTCTAATTCTATCCAACAAAAGATTACTCTAAAAAAAATCATCAAAAACCGAATAAAAAACAAACGATAACAATAAAAAACAAAAGATAGGTTCAATAATCTTCAAGAACCGAAAGAAAGAATAATAAAAAATAGCAGCAGATCCGAATAACAAAAATCTAGAATAGACCAAAGTTAAAAAAAACAATAAACAATCGGTTTAATAACTTAAAAAAACGGAATAGTAAGTAAACTGAGAATAGCAGCGAGCCTAGTTAAATTTCTATCATTTGACCACCACCTACTTTTCATTCAATTTGTTTACTAACTGCCTACGGAAGTAACGCATTAAATATTTCGAACCACGAAAAACAAGAAACAATAAATGGACCAGATCCACTATTTCCGAAAAGAAAGAAATAAAATAAGTAAAATCTGAGTTTGTGTAAATGAATTAAACGAAAAAAAAATAATAGTACCCACGATCAAACCATGGCTCTTGATACCAATTGTTGAGATCTATAATTCATACCACAAACACAAGATTAAAGGATTGATTGAATCTTAGAGAGAGAAAGAGAAGAGTTGGGAGTTTCTAGAGAGAGAGAGAGAGAGTGAAGAGAAAAATGTGTTGATTAGATTAGGAAGAATGAGAAGCTCCAACCCTTCCCAAGTGTGGGAAGGGACTTATATAGTTACTAATATTGGTGCCCCTAGTGGGCTGTGGAGTGAGCTGACAGTGGGGAAAGCCCCGACCCACTACACAAATATAAATACGACTAATACTATTAATACTAATACTAATATTACTAAGCTAATATAAATAAGCCTACGAGCTATGTAGATGCTAAATAGATGCTCGGGGTGACCGAGCCTTCATCTGAATATTTATATTCCTAACAAAAATTGTCGCAGTTGGTTTTCGTTATGCGCAGGATGTTTAAACGACGTTTAAACCAAACGTATAGTTTCTAAAAAATTTTTACGAAAATGACCCGACGAGCGTCAAACTTTCACTTCATCATGGAAATAATTTATCTTACGAGAATGTGAAATAAAATTTTTGGGAATGAATAGTGAAAATGAATAGTAAAAATTCGGAAATAGAAATTAACCTGAAATGCGAATTGTTACAGTCACCGGGTACCAAACTCAAAACTTTTACTAACTAAAAACTAAATCTTCAAATCTGAAACTCGAATATAAATCATCACACCGGATCGACACTAAATCTTCAATATTCAAAATCCATAAATCATAATCAACAAATAATCATTTGATCTTAGGGATCATACTTATACGCTTCAAAACTCATAACCCATTTATAAAAGAAAGCCATGTCCGTATATAACCTAATCATAACACAAAAAGAACCCACCAACAATACCAACCTCAAAATTATTCATAACTAAAACACCTAACCAACAACTAAAACACAAGTCTCGTCAAACTAACAAGTAAACAAAAAATCAAATCCCTAAATCAAAATCAATAATCCCTCAAATCAGAACCCTAATCATAAAGCATTCACAATTTTCCTCCAAAATCATAACTTGAATGTTAATCATAACAGATCTGAATAAATAACATTGTCACCCACAAAACCCAATACTATAATCAATTTTCAGAAACAAAACCTAAATTAGAAATTCCACATTCCAAACCCAAATTCGAAATATGATTCTGAAACCAAAATAACAAACGAAAGATGAAATTCAAAAAATGGTAGATTAGACTAAATTTCACCAGGGTTCTACTCGGATTCTCACCAAACAAAAATCTAGAAAGTTTCAACAGCTAGAACCACTGGATCTGAGCTCACACGCCCGTGCGTGAGAAAAGGCGGCAGCGTTTACGCGGCTTGTGGCGGCGTGTGGATGGTTTTTTGGCAACGAGATTAAGGGGTTTTGCAATTTGTGACTAACTGAATTCGATTATGTGGGAGGTGAGATATGAAACGGACTCTAAATAGGTGCTCTCAAAACTGATTAGGTATCTATAGGTACCTTTTTCAAAACTCAAACAAAAATGCTAACTGGAACGAAACTCTAATTTTAATTTACTGATCCAAGCTCTGATACCATGTAAACAGAGTTGGGGGGACGAGCGTAATAAGCCAAACGACTACATTTTATTGAATTGATGATGATAATAGAGATTCTAAGAGAATATATAGAAACGTGGAAAACCTAATATCTAAACGGGCCTAACAAAAAACTAATGTGATACGGGCCAAATAATAAGTACTATTAATTCTAACACAAACCTTAAGCAAAATTAGTTCAAGCTATTCTTAAACTGCATTTTCAAATTCTTTCACAGTTTTGCCTATGAATACTCCATCCCTCAAACTTTCAAAAAGTTTAAAAATCTTTAAGAGGGAGTATTTCAAAATACCTTCAAACAAAATTTCCAAATCTACAAGTGGTATTATATACATTGAACAAAATTTATTCAAGAATTTTTCAAACTGATTTCTAAATCTTTCAAAATTTTGCTTCAGGAAGACTTTGTCCCTCTAACTTACAAAAAAGTTTTAACAAACCTCAAAACCAAAGCAAGTTTTGAGGGGAGTATTTCAAAACAAAATGTTCCAAATGTTCATGCAAAAAGATCCATCTCTCCCTATTAGATTTCCAAAATCAAAGATTTTAATCAATTGATATAAAAAATACCATGGATATGCTATTTTTGAGGGGGAGAAAATGTGATTAAAAATTTGATGATTGTTATCTCAAATGACTCGACTTGGAAATAGACCGAGTGCTGATTGAAAAAACATCTCAAAAAACTCTCTATAGACTTGCACCTACTTTTCTATTTAGGGTGTATCATTTTATAAGTGCGAAATCTTTTCCCAATGTGCGAAAAACATTTCAAAAATATATGTGCACATATGGAGGGGGAGTATTTCTGAAAAATGAAAACTTTCATAGTGTGATCAAAGCGTTTTCATACATACACCTTGATTGTTTTTTTAAAAAGGTTTTATAGCGATGATCATTATACCCAACCAACCAAACCAAATATCCAAAAGAAGATATAAGGTGGTTAGGAATTAGGTATAATCCCATGGTCCAGCTAGAGCCAGAAGGACTTACCTAGGGACATTCCATATAGATAGATTAGAAGTCCTTAGGTAATGCAGAAGTATGAGAAATGGGAATAATGCCTTCATTGTAAGAACTATTACCGGAATAATCACAACAAGGTAAGAGTCATGACGACATGATATTCATTGAAGGGGTTGAAGAATGAAAAAGAAATGAGTTATGAAAGGGTGAAAAGAAATGATCCCTCCGTACACTTAGGCAGAAACCGGGTCAATACATATGCTATTGGTTTACACAAAAGATGATACAGGTATTGAAGACAGACATCATAGACCCAGTGATGCAATGCATAACCCTTCCCCAGCTATTCAAGTTCCTCTAAAAAGGTTCTTGTTTCATTTCTCACAGAGACAAACACGCAATCTATCGACCTCTCACTCCGAGATGTGTTGGTATTGAAAAGATGACATCCTACTCCAGCCTTCGCTCACTAAAACTAAAGCTTAATTATCTAGTGTAGAGTCGTGAGATTCAACAAAATATCTCCTTAGTACACAATTTCCAAATACATACACTTATTGTTCACCAATTATGGTTGTCATTTTTCTTCAAATGGTCTACAGTCGTGGACTGATACTTAGGTGAACTCCAGCAGCTCACCTTTATCTGTTGTTAGCCTATGGGCATCCGAATATAGGAAATAGCAAGTGTAAAGATATCGAAAAGTGTTATGTTAGCGTCTTAGGTCGCATCCATTTTAGAGTATTCGAAAACGTTGTTAGTTTATGGGCACCCGTTTTAGAATATTCGATGAGCGTCGTTAGCATCTTAAGATACGTCCGGTTTATATATTCAAGAACTTAGAGCCGGAGACTAACAAACTATCAAGCTATCTATTTTGCAGGTACTAATGAAGGAAACAACTTTGGATGCAACACCACCAGCAACACATCAACATCTTCAAACTCCACAAACTCATCTCAGGTGATCAGTCCTCAACAAGTTCAAGACAAATATTATCAAGACAAAAGTTACATCAAATTCAAAGTCAAGAATAAGTTAGAGTCAAGAAAAGATACGTGGAAAATTCTAAGAACAAAGATCTAAAGAGCATAATTTACAAGAAGTATGAGTATGTACGAGAGAACATAACAACATATCAAGTGAAGATGTTAATCACAGTCAAGATGAAAGATCACAAGCATGAACAGAACTGTTGGGCTAATGAAATGACCAATGGTCTCTGACTAGGATTTGAATCTAAATCAAGGTAAATAAAGAAGACTCTCTGATAATGAAAAGAGAAAATAGTTTAAGAAGACTCGTTGATAATGAATTCAGCGAGTAACTCCAGCAGATGTTCAAGTCTTAGACATCGTTAAGTTAACTTGAAGAGGTATTCTCTAGCTGATGCGGGTCAGACAATATGTACAAGGATCTCTAGCTGAAGTGTAATGGCTCATTAGGGGTGGCAATACCCTAATGATCTCTCAGCTCTCTGATCAGACCAACATAGCATAGCTCTTGTCCTCTGATATTTAGGCGGGGCTTTTGATGCGAGATTTGTAAGACCTCAAAATGAAGTTTTACAATCCTCCAGGCAGTGTACCCGATCACGGTAGTGTAGTATAGGTAAAACCGAGGGATTGATCATTCTCTAGGGGAATAGTGTCGTTAGGTCAAGATGTATGACGAGATAGGTCTAGAGGTGAAGGATGATTCTTTTTGTATTTTTATTATTTTATGAAAGGAGTTAAAATCTCAGGTTTTAGAAGAGTGGGCGGAATTTGTTGCTAGTCAACTAACCCAAAAACTAATAATAACTGAATTAAACTAAATTAAAACGAAAAGAAAATACAGTTGGTGACTTTTAATGATAGGAAAAGGCGTGTTTACTTAGATTTAATTACTCCCTAGTTATCTCCTATTGATATGTCGAATTGTCACACCCTTGTTTTATTTGAAGCGCCGTATTCCTTAATATCGGTCGTGGGGAGGTGCCGAAGTCCCCAACTCTATGAATTTTAGCTTTCCTAAAAACCTTAAAGTCTATTAAGTTTACTAGGATCTACAAGCCGCAATTCATGCTATAAATACAACGAGAAAAACCAATAGGGCGCTCTACGATTACATTTCTAAGACGTTCAAGCCAGTTACATATAAGAGGTCGGCGAGTTTTCTTAGCCTAACACGAAGCAATCAACTAAACAATAGATGATAAATGAATATTCAACAACTAGGTTTCACTAGGTCAAAGCAAACACAAGTAAATTTACGCTAGCATGTTAAGGTGAAGAAAAGATAAACACATAATAAAATGATACATAGACATAACGAATGATTAAAGGGATAACTTATCTTTATTGAAACATGAAGTTCAAGGGTTGAAAAACCATTACAAAGCTGCTAAAATACGTCCTTAAACCCTAGCCAAGATGTTACCCAAAGATGTCACACTCATAATGAAAAACAAAGGAAAATATATATAGGAATACATATCTGACGGCGTCAGCTTATTGGTCCTGACGCCGTCAGCTCGCCGTGATTAGGGTTTCGTCTTGTGCAAGTCATCGTTATGACGGCGTCACTTTGTAAGTCCTGAATCTGTCACCTTCAATGTGACGTCTTCCTTTTGTAAAGTTTCTGGGACGTCTCTTGTTAAATTAACACGTGACTCTCATCTTCAATTTACACCACACGCCGTCAGGTTATGGATCTTCAGAATTTGACTGAGGCGTCTCTTGTTAAACTTGAACCAAAAATCCAGCATAATCAACAAGTGACGGCATCACGTTGTAGCATGTGACGCTGTCAGAGTTCGAGGTCTGACAGGTTTTTCGCGTCTTCGTTGTTTTCTTCACTTTTTCGTCCAAATACATCCAAAAAGTGCCAATTTGTAGATTTCTCGTCCCAAGTACCTAAAATGCAAAAAGAAACAATTTGAGGCAATATTTGATCATATAAATACGATTTTAGGCTTAAATGACCCCTTAAAAAGGTACCAAATAAATCCTTATCAAATATCTCTACACTTGAGATTTGCTTGTCCTCAAGCAAATATGCTTTTATCCTAATACATTTTAAGTCCTTCATCTTTGTCTTTATAAGTCCTTCATCTTTCATATGTTTTGTCTTATCAACTCAATTGTAATTCCCAACAATCTTCCCCTAGTTGATAATGACAAAACCAAATAAGTACTAACTTCCCCTGAAGTAAAAATATATGAAAGATATAGACTTCCCCTAAATCCATGATATATCACCAAGGCTCTACAAGTTGCAATCTTCTAAGTAAATATTCTTCCCCTTTTTGTCATCATCAATTAGGGGATAAAAGTAAGCAATCTTGATCTTCACAACCACGAACCACTATCATACTTCTAATCCAGTCTTCCAATGTCCCGAATTACCCACAATTAAGAACACCAAAACGCTTACTATAAATGAATTCAAGACAGAAGAAACCTAAACCAGTAATAATAATAACAACTAGCAGTTGTAAAAACTTTCATATCGATGTAGCATATAAATGGTTAAACATTTTAATATTAAGCTTCCCCTGAAACCCATATGTTAATCATTTAAAAGAACTTGACAAATAACTAACCACCACAGCAACAAACACCATGTAGTACCATCCATGAACGAGCACCAAATAGCTTACGCAAAATGATTACAATAGCATTTGTAACCAAGCAGTAGTAGAATGAAAAATAGTTCTTTAACGTGAACCTGTCATGTGTGTGTCTTATCCAAGTCTTGAATAAGTCACGAACAAAAACCAATCAATCCTCTATGTGTGTGTAATATCCATCCGAGAACCATAAATGTTCCATGTGTGTGTCATCCAATAACAAGCAATGCTAAAAACCATATGAGCTTCCCCTCACTTATTCTAACACATGCCCATAAAAATCACAATTAGCAACAAATAGTATGAAGCCCAAAACCGAATCCAACTTCTTGTATGTGTCGATCATCCAAAACCATAGTAGCATGATCCTTACTATATTAACCAGGCATCTTGCAACTACTTTCAATAGCAACATTAAGTACGAGCAGCTCTCAACATCAATAAGTAGCACTAATCTCAATAGGCAGCATTAAGTGCATGAAAGTAGCACTAGAACCCTATTATACACTTTAACCAATAATAGTACTAATCGATATATGTAGCAAAATTAACGAGCAATCACAAGCAGTGCAAACCTTCTGAACTAGCAATACTAATAACCTTCGAGCAGTACAAACATGAAATACATGAATTGGCAGTACTAATTATCATTGACAGTACAAACGGATAAGTGCAGCAGTACTAATTCGCTACGGGCAGTACTAAGTTGAAATAACTAACAGTACTAATATGTATAAATGTCCAGCAGTACAAACCCTTCAATAGCGTTACCAAACTAAAACATAATCATCTTCTTGTGAATCCAAGTACAGATCTGATTCACCACCAATACTAGATTGCAACAAGGGTTTAATGACAAAAATCCCAAACTACAACTAATACAACTACCACATCTTCATCAGCAAATTGAAACCCTTTAATCATAATTGATCATTAACAAATTAATGCTTTCTAAACCCTAATTAATTAGGGTTTACACACAACTCAAAATTGACACCATTAGAAACCCTATAAAGTGAATACCAGAAAGACCTAGGGTTTTGAATAGAGGAAGCATGATTTATATCAAGTTATGATAATGAATACCTTTAAGTAGGATGAAGTGATCTACATTTGCAGCAACAAGTCATAGAATCAAATCGACCAAAAACAAACCTTAAAAACTAATTTCCTGAAAAACCCTTCTGCAGCAGACTTTGACGATCAATATCTTTCAATCCAAAGCTGAGATTAAAGATCCCTCCAGTGAAATTGTACCTTGATATATGAAGAATATCCAGTAAAAATTTCAGCCCGATCCAAAGGTTAACGAAGGTGCTATCGTCATTTGAAAACAGCTCTGCAAAAAGTTACGAAAATACACCAAAATCAATTTTTCTTCATCATTCTTCAACAAAACCTTGTATAATCCTTAGATCAAGAGCTCTCCAATCTCTGATACCAATTGTGAGGATCTAAACACACTAGACTTGTGTTGAGGATACTTTGAGTTTATATCAAATAGTATGCGGAATCTACTATATGATACTTATAAGATTTGTGCAATGTAACAGTAATGAATGAACAGTTTTGTATGAACAATGAATATCACCAAACTCTTCAAGATTTGTGTAATGTAACAGTTTTGTATGAACAATGAGTGATCTTTCTTATCACTAGGGTTTACAAAATATTGAAGCTTTACAAAACATATATCTAAACATCTAACCTAGGACCTCCTTTTATAACACAGAGAGTCCTTTACAAGATAAGTATTGATATTCTAAACATGCAGAATATCCGTATAATTTAAACTATATAAGATATACATGAAATCTATTCTATATTTATCCTTCTACACGTCATCATGAGCAGTACTAATATTTAGTCTTCAAGCAGTCCAGCAGTATCATCTTTTATAATAACAGTACTAACTTAGTAGTTAGTACTGTTAGTTATATCTTCAACAGTCTTCAACTTACACTAGCAGTACAACCTCCATTATTACTATTAGTGTTATTCTTCAGTAGTACTAATACAAAACCAATGCCTTAAACATTTAATTCCTAACAGGCAGAATTAGTTGCTAGTCAACTAACCCAAAAACTAATAATAACTAAATTAAACAAAATTAAAAAGAAAAGAAAATACAGTTGGTAACTTTTAATGATAGGGAAAGGCGTGTTTACTTAAATTTAGTTAATACTTAGTTACCTCCGATTGATCTGTCAAATTGTCACACCTTGTTTTAGTTGAAGCACTATATTCCTTAATATCGGTCGTGGGGAGGTGCCGAAGTCCCCAACTCTATGAATATCAGTATCCCCTAAAAACCTTAAAGTCTATTAAGTTTTCTAGGATCTACAAGCCGCAATTCATGCAATAAATACAACGAGAAAAACCAATAGTGATAGGTCACCATAATAGTAGAACAAAGATATGAGAGAAATGAGAGTAAGAGATAAATAGATGGTCGATTATTTCATAAGAAAGAGTAGCATAGGTTCTTTAGCATATATGAATAACCAACAAGTATAAATGTGTGTTTACATAGGCCCATGGGCTTAGTTCATAAGCCTTGTAATAATAACAAACATATAAGCCTTATATCTAAGAAACCTATTAAAAAACTTAATGACTGATACTTGATATTACTAAAATGTATTCCCAACAATCTACCCCTAATGGTTGGTCATCAAAGGTTGCTTGACGTCTTTTTTGCTTATTTGTCTTTGATGTCTCTTCAATCTTTCTTCTTTGTTCTTGTTCTTTATGATATGGTAATGTAATGGTCTACCTTTCATCAATGTCTTTGCCTTTGGTGTCTTTACCCCTTTCCAACATGCTCATACTTCTTTTGAATTTGAATCTTCATACTTAAGTAGCTCTTAATTCATTTGCTTTTGATCTTTATCTTTTAACTTTCTAGATTCTTTTGCATGACGTAGAATCTTTCTATGAACTTTGCTTTGCTTTGATCATTGTGAGAAATTTTATTGTGATGTCCGTATGAGCATGTGGAAACTGATGTAAAGTTGATGATGGTAATGGTGGTAATAGAACTCCCGGTCTCCATGTGTACCTGTATGAAAACAGTTAGCAATAAAGCATCCAGCACTTACAGGTTCGGACTTCGAGATCATTAATAGCATAGTGTGAAAACTTTCTCTAATCCTTAGCAAGGTTGTTCCTGAATCGAATACCCTCAAAAGGGCTTACACAGATTATACTGAAGTATATCAACAATTCAAGTGAGTCGCTGAAGTATACCGAAGTATCACTTCACGACTGTAGACCGTTTGAAACCACCGCGAACAGTAAGCGTAACCCATATGGGATTTCCGAAGTGACATGCTGTCAGGGCTATTTGATGTTGACCCTGGAAGGAATTTCCATTCAATCACTGAGAATTACCTAAGTAGATCCTCTCAAAAATGTTATGGCGGATTGCTAAGATCTGCGTGGGACTCAAATATTTACAACTAGTTTACTTATTGTTGAACAGCAAATGTAGAAATGTTTAAGTGTTCCTAAGAGATCTTTTGATGAATCTCGTGGCTCTAGACTCGATAAGTGCTTTTTTATTTTAGTAGTCGGAGACTGGAGCGGTGTCTCATGTTTCAATATCAACACAACTCGTAGTGAGAGGTCGATAGATTATGCAGGGTTCCTCGTGAGAATGAAACAAGTCCTTTTGAGAGAACTTGAGTAGCTAGAAGGTTAAATGCAGTGTGTCACTGGGTCTATGACGTCTTTGTCATTAATACCAGTGTTACCTTAGTAACAACCAGTAGAATACGAACCAGTGCGTCACTGGGTCTATTTGATGTTGTTCTTGGGTAAATCCCTCCGGCTCTGGCGGATCATAGGACGTATTTCCAAACCTTCGTCACCTTATAACTCCATGACTATCCTATGTTGCCATAAAACCATTCATTTGAAAATTTCTCAAAGTGTTTATTAATATAAGATATATTTTGTTAACACTTTGAGAGTTTTGGCTTATACAAAAATACTCCCCCTTCACATGTGCTCATGAGTTATAAATAGAAATTTACACATGTTGGGTGGAGTTCGAACTTTTGAATTGATTGATTCTCATTGAACATGACCGATTCGAGACACGCATACATCACTAGTTAAACTAGCTTGAAATTATTACCCGTCCTGGTCATATTCAATGAAAATCTCTCGAAATGGTACACTCTACTTAGACAAGTCCTATTCGCGACACGCTTACATCACTGGTTAGACCAACTTGAAATTATTACCCGTCCAGAATAAGTCCTTTCGATTACTGACAGTTAGGTTTAATCAATTCGTTGGTCAAATCTGAGTCGAGCTCATACGAGATTCCACATTTGTTACCATATTTTAATCACAAATCATTTTTCACCCCCTCAAAAATAGCATATGTATGTTGTTTTTGAAGAACATTTTGATTAAAATATACTTTTTGAGGTTTGTGGGATGAAATTGTAGCAAAATGCAAAATTCCTATAATTAACTACGCTTAATTATATATTAATCTACGTCATTATTTTTAACCACCATTTTTACGGGGATTTTTTTTTTTTTTTTTTTTTTTTTTTTTTTTTTTTATATATCTTTCCCACCAAGTCACTTCATCGCAACAGTTACCAAATAACGACCTTAGTTCCCGACACGGACATAACTATTTCACAAAATCTAATGGTTCACAAATCACCATTTACACTTACAAATCTCACCAATTATAACTAGTACCGATAAATATATATATTAATCGCATTTTTACAAATCTTAACACACTAATCACATTTATTTATTTCACTAATTACAAAACCGAATGGGCCAGAAATGTCCAACCCATTATACGAATTCCAGGCCCAACATCCAAACCCAGTTTCCCTTTTATGATTTCATGTGGATTCGACATCCAAACCACCTTCAAAACAACCCTCGTTCTCATTATTCTTAAACGCGACATGCCCATATTTTTGCATCACCTTGATCACCACCCACCAAACTATATTTGTGCCAAACCTCAGCCCTATATGTCGCGACTTGCTATGGTTTCCAAGACCAAATTGTTTGTCCCATGTTAACCCAAAACGTATAACTAAAAATTGCAAAACACAATCATTTCGAACCATGATTTTTCCTATGGCTTTCTAACGACTATGTTAGCAATATATGATGTTTAAAAGAGGGTTAGGACTACAGGAAACATTTGTGGCTCGCTAGTTTCATTCTTGAACTCGTTAGAATACAAAACGCACACATATATATTCCAACAACAAAATATAAGTCCTACCAACTCCCCCATATCTCCCTAAGATATTTTATGGTCAGTAGCATGTGAGGAATGTCCTTCAAATCCTGGTCATCCACACTAGCTACCAATAATAGACTTTGAAAGTCTTCGAATTCAACAAAAACGTGTACAAATCCTCCCTATATCATACCCCTTCTATCCCACTCTACCCTACTCACATCTCACTTACTTTCATCTCTGAAAATACCTTAAAGTTCAGAGACTTTCTGTCTCTCCTTGGGAAGCAATCGGGTAAAGAAGAAAACAAGTTAAAACGTATTTCAAGTCCTAGCGAGTGGACCGTTCTTGATTCGTGCACTCCATTCGAATACCACTGCTTCTTCACCACCTTCAACGGTGTAGTGAGTATCTAGTAACCCTCTTGTATTCATTTCTCACGTACACAAAATCACCCATGCATATTTTTATTGGCACTCGAACGAATCTTTTCTTTTACATATTGTTATTATACATAATAAGTTCACAAACCCACAAGAAGTGACAACTTCGACTGTGGAAGGCTTAGCAGTCACCTCTCACACCACACTCACATTTGAAACTCCATTTCATGCATGATTCGAACGTTTATAAAACTTTATATCACACGTATAAACATAAGTGAAAACACTTTGAATTATTTTAAGAATTTGTATATATATAAAATAGCCCCAAGCCACCTTAAAAATGGTTCCATATCTCACAAATCAACTTAATGACCATACATTATTTTTTATACGACCTGTTAGACCACATGACTAGCTACCATTTTTGTATAAACAACTCGTAATGATACCCACGTTTCGACCTTTAAAAATAATCAAAGTAAATCGTAAAAATTTGTTTTGAACACAACTAAAAGTAGCGACGTGGGCTTTAAAGTCCATTAAGTTGTTTTTAAAGCTATGAGATAAGCTAGCTATTTGGCACTTTTAAATATGAAAATAAAATTTTAGAAATAAGCATTTTGATATACCCAACTCACCTCACGACTCACGGATTAAAAAGTGATAACGGGCTATGATTATGGCTCGTTAAGGGCCCAATGATGGATAAACAAGCTACCGACCATATAAGCTATTAAAAAAAGCTTCATTAAATTTTAATAAGCCTTAGAAAAACTCGCCAATATTTTTCCTCACATTTTGACATGTTTGGACTAAAGAATGTAACGCAAGGTCGCCTTGAAGGACTGAAACTGCCAATCCAAGAAATAGATGGACTGAGACTGTGAGAACAGAACATATAGGGTATAATTTGCCAAATTATTGAAGGCCAGGCCTTATTTGTATTCTTGGACAAGTTATGGACTATTTATGGACATTGGACTTAACGAAGGACTAACGGTGTAACGCAATGCGGTTAGGGTAGGAAGTGGAAAAACTGGAAAAGAACAATGACCAACTAATTTTCCTTGACATTCTTATTTCATTTTCCATTTTTCATCATCCCATCACTTCATATGCATTTTATACACTTTAGTTACGTATTATTTAATTTTCGTTATTTATTATAACTAGAAATTTAACAACTTCACTTTGCATGTCATTTCATCATATTTCGAGGGGGTAATATTTTGACTCAATTGACATAAGAATCAAGATAATATTATATATAATATTATTTTTAAACTTGAGGCATTTTAAGCATATCACACTCACATCACCAGTCAAATCGTTACACGATTTCTCATTTTCACACTCATTATTAGTTGTAAGTCAAATACTTAGACACCCTTATATTCAGGTCTCGTGTTGAAGACAATTCCGTAATCGTTCCCATAATCTTACTTGATCTTATAATTCCATCTTGTCAGATACACTCAAGGTGAGTCGTAGCCCCACTTTTATTATTTACAAGTTCTATACTTTTGGGGGAGATACATGCTCAACTGTTTTAAGTTTACTTTTATACTCTGAAAACTCTCATGATTTACTCAAAATCACCAACTCTGTTTTACATGTTTTGAATCACCCTTTGGAAGGGATATATGCTCGTTATACTTGCAAATTGCTTGCTTAGCTTAACACTGTATTTGAAAGATAACATTTTCAAACTACTTGTTGTAACATGATATTGAAACTTATTATATACATTCATATAGCAATTGAATGTACAGTTAACTTTACTATGATATTTCTACATTTCACTGGAATTAATTGCCAAGACTAAAGTACGCATATTCTATGAACCTCTGAAACCTATATTGCCTAAGTTTACTATATTGCCATAAAGTCCCTCGATCATGAGCCATTAATCACTGCGGTGAGCGCGAATATAGTGAACAGCTTCGAAACCTGTTAGAGGCTGACGACCTATCCCACTAAATACTTTGACGGAATGCCTTTATGGTTAGTCGTATTTAGTCGCGATGCACTATATTTGAGAAAAATAGGAATTGGCAAACCACCTATTACATGAGGGCCAAACCCATCAATTCTTTGATGTGGACTCCGCCGTTTTACGGTACTTTGTTAACGTTTTGCTTGTCATGAGGCTTAGGGCAATATAATTATATGAATGTTTTCATATATATTTAGGTACATCTGTATTAGCATTTCACCACTTTATACTTTTAGACTTTATGCATAACATTATTATATTTACTACCTGCTAGGATTATGATCCTATACTTGTACTTGATTGATCTTATATGTGACATACTTGTGATTTTTACCCATAGTAACTCATTTACGTTGATAGCAACGTATTTCAAATATCACTTCACCTTTGAAATTATTGAAATAAACTATTTCCCATTAAACTCTACGACTCACCAACCATTGTGTTGACATTTTAAGCAAGTTTATCTCAGGTAATTAACGGAGCAGGACAAGACACGGAGCGGGCATTATATACTCTGATAAATTAAATGGTGTAAAATCTTGTAAAACCCGAAAATCTAAAACATGCAAAATTACCAAATTACCCCTGAAACTTTAAAAATTAATTAAAGCTTAATTAAAGTACCGAATTAATCCCGAATCTCTGGAAACGAATTACAAATCAAGCAAGATAATTTTGAGGCAAGCTCCAAATATTTTTACAAGTACAAAAGTGTATTAATTCCCCTAAATCTTACTTGGGCCGAATTTCTTAAAAATAATACATAATTATTAGTAATTTAAAACCCTTTTAAATCACAAAGTAATTAAGGAAAAATTAATTAAATTTGGTAGATTGGGCCTTGGTCAAGGAAGGCCAGTTCTTAGCCTAATATCCCTCCCCAAAAACTCGGTCTAACACAATTTATATCAATCCATAATTTATTTCTCACATTAAACCCTAGCAAACTATTAGCCGCCACTCATAAAAATTCCACACACAACATCCGATTTTTCTGAAGAGAGGAGGTATTATTCTGGAGTTCTTGGTGGTGCAAAGGAGGTTTAAAAAATAGCCACAAGGTCCTGGAGTCGATTGTTTGGGCGTGACGAATTTTTTGGTCGGAAATAGTGAAACCGAGCAACTTAAATCCATAGCGTGTGATCCCTTGATCTATAATTTTTCTGGTAATTTTCAAACATCCTACTAATCATATATAATGTGTAAAAATTATTGAAATCGAGCCATGCACTATAGATCGATCGAATGAAAAATGATGAGCTATAAAACCCTAAAATCGAAATCGAGAGCTATAAAATAAATGTGATTTTTTTGGGCCTTGTTTATATTTTTCGTGGGTCTTATATACATCATGTAATCACAGAAAAATGGTATCTTGATTTGTTGAAGTCGAATTCATGATTTTTGGATTTAATGTTCATATCGGGTTTTGGAAATAAAAAGGAAATCGTGGAACAAAATATGAAACCGATGGATCTAGGGTTTGTCATGGATGAAATCTGGAAATAAAAGTGATATAATGATGATAAAAGTATTGTATAATGATTGGGATTATTAGGGTTTGATTTTGATAATATTTTGTAATTACCGATTGAATAATAATAAGTTAACGGGGTGTTTTGTAATTATTAAAACTTGTGGGATATTTTTGTAATGTTTTATAGATCAGGGGGAATATATAAAAATTATTACATGAGGGCCTTATTTGTAAATTGAGCGAAATATGGATTTAATTTGTAAATTATGTGGCGATTTGAAAATAAATATAAATTGAGGGGCTGAAAATGTAAAATTTGGAAATTCAAGGGTTCTCGGTGTTATTAATATTATGAAGGGTGAAATGTGTAATTTTGAGTATTTAAGGGCTTAATATGTAATTATGGATAAATATTAAATCGAATTAACATTTTGATAAATACAAGGACTAATTGTGTAAATTACCAAAAGATGAAGGGGCTGTTGTAACATGATTAATTTAAAGGGTATTTTTCTGAAAATATGAGTAATGAAGGGCTTGATGTGTAAGTGTAATATTAATAAGGGTTAAATTGTAAGTTACATAATTATAAGGTTTAATTTGTAAGATAATTAAATAAAAGGGTGTAACTTGTAAATATTTGAAACTTGAAGGCTAAAAGTGAAACTCTGGAAAATTAAGTATTTGAATGATAAATTATAATATCTCTATTTTAACCTTGAACTTTGGCAAATTTACATTTATAACCCTGAACTATGAAACTTGTCATAATTAACCCTGAACTTGTGTAACCTGTCAAAATGATCATGACTTCCATAATAAGCCTACATTAATGACTTAACTTGAATTATATCACTTGAATCTTTCTAAATATGGAAACCTGCTAATAACAGAAAGTTACTAAAACTAGAAGTTACTTATAATGGGAAGATAACTGAAACCCCTTTCGTATTTCTGTCTTCTAATCCTTTAGGTTCGAGGAGGGAGTGATCTTAATCCCTGTCAGCTACTCTTGTGTTTGTGCTTGCTATTTG
Source organism: Artemisia tridentata subsp. tridentata (assembly GCA_021014915.2). NCBI lineage: Eukaryota > Viridiplantae > Streptophyta > Magnoliopsida > Asterales > Asteraceae > Artemisia > Artemisia tridentata. The sequence goes on along the minus strand of CP139501.1, from coordinate 70,133,921 downwards.
AATAAGGTACAGATATTCTGCTCTTCTTGTAAGGAGCCTTCGTCTCATTTCTAATTCCTGATTTATGGCTATGTTTCCCTTGTATTGTGAACAGTAGATTTGAACCTTTGCTTTAACCTTTGTCTTGAACCTTGTCATAAACCTGAACTTGAACCTTGATACACTTGATATGAACCTTTTGACTTGAGCCTTTACTTGAACTCTTGCCTTGAACCTTTGACTTGAACCCTGCTATGTTTCTTCCGATACTTGACATGACTTGTTCACCCTGGTAACCTGAATAATTAAGACCTTGGGTACTTGAAGGTTCATAGGATTTTATAACTACTTTTTAGTTATATATGAAGAGGTTTTGAACATTTCCTTAAAAGACTTTTATTATGAAAACTGTTTTAACGATCATTTTTATTATAACCATTTAAAAAGGATTTCTTATAATAAACTATTATGAACCTCCTAGTATTGACCTTCTAGTATTTGACCTTCCTGATATGGACCTCCTGATAATGAACCCCTGCACCTATCTCCTGTCTTGAACCCTGATATGAACCCTGATATGATACCTGACATTTGATACCTGAGACTTGACACCTGATACTTGACACCAGAGACTTGATACTTGACCTTGACCCACAGTTTGAGACTACGAGCCATCCACTAGGCATGAGGGTTTCATGTCCATGTCTGTAATGCACCACCGGCATGACTAGTGTGTAGCCCTAGTGATTTGGTTACACCGTCCCCGACCTGATTTGATTTGTTACGTAAAGGAAGACCCTGTGGCCTGCGGGGGCGTATGGATGCATCCTAGACCTGACCTGATTTGTTTGTATTATTTGTATTTCCTGGTGACTGACGAGTGTGTGCGATACACGTCTTTCACAACCCTGGGAGAACGCGTCTCCAACCCCTGGAGGTATCCCCTCACCCTGTTCCTGGTATGCTGAGGTCACCCCTCCATACACCCTGATATATGTGATTTGATTTGATATGTTTGGGCTCGTAGAGGATTTCTGTTTTCCTGAAACCTTGTAACCTTATGACCTGATACTTGACCTGATGTTTGAACTGACTTGATTTAACTTGGGATTTTGGTGGGTTCTGGTTTCATTTACATTTACTATTGTAACCATTCTTAGTTCCTGGTATGTCTGCATAACTCGTTTGTATTCCTTTTCCTGACTCTTGTTACATCTGGTATTATTTCTTTTTCTTTACTATTCCGTTACTACTGCTTTGTTTCCGTTATATTTGTTCACTGAGCTCTCGTAGCTCAGCCGCATTTCTTTTCCTGCGGCAGGTATTAAGCTAGGAAGCTGGGTTTTGCTTTGGGATGAGAGCAATTTGAGTGAAGCATGAACCTTAGTACCTTAGTTCTGCCATTTGAATTTTAGTCTTGTTATGCCTTGTTTGGCTCCTGGATTGTTATGTACTTCATTTATTTTTCCCTTCATTTGTCTTGTTGATCTTGATATAAGTCGTGTTGAGTTATTTTCCTTTGGATTTTAATGTTAAGGCTTCCGCTATTTTATTTCTTGAATGCTTGTATCTGATATGAAACCATGTATTTGTGACATCTTTGCCCTTGTCGGGTTGGGGTGTTACAAATCTAATATGTCATTCTTTCCAAATTACCATACCCTTTTGTGTGATTTTCAAATAAGATATTTCACCTTTGTATCAAAAAATATTATTTTGAATGACATATAACTTTCAAAACGCCTCTTCCGGGCCGTTTTCTGAAATTTTAACTTCGATCATCACCGTAACACCCTAATTACTTTTCCGCTGCCATTAAACAAATTAGGGGGTGTTACAGATTGGCATCAGAGCCTATGGTTATAGAGAACTAAATGTTTTCAAACATTGAACTATAACTACATTTTCAAAATGAATGATTTTACACCATACTATTTTACGCCCTCCGTGTCTGCAGACTGCCGTGCTCAATACATTACCTATTAAGATTATTTTGCACTAATCTTTACATGCTTGATGTTTACTCTCCACACGTTACACACTTTATTATTCCACACTCACTATCACACCTTTAACGTATGAAATACTTATAATTATTATTTTCGATTACCAGAGTACCATGTCTCCCAAACCAGTTGATGTTACCAAGACTACCCCTCGTACCACCCATGCATCACCTACCTATCAAATTACTCCAGACATTGAAGAACCTTATATACAAATGTCACAACCCCAGCCTGATATAGAACTTACTCAAAAACTACTCCCATCATCACCTACTTACTCACCCCTACGTCAGAAACTTATGAGAACTGCTGAATCTTATTCAGATGAAGATTTGATTGGTTTTCTGGCAACATTAGAGGTTGGTCAGAATTCACACCAAGAAACGATTTGGAAAGATGTTGAGCCAAATTCTCCATCACCTGACGCTTCAAATTTCTCAATACCATACATCCTATACGATGTATCTTTACCTAATTCCTCTAACTATAACTTAAACCCTCGTGATTCAAAATGGAATCTTCTTTTTCAATAAGACTGCACAACTAGAACTTGAGGCAGAAGTTAGACGTCTACATCAGAGACGTAACTGATCTTAAGTTCAGATGTATCGCTGTTGTACCCACTACACCAAATAGTTTTGGTCAGTGTTGACGTATTTTCCAATAATCCTGAAACTCTCAGAACTTGTAACCAACTCTCAAATAACAATATCTTTTGTTATATCTCTCTATTGTGAATAAATTCTTTCTATCATGATGCTATGCATGATTGTAATGATTTCTCATATCCTCATACAAAATCTCACCATATGGTACTCTCTTTCGTAGGCCAATAGCTCCACGCAAATCAAATCTTACATGAAACGCTACGAATATCACTTCACCCTCCCACCGAACCTATTCAACCGACCAATTTGTAGAACAACAAGTGGCAGAGACTATGGCCGCTGTTGTCAACATAGGACCAATCACTTATACTAGAGACAGAGACTACTCCTTCCACCATCATGACGCAACTGGAGCGTCATGGGGAACGAATCAATACACTCCTGAACGTCGTTGACAGAGATACCTAAACTTACCTCATGGAGCATTAATAAAAGACCTTGTATCGTTGATTTTGTAAAAGCAATCGATCAAGTTATTAATATTTTGATATTTACGGTGATTATACCCAGACCTACCATAATATTACCTACGATTGTTATGATACCTCAAACATACCATAACTAGACTATAAACCATAGGAATTTCTAAGACAAAATTTTCGGAAGAAAACTTGATGAATGAAGAGAAAGTTGCTGAACTTCAGCTTTTGTAAATAAATCAGTTTGTTCCTTAGCAATCCCATACCAAGAGTTGATTATTCATCCACAATATTACCCAAACACATCTTGAAATTAGATTTCAGTAGGGATTCAATTCAGTCTATCATCAATGAAATAATCAGCTCCGTTGTTTTTCACTAAAGGGCCTAACGAAGTACTGAAGCTATCCAGAAGTTAGTTACCAACATCCTTGCAGTAGTATTTGAAGTAATCTCACTTTAAAATATAGAAGAAGTGACTAAACCTACCATCACCCAAAGATTTCTAGACCAAAAAGTTAAACGGGACACTACAAGGATCAGTGCCCAAACCAGAATACCACTTAGGACAAAAAGACCAGTAAAAGAGAATGGAAACTCTTTAGAACCTTAACAGCACCAAAGGATGACACCTACGTTTACACAGAAGAATAAATCCCTGTTGTAATAAATAAACCCTAGTTTAAGACTTTCTAAGTTGAATTTCCTTTGGTACTCTACCTTAGGTACGATGGATGTAACCTAAGTATAACAACTACCTTTCTACCGTATGAAAACTCTATCTTGTAATATTTCCGTAATGACCATAATCCACATTATTTCAATTTCTATTCCATTTGCCCTATTCATATTCGTCACGTAGCAATACCTTGATAACACCTTATAAATTTAATTAACTCCATCATTTCTGACCAAACAATAGATTATTACCACCTTGTAAGAATTCTCACCCAGAATCCCAGTTTATACCAAAAATATCCTATATTCACCCAAGAAATTCCCAACTCATAGTATGAACAAAAATTTTCCACTTTCTTTTGAAAAGTAATTACGTTGTCATTTTATAAAAACCACACGTTAACATCACCTAAAACTTTTTGAAAAGCATAAATACTATTGTGACTGAGCCAAGCATCACATCATTTGGTTCTCAATTATACATATCCTAGCTACCAATGTCTAATTTAGGAAGAATCATGTTATAAATGGAACAATTATCTTTTCGGAGTCTTTAATAACAATTTTCATTCAAAAGCAAAATCTTGAGACAAAATAAATTGTTCATAAACATCACTTTTGGCAAACCCCAATAAACATCTACGCTTATTTCCCACCACCTTTATTATAGGAAACCGAGAAAAGTACGAACATAGAAACTCTAAGAAATTCACAAAAATATATGGAGAACACGAATAACCTGAATTTTATTAAAAACCACGGAAATTAATACATAGCGAGATGATTAACATCGGAAGTACTAGTGTTACAATGATTACAATAAAAGGCATAGAATCTTCAAGGGATTGAAATGCCATAATGACGAAAATTCCCACCAACACCGCGATAGCGAGAGCCACCACCGGATGTATCACCTACATTATTTTGTGCGATAAATACAAAACAAACCGTTAAAACGCGATAACAAGACTAGATCTAAAACATAAGGACGAACGAGAACTTATTTCGACAACCCTAGCGGCGAGACTATTACCCCCATAGTTTGTCCACGCCGATAGCAAGAATCACGATAGGCATAAGAACCGCTAGAATCCAAACCAGGAATGCGTAATCTTCAGCAGGAACGTACGCCGAATAAATAATCGCGAGAACGACGTACACGATCGCTAGGATAGTGATGAGGTGCGGCATTTTTGAGATGTGGAATGAGAGATATGTGTTTGGTGGAAGATTGGAAATTAAGTGGAGTATTTATAGGCTAAATCTAGCCGTTACATGCACTATTCATGGCCGTTGGAATTTACTATTCCCGACCGTTGAAAGTTAATGTTCACTAGCCGTTAAATTGTCACTATTCTTGACTGTTATTTTCACTGATCACAACCCTTAGGTTCATTAGTTGACCAAACATTTAAATTTATTTCATCTAGTACGAATAAATCTAACTAGATCTCGTTCCTCAAACTTTCGAATAAAAATCTCTCGACAACATTTTTCCTCACCCTTGAACACCACATTTTTCAATATCTATCACGGACTGAATTTCGGGACGAAGTTCAAAATTGAGGGGTGGATACTATAGCAAACTACAAAATTCCTATAATTAACTACGTTTAATTATATATTAATCTACGTCATTATTTTTAACCACCATTTTTATGGGGAAATTAATTTTTATTTTATTTTATTTATATCATTCCCACCAAGTCACGTCATCGCAACAGTTACCAAATAACGACCTTAGTTCCCGACACGGACATAACTATTTCACAAAATCTAATGTTTCACAAATCACCATTTACACCAAATTACAAATCTCACCAATTATAACTAGTACCGATAAATATATATATTAATCACATTTTTACAAATCTTAACACAATAATCACATTTATTTATTTCACTAATTACAAAACCGAATGGGCCAGAAATGTCCAACCCATTATACGAATTCCAGGCCCAACATCCAAACCCAGTTTCCCTTTTATGATTTCATGTGGATTCGACATCCAAACCACCTTCAAAACAACCCTCGTTCTCATTATTCTTAAACGCGACATGCCCATATTTTTGCATCACCTTGATCACCACCCACCAAACTATATTTCTGCCAAACCTCAGCCCTATATGTAGCGACTTGCTATGGTTTCCATGACCAAATTGTTTGTCCCATGTTAACCCAAAATGTATAACTAAAAATCGAAAAACAAAATCATTTCGAACCACGATTTTTCCTATGGCTTTCTAACGACTATGATAGCAATATATGATGTTTAAAAGAGGGTTAGGACTGCAGGAAACATTTGTGGCTCGCTAGTTTCATTCTTGATTTCGTTAGAATACAAAACGCACACATATATATTCCAACACCAAAAGATAAGTCCTACCAACTCCCCCATATCTCCCTAAGATATTTTATGGTCAGTAGCATGTGAGGAATGTCCTTCAAATCCTGGTCATCCACACTAGCCAACAATAATAGACTTTGAAAGTCTTTGAATTCAACAAAAATGTGTATAAATCCTCCCTATATCATACCCCTTCTTTCCCACTCTACCCTACTCACATCTCACTTACTTTCATCCCTGAAAATACCTTAAAGTTTAGATACTTTCTGTCTCTCCTTGGGAAGCAATCGGGTAAAGAAGAACAAACGTTAAAACGTATTTCAAGTCCTAGCGAGTGAACTGTTCTTGATTCATGCACTCCATTCAAATACCACAGCTTCTTCACCACCTTCAAAGGTGTAGTAAGTATCTAGTAACCCTCTAGTTTTCATTTCTCACGTACACAAAATCACCCATGCATATTTTTATTGGCACTCGAATGTATCTTTTCTTTTACATATTGTTATTATACATAATACGTTCACAAACCCACAAGAAGTGACAAATTCGACTGTGGAAGGCTTAGCAGTCTCCTCTCACACCATACTCACATTTGAAACTCCATTTCATGCTAGATTTGAACGTATATAAAACTTTATATCACACGTATAAACATAAGTGAAAACACTTAGAATTATTTTAAGAATTTGTATATATGTAAAACAGCCCCAAGCCACCTTAAAAATGGTTTCACATCTCAGAAATCAACTTAATGACCATACGTTATTTTTTATACGACCTGTTAGACCACATGACTAGCTACCATTTTTGTATAAACAACTCGTAATGATACCCACGTTTCGACCTTTAAAAATAATCAAAGTAAATCGCAAAAATCTGTTTCGAACACAACTAAAAGTAGCGACATGGGCTTTAAAGTCCATTAAGCTATTTTATAAGCTATGAGATAAGCTGGCTTTTTGGCAATTTTAAATATGAAAAAAAAAAGTTAGAAATAAACATTTTGATATACCCAACTCACCTCACGACTCACGGATTAAAAAGTGATAACGGGCTATGATTATGGCTCGTTAAGGGCCCAATGATGGATAAAAAAGCTACCGACCATATAAGCTATTACAATAAGCTTCATTAAATTTAAATAAGCCTTAGAAAAACTCGCCAATATTTTTCCTCACATTTTGACACGTTTGGACTAAGAATGTAACGCAAGGTTGCCTTGAAGGACTGAAACTGCCAATCCAAGAAATACATGGACTGAGACTGTAAGAACAGAACATATAGGGTATAATTTCACAAATTATTGAATGCCAAGCCTTATTTGTATTCTTGGACAAGTTATGGACTATTTATGGACATTGGACTTAACGAAGGACTAACGGTGTAACGCAACGCGGTTAGGGTAAGAAGTGTAAAAACTGGAAACGAACAAGGACCAATTGATTTTACATGACATTCTTATTTCATTTTCCATTTTTCATCATCCCATCACTTCATATGCATTTTATACACTTTAGTTACGTATTATTTAATTTTCGTTATTTATTATAACTAGAAATTTAACAACTTCACTTTGCATATCATTTCATCATATTTCGAGGGGGTAATATTTTGAGTCAATTGACATAAGAATCAAGATAATATTATATATAATATTATTTTTAAACTTGAGGCATTTTAAGCATATCACACTCACATCACCAGTCAAATCGTTATACGATTTCTCATTTTCACACTCATTATTAGTTGTAAGTCAAATACTTAGACTCCCTTATATTCAGGTCTCGTGTTGAAGACAATTCCGTAATCGTTCCCATAATCTTACTTGATCTTATAATTTCATCTTGTCAGATACACTCAAGGTGAGTCGTAGCCCCACTTTTATTATTTACAAGTTCTATACTTTTGGGGGAGATACATGCTCAACTGTTTTAAGTTTACTTTTATACTCTGAAAACTCTCATGATTTACTCAAAATCACCAACTCTGTTTTACATGTTTTGAATCACCCTTTGGAAGGGATATATGCTCGTTATACTTGCAAATTGCTTGCTTAGCTTAACACTGTATTTGAAAGATAAGATTTTCAAACTACTTGTTGTAACATGATATTGAAACTTATTATATACATTCATATAGCAATTGAATGTACAGTTAACTTTACTATGATATTTCTACATTTCACTGGAATTAATTGCCAAGACTAAAGTACGCATATTCTATGAACCTCTGAAACCTATATTGCCTAAGTTTACTATATTGCCATAAAGTCCCTCGATCATGAGCCATTAATCACCGCGGTGAGCGCGAATATAGTGAACAGCTTCGAAACCTGTTAGAGGCTGACGACCTATCCCACTAAATACTTTGACGGAATGCCTTTATGGTTAGTCATATTTAGTCGCGATGCACTATATTTGAGAAAAATAGGAATTGGCAAACCACCTATTACATGAGGGCCAAACCCATCAATTCTTTGATGTGGACTCCACCGTTTTACGGTACTTTGTTAACGTTTTGCGTGTCATGAGGCTTAGGGCAATATAATTATATGAATGTTTTCATATATATTTAGATACAGCTGTATTAGCATTTCACCACTTTATACTTTTAGACTTTATGCATAACATCATTATATTCACTACATGCTAGGATTATGATCCTATACTTGTACTTGATTGATCTTATATGTGACATACTTGTGATTTTTACCCAGAGTAACTCATTTACGTTTCCATTACTGATAGCAACGTATTTCAAACATCACTTCACCTTTGAAATTATTGAAATAAACTATTTTCCATTAAACTCTACGAACTCACCAATCATTGTGTTGACGTTTTAAGCATGTTTATCTCAGGTAATTAACGGAGCAGGACAAGACACGAAGCGGGCATTATATACTCTGATAAATTAAATGGTGTAAAATCAAATATGTCATTCTTTCCAATTTACCACACCCTTTTGTGGGATTTTCAAATCAGATATTTCACCTTTGTATCAAAAAATATTATTTTGAATGACATATAACTTTCAAAACGCCTCTTCCGGGCCGTTTTCTTAAAATTTTAACTTCGATCCTCTCCGTAACACCCTAATTACTTTTCCGCTGCCATTAAACAAATTAGGGGGTGTTACATAAATCAACACGAACTTTTTGATTTGAGCAAAGATTGTTTCAAATACTCCTCCTCAAAATGTGAAATAACTTTTTGAGTTTTTGATTACGAGAAGGAATACTTGTTCTTTTGAGAAGAATTATGAAAGACATTAAAATTTGATTAATTTTACTCAGAAGTAAGAAGCATTCGCTCCTTATATTAGGATTGAGGCACTGAAGCATACCTCAGGGTCCTTTCTTTACAAAGAACAAGTTGTGAACTGTTATGTGTGCACAAGCCATTATAATGACAAATCAATCAATAATAAGTATTCATAATTAACTCACAAACATAGCGATCACTCAACTCTTTGGAATGTACAAATTGGAATGTTTGGTCTTCCTCCAACATAGCTCTCTAGACGTCTGATTTGATCTCGTCGCTTCAACCTTTCTTTGATCTTCTTGATGAAGTTACGAACATCCCTTAACTCTTTAGAGTTCCACCTTTGACACTTTCCAATTATCTGATCATTCAACCTATCATGCAAGCCATCACGTACCGTCTTTAATGTATCATCATAGAACTTATGAATTTCGTCGTATCGCATGAAGTTGACACATCCATATGTACTTCTGTATATGAATTCGAAGGCGGGGTCTTTCTTTAGCCGATATTGTGATGCTTCATGAATTCCCGGATACTAAAGTTGCGGTCTTGTCAGTTTGAGTCTTGTTGGTAGCTTTAACACCTAACTGGAGATCTTCAACTCTTTCTTGAATTATCAAATGTCTTATGAAGATTAGAAGAGAAGTGATGAATGAATGTTGCAGTGCAGTTGTGAAACGTCTCATTCTTCCTTGAACCTTTTCTAGATACAAGTCTTCAATGTCGTTCAAATTGAAGTCATGAAAATCAGCTTCGCAGAACGTGTACTCCTTTTCATCTTGGCGTTTGACGACAATCTTCTGCATGTAATCATAACCGAATTTTGTTGCAGATTCAAGAGTCATGATGGTGACAATTCGATGAGTACTTTTGACATCCTTTCTTGACTTTTCTCTATTGCGATAGAAGAGCTGTCGACGTTCAGGCCAATGATGAATCCTGAGAAATGCATCTCTGTTGTATGGGACTACCCCATCAACAAATATCTTAGCTTGAGTTTCTTCAATAGCTTGGTGCTCGTATCTTGCAGCAGGGATTCGGTAAGTTAGAGAGGTTGCATATTTGTGTTCAGTCTGATCCCCGTGTTGAAGATATTCCAAGTCAGTGTTGAAGAAGAATCTGAAGGGAATCCTGGGTTTCTCTGTGTAACAACCCGTAATTTTCCACATCAACATTTATTTTCAAACTCCAATTTACTACTTTGAAATTTAACAAGAACACTTTTTATGCATAACTATTTGGTTAAATAAACATAAAACTAGGAACAACCCACTTGAGCACTATGAATTTAGACTATATCTAGTCTACGACATTCCAATACCTTGCTCCTACTCCAGTTCGAAATATTAATCCCTAAAACAATTCCCTTTTTATTTATTTACGGTTGTTAAATTAACAAACGCTTTTCGCCATTTAAATAAACACCCGATATACCCAATACTCCTTACAATTATTTTAATGCATTTTTACAATTCCTAAATTATTACCAAAGTTCCAAAAATATTTCCTTACGCCTAATGTAATTTCTCTATTCATAACGTTTATATTGGTTGCTTGACTAGCCACCTTGTCCCCCCCCCCCTACTTCATAAAATTTGGTCAAGGCAAGACCAAGACCATTGACCAAGTATTGAAATTACCAAAATACCCTTTCAATTAAATTACCAAATTCCCCTCTTTTGCACTATAAATAGAGAAGTTGTTGGGATATGCTCGTGTCATAATTACTAAATATATGGCTAGACATATGTGAGCCTATGGGGTCACACACATATACACTGAGGTGCCACTTTATATATCGTGTTTATTGTATATACGACATATAAATAACCGTACGTAACTAGGAACCACTATTGGGCTTCTAATGACTAAGTAATGGACTTAGTCTATTAGACTTGGACAACAAATGGTGAGCCCATTTGGAGCCCATAAGTGGCCGGCCCATGGATTAAAAGAAAGGGATGAGATTGGTTTTAATTTAGGTGATATATTAAATATGATCTCCTAATTACAAGGTGGACTAACAACCATCTTTTCTAATTTCCTTTTGGATCTCACGGCAAAACAAGAAAAATAGGACCTAGGGTTTTATTTTTTTAATCACTTTTGTATCTTGATTATTCAAAAGTGTTTGATCGGTTACGGGTTAAAGACTAGCATCATTGTGGCATACAAGGAAGTGTAGTGTGGATATTCATAGAGGTGATCTCCATTGATCACTTGGGTTTCTCATTCTAGTCGATTCATAAGTTTTGGTGGTGACTCCCGGATCACGCTACAAAGGTATAACTTATGTGTTTATTATTTTTTGATTGATCATATGGCACTATGGATCCTGTTATGGTGATGTTTATCCGCTGCGTGAATTTATTTAATATGTTATATATGTCATACATCACCTTTAGTGGTATCACGAGCCATCATATGTTGTCATATGATCATCTTGTATGCGTAAAAATGGCTAAAAACATTATTTTTTAATGGATTTAAAAGTGTGATTTTAAAACAGCCCCTAGGGCTTGAATATTCTGAATATTTCGACTTTATTAAGGTCTTAAGATCTGGAGTTTTTGATCCTATGGCCATTTGTTATGCATACGTTGTTTGTTTACTTGATCGGTACCCGTAAAATGGCCTAAAAACGCGTTTTTTGGAAGATTTTTAACCCGATTTCAAATCAGCCCATGAGGCTTATTTTTCTGTGGTAAAATGGTGTTAAGAAGGTCCTAACATCAGTGGGGTTTGAGTCTTTGGCCATTTGTCACGCGTACCATTCGGGGTTTTAATTCTTGTTAATTATTTCTTCGATTCGTTGGCTAACAATTTATTTCTTGTTATTTATTTTGTTATCCATGGCAAATACATGCATGTTTGTCCATGGAGTTAGCCAACACCATGTAATAATCTTTTATTGAATGTATTATTATGTGTTCATATGCAAAGCCGATGAAAACCTAGACCACTTGTGCGTTGTGATGGTGATTGTTGGTTGGTTTTTCTTGTTTTGGGGTTTGCCATTGTTTCGGCACTTTTGTAATGTAATTCATTTTTGGTGTAGCCAATGTTCAGGCATTTTACAGTAGATACAAAGTAGATTAGTTGTATTTTACTTTATATGTATTGTAAACAAGAGCTTGGAAGCAAAAGGCGAAAGATTGAAGAGTTGTAGACTGAAAGTTGCTGCTGGACACCTGTTGGGAAAACGTGATTACCTGCTGATTGGTAAGGTATTTTTTTCTAAAATTTTTGGTGCAGGTCCACAAGACATAGGGCTACAACTTTGTCAACTGGGCCGAATCATGAGGAGGTGATCTTCCTGGGCATTTGGGCCTTGCAAAACAGAAAAACTGGGCTGACAGAAACTGAAGTTCATGTGCATTATGGGCTTTTTACTTGCTCATGATTGTCTTGGAGCAAGTGGGAGCCCTCCATGTGGTTGTGATTTATGTCCCTAGTTGACTCTTGGTTCTTGTGATGGCTCACAAGACCAAGCATAGGATTTTCATCGGTTGAGGCTTTGCATATTGTGGTTGAATGTTTGGTTGGTTGTTTTTATGTATGTTGTGACTACATGTAAAACGAAAAATGTTTTCTTAAAACTTGAAACTAAACATAAACCATTTTAAACTAAGTCTTATGATTTAGTTTAACTAAGTTTAAATATGATTTTGAACTTAAAAATCATTGTTTTCTAAATAACACTTAAACTAGTTAAGATTGTTTATTTATTGATTTATTGTATTGTCCATACTTAATAATCCACTTAGGATATATATTAGTCTTGAAATGGACAACTTGACACACATAAATTAAAACAATGATTAGACTTAAGTTAAGAAAAGTTTTAACTTGTGCTACGAAGAATGAATGCATGCTTCTTTCGTACACGTTTTTTGATTCACATCAAAACGATTTACCCGTCAAAAAAATTTAAGTCATGCCGTCCAATTATGAGAACACTTGCAATTACCTTTTAGCATCTGGTCAGACCTAGGTTGAATTGTAACCCAAGGTGACTATTTTCCATGGTCAGACCTAGGATTATTCTCACAGTTTTCAAATTGGATGACTTAATCGAGTAGTGTGGTCAGACCCTTACCCGAGGCAAAGATGGGACTAAACATGCCAGCTTGACACTAGTTGCTTGTTCACTAGTGCCATGAGTCCCATAAAGATCTAAGAGTTGCACATGTAATGCAATTGGTGATCGTCGCCTACCTATTGAATCCACCATTTCTAGTAGATCAACTGCATTAATGGTCGAACCTCAATGAGGATCTTAGCCTTTTCGTAAATTAATTGTTTTAAATTATAAACATGGGGTAGTTAATTTATAAAAGGATAATTATCGAAAATACTAAAATTGAACTTTGTAAATTCAATTAATGCAACGCATATCGTAAACAAGAGTTTGTTCTTTTCTTGTTAAAAGGACGAACTAAGTCGATCTTTCCTTGTAAGAAAGAGACTTATTCCTATCCTTTTTCTTTATGAGGAAAAGCCATAATAGGAATATTTGAATTTTCCTAATTCTAATCAAACTCAAGGAAAACCTACTCTAGAAATCGTGATGTCTTGTAAAAGTCAAAACGGTTAAGTATGGTTACACATCTTATTCATTCAACGTTGTTTTATAACCCTTGTTTCGGTTTTGAAACATTGAAGAAATATAAGATATTTGGACAACCAAGAACACGTGCACTTGACTTGACCTCTTTGGTCAGACCTTAGGGCCATTTCAACCCATGGTGAATTTTGCTCATTGGTCAGACCTTTGGCGATATTTGCATGTTCTTGCTTGGTCAACCTATTTCGTACTAGCTACCAAACTAAAATGAGTTTAAATAATTAGAAGACGGAAGTATCAATAAACCGCAATGTGGTAAAGGCAATTACTAGCATGATTACCTAGCAGTTTGCCTTAACCCAATATGCCTACTAAGGTCCTACATACCCTTGTGGTAAAGTAGACCAATTATGGAGGAAATGCATGCCTATTTTCAAGTTAAAATAGCAATGATGGCTAGCCCATCATCTATATGTTAGAACTTGATGCACTTTCTTGAATACCTAAGTACATGTTTACTAGTCAAAGTGACTCACATTAGCAATAATGTGTAGATATTCAAAGAAAGATGGAAAGTATCCAATCGCTACTCACTCTCCACTAGTGACGTAACACATTGTAATGTTGTCTAATCCAGTGGGAGCTACGTGATTATATTACTGGTGACGTAACACATGTAATGTTGTCTAATCCAGTGGGAGCTGTAAGCTTTATTACTTGCAAGTTGCCCATCTTATTTCCAGATTGTCTTGAAATAATACATTACTTTCCACGTGTTAAGCATCATAGTTTATATAAGAACCATTGCATAAGTTTTATATGATAACTTGTCGCATTCCTGATGTTGCTTCCTGAAATGTTATCTATAAAATTGTTATGCATGATTCATTATTCAAACGATAAAGTTCTACATATCTATATTTTGATTTTTGACTAAAAATCATATGTTATCTTATACATTGTCATATTGCTCATACAAACAAACGAGCGTAGTGTTGTTTGCATGCTCTCACGCTGTTGTGCCATGCACAAGTGGGAGAAATCTTAATTGTGTGCAAGGTACAACATATAACAATATGACTAATAGCTTTTCTTGACTGAAAGGTAAGAAACCAAAATTCTACTAGGACTTCTACACATAAAATGTAGGTTGCCCTAATTAGAACAAATATCAAGATAACATGAAAAGCTACTTCAACATATTCACTGAATTGTTTAGTAAATATGATTATGTCTTCTTGTAAAGTCATAATCATGAAGTATGAAATTAACTTGAAATTACTATTGAGGCCAAGTGTCGGCGCTCGTAATTACTTTAGTTGAATATGTTTAGGTCTCTTGTAAAGATACAAACATCAATTCAGTTAATTGTTGAAAGACAAATAACGTAAAGTAAGACGTTGATTTGTTATGTCTTCTTGTTAAGACATGCACACTTACGACGTATAATATTAAATGTTTGTGTTTTCTAGTCAAAACATACACATGAAGTAAAGTATGCAATAGGCTGAAATTACTATTGATGCCATCTGGTTTGACTTGGTTGGTAGATATGTAAGCCCAAAAGTATAAGTTCATCTAATGAGTTGTGTGATAGTCTCACAACATCAGTCCTCATGGAATATCACAACTTTATGGTATGTCCATCATGGAAAATCAAACACTATAGATATTGTTTGATCTTTGATGACTAAAACTGTTTTACCTCCAAAGCTATCAAGGTTAGAAATTGGGTGTGCCATGTGTACACTCAATATGATTCCAACCCAGAAGGAGTTTAAGACACCATTGTATTATGGCATGGGATGAATCTCATTATGTCTTAATTGAAGTTCTGAATTTGTTAACTACTTAAGAGTAAGTAATTAACAAACTAGAGTCAAGAACTAACGGTGTATTTTGGATGTCCCACTTGAAAACAATTTATTGTTACTCAAGATGCTGAGTATCTAGAGATTAGTCTCTACATACAAAAGCAAGTGGGAGTACCTTTAGACCTTGATGTTATTCAAGAACTAAATACACAACCTTCTGAGTACACTTGCTAATGTCGTACTAAGGTTGAACATGCATATGTTAAACCATAGATTGATATCTCTCATTCATAAATCCGCAAGGATACCTCTTGCACCTGAATGATATAGTTTTTATATCAATGCTGAGGGACATAAGTTAGAGGGTCATGGTGAACCTGCTAACTACTGAGATGCATTATCAGATATTGTATCTGGTGAGTAGCTCAGAACTATGAATGTTAAGATGCAGTCCTTGAAAGACAATCACTCATGGAGCTTGATTGATCTCTTACCAATCAGTTAGACTGTGAGGTTCAGAATGAGTTTCTTGATGAGAAGACTCAAAAGGACAATCTTGTACACACATTTAATGCACGCGTAGTAAAAGGAGTTTACTCGTACTTAAGTAATTGACTATGATTAACTCTTCCTATCTACAAACATTAAATGTATAAAGATGATTAAAATTGTCATACCTGTCTTCATGGAAATGAAATATGACAATAGGAGTTCGAAACACCTTTCTTGTTGATTACCTTTGCGAGGACGATGAGTAATCAAAAGGGTTTATGAATCCATATAATCTTTTTTATGTATACAAGATACAAGGATCCAAGTGTGGATTAGATCATGCATCTAGGAGCTGAGATCTTAAGTTAATTATAAAATCATTAATTTGATTTTTATTAAATAAGATTACTCCTGAGTACACTGAGAGCAAGTAGGAGAACTGTATTTATTTTCTTAAATCTCATATGTTGTTAACATATTAGAAACAATATTCCATCTAAGCTAGACTTTAATCCTTAGTTTGGAATGAAGTTTCTCTTAAGGGATTTAGAAAATAAAACATACAACCTTGTTAAAATATGTTTATTAGAATAAACATAAGCGGTTATTAAGTCTAAACAGAATATGACACGTTATTGAGGGGAGTCTCAATGATCAATCTCACTTGATGAGATTGAACACATGAATGGAAATCTTAAGTTCAACTAAAGGATTCATTATGCAAGTCATATTACGCATTGGGCTATGTTTATCATTTGCATGAATGCAAGATGAGTTGATAACAAATATCTAAGTGAACGTCATTAGATAATTGTTAAACGAACATTAAGATGGACCTACGAAGGACCAATGATATGTTCAAACATTTACGGATATTTGAGGAGCTCTGTTTTGTTTGCATACGTTAATGCTTATTTAACTGAGATGATACTCAACCCCAGTCGTGGTCATCATGAATGATGACATTGATGACTAGATATGCTCGACTGAGAGCATTAATGCGTTATACATTAAAAGAATAAAAATACTTTATAGTTTGAGAAACTATTCAGATGACTGTCAAAAGTAGGTGTTTTGCTAGCTTCAAACACCCTATGGAATGTATTGTTGCAGTACTCGTCTTGTACTTGAATGCACACATACAAAGGACAATCATCATTTAAACCTTTTATGAGTTTTAAAATAAGTATTCTCAAAGTTTACTAAGATGACTACTTGTTGTCTTGTACAACATGATTCAATCATGGTGGGAACATCGGATTCCTACCTATGAGTAGTCTTATGCATATCTGTTTTTAGTATTTGGATAATGGAACTGTAAGCAGTCGTATTATACAATGAATTGATATACCTGGTATGATCGTCTTCATTTATACTACTGTGTTCTATATTTGCATGTTTAATCCATGAATAATTTATTTATTCTAAAATTGTCCATTGCCAGTTGACGATACGGGAGTATAATCAAATTAAGGCAAATGTGAGCGTGTTGGTGATTCATTTGCCACACTCACATGTTGTTCATTGTGATGAACATTGGATTGACCCAACCTATGAGTATTCACTACATGGATCGTCGTCAATAGTGAATCTCGCTAGAGGTTATGTCTCTTATCCTTAGACTTGAGATGCAAGCAGGTCTTGCATGTGTGGAATTTCATTCCTTGATATGGTTAAACGCTGTCCTGAATAAGGTAGTTATAAAGGCCATTATCAGGAGTGACGTGAAGCATGTGAATGACACGTGTAGTCAAAACAGGATTTGTTCCTCCACATGTTATGGAGTTAGATACTATTGGGCCCCTCGATGAATTGAACAGATGTTTGTATGGCCGTACCCAAATGAGATTAAGATGAATCTTAATTCACTTGGTAATCTTGTTCAATATCTATATCGAGAAACATAATAGTTGAACTTTTAGAATGACTTTTGATCCATGTCTAATGTTCAACAAGGTATCTGAAACAAAAGGATAGATGACATGTAAACCATCTAAAATGAGACGTTTAAGAAACTAACCTCACATATTTCTAGGGGCAGTGGCGTGTTGCTAGACGCTAACCATTGCTTGTATAATTACTTGATTATTATGACGTCGCAAGTGGGAGCTGTTGGGATATGCTCGTGTCATAATTACTAAATATATGGCTAGACATATGTGAGCCTATGGGGTCACACACATATACACTGAGGTGCCACTTTATATATCGTGTTTATTGTATATACGACATATAAATAACCGTACGTAACTAGGAACCACTATTGGGCTTCTAATGACTAAGTAATGGACTTAGTCTATTAGACTTGGACAACAAATGGTGAGCCCATTTGGAGCCCATAAGTGGCCGGCCCATGGATTAAAAGAAAGGGATGAGATTGGTTTTAATTTAGGTGATATATTAAATATGATCTCCTAATTACAAGGTGGACTAACAACCATCTTTTCTAATTTCCTTTTGGATCTCACGGCAAAACAAGAAAAATAGGACCTAGGGTTTTATTTTTTTAATCACTTTTGTATCTTGATTATTCAAAGGTGTTTGATCGGTTACGGGTTAAAGACTAGCATCATTGTGGCATACAAGGAAGTGTAGTGTGGATATTCATAGAGGTGATCTCCATTGATCACTTGGGTTTTTCATTCTAGTCGATTCATATAGTTTTGGTGGTGACTCCCGGATCACGCTACAAAGGTATAACTTATGTGTTTATTATTTTTTGATTGATCATATGGCACTAATGGATCCTGTTATGGTGATGTTTATCCGCTGCGTGAATTTATTTAATATGTTATATATGTCATACATCACCTTTAGAAGTGACTTAGCTCATTTTCTTTTGCAAATTTTCACCTACAAGCTCTCTCAAAAACTCTCTAGTGTTCGGCCTTGGAGAGAAAACCAGGAAGAAAATGTGATTTTTGCTTAAAAGTGTTTATTTCGTGCTTATTCGAGTTTATAAACTAGTTACAAAAACTTTTGGAGTAATTATTCGGGTTATATTATCTTGCTTCTACCACTAATCCATCATCTTCAAGTAAGATTAAAAATCATTTTTATACTTTTGCATATGTGTTTTATCCATTTATTATGCTCATCTATACATTTATAAAGTTTAAATCCTTATTTAAACTCATTTAATCTCAAATATCACACCCTATATATATGTTTGTGAATTTTCCTGTTTCAAACAAGTAAATATATACTTGACTAGACTATTTTCATGATAAAAATGTGTAAATACAAGTTCCATTTCATATTTGTTTGATTTATATAAATAAAAGCATAAGCATGTCTAATAGTGATTGATAATTAATCCTCTACCTTAATTAATTATTTCATGATGATATGAATTTTTACAATGTTGTTATTATTATGTCATTATATAAATGTTTGAAGAATGGGTGGAAGAGCTAGAATAGTTTTTGGGAGTTGATTTGAAGTATATCTACTAGTTCAAAGTGTAAAAATTGTGATTATGGGAAAATATAACGATAGGCTGTCCTAATTTAATTTCCACAGAAAAATAGGTTTTTGAAATACAAGATTTGGCTGAAAATATAGAAAATAGACTGTATAACAAAAACGTGGGCGCTTGAATGGTATAAAACGGACTTATAACGAATAAGATATGTTAGTTTTAAATTTAGCGACGAAAACTAATTTTCTGAAAATATAAGTTGCTGTCAGAATTTTTCAAGGGATAAAACCATACTTTAAATGGTAACTAGACTAGCCGAGGCCATAAAAATATGTTAGTATACTCAAATACCTTCGCAGGGATAGGTAGAACTTTACAAACCGAGCCATAACGAATGAGTTATGGTCAATGTAGCCTCAAGTCTAACCAATTAGGTGATGACTTTACTTTTTATAACAAAGCTTGTTACACATGTGGTAGTTTTGACCATCTTGCAGCTTTCTACAACCAATGGGTATCTGGGAATGACAACATAGAGTGAACTACAAAAGGCAAACTCCTAAGTCTCACTCTCACTCTAGTTCTAAGAGAACAAACCCCAGAGTAGTCAAAAACAAGTCTGGCTCAAACTCAGATCCTGCTGCTAGACCAAATGATCCTGCTGCTAGACAAATTGTTCCTGCTGCTCGACCATTTATGACTATTAACCCAAAATCAACAGCTAAGGGTGCAAAAACATTTTTCAAACATGCACCAAAGACTATTCTAAGGCCCATTCAAACAAAAGCAGTGGTTCAAAAACAAGTTTGGAAACCAAAGGGTAGAACTGAAAAGTTAGCAGTTCCTGCTGCTAAGGGAAACAGGGCAAATGCTGTTAAGGCCTCAGCATGTTGGATTCTTAAATCCAATGTTGCATCAACTATCCTTAAAAGATTGAATTACATTGATGCAAGAGGCAGATCCAAGTCAGTAATGGCTTGGGTCCCCAAAAGAAACTAACACTCTTATTTGTGTGCAGGAACATTCAAATGATCAGGAAGAGGATCAAGGATACTCAGATAGTGGATGTTCAAGGCACATGACAGGCAACAAGTCTTATCTCTCAGATTTTCAATCAATAGATGGAGGCTATGTTACCTTTGGAGGAGGTGTTGGTGGCAAAATTTCTGGTAAAGGTACAATCAAAACAGGAAATTTAGATTTTGAAGATGTGTTCTATGTAAAAGAGCTAAATTATAATCTTTTTAGTGTCTCACAAATGTGTGACAAAAAGAACAATGTTCTTTTCTGTGAGATTGAATGTCTTGTACTTTCTCCTGATTTTAAGATGCCTTATGAAAGTCAAGTACTTCTTAGAATTCCTAGAAAGGGCAATATGTACAGTGTAGACATGAAAAATATTGTTCCTAAAAAGAATTTAACTTGTCTTGTTGCAAAGGCCACATTGGATGAATCAATGAAATGGCATAGAAGGCTTGGTCATATTAATTTCAAAACCATAAATAAAATTGTTAAGAATGGTTTGGTAAGAGGTTTACCTCACAAAAGATTTGAAAATGATCAAACATGCATTGCTTGTCTAAAAGGCAAACAACACAAAGCCACTTGTAAGCCCAAGATTTTTAACTCTATCAATCAATCATTGTTTATGCTGCATATGGACTTATTTGGACCTGTTTCAGTAAGTAGTATAATGCATAAGAGATATTGTCTTGTTGTAATTGATGACTATACTAGATTTACATGGGTTTTCTTTCTATCTTCTAAGGATGAGACTACAAGCATCCTTAAGACATTCATTATTCAGATAGAAAACCAAGTAGATAAGAAAGTGAAGGTCATTAGATGTGATAATGGGACAGAATTTAAGAATAGAGTTATGGATGATTTCTGCAAAGAAAAAGGTATTAGGAGAGAATTTAGTGTTGCTAGAACACCACAACAGAATGGTGTTGTTGAGAGAAAGAATAGAACACTAATTGAAGCTGCTAGAACAATGTTAGCTGATTCTAAGCTACCTATAACTTTTTGGGCTGAGGCAGTCAACACTGCTTGCTATGTTCAAAATAGAGTTTTAATTGTGCAGCCTCACAATAAGACATCATATGAACTTTTTCATGGTAGAACTCCTGCAATAGGATTTCTTAGACCTTTTGGATGTCATGTGACAATTCTCAATACCTTAGACCATTTAGGAAAATTCGATGGTAAGGCAGATGAAGGTTTATTTGTTGGATATTCTCTCAATAGCAAAGCATTTAGAGTATTCAACACAAGAACTAAGATTGTAGAAGAAAACCTACATGTGGAGTTTTTAGAAGATAAATCCAATGTAGAAGGTCAAGGACCAAAAAGGCTATTTGATCTTGAATATCTAACCAAATCAATGAATTATGTGCCTGTTGTTGCAGAAACTAATGAATTTTCAGGTTCACAAGCAACAGATGAGGCAAGGTTAGAAAAGGAGACAAACCAAAATCATGTTTGGATGCCAATATGGTCAAGTACAGGTGTGGAATCAACTTCAACAACTGATGAATCTTCTTCTGGCAAAGCTAAAGAAGGTGTTGAAGATGAAAGAAAAGAAGATGAAACTCAGGAACAACAAAATTTTTCTGCTGGTAGTATTTCTGTTGCTGCTGGTGATTCTGCTGCTAAGCTTACTGATTCTGCTGTTCGGCCAAATGACTCTGCTGCTGGCCCTTCAGAAACAAAAGAAGCAGAATTCTCAGATAATGAGGTGGATTTCAACAATCTTCCATCAAATTATCAAGTTCCTTCTACTCCACAAACAAGAATTCACAAAGTTCACTCCCTAGATAATGTGATTGGAGATGTACAGTCAGGTGTGAAGACAAGACAACAACTGATGTCTTCAGACCAACAAGGGCTTCTTGATGCCCTTTATGCTTCAAAGCAGCATGAGCTTTCAAACTCTTGCTTGTTTGTATGTTTTCTCTCACAAGATGAACCAAAGAACATTCTTAAAGCCTTAGATGATTCAAGCTGGGTAGAAGCTATGCAAGAAGAGCTTCTTCAGTTCAAGATTCAGAAAGTATGGGTGCTAGTTGATTTACCTAGGAATGCAAAGGTAATTGGCACTAGATGGGTTTTTAAGAACAAAAGGGATGACAGAGGAATTGTGATTAAGAATAAGGCTAGATTAGTAGCCCAAGGGTACACACAAGAAGAAGGGATAGACTATGATGAGGTTTATGCTCCTGTAGCAAGGATTGAGGCAATTAGGCTTTTCTTAGCTTATTCTTCATTTTTAGGCTTCACAGTCTACCAAATGGATGTCAAGAGTGCATTTTTATATGGTAAATTTGAAGAAGAGGTGTATGTTACACAACCTCCTGGCTTCATTGACCCATTACATCCAAATAAAGTGTACAGAGTCGTAAAACCTCTAAATGGCCTTCATCAGGCACCAAGAGCTTGGTATGCAACACTTGCGTCCTACTTATTAGAAAATGGATTTCAAAGAGGAAAGATTGATCAGACACTTTTCATCAAACAGCACAAGAAGGATCTTCTGTTAGTGCAGGTGTATGTGGATGACATTATCTTTGGATCTACTAGGAAGGAGATGTGTTTAGAATTTGAGAAGCTTATGAAAGATAAGTTTCAGATGAGTTCCATGGGGGAACTTACATTCTTTTTGGTTTTGCATGTTAAGCAATCATCTGAAGGAATATTTATTAGTCAAGACAAATATGTTGCAGAGATACTTAGAAAATTTCAATTTGCTGATTCAAAAATAGCAAGCACACCAATGGACTCTGAGAAGCACCTTCTGAAAGATGAAGATGGAGAGAGTGTAGATGTACACACATAAAGATCTATGATAGGCTCTTTGATGTACCGTACATCATCTAGACCTGATATCATGTTCCCTGTTTGTGTTTGTGCAAGATTTCAAGTTACTCCAAACGTTTCTCATTTAACTGCAGTCAAGAGAATTTTTAGATATCTCAAAGGTCATCCAAGGTTGGGTATATGGTATTCTAGGGAATCTCCTTTTGACTTGGTAGCATATTCGGATAGTGATTATGCTGGTGCTAGCTTGGACAGAAAGTCAACAACTGGAGGATGTCAATTCCTTGGGTCTAGACTTGTCTCATGGCAGTGTAAGAAGCAAACAAGTGTGGCAAATTCAACAACTGAAGCTGAATATATAGCTCCTGCAATTTGCTCTAGTCAAGTTCTATGGCTTCAAAACCAACTTCTTGATTATGGGTACAATTTCTTAAACACTGTTATTTATATTGATAATAGTAGTACAATTTGTATTATTAAAAATCGAGTGCAACATTCTAAAACAAAACACATTGAAATTAGACATCACTTTATAAGAGACTGCAATGAGAAAAGATTAATTCAAGTACTTAAAATTGCTTCAGAATTCAATTTTGCAGATCTGCTAACAAAAGCTTTTGATGTTTCAAGGTTTCAGTACTTGGTAGCAAGTATTGGAATGCTTAATCTTTGAATTATCAATATGATGTGTTTTTGTAAATAAATTTTTGATTCTGCTGCTGGATTTACAAGATACTGCTGTTGTTACAAAAGTTTGTGCTGCTAGTACAACTTTAAATTGTGTTATTCATACAGTTGGTCTTATGATTATTCTAATAAAAGACAAGTACTTTGTATATTGTTCTTTTGGTTTTAGACTAACAATTTCAGGTATGATCATGTGAACACAAAAGGATGTTTCAAGTGAAATGGAAGCAGCAGAATGATTATTTTAGTTGCTACATATTAGGTTTATGATGGACTGAGTTTGGGAATTTAAAACTCCTTAAAACTTCTTTCTTGAAACCTAGTTATGATATTTCACATTGAATTGATGACTTAGTTGATCAGATAGTAACTGATGCAACTCACTTTCTATCATTTTATACTTTTAAGTATAATGTGCAAGTCTAAGGACATCTGATAGAAAGAACAGCTAGTAAAAGTGAATCTAACACTTGTGTTAGAGGTAACAATTACTATGAGCTGGAAACCCTGTCAGGAAAACTCTTTGAATGAGTTTATCTTTACACATGCAGTTATTTATAACTGAAAAACATTGGTTCTCACACAACCAGAGGTTGATTTAAACCGAAATGTTGATTAAGTGTCTGTTATACACTTGATCCCTTCAAAATGGTTGAAAGTAGTATGATTTTTCAACTCTAAAAACATGAACATACTGCTAAGTCAAATAATTTCTTAAACAAGGATTTTCAAGGATTCACAAAAACCATCCATTGATGGACCATGAATCAAATGTCCACTGATTCACCTCTCATAGGAGTTAACACACCTAGAAGTGATGAGGGCAGTAACTTAAACTCTTAAGGAATTGATGGCTTCATGTACAATATTGTCTGACAACAAGTTCACATTGATAGATCAGTCAAAGGTACATAGTGAGATCTTCCAAACAGGGGAGGATAAAATTTTTATTTGCTTCAGGGGAGGTAACAATCTCAGGGGAAGAAATAATAGCTCAGAAAAGGAAGAAAACCCAATTTAAGGAAGGAGAAGACAAGAGCATACAAGATGATGAGGAGGTTGAAAATGGCAAGAATATAGCTTATTCTGGAGTATTATATATATTCAGAAGGGATGAAGCATTCCAAAGGAGAAAGTTCTATCTAGGTCAAACGAAGAAAAGTTTTAATTTCACTTGCAAAGGCATGCTGATAGATGATTTCACTTGTTGAAACAATCATCCAAGATACACTGCATCATTTCCTCTTATAATTCCTCCATCCAAGGAAATTGCACCATCTTTTAGTCCAAGATTGGAGCAATGTGTTGATATTGTTAAAGTCAAAGAACAAAGCAGATGAATTACTGAGAAGATATTCATTGTTGAAGAACAGAAGTGTTTGAAAGATCTTCACAATCCATAATTTAATTCAGAAACATGTTGAAATGGATTCACATGTTTAGGGGAGGATTGTTGGGAATTAAATATTCAAGAAGTTTAATATCGGATTCTATTCAAAGAAAAACGTTAAGTGTGATTCTGCTGCTAATGTTGGTTCCTACTGCTAGAACATTTGATCCTGCTGCTAGTGATAAATGATTCTGCTGCTAGGCTTAGCATTCTGCTGCTGAAGGATTCTGCTGCTAGTGTTCTCATTGCTGCTGCTAATGAACATTCTGCTGCTAGATGGATAAGATCGAAAAGATATTATTTTTATTTTGGTCAACAATATACGGTAGATAATATCTTACCCCATGTGCTTAGTTAACAAGTTGTGTACACAGATACATGTTGTATCTTATGTACTGACACACTCAAGAGATAAGTTAACAAGTAAGTCGGCTAGACTTTAAGCAATATGTAAAGATCTTCTTGGACTATAAAAGAAGATCTTAGTCAAGTGATATGAGTGTCCAAGTAGTGCATAAAATAGATAAGTTGATAATTTCATAACTGTTAAGACATAGAACAAACACAAGTATACCACAAGTTGTAAAAAACTTAAGATTCAAGGTTGTAACCCTAGTGATAATTCAAGATCACTCGTATTATTATCATTAATAAGATTGAATCGTTTGGTGTTAATCTCTTATTGTTCATTGTCATAGAACTAACACAACCATTCCATTTCCACAACACAAATCACCTTCTAAGTGTTGTTAAGTAAATTCCGCATACTTAATCATATTAACTCAATATATCATACACACAAAGAACGTAAGGTTTAACCACCTTAACCGTGTGAACAATCCTAACAGACTACTACCTAAGTGTGGAAATGAAATCTTTTTCACAAAAAGGATTAATAAGATATCCCTGGATAAACATAAACATAAAGATCGGATATTGGGCGGCTGGATTGAAAACAGACGCATCAATCATCACGATCTACGGGAATCCTGAAAACAAAGGCAAACATACAACTACAAACCAACACGTAGAGAAATTCCCACACACTTAGTGTCAGAAAATAGAAAGAAGATAGAAGATAGGCATGGGTTGCTACCCACGAAGCGCTTATTTTTGATCGAGTCGCTAAGCTTGACTCGCCCCGAATTCATTCGTTCTTGGGGGAGCATGTGTAAAAGATAATCTCCGTCAGACTTTCGTTCAAGAGGTTTGGATAAACATTGAAACATGTGAAAGTTCCACTCCGATGAGATACCCACGGTTTTAAGAAAGAGAAACCATAAATGGTGATACCGGGGTCAAAGATGATGTCCTCACTCCCGCAGGAGTGAAAGAGATGAGAAATCACAACAAATGTGATGAAGAGAAGAAAGATCATCATGATTATCATGAAAATTTCTTCATCACCAAAGACAAATTTGTCATTAAAGCTTTTATCAAAAGTCTTGGGTGGGAGGGTTGGGATGAAATTTTCAATAAGTAAATTATTATAATCATGCACACCTCCCCCCAGACTAGTATCTTCCTCAAGATCAAAATAGAAATGATCATATTCCGGAGGAGATATACTATGAGGGAATTCACCGAAGAACTCCTCATGATAAAGATCATTCATATCAAAATGAAATGAATCATACTCGGGAAGAGAGAGATAAGAATGGGAAGTGGTACTGCCACTACCCGTCTCTTCCGAATGATCGATATCATAGCAAAAGGCTTTGTAAGCCGAGAGTGAATAATCAGGAAGAGAAGCGGGATTGCCACTACTCTCCTCTTTGTCATCAAAAATAAAACTCTCATATTCGGGAAAAGCATCCTTGAGCTCGTGCTCCAAAGGATCTGACGGCTTTTCCTCAACATCAACTTCTTTCATAACTTCCTTCGGGGGGGAGGGAAAATAATGGTTCATCAAATATCATTTTTTCTAATATCGGAGCATCTCCCCCCGGATCACAATCGGGCTCAACAATTTCCGGCGAAATTGGAGCATCAATAAAGAAAACCTCGAGCTCATCCATTGAGATATAACTTCCCTCAATCGGAGGAGAAGGATGGGAAGAGTCGGAAATGATTGGTTCAGAAATAGGAGTGGGATTGCCACTCGCAGGATTTTCAGAAAACTTTTGTGCATACTCCTCAAAATCAATTACATCGATTCGGTTAACAGAGGATTTATCAGAAGCGGAGGAGTAGCTCTCAGTTTGGTCAAGTTTAAACGTTACGGCTTGATCATCAACTCGTTGAGTAATTTCTTCGTCGTAAACGTCAATCAAAGCACGCCCCGTTCTTAAAAACGATCTCCCTAAAATTAGGGGAACTCGGGGGTCAGTATCGAACTCTACTACAACGAAATCAACCGGGAAATGAAACTTTCCCACTTTCACGAAAACATCTTCGGGTATACCCTTTGGATAAGTTTTTGACCAATCGGCTAGCTCAAGAGTCATACGTGTAGGGGTAAGTTCTGGAAGGCCAAGCTTTTTCCATACGGAATGTTGCATGAGATTAATGATAGCGCCAAGATCGGCCAAGGCGTAACACTCAATTAATCCCGGGAAATCGCAAGGAATGAGAAACTTGTCGGGGTCTCCTAATTTTTCTGGAAGTTTCTTAAGGATAACCGCCAAGCAATTCTCATTCAATGGTGGATTTGCTAGTTCAAACAACTTTTCTTTGTTATTCAATAAGCTTTTGAAAGTTGAAGCAAACTTAGGCATATGAAGCAAAGCATCCGCAAAGCTCAAATCGAAATGAAGCTTTTGGAAGATTTGGAGAAATTTCAACACATGTTGATTGTTCTTCTCACGGAGCTTTGGATTAGTCGGATAAGGTAACGACTTTTTAAACTTTGGAGCACATTGGACAACTGGAGGTAGGATGTATTCGGTACTTCCCTTATTAGGAGGAAGTTCCGTATCCTTGGTCACCTCGGTCTCACGGTCAACTACTTGAGGAGAGGAAGAAGTAGTAGCTTGACCCGTGGGTCCATCATAAGCTAAACCACTTCGGGTGGTTATTGCTTTCAACTCTCCCTTTGGGTTAAGAATTGTATTAGCTGGGAGAGTTCCTGAAGTTGAAGCTTGATTAGCTTGCTGAAATTGATTGATGAGAGTATCAAACATGTTCTCAATTTTGGTCTGTGATTGATCAATTTTGATGTTTGTAGCTCTCAAATCATTCTTAAGCTCATTACCCTATTTTGTAAAATCATTTTTCAAAATTGTGATATGGTTTTGCATAGACCTCATGTTCGCCTCATTTATCTTAATGTAGTTTGCAAGATCATTTGAGGGAACAATCAGGGCAGGGTAATTTGGAGCTTGATACCCTTGATTGAAATTGACCCCTTGGGTCGGGTATTGATTAATTGGGGCTTGATATGGAACATTTTGCCCTCTGGTTTGGTTTTGATTAAACCTATTTTGATTGTTTGGTTGAGAAAAACCGGGTGGTCCTGCTTGATAAGTAGCACGATAGCTCGGGTCAACTTGAGGACGGTATTGAGTACCTCCTTGATTTAAAGACCCGGCTATGACATTGCTTTTAAAAGGACGGCCATCGGTGGCGGTACAATTGTAATAAGCATGAGGACCACCACAAGTGACACAACTTTCTTCCACCGCTTTGACTTGAGCTGGTGGAGAAGCTTGTGGGGTAGAAGAAGAATTTTTCTGAGTGGAGAGAACAAAAACTTGGATTATATCCGTGATCTTGTCAATCTTAGCATCCGTGCTAGAAGTATTCATCGAATCTGAACAAGGAGGCGAAGCACTCACTTGGGAAACAACCGGCTTGCTTCATGAAGTGCGAACCTTTGACTTGTTCTCGATGATGGACAAAGCATCTCCCGTAGTCCGATTCAATATATAACCAGCGGAGGCGGCGTTTAGAGAATCTTGGTCGGTTTGGTTCAATCCATTGTAAAAGGTATCAATTTGGTGTAACTCGGAAAAACCGTGGTGAGGACATTTGCGAAGTAATTCTTTAAAACGGTCCCACGCTTCACTAAATGATTCATCAAATTTTTGAGTAAATTTGGTAATTTCATTTTTTAGACTTGTAGTTCTTGAAGGGGGAAATAATTCATTCGCAAATTTCGACACCAAATCTTCCCAAGTTAAGATAGAATGAGGGGGTTGTTTTTCAAGCCAAGTCCGGGCTGCCCCCTCGAGAGAGAAAGGAAAGAGAAGCAATTTGATTGCTTCTTGAGGAACATTCCTACATTTCATGGTAGATGAAATTTTGTTAAACCATCGAATGTGGGAATGAGGGTCATCCCTCTCGAAACCATAAAATTGATTTGACGTTACTAAGGATAGTAACGCCGGTTTAAGTTCGAAATTATCGGCAACGATCGGGGGAACAAAAATGGCATCTCCGTAACCCACGATGGGTGCTTGGAGAAGCTCCAACAAGGTGCGATTCTCCGCCATTATGACAATGGGAGGATCTGGATTTGTACGAATCTCGGGTTCAACTAATTGTGCAACACGTCTACGATTACATCTTCGCGGAATTGCGACGAGTTCAAGTAAGGGACTCGATGACGAAGAAGAACGTGTGCGCATGCACCAAGAACATTAGGGTTAAAAAGGAAAGAAGAATATTTCTGGGTTTTTTTGTTTTTCAATTTTTTTTGGAATTTTGGATAAAAAATATTCACAAGGAAAATACGTAACTTCACGAGGAAGGATCTTCAAGTCACTAATCGTCAAACCGTGATGATATTGTCGCAACACAGCTCCCCGGAAGCGGCGCCAAAAATTGATTGATGGTCAATGTAGTCACAAGCCAAAACCTCTCAAGAAGAAAAGTCAACTCGTGACGATTTAACGCAACAAATCAATAAATATAAACCGGATAAGCGAATACCCGGGTCGTAGTCCCAACGAGGTGTGAAATTGAGGATATCGTTTGAGGTTCGGAATTAAAATGCTTGAAATAACGAGGGTCACTTAGTTACTAATTTCTAATGAAACGAAAATCAAATTACTTAAACCGGGAAACGAAAAACGAGCATAAACGTCAAATCTATTAAAAACTAACCCTACGGATACCGAATTAATTTTCCTACGTCCTAAATGACAAAAGAAAATTTTGAAAAAACAGAATTATATTTTTTTGACTTTTTAATAATTAAATACGAATTTAAAACTAATTAAAAGAAAATAAATGGTTAAAAATACTAAATGAAAAGAGAAAAATCTAAAATTTTTTATAAAAATACTTTAAGTTAAACTGAAGCTAAGAAAAATATAAAAAGGATCCCAGCTTATTTCAATAAGCTGGGAAAACTCAAATAAGTTCAAACTGCTTAATAGAAAAGATGGGTTAAGAATTAAACTATGCAAACCTATACCGAAAAAGACCCAAGGGCGGATTGGTAAGGTGTTGGTGTTGTGAGCTAGGGGTCTGGGGTTCGAACCCCAGATTTTGCAAATTTTTTTATTTATTTTATTTTTTGGTTTTTCTTTTTAAAATTTGATAAGCACTCAAAAATAAGAATATTTTATAAAAGCAAACTTTTTTGAAAACCTGAGATAAGCTCAGAATAAGCTTATGATCAGAACAGTTTAGAAAGAAAATGAGAAAAAGCTAAAACGCAAAAAGGAAAAATAGCTAAAAAGCTTTTCAAATAAGCTAGGAATGGGGAAATAAGCTAAGATCTCACTAGGAACTAGGATGGAACTCTCAATAAGCCCTAGGAACCAAAAAATAAGAAATCAATAAGCAGAAAATAAGCTAAATCCATTAAAGGGTCTACTGATCTGCTCTTGGTGTAGGGCAGATTTGGGGCTTTTCAAGGCCCTCAAAAGCACTTCAAAAAAATCACAAAATTCTAAAAAAAATAACTCTTAGATAGACAAGCCAGCTGACTAACTTTAAGCAAAAGTTTAGCTTATAACAGCTTAATATGATGGAATTAAAAATCAATAACAAGGCTGCAAGAAGTGGAAATTTTGGAAATATCAGTCTGCACAAACTGAGGTTGACTGATATGGGCTTTTTGTGACTCAGACTATGCAAAACCACATGCAATTCAACCAAAACTCATAACAACTAAAGTGAACTAAAAATATGCAAAAAGAAGGTGTCCAAATAAGCATAGCTTATTTGGAGCTTAATAGGGCAGTCTAAGGATTCAAGAATCACCTATACTACTAAGAATCTAAGAAAAACTCAAAAGAGACTTAAGGCTTTGGAAAACAGCTTATCTAGACTCACAAAAGCTCAACCAAACTTAAGCAAATGGCATTGGAATAGTACATGTGGTTTTTGACCAAAAATAAGCTAAAGCCAAAAAACCATTAAGGACTGAGATTGCAATTTTTGAACTAAACCTAGCTTAAAAAGGACTAAAACTCTGAACACTACTGCTAAGTAACCATATATCTATCCTAAAAAGCTAAACTAAAGGATTGATAAGCACTAAATAAGCTAAATCATAATAAGCTGATTTTTGGCCTTTTTCTAATTTTTAGCAAAAACTTAAACCTGAGCTATAAAGCACTGATAAAGGCAATAAGGTGCAATAATAAACATAAAAGGAAACTAAAGATAAACAATAAGCAGAAATTTAAGCAATAAGCAATAAATAAGCTAAAACAGTAAATTCGGAATTTAAAATAAAAACTAAACTTAAATTGAAATAAGAGTAAATTACAATGCTTTGAAATTAAAATAAGCTAAGAAATACAATATACCTTAAAATTTTAGCTAAAACTAAACCTCTCTTTCTACTGTAGCATTCTAATTTTTAACTATTTATACTAAAAAAAATAACTAGGGTTTCTATTGCTACTGTGCTTCATGTGTGAGTGTGTTCCCAACGGTGCTTCTTGCTTTAATCATGGACTCTTGGATCTTTGCTTGCTCCCCACAACTCTCAATATGAGTCGTTGGATGAAAATGGTGTCCTCGGATTGATGAGGTGGAGGGGGAAAGAGACAATACCATGTGAAATCTTTGGATGGTAGTGGTGTGAGGTGGAAAAGATGAAAGTGATGGGGGGAAGGGTTAACAGGATAATGGCGAGAAAATTGTTTTCAGGAAGATGATGAATAGTGGTTAAAGTGTGGGTCGGGGGTTTGACCCCGTTTTCTTAGTTTTAGTTAAAGGGTTGGGTGTGGGCCTTTGGCTTGTTGTTGGGCTAAGGGGTTTAAAAGGGATAAGGGTATTTGTTTGGTTCAGTTTTGGTTTTTTAGGTGTTAGTTAAGTGTCGTTTTAGGATAGGTTTTAGGGACCAAAATTGTAAATTTTGCAGCCTCAGGGGCCAATTCAATAAATTTTGAAATTCTAATCAAGGGACCAAATTTGTGAAGTAAAAATAATCCAAGGGCCATTTTGGGATTTTCAAGCTCGAATTAAATCCATATGAAAATTGTCTATTCTAGCTTTGGTTTTCGGCTCTTTTCCATTCCAAGCTTGGTTTTGTCCGTATTTGCCCCGTTTTCAATCCTTTTGTACCTGAAACACATAAAACACAATCCAAGGATATTTGTAACAATATATGGTCCATTTGGGTGTTTTTGGTCGTTTTTGTGGGGTTTTCCGGGTATAAAATGATGAGTAAAAGGCCACTCATCAACCGTCACGTGCTTGCCTGCCAAGCTAATGCCTCACTTATGATTTGTTTACTGACATATTTGATGAGATTTGTGTCTTATTATTGGATCAAATATACCCACTTATTTTCGTTAATTACTATAAGTATCTTCTATATACTTATGCTTACGTATCGTACATGTCACAGTGTTACGCCTCTTCCTTACGTAATCTCATAATTCGACCTCGAGTTTGGTCACTTGCCTTAGTCTTTCAAAAACGGCTTCTAAATGTGAGGGGCATTTTATTAGTATAACTGAGCTGAGTATTTCAAAATTCATTGAACCTCGATGGAATATAGACTGATCACCTATATTCAACCAGGGACAGTAGGACATAGCCTGATCACCTATATTCAACCAGGGACAGTAGGACATAGCCTGATCACCTATGTCCGACTCAAAGGTGAATTTTGCAATAATGGGAGTAGTTATAATAGAATTATGTCCAAACTTATTCCCTACTCGATTTCTAAGGGTTTAAAAAATTTTGTATGTATATACAATCATTGCATGAACATTCACATCTACATCCAACACATTAGCATCACAATACTTTCTCGACACAGTACTTATTCCCTACTCGATTTCTAAAGGTCCTTTAAATATTTCCAAGATATCTTGATTAATACAAAAGATCTCCGAAAATTTTCACAATCACATGAAATATCGTTTTACGTAACATTAAAACCCGTTACAGTCTACCAATTTCCCGATTATCTTACTAACCATTTCTGAAAGCTAGTTTGAAAACTCGTCCAATAATTTTAGAACATCTACATCACCTCGTGAACCACCACCTAGAAGCACGCCAGCTAATCAGAACACGACCTCGAGCTTTCATTTTATGACAAGCCACTTTAGAACACCTGCTTTTTGGAAACGTCTTTATTACGTCTCACCCTTCTTTTCTTGTTTTGAAGAGAATGCCACCAAGGAAACAAAGCATGAGTGCAGCTGCTATCGATAGACTCTTTGCTCAGCGAGTCACTGCATAAGTTGCCGCTGCTATGGCTGAATACGAGACCCTCTGCAATAGTAGTAACGGCAGTGAAGCCAGTAGAACGGAAAGCAGGGTTGAACCCGTGGCTCGTGGCTGTACTTACAAGGAATTTATGTATTTCCCTCCTCAAAATTTCAGTGGCGAGGAAGGGGCTGTCGGCTTAGTTAGATGGTTAGAGAAGCTGGAGTCAGTCTCCCGCATGTGTAAGTGTGCAGAGAATTGTAAGGTCAAGTATGCGATAGGCACATTGCTGGGTGGTGCCTTGACTTGGTGGAATGCTTATGCTCAGTCAGTGGGACTGGATGCTGCTTTGGAAATACCTTGGGCTAATTTCAAGGACATGGTGATAGCCGAATACTGTCCAAAAATGAGGTTCAGAAGATGGAAATTGAATTTTGGAACCTAGTTGTGAAAGGAGTTGACATTGCATCTTATACTAAACGATACCATGAACTAGGAACTCTTTGCCCGGAAATGGTTTATACTACCCGTAAGAGGATTGAAAGGTACATCTGGGGACTTCCACCCAGTATCCAGGGAAATGTTACCTCGTCAAAACCCAACACTCTCGAAGAGATAATTTGAATGTCTCACAGTCTGATGGACCAATTTGTTCGAGTAAGGAATGCTCGAGAAGATAATAACAACAACCACAGCAACAACGCCAACAAGAGGAAAAGGGATGAAAATCCTGGAAATGATCAAGTTCGGCTGCCACACAAACAAAAGGAAGTGGTTAGGGCCTATGTTGTTGGACCAAGTCAAAAGAAAGGATATACAGGGAATTTACCCAAGTGCAATAAGTGTCGATTTCACCACAATGGACCTTGCCCCGCTCAATGTAGGAACTGCCAAAAGGTCAGACACAAAGCCAAGGATTGCAAGGCACCCACCCTCGTAATAGATCAGAAAGTCACGATAACCTGCCATGAGTGTGGAGTAATTGGACACTTTAGGAGTGAATGCCCAGAGCTGAGGAACTAGAATGGAGGAAGAGCTCGTTGAAGAGCGTATGCGCTAGAAGAAGGAGAAGCTCGTTAGGACATCAACGACATCACATATAATGAAAATGTTTAAGAAGAAGACTCCTACCTTAATAATAAACCGAAGCCTAAACTCTCTAGGGTTGCATTTCTTTGCGTTTCACATTAAGTTTCATGTACTATTACAAAATTCTATCTAATGAATGTTTTATATTTTATCACCGCAATACGACAAGCCTCGTCCATTGCACTATCTATTTTACAACCTTTAACCCAACCTTGCCTTGAAAAGCTAGTCCCATTTCATATCACGTTCCAAGCTGACAAAGTCGAATTCCTATCGTTAAGCTTCGCTGGAATTCTCAAGGAAATCCTGAGATCACTTAAAGCGAAAACATACGTCTGTAGAACGAACGAGCTGAATTTAAGGATTGAATTCCTTTAACGGGTAGAGACTGTAACAACCCGTAATTTTCCACGTTAACATTTATTTTCAAACTCCAATTTACTACTTTGAAATTTTACAAGAACACTTTTTATGTATAACTATTTGGTTAAATAAACATAAAACTAGGAACAACCCTCTTGAGCACGACGAATTTATACTGTATCTAGTCTATGACATCCCTATACCTTGCTCCTACTCCAGTTCGAAATATTAATCCCTAAAACAATTCCCTTTTTATTTATTTACGGTTGTTAAATTAACAAACGCTTTTCGCCATTTAAATAAACACCCGATATACCCAATACCCCTAACAATTATTTTAATGCATTTTTACACTTCCTAAATTATTACCAAATTTCCAAAAATATTTCCTTACGCCTAATGTAATTTCTCTATTCATAACGTTTAACTACGCGTAATTTACGTTAATTACCAAACCGATAACCAATACTTATTTTTAATACCCAATACATTCAATATATATATTTTTGGTAAAAAAAGAAAAACATATTACTCCTATTTTAGTCATATTGCCCCTCCTCCCCCTAAACATATCAATTTCTAGACAATTTTTCTTACCTATATAATTACTAGACAAAAGAACACAAAACATGGCCATAAATATTGGTGGCTTGACTAGCCACCTTGTCCCCCCCCCCCCTACTCCATAAAATTTGGTCAAGGCAAGACCAAAGACCAAGACCATTGACCAAGTATTGAAATTACCAAAATACCATTTCAATTAAATTACCAAATTGCCCTCTTTTGCACTATAAATAGAGAAGTGACTTAGCCCATTTTCTTTTGCAAATTTTCACCTATAAACTCTCTCAAAAACTCTCTAGTGTTCGGCCATGGAGAGAAAACAAGGAAGAAAATGAGATTTTTGCTTAAAAGTGCTTATTTCGTGCTTATTCGGGTTTATAAACTAGTTACAAAAAGTTTTGGAGTAATTATTCGGGTTACATTATCTTGCTTCTACCACTAATCCATCATCTTAAAGTTAGATTAAAAATCATTTTTATACTTTTATATATGTGTTTTGTCCATTTATTATGCTCATCTATACATTTATGAAGTTTAAATCCTTATTTAAACTCATTTAATCTCAAATATCACCCTTTATATATGTTTGTGAATTTTCATGTTTCAAACAAGTAAATATATACTTGACTATACTATTTTCATGATAAAAATGTGTACATACAAGTTCCATTTCATATTTGTGGAAAACTATAAGGGGGGGTTGAATAGTTTTACGTCTTTTTAATTTATTATAAAAACTTTGTTTACTTTTAAAAACTTAGATTCGAATTTATGTGAACTCAACTCTTGAACAATATGAACAAATATAAGTAAATCTAAACTTTGTACCTCATTATCAGACTTATCCTCATGAGCAGAACTAACAAGCTCACCAGACTTTTCTTGACCACCAGACTTAATTTCCTCACCAGCATTAACACCAGCATTAATATTATCACCAGATTTAAGTACTTCCTCATCTTCATCTTCATTAATCACCAGCTTCCTTTTAAGACTTCTCTTCTTTTCTGTCTTTTCTTGTTGAATTTTCTTTAGAGAAGTAGCTAGTGTCTCAGTAGCTTCCAAACCTTCTGGACTAATCTCAGCTGACTTTTCCTTAGCTGGGGTTTGGAAAACCTGTTCATCATCCAAATTCCTTCCTGTTTGGAAGAATTTTCATCCTCACCCTCTTGATCATCAAAAGCAACCCCCTTTTCTTTCATCACCTTTTCCATTTTCTTTACCCTTCTGACCAATGTGATAATAGACTTGCCCATGGTTTCCTTTGCTTTTTCCAACACTTTAATCCTCTGAACCAGCTTAGGAACTAGTGTTAAGACTTCTTCCACAGACATGGTTTGTACATCCTCCTCTTGGACTTGAGTTGGAACTTGGGTTTGCTGAGGTGAAGGTGGTGTGGGTGTGGGTGATAGTGGTTGTTGCACTGGTGAAGGTGGTTGTTGTTCAGCCTCCTCATGTGTTGGTGATGGTGATCTCTATTGTGGTGTGGGTGATCTTGGGACTTCCTGGGTTCGCTCCACTTGTTCAGCATTTGTTGTACCTACAATGTTAGTAGCACCAGAAAGCATAGCAGGCAAAAGTGGCCAATGTGCCCTAGTGAATCCCCTTTTCATGTTTGCAAAGATTTTAGTTGTAAAAGCCACACTCACATAGGTCTGCATTTTATTTTCAATCTCAAAATTCAGAATCATTTGTAGAAATCGACGGTACATCAAAAATTTATGTTTGCTGTTGACATTTGCTACCATGCCATCAAAAATAAGTTTTGAAAAATTAAAAGTCTTTCCAAGTGAAAGACAGACCAATGCAGAAGCTATGTTGCTTCCAAACTGATCCCATCCACCACTCTTGGGACTTAGACAATGGAGCAAATGATGAAGTAAAAACCTCCACTGTGGTGTAAAATGGCTTTTCCAAAAAGTAAAAATGCCATCAGTGGGGTATCCAATATTTTTCATACCCTCCAAAAGTTCATCATTAGGAAAGATATAATCCCCTGAAGCATCATCCAATTGAAGACTACTCCTAATGGATGCTTCAGTGATAAAGAAATTATGTGTATCTATGGTTGCCCTTAACTGTGGTGTCCCATCAGCAAGAGTTTCAGAGGTAACAGACCCCTAAAACTGCTTAACTAGGGAAGTATAGATTATAGGATTATGAGTTAAAGCATACCGAATGGAGGAACCTCTCAAGAAATCCACTATTTGCTCGAAACCTTCACTTTTATTTGGTTTCTTCAAGAAATCAACCTGATTTTTCTTGTCATAAAACTTTAAAGAAGCCATAGATGAGAGAATGATTAAGTGCTGGTTGAGAATCGTATTAAGGTTTTTACAGGTAGTAGAAAAACAGAGTAAATCTTGGCCGTGTGTAAAGATTTTAAAAATTAGAAGTAAATAATGGATAAAGATGAAAAATTAATTAAATCTTATCCATATATACCTCTTTCCCCCAAAAATATCAACGATCGTATTTAAATAAATAAAAAATATCTTTATTTGACTGACCAAACCTGACGGTAATAAAATTAATTACTTGTAACACTACAAGACTTAAAAATGGTCAACCAGACCTAATCACTAACTCACAAGACTTAACCAACGGATCAGACTTACATGCATAAAAAGCAATAGCAAGGCTTCTGATTATCACCAATCCATGGTATTCCTGCACAAGTTAGTTCCAACACCAGGAAAAACACACAAACAAACGATTCTACAATCAAAATCAAAAACACTAACTACCAGAATTAACTCTACTACAAGAATTAACTTCTAAGATAAGAATTAACCTCTAAGACTACCAGAATTAAAAATTATGAAGTACTGGTTATTATACAAACTTTACATTTTACCTCCCCTTAATTCCAGCTATGGGTTCATCATACCAATATTAACCACTAAGTAATTAAACCTAGGTCCATCAAAGGCTTTGGTTAATAAATCAGCCACATTTAAGTCTATGTGTATCTTTTCCACTCTAATTAGCTTCTTTTCAAAGCAATCCCTAATGAAGTGATGCCTTATTTCTATATGCTTAGTTTTAGAGTGGTACACAGGGTTCTTAACTATACAAATAGTGCTCTCATTATCTATGTGAATTACAGTATTCATAAAGTTCAAACCATAATCCAACATTTGATTCTGAATCCACAAGACTTGTCCACAGCAATTAGCAGCTGCTACATACTCAGCTTCAGTTGTTGATGTAGCCACAATGGTCTGCTTCTTGCATTGCCAAGAGATTAATCTTCTTCCAAGGAATTGACAACCTCCAGTTGTGGATTTCCTATCAAGACTTGCTCCAGCATAGTCACTACCTGAATAGGATACCAAAGGCCCAAATTGGGTTTGCCCTTTAATTACCTAAAGATTCTCTTCACAGCATGAAGATGTGAAGTGTTGGGAGTAACCTGAAAATGAGAACAAGCACACACATCATACATTATATCAGGCCTAGAGGCTGTTAGATACATTAGAGAACCAATCATGGATCTATAAAGATGCACATCCACATCATCAGCATCTTCATCCTTGGTTAAAGGCACTTTGTTCTCCATGGGAGTGACTGCAGTCTTCACATTTGAAAGATCAAACTTCTTTAGGATCTCAGCAACATACTTGTCTTGAGAGATAAAGAGTCCATCTTCTTTTTGCTTCACTTGCAGCCCTAAGAAAAATATGAGTTCACCCATGGAACTCATCTCAAATCTTCTCTTCATAAGTGCCTCAAACTCCTCACACCGAGACCTCTTTGTAGAACGAAAAATGATATCATCCACCTAAACTTGGACCAGAATGATATCCTTCTTGTTCCTTTTGATAAACAAGGTCTTGTCTATCACAACTCTCTTGTACCCATGTTCTTCAAGGAAATTGGAGAGTGTTGCATACCAAGCTCTGGGAGCTTGATGGAGACCATACAAAGCTTTAATGACTTTGTATACTTTCTTGGGATTAGCTAGATCAACAAAGCCAGGGGGCTGGTGTTCATATACCTCTTCTTCAATAATGCCATAAAGAAAAGCACTCTTGACATCCATCTGATAGACTATGAACCCCATATATGATGCATAGGCCAAAAATAACTTTATAGCTTCTATCCTAGCAACAGGTGCAAAAACCTCATCATAGTCTATGCCTTCTTCTTGTTTGTATCCCTGGGCCACCAACCTTGCTTTATTTCTAACTACAACCCCTCTCTCATCCTTCTTGTTCCTGAAGACCCACTTTGTACCAATAATTTTAGCTCCATGAGGTAGGCCTACAAGAACCCAAACTTTCTGCAACTTGAACTATAACAATTCTTCCAACATGGCTTCCACCCAACTTTCATCTTCCAATGCTTCAGAAATCTTGGAAGGTTCCTTTTGGGAAAGGAAACATGCAAATAGACAATGTTGTTGGTCTTTGTGGTTGTTCCTTTGTTGCTGCTTGACATAACTGATAAGTGCATGTTGATGCACTTTGCTTCTTGTCTGAACTGCTGACTTAGGATCACCAATTATCTGACTTTCAGGATGAACATTGTGAATCCTAAGTGTAGGAGTTGGACTTACATCCACCACTGTGGGTATGTTGTTGAAATCAGTTACTACTCCTTCAGCATCATAAGAAGCCTCTTCAAAGGTCCCTTTAGTTGGTTGATCAAATATTTCAAGGTCTGGCATCTCAGAGTCATCAAAATCATCATTTGGTGTAGAATCATCCTCAGCAGAATTAACCAAGTGACTACCAGACTTAAGTGAGGAATTAAGCTCAGCAGAATTAACCAACGGATCACCAGACTTAATTGAGGAATGAAGCTCAGCAGACTTAACCAATTCACTACCATACTTAATTGAGTTAGTACTGGTAGCCTTCTTTCCAAGGTGTTTGTCAGCCAATGCATTCATCTCCTCTCTGAAGGATAAAATATCTTTTGACACTTTAGTAGGAGAAGCCTCCTTTACTTGTGCTTGAGGCTTGTTCACAAATTCCTTCTTCTTTGTAGAAGATTTCTTTGTTCCTTCATCAGCTGCAACATGTTTGACTTCTGTGGTAGGAATCACAATAAGTTCCTCAATCTCTTTTCCTTGATCTGCAATGCTTGCACCAGAAATATCTTGAGTACTTGCAGTGTTAGTCACTTCTATGGAACCTGCATCAGGGTTAGCTTGATTCTCTTTGGAGACAGGAATATAGTTCATAGAATCAGTTAAATAGTCAAGATCAAACATCCATCTATGACCTAGTCCCTTCACATTGGGTTTTTCCTCGAGAAAATTTACATGAAGATTTTCCTCTACTTTCTTGGTCACTAAATTGTAAACCCTAAAGGCCTTACTATTCAGTGAATATCCAACTAGAAACACCTCATCATACTTTCCTTCAAATTTTCCAAGCACACTCAAAGTATCAAGAATGGTCACATGACACCCAAAAGGCCTTATATAGCTAAAAACTGGTTTATGGCAAAAAATAAGCTCATAATTTGTTTTATTTTGAGGCTTGGTCACTCTAACCCTATTGAATATGTAGCAAGCAGTGCTTACTGCTTCAACCCAAAAGGTTGTGGGTAGGAGTGAGTCTGCTAGCATAGTCCTAGCTTCCTCCATCAGGGTCCTGTTCATTCTCTCAGCAACTCCATTCTGATGTGGAGTTCTAGCATTGATATATTGTTGCTTGATTCCTTTATTACCACAAAACTCAATCATGCTCCTATTCTTAAATTCTGTGCCATTGTCAGTCCTAATGATTTTAACCTTATGATTTAACTAGTTTTCTATTTGCCTAATGAACTTTTGAATTAAATCAGTGGTTTCATCTTTTGTAGACAAAAAGAATACCCAGCAAAACCTGGTGCAGTCATCAGTAATGACAAGGCAATAACTAGCATGGTTGATACTTCTAACTGATGTAGGGCCAAACAGATCCATGTGTAAGGTATGCAAAGTCTCAGTAACAATCATGTCTAATTTAGCCTTACAAGATGCTCTATGCCGTTTGCCCTTATTACAAGCTACACAGGCATGGTCATTCCTAAAAACCTTGGAAGGTAAGCCTTTAACTAAATTACCCTTCACAAGTTTGTTCATATTCTTGAAGTTAACATGACCTAACCTTTTATGCCACAATTTAGATTCATCCAAAGTGGCTTTTGCAATCAAACATGCAGAACCTTTTGCAGGGTCATGTGCTTTCATATCAAAATTGTACATGTTGTATTGTCTAGGAACTTTAAGATGGATCTAACTTTCATCAGGCATCTTAAAGTCCGAAGTTAATACAAAACATTCAGATTCAGTAAAAAGCACCTTATGCTGCTTATCACAAATTTGTGATATGGAGAAAAGGTTAAATTGCCCTAGTTCTTTTACAAAAGACACATTGTCAAACTCTAAATTGCCTACAACAATTCTTCCTTTACCTGTTATTTTCCCCTAGCTACCTCCAAAGGTAACAGAACCTCCTTTGGATTCTTGAAAATCCTTCAGGTGATCCTTGTTACCAGACATGTGCCCAGAACACCCACTATCAAATGTTCCTCTGTCTTCCATTAACCTAAGTGGATGATCCTGCACATAAAGAAAGGAGATTAGTTCTTCTCAAGGACCCAGGCCTCTGTAGGCTTGGGTCTGCCCTGTGGATCAACATATTTAAAAGTCTTGTATGAGCTTGATCCACTGTTGTTCTTGGATTGATAGGTAAGTGTATTCTTAAAAGCATCCCAAGACCAACATGCTGGGGTCTTAACGGCTGATCCCCTGTGATCCCTTACAGTACTAGATTTTGAAGTTTGTGCTGTATTTTTAGCAAAAGGACTCCTCACAGGTGAATGAGGTTTATAAAAATTGTTTCTTTGATTATATGAGTTCACCTGTGGTCTAATTACTGATTGTCTGGGTCTAAATTGATTGAACCAACCAGAATTAACATTTTGTTGCACATAATTAA
The DNA here is from genome assembly GCA_021014915.2 of Artemisia tridentata subsp. tridentata. Taxonomy (NCBI): domain Eukaryota; kingdom Viridiplantae; phylum Streptophyta; class Magnoliopsida; order Asterales; family Asteraceae; genus Artemisia; species Artemisia tridentata. Next base: position 70,090,842 of record CP139501.1, on the reverse strand, counting down.
CATTAGGCCTACCAGAATTAAAATTAGGCCTAACAGAATTAAAATTAGGCCTACCAGAATTAAAATTTGTTCTACCAGAATTAACTTGTGACCTAGAAGAATTAACCTGAGGTCTACCAGTATTTATTTGTGCTGGTCTAGAAACATACTTATTTGAATGATTAATCCTGTTATCATTATTCCAAACTGGTTTAGCATTTACATGACCAGTATTAACACTTTTCTGCTTCCTAAGTTCAGCCTCTCTTTTCATCCTTTTCTCATGAAAATCACAGTCTTTAATTAGATGACTTAGACTACCACACACAAAACACCTCTTAGGACTAAAGGTGTAGTTTTTCCTGTACTCTCTTCTCATCCTATCAGATTTTGGTGACTCTTGACTTTTGACAGACTTCCTAGGAGATTTTATGTGAGTATCACAACTAGGCTTATTTGTATCAGGTTTGGGTGTAATCATAACTGGTTCACTAGGCATGACAGACTTTGACTCAGAAACTTCTTTAGGTTCACTCTCTTATTCTGATTCAGACTTCTTAGACACATCTCTAGTGGATCCTTCACTGTCATTAGTTTGACAAGTGGAGTATTCACTAGATTTGTCATCAGAGTTGCCTGCATCAGGATATATAGGACCCTTTTTTCCATATACAAACAAAGAATCATCAAGGTCTTCCTTTTGTAGAGGAGTGTAATCTCCACTTAATGGAGGTGGCACCCCTTTAAAATCCCCAGTTTTAATGAACCTATTGTTAACTGGTCTACCATCAGAATCATCTTCTCTACATTTGAACACAGATCTGTCCATCTCTTCCTCATAGCTTAGAATTTCACTATCTGACTTAATCTCATATCCTAAGCCAATTTTACATGTAGAGCTCATTTGGGAATCAACCAGTCTAAACAGATTTTTAGAAGAACTTTTCCATGAGTCAACTATCTTTTGCAATTCATCTCTTTCTTTCACTGCTTTCATGCCTATTCTCCTATATCTTTTCAGTTTTTCATCTTTTTCATATATTGCATTAGCCTGAAAGGTGAGTTTTTCTTTTAAGGAAGCTTGTTTATTTTGATAGTTTGCTATTTGTGCTTCTAAAGTTTTTACAGCCTTAGTATAAGCAAGAATTTTTACTTCCTGGTCACCTATTTGATTTAATTGTTCATCACACATAGCTTTAACATGATTGTATGAATCAGTGCATATTTTGGAGCACAAAGATACCTCATTACTGGAACCAATAGCCATAAGTGCATGGTTTGGCTCTTCTTCATCCGGTGTGTGTTCATCCCAATTCACAGCTCCAGCTTCCAATGTCATCAAGCTTATCTGATTCTTCCCCATCTTGTCATCATCTTGAGAGTCAGAACCCTTCTTCTTTTTCTCATCAGCAGTCATCTGTTCCTTGCAATCCCTAGCAAAATGGCCATGTTTGTGACACCTGAAGCACTCAACAGTCCTCCTATTGTACCCCACTGGTGTCTTCCCATCATACCTAACGTTCCTCCCAGTCTTTTTGTAAAACTTCTTAACCCTGAGAGCAATCATGGCAATTTGCCATTTAATATCCATCTCTTCAACTTCAATATCATTGATTTGTTCCAGATCCTCACTGATGAATCCATTTTCTTCTGGTTGCTTAGCAAAAAATGAGTAAACAACTTCATCAGCAAAGCCTGCAGGAGCATCTCTCTCTCTCTCATGCTACTTGAAGAAGTTTCATAACCACCAGACTTAAAACTGCCAGACTTAACCTTGTTAGTGCTGCCCTTGCTTTGAGAAACAAAGGCAACATTGGTAGAACTTGAAGATGCTTTTGTGTTTCCTAGGATTTCCTGTTCAAAAACCCAAAGATTGTTGTACAGGTCATCAGTAGTCATGGTGTCAATTTCTTCCTTCATCCTCATGGTCAATGTCACACTTGACCATTCTTTTGGTAGTGCTCTAAGAAACTTTTGGTTTGCATCTTCTTCTGACACAGCTGCACCATGAACCTCCAATTGTGATAGAAGATGTTGAAACCTATCATAACCTTTTTGCAGTCCCTCTGAACTGGATACACTGAAAGCTTCAAATTGCTGTTTAAGAACAGGCTTCTGCATCTTCTTGGAGTTAGCATTCCCTCCAAATCTTTTCTTGATAGCCTCCAAAATTTCCTTGGCATCATCCATGCCATGAAACCTTCTCAAGTGCTCCTTGGGAAGAGCCATCAGCAATATAGTTTTGGCCTTTCTCTCTTTTTCAACAACATACTTCTCTTCAGTAGATACTGGTGGTAGCACCCTAACCACTCCATCCTTGCCAACTGAAACCCTCTTCTTAGAATTCCCATTCTGTATGACCTTCCAGACCTCGTTGTCAATATATTCCAGATAGTGCTCCATCTCCATCGCCCATATGTCATACTCTTCCTTCTTCAGGATTAGGAGTTTTATGTTTGATATGGTGGTTATGGCAGGTATGGTTTGTTGTTGTGATTTGTTGTTGGATGTGCCAACTTCTGATTTTTCTTCTTCATGGTTTGACTCATTATCACTAAGATGGTTTGAGAAATCATCACCATTCTTGACAGACATTGTGTAGGGTTTGTTTGAGCGATTTGTGTTTGTGGTTTATGTGTTTCTTCAAACTCAGAGTCTCTCTACAGGCTCTGATACCACTTGTTGGTCCAAACGTCTATGGATCCAAGTAGCCTTTGTTACTTGTTAGACAACTTGAATAAATCAAAATTGATCTAAGTAAGAAACTCTAACAACGAATTGAATGTTTATGCGGAATCTAAACAATGAACAATGAAGAACACAAGATAACTAACTTCATATATTACTAATAACTTTCACAATGTCAACTCTCGGGATTCCTAACTATTATCCCATAGGGTTCCTTTTATACACCATGGAAACCCTAGTTACAAAACGTGTAGAAGAATATATGTATCTTCTATAAAGATAACTACGTATCTTTTCCTAACTTATAGCTAACAAAAGTCTATAAATCATAAACAGACTTAACTACTAAAGTCAAACAGACTTAACTATTAATTCTGTCTACCAGACTTAACACTGAACTGGCAGACTTAACTATGACATACTATAACTAACAGCCTTAACTACGTAACCATCAGACTTAAGTCTGTTCTTGTTATTAAGTCTTCTCTTGATAATTCCCAACATAGACGTAGGAGTGGGGTTTGAGAATAGGTGAGGCTATTTAGCACGAATTTTATCTTCGTGTTCCCAGGTATACTCTGGTCCTCTCTTAGAGTTCCAGCGTACCTTTACGATAGGGATACGACTTTATTTCCGATGTTTGACCTCACGGTCAATGATTTCTACGGGTTCTTCTATGAGATTGAGATTATCGTCGAGATGAAGCTATTTCATAGGAATGATGAGAGATTCGTCGGATAGGCATTTCTTAAGATTAGAAACGTGGAAAGTATTGTGCACATTACTGAGCTCTTCCGAAAGCTCAATTTTGTACGCCACTGGGCCAATCCGTTGAATTATTTTAAATGGTACAATATATCGTGGATTAAGTTTTCCTTGTTTTTGACACGAAAGGCACCTTTCCAAGGTGATACTTTTAACATGACGCGATCTCCTATTTGGAATTCTAAAGGTTTTCGTCTTATATTGGCATAACTTCTCTGCCGATCTCTTGATGCTTGCAAGCGTTGATGAATTTGAACGATTTTCTCGGTGGTTTCATGGATTATCTCTGGTCCCGTAAGTTGTACATCTCCAACTTCGGCACAGCAGACAGGTGATTTGCACTTTCGACCATAAAGTTCTTCGAATGGAGCCGCCTTAATACTGCCGTGATAACTATTATTGTAAGAGAATTCGATCAACGGTAAGTGTCTCTCCCATCCTTTTTCCGAAATCTATCACACAAGCTCGAAGCAATCTTCGAGTGTTTGGATAGTTCTTTCACTTTGACCATCGGTCTGAGGATGATATGTCGTACTCATGTCTATCTGAGTACCCAAGGCACTTTGCATTGATTGCCAGCATCTAGACGGGAAACGAGTGTCACGATCCGATATGATAGATATTTGCACTCCATGTCGGGAAACTATTTCCTTTAGGTACAACCTTGTAAGGGTTTCCATACTATCAGTTTCTCGGATAGGGATGAAATGAGCAGATTTTGTAAGACGATCCACAATGACCCAAAATGGTGTCATGTCCATTCAATGTCTTAGGGAGTTTTGTAACGAAGTCCATAGTGATTCTTTCCCACTTCCATATGGGAATTGCTGGTTGTATCAGCAAGCCGGATGGCTTCTAACATTCAGCCTTCACTCTGGAGCATGTTAAACACTTGCCCACATATTCAACAATAATTGCCTTCATTATAGGCCACCAACAGTGTTTCTTCATATCCTGATACATCTTATCAGAACCTGGATGAATAGATTACTTGAATTTATGGGATTCATGCATAATCAAGTTTCTCAAGTTACAAAGATGTGGTAACCAACTCCAATTCTTTATACAACGAATTCCATCAGGACGCACTTCAAAAGTTTTGTCCATTTCGCGCATGTCTTCGGATTTGAGATTTTCTTCTTTGAGTGCTTCGGTTTGGGCTTGGAGGATTTGTGAAGGTAAATTAGGATGAATTTTCATAACTAATGATCTGACTCAAAGTGGTTTGATTCGTTCCTTTCGGCTCAAGGCATCTACTACAACATTAGCCTTGCCAGGGTGATAACGAATCTCACAGTCGTAGTCAGCGAGCAATTCAATCCAACATCGTTGTCTCATGTTCAACTCTTTTTTATTAAGAATATGCTGTAGGCTTTTATGATTGGTGAATACCGTACATTTTGTGCCATACAGATAGTGTCTCCATAATCTAAGAGCGAACACGACTACTCCTAATTCAAGATCGTGTGTGGTGTATTTTTTCTCATAAGTCTTGATTTGTCGAGATGCATAGGCGATAACCTTTTGTCTTTGCATCAACACAGCTCCTAAACTTTGGTGAGAAGCATCACAGTAAACAACCAAATCGTCGTTTCCTTCTAGTAATGCTAGAATTGGAGCTTCACACAACTTCTTTTTCAAGAGTTTGAAAGCTGACTCTTGGTCATTTTCCCAGATAAACTTCCCGTTTTTCTGGGTTAGTTCAGTCAAAGGCTTTGCAATCCTTGAAAAACCTTCGATAATAACCAGCGAGTCCTAAGAATTGGCGTATTTCTGTGGGTGTAGTAGGAGATGCCCAATTCTTAACTGCTTCAATTTTGGCGGGATCAACATGAATTCCTTGATTATCAATCATGTGTCCGAGAAATTGCACGACACTAATCCAAAAATCCCACTTAGAGAACTTTGCATAAAGCTTCTCTTTCTTGAGTAATTCAAGGATTAATCTTAGATGATTGGTGTGCTCTCCCTCGTTATGAGAATCGATAAGAATATCATCGATAAACACAATTACAAATTTATCAAAATATGTTTTACACACACGGTTCATGAGGTCCATGAAAACCGCAGGTGCGTTTTTCAAACCAAATAGCATCACTTAAAATTCGTAGTGTCCATATCTCATTCTGAAAGCGGTCTTAGGAATATCTTCATCCCTCACTCTCAGTTGATGATAACCAGATCGTAAGTCGATTTTCGAGTAGACTCTCGAACCTTTATGGTAAGTTTATTCAACCCCCTATAATCGATACACATCCTAAAAGTTCCGTCTTTCTTCTTAAAGAATAAAATAGGAGCTCCCCAAGGTGATGTACTCGGACGAATGAAACCTCGGTCGGCTAATTCCTAGAGTTGATCTGATAGTTCCTTCATCTCCGAAGGAGCCAATTTGTAGGGTGATCGGGCTACGGGTGCCGCTCCGGGAATCAAATCGATTTGGAATTCTACTTGACACATGGGAGGAAAGCCAGGTACATCCTTAGGGAAAACTTCTGGGAATTCCCTAACAACAGGGATATCTTCCAGTCGTTTTTCGCCTGGCTTCTTCTCCATCACTTGAACTACGAAAACATTACAACCTCGGGATATATACCTCTCGGTTTTGATACAGGAGACGAGATTTAGTAGAGTTTTACTCCGATCTCCTCGGATGATTAAAGTTTCACCATTGAAAGGAATATGGATGATTTTTTCGTCAAAAAGAATCTTAGCATGATTCTTGGACAACCAATCCATACCAATGATAACATCAAAACTACCGAGTTTAATCGGCATGATATCGATTTTGAAAGGTTGGTTTAACAAGGTTAGGGTACAACCCTGGATAACGGTGTTAGTACTAACTAGGTTTCCGTCGGCCATTTCTATATCGTAATAGGTATCTAAGGTAAGGGGTGGAATCTTATGTTTAGAAGAAAGAGATATAGATACGAAGCTTTTTGAATTCGGTCCAGGTGGTTTTATAAGCTTCCTCAATTCCCATCGGCTGGGCAAATGAGTTCCACCAGGATATAGCTTCTTCAGTAAGTGTACCGGTAGCAAACTTCACTTTGCAATCCTCAGTACAGTTACTACGAAAGAATACAGATTCGCTTCGTTCGAACCAGCGAATTAGTCCAACAACGCCTTCTGTACCTTTGAAATAGAAAGGTTGGTAGCTCATGAACTCTTTGTAGCCACTCTTCTTAGCTACAGGAACTTCTCTCGACTCAGGGTTTCTATTGGCGTTATTAGTATTAGTCGTGTTAGTAGCTCAGGATTCTAGTGCCACAGTTACACTGTCAGCAATGAGTTGCCGGATGGCATCCTGAGTCATGGCTGGAGCACCAGACGTTGACGATCTCTTGGGTGCCATTCTGTCAACATTTGACAGATAGCACGGGATAAAAAGATATCACAAGTTGGTCATAATGAAAATTATGGAAATTCCAACATAGATATTTTATTCGATACAAGTTCTAACATTAAGAACATTGTAGGAAATAATGGAAGATTTTGATACAAGTTCTAACATTTAGAACATTGTAGGATACAATGGAAGAGTTTGATACAAGTTCTAACATTTAGAACATTGTAGGATATAACGGAAGATTTTGGAAACTTAAAACTTGTAACACCCCAACCCGATAGGGATGGATATTCTAACGAGCATGGGATTCATTTCTCACCTCCTAAAGGTCTCGGTATAATCCATAAGGAATTATCTAGTTCCGCAAACATAGATTCATCAAAGGAATAGTCTGGTGGTGGTGTAGTTGGTCTAACCGGGGAAGAAGATCCTACGGATGAGGAGGGACTAAACGGTGGAAAAGATCCTACGGATGATGATAAAGATTCAACAGAATTTTCAGTGTCTCTAGGTAATGTCACTTGCTTAATTTCTTGGTTATAAATTGCAACCATGAGACCTAGGTATAAAGGCTCGGATAACCGGGTGGTGTAAAATTGTCACACCCCCAAATTTCATGACTTGCAGCGGAATAAGTCATTCAGGGGTACGACTGGTTATAGCACCAAAGTTGTAGTTATATTGAACGACCTAAAGTGTCGTTTAGAAAATACATCGTTTGATCATTTAAAAACATTCAGAGTTATAAAGCTAGGTCCCAAAAGGTGAAACAAGTTTTCAGAAAACAAGTTCATACAATTCAAACGATAGATAAGTGCATAAAATATAAAGTGAGACGCGTCGACTCCGCGACTCCATGATGTCCATATGCAAGCCAACATGCGATACCTTAATTACCTGAAAATACATTGCTAAAAATGGTCAACAAAAATGTTGGTGAGATCATAGGTTTATGTAAATGAATGATTGTACGGAAACCACAAGTATAAAGTGTATGACAAATCCATGCCACATAAAAATGATACATTAGCTCTAAGCTCATGACCCCGAAGCTAGACTGAATGAAATGCCCCAACCGAGTGTTTGCCAATCACTCTAATATGACAGAAATGAAATGCGTTCGTTTGACCAGTTGGTGCTACCAACCCGAACGGAGGAGTCACCCTCAATAGATCTATCCACTCACTCTCGCTTACTAATAATTAACGGTTCATGATAATATAAGGGGGCTTTAATCTGGAAAATGATGTAACTTATGCAATGTAATGAGTTTGTATACTTTGGTCCGCATATAAAAATGGTGCAATGTATTCTCCTCCGAGAGTTTAGAAATCAATAAAAAATTTAAAACGGGGCTATGAAAACTCACCTGATATGATATAGCAACAATGATCACAATGGATATGATGAGATGAGGCTCGGTTCCTAACCGCGACCTATCATGAATGATATGATCTAAGGTAAGCAAATGAAATGATGTTACTCATGCAAACACGTATGTTATCGATACCACTCGAAAGTTTTGAAAACAATGTTTATCATCGAAAATACATTTTGACGTCTTGTTAAGTTATAAACCACATTTCGCGTAAATACGTTAAAACTACACTCCATGATCCTTTTTCGGTGTTCTATTGGCAAATATAATGTTTTCGTCACAAAACAATACTTTTCATAACTTGTGAAAATATGTCCAAAACGGCCTCGCAAAACTAGTCGCGAATTAGTGCACGTTAAGTGTTTGTGAATGAATTTGAAGTCCTTGAAAATAAAACATTGTTACAAGTTTTTCGTGTCGTGTTATTGGACTTTTGATCATACGCGTCTTGAATAGATAGAAAACCGGCTATCAATGTGATGACTTGTAAAAATGTTAACTTATATACTTAGAAAATACTTTCTATTAGGGCTGTCAAAATAGAATAGAGTTCGTCGGCTTTGAACGTGTATATCTCGGTCGTTATAAGTTCGTTTTCTACGTTCTTTATATCCACGGATTCCTCATAACATGAACTAACATAATCTCAGTAGTTCGGCTCTCCTAGATCACGTCTAACACCTCGTTTGGTCCTTTAAAGTTCGGCTAACAGCACGCTTATTTTCAGAAAATTAGTTTTCGTCGCCTAACTTCGAAAAATCATATCTCCTTCGTTATAAGTCGGTTTTTAGTGATTCTTGCGGCCACGGTTTCGTTTTTGAAAGAAATTTCTGAATATGAAGGCCAAAATATACCAAAAATTACTGAGTTTTCCTGTTTACACGATTTTGGACAGTAGGTATATATATGTTTTAAAAAACTCATTTCTATGGTTCTAATCTTGATCATACCACCTCAAATCAACTCCACAAGTTAGCAAATCCTACCATACACCTTCTTAGGGTGTCATAGGGCCCTAAACATCACCAATCTTGGTGGATCTCATGTGATTATTAGTGAAACTTATAGATCTAGTGTTTGTGATAGTTTATAAACAAAATGGTATAAAAACATAAGTAACTTGCAAAAGTAACTAGTATAACCTTGAAAATACATGATCATATGAAGTAAATGAAAGTATGAAAAGATCAAAATGATGTTCTTGAAGTTTACTTACAATCTTGGAGTGATTTGATGAGAAAAGGTGCAATAACTTAGGGTTTTGATCACAAAACCTTAACTAGGATATCAAATGGAGTAAGATTAATGCTTGAACTTCACAAAATGATGGATTTCTCCTCTTTTTCTTGGTTGTGCCATGGGTATGGAGTGGAGAGGAAGAGAGTATTGATCTTTGTTTTGCTAGTGAAGTTGTGTAGGAAACATGTTATGTAAATTATATCAAAAGACATAGAAACACAAGCATTAAATGGGGTCTTGTCTAACATAAAAGATGATGGTTTAGGGTGGCTAGGGGGGGCACATGGAGAAAAAATGGGGAAAGGATGGGTAATTAAAGATCTTGTCTAGTTATTGCAAGAGTTAGTGTAGTTTGTGTGTACATTGGGTGTTACCGGGTATCGAGTTAACTAGAAATAAATCACGACGATGAAAAATAAAATATGACGAAGTCGTAAAATGTGTAAAATCATATTCCTTGCAAGAATCGGGTGTTAGAATGATAATCGGATTGAAATTTCGTAAACCGACGGAGTTATAAGCTCCTAATGGAAAATGTAACAATTGATTTAAAAACACCAGGTAAAGTAATAATATAATCTCTATATCACTATAATTAGCTTGAAAATGTATTAGGATCATTGTCTGGAGTATTTGGGTTTGTTGTTGATATAAATGACTGAGTGGTAACGTTAATTAAACAATTAAGCATACGTTAATGAAAATCACACAGACACATGCATGAACTGATATGGTACTGATATTACTGATGATATGCAGACTGCCCTAGTCTGTATGATGTGTCCTTACTGATGATGCATGAATACGCAGCTAAACCTAATTGGTTACGCGCATTTGAATACTCGTAAACCTAGTTTCAAAAATGATGAATAGTGATTTCCCTCCGGGAATGAATAGTGTCATGTGAATAGTAAATTTTTTGACGACTTCTCAAAGTCTCAAACTGGCTTCAAAAATGATGAATATTGATTGGTGAATAGTGATTTATGAATAGTAACTCATGAATAGTAAATTTTCGGGGTTTGGAAAAATGACCTGAAATTACGAGTTGTGACAGTCGACCACCCTAAAAGGAATTCAGTCCCTGAATTCAGCTGATGTTGTTCTCTGGAGTGGTCTCGGTGAAAAGATGAGGGTATTTGAGTCGCATCTGGTCTTCCCGTTCCCAAGTAAACTCAGGACCTCTGCGAGAATTCCAGCGAACTTTGACGATCGGAATTCGACTTTGTTTCAACTGTTTGACCTCTCGGTCCATGATTTCTGCTGGTTCTTCCACAAAGTTAAGCTTATCATCGATCTGAATTTCTTCCAATAGGATTACGAGCGTTTCGTCTGAAAGACATTTCTTGAGATTTGAGACATGAAACGTGCTATGTACATTGTTGAGCTCTGACGGAAGCTCCAGCCTGTATGCTACCGGACCAACCTTTTCCAGAATCTCGAATGGTCCTATGTATCTCGGGTTCAACTTACCGCGCTTCCCGAATCGTATCACGCCCTTCCAAGGCGAGACCTTCAACATGACTTTGTCTCCAACTTGAAATTCTAATGGTTTACGTCGAACATCGGCGTAACTTTTCTGTCGACTTCTGGCTGTTTGGAGTCTTTCTCGAATCTGAATTATCTTTTCGGTTGTCTCTCTGACCAACTCTGGACCTGTTAGCTGTACATCACCAACTTCAGCCCAACAAACTGGGGACCTGCACTTACGACCGTAGAGCGCCTCGAATGGGGCAGCTTTTATGCTCGTATGATAACTGTTATTGTAAGAGAACTCGATCAATGGCAAATGGTTAGCCTAACCATTTCCAAAGTCAATGACACATGCCCTGAGCATGTCTTCCAATGTCTGAATCGTTCTCTCGCTCTGACCATCGGTCTGAGGGTGATAGGCGGTACTCATATCTAACTTCGATCCAAATGAGTCTTGCAATGATTCCCAAAAAATTGAAGTAAAGCGACTATCTTTGTCGAAAATGATGGAAATTGGTGCACCGTGCCTTGAGACAATTTCCTTGACGTAAAGTCTGGCGAGCTGATCCATAGTGTAAGTCTCTTTGATTGGAATGAAATGAGCTGACTTGGTGAGACGATCAACTATTACCCAAATAGCATCGAAAACTCCTGATGTTTTGGGAATTTTAGTGACAAAATCCATTGTAATGCGTTCCCACTTCCACTGGGGAATCTTTGGTTGCTGAAGTAATTATGATGGTTTCTAGTACTCGGCTTTCACTTTAGCTCAAGTAAGGCATTTACTGACATACGTAGCTATCTCTGCTTTCATATTGGGCCACCAATAAAGCTTCTTGAGATCCTGATACATCTTATCAGAACCTGGATGAATAGAGTACTTCGACTTATGTGATTCGTGCATGATCAACTCTCGTATTCAACTATAGAGAGGTATCCAACTTCTATCCTTGAAGCATAACGTTCCATCTGATCTCCTTACTAAACCGTTTACGTTATCTTGCATTCCTTTGAGTGTTTCACTTGGTAGGTTTTCTTCCTTGAGCGCTTCTACCTGAGCCTCTAGGATCTTTGATGGTAGTGGTGAAATAATTGTCATTCCCAACGATCTGACTCTCAAAGGCTTCAGTCTCTCTTTCCGACTGAGTGCATCTGCCACAACGTTGGCTTTTCCTGGGTGATATCTGATTTCACAGTCGTAATCACTAAGTAGTTCCAACCAACGACGTTGCCTCATGTTAAGTTCCTTCTGATCAAGTATGTACTGTAAGCTTTTGTGGTCTGTAAATACTACGCACTTTGTTCCATAAAGATAATGCCTCCAAATCTTGAGTGCGAAAACCACGGCACCCAACTCTAAGTCGTGAGTAGTGTAGTTCTTCTCATGCTTCTTAAGCTGACGAGATGCATAAGCTATCATCTTCTCGTTTTGCATTAACACTGCCCCAAGTCCTTTGTGTGAAGCATCGTGATATACCACGAAGTTTTCAATCCCTTTTGGCAATGACAAAATTGGCGTGCTACAAAGTTTATTTTTCAACAACCGAAAAGCGGTCTCTTGCTTTTCTCCCCAATCGTACTTCTGGTTCTTTTGTGTCAACTTGGTCAGTGGCTTAGCTATTTTGGAAAACCCTTCAATGAACCTTCTGTAATATCCGACAAGTCCTAAGAATTGACGAATTTCTGTGGGAGTTTTTGGCGCTGCCCAATCTTTAACTGCCTCAATCTTTGCTGGATCAACCTGTAGTCCTTGACTATCAATGACGTGACCAAGAAATTGTACTCTTCTGATCCAAAAATCACACTTTGAAAATTTGGCATACAGTTTCTCTTTCTTCAGCAGTTCTAAGAATGTTCTGAGGTGTTCTCGGTGCTCTTCTTCACTCCTTGAGTAGATCAAGATATCTTCAATGAATACGATCACAAACTTGTCTAGGTATGGCTTGCACACCCTGTTCATGAGATCCATGAACACAGCTGGTGCGTTGGTTAATCCGAACGGCATTACCTGAAATTCATAATGACCATAGCGTGTTCTGAATGCTGTCTTCGGGATATCCTCCTCCCGAACCTTCAGCTGATGGTAACCCGATCTCAATTCGATCTTGGAGTAATAACTGGAACCTTGCAACTGATCAAATAAATCGTCGATCCTGGGAAGTGGATAAAGATTCTTCACCGTTAATTTGTTTAGTTCCCGATAATCAATGCACATTCTGAAAGATCCATCTTTCTTCTTTACAAACAAAACTGGTGCTCCCCAAGGCGATGAACTCGGCCTAATGAATCCTTTATCCAAGAGCTCCTGCAATTGGTTCGACAACTCTTGCATTTCTGAAGGTGCAAGTCGATAAGGTGCTCGCGCAATCGGTGCGGCTCCCGGTACTAATTCAATCTGAAATTCGACTTGGCGAGTAGGTGGCAGTCCTGGTAAGTCTTCTGGAAAAACTTCTGGAAAATCTTTAACTGTTGGTACATCCTCAAGTCGCTTCTCTTCCGACTTCTTTTCTGTGATATGAGCCAAGAATGCATAACAACCCTTCTTTATGTATTTCTCTGTTTTAATGCACGAGATGATGCTGAGTCTAGTCCAACTGCGTTCTCCACGAACGACAAATGTTTCGCCATCATAAGGAAGATGAACAACTTTTTCATCACAGATGATTCTGGCATGATGTTGGGATAACCAATCCATACCGATAACAATGTCGAAACTTCCAAGTTCTACTAGCATGAGGTCTATATTGAATGGGTGATTGAGAAAATTAAGAGTGCAACCACGAATAATCGTGTCGGTGCCAACTAAACTACCGTTAGCTAGTTCAATGTGATATGGAGTGTCTAATGTGGTTGGTTCAATGTTGAGTATTGGTGCAAATGCAGTAGAAACGAAACTTCTATCGGCTCCTGAATCAAATAGCATGGATGCATAACGATTATTAATGAGGAACATACCCGTAACGAAACTCGGGTCCTCCCTGACATCTTCTCCTCCAAGGAAATAAGCTCTTCCCCTAGCTGTTCCACCTTGGTTATTGTTTCCCTGATTCTTTCCTTTCGGACATTCCTTCTTGAAGTGTCCAACTTCCCCACATCCAAAGCATGTTACTGGGGGCTTCTGATTATCAACCACAATCGGAGCTTTGCAATCCCTAGTCGAATGACCAACCTTTTTACAGTTTCCACACGGATTCGGACAATTTCCAGGATTATGATGGGTTTGGCATTTGTTGCACTTAGGTAAAGTACCACTGTAACCTCTTTTCTCAGTTTGACCTGCAACATAATCCTTTGCAGTTTCCTGTCTCTTGGGTGGTGGTTGAGCAACATTGCTACTCTGGTTGTTGTCCCGATTTCTCTTGTTGTTGTTGTTATTGGAATTGTTTCGGTTGCTATTATAGTTGTTGTTTCGGTAGTTGTTGTTGGAGTTACGGTTGTTGTAGTTACGGTTACTGTTGGTGTTGTTGTTGTCTGAAGCAGTTCCTTTCTTCACTATCTGAGCCATGAGTTTCTGAGACATTCTGATTGCCTCATCTAATGTTTGTGGGTCAAAAGAAATCACATCACCATGGATGTTGTGAGGTAATCCTCCAATGAAATTCTCCAATAGCTTCTCGGTATCCGGAACCATTGTCGGACATAATGCTGCCAATTCCTGAAATCTCCTGATGTATGCCTCAATATCATTACCTGCTCTCACTAGCTCATAAAACTCTGTTTCCATCTTTTTCACTTCTATTCGTGGGCAAAACTTCTTTGTCAGCAACTTCTTGAATTCATCCCATGTAAGCTTGTGAGCATTCTCCATTCATATGGGCTTTGCATCACGAATTCCACCATGACATAGCTTCCCCAACGAGTGTACTAGTAGCAAACTTAACATTGCTGTCTTCCGGACAGTTGCATAGAAGGAATACTAATTCTGTCTTTTCAAACCATCGAATCATGGCAGTGGCTCCTTCAGTGCCTTTGAATTTTTCTGGATCACCACTCTTGAAATCTTTGTACGTACATTTACGGCCATTTGTTCCATTAGTATCTGTTCCTGCGGCTTTCGCGGTTTTTGCCCACGAAGCGGTTTCAGCAGCAGCTACAGCTACGGCAGCTCTTTCAGTTACCAATGCTACCTCAATACTGTCGGCAACAAGTCTCTTGATCTGGGCGGGTGTCATAGCAGGAGTAGCTCTTTTGGGTGGCATATTTCTTCACAATCACAAAAGAATACAACAATGAGAACTCACAATGGAAATGATCATCATACACAATATACACAACCACAACATGTATATACATCCACAATACGTATAAATACAACCACAGCATGTATAAATACAATGAAACCACAACGAAACATCATAAGTATAATCACAGTGCACATGAATATAATACATGAAAATTTCGGTTACGCAGACCGATATCATAAAATAGCACAACGAAAATCCTGCATAGTAGAGTCACACATGATATATTTGTTTGTACTACAAGCAAAAGACAACAAGTACTAACTATGTCCCACACCCCGGGACTAGGATAATAATGTACAAGCTATATGATAACAATCTAACACTAGGTACCTCCTCCGGGTGCTCCATCTAACCTGCGGAAAATCCTCTGAATATCTCTAGACATCGCAACAACGATCTCCTCTAGGTGCTGAACTCGAATCTGAAGGTCAGTCTCTCTAGTCTCTGATGCAGACAACCTAGCCGGAACTGAAGATAACTCATCGACCAGGCCGTGATGCTCATCCTGGAACCTCTGTGCTCTGTCAACTAACCCCGGCACCTCCTGCCTAAGCTGTGCGATATGCTCTGAACTCTCCAACTGACGAGCCTCTAAACCCTGGTGTGAAACATCAATGGCAACTCTGCCCTGGATCAATCCCTCGACCTCCTCCTCAATGGCCTCAATACGGCTCACTGGAGTCTCGTCTAGGTGAGATAATGCCCTCTCAATCTCTGCCTGAAGCTGATCTAGTCGTGAGTCAAATGTAGCAGCAGTAATCAATCTGTCAGCAGCAGCCCTCGAGCTCTCACCAACCTTGAATCTGCTGGGTGGTGCTGTCTCTGTGGTATCTGAAGTATCTGGAGATGAGATATCAAGACGAGCCCGCTTCTTGAGCGGTAGGTCTGACGTAGGAGTAGGATCTCTGATGTGAGCTGGTGCTGATGGCATCTGTGGTGCTGATAAGGATGACAATGGTGGAGACAGTGATGATAAGGATGGTAAGGGTGATAATGGTGGTGGTGTACTGAATGTTACACTCCTCCTCGCTGTCAAGCGGCGACGGAGTGGATGAGATGAAGTAAGTGATGATGGTGGTGGTAGGGGTACAAATGCAGCTGGTGACCTGACTGTGAGACGATGAACCTGCTTAGCAACAGTGCGCTTCATGCATGGCCCACCTGGATATGTACGGTAAACTCGACCATATGGTATCTGCTGCCCCGGCTGAATGACCGGAACAATTCTGGGACCACAACGGATCACAGGTGAAACTGGTGGTGTAGGCCCGACTTCCCCCTCCTCAAAGGGTTCTGTCTCGGCCTCTGACATAACTGGTGAAGACTGTGGAGTAGGCTCCACTAATGATAAAATGATAGTGGGTAGTGATGGTGATGAAACTGACTCTAGTATGATAGAGGGTAGTGAGGAAGTATCGTCCACTGACTCAGAGTCAGACGAGATAACAATAGGGTGTGAATCCGAAGACATCACTGAAACAATAGATGTGAAATAAAAGTAAATAAAAATCTACACAATATGAGTTATGATGAAATGATATATGTATGAAATCGCAATCACTACATGTGATATAATGAATATGCACTTATGCTACAATGATGAGATGCTATGATGGTGCAGCTATAGTCTAGGGTATAATGAATAACCTAGTTCGCTATAACCTTTGCTCTGATACCATTCTGTCACACCCCCAAATTTCGTGACTTGCAGCGGAATAAGTCATTCAGGGGCATGACTGGTCATAGCACCAAAGTTGTAGTTATATTGAACGACCTAAAGTGTCGTTTATAAAATACATCGTTTGATTATTTAAAAACATTCAGAGTTATAAAGCTAGGTCCCAAAAGGTGAAACAAGTTTTCAGAAAACAAGTTCATACAATTCAAACGATGAATAAGTGCATAAAATATAAAGTGAGACGCGTCGACTCCGCGACTCCATGATTTCCATATGCAAGCCAACATGCGATACCTTAATTACCTGAAAATACATTGCTAAAAATGGTCAACAAAAATGTTGGTGAGATCATAGGTTTATGTAAATGAATGATTGTACGGAAACCACAAGTATAAAGTGTATGACAAATCCATGCCACATAAAAATGATACATTAGCTCTAAGCTCATGACCCCGAAGCTAGACTGAATGAAATGCCCCAACCGAGTGTTTGCCAATCACTCTAATATGATAGAAATGAAATGCGTTCGTTTGACCAGTTGGTGCTACCAACCCGAACGGAGGAGTCACCCTCAATAGATCTATCCACTCACTCTCGCTTACTAACAATTAACGGTTCATGATAATATAAGGGGGCTTTAATCTGGGCAATGATGTAACTTAAGCAATGTAATGAGTTTGCATACTTTGGTCCGCATATAAAAATGGTGCAATGTATTCTCCCCCGAGAGTTTAGAAATCAATAAACAATTTAAAACGGGGCTATGAAAACTCACCTGATATGATATAGCAACAATGATCACAATGGATATGATGAGATGAGGTTCGGTTCCTAACCGCGACCTATCATGAATGATATGATCTAAGGTAAGCAAATGAAATGATGTTACTCATGCAAACACGTATGTTATCGATACCAATCGAAAGTTTTGAAAACAATGTTTATCGTCGAAAATACATTTTGACGTCTTGTTAAGTTATAAACCACATTTCGCGTAAATATGTTAAAACTACACTCCATGATCCTTGTTCGGTGTTCTATTGGCAAATATAATGTTTTCGTCACAAAACAATACTTTTCATAACTTGTGAAAATATGTCCAAAACGGCCTCGCAAAACTAGTCGCGAATTAGTGCACGTTAAGTGTTTGTGAATGAATTTGACGTCCTTGAAAATAAAACATTGTTACAAGTTTTTCGTGTCGTGTTATTGGACTTTTGATCATACGCGTCTTGAATAGATAGAAAACCGGCTATCAATGTGATGATTTGTAAAAATGTTAACTTATATACTTAGAAAATACTTTCTATTAGGGCTGTCAAAATAGAATAGAGTTCGTCGGCTTTGAACGTGTATATCTCGGTCGTTATAAGTTCGTTTTCTACGTTCTTTATATCCATGGATTCGTCATAACATGAACTAACATAATCTCAGTAGTTCGGCTCTCCTAGATCACATCTAACGCCTCGTTTGGTCCTTTAAAGTTCGGCTAACAGCACGCTTATTTTCAGAAAATTAGTTTTCGTCGCCTAACTTCGAAAAATCATATCTCCTTCGTTATAGGTCGGTTTTTAGTGATTCTTGCGGCCACGGTTTTGTTTTTGAAAGAACTTTCTGAATATGAAGGCCAAAATATACCAAAAATTACTGAGTTTTCCAGTTTACACGATTTTGGACAGTAGGTATATATATGTTTTAAAAAACTCATTTCTATGGTTCTAATCTTGATCATACCACCTCAAATCAACTCCACAAGTTCGCAAATCCTACCATACACCTTCTTAGGGTGTCATGGGGTCCTAAACATCACCAATCTTGGTGGATCTCATGTGATTATTAGTGAAACTTATAGATCTAGTGTTTGTGATAGTTTATAAACAAAATGGTATCAAAACATAAGTAACTTGCAAAAGTAATTAGTATAACCTTGAAAATACATGATCATATGAAGTAAATGAAAGTATGAAAAGATCAAAATGATGTTCTTGAAGTTTACTTACAATCTTGGAGTGATTTGATGAGAAAAGGTGCAATAACTTAGGGTTTTGATCACAAAACCTTAACTAGGATAGCAAATGGAGTAAGATTAATGCTTGAACTTCACAAAATGATGGATTTCTCCTCTTGTTCTTGGTTGTGCCGTGGGTATGGAGTGGAGAGGAAGAGAGTTTTGATCTTTGTTTTGCTAGTGAAGTTGTGTAGGAAACATGTTATGTAAATTAAATCAAAAGACATAGAAACACAAGCATTAAATGGGGTCTTGTCTAACATAAAAGACGATGGTTTAGGGTGGTTAGGCGGGCGGGGCGGGGGGGGGGGGGGGGTGGCAGCTCATGGAGAAAAAATGGGGAAAGGATGGGTAATTAAAGATCTTGTCTAGTTATTGCAAGAGTTAGTGTAGTTTGTGTGTACATTGGGTGTTACCGGGTATCGAGTTAACTAGAAATAAATCGTGACGATGAAAAATAAAATATGACATAGTCGTAAAATGTGTAAAATCATATTCCTTGCAAGAATCGGGTGTTAGAATGATAATCGGATTGAAATTTCGTAAACCGACGGAGTTATAAGCTCCTAATGGAAAATGTAACAATTGATTTAAAAACACGAGGTAAAGTAATAATATAATCTCTATATCACTATAATTAGCTTGAAAATGTATTAGGATCATTGTCTGGAGTATTTGGGTTTGCTGTTGATATAAATGACTGAGTGGTAACGTTAATTAAACAATTAAGCATACGTTAATGAAAATCACACAGACACATGCATGAACTGATATGATACTGATATTACTGATGATATGCAGACTGCCCTAGTCTGTATGATGTGTCCTTACTAATGATGCATGAATAAGCAGCTAAACCTAACTGGTTACGCGCATTTGAATACTCGTAAACCTAGTTTACGACATGATGAATGATGCCCATGAATAGTGATTTCCCTCCGGGAATGAATAGTGTCATTTAAATAGTAAAATTTTTGACGACTTCTCAAAGTCTCAAACTGGCTTCAAAAATGATGAATAGTGATCGGTGAATAGTGATTTATGAATAGTAACTCATGAATAGTAAATTGTCGGGGTTTGGAAAATGACCTGAAATTACGAGTTGTGACAAAAATCCATAGAATTTCCTGTGTTTATAGTATATAAGAAATCTTAATATGGGATAGACAACTTATGAAACTAGGTATGGAAAAACTAGTACTTCATTAGGTCATAAACGACTTGCCCATTTATCTTACAAGGTGAAAATTTGACAAGTACCATTATTTATGTTACACATCTCGTAACTAGGTTTGGTACAAAAGTTGTAATTACTTAAGGATTCTAGGCAAGTAAGTCTGGTAGTCTGCTAGTCTGGGGTTGTTCATTTGTTATTCTTAAGTTCATGGATTGCGTCTAGAAGACTCCTTATATCTGATCGATGACTAACTTGGATGTCCTCAATGATCATTTCAAGAGTAGAAATCCTAACACGAGCTAAAACAACTTCATCAGCATGTCCTTCTTTTTTCTTTTGTAAGTCTGTAATCTGGGTACGAGCTTCTTCTAGTTCTATTTCTAACCTATCAAAATTCTCCTTGGATGATGACTCGACCTTTTCCAAAATCATAAATCTTATCTTCTACTTCCTCAATACGCTCTAGAGATAGCTTATCTAGGTGTTTCAAAATGTCTTCTGTTTGTTCCTCATGCCTTTCTAAAGGTTTCTTATAAGAACTATTTCCGGTCTCGAATACGAGAGGAGTGGAAGGTGATAGAAAACGAATTTTCTTATGAGGTGGGGAAACTACTTCTGGAACATAGAAATCTCGGGGATCAAAGAGTGGTGACGGGGGAAACTATTTCGCTGGTATATGGTTGCATATAAGGGTACGGTTCAATAGCTAGTGAAGCTAAAAGATTCTGAGTTAATTCTACGAAGAATTAGAATCAGAATTAGGGGAATAGCTTAGTAAATCCGAGACAGAGTCGGAACTATATGATGTAGAATATGAATTCTCATCATCGATATCATACAATATGATAGGGTGAGTGGAAGACATGACTGTAATAACCCGGGAGAAATTAGTATAAGTACATACATACTTATTATAATAATAACCTATCTTATTATTCTATATTTACTATTCGGGGAACGCAGTGGCACAGAGGACTTTTTAAGAAAAGTAGTTATAGTTGATGAAGCGAAAAGTGTACCGCTTTTAGGGGTCATTTAAGCCCTAAATCGTATTTATTTGATCAAATATTGCCCTAAATCGTTCCTTTTGTCATTTTAGGTACTTTGGAGAAGAAATCTGGAAAAGGAAGCATTTTGGACGTTTTTGGAGCATAAAAGTGAAGAAAACGACAAAGTCTCAAAAATCTGCTGGAAAGTACCTGTGACGGCGTCAAGACCCAATGTGACGCCGTCAACCCTTGATAAGCCAGAGAGGATTTTGGAAGATTAAAGGGGGACGGCGTCAAGAAGGCCATCAAGAAACCCTAACCGCGGCGAGGTGACGGCGTCACGACCCAAAGGCTGACGCCGTCAGATCTGTTTTCCTATATATACATTCATAATTTTTAGTCATTAGTGTGCAACTTTGTGAGGAGAAACCCTAAGACGATTTTTCTGCCACTTTTAAGGGTTTTATACCCTTGGATCTCCCATGTTCAATTGAAGATAAGTAATCAATTAATCATTCAATATGTCTATGTGTTGTTTGATTATATCTTGTTCTTGTCTTTTATTTAACATGCTAGGCTAGATTTATCTTGTGTTTGCTTAGATCTAATGAAACCTAACTATTGATTATTGGTTGTTGGTGTGTTATTAATTGTATTGGATGATTGTTTATCGATGTTAGGCTTAAGAAAACTGGCTAACCTCCTATACGGTAACTTGCTTGAACGTCTTAAGAAACATGAACCAATGCGTACTAAGGTTATTATGGTTGTATTTAATGCATGAGCGAATTCTAGTGATCCCATGTTAGGAGCTTCTTAGCCGGCTCGACATAGGAGTGAAGTAGGAGCTTGTAGAGTTGGGGAAGTACGTACGCCACCCCACGATTGGTATTAAGTAATACACCCGTCATCCACGCAATTAATACACACTAATCAACCGGTAAAAGATAGTTAGGGAGTAAGGAAATCTAAGTAAACACATTTCTCTCCATATAAGTTCCACAACCTTTTTATTTTCAGTTATTTTATTTTATTTGCAATTGTAGTTATTTGGGTTAGTTGACTAGCAACTAATTCCGCCCACTCCTTCGAACCCGAGATTTTACTTGCTTTCATAAAAAATATAAAAAATACAAAAAGAATTTTCCCTCACCCTTAGACCTACTAGAGCAGTTTTTCAATCCTAACGACACTATTCCCCTAGAGAACGATCAATCCCCCGGTACTTGCCACTACACTATACTACATCGGTCAGGTACACTGCCTGGTGGGGATTGAAAACCTCTTGAGATCCCTCGAGAGGTAAAACCTGTTGTAAGGTCGCAAAACCACGCATCAAGTTTTTGGCGCCGCTGCCGGGGAATAGTTATTGTTTAGGTTGAATTTTTATTTTATTAGGTCTACTCACTAGATTCCTTTCTAGTGAGATTTTTATTTTATTTTTCTAGGTTTTCTTTAGTCTATCTATTTTCTTCGTGTTTTTGTTCGTATAAGATTTTCATTGACTATTCAGTTTGCCATTATGGAAAACGCGAATCCACCCCTTACACCTGGCGAAGTGGCTTTGTTGCGTAGCCAAATTGAGGATGAGATTAGTGAGCTCAGATGAGCTCAATAGAATGATTGATATAGAGCTTGATCATGCCTTTAACAACCAAGAAACCGCCATATACTCAGATAATTACTTAGTACGAAATAATCTTACGGTTGAGGAGTTGACTGAGAAACTTGATGAAGTGAAGGTAGATCCTAGGTTGGATGATTATTTCAATAAATACCCCACTAAGGAGGAGATTGCTTACTATAACAACCTAGTTGATAACCCTCGACCACCTTTTGTTAGAATTGACCCAAAGATTAAGAGGGGTGATCCCGGGAATGTGAAGATACCATGTATGATTGGGTACCAATACGTTGAGCATGCTTACATTGATTGTGAATCCCCAACAAACGTGATGTCCTCAGGCCTTTATAGCCACATCATAAACACACCACTTGAGCCTAGGAAAGACCCCAAGTGCCCCGGCGGAGTTTGCAACTTCGTTGGAAGGATTAAGGACATGCATATCCTTGTTGGGAATTTTACCTTTGCCACCGACTTCATGATCTTAGAAGATTTGGCAAGTGTTGTTGACTGCCGCCTATCTCACGTGGTGTTAGGTAAGCCGTTTATTGAAGCATCCAATTTAAAGTATGATCGTTTAAGAGGCACGGTTCAGTTTTCTAATCACATAGATAGGATCACATATAGGATGCCTTATCGGGTAAATGAATTTCGTTTTGTGCCTCGATTTGACAAGGACAACATTGGTGCGATTGAGGACATCAATGATGAGGATAAAGAGAAAGGCATGGACTATGTTTGGAATAAGAGAAGCCTTTATTATAAAGATTGCTTGAACCTAGGACCTAAATACAAAGTTGATATGGAGGTTGTTAGGATGATTAGAGGGGCAATTGAGAAGCAAAACGGAAAAACGTAGAACCCGTGACTTTGAGTCTAGCTACAAAACTCGTTAATAAAGAAAAGCGCTTCTTGGGAGGCAACCCAAGCTTTATTTGCTTTGTGTGTTTATTTATTTGTTTGTTTGATTTTATTTGCTTCCGTATGTGTGTTTAATTTTTTATTATTATTGATTCATGTTCGAAAATAAATTGTGAAAATGCTTTATCTTGTTTTTAACTTCGTCTTAACTACATATAAAGGTATTTTGCAAAAGTTAAGTGTAAGGGAAATCCAAATCGGTTTATTAGAACAAATGAACATGAATCGTAACAATAATAAATTAACATGCATATTAGTAATTGTTTGAGTCAAATGCTTGTATCGAGTCATAATGATATTTTGCAGGAATTCCAGGAAGTAAGTTAAAGGTTTTTCCAGAAATTTTCCAAAAACTTAACATGAGAATTCTGTCAGATCATTTCTGAAGGTGTCAAGCCTTACAACCTGACGGCGTCAGATTTTAATTTTCTGAAATTTTTGAAAGTTTTGTTTTTCTACCGGAATCATAAAATGCTTTATTAAATCTCTAACTTATAAACTCCAGGAATCTGCAAAATAATCATTCCACAAGCATTATATCCTTACACAGATTTATCCCGCCGATGTTATGCAGGTTTTCTTGTTTGTTTTCTCAGGTTTAACAGGTTATTTTGGACAAGGAGATGTATGTGGAATCAAGCTTTTGGCGCTGCTTTTATCTTGAAGCTTCAACATTACCTTGGAAGAAGATCTAACCATGTTACCCCTTTATCCGCCAAGCGAATCAGGGAAGTATTTGATTTCATTCTTTTACCATATTTACTTTTACATCTTGTTATTTGAACATTGGGGACAATGTTCATCTTAAGTGTAAGGGGGGGGGGGTAAAGTACGATACCTTAGAGAATGCTATTACGCTTGATTTTTGTTTGTTTAATGGTAGATGTGTAATAAAACTGAGAGAAATACCTGTTAAGGCAATTTTAGTGCCAAATTTAAATTTTTTTACAACATTTAGGAGTGAAACTTTGGTCTTAATGAGCGTCTCACGGATAGGAGTTATATGACTAGCACAAAACCGTACCACTAAAAAATTTTTCCACCCCCAAATATGTGAGGTTCGCCCCTAGAATTGGTAGGAAAAGCATTTATGCTATGATGTGTGTACCGGTAGCACTTAGATTTTAGAACTTGCGTTAGGACCATTCCGAGGCCACAAGTGAGACTACATTCGTGTAGTTAGATTTACTACATGATAAGAGGCATTAGGATTAACCCATTGTTTTACACTTGTGTTTTTGTTAAAATTACATTGGCTACATTTGTAATACCTGAAATTCAGATAACATGTAAAAAGACCAAAATGCCCTCACGACTTCTAAAATTTAATTAAAAGCTATATTAAGCTAAATCAATCCGAATTATATTAAATAAATTACATATAAGCTAAAATAAATTAAGACAAGTCATGTTATAATTTAGCATGTCCAAAATAAGTATCATAATACCATAAAATATTCTATAAACCGATTATACAATTGTATTATGTAATTTTGGTATATCTAAATATATTTAAAAGAGAGGATAAATCACAACAATTGAGGATATGATCAACTAAATTAAAAATTGATTTTGTTAACTATTTTGCACCAAGAATTAAGCAGGCCCTCCCATAGAACCGGTATAGTTCATTCTATATAATTATATCTCTTATACTTTCCTATTTTCATATACCGAACATCACAAAAACCACCAAATAATTCATCTCTTGTTCCTGCGATTTTCTGGAGCCCTAAGATTATTTTTCCTGTGTTCTTTACCATTCAAGGAAGCCAAGAAAAATAGCCACTCGATTTATAAAGCCCTGAATCTTTTGTTGTCGAATTTTGTCCAAAAGTAAGGTAAAATTCCATTTTAATTCGTGCGACCTCTGATAAATTTGTTTTCTATTTTTCCTGAGTTCCTTACATCATATAGGATCTGCGAAAATTGGTTACAAGGTTTGTGGAGTCGCGGTCTGCTCTGTGGAATTTTGGAGTCGTTTTTATCCTAATCGAGAAGAATAAATTCATTCAGCTTGTTCTGGTCGTTCTAAAATTTATCTGGTATTTTTCTCATGTTATATTCATCCTATAAGTCACAAATAAAATAATAAAAATGAACCATGCATGGTATACGAATTATTTGAGAATTAAACCCTAAAAACATGTTAAAACCCTAAATAATTAGAAACGAATTTTCTGGGAATGAAGACTATTTTTCGTGGACTCTATATAATGTGTATTAACTCAGAAAAATAGTGGTTCGAATTGTTGAAGCTCTGATCATGATATACGAATTTTTGTGAATCGCTACATGGAATAAAAAGGAAATAAAAAGAAACCGTAATATATTCGATCTAGGGTTAGGGCTTGGATATAGAATCTGGTAATTAATGATGTTTTAAGGTTTGTCATGATGATGGTGCCATGATTGAAATTAATGTTAGGGTTTTCAAGTTGTTTTGTATATTAGCGATTTGTAAATAAAAGACAAGGGGCTGTTTTGTAATTTTCTGAAACTCATGGGTATTTTTGTAATATGTTTTGATCAGGGACTAATCATGTAAAAATATAAAGTGAAGGTCTTATGGGTGAATTTTGTATTTAAAAGGTTTAAAGAGTAATTATATATAAATATTATTTCGATTTATAAATAATTAAACTAGAGGGACTAAAAACGTAATTTCTGGAAACTTGAAGTTATTTTGAGTAAATAATAATATTAAGAGTGTTTTGGGAAATTTTGAGGATTTATGGGCTAATTATGTAATTGTTATGAATTATGATTTAATATATATGTTTTGTAAACTTAAAGGACTAAATATGTAAATTTTGAATTCTGAGGGGTCTAATCTGTAATGTACTAAATTCTGATGGTATATTCTATAAATATGAAATATAATATGCTTGGTTGGTAATTATGGATATTGTAGGGTTTAATGTGTAAAATATGAAATTATAAGGTTGATTTTGTAAATTATGTAACTAAAGGGGTGTAATCTGTAAATTGTGAAACTTAAGGGAATGAAATGTAATTCTAAATAAAATGAGCATATAATTCTGTAACTTAAATTATTTTTCACTTAAGACCTTTGAATTGATGAATTTACATTTAAAACCCTAAACTTGGTATAATTGTCATAGTTAACCCTAAACTTCTGTAACTTGATAAAATATACTGTTATCCCATAATAATCTGTGAATCAGGGTTAAACCTAATCTGAAATGATGATATCTGTTAATTCTGGAAACCTGCTAATTATGGGAACTTACTAAATCTGGAAAGTTACTAGAAATAGAAAGTACATAAAATGAAGAGATAAACTAAAAGTAATAATCTGAAATAGAATCTGTTGTTATTCTGTCTTCCCCTTCCTTAGGTGTGAAGAAGGAGAAGTCCTGATCATTGTTCTGTGTTTGTTTGCTTTCCTGCTGTGCTAATAAGGTACAGATATTCTGCCCTATTTCAGTAAGGGTGTTTCTTTCCCTTTTCTCTCAGTATTTCATTGTCCTTATTAGGATTCCCTATACCATTGCTATGTTCCCTTCTGTTGTGAATCTTTGTTGTGATATGTTTGTCTTAAACCTTTTGTTTGAACCTCTGCTATGATTCTTGTATTCTGAACCTCTTTCCTGAACTCTGATTGATCTCTTGTTCTGAACCCTGAATTTGTGAATCTTGATTGAATCTGATCTGTGAACCTTGTTCTGAACCTTAACCTAATATATCTGTTGTAAACTTTGATTTGATTTTGGTATAAACCTTAACCTGTTAAATCCTTATCTGAACCTAATTGATTTTGAACCTTTATTAAACTACATATGAAACTGTTTAAGAAAAGCTATTTTAAAAAGAAGCGATACCACTTGAAATGGAAGTTACTAAAAGTTTTGGAAGACCATTTTTATGAAAACTATTATTAAAGGATTTATTTAAATGAACTTTTGACAGGAACTTCTGAAATGGATTATTGCTATAAACTTGTAATTCTTAACTTTTGATATACTCTTTTGGACTATTGGAAATAAACCTTTTAATCCGAACTTAAGCTTTGATATTAAACTTAATCTGATAAACTCTGATTTAAACCTTATTATCTTAATCTGAATTGTTGACATGACCCTTCTGCCATGAACCCTTAGATGTGACTCTGTTTATTATATGACATCTGACCTTGACCACAGTCTGATATCCGAGCCAATCACTAGGCATGAGGGTTTCATGTCCATGTCATTGATGCACCGATGGCATGACTCTAGGGCAGGAGAGTGATGACCTGTCCCGTCCCTGATTTTATCTGTTATGTAGGAGAAGATTCTGGCCTACTGGGGCGCATGGATGCATCCTAGTTCTGATCTGATTTCTGTTATCTGTTATTATGTTATCTGTTATATATATCTCTGGTGATTGATGGTGTGTGCGATACACGTCTTTCACATTATCTGGGAGCTAATCACTCCAATTGATACATGAGGTCACCCCTCATATTATCTGTTACTTGAGAGGTATCCCCTCTGGATTATTATATGATTAATCTATTATGATATTATCTGTTATCTCTGGGCTCGTGATGGATTTCTGTATTTCCCTAAACCTGGTTTGTACATCATAATTCCATATTAATTACATATTAAGCCCATAAATACTCAAATTTACCGAAAAAACTTATAATATCATTATTTACTCAGGAAAACCTCAACTTTCCAGAATTTACACTTTTAGTCCCTCTAGTTTAATTAATTACCAATCATACCCTTTAATTACCATTTATTTATTTTCTTGCAATATTTACACATAAGGACCCCATATTATAATTTTTACACATTCTCCCAGATCTAGGATGACTTACAAAAATGACCCACAAGTTTGGAAAATTACAAAACACACCCTTCTTAATTAATTTCCAAATCGTATATACTTTTTAAAATGACATTACAAGCCCTAATTAAACCAATCATTAAGCCATCATTTGAACATCATTATAACATCATTAGAAGACCAGAACCAAACCCTAATCAGAAAACCTAGATCGATTACCTTTTTATTTCTTTTTCTATCTTTATTTTCTTAAAACCCGGTTTGACAAACAATTCCCCATAATTCGTATAAGCTTCCTAAATTCAAACCAACATTTTTCCCAGGTTATAAGATGTATATAGAACTCATAAAAATTATAAAACCAACTCAGAAAAATCGCATAGAATATATTTGATTTTAGGTATGTTTTAAACCCCAATAATTACAATGACTCATCTAGGCCTCAATAAATCATTCCATCATTTTTCCCAGATCATACACATCATATTAGGTCTAAATAAAATAAATATGGCACCCAGAAAATTCGTAACACATATTTTGGAATTTACGTGTGCTTTAACACATATAATTCAAAGCGACTTAAAAACTTTGCATGATTCGAATTAAACAATTTTCTTAAGTCTTATATGATGTAAGTAACCTGTGAAAAATATTAGATTAATTTTAGAACGTATGAAAACAAGGTTCACGAATTATACCTCTCGGATGGGAAAATACGACAAGAAAAATGACCACGACCAAACCAGCGACTCTACTAACCCAAGCCCATTTTTCTCAGCCTCCTTAGATGATGAAAAACCCCAGAAAAATGCTAGCACACCTCCAGAATTTCGTATGGATCGATTGTGAATTTTTGAGTGTTTTGTGTTCTAGCGATTAGGGTTTTATTTGGTGTTTTTGTTTTGTCAGAACTTTTGCTACGGGATATCTAAATAAGAGGGAGGTGTGAGCCGTGATTATAGGAGTAGGACCAGGCCAAACACGGTTTCATGGTTGGCTATATCAATCGAATACTTATTTTATGATAACTTCCTTTTTTAGTTTAATCATTATCCTTAATTTATTATTTTTAAAACTAATAATTAAGATACATAAAAATTTTCGGTTTATATGTTTATTTAAAAAGTCATTGTGCACTCAAGAATAATAAAATGTTGTCCTAAAATTACTTTGCTTCATATTTGGTTCATTTTCAAATGTTTGGAATCGTTTCAGAATTTTTTTTATTTATCATTTCATTAGGCTTTATAGGCTTTAGGGGTAATTTAGTCATTTTACAAGTTCTCAGAATTTCAGGTGTTACAAATGGAGGTAGAGGAGTTGCTCACGACACTAGTAACCCTAGTAACGATGGTGGAAATCCTGATTTTTCCGCCATTATTGCCCAACAACTACAAAACCTACTTCCACTATAGTCACCCAAGTTGGCAATCACATCAACAATTCGGGAAACCATGGAAGCATAAATGACACCACCAATAATGGAGGAAGGAATGGTAATAACAACAACAACAACAGCAACAACAATAGGACTGGATGTACGTATAAGGAATTTACGGCATGTAAGCCAATTGAGTTTGATGGTAAAGGAGGTGCATTAACATATACACGATGGGTCGAGAAGATGGAGTCTGTAATCGACATCAGTAACTGTGCAATCCATCAAAGGGTGAAATATGCTGCATGCTTGCTATCAGGGAAGGCATTGACATGGTGGAACACGCAGATTACCATGGGAGGACTTTAAAGCACTGCTGAAAGAAGAGTACTGTCCGGATAACGAGATGCAAAAGCTGGAAGATGAACTTTATCATCACTCTATGGTAGGGGCTGGTCATGCAGCCTACACAGATCGGTTTCATGAACTAGCCAAACTAGTCCCTCATCTGGTTACCCCTGAATCCAAAAGGATTGAGAGGTATATCTATGGCCTTGTTCCTGAGATTCGTGGGACAGTGAAAACAACCGAGCCTTCTACCATTCAAAGTGCAATACTGAGAGCGGGGACCTTAACAGAAAAAGATGGTTAGGAATGGAGCTTTGAGGAGCAGTGACAAAAGGAAGGGAGCAAGTGAGTCGGACAAGCAAATAGGCACAATAGTTGACAACAAGAAGGCAAGAGGATTTTCGGCAACTGTTTCTGGTCAGAAACGTTATGAGGGTCCACATCCTAAGTGTACTAAATGTTCTTATCATCATCGGAGGTCTCAGTCATGCCGTGTATGTACAAAGTGCAATCAGTCGGGCCATTTTGCAAATAGTTGTGAAGCGCCGGTGAATGCGGGCAATATGAAGAATCACCCGACGGCATGCTATGAGTGCGATAGCCTAAATCACCTACGGTATGCGTGTCCTAAGTTGATTGGGGCACAGAGACAAGTGTTGGATAACCCGACTCTAGCCGTAATGCTTGAAGAAAATAACCCTAACCATAGAGACAATGTTAGTCCACCTCGGGGTCAAGCATACTATTTGGGTACTAAGGAAGCCCACAATGTGTAACGGGTACGTGCATTATCCTACCATATTATTCTATTCAAGTACAAAAATCTAGCTTTATTCATGCATCTGTTAAGATAAGAGACTTAGACACATTAAATTTCGGGACGGAATTTCCTTTAGGGGTAGAGACTGTAACAATTCGCATTTTCAGGTTACTATCCATTCCCGAATTTTTACAATTCATTTTTTTTCTATTCACTTTCACTATTCATTCCCAAAAATTTTATTTCATATTCTCGTAAGTTAAGCTATTTTCATGATAACCCGAGAGTTTGACACTCGTCGGATCATTTCTGCAAAAATCACGAAACCGTGTCTGAGAATTACTTTAAGGTTTAAACGTCGTTTAGGCATCCCGATATGTTCCCAAAACATCATAAACGAGAGAAATATAAGTTTTTCACCTTCCGTGACATTCTCAGGAATTTTAGAATTTTACATTTTCCGAATCTGCGTTTTACGCGATTTACGCGTTTTAGACTTACGTTTCCAGCGTTATCAGCGTTTTCGCGACCCATTAACCTTATCACTCATTTTTTATAAGATAATAATGAGTATATTGACAAGTTTAATCATTTCTATTAGTTTCATGTTTTTACGATACCCGGTTTTACGTTTCATGACTTAACGACTTACAGTTAAGATGATTACATGTGTTCAAGCTTCCTATGTAAGCTTTCTTAAAGTCTTGCAAACTAACCTCCTCATTAGCCTATAAATACCCCCCCCCCCTTCATTTCCAACGTCCACACACACACACACATACTCTCTCCATTTGCTAGTATACTCCAAGAGTTATTCAAGAAACACAAGCTCCATATCAATTCCAAAGCTCTTGTTAAGCTTTGATTGATCCAAGTTCTAGTATCTTCCATCCTTTGGTGATCTTCCATCCACACAAGAAGTGTTCTAGTAGAAGACTTCAAGTGCCTTCTCAAGTAGTCACAAGTTGGTGTCAAGAGCTTAGAGAAGTTGGAAGCTAGAGATCCTAGTTCTTGTTCTAGTTCTTGTCCTAATTCTTAACCATTTACATGCTTCTTATACTTTATTGCTCAACATCATTTACATGCTTCTTATACTTTATTTATGCTATATATGGTCTTTATATTATGTTCATGATGTACAAAAGTCTTTAAAACAAGTTAGGATAACTATATGTTAACTTATGGTAAGTAAACAAGAAAACTAGTGACATATATTGTGAAATACGACCAAAATAGTATAACCATGATATTAGATATTTACCTATTGTTAAAGAGGACTTTACAAGGAAAACATAGCAATTTGAATCATCGAAAACGAGTACACGAGTCAAAAGATACGGCCAAAAGAAGTTAGCGAAACTAAAAACCCGAATCTACCAAATTACCTACTGATCAAAATCCGGAATTTTTTCAAGATCTTCTGTTCCGTTTCATCAAAAAGTTAAAACACAAAAGTCGTCCGGAACGACGTTTTCCTTCTATTACAAATATTTAAAGCTCGGGTCCTGAAAACGCATAACGATTGATATTTTTCTTCAAATTCTTAACAGCCCCTTTATTGTACCTAAACGATTATATATTTGTCACGGCTAAGTAAAACCAAATGGCCTAAAGGCCTAGGAATGAGATCACAAATGCGGCTACGACCAATGTTAAGGTCTCAAAGACATAGTAGCAAACACCAAAGCCACGGCTAAGACCTCAAGACATTCTAAACCAAAATCATTATGCGTTATTCTTGAAAGCATTATGCGGACCCAAGTATCAAATACTTGGGGTAGACGTACAGAACTTATCGCGGACCCAAGTATCAAATACTTGGGGTAGCCTTACAGAACTCATTGCGGACCTAAGTATCAAATACTTGGGGTAGCCGTACTACTTGGGGTAGCCGTACAGAATTTATTGCGGACCCAAGTATCAAATACTTGGGGTAGCCGTATTTTACACCAGCACTCATGCACTCAAAACATGTATACACATATGTCATACTCATACTATATTTAGCAGTGGGTTGTGAACACATAGGTTTCAAGTTTTGTATGGGCGGAACTTGGAACTGAATGGATTTACAATGCCTTTGCTGTGGGAACATTCTCTAAAGGCTTTTCAACTTATTTAAAACAAACTCTATGAACTCACCAACCATTGTGTTGACACTTTTTGCATGTTTATCTCAGGTCTGTAAGGTGTTAGCTGTTGCATGGAGCATAGAGTCGCTAGACATATTTTGAAGACTTATCCTTTTATCATTACCATTCAATATGTTTTAAAACACTTATGTATTGTATTATGGAACTAATGTTTGTAACTCGGAATTTATTAATCGAATGGTAACTTTTCAAAACGTCACATTTAGAGGTCATTTTCTATAACTTGTACATTGTATTATGAAGTAACACCCCAGTGACACAATCTTCCGCTGCGATATTTTGGGGGTGTTATTGTTTATGCGGTATCTAAACAATAGTGTTAAGAAGAATAGTAACACAAGAATAAACAAACCAACAACTTCAATATTATTGATACGAATACTCTCTTAGTATTAGGGTTTACAACCTTGAAGCTATGAGTAATACGTGAATAATATGTATCTAACTCAATGCCCTAGGATCTCCTTTTATAGACTAAGGAGTCGGCTAACAATTACTTTCTATACAAGCTAGATAAATCTTTAAAGAATCTTTTCTATACTTATCAAAACATTCTATACATATCTAACCGAATCTAATACTCCAGTAGTACTAATAAACACTTAGCAGTACTAACTATGTACTCTGGCAGCACTAAGTCTTCAGTAGTTGTAACTTAGTATTAGCAGCAATAAGTTTTCTTCTATCAGCATTAACTACTTATTGTATATTTCCTTGATGTTCTCAGCAGTTATAATATACACTAGCAGTCTTAACCTTCATAAGCAGTAGTAACTCTATAACCAGCAGCAGTAATGACTTAGTGCATTTGCCTTGTAATACCTGAGCATTCTTAATCACATGAGTAGCATTAAGACCTTGGAAGCTTTAATTCCTAATAATCCTCCCCTAAACTTGATATTTTCTTCTAAAATCATCAAGTTTCCTTCAAAGCTTTAACCATCACCAGGAGGATGCTTCCAAACACTTCATTGTTCATTCCTCAGTCTTATAAGAAACCAAATAAGCTCATATGCCATACTTTCATTCATTCCATATTCTATTTGAAGCCTACTTTCAAGCATCTTTCCTAATGTAGTCTTTGTGAGTGGATCTTTCTATTCAACCAACATATAGATATGCCTAGCATCCATTGTCAACTGATGAAGTCCACATGTACCTATCAACCTCCAGCTTATCACCTTTTGGTTATAGAAAGGTCTTCTCCATACTTCATCTTCTACATGAGGTTCAAACATATTCTTCAAATCACCCCATAAAAGATAATCTTGATCAGACACTGGTTGCTTCAATGGTCTTGTTGTTCCATACTTCTTCTTAACAAGCTTCCAAAGAGTCTCTAAATCCTCTCTGTTAAAACTTATTAACATCTGATTAAACCTGGAGAATATATAAAACTTTCCATCATAACTTTTGATTTCATATACTACTTTCTTTATGCTCTCTTTATATATTCTCCAATCAATAATATCCGGAAGTTTTGTAGCCAGAGGTTCAACATCAATAGTTGGCTCATCATCATCATCAGAAACCACTGTTATATACTGCTTAGTGTCTTCTTCTGTACCTTTGTCTGTTAGCTCTTGTACCTGCTCTGTTTGTTCAACTATTTTCTGCTTCTTGCTGCTATCAGGTTCTAATTCATCTCCTACTCTCTTTGAACCTCCTACCACTTCATCTTCATTCATAGCAATGAAAGTGTTAGCCCTTCTGAAAACTATGTCTAACTCTTCTTTAATTCTATTATAGCTTATTCCCTTTAATTGAGCTTGTTTCCATCCACCCATATTTTTCAGATAAGTCTGCATAATTTTTTTTTGCTGTGCTATGGTAGGCGGTTGATTCCTCTTTGCTTCAGTCCTCTTTTGAGCAGAGAACTTCTTCTGCTTGGCTAAGAATTCCATGAAGAGATTTGATTTTTCTTCTAAGGATAGCTCTTCCTGTTCATCTTGCACATCCTCTGGGCTAACATGTGATCTACTTCACATTTTCCTTGTATGTCATCCCATGAGTTTATTAGTGCAAGACTTGCTTCTTCTGCTTTCTGAGCTCGCACTCTTCTTGCCTTTTCTTTTTCAGCAAGAAGCACGGCTTGCACCTGTCTTGCAAGTTCTTCATCTTCAATGAGTTGTTGTTGTTGCTGTTTTAGTGATAAGGATTTCTTTTTAGGTTTTTCAATCAGGATGCCTTTGCCTTTATCAGTTGAAGTAGTTGTTGGTTTTATTGTTGATGTTGGTGTTGACTCTTTAATCAAAACTCCTTTTGCCTTAGGTCTTGTGCTCTTTAACTTTGTAAGTGCTTGAGCTATAGTTAATTCTTCATCAATTTTAGTAGCATCGGCACTAACTTCATCAGTTGTAATAGCAGTAGCACTAATTTCAGGCTCAGCAGCACTAACATTTTCACTAGCAGCACTAACATTAGCAACATCATTATCAGCAGCATTAACCATCAACTTGGCCAATTCAACCAACTTCTGTATACCAGCAGTTTTAACTTGTTTCACATGCTCTTCCACAACAACTTTAGCAGCTTCATCCAAAACCACTTCATTCCCCATCTGATCAGCAACAACAAACTCATCACTCTAATACACATCAGCTACTGAACCTTCATCTACCATTTTAGTATCCTCTCCTGAAGCCTTTTCTTCATTCCTCCCCTGTTTGGGAGCATCCTCCCCTAAACTTTGTTCAGCTTCACTAGAGGATTCAATTCTGAAAGTAGTACCAATCTTGTATAATCTTTTGTGTTTGTGTGTTCTTGACCTCTGTCTTCCTTCTATATACCTAACCCTTCTCTTCAACCTTGTAATTTCAGCACCTTGAGATGATGTAAGCTGCTTGAGGTAAAGAACATCTGTTGATAGTTTTGTACAGGTTGCCATCAATTCATTTATAAGTTCCATACTGCCCTCAGCACTTCGGAGTGTGCTACCTCTCCCGAGTGGTGCATCATTGGGCATGTTAAACACAACCTCATCCCTAGAATGAGCACTTGTTCCCCCCATGGTTTCTTGGCGCCTGGGGTTTCCATCACCCTTAGTCAGTTCCATGGGAACTTGACCCATTAGATGTTGCCTTGGATTGGGTCTTAGAGATGTTACCACTGTCCTGCTCTGTAACTAAGCTAGCAAAAGTAGTGGCAGCCCTTTCCAAACTACCACCCCTCTCCTTATTGGTAGCCTCATCTACAACCATACTAGTACTAGCCTGAGGTAGCTGAGTACCCTTTTTATGTGAAGTCCTACGTTTATAGGTCTTTTGTGGTTGTGAGGTAGATGGAAAAATAGTGGGTGTGTGCTGGGTCTTAGTGGGGATGTCTGAGCCTTTACCCTGATTTTGATTTTGATTTTCCACCAACATTGTTTCAAACAATGGTGTGACAGTACCAGAAAAATCTTTTCCACTTCTTTTCATATTAGCAAAAAGCTTTTTAGAATGTGAAGGTGCTGTAAAAATTCTTTTTTGAACAACCTTCTTTTTAAGTTGCTCATTCAAAATCACTTGTAAAAACCTTGGATATATGTAATGTTTGCTTGATGAACTATCCAAGTTCTTAACCATATTGTAAAAAATCAATTTTGAGAAATTAAACTTCTGTTTTAGTGCGAAGCAGATTATAGCAGAAGCCATATTACTGCTAAACTCATTCCAGGAACTTTTTTTTGGGCTTAAACATTGTAGGACAATATTTATAAAGAATTTCCACTATGGGGAGAAGTTTGGTTTGAAAAATTTTAAAGAATCATTTTCCCTCTCATATCCCATCAGTGCAAGTTTTTCAAAAATTGTAGAGTGTGGAAGATTCTCAACACCACCTTCATCTGCTAGTCAAAGAACTCTCCTAACAGATGATTCAGTTATGAGTATCTTTTGCCCATCTACAAGGGCATGTATCTATACTTCATTATTCAATGTTTTGACCTTAGCAGTAGACCAAAACTGTTGAATATGTGAAATATATATAGTAGGACCTACAGTTAATGCATACCTAATAGGGTTTGCATTCAAGAAATCAATGATTTCTGTAAATCCTTCAGATCCTTAGGTTTCTGTAAAAAGGCAATTTTATTGTGAGTTTCAGCAAAAGTTAGATGCGACATTGTGATTGAATTGGGATTTGGAGGTTTTGCTATTTGATGATTAATTGAGTTAGGGTTTATGATTTGAGCGTTTGGGAATTATAAAAACTGATTAAGTGAATTATTGATGGATTTAAAACCCTTAATCAAAACTATTTATGAAACAGTCCCCTGTACTCTCAGACTCAACAACAGAAACCTAGCAACATTAAGTTAAGCTTGGCGGCACTAACTTATGCTTAGCAGCAAAAACTCAGTTTCCACTCCAAACAGTTTATTTATCAGCACTCCAACACTTTTCTTTGCTTATCCTGCAAAAGATTAGTCAAAAAACACCAAATCACAAACCATAACACAATTCACAATAATCACATCATCATTTGTACTTAGCAGTTGTAAACACAACTAGCAGCATAAACTAGCAGTTCTAAGTATAACTAGTAGAATCAATTATACTTAGCAGCAAAAACAATGTATTGACCTAATAACAGTATTAATCCTTACAAAACTTTACAAAAACACAAACAGATAAGAGATTTTAAAGATTTAACATTCCAATATTGGCAATCAAAAATTGAAATCTACCTACATCAAAAGCATTTGTGAGCAAATCCGCAACATTATTATCATTATTAATTTTAACCATTTGAATTAACTTCTTTTCATTAAAATATCTAATAAAATGGTGTCTTATCTCAATATGATTTGTTTTAGAATGATAAACATGATTTCTAATTATGCACATAGTACTGTTATTACCAATAAATATTTTGGTATGCATAAAATTGTACCCATAATCCAGCAATTGATTCTGAATCCAGAGCACTGGTCCATAGCAACTGGAAGCAGCAACATACTCAGCTTCTGTTGTGGAATTAGCAACCACAGTTTGTTTCTTGCACTCCCATGAGATCAATCTACACCCTAGAAATTGACAACCTCCTGTTGTAGATTTCCTATCTAAGCTTGCACCAGCATAGTCACTATCAGTGTATGCTACCAAATCAAAAAGTGAATCTTTGGGATACCAAAGGCCCAATATAAGTTGACCTTTTAAGTACCTAAAAATTCTTTTAACAGCATGAAGATGTGAAACTTTAGGTGTGACTTGGTGTCTAGCACATGCACATACTGCAAACACGATGTTAGGTCTTGAAGAAGTAAGGTACATCAAAGACCCAATCATTGATCTATACAAATGAACATCCACTTCTTCACCATATTCATCCTTGAGCAAAGGCTTGTCAGTGACCATGGATGTGCTTGTTGCCTTGACATCTGTATACCCAAACTTCTTTAAGATCTTAGTCACATACTTATCTTGGCTGATAAATATGCCATCTTCCTTCTCCTTCACTTGCAATCCTAGGAAGAATGTGAGTTCTCCTATAGAACTCATCTGAAACATTTCATGCATCAATTTCTTGAACAAGCAGAATATCATCTTTGTTTGTTGATCCAAAGATAATATCATTAACATAAACTTGAACTAGCAGAATATCATCTTTATGTCTTCTGATAAACAAGGTCTTGTCAATCCTCCCTCTAAAAAAACCATTGTCCAACAGGTATGTTGACAATGTTCCATACCAAGCTCTGGGAGCTTGTTGTAAACCATAAAAGTCATGATCTTCAATTCCAGGTGGTTGAGAGACATATACTTCTTCTTCAATTGTCCCATATAGAAAAGCACTCTGCACATCCATCTGATACACCCAAAATCTTTGTATGAAGCATAAGCCAAGAACAACCTTATATCTTCAATTCTTGCAAATGGGACAAAGAATTCATCATAGTCAATCCCTTCTTCTTGTGTGTATCCCTAAGCAACTAATCTTGCGTTATTCCTCACCACAATACCTCTTTCATCTTTCTTACATCTGAAAACCCATTTAGTACCAATTTCCCTTTTTCCATTTGGCGAATCAACTAGAGTCCAAACTTCTTGTAGCCTGAATTGCAAAAGCTCCTCTTGCATAGCCTCCACCCAACTTGGATCCTGTAATGCTTTATGTGCATTATTGGGTTCTACTTGTGATAAGAAACAACCAAATAAACAATTTTGAAGTTCTTTGTGACTGTTTCTCTTCTTAAGAGATCTAGAAAAGAAACCTTGTTCCTTCAAATCCTTGGTCATTCTTCTTGTTTGAACAACAGATTTCATATCTCCAATTACTTGCTCTTTAGGATGATCCTTGTGAATTCTGGTAGTTGGAATAGGACTGACAGGGATAGTATCATCCATGTTGTTTATGTCAGCCTCTACACCAACTTCTTCATCATCAGTATTTGCATATATATTTTCCAAAGGAGGCACATTTGGATCAAATGGATATTCATCCTCATTATCAGCAATACTATCCTTGTCAGCAATATTAACAGTTTTATCTTTGGTAATGCTGTTTCCATCACCTGCAGCAGTAACTGCATTAGAACTACTAACATTATCATCCTTCACTTGATCACCAAATTTAGTTGGAGCTTCATCATCTTGCTTTTCATTATCACTTGAAGACTTAACACCATCTTCTTTATCATCTTTTGGATCTTCATCTTGATCATCTTCTTCAGAACTCTTTGGAACTTTGGTTGAGATAAGTGGATCAGTAGTCCATATAGGTTGAAAGACATAATTATTTCCAGGTCTTGTCTCCTTATTAACTGGACCTATACTTTCACTTGTGTTTATACCTGCAAAATCATTAGACTATGTACCTAGAAAAACTGGCTCATAATTCATTGTTTTGGTCAGTGCATCAATATCAAACAGCCAGTTTGGTCCACTCCCTTCAACATTAGGTGTACTCTCACAAAACCTAATATGCAGGTTCTCTTCCACTAACATGGTTCTACTATTGAACACCCTAAAAGCTTTACTATTCAGTGAGTATCCAACAAAGAATCCTTCATTAGCCTTTCCATCAAACTTGCCTAAGTGATCTATGGTATTAAGGATAGTAATAAGACACCCAAATAGTCTTAAAAAGCTTAACATTGGTGCTCTACCATGTAAAAGTTCATAAGGGGTCTTGTTATGAGGCTTAATTACTAAACTTCTATTTTGCACATAACAAGCAGTATTAACTGCTTTAGCCCAAAAAGTAGTTGGTAGCATAGAATCAGCTAACATGGTTCTAGCAGCCTCAATTAGTGTCCTATTTCTCCACTCAGCAACACCATTTTGTTGAGGAGTTCTAGCTACACTATACTGTCTCATAATACCCTTCACCTCACAAAACTGATTCATATCCCTATTCTTGAATTCAATTCCATTGTCACATCTTATCACCTTAACCTTATGATTAACTAGGTTTTCTATCCTGATTATGAAAGACTTAAGGATTCCACTAGTTTCGTCCTGAGTCGCTAAAAAGAAAACCCAAGTAAACTTGCTAAAATCATCAGTGACAACTAGGCAATACATCTTTTTCATCAAAAATTTTAAAAAGGTTGGTCCAAATAAATCCATGTGCAACATATGTAAAGGCTGACTTATAGAATCCACAGTTTTGGTCTTACAAGAGGCTCTATGTTGCTTTCCCTTCTGACAAGCAATACAGGTTTCATGAATTTTAAAAACTTTTGAAGGTAAACCTCTTACAAGATTTCCCTTAGCCAATTTATTCATTGTTTTGAAATTTAAGTTTCTAAGCCTTCTATGCCAAAGCTTAGATTTATCAGATGTAGCCTTTGCAAAGAGACAAGTCAAACCTCCTTTGGGAACCATGTTCTCTAAATTAACACTGTATACATTGTCTTTTCTAGGAACCTTAAGCAAAACATGACTTTCATCAGTTAACTTAAAGTCAGGAGACAAGACAAAGCATTCAGTGTCTGTGAAAAGAACACTAATCTTTTTGTCACACCTTTGTGAGACACTAAAGAGGTTAAACTTAAGCTCTTTTACAACGTACACATTCTCAAAATCTAATTTACCAGTTTTGATTGTACCTTTGCCTGTCATTTTCCCTCCTTTGGGGTTACTTCCAAAGGCAAAATATCCTCCATTAATTGGCTCAAAATCTGTAAGATATGACATGTTTCCAGTCATGTGCCTTCAGCATCCACTGTCAATAACTCCTTGATCTTGTAACTCTACCTGTGGATTGCCCTGCACATAAAGTAAGAAAATCAGTCTCTCTTGGGGAATCAAGCCATTACAGAATTGGACCTGCCTTGTGCATCAATATAATCAAATTTCTTTAGGACAATTAATGCACTGTCATGTTTGGAAACATGATCTAAAACTTTTATTTTTGGTTTCCAAACCCAACATGCTGAGGCCTTAACAACATAAAAATGATCCCCACAAACAGTATTAGTTACTACTTTTGGCTTAGCAGTAGTAACAACTGCTTTTGCCTTAGCAGCACTAAATGTTGTTTTCCTTTGAATGGGTCTTGTTATAGATGAATCTGCCATTTTTGAAAAAGGTAACCTTGATTTTGCACCATTCACTGTTCTCTTAGTGAGAGCAGTATCAACTTGTCTAGAAGTATTAGTTAATACTGCTGATTTAGAAACATTTTCCTTGGCAGTATTAACAGATACAAACCCAGATTTCATTAACACTGCTCTTGGAACTATATTTCTCTTAGCATTTGGGTGAGTATTTTTGGAAAAACTTTGCTGATTTACCCTCCTAGCGTAGTTCCAAAAAGTTTTCTGATAGTTATGACAACTTGTTGCAAGTGTTCAAAACTACCACAATAATAACAAGCTTTATTGAACATTTACCGATCACTTCCTAGTCTTTGAGATATCATGTTATTCCAATTCCTCTGATTCCCTCTAGGACAGCGTGTGATATTCCTAGGTTGCTCAACTTGATCAACAATTTTCCTAGTTAATTTACTACCAAAGTCAGGTTAGACAAATTTATCTTTTCTACACTAGGCTTAACTTTTTGTTTCAACCTTAGGTATAGACTCAACCTTATCCTCATCATCTGACTCCAAATCTTCAATAATTAGTGCATCAGATTACTTCCTATCAACTATAGACTTTTCCTCATTAGACTTAGCATTACTACTCTCACCT
Organism: Artemisia tridentata subsp. tridentata; assembly: GCA_021014915.2. Classification (NCBI taxonomy): domain Eukaryota; kingdom Viridiplantae; phylum Streptophyta; class Magnoliopsida; order Asterales; family Asteraceae; genus Artemisia; species Artemisia tridentata. The sequence continues at coordinate 70,048,767 of CP139501.1, read as the reverse complement.
ACAAACTGATTAGCAGACTCACTTAAACAAGACAATTCTTTCATATGAGGCACAAATTTCCATGTAATGGGAGGGGGAACTTCATTATAGCCTATGCCACTACCTTTCCTCATAAGTTGGCGCTCTATTATCTTGTTTACTCCTTCAGATGCATGTTCAAGCCTATTTACTTTACAATAAAAAAATTTCCTGTTGAGCTACATCTTTTTCTTTCTGAGCTACATCAATCCTTCTTCTAAGTTCTGTGATAAGCTCATCTCTTACATAAATCTCACTCTTTAAAACATTAATCTTTTCTATTAACTCAGTTTCATTTGTTTTAAAGAATTCTAGTATTTTCTCTATAGTTTCATTTATTTTAAAGAATTCTAGTCTTTTCTCTATAGACTCTTGACCTACTTTATAACCTAAACAAAGCAACTCAGACTTTCTTAAATCATATATTAGTTGATTATTTTGAGCTTTAAGTAACTCAACAGTATCTAAGCAAGATGATGAGGCGAAAAGTGTACCGCTTTTAAGGGGTCATTTAAGCCCGAAATCGTATTTATTTGATCAAATATTGCCCTAAATCGTTCCTTTTGTCATTTTAGGTACTTTTGAGGAGAAATCTGGAAAAGGAGGCATTTTGGACGTTTTTGGAGCATAAAAGTGAAGAAAACGGCAAAGTCTCAAAATTGTGCTGAAAGTCACCTTTGACGGCGTCAACATTAACTCCAGACGGCGTCATGCCTTGGCAAGAAAAGTTGGATGTGAAATTTACTCATGACGGGCCAGTGAGTTTGCATGAGAATTCTGACGGCGTCACGCTTTAACTAAATCAAGGGCGTCACGGCTTAAATCATAAGGGGACGGCGTCACGTTATAGGTCCGACGGCGTCAAGCCTTGATAAGCCAGAATGGATTTTTGAAGAGCTAAAGAGGGACGGCGTCAAGATGGTCATCCGGGAACCCTAAAAGCGGCGAGGTGACGGCGTCACAATGCATAAGGTGACGCCGTCAGATGTCAAAGTCTATATATAGTTTTCTAATTTTTTGTCATTAAGGGAGAGCTTAGTGTGTGGAATTTTGGGATAAAACCCTAAGACGATTTTAGCTACTTTTTCAGGGCTTTTTGCCCTGAGATCTTCCATGTTTCATTGAAAGATAAGTTATCAATTAATCATTCAATATGTCTATGTGTTGTTTGATTCTATCTTATGCTTGTCTTTTGTTTAACATGTTAGGCTAATTTTATCTTGTGTTTGCTTAGATCTAATGAAACCTAGCTATTGATTATTGGTTGTTAGTGTGTTGTTAGTTGTATTGGATGATTGTTTATCTATGTTAGGCTTAAGAAAACTGGCTAACTTCCTATTCGGTAACTTGCTTGAACGTCTTAAGAAACATGAACCAAACGCGTACTAAAGGTTTTTATGGTTGTATTTAATGCACAAGCGAATTCTAGTGATCCCATGTTAGGAGCTTCCTAGCCGGCTCGACATAGGAGTGAAGTAGGAGCTTGTAGAGTTTGGGGAAGTAAGTACGCCACCCCACGAATGGTATTAAGGAATACACCCGTCATCCACGCGACTAATACACACTAATTAACCGGTAAAAGATAGTTAGGGAGTAAGGAAATCTAAGTAAACACATTTCTCTACACATAAGTTTCTCACCACTTTTCATTTTGGTTATTTTATTTTATTTGCATTTGTAGTAATTTGGGTTAGTTGACTAGCAACTAATTCCGCCCACTCCTTCAAAACCCGAGATTTTACTTGCTTTCATAAAATTATAAAAACATAAAAAGAATCTTCCTCAACCCTTAGACCTAATTAGAGTAGCCTTTCACACCTAACGAACACTATTCCCTGTGGAGAACGATCAATCCCCCGTACTTACCACTACACTATACTACATCGGTCAGGTACACTGCCTGGTGGGGTTGTAAGCCTCTTGAGATCCCTCGAGAGGTAAAACCTGTTGTAAGGTTGCAAAACCCACGCATCAAGTTTTTGGCGCCGCTGCCGGGGAATAGTTATTGTTTAGGTTGAATTTTTATTTTATAGGTCTACTCACTAGATTCCTTTCTAGTGAGATTTTTATTTTATTTTTATAGGTCTTCTTTAGTCTATCTTATTTCTTTGTTTGTTTGTTCGTAATTTCCATGACTCTTCCGTTCACCATTATGGAGAACGCGAATCCACCATACCACCAACCACGTAATTCACCCACTCCATATGACATCTTGATGTTTAAACAACATAAAGATGAACCTCTCTATGATGCATGGACTCGTTTTAAATATTTACTCCAAAAAGTCCCTCATCATAACTTCGATTTTTGGTCCCTAACTCAAATCTTTTACAATCATGTCGACCGACATGCCCAAAGGGACATTTACCATATTGCCGGCAGGGATATTAGGGAATTAAGTGATGAGAAAGCATGGGAAGCTATTGAGAATTGTGCCCAATATTATTATATGGTAGACAACCCAACAAACATTAATACAAGTCAATTGACCACAAATTTCAAGGATCATGAAACAAGTTTGTTTGGGGATGAATACATTAGTGTTGAGATACCTAAGTGGTTGTCATGTAATGCCATAGTACAAAACGAACACATAGGTGACCTTGATGTGATGAAGGATCTAGCCGAGCATGATCACATTGATCAAAAAGACCTAGGTTTTATGATCGATGACGATGAATCTCAAGAAACACATGATGAATCTTTTGGGCAATTTGAATATAGCAGTCAGAATATTGAGGATGATCCTTATGATTCGGATATAGAAGTTGAGATGCCTAGAGAAGCACTTGAGATACTAGGGAAAATGTTAGGGTTAGATTCTAATAAAACACATGATGAGGATATAGGTGGTCTTGACACAAGGAATGATGAGGTAAGTAACATAAGCCCACCAAGTACCCCACAAGTCCTACCATCATTTGAGGCACACACACCACCCGTGACTTACCCAGAAGAAGTAGAAGAGACTACAGGAACCCCAATAGAGGTAGAACCCTTGGACCAAACACAACTAGAAGAAATAGGCTTGAATACTTGTAGTCATAACCTTTCTTTTAGTTCTATGGAAGTTCCTAGTTTTGATGAACCAGAGCCTCAACCAAAACCGCTACCTAATCTTCCATCCTTAGATGTGAATTTAGGAATTGAAAAAGGTCCCGATCCACCCATCAAAACATATAGTCCGGGTAGTCTTAAGTTTAAGGTAGTAGACATTAAGCCTTGTAGTGAGGAAGACAATATAGGAGTGAAAAATGACCTTACATGTCTACATCACCCATTCATGATTGATCACAAGAAACATTATGGATTTAAACCGGGTTTATTAGGTCAAGATGGATTCCCAACTAGGAGTCTCTCGAAGTTGATAGAAGATGATCCCTTTTTAGGAGGAAACTCAAAATCACCCATTGACCAAAGTGAACTAGGCAAGGTTATAATGAAAGGAGCACACCCCTTTGAGCATATAATTCATCCACCACTCTTTCCTCACGTGGCATACTCCTACCGAGCTGGTGTGTATCACTACTATCACCCGCACTTAATCCTAAGTGTAGGGAAAACCTCTCCTTTATCCATTAAATAAGGGTAGAGTCAGGCTCATGACTCGAACAAAAACAAGCGCTTCTTGGGAGGCAACCCAAGCTTTATTTGTTTTATTTGCTTTGTGTGTTTATTTATTTGTTTGTTTGTTTTTATTTGTTTCCGTATGTGTGTTTAATTTTTATTATTATTGATTCATGTTCAAAACTAATTTGTGAAAATGCTTTATGTTGTTTTTAACTTCGTCTTAACTACATATAAAGGTATTTTGCAAAAGATAAGTGTAAGGGAAATCTAAATCGGTTTATTAGAACACAAATTAACATGAATCGTAATAATAATAAATTAACATACATATTAGTATTTGTTTGAGTCAAATGCTTGTATCGAGTCATAATGATGTTTTGCAGGATTTTCAGGAAGTAAGGTAAAGGTTTTTCCAGAAATTTTCCGGAAACTTAAAATGAAAATTTTTGTCAGGTCATTTCTGACGGCGTCAGGGGTTATAACCTGACGGCGTCAGATTTAATTTTCAGAAATTTTTGAAATTTTTGTTTTTAAAAAGTTTTTATTAAAATCTCCAACTTATAATCTCCAGGAATCTGCAAAATTATCATTCCACAAGCATTATATCCTTATATATAGATTTTATCCCGCCGATGTTATGCAGGTTTTCGTGTTTGTTTTCTCAGGTTCAACAGGTTATTTTGGACAAGGAAATGTTTTGAATCAAGCTTATGGCGATGCATTAGTCATGGAGCTTCAACATTCTCTTTGGAGGAAGATTTAACCGTGTAATTTCATTATCCAACGAGCGAATCAGGGGAGTATTTGATTTCATTCTTTTACTTTATGCTTTTACATTTGTCATTTGAACATTGGGGACAATGTTCATCTTAAGTGTAAGGGGAGGGTAAAAGTACGATTTTTGAGAATACAATTGTGCTTGATTTTTGTTTGTTTGATGGTAGATGTGTAATAAAACTGAGAGAAATACTTGTTAAGGTAATTTTAGTGCCAAATTTAAAATTTTTTACAACATATAGGAGTGAAACTTTGATCCTAATAAGCGTCTCACGGATAGGAGTTATATGACTAGCACAAAAACCGTACCACTAAAAAATTTTCCACCCCCAAATATGTGAGGTTCACCCCTAGAATTGGTAGGAAAAGCATTTATGCTATGATGTGTGTACCGGTAGCACTTAGATTCTAGAACTTGCGTTAGGACCATTCCAAGGCCACAAGTGAGACTACATTCGTGTAGTTAGATTTACTACATGATAAGAGGCATTAGGATTAACCCATTGTTTTACACCTGTGTTTTTGTTATAATTACATTGGCTACATTGGTCAAGTAATTCTCCCACACCCTTTGCGTTGTACTCATTTTTAGTACACGATACCCCTAGTACACCCCTCAGAGCCTATCTTTTCGTTTCGACCTTTAAGCATTTTACTTGAAGGAAGAATTTGTTTACACCCCACTTAAATGTACACCCAAATCGCCTTAGCCTACCTTGTATGCACTCATTTTTAGTGCATTATTGTTACAACATTTGTTTAAACCCAAGTTAATTATCTAGTTGATTACATGGTTGCTAAGTCGAGTCATATCCTTGTACATATTGTTTTGGGACGATTGGGACTCATGGGTAAAGTACTAGTGTAATGGAGTAATGGGGAAGAACATCATTTATTACCCCCATATGTGCTAAATGTTTTAAAAGTACTCCAAGTTTTTCAATTATCTTAATTCGAGTCATTAGAATAGTTATTTGTAAAGTTATGTAAAAGTTCAAGTGTAAGGGGATGCAACGCCCCTATGATGTATTATTTTGGATGGTAGGGCAAGAGTGTATGCACAAAAAAAAAAAAAAAAAAAAAAAAAAAAAAAAAAAAAAAAAAAAAAAAAAAATCAAGAAAAATACAAAAAAAAATGAGAAAAAGAAAGTAGAAAAAACATACGGACTACCATCCCGTTTCATTTTATGTTTATTTTATGTTTATGTTTTGTTATTTTGGTTTCTAGCTTAAGATCGAGTCTAGTCTTGGCTTAGCAACGTTGTATAGTACATGTAATTGATCAAGATCTTTAACTCGCCACCAGTAAAATATCCTTTATCCAACCAAACCGTGTTTTCCTTTTCCCTACACCTAACGTTATAACCCATTTAAAAGCCCTCTTTGATAGTTTATCTTAGGTGCTTACGCCTAGTGGAGGAGGTTTTCGATCCTTTCCCAAGCCTATGGTAATCTATTTGCTATGACAGGTAGTGAGAGATATTTTCCGTTTTCATTTATGAGATTTATTTTGATGACACTTGAGAGATGTGAGTATCTAAACACTACTTGTGAGGTGCTAGTATATAATCTCCGTGCTTATTATGATTGAAGTGGAACGAATATTTGTTGTAATTACTTTTATGTTTGCATTAAATGACCCCTAACTTGTATTTTGATTAGAATTAAAGCGCATTTGCTTGAGGACAAGCAAATCTCAAGTGTAAGGGTATTTGATGAGGCGAAAAGTGTACCGCTTTTAAGGGGTCATTTAAGCCCGAAATCGTATTTATTTGATCAAATATTGCCCTAAATCGTTCCTTTTGTCATTTTAGGTACTTTTGAGGAGAAATCTGGAAAAGGAGGCATTTTGGACGTTTTTGGAGCATAAAAGTGAAGAAAACGGCAAAGTCTCAAAATTGTGCTGAAAGTCACCTTTGACGGCGTCAACATTAACTCCAGACGGCGTCATGCCTTGGCAAGAAAAGTTGGATGTGAAATTTACTCATGACGGGCCAGTGAGTTTGCATGAGAATTCTGACGGCGTCACGCTTTAACTAAATCAAGGGCGTCACGGCTTAAATCATAAGGGGACGGCGTCACGTTATAGGTCCGACGGCGTCAAGCCTTGATAAGCCAGAATGGATTTTTGAAGAGCTAAAGAGGGACGGCGTCAAGATGGTCATCCGGGAACCCTAAAAGCGGCGAGGTGACGGCGTCACAATGCATAAGGTGACGCCGTCAGATGTCAAAGTCTATATATAGTTTTCTAATTTTTTGTCATTAAGGGAGAGCTTAGTGTGTGGAATTTTGGGATAAAACCCTAAGACGATTTTAGCTACTTTTTCAGGGCTTTTTGCCCTGAGATCTTCCATGTTTCATTGAAAGATAAGTTATCAATTAATCATTCAATATGTCTATGTGTTGTTTGATTCTATCTTATGCTTGTCTTTTGTTTAACATGTTAGGCTAATTTTATCTTGTGTTTGCTTAGATCTAATGAAACCTAGCTATTGATTATTGGTTGTTAGTGTGTTGTTAGTTGTATTGGATGATTGTTTATCTATGTTAGGCTTAAGAAAACTGGCTAACTTCCTATTCGGTAACTTGCTTGAACGTCTTAAGAAACATGAACCAAACGCGTACTAAAGGTTTTTATGGTTGTATTTAATGCACAAGCGAATTCTAGTGATCCCATGTTAGGAGCTTCCTAGCCGGCTCGACATAGGAGTGAAGTAGGAGCTTGTAGAGTTTGGGGAAGTAAGTACGCCACCCCACGAATGGTATTAAGGAATACACCCGTCATCCACGCGACTAATACACACTAATTAACCGGTAAAAGATAGTTAGGGAGTAAGGAAATCTAAGTAAACACATTTCTCTACACATAAGTTTCTCACCACTTTTCATTTTGGTTATTTTATTTTATTTGCATTTGTAGTAATTTGGGTTAGTTGACTAGCAACTAATTCCGCCCACTCCTTCAAAACCCGAGATTTTACTTGCTTTCATAAAATTATAAAAACATAAAAAGAATCTTCCTCAACCCTTAGACCTAATTAGAGTAGCCTTTCACACCTAACGAACACTATTCCCTGTGGAGAACGATCAATCCCCCGTACTTACCACTACACTATACTACATCGGTCAGGTACACTGCCTGGTGGGGTTGTAAGCCTCTTGAGATCCCTCGAGAGGTAAAACCTGTTGTAAGGTTGCAAAACCCACGCATCACAAGATTTATAAGAACAACCAGATTCATTAGATACCTCAGAGTTAGAGCATAAAGAGGAAGATGATTAAGCCATGAGTGCAAAGTTTGGTCCTTCTGTAGCTTGGTCACTCCAATCATATCCACCCAGGCCATCACAAGACACCAAAGCTGTGGAATTAGTTGCTTCCAATTGCACAGTTTTCCTTGAGCTTTCTCCTTTCTTGAAGTCTTGGCTCCTTGGTGCCCTGCATTCCCTAGCAAAGTGTCCCTTTCTGTAACAGTTGTAACATTCATCCTTGGACTTATCAAACCCCATGTTGTCTTTCCCATTGATCTTGAGCTGTCTTCCAGTATTCTTCAAGAATCTCCTTGCCCTCATTGTTAACATAGCCATCTGCCACTTCAGATCCATCTCTTCAAGATCATCTGGATGAATCTGTTCTAAGTCCTCATGTACAATCTGAGGATTATTAGATTGACTAGACAAAAAATGCATAGATAACAGCATCACTCAAGTTCTCAATGTTTGTAGAACTAGCAGCATTAACCTGAGTGCTAGCAGTAGTAACCCCATGTGCAGTAGTAACTGCTTCATTGGTACTGCTAGAGTTGTTTGAGGAGGACACAAAAGCTTTTGACATCTGGTTCATAAACTTTGAGGTTGTTGTAAAGATCATCCAAGCTCATTGTGTCTAATTCATCCTTGTTTCTCCACACAACAACATGTGTGCTCCATTCAGAGGACATGCTTCTCAAAAACTTTTGATTCATATCTTCCTGAGAGATCACTTCTCCCAACATCTCTAATTGACTTATAAGTTTTTGAAGTCGATCAAAGGTTTGATCTAGCATCTCAGAACCTTGAGCAGAAAAGTTTTCATATTGCTGTTTCAAAAGATTTTTCTTTGTCTTCTTAGTAGCAGCATTACCTCCAAACCTCTTTTCAATAGCTTCCATTAGAGACTTAGCATCTTTAATGGAGTTGAACTTCAATTGATGCTCATTAGGAATGGCCATCATCAACATACTTCTTGCCTTAACTTCAAGTATTCTTTGAGCTTTTTCCTCAGCAGTTGTAAGAGGCACAACTGTAGTAACACCTTCTGCAGATACAGTTGTTTTTGGTTTTTCGTTTCCATTCTCAATGATATCCCAGAGTTGGAAATCAATCATCTGAATGTACTCATTAGCCTTGAGCATTCGAACCTTTGATGCAGTAACCATGTGTGTAGAGTCTGAATCTATGTCTTCAGTAAGATCTAAACAATCTCAAGCTTAAACAAGTTCTTTTTTATCACAGCTTGTAGATCACAAGCTGTGATACCACTTGTTAATCCCGGTTATATACTTGATCGAATTCCCTTAGCTTGTAAAGGTTTAGTTATGCTAGGTAAACTAACACAACTAGTATAGAAACTGTGTTGAATTTACTAAGGTTTATGCGGAATCTAAACAATAGTATTAAGAAGAACAGTAACACAAGAATAAACAAACCAACAGCTTCAATATTATTAATACGAATACTCTCTTAGTATTAGGTTTTACAACCTTGAAGCTATGAATAATACGTGAATAATATGTATCTAACTCAATGCCCTAGGATCTCCTTTTATAGACTAAGGAGTTGGCTTACAATTACTTTCTCTACAAGATAAATCTTTAAAGAATCTTTTCTATACTTATCAAAACATTCTATACATTTCTAACAGACTCTAATACTCCGGGTAGTACTAATAAACACTTAGCAGTACTAACTCTGTACTATGGTAGCATTAAGTCTTCAACAGTTGTAACTTAGTACTAGCAGCACTAAGTTTTCTTCTAGCAGCATTAACTACTTAGTGCATATTTCCTTGAAGTTCTCAACAGTTATAATATACACTAGCAGTCTTAACCTTCATAAGCAGTAGTAACTCTATAACCAGCAACAGTAATGACTTAGAGCATTTTCCTTGTAATAACTGAGCAGTCTTAATCACATGAGCTGCATTAACACCTTGGAAGCTTTAATTCCCAACAACAAGGGCATGGATCTGTTCTTCCCCATTAATAGTTTTGATCTTAGCAGTAGACCAAAACTGTTTTATTTGGGAAATATATGTAGTAGGGTTTACCGTTAATGCATACTTTATATGGGTTGCATTAAGAAAATCAATTATTTGAGTAAAACCTTCAGACTCTTTAGGTTTTTGCAACAATGAAATCATGTTGTGTGAGTCGGCAAAAGAAAGATTCGATATTGTTATGATTTTTGTTGTAATTGATGTGGGTTTTTGCAAATTGATGATAAAAAGAGAGTTAGGGTTTGTATTTGAGAGAATTATATGCTCGTGAAACTGATTAAGTGATCTAATTGGGGATTTAAACCCTTAAGTGAAGAAGTTACATAAACGTCCCCTACACTCTCAAACCCAGCAATAGAAACCTAACAGCAGTAAGTTAAGCTTGGCAGCATTAACTTATTCCTAATAGTAGTAACTTTGAGGCATCAGTACTAACTCCAATTCCACACCAATCTAATACTTTTCTTTTGCTTTTCCTGCAAAATTTTAGTCCAAAAACCACAAAAACACAAGCAATAATATTTCACAACAATCATAACATCTAATTATACTTAGCAGGTTTAAGTATAAATAGCAGCATTAACTAGTAGTTCTAAGTATAACTAGTAGTACTAATTATACATAACAGCAAAAACTCTTATTGACTTGAATAACAGTACTAATCCATACAAAACTTTACAAAAACACAAAGAGATAAGATATTTTAAAGACATAACATTCCAAAAGCTTTTGTAAGAAAATCTGCAACATTATTGTCAGTATGAATTTTAACCATTTGAATTAACTTCTTTTCATTGCAATCTCTAATAAATTGGTATCTTATCTCAATATGCTTTGTTTTTTTAGTGATAAACATGATTTCTAATTATGCACATAGTACTGCTATTATCAATAAATATTTTGGTGTGCAAAGCACTTGTCCACAACAACTAGAAGCAGCTACATATTCAGCTTCTATTTTGGAGTTTGCAACCATAGTCTGTTTCTTGCACTGCCATGAGAGCAGTCTAAACCCAAGAAATTGACAACCTCTTGTTGTAGATTTCATATCCAAGCTTGTCTCTAGCATAATCACTATCAGTGTATGCTACCAAATCAAAAGGTGAATGTTTTGGATACCAAATGCCCAATTTAGGTTGACCTTTTAAGTAACTAATTTTTTTTTTTCATAACATGAAGATGTGAAACTTTAGGACTGACTTGGTATCTAGCACAAGCACATACTGCAAACATGATGTCAGGTCTTGAAGAAATTAGGTACATCATTGAACCAATCATTGATCTATACAAATGAACCTCAACTTCTTCACCATATTCATCCTTGAGCAAAGGCTTATCAGTGACCATGGGTGTGCTTGCTGCCTTGACATCTGTATACCCAAACTTCTTTAAGATCTCACCTGCATACTTTTCTTGACTGATAAATATGCCATCTTCCTTCTGCTTCACTTGCAATCCCAAAAAGAAATTAAGTTCTACCATAGAACTCATCTGAAACCTTTCATGCATCAATTTCTCAAACTCAATGCATAATTCCTTCTTTGTTGAACCAAAAATCATATCATCCATATAAACTTCTACTAGCAGGATATCATTTTTGTATCTATTGATAAACAAAGTCTTATCAATCTTGCCACTGTGAAATCCATTATCCAACAGGTATGTTGACAATGTTTCATACCAAGCTCTAGGAGCTTGATGTAGACCATAAAGTGCTTTTTCCACCTTATATACTTTATCAAGAAAATTAGGATCTTCAAACCCTAGTGGTTGACAAACATACACTTCTTCTTCCATTTTCCCTTAAAGAAAAGCACTCTTGACATCCATCTGATACACTACAAAGTCTTTATATGAAGCATAAGCTAGAAAGAGACTTATAGCTTCAATTTTTGCAATAGGAGCAAAAACTTCATCATAATCAATCCCTTCTTCTTGTGTGAATCCTTGAGCAACTAATCTTGCTTTATTCCTTACCACAATACCTCTTTCATCTTTCTTACATCTGAAAACCCATTTAGTACCAATAGCCCTTTTTCCATTAGGAAAATCCACCAAAGTCCAAACTTCTTGTAGCTTGAATTGTAAAACCTCTTCCTGGATAGCTTCAACCCAACTTGGATCATTCAGTGCTTGAATTGTCATCTTGGTTTCTACTTGTGATAAGAAACAAGCAAACAAACAATTTTGAAGGTCTTTATAACTGTTTCTTTGTTTAAGGGATCTAGCAAAGAAACCTTGTTCCTTCAAATCCTTTGTCATTCTTCTTGTTTGAACAACCGCCATCACATCTCCAATGATTTGTTCTTGAGGATGATTCTTGTCAATTCTGCTAGTTGGAATAGGACTGACAGGGATAGTATCATCCATATTGTTTATCTCAGCCTCTGCACCAACTCCTTCATCATCGTATCAATATAGATATTTTCCAAGGGACGCATGTTTGGATCTAAAGGATATTCATCCTTATTAACAGCAATGCCTTCCTTATCAGCAGTATTAACAGTTTTATCTTTGTTAGTGTTGTTAGTGCTGTTAGTGTTGTTACCATCACTAGCAGCATTAACATCATTAGAACTGCTAACATTATCATCCTTCTTTTGATCAACATTTTCTTGTTCTTTTCTTGGCTCTTCATCATCCTGCTGTTCATCATCACATGAAGACTTAACTTCATCTGAGCCTGAGAGCTCTTGATCTAGGATCTTTGGTTCTTCATCCTAAGAACTCTTTGGACTTTGAGAGAATAGTGGATCAGCAGTCCATAATGGTAGCAAAATGCAATCTTTGCAAGGTCCTGTCTCCTTTATAGCTTGACCTGCATCATTACTTGCTTTTAAACCTGCAAAATTGTTAGACTGTGTACCTGCAACAACTAGCTCATAATTCATTATCTTTGTTATTGCATCAATATCAAATACCTAGTCTGGTCCACTACCTACAGCATTAGGTGTACTCTCACTAAACCTAACATGTAAGTTCTCTTCAACTATCATGGTTCTACTATTGAATACCCTAAAGGCTTTACTATTCATTGAGTATCCAACAAAGAAACATTCATCAGCCTTACCATTAAACTTGCCTAGGTGATCTATGGTATTAAGGATAGTAACAGGACACCCAAATGGTCTTAGAAAGCTTAACATTGGAGTTCTACCATGTTAAAGTTCATAAGGGGTCTTGTTATGATTTTTAAATACTATATTTCTATTTTGCACATAGCAAGCAGTATTAAATGCTTCAACCCAAAAAGTAGTTGGTAACTTATAATCTGCTAACATTGTTCTAGAAGCCTCAATTAGTGACCTATTCCTCCTCTCAGCAACACCATCTTGTTGAGGAGTTTTAGCTATACTATACTGTCTCATAATCTCTTCTTGTTGATCCCAGTTGAGCAATTGATCTAGTTAATTATTCTAGATGTGCATCTAAAACAACAAGTATAGAAACTGTCTTGACTTGTAAACTATTAAACACAACGCGGAATATTATGTTTAATCTTAAGAAGAACAATTAATGAAAAAGTAGAATTCTCAACAAACACTTCAATATATTAAATATACGAATACTCAAAAGTATTAGGGTTTACAACCTTGAAGTGAATCGACTCTAACAATGATACGTACTAAACTCTAACCCTAGAACCTCCTTTTATAGACTAAGGAGTCCTAGTCGGTTTACAATAGCTTTTTACACAAGATAAATCTTTTAGAATCTATTCTAAACTTATCTAAAACATACTATACATAGTTTATCTCTTCAGCAGTAGTATGAATTACTCTAACAGCAGTATCTTTTACTCCAGCAGTAGTATCCTTGCAGCAGTAGAAGCATTAGCAGTGAGTATTTTCCTTTATGCACCATGAGCAGTTGTATCATCCAGAGCAGCAGCATCTCTAAACCCAACAATCCTCCCCTAAACTTGATATTTTCTTCCAAAATCATCAAGTTTCTTTTAAGCTTTGACCTTCACCAGGAGGATGCTTCCAAACACATTTACTCCTTTTTCTTAAGATTTGGGTTGAGAATTTCTTTATACTTCTTTAAAAGTTTATAAGCTTGATCTTGAAATGAGAAGTCTTTCTGCATCTCCAACATTCCAGGCTTCAACATCTGATGAATAATTGGTTTATTGAAGTTCAATGCAGGATAATCTTTTTCCACCAACATGTAGATAATCACTCCATGAGCACTTAAAGTATGAACACCACAAGACTGATATAAATACCATCTATGAACTGTGTTATGGTTTAACTTCATCCACTCAATATTTCCATCATGTGGTTCAAATATTATCTTCAAATAGTAATAGATTACCCTTTCCTACACCTCCTCTGGTCTTGTATCACCATATCATTCTTTGCATAACCTCCAGATGTTAACCACATCATCTCTATCGATCCAATACAGCATTTGTGAAAACCTAATAAACCTATAATACAAACCATTGGTCCTTTTAAACTCCTAATACGCTTCACTTCCATCCCTGATTCCAGAAGTATATGAGATGATTGGATGTTTGGCAGATAGAGGAACTGCATTAATGACCTCAGGTTCTTGATATTTAGAAAGAACTGTAAGAGCCATCATTTTTTCTCTATCATCCTCAGATTCCTCCTCATCATCAACTTTTCCTTCAATCACATGCTCTGACTCAGAATTCTGCTCCACTGCTTTGGATCTATCAGCTTTTCTTTTCTTTCTACCAACACTCTTTTGTATAACTCCAGCTCTTTTAACACCTGAGCTTGAAGTTTCTTTCTTTTCTTGCACAACCTTCTCTTCCACCTTCTCTTTCACAGTCTCAGTCTCTATCACTGTCTTTGCCTCCTTTACCTTATCCTCTGATCCCATAGGCACAAAATCATCAATTTCTCTTTTTGCATTGTTGTACATCTTGATAATTTCATCATCAGAGTAATGAGATAATTGAGTAAGTTTGTAGCCCTTCATGTTCTTCAAGTATCTTTCATGGACTTTTCTTCTTTGTTTGACAGTTGGCGGTCGGAGCATTTTCTTCTTTCTCCTTTCAGCAAGATACCATTTCTTTCTTTGTTCTTTGAACTCCTTCAACCATTTAGTTCGTTCTTCTATGGTTTTTGTATCTTGCTCTTCTTCTTTAATCAACTTAAAAAGCTCAATATCAACATCACATTTAATCCTCTCTGCATCCCAAGCATCAAGTAATTCCTTTGATTTTGCTTCATCTTCAGCATGCTTTCTCAGTTGTTCAAGGACTTGTTGATTCTCAGGTTCAAGCTCAACAGCTAACTTCCTTGCAGCTTCTTCATTAAAAGCAATTTGCTTCTCCTTAGGCCAGAACTCAAAAGGTATTTCAAATTCAGGTTCAGGTTCTTCAATTAAAATTGCTTTTCCCTTGCCTTTGTACTATGGTTCTTGTGAAACAGCCTTCTTTTCGGGAGAATAGGGTTATCTGATTGTCACTCCTTTAACAGGTGGTTTTGATGCTTTTTGTGGTTGTGGTTGTGTTACTTGTTTTGGTGTTGATGAGGGTTGTTTTGTAGACTTCAGTTGTAAAATTGCTTGAGCCATTACCACATCATCATCTAAGAGAATTTGACCCTTAGCAGTAGAATCACCCTGAGTCTCAACAGTAGAAACATTATTTGGTTCAGCAGCAGAACTTTTTGCACTAGCAGCAGAATGTGGTACCTCGTCTTTTTAACATGAGCAGTAGCATCAACCTTAACTACTTCTTCACTCTTACCAATAGCAGAATCAACTTTATCTTTAGCAATAGAATCTCCCAAGCTTTTGATTGACTCCACCATTACCTCAGAAGCCTTGACAAGCTGTTCAGGCTCCAAAGTCTTTAGCTTTTCAAGCACACCCTCATTTCTTTCTTTGTCTGCAACCACAAACTCATCAACATTATCACCACTATCCATCTCCATATCCATGTCCAAATCACCTCCAGCAGCACTTGTAACATTTTCCATAGCCTCCCCTGAATCCTTGGTTTCATTCCTCCCCTGTTTGAGAGCATCCTCCCCCAAACTAGCATCCTCAGAGGAGCTTATTCTCTGTGCTGTAACCACCTTCTTTAATCTTTTAAAGTATGAAAACAATTTCTTTTGAAATTCAGGGCAAACAAATTCTCTTTTATGAACCTTAGGATTTAAAAGTTGTTTGTTCATAATAAGTTGCAGAAACCTTGGATAAATGTAATAATTTCCTTTTACATTCTTTTTCAAACCATCCATTATCATATTTGAAAAATTAAAAGGATGTCCTTTAGCCAGACAAATCATAGCAGAAGCCTGAGTTGTACTGAATTCATTCCAACCTGAAGTTTTAGGACTTAAACAATGTAGGATGGTATGAATTAAAAACTTCCATTGAGGACAGAGAAGACCTTTAAAAAATTTTAACCCTTCAACTTTCTTCTCATACCCCATGTTTTTAAGTTCTTCAAAAATGATAGAATTTCCAAGACATACTATTTCCTCATCATCTGCAAAGTGAAGAGCTTCTCTCACAGATGATTCATAAATAATTATCTTGTGGCCATCTACCGTATCCTTTAACTATTCTTCCCTATTTGTAGTTATGGTCTTAACAGTAGACCAAAACTGATCAATGTGGGAAACAAATATAGTAGGTTTTGCTGTTAATCCGTACCTAATGTGAGAAGCATTAAGAAAATCAATTATCTCAGCAAATCCATCAGCTTCTTTAGGCTTTCGAAGAAAAGCGACTTGATTGTGACTATCAGAAAAGATTCTTGTCGACATTGTGAATTAGGTTTTGATTTGGGGGTTTTAAAATTATATGTTAAAAATTGTGTTAGGGTTTGAATTAGAGTGATATATGAGCGCGTAAAACCAATTATGAGATCGAATTAAGTTTTTAAGCCCTTTGGATCGAATTAGGGTTTTATTGGCGCCAAATTTTCATAACCGTCCCTGCACTTACAAAACGAACAGTAGAATCCCTGCTGTTAGAAAGTTTTGCCTAGCAGCAGAATCTTTGTAACTAGCAGTAGAATATCTGTTGAACATTCCAAACACCTTTTTCTCTTTGAACAAGCATTCCCCTTTCACTTTTCCTACAAAAGATTAGTCCAAAACCACAAAAACACAAGAAATAATATGCCACAATAATCACAATTCACAATTATATTTAGCAGTTGTATAAGCAACAAGCAGTAGAACTAAATATAACTAACAACTCATATCATAACAATAAAAAAAAAACAACTTAGTGACTAATAACAGTACAAATCCTTACAAAACATTACAAGAACACAAAGAGATAAGAATTTTCAAAGATTTATCATTCCAATACTAGCAATTAAGAATTGAAATCTACCCACCTCAAAATCTTTTGTGAGCAAATCTGCAACATTATTGTCAGTATGGATTTTAACAATTTGAATTAACTTCTTCTCAAAACAATCTCTTATAAAATGATGTCTTATCTCAATATGTTTTGTTTTAGAATGAAAACCGAATTTTTAATAATGCACATTGTACTGTTATTATCAATATAAAGTTTGGTGTGCATAAAATTATACCCATAGTCCAGTAATTAATTCTGAATCCAAAGCACTTAACCACAGCAACTTGAAGCGGCTACATACTCAGCTTCAGTTGTAGAATTTGCCACCATAGTTTGTTTCTTACATTGCCATGAAATCAACCTATGTCCAAGATATTGACATCCTCCAGTTGTTGATTTCCTATCTAAACATGCTCCAGCATAGTCACTATCTGAGTTTACCACCAGATCAAAAGGTGAATCTTTTGGATACCAAAGGCCCAACCTAGGTTGACTCCTTAAGTACCTAAAAATTCTCTTCACAGCATTTAAGTGTGACACTTTAGGGGAAACTTGAAATCTGGCACAGGCACACACAGCAAACATAATATCTGGCCTTGAAGCTGTAAGATACATCAATGAACCAATCATTGATCTGTATAAATGGACATCAACTTCTTCACCATCTTCATCTTTGACTAGAGGCTTGTTGGACTCCATGGTTGTTTTAGCAGGCTTCACATCAGAAAATCCAAAATTCTTAAAGATATCAGTCACATACTTATCTTGACTAATAAATATGTCATCATCCTTTTGTTCGAATTGAAGCCCTAAAAAGAATGTGAGTTCGCCCATAGAACTCATTTGAAACCTGTTATGCATTAGCTTCTCAAAATCATCACATAACACCTTGTTGGTTGACCCAAAAATGATATCATCAACATACACTTGAACCAATAAGATATCCTTTTTGTCTCTTTTGATAAAAAAAGTCTTGTCAATTCTTCCTCTACTGAAGCCATTGTTCAACAAGTACTTTGATAAGGTGTCATACCAAGCTCTAGGAGCTTGATGCAAACCATACAATGTTTTTCTCCACCTTGTAAATTCTATCAGGATAATCAGGATCTTCAAAACCATGTGGTTGTGAGACATAAACTTCTTCATCAATTTTCCCATACAAGAAAGCACTTTTTACATCCATTTGATACACTGTGAAGTTCTTATATGAAGCATAAGCCAAGAATAATCTGATAGCTTCTATCCTTGCAACAGGTGCAAACACTTCATCATAATCAATACCTTCTTCTTGAGTGTATCCTTAAGCCACTAATCTTGCTTTGTTCCTGATCACAATGCCTCTTTCATCCCTTTTGCATCTAAAAACCCACTTTGTACCAATTTCCTTTTTCCCATTAGGCAAATCAACCAAGGTCCAAACTTCTTGAATCTAAACTGCAACAACTCTTCTTGCATAGCATCCACCCAACTTTCATCTTGTAATGCTTTATAAGCATTCTTGGGTTCCACTTGTGACAGAAAACAAGCAAACATGCAATTCTGAAGGTCTTTGTGGCTATTTCTTTGATGAAGAGATTGAGCAAAGAAACCTTGTTCCTTCAAATCCTTAACCATACTCCTTGTTTGAACAACAGACTTTGGCTCTCCAAGTAGTTGTTCCTTTGGATGTTTCTTGTGAATTCTGGTGGTTGGAATAGGACTGACAGGCATTGCATTCTCCATATTGGTTAAGTCAGTCTCTGCACCAAACCCATCCAAAGCTTCACCATCAGTATCTTCATAGATATTAATCAAACCAGGCATATTGGGATCATCAGGACAGTCATCGTCAGCAAAATATCTTCCTTCTTTGTCAACAGTAGGAAATTTTGGTGTAGCAGCAGAATCATTGTAACTGCTGCTAGTGTTATTTCCTTTGTTTTCAACATTATGCACTTCATCAACAATTTGTGGTCCTTCATTAACCACTTTTCCAGCATCAGAAGGTTTATCCCCACCTTCTGTATCTCCTTTTGGTACTTCATGAACATCATCATCTTCTTTTGAACTTTTTCTCTCTTTCTCTTTGGCTGTGAAAGTTAGATCAAGCTTCCATTTTTCAATCAAAATAAACTCCTTTGCAGATTCATTCACCTTAGCTTGTGTACCTGCATTAGAATCAGCTTTTGTACCTGCAAACTTATTAGTTGTGCCTGTAATCACTGTCTCATAATTCATGCTTTTGGTTAGTGAATCAATATCAAACAGCCAGTCAGGTCCACTTCCTGCAACATTAGTTGTGGTTTCACTAAACCTAACATGTAAGTTTTCTTCCACATGCCAGGTTCTTTTATTGAATACCCTAAAAGCTTTACTATTGGTAGAGTATCTAACAAAGAATCCTTCATCAGCCTTCTCATCAAACTTGCCTAGGTCATCAATGGTATTCAAGATAGTAACAGGATACCCAAATGGTTTTAAGAAATCTATCATAGGTTTCCTACCATGTAATAGTTCATAAGGTGTCTTGTTATGTGGCTTAACTACTTTACTCCTATTCTCCACAAAACAAGCAGTGTTGAATGCTTCAGCCCAAAAAGTAGTAGGTAATTTTGATTCAGACGACATAGTCCTTGCAGCCTCAATAAGTGTCCTATTCCTCCTCTCAGCAACACCATTTTGTTAAGGAGTTCTAGCTACACTAAACTGTCTTAAAATACATTTTTCCACACAAAACTGGTTCATAACAATATTCTTAAACTCAGTTCCATTGTCACATCTTATCACCTTAACTTTATGATTTACTAGGTTTTTAACTCTTGTTATAAAAGCCTTAAGAGTGCTAGAAGTTTCATCCGTAGTTGCTATAAAGAAAACCAAGTGAATCTACTATAGTCATCTGTGACAACTAGGTAGTACATCTTCTTGTTCAAACTTTTCACATATGTTGGCCCAAACATATCCATATGCAACATTTATAAAGGCTCAGAAATAGTGTTCACAGCTTTGGACTTACAAGAAGCTCTGTGTTGTTTTCCCATCTGACAAGCAGCGCAGGTTTCAGGATTTTCAAAAACTTTTGAAGGTAAACCTCTTACAAGGTTTCCCTTAACCAATTTATTAATAGTTTTGAAATTTAAATGGCCAAGTCTTTTATGCCAAAGTTTGGATTCATCATTTGTGGCCTTTGCAAATAGGCAAGTTAAAGCTCTTTTGGGAACTATGTTCTTTATGTCAAAACTGTATATGTTTTCTGTTCTAGGGACTCTAAGTAGCACAAATTTATCATCAGGCAACTTAAAATCAGGAGATAAGACAAGACATTCAGTGTCAGTAAAAAGAACAAAGTTCTTTTTGTCAAACATTTGTGAGACACTAAAGAGGTTGAACTTAAGCCCTTTTACAAAGTACACTTTTTGAAAATCCAATTTTCGTGTTCTTATTGTAACTTTACCAATGATTTTACCTCCTTTAGGATCATTTCCAAAGGCAAGATATCCACCATCAATAGCTTCAAAATCTTCAAGGTTGTAAATGTCTCCTGTCATGTGTCCAGAGCATCCACTGTCAAGTATGCATTTGTCCTTTAATTCCACTTGTAGTTGCCCTACACATGAAGTAAGAGAATCTGTTTCTCTTAGGGACCCAAGCCATTACTGACTTAAATCTGCCATGTGCATCAACATAGTCAAATCTATTTAAATCCATTGATGCACTGCTGTTCCTGGAAACATGATCTAAAACTTTTATTTTTGGTTTCCAGACCCAGCAAGCTGTAGGCCTTTACAGTATAAAAGTGGTTGCGCAAAATAGTGTTTGTTATCACTTTTGGCTCAGTAGTAGAAGCTACTTTTTCCTTAGCAAAAGAAACAGCTGTATTATTTTGAAAAGGCCTTTGTGGTGGAGCAATAGTAATTGACCTAGTTGCACCAGATCTCATCAATACTGCCCTTGGAACCAATTTTTTGTTAGCATGAGGGTGAGTCTTTTTAGAAAAGTTTTTGTGGTTCACCCTTCTGTTTTGGTTCCAAACAGGTTTTTGGTAGTAAAAATATTTTTCTTGTAGGTGCTCAAAACTACCACAATGATAACAAGCCTTTTTAACTAACTTAAAATCGCTACCTAACTTTTGAGAAATTAGGTTGTTCCAGTTTCTTTGATTACCTCTAGGCCTATTATAGCTTCTTCTAGGTTGTTCTATAGGTTCCTCATTATATTCAACTATCTTCCTAGAGATCTTGTCACCAAACACAGGTTTCACAAACCAAACCTGTTTAACTTTAGATTCAACTGTTTTAAGAATTTCTTCCTTTTTAATCTTTGGTGTTGACTCAACCTGTTCCTCATCACTATCTGTAACATCCCGCCTACTCAGACCACAATATTGTCCGCTTTGCCCGCAGGCTCACGGCTTTGCTTTTGTGGCCTCATTGAAGGACTTCCCGGCAGGTCACCCAAACCAGTGCTACTCTCACATGAGCACGCTTAACTGCCAGTTCCTAAGAACCCCACTCGCAGTAGACCACAAAACGCGTTGTGTCATTGTAAGGCGAATGTTATCTTATGAACCCAACATCTCTCCAGGCCACAGCCGATGTGGGATTTGCCTTGTAACATCCCTAAGGCGGGATGTTACAGGTGGTATCAGAGCCACTCCTGAGCCGTTCGGGATGGTGGGGCAAACCTCATCGCGGACGATGAGTCCCTAAGGGGGGGTGATTGTAACACCCTAGGCAAATCCCACATCGGCTGTGGCCTGGAGAGATGCTGGGTTCATAAGATAACATTCGCCTTACAATGACACAACGCGTTTTGTGGTCTACTGCGAGTGGGGTTCTTAGGAACTGGCAGTTAAGCGTGCTCATGTGAGAGTAGTACTGGTTTGGGTGACCTGCCGGGAAGTCCTCCAATGAGGCCACAAAAGCAAAGCCGTGAGCTGCGGGCAAAGCGGACAATATTGTGGTCTGAGTAGGCGGGATGTTACACTATCTGACTTCCAATCTTCAATAATTGGATCATCAGAAAACATCTTTTCTACCTTAGGTGTTTCTTTATTAGCCTCACTAGATTCACCTACAGGTTTGCTATCAAGTTCACTTATAAAAGACAACTCTTTCTTAGGGGGTGCAAAGGCACTCTTAACTGGAGGAGCTACATCATTATATCATATGCCACTACCTCTCCTCATTAATTGACTCTCAATAGACTTATGCACAAGATTAGATGCAAATTGTTGTTTCTCAACTCTAACTACATATTTTTTTTCAGCCAAAGCTGCATCTTTTTCTTGTTCAGCTTCTTCTATCTTTTTATTAAGAATGTTAATCTCACTATTTTTAAGAAAAAGTTGTTGTTCTAGAATATTAATCCTATCAACATATTCTAGCTCAATCTGTTTGAGAAAGTCAAGTTTTTCTTCAACAGATTTCAGACCAAATTTATAACCTAATTTATCTAGTTTTAACTTTTCAACTTCATCTCTTAAACTTTCATTCCTAGACTTAAGCTCTTCTACAGTATCTACACAAGATTGATATGAACATCTAGAATCATTAGATACCTCTGAATCAGAACCAGATGATGAATAAGCCATAAGAGCAAAGTTGTGTCCTTTGGGTCCTTCTTCTGCCATAAAAGCAAAGTTGGGTCCTTCCTCAGCCTGATCACTCCAATCAAAATCTCCTAGACCATCACAAGAAACCAAAGCTTTAGTAGTCTTGGTATCTTCAGTAGCAGCATTCCTTGAACTTTCTCCATTCTTCTTAGGTGCCCTACATTCCCTTGCAAAGTGACCATTTCTTTGACATATGTAGCACTCAATCTTGGACTTATCAAATCCTATGTTTTTTTGTCCTTTAAATTTGTGCTCCCTTCCTGTCTTCTTCAAAAACCTTCTGGCCCTCATTGTCAGCATAGCCATTTGCCACTTCAAATCAATTTCTTCAAGATCATCAGGATCAATTTGTTCCATATCACGATTCATAACTGGAGTACTGGTAGTAAGATCAGCTAAGTAAGCACAAATAGCAGCATCACTAATGTTATCACTGTTTGTTGAACCAGCAGTAGAAACATTAGTGCTAGCAGTAGTAACTCCATAAGCAGCAGTAGAGTGAGTTTCCTGAGTGTTGCCAGAACTTTTGTTGTTGGAGGATACAAAAGCTAGGTTTTGTGCACCAGAGGATGAACTAGACGACCCTTTAACTTCAGATTCATACACTTTCAGGTTGTTGTACAAATCATCTAAACTCATTGTGTCAAAATCAGCTTTGTTTCTCCAAACCACTGTGTGCATACTCCAGTCAGATGACAAACTTCTTAGAAACTTAAGATTGATATCTTCTTGAGCAACTGGACACTTCATAAATGCTAATTGACTCATAAGCTTCTAAAGTCTGTCATATGTGGCATCAATATTTTCAGAACTTGAGGCAACAAAGGTCTCAAATTGATGCTTCAGAAGATTTTTCCTTGACTTCTTAGTAGCCTCATTCCCACCAAATCTTAGCTTAATTGCTTCCATTAAAGACTTAGCATCTGAATATGACTAAAGCTCAACTGATACTCATTAGGTATGCCCATCATGAGAATACTATGAGTCTTTATCTCCAACCTTCTTTGAGCCTTGTCATCAGCAGATTTAATGGGTGCAGGGTTCCCATCATTAGCTTTTGCTGGTAAAGTATCACCATTCGGAATGACTTCCCACATTGTGTAGTTAAGCATCTTGATGTATTGTTGTATTCTCATCCTTCAAACCTCATACTCTTCAGGCTTGAGCATGGGCACTTTTGATGCAGTCACATGTGTGTTGATTCGGATTCCATGTCTTGAGTGGATATTGAACAGATCTGAGTTAACAAAAGTTCTTCTTGATCACAGTTTCTAGATCACAAGCTCTGATACCACTTGTTGATCCCAGTTGAGCAATTGATCTAGTTAGTTATCTTAGATGTGAATCTAAAACAACAAGTATAGAAACTGTATTGACTTGTAAATTATTAAACACAACGCGGAATATTATGTTTAATCTTAAGAAAAACAATTAATGAAATAGTAGAATTCTCAACAAACACTTCAATATATTAAATATACATATACTCAAAAGTATTAGGGTTTACAACCTTGAAGTGAATCGACTCTAACAATGATACGTACTAAAATCTAACCCTAGAACCTCCTTTTATAGACTAAGGAGTCCTAGTCGGTTTACAATAACTTTTAACACAAGATAAATCTTTTAGAATCTATTCTAAACTTATCTAAAACATACTATACATAGTTTATCTCTTCAGCAGTAGTATGAATTACTCTTACAAAAGTATTTTTTACTCCAGCAGTAGTATTCTTGAAGCAATAGAATCTCCAACACTAGTAGTAGTATATAATACACTAGCAGTAGTATGATACTTAGAGTATTTTCCTTTATGCACCATAAGCAGTTGTATCATCCAGAGGAGCAGCATCTCTAAACCCAACATTTCTCCTCACAAAACTAATTTATATCCCTATTCTTGAACTCAGTTCCATTGTCACATCTTATCACTTTAACCTTATGATTTACTAGATTTTCTACCCTGGTTATAAAAGACTTATGGATTCCACTGGTTTCATCCTTAGTAGCTAAAAAGAAAACCCAAGTAAACCTGCTAAAATCATATATGACAACTAGGCAACACATCTTTTTCATTCAACTTTTCACAAATGTTTATCCAAATAAATCCGTGTGCAACATATGTAAAGGTTGACTTATAGAGTTCACTGTTTTAAATTTACAAGAGGCTCTGTGCTGCTTTCCCTTATGACAAGCAACACAGGTTTCATGATTTTCAAAAACTTTAGAAGGTAAACCTCCTACAAGATTTCCCTTAACCAATTTATTCATTGTTTTGAAATTTAAGTGTCCAAGCCTTCTATGCCAAAGTTTTGATTCATCAGATGTGGCTTTTGCAAAGAGACAAGTTAAACCTCCTTTGGGAACCATGTTCTCTAAATCAACACTGTATATATTATCTCTTCTAGGAACTTTAAGCAAAACATGACTTTCATCAGTTAATTTAAAGTCAAGAGACAAGACAATGCATTCAGTGTCATTAAAGAGAACACTATTCTTTTTGTCACACATTTGTGAAACACTAAAGAGATTGAATTTTAGCTCTTTGACAAAATACACATAGTCAAAATTAAGTTTACCAGTTCTTATAGTACCTTTGCCTGTGTTCCCTCCTTTAGGGTTACCTCCAAAGGCAACATATCCTCCATTAATAGCTTCAAAATCTGTAAGATAGGACATGTTTCCAGTCATGTGCCTTGAGCATTCACTATCAATGACTCCTTGATCTTGTAATTTCACTTGTAGATTGCCCTACACATAAAGTAAGAAAATCAGTTTCTCTTGGGGACCCAAGCCATAACTGACTTGGATCTGCCTTGTGCATTAACATAATCAAATTTCTTTAAAACTATTGATGCATTGTTGTGTTTGGAAACATGGTCTAAAACTTTAATCTTTGGTTTTCAAACCAAACAAGCTGAGGCCTTAACCGCATAAAAATTATTTCCCCAACCTGTTGGAGTATGCTCGTATCATAATAAATAAGTACATGGCTAGACATATGTGAGCTTATGGGGTCACACACTTATACACAGAGACACCATTTAATATATCGTATCTATCGTATTTACGTTAAATTTAACCTTCGTAACTCGGGATCAATAACGGGCTACAAATAACTAAGTTTCACACCCCCAAATTTCATGACTTGCAGCGGATTAAGTCATTCAAGGGCACGACTGGTCATAGCACCAAAGTTGCAGTTATATTGAACGACCTAAAGTGTCGTTTAGAAAATACATCGTTTGATTATTTAAAAACATTCAGAGTTATAAAGCTAGGTCCCAAAAGATAAAAACAAGTTTTCATAAAACGAGTTCATACAATTCAAACGATGGATAAGTGCATAAAAATGTAAGGTCAGACTTGTCGACTCCGCGACTCCATGTTGTGTCCATATGCAAGCCAACATGCGATACCTTAATTACCTGAAAATACATTGCTAAAAATGGTCAACAAAAATGTTGGTGAGTTCATAGGTTTATGTAAATGAATGATTGTACGGTAACCACAAGCATAAAGTGTATGACAAATCCATGCCACATAAAAATGATACATTAGCTCTAAGCTCATGACCCCGAAGCTAGACTGATATAACTGCCCCAAATGGGAGTGCTTTGCCAAACACTCTGAATGTATGAAATGAAATGCGTTCATTTGACCAGTTGGTGCTACCAACCCGAACGGAGACGTCACCCTCAAGAGATCTATCCACTCACATTCGCTTGCTCACAATTAACGGTCCATGATAAATAAAAGGGGACTTTAAATTGGCAATGATGTAACTTAAGCAATGTAAATGAGTTTGTATACTTTGGTCCGCATATAAAAATGGTGCAATGTATTCTCCCCCGAGAGTTTAGAAATCGAATAAACAATTGAAAACGGGGCTATGAAAACTCACCTGATATGATATAGCAACAATGATCACAAAGGATATAATATGAAATGAATCTCGGTCTCTAACCGCGACCTATTATGAATGATGTGATCCAATGTAAGCAATGATACAATGCAACACATGCAAATACGTATGTTAACGATACCACTTGTTAGTTTTGAAAATAACTTTTATCGACGAAAATACCCTTTTGACGTCTCGCTAAGTTATAAACTACTTTTCGCGTAAACACGATGAAACGGTACTCCACGATCCTTGTTTGGTTTTCTATTAGCAATTATAATGTTTTCGTCGTAAAACAACACTTTTCATAACTTGTGAAAATATGTCCAAAACGGCTTCGTGAAACTAGTCGTGAAATATTGCACGTTACGTGTTAGTTGATCAAACTCGACGTTTTTGAAAATCTTGTAACCATGTATAAATGTCGTTTCCTTTAACTTCCGGTTGTACACGCCTCGATTAATTAGTAAATCGGCTAACAACGTTATGTTTCACAAAAACACTAGTTTGAATATTTAAAACACTTTCTAATAGTGGCTGTCAAAATAAACTAAAGTTTGTCGGCTTTAAACGTGAATAACTCGGCCGTTACAAGCTCGTTTTCTACGTTCTTTATATCCACGGATTCGTCACAACATGAGCTAACATAATCTCAGTAGCTTGGCTCTCCTAGATCATGTCTAACACCTCGTTTGTTCCTTCAAAGTTCGGCTAACAGCACGCTTATTTTCTAGAAAATTAGTTTTCGTCGTCTAACTTCGAACGATCATATCTCCTTCGTTATAAGTCGGTTTTTAGTGATTCTTGCGGCCACGGTTTCGTTTTTGAAAGAAATTTCTGAATATGAAGGCCAAAATATGCCAAAAATTACTGAGTTTTCCAGTTTACACGTTTTTGGACAGTAGCTATATTAGATTGTTAAAAACTCACTTTCTTGGTTCTAAACTTGATCATACAACCTCAAATCAACTCCACAAGTTCGCAAATCCTACCATACACCTTCTTAGGGCCTGTTTACTTTTTGCTTAATGAGCCCTTTGCTAACATTTCCCTTCCCAAAAAGAAATATTGCATGTTTCTTTTTTGCTTATTCCATAATGAAATCCTGAATGTGAAAGGGTCTAAAAACCCAACCCTTTACCACACAGACACATTGAGGTCAAATATATCTCATCTTTTTCTCTTCATTTTCACTCATTACCAAAAGTCAAGTTCTTTCAATCCTCCAATCACTACCAGCACCTACCTGCCCGTTCGTCGAACACCTCTCCGTCGGCCGTGCTCACCCCGACGCTCCTGTTCACCCCAACACCCCTTTTCTTCTTGCCGATGTTGCAATATTCGCTTCGATGCCGCTTCCTTCAAGGTGTTCTTATTTGCTTCATCTTCATTCATTGATCTAAAAGCTTCAACAATTTTTAATGATGGAAACATGGTTATGAAGAAGATGGTCACAACTGGTGATTTATTTTGCAACTTTTATATATTTTTTACAAAATATCTGGGTTAATGGAAACATGGGTATGAAGATGGGATCGTTGATTAACTTAATTGGCAGATGGTTTTGTAAAGTCTTAGATTTTAATTAGAGTAGATTCAGTTTATCTATAATTTTTTTCATGGATTTACTTGTATAAATAGTTAGATTTAGTTTGGGGATTTTCATAGATTGTATGTTTGTTATACAAACATTTTCTTTCATTTGCAAAAGACAGCAAGAGAATAAAAAACACAATTGTGGTGTGAATTGGACTTCGGCTATTCAAGAAAATTGATTGACGATGGCAGAAAAAATGGGGAAAATTTAATTTACTTTATTAATATTAGTCATTAAGCAAAGAAAAAAGAAACAGCTTTTGTTTTCACAGAACTAACTTGACACAGACAACATTTTGCAAAAAGACACATTTTCTAAACAGACAAAAAAAAGAAATGGGCCCTTAGGGTGTCATGGGGTCCCAAACATTGCCAACCTTGGTGGGTTTCATGAAATCATTAGTGAAACTTATAGATCTAGTGATTTAGAGAGTTTATGTTCAAAAGTGGTATGTAAAACATAAATACTTGCATGAATAACAAATATAACTTGAAAATACATGGATATACAGATCAAATGAAAGTAATAGATGATCAAAACATGTTCTTGAAAATTTAACTTGATGATTGGATGAGTTTTGATAAGAAATGAGCAATAAGCTTGAGGTTTGATCACAAATCCATAACTAGGAAGGTAAATGGAGTATGTTTATGGTTTGTTCTTGAAAAAGTGATGGATTTTTGGTGTGTTCTTGATGTTGGCCGAATGGGGTGGATGAAATGGAGAGAGTTTGATCTTTTTGTTAGCTAAAATGTGTTATGTGTATGTGTTTGTGCTAGTGGAAGTGAAATTAAATCATGGAAATTCAATTAATGAAGTTTGGAGTATTAGCCTAAATGGGGGGGTTAGGGGGGGCGGCACATGGGTGAAATGGAAGAGGATTTGATGTGTAATTAAAGAGTTTGTCTTCCATTTAATTAGATATTGGCTTGTTTAGTGTATACCTTGGGTGTTATCGGGTACCGAGTTAACTAGAAATAACTCGTGACGAGGTGAAATGAGATACGACGAAGTTGTAAAAATTGTAAAATCATGTTCCTTGCAAGAATCGGGTGTTAGAATTATAATCGGATTGAAATTTCATAAATCGACGGAGTTATAAGCGTCAAATGAAAAATGTAACGATTGGTTTAAAAACACCGGGTAAAGTAATAATATAATCTCTATATCATTATAATTAGCTTGAAAATGTATTAGGATCATTGTCTAGAGTATTTGGTTTACTGTTGGTAGAAATGACTGAGTGGTAACGTTAATTAAACAATTAAGCATACGTTAATGAAAATCACACAGACACATGCATGAATTGATATGGTACTGATATTACTGATGATATGCAGACTACTCTAGTCTGTATGATGTGTCCTTACTGATGATGCATGAATACGAAGCTAAACCTAACTGGTTACGCGCATTTGAATACTCGTGAACGTAGTTTACGACATGATGAATGATGCCCATGAATAGTGATTTCCCTCCGGGAATGAATAGTGTTTCATGAATAGTAAAAATTTTGACAACTTCTCAAAGTCTCAAACTGACTTCAAAAATGATGAATAGTGAAATGATGAATAGTGATCGGTGAATAGTGATTGATGAATAGTAACTCATGAATAGTAAATTGTCGAGGTTTGGAAAATGACCTGAAATTACGAGTTGTGACAGTCTTCCACCCTAAAAGGAATTCAGTTGATGTTGGTCTCTGGAGTGGTCTCGGTGAAAAGATGTGGGTATTTGAGTCGCATCTGGTTTTCCCGTTCCCAAGTAAACTCAGGACCTCTGCGAGAATTCCAGCGAACTTTGACGATAGGAATTCGACTTTGCTTCAAATGGTTGACCTCTCGATCAATAATTTATGCTGGTTCTTCCACAAAGTTAAGCTTATCGTCGATCTGAATTTCTTCTAATGGAATGAAATGAAATATGCTACGAGTGATTCGCTTGGAAGGTACTTCCTGAGGTTTGAAATATGAAATGGGTGGTGTATGTTGCTGAGCTCTGACGGAAGCTCAAGTTTGTATGCCAGTCGGCCGATTCTAGCTAAAATCTTAAATGGTCCAATATACCTAGAGTTCGGTTTCCTGGGTTTCCAAAATTGTATCATGCCTTTCCAAGGCAAGGCTTTCAACATAGTTTGTTCTACAACTCGAATCCCAATGGTTTACTACTTAGGGATACCTAGTCCCCATGAGTTTGCATCATGAACTGACCTAACCTTTCTATTGTCCTCTTGTTACTTGTAACTGATTCTTGACTTGTACCATTTCCTTTGTTGTTTCACAATTGCGTTTTAGACCAGTGAACTTGACCTTCCGATTTCGGTCTGTCACTATGTAATTGGTACTTTGACCATAGGGTGCCTTAAAAGGTGTAGTCTAAGTGTTCGCGTGATAACATTTGTGGTAAGAGAACTCTATTAGTGGCAAATGGTTAGCCCAACCATTTCCAAAGTCAATCACACATGCCCTGAGCATGTCTTCTAATTTCTGAATTGTTCTCTCGCTCTGACCATCGGTCTGAGGATGATAGGCGGTACTCATGTCTAACTTAGATCCAAATGAGTCTTGCAATGATTCCCAAAAGTTTGAAGTAAAGCGACTGTCTCTGTCTGAGATAATGGAAACTGGTGCACCGTGCTTTGAGACTATTTCCTTGACGTAAAGTCTGGTGAGCTGGTCCATAGTATAAGTCCCTCTGATTGGAATGAAATGAGCTGATTTAGTGAGTCGGTCGACTATTACCCAAATAGCATCGAAACCTCCTGATGTTTTGGGAAGTTTAGTGACAAAATATATTGTAATGCGTTCCCATTTTCACTGTGGAATTTCCGGTTGTTGAAATAATCCTGAAGGTTTCTGGTACTCGGCTTTCACTTTAGCACAAGTAAGACATTTACTGACATACGTAGCTATCTCTGCTTTCATATTCGGCCACCAATATAGCTTCTTGAGATCCTGATACATCTTATCAGAACCTGGATGAATGGAGCACTTCGACTTGTGCAATTCGTGCATGATCAACTCTCTTATTCCACCACAGAGTGGTATCCAGCTTCTATCCTTGAAGCATAATGTTCCATCTGATCTCCTTACTAAACCGTTTGCATTATTTTGCATTCTTTTGAGTGTTTCACTTGGTAGGTTTTCTTCCTTGAGTGCCTCAACTTGAGCCTCGAGGATTCGTGATGGTAAAGGTGATATGATTGTCATTCTCAATGGTCTGACTCTCAAAGGCTTGAGTCTTTCCTTCCGGCTAAGGGCATCTGCCACAACATTAGCTTTCTTAATTGCCCATTGGTCTAAAGATGGTAGAGCGTGAGTATATCTGATTGGAAAGAAAATATCTTAAGGGGATTGTCAGAAGTTAGAGGTGCATAGTCTATCCTTTATCAGGAGCCTTTGAAATTGCTACAATTGATGAAGCGAAAAGTGTACCGCTTTTAAGGGGTCATTTAAGCCCTAAATCGTATTTATTTGATCAAATATTGCCCTAAATCGTTCCTTTTGTCATTTTAGGTACTTTTGAGGAGAAATCTGAAAAGGAGGCATTTTGGACATTTTTGGAGCATAAAAGTGAACAAAACGACAAAGTCTCAAAAATCGGCTGGAAGTTACCTTTGACGGCGTCAGGATTATCCCTGGACGGCGTCATGGCTTGGCAAAAGTGGTGGATGTGAAATTTACTCATGATAAGCCAGTGAAAATTGCATGGGAATTCTGACGGCGTCACCCTTTAATTTGATCAAGGTCGTCACGTTATAATTTAAAGAGGGACGGCGTCACATGCATAGTCTGAGGGCGTCAAGCCTTGATAGGCCAGAACGGATTTTGGAGAGCTAAAGAGGGACGGCGTCAAGAAGGTCATCCGGGAACCCTAAAAGCGGCGAGGTGACGGCGTCATACTCCATAACGTGACGCCGTCAGATATGAAAGTCTATATATAGTTTTCTAATTTTTTGTCATTAGTGTGGAACTTATTGGGGAACTTTGTGTGTGAAAACCCTAGGACGAATTTGGCAGCTCTTTCAAGGCTTTTTGCCTTGAGATCTTCCATGTTACATTGAAGATAAGTTATCAATTAATCATTCAATATGTCTATGTGTTGTTTGATTCTATCTTATTCTTGTCTTTTGTTTAACATGTTAGGCTAGATTTATCTTGTGTTTGCTTAGATCTAATGAAACCTAGCTATTGATTATTGGTTATTAGTGTGTTATTAGTTGTATTGGATGATTGTTTATCTATGTTAGGCTTAAGAAAACTGGCTAACTTCCTATTCGGTAACTTGCTTGAACGTCTTAAGAAACATGAACCAATGCGTACTAAAGGTTTTTATGGTTGTATTTAATGCACAAGCGAATTCTAGTGATCCCATGTTAGGAGCTTCCTAGCCGGCTCGACATAGGAGTGAAGTAGGAGCTTGTAGAGTTGGGGAAGTACGTACGCCACCCCACGACTGGTATTAAGGAATACACCCGTCATCCACGCAACTAATACACCCTAATCAACCGGTAAAAGATAGTTAGGGAGTAAGGAAATCTAAGTAAACACATTTCCCTCCACATAAGTTTTCACCAACATTTTAATTTTTGTTATTTTATTTTATTTACATTCGTAGTAATTTGGGTTAGTTGACTAGCAACTAATTCCGCCCACTCTTTCAAACCCGAGATTTTACTTGCTTTCATAAAAATATAAAAAACATAAAAAGAATCTTCTCTCACCCTTAGACCTATTAGAGTAATTTTTCATACCTAACGAACACTATTCCCTGTGGAGAACGATCAATCCCCCGTACTTACCACTATACTATACTACATCGGTCAGGTACACTGCCTGGTGGGGTTGTAAGCCTCTTGAGATCCCTCGAGAGGTAAAACCTGTTGTAAGGTTGCAAAACCACGCATCAAGTTTTTGGCGCCGCTGCCGGGGAATAGTTATTGTTTAGGTTGAATTTTTATTTTATAGGTCTACTCACTAGATTCCTTTCTAGTGAGATTTTTATTTTCTTTTTTTAGGTTTTCTTTAGTCTATCTATTTTCTTCGTTTTTTTGTTCGTAACCATTACCATTCGACATCATGGAAGATGGTAATATCCTTAATCCCAACAACCCACCACCACAACAACCACCACCACCTCCTAGAGCCCGTACTTTAGGAGAGTACTCCCGTCCTAGCCACCATGGCTATCGAAACACCATTGAGCTCACTCAAGGAGCCAATATCACACCCTTGCGATCCGACACCATCCGGTTGGTGCAAAGCGGATGCGCATTTCATGGACTTCGTTCTGAAGATCCTAATCAACATCTCAAGGACTTTCTCAAAATCGTTGATTCTATAGACCTTGATGTTGCCACTCGAGAGACGACCCGACTGCGTCTCTTTCAATTCTCTTTGCGGGACCAAGCTAGTCAATGGCTAGAACGTCAACCCGCAGGATCCATCACCTCTTGGGATGATCTCACCACTCGTTTCCTTGCTCAGTTTTTCCCACTGGGAAGAACTACCAAGCTAAGGAATGATATCTTGATGTTCCAACAACGTCAAGGCGAAACTTTCTACGAGGCATGGACTCGATTCAAGGACTTACTCCAAAAAGTCCCTCACCATGGCATAGAACTTTGGCTCCAAGTCCAAATCTTCTATGACCATATCAATCTCTCCACAAGGCAAACCATTGACCAATCGGCCGGTGGCAAGCTACGTGATCTAAGTGCGGAACAATCATGGGCTCTCCTAGAGGATCTTGCTCTTTATGACAACGAAAGTTGGAGTGATCCCCGTGATTTGAATAAAACGGTAAAGGCAATATCTTTGCCTTCGAACAATTCAAGCACTTCCGACCGTAGGATCATAGAACTTGAAGACCAAGTCAAGTTTCTCATGAAATCCTACGAGGCTCCTAAACCTTCAAGCCAAGTGAACAAAATCACTTCTTCATGTGAATTATGTAGTGGTCCCCACGACACTCGTGATTGCATGGAACTCCCCGAACAAGCTTTTGTGGACTACGCATCCTCGCGTACCGACGGAGCGGGAGACAAGTGGTACACTTTCAAACCCGAGCCAAACCGTTACGGTGATTCATACAACCCCTCATGGAAAAATCACCCGAACCTTAGGTGGAAACAAAACCAAAACGCACAACAAACCAATTCTTCCAACCCACCTAGTCGTTTCCAATCAAGCGGTTCCAACTTGAACCGTACTTTCAACAACAATCCTTCCGGAAATGGTAGTACCAATAACTTTGAAGGATTGATGTCTCAATTTATGGCATCTCAAGAAGCTCGGATAGCTAGATTCGAATCCGAATTCAATCAACAATAAACGGAGATGACCAATAAAATTGACAACTTGTTGAAAGCTCTCAATAACCAAGTGTTATCACCTCCACATAAGGACGCTAGGAACACAAATAGCGGACCCCAAGTAAAAGACCCCTCTTCATCCAAACACGTCCACTTTGTCAACATTGTCACTATTAAACCAATTGATAGGAATGAGGATAATAGTGAACCTAAGGATGAGGATAAGAAAGTCGAGGTTGATAAGGAAGTTAGGACAAGTGAGATTGAAGAAGTAGATGATGATGAGGACTACTTCAATAGGCTACCCACTAAGGAAGAGCGCGCATATCATACAAACTTATTCGATGACCCCGAGACACCATACTTCCTAGGTAGACCAATTATAGAAATAGGCGACCCTTCTAATCTCAACATACCATGCAACATCGGACATTTGCATGTGTGGAAAGCATACATCGACCTTAGATCACCCATAAACATCATGACTAGAGCCCACTACAACTTGATAATGAAAAATCAACTTGGGTATAGGATGTTCCCTGACAAGGGACGGATGAGTAACTTCACGGGAAGAGTTAAGGGATTACCGGTTTATGTAGGAAACTTCACCTATGTCACCGACTTTGTAATTGTAGAAGATATCCGCCCAATAGTCGATGCATCCTTAACTCAAGTGGTTTTTGGAAAACCATTTGTTGAGGTCTCTAGAATGACTTATGAACCTTCCTTAGGGATAGTTAGATTTAAGGATGAGACCGATGAAGTAAACTACCAAATGCCATATAAGATAGAACAATTCCAACACTTGTCAAATGTTGAGAAGGAGCTCAAGCAAGCGGTCTACTATAGGAATGATGAGGATAGAAATAAAGGAGTAGACTATGTTATGGAAAGGATATCCGGTTTCTACAAGGATTGTTTGAAATTAGGACCGGAATATAAAACCGGAAATGAGAATGGCCTAGGAACCGTGACCAATGATGGAGTCACGTAATGTACGTGACTTTGAGTCTAGCTACAAGACTCGTTAATAAAGAAAAGCGCTTCTTGGGAGGCAACCCAAGCTTTATTTGCTTTGTGTGTTTATTTATTTGTTTGTTTGATTTTATTTGCTTCCGTATGTATGTTTAATTTTTATTCTTATTGATTCATGTTCAAAACTAAAATTGTGAAAATGCTTTATTTTGTTTTTAACTTCGTCTTAACTACATATAAAGGTATTTTGCAAAAGTTAAGTGTAAGGGAAAATCTAAATCGGTTTATTAGAACACAAATGAACATGAATCGTAATAATAATAAATTAACATACATATTAGTATTTGTTTGAGTCAAATGCTTGTATCGAGTCATAATGATGTTTTGCAGGATTTCCAGGAAGTAAGGTATAGGTTTTTCCAAAATTTTTCCGGAAACGTAACATGAGAATTCTGTCAGATCATATCTGACGGCGTCAGGAGTTACAACCTGACGGCGTCAGGTTTAATTTTCTGAAAATTTTTTGAAAGTTTTGTTTTCATAAAAAGTTTTTATTAAATCTCTAACTTATAATCTCCAGGAATCTGCAAAATTATCATTCCACAAGCATTATATCCTTATATATAGAGTTTATCCCGCCGATGTTATGCAGGTTTTCGTGTTTGTTTTCTCAGGTTTAACAGGTTATTTTGGACAAGGAAATGTTTTTGGATCAAGCTTATGGCGATGCATTAGTCATGGAGCTTCAACATTATCTTTGGAAGAAGATCTAACCGTGTTACTTCATTATCCACCGAGCGAATCAGGGGAGTATTTGATTTCATTCTTTTACTTTATGCTTTTACATTTGTTATTTGAACATTGGGGACAATGTTCATCTTAAGTGTAAGGGGGGGGGGGGGTAAAAGTACGATTAGAGAATGCTATTACGCTTGATTTTTGTTTGTTTAATAGTAGATGTGTAATAAAACTGAGATAAACACCTGTTAGGGTAATTTTAGTGCCAAATTTAAAATTTTTTACAACATATAGGAGTGAAACTTTGATCTTAATGAGCGTCTCACGGATAGGAGTTATATGACTAGCACAAAAACCGTACCACTAAAAAAATTTTCACCCCCAAATATGTGAGGTTCGCCCCTAGAATTGGTAGGAAAAGCATTTATGCTATGATGTGTGTACCGGTAGCACTTAGATTCTAGAACTTGCATTAGGACCATTCCGAGGCCACAAGTGAGACTACATTCGTGTAGTTAGATTTACTACATGATAAGAGGCATTAGGATTAACCCATTATTTTACACATGTGTTTTTGTTATAATTACGTTGGCTACATTGGTCAAGTAATTCTCCCACACCCTTTGCATTGTACTCATTTTAATACACGATACCCCTAGTACACCCCTCAGAGCCTATCTTTTCGTTTCGACCTTTAAGCATTTTACTTAAAGGAAGAATTTGTTTACACCCCACTAAAATGTACACCCAAATCGCCTTAGCCTACCTTGTATGCACTCATTTTTAGTGCATTATTGTTACAACATTTGTTTAAGCCCCAAGTTAATTATCTAATTGATTACATGGTTGCTAAGTCGAGTCATATCCTTGTACATATTGTTTTGGGACGATTGGGACTCATGGGTAAAGTACTAGTGTAATGGAGTAATGGGGAAGAACATCATTTATTACCCCCATATGTGCTAAATATTTTAAAAGTACTCCAAGTGTTTTGATTATCTTAATTTGAGTCATTAGAATAGTAATTTGTAAAGTTATGTAAAAGTTCAAGTGTAAGGGGATGCAACGCCCCTATGATGTATTATTTTGGATGGTAGGGCAAAAGTGTATGTAAAAAAAAAAAAAAAAAAAAAAAGAAAAAAAAAATCGAAAAATCAAGAAAAATACAAAAAAATTGAGAAAAAGAAAAGTAGAAAAAAAACATACGGACTACCATCCCGTTTCATTTTATGTTTATTTTATGTTTTTGTTATTTTGTTTTTAGCTTAAGTTGAGTCGAGTCTTGGCTTAGCAACATTGTATAGTACATGTAATTGATCAAGATCTTTAACTCGCCACCAGTAAAATATCCCTTATCCAACAAAACCATGTTTTCCTTTTCCCTACACCTAACGTTATAACCCATGTAAAAGCCCTCTTTGATAGTTTATCTTAGGTGCTTACGCCTAGTGGAGGAGGTTTTTGATCCTTTCCCAAGCCTATGGTAATCTATTTGCTATGACAGGTAGTGAGAGATATTATCCGTTTTCACTTATGAGATTTATTTTGATGACACTTGAGAGATGTGAGTATCTAAACACTACTTGTGAGGTGCTAGTATGTAATCTCCGTGCTTATTATGATTAAAATGGAACGACTATTTGTTGTAATTACTTTTATGTTAGCATTAAATGACCCCTAACTTGTGTTTTGATTAGAATAAAAGCGCATTTGCTTGAGGACAAGCAAATCTCAAGTGTAAGGGTATTTGATGAAGCGAAAAGTGTACCGCTTTTAAGGGGTCATTTAAGCCCTAAATCGTATTTATTTGATCAAATATTGCCCTAAATCGTTCCTTTTGTCATTTTAGGTACTTTTGAGGAGAAATCTGGAAAAGGAGGCATTTTGGACGTTTTTGGAGCATAAAAGTGAAGAAAACGACAAAGTCTCAAAAATCGGCTGGAAGTTACCTTTGACGGAGTCAGGATTATCCCTGGACGGCGTCATGGCTTGGCAAAAGTGGTGGATGTGAAATTTACTCATGATAAGCCAGTGAAAATTGCATGGGAATTCTGACGGCGTCACCCTTTAATTTGATCAAGGTCGTCACGTTATAATTTAAAGAGGGACGGCGTCACATTCATAGTCTGAGAGTGTCAAGCCTTGATAGGCCAGAACGGATTTTGGAGAGCTAAAGAGGGACGGCGTCAAGAAGGTCATCCGGGAACCCTAAAAGCGGCGAGGTGATGGCGTCACACTCCATAACGTGACGCCGTCAGATATGAAAGTCTATATATAGTTTTCTAATTTTTTGTCATTAGTGTGGAACTTATTGGGGAACTTTGTGTGTGAAAACCCTAGGACGAATTTGGCAGCTCTTTCAAGGCTTTTTGCCTTGAGATCTTCCATGTTACATTGAAGATAAGTTATCAATTAATCATTCAATATGTCTATGTGTTGTTTGATTCTATCTTATTCTTGTCTTTTGTTTAACATGTTAGGCTAGATTTATCTTGTGTTTGCTTAGATCTAATAAAACCTAGCTATTGATTATTGGTTATTAGTGTGTTATTAGTTGTATTGGATGATTGTTTATCTATGTTAGTCTTAAGAAAACTGGCTAACTTCCTATTCGGTAACTTGCTTGAACGTCTTAAGAAACATGAACCAAGTGCGTACTAAAGGTTTTTATGGTTGTATTTAATGCACAAGCGAATTCTAGTGATCCCATGTTAGAGCTTCCTAGCCGGCTCGACATAGGAGTGAAGTAGGAGCTTGTAGAGTTGGGGAAGTACGTACGCCACCCCACGAATGGTATTAAGGAATACACCCGTCATCCACGCAACTAATACACACTAATCAACCGGTAAAAGATACTTAGGGAGTAAGGAAATCTAAGTAAACACATTTCCCTCCACATAAGTTTTCACCAACATTTTAATTTTTGTTATTTTATTTTATTTGCATTCGTAGTAATTTGGGTTAGTTGACTAGCAACTAATTCCGCCCACTCTTCCAAACCCGAGATTTTACTTGCTTTCATAAAATATAAAAACATAAAAAGAATCTTCTCTCACCCTTAGACCTATTAGAGTAATTTTTCATACCTAACGAACACTATTCCCTGTGGAGAACGATCAATCCCCCGTACTTACCACTACACTATACTACATCGGTCAGGTACACTGCCTGGTGGGGTTGTAAGCCTCTTGAGATCCCTCGAGAGGTAAAACCTGTTGTAAGGTTGCAAAACCACGCATCAACAATGTGTCTCGTGACTACTCCTACAACGGTAGGTTTGTCGGAAATGGGTTATCGAATAACAAAGCTACGATAACGGTTTCTGATTCCTTGTGTCTTGCTATAACTGATGTCAAGATATGAGCCTCTCTTCACCAAAGATGCTTGGTCTTTATTGCCAAAATTTGTGCTGTTTAATAGTTTTTCCTTAGATCTCATTTGTCAAAAATTTCCCATGCTATTATTTGTCAATCACAAGGTCCTAATTGTATGAAGTGTCGTAGTATGGTGGTTGGTTTTCAAATACGACCCAAGATTTTATGGATAGGTTTTTGACATGATGTGGATAGGAATGTTTTAGCACAGTTTGGTGTTATACTTTTCTTAGTGCTCAGTAGTTTTGTTAAAGGCTGACCATAAAGGATTTATTTATCAAGACAGACATATCAGATAATTACTTTCCTACAAGGTATATGAGTTGTATAAACGCTCTTTAAAGAAAATTCCTTTGAATTGGAAGCATCAAACATGATAAAGTGGTCGGGTAGGTATGTCTGCCTGAATGTGTAAATGTCTAGCATTTCGTTTCTGGGGTTGAATAATGCCTATAGGTTAATCTTGGGTAAGACTTGTGGGTATGCATATCCAACTTACTTGATCCTTTCTAAACTGGATTATGACTTAGGTCCGTTGTCCTACTTGGTCTAACTAGTACTTCTGTAATGATAAGGTTTGGTGACTATGCTTGAGATAGTGATTTGGATTGCCTCGTGAGATCTTATGTTTTCCGTTGCGATACGAATCAACTTGCTGTGTATTTCTAGTCCTTGTTTGTGGTTCCAAGACCCCTTTCGTTGGTTTCTTATGTCATGAAATTCTCTTTGAAAATAGAAAATCTTTCCTAGAAAAGTCAATGGCAAATCCCAACTTAACTGATAAGTGAGTGATATGTGGTGTAGGTACTCAGAGAGAGTTGGCAGATAAGGATGATTATGAAGAGTTTACTTGTTTACAAAGCTTTTCTTTCTTGGGATGTTTTGAATGAAAATTGTTGTTAGAAATCTTGAAAAGATAATTGTTTCCTTCATGGCATAATCTTCCCTGAATTAGACATAGGTGATCAGGCTATGTATAATTGGGGGCAAATAATGCGATGCTTGGTTTGGTCAAAATAGCCTTGTGTTTCTCAAAAGTTTTAGATGGTGCTCAACGTGATGTTTGGTAAAATGGTAGTAAATAGTTGGTAGGATGGCAGAAAGCCAATTTATAAGGCTATAGTAACATAACTTGTTTTGAAAATGTTGTGAAATAACTCCCTGAGATGCTAGTAAAATAGCTTAAAGTAGGGTTAGGTGAGACAGTTTTTAATAAGCGGTATTAAAATATCTTGCAACAAAATCTGTTGAATGGGTATGGGACGTGTGGAACACCTTACGGAATGGTAATAGCCTATAGTTGGAGATGAATCCTTACTTAACCCCCTTCTAGGATAGTGGTTCGTTGTTGCGAAATGGTCGAAAGCTGGACAAGATGGGATAGGATATGAAATAAACGAAGATTGTGCTCATGGTGGAAATGATAGGAGACAGGGATTACATTAGATAGAAAAGTACATGGTATAATGAGGTTACAAGAAAGTACTTAAGATAGACTACTCAAGGAAATACAACCCTAGCTGGCTCCATCCATGGTTTATTATTAAGGCAGAAGTTCCTTGTTCTTATCTATTGCCATTGTTGTTGTTGCCTTGACGAGCTTCACATTTCAACGAGCTCTTCCCTCATTCTGGTTTCTCAGATCTGGGCATTCGCTCTTGAAGTGTCCAATTATTCCACACTCATGGCAGGTCACCTTGACTTTCTAGCTCGTCACGCGGGTGGGGGCCTTGCAATTCTTTGCTTTGTGCCTGACCTTTTGGAAGTTTCCACATTGAGTGGGGCAAGGTCCATTGTGGTGAAACCGGCACTTAATGCACTTGGGTAGTGTTCCTGCATATCCTTTCTTTTTACTTGGCCCAACAGCACAAGCTTCCACTACTTCTTGTATCTTAGGTGGTTGCGGGGTAGCATTGTCACCCTGATTGTTGTCCCACTTTCTCTTGTTGTTGTTGTTCCATTTTCGTCTGTTGTCCATATTGTTTCCTACGGCCTGGGTGTGAGCTATGTGTTCCTTTGCCTCGATCGCCATATGGTTAGCTTTAAGTATGGTATCGGGTTCTAGTGAGGCAACCAACATACGAATTTCAGGGGAGAGTCCCCCGATGTACCTCTCAAGTTTCTTGCTTTCCGGTTCATCCATTGTTGGGCCTAGTCGTGCTAGTTCGTAAAACTGAGTAGTGTACTTGACAACATCATCTCCTACCATGGTAAAGTTGAGGATTTCCTGTTTTAGTGCTTGTAGTTCGCTTCTTGAACAATATTCTAAAGTCATCATCCTTCTTAATTTCTCCCAAGAGATTGAGTAAGCAGCGTCGACCCCTACTATCTGAACATGTTTAGTCCACCATTCCTGGGCATGATCCCGAAAAGTGCAAGTGGCGAACTTGACCTTGTCTTCCTTGCGGCAGTCGCCACACCGAAATATCGTTTCTACTTCTTCGAACCATTTGTAAACTTCCTTCGCTCCTTCAGTTCCGCTAAAGGTGTGGGGGTTGCAATCCATAAATTCCTCATGGGTAAGATTTTTGGCG
Organism: Artemisia tridentata subsp. tridentata; assembly: GCA_021014915.2. Lineage (NCBI taxonomy): Eukaryota > Viridiplantae > Streptophyta > Magnoliopsida > Asterales > Asteraceae > Artemisia > Artemisia tridentata. The sequence goes on along the minus strand of CP139501.1, from coordinate 70,006,816 downwards.
AAGGATGTGGCTTGTGCCATGTCTAGAGTGGCTTGCTTTAACCTAACTGCTTCAACATCATAAGAGACCATGAGAATTTATAGGTGATAAAGATCATCATACTCACATATACGCAACCATGACATGTATAAGTGGGGTGAAATCGCGACAAGATGAAATCGTGAAATGTCATATTTGTAACCATAACACACGTGGATATCAAAAATGAAAATTTCGGTCTTACATGGACCAATATCATAGATAGCACAACCATATCCATATAGTAAGCCAATACTTGGTGATTTCATTGTACAACAATCAAAATACTACAAGTTTCTTTGAACCATACCACACCTCCCGTGGCTAGGAATATAGTAAAAGCTAGTAAAGATATAAGTCTAGTCTAGGGATTCCCTAGTGCTCCTCTGAGTGAATCCAGGGTTGTGGCATCTTGGAGTCGGGATGAGTCCTGATGTGGGGTCTGGAGTAGTGCATCGATCATGTCCGAGATAGTGTAGATTCCAAACCATTCTTGAGGAATCTGCTGATGTTCCTGTTGAGTCAGTGATCCGGGTATTATCCACAAGGTGTCATCCAATTCCCGATATGTGGAAATGGAACTGGGGAATGACAATGGTGGTGGTGGGAAGGCAAGGGCAGTTCCCTGAATCTCAGAAGTTTCGGTGTTATATCTGGTAGTATCTCCTAAGTCCGGCTTAGGTAGTGTTAATACCTCAAATAGGTGGAAATTATCATCCAACAATGGTGAGTGTGGTGAAGTAGGTGTACGAGTGGATGAAGAAGCGTCCTCGATATCCGAGTTTGCTAGGATGATAATAGGGTGGTTGGGTGAAGACATCCGTGTGACAACCGGTGTGAAATAAAAGTAATTAACTCCTCACATTATGCGAGTTATAATGAAATGATGTATGTATGAAACCGCATGTATAGTGAATATGCACTTATGATGAAATGGTGAGATGCTATGATGATGTAGTTATAGATTAGGGTCAATGATACAACCTAGTTCGCTATAACCTTTGCTCTGGTACCAATCTGTCACACCCCCAAATTTCGTGACTTGCAGCGGATTAAGTCATTCAGGGGCACGACTGGTCATAGCACCAAAGTTGCAGTTATATTGAACGACCTAAAGTGTCGTTTAGAAAATACATCGTTTGATTATTTAAAAACATTCAGAGTTATAAAGCTAGGTCCCAAAAGGTAAAACAAGTTTTCATAAAACGAGTTCATACAATTCAAACGATGGATAAGTGCATAAAAATGTAAGGTGAGACGCGTCGACTCCATGATGTGTCCATATGCAAGCCAACATGCGATACCTTAATTACCTGAAAATACATTGCTAAAAATGGTCAACAAAAATGTTGGTGAGTTCATAGGTTTATGTAAATGAATGATTGTACGGTAACCACAAGCATAAAGTGTATGACAAATCCATGCCACATAAAAATGATACATTAGCTCTAAGCTCATGACCCCGAAGCTAGACTGATATAAATGCCCCAAAAGGGAGTGCTTTGCCAAACACTCTGAATGTATGAAATGAAATGCGTTCGTTTGACCAGTTGGTGCTACCAACCCGAACGGAGGCGTCACCCTCAATAGATCTATCCACTCACCTTCGCTTGCTCACAATTAACGGTCCATGATAAATAAAAGGGGACTTTAAATTGGCAATGATGTAACTTAAGCAATGTAAATGAGTTTGTATACTTTGGTCCGCATATAAAAATGGTGCAATGAACTCTCCCCCGAGAGTTTAGAAATCGAATAAACAATTGAAAACGGGGCTATGAAAACTCACCTGATATGATATAGTAACAATGATCACAAAGGATATAATATGAAATGAATCTCGGTCTCTAACCGCGACCTATTATGAATGATGTGATCCAATGTAAGCAATGATACAATGCAACACATGCAAATACGTATGTTAACGATACCACTTGTTAGTTTTAAAAATAACTTTTATCGACGAAAATACCCTTTTGACGTCTCGCTAAGTTATAAACTACTTTTTGCGTAAACACGATGAAACGGTACTCCACGATCCTTGTTTGGTTTTCTATTAGCAATTATAATGTTTTCATCGCAAAACAACACTTTTCATAACTTGTGAAAATATGTCCAAAACGGCTTCCAGAAACTAGTCGTGAAATATTGCGCGTTACGTGTTAGTTGATCAAACTCGACATTTTTGAAAATCTTATAACCATGTATAAATGTCATTTCCTTTAACTTCCGGTTGTACACGCCTCTATTAATTAGAAAATCGGCTAACAACGTTATGTTTCGCAAAAACACTAGTTTTAATATTTGAAACACTTTCTAATAATGGCTGTCAAAATAAACTAAAGTTCGTCGGCTTTAAACGTGAATAAACTCGGCCGTTACAAGCTCGTTTTCTACGTTCTTTAGATCCACGGATTTGTCACAACATGAGCTAACATAATCTCAGTAGCTCGGCTCTCCTAGATCATGTCTAACGCCTCGTTTGGTCCTACAAAGGTCGGCTAACAGCACGCTTATTTTCAGAAAATTAGTTTTTGTCGTCTAACTTCGAACGATCATATCTCCTTCGTTATAAGTCGGTATTTAGTGATTCTTGCGGCCACGGTTTCGTCTTTGAAAGAAATATCTGAATATGAAGGCCAAAATATGCCAAAAATTACTGAGTTTTCCAGTTTACACGTTTTTGGACTGTAGCTATATTAGATTGTTAAAAACTCACTTTCTTGGTTCTAAACTTGATCATACAACCTCAAATCAACTCCACAAGTTCGCAAATCCTACCATACACCTTATTAGGATGTCACGGGGTCCCAAACATTGCCAACCTTGGTGGGTTTCATGAAATCATTAGTGAAACTTATAGATCTAGTGATTTAGAGAGTTTATGTTCAAAAGTGGTATGTAAAACATAAATACTTGCATGAATAACTAATATAACTTGAAAATACATGGATATACAGATCAAATGAATGTAATAGATGATCAAAACATGTTCTTGAAAACTTACTTGATGATTGGATGAGTTTTGATAAGAAATGAGCAATAAGCTTGAGGTTTGATCACAAATCCATAACTAGGAAGGTAAATGGAGTATGTTTATGGTTTGTTCTTGAAAAAGTGATGGATTTTTGGTGTGTTCTTGATGTTGGCCGAATGGGGTGGATGAAATGGAGAGAGTTTGATCTTTTTGTTAGCTAAAATGTGTTATGTGTATGTGTTTGTGCTAGTGGAAGTGAAATTAAATCATGGAAATTCAATTAATGAAGTTTGGAGTATTAGCCTAAATGGGGTTGTTAGGGGGGGGGGGGGGCGGCACATGGGTGAAATGGAAGAGGATTTGATGTGTAATTAAAGAGTTTGTCTCCCATTTAATTAGATATTGGCTAGTTTAGTGTATACCTTGGGTGTTATCGGGTACTGAGTTAACTAGAAATAACTCGTGACGAGGTGAAATGAGATACGACGAAGTTGTAAAAATTGTAAAATCATGTTCTTTGCAAGAATCGGGTGTTAGAATGATAATCGGATTGAAATTTCGTAAATCGACGGAGTTATAAGCTTCAAATGAAAAATGTAACGATTGGTTTAAAAACACTGGGTAAAGTAATAATATAATCTCTATATCATTATAATTAGCTTGAAATTGTATTAGGATCATTGTCTGGAGTATTTGGTTTACTGTTGGTAGAAATGACTGAGTGGTAACGTTAATTAAACAATTAAGCATACGTTAATGAAAATCACACAGACACATGCATGAACTGATATGGTACTGATATTACTGATGATATGCAGACTACTCTAGTCTGTATGATGTGTCCTTACTGATGATGCATGAATACGCAGCTAAACCTAACTGGTTACACGCATTTGAATACTCATGAACCTAGTTTACGACATGATGAATGATGCCCATGAATAATGATTTCCCTCCTGGAATGAATAGTGTTTCGTGAATTGTAAATTTTTTTACGACTTCTCAAAGTCTCAAACTGACTTAAAAAATGATGAATAGTGAAATGATGAATAGTGATCGGTGAATAGTGATTGATGAATAGTAACTCATGAATAGTAAATTGTCGAGGTTTGGAATATGACCTGAAATTACGAGTTGTGACACTAAGCTAGTACTTAGTTTATTGGATTGGACCAACAAATGGGCAAGCCCGTTTAGGGCCCCCATATGGCCGGCCTTGGTGGGAAACAAAAGGGAAAATAGCAAGGGGTTAAGTGTAACATTATTTCTTATAACCTTCCATTGATTTGGTTAATTAGGGTTATCAATTATAATAACAACTTACCGAATGTCTCTCCTCCTTCCTCTACCCAAAAGCCATGAAATAACACACACCCATATTAGGGTTTGTTGTTTTTGTTCCCATCTAACCTTATTCTATTGTAGTTCAAGGCTAGATCGCGTGTTATAAGGTCAAGACTAGCATCAAGTGGTGATCCGTGACATGTAGCGTGTTTCACACATAAGGGAAGATCAAATTTATTAATCTTTTGTTTCTTAGATCCTCTAGTAGCGTTGGTGTTGGTGGCGAAACCAGAATCACGGTTCAAAGGTATATAATTGTGATATTTATTATATTAATTAGTGATTAATCATATGGCTATATCGATCCGTTAATAGGTGATCTTCCGCTGCAATTATTTATTTATAATATGTTATTTATATCTATCATCACCTATAATGGTATCACGAGCCATCATATGTGCCATATGATTATCGGGTATGCATAAAAATGGCTAAAACGGGTGTTTTTTGCTGACTTTTAAAACCACATTTAAAACAGCCCCTAGGGCTCTATTTTTTTGTATATCAATGAGCCATGAGGGGTCTTATGATCTGTGATTTTTGATCTCATAGACATTTGTTATGCATATTGTAATTGGTATACTTGTCGGGTACGTGTAAAATGGCCTAAAACACATGATTTTGATCGATTTATGAAACGGTTTTAAATCAGCCCCTAAACCTAATCTTTCTGCGGTAAAATGATATTTTGAAGGTCCTAATATCAGTAAGTTTTGATCCTTAAGCCATTTGATACACGTACCAAATGGTGTTTTAATTCTTGTTAATTAATTTCTTCGTTTCGTTGGCTAAATCTTTAATTCTTGTTATTAATTTTTGTTTCCATGGCAAATACATGCATGTTTGTTCATGGAATTAGCCAACACCATGTTTTGTTCATAATTTTATTGTATTATTGTGAGTTATATGCAAATCCGATGAAAACCTAGACCACTTATGCCTTGTTTCGTTGTGAATTGTCGTTAATTTCGCGTTTTGGGGTTTTTTGCAATTGTTTCGGCATTCATGTATGTATTTTAAGTTAGTTTTTTATTTTTTTTATTTATTTATTTTTTTTTGCCATTGTTTGGGAACTTTACAGTAGATAGAAAGTAGATTAGTTGTATTTTACTTTCCATATCATGTAATCGATGCTCGGTGAAGAATGGCGAAAGAGTTAAAGACATTTATGCTGATAAGGGCTGCTGGAAGAAGCTGCTTTATTTTGGCCTTTCCCTTTGATTGGTAAAGAGTTATTGGCTGCAATTTTTTGTGCAGGTACACAAGACATGGGCCTACAACTTTGTAGTTTGTACCTAAGAGTGGGGAAGAATCCTTCTAGGCATTTTGGGCCTCCCAATAAAGAAATTCTGGGCGGACAGATTCATTGTTTCATGTGCATAATGAGGTTCTACTTGCTCTTGATTGTTGTGGAGCAAGTGGGAACCTTCCGTGTGGTTGTGTAGGCTTTTCCCTAGTTGACCCTTGGTTCTCGTGATGGCTCATGAGACCGAGCATCGGTTTTTTCATCGGTTGAGGCTTTGCATATTGTAGTTATGTGTTTGTTGATTTGCTACTTATATATGCTTTGATTATATGTAAATTGCAAATTGTTTTCTAAAAACATGAAACGAAACACAAACTATTTTTAAACTAAGTCTTATGATTTAGTTTAACTAAGTTTTTGAAACATAAAATCATTGTTTTATAAATAACTCTTAAACTCGTTATGTATGTTATTCTTGTTATGTATTGTCCAAACTTTATTATCCACCTAGGATTAATATTAGTCTTGAAAATGGACAACTCGACACACATAAATTAAAACAATGATTAGACTTAAGTTAAGAAAAGTTTTTAACTTGTACTACGAAGAATGAATGCATGCTTCTTTCGTACACCTTTTTTTGATTCACATCAAAATTTACCCGTCACAAATTTAAGTCATGCCGTCCAATCGCTTGAGAACACTTGCAATTACTTTTTGCCTATGCGTGGAACCTAGGTTGAATTGTAACCCAAGGTGACTATTCTCTATGTGTGAGACCTAGATATATTCTCACACGTTCTCAAATTGGATGACTTAATCGAGTTAAGCGGTGAGACCTTGACCCGAGGCAAAGATGGGACTAAATATGCCTACATGACACTAGTTGTTTGACACTAGATGCCATGAGTCCCATAAGGATCTAAGAGTTGTACATGTAATACAATTGGTGATCATCGCCTACCAATTGAATCTACTATTGCAAGCAGATCAACTGATGTGATAGTAGAAGCACAATGTGGATCTTAGCCTTTTTGTAAATTAATTGTTTTAAATTGTAAACATAGGGTAGTTAAATTACAAAAGGATAATTATCGAAAATACTAAAAATGAAATTTGTAAATTCAATTAATGAATTAATGCAACACAAACCGTAAACAAGAGTTTGTTCTTTTCTTGTTAAAATGACGAACTAAGTCGTTCTTTCCTTGTAAGAAAGAGACTTGTTCCTATCCTTTTTCTTTATGAGGAAAAGCCATAATAGGAATATTTGAATTTTCCTAATTCTAATCAAACTCAAACAACACCTACTCTAGAAATCGTGATGTCTTGTAAAAGTCAAAACGGTTAAGTATGGTTACACATATTATTCTTTCAAGTTTGTTTTATAACCCTAATTCCGGTTTTGAAACCTTGAAGAAATATAAGATATTTGGATAACTAGAGAACACGTTTTCTATAGCTACCAAACTAAAATGAGTTTAAATAATTAGAATATGTAAATATCAATAAACCGCAAAGTGGTAAAGGAAATTACTAGCATGGTTACCTAGCAATTTGTCTTAACCCTATAAACCTACTAACGTCCTACATACCCTTGTGGTAAATTTGACCAATTATGGAGGAGATGCATGCCTATTTTCAAGTTAAAATAGCAATGATGGCTAGCCGATCATCTATATGTTAGAACTTGATGCACTTCCTTGAATACCTAAGTACATGTTTACTAGTCAAAGTGACTCACATTAGCAATAATGTGTAGATATTCATAGAAAGAATGAAAGTATCCAATCGCCATTCACTCTCCACTAGTGACATAACACATATAATGTTATCTAATCCAGTGGGAGCTACACGATTATATTATTGGTGACGAAACACATGTAATGTTGTCTAATCCAGTGGGAGCTGTAAGCTTTATTACCTTGCAAGTTGCCCATCTTATTTCCAGATTGTCTTGAAATAACACATTACTTTTCACATGTTATGCATCATAGTTTATATAAGAACCATTGCATAATTTTTTTAAGATAACTTGTCGCGTTCCTGATGTTGCTTCCTGAAATGTTATCTATAAACTTGTTATGCATGATTCATCATTAAAACGATAAAGTTCTACATATCTATATTTTGATTTTGACTAAAAATCATATGTTATCTTAGACATTGTCATATTGCTCATACAAACAAATGAGCGTAGTGTTGTCTGTATACTCTCATGATGTTGTGCCATGCACAAATGGGAAAAATCTTAATTGTGTACAATGTACAACATATAACAATATGACTAATGGTTTTTCTTGACTGCAAGGTAAGAAAGTAAGATTCTACTAGGACTTCTACACATAAAATGTATGTTGCCCGAATTACAACAAATGTCAAGATAACATGAAAAGCTACTTCGACATATTCACTGAATTGTTTGGTAAATATGATTATGTATTCTTGTAAAGTCATAATCATGATGTATGAAATTAACTTGAATTTACTATTGAGGTCAAGAGTCGGCGCTCGTAATTACTTTAGTTGAATATGTTTAGGTCTCTTGTAAAGACACAAACATCAATTCCGTTAATTATTGAAAGACTTATAACGTAAAGTAAGTTGTTAACTTGTTATGTATTCTTGTCAAAGACATGTACACTTACGACGTATAGTAAAATATTTAATGTTTATCTTTTCTAGTCAAAACATGCACATGAAGTCATTGACTTGGTCAAAGACTTATAATATAAAGTATGCAGTAGGCTAAAAATACTATTAATGCCATCTGGTTTGACTTGGTTGGCAGATATGTAAGCCAAAGAACTTAAGTTCATCTAATAAGTTGTGGGATAGTGTCGCAACATCAATCCTCGTGGAATACCACAACTTTATGGTATGACCATTAAGGAAAATCAAACTCTATAGATATTGTTTAATCTTTGATGACTTAAACTGTTTTACCTCCAAAGCTATCAAGTTTAGAAAATTGGATGTGCCATGTGACACTCAATATGGTTCCAACCCAGAAGGAATTTAAGACACCATTGTATTATGGCATAGGATGAATCTCATTATGTCTTGATTGAAGTTCTGAATTTGTTAAATACCTATGAGTAAGTAATTAACAAACTAGAGTCAAGAACTAACGATGTATTTTGGATGTCCCACTTAAAAATAATTTATTGTTACTCAAGATGCTGAGTATCTAGATATTAGTCTCTACTTACAAAAGTAAGTGGGAGCACCTTTAGATCTTGAAGCTATTCAAGAGCAACCTTCTGAATATCTAGATATTAGTCTCTACTTACACTTGTTAATATCATACTAAGGTTGAACATGCAATGTTAAACCATAGATTGATATCTCTTATTCATAAATCCGCAAGGATACCTCTTGCACCTGAATGATATAGTTTTTTATATCAATACTAAGGGATATAAGTTGGAGGATCATAGTGAACCTGCTAACTACAGAGATGCATTATCAGATCTTGAATCTGATGAATAGCTCAAAACCATGAATGTTAAGATGCAGTCCTTGGAAGACAATCACTCATGGAGCTTGATTGATCTTTTACAAAATCTATTAGACTGTGAGGTTAAAAATGAGTTTCTTAATGAGAAGACTCAAAAGGACAAACTTGTACACACATTTAATGCACACGTAGTAAAAGGAGTTTACTCATACTCAAGAAATTGACTATGATTAAATCTTCCTACCTACAAACATTAAATGCATAAAGATTTTTAATTGTCATACCTGTTTTCATGTAAATGAAATATGACAATAGGATATCAAAACACTTTTCTTGTTGATTACCTTTGCGAGGACGATGAGTAGTCTAAAGGGTTTATGAATCTATATAATCTTTATTATGTATACAAGATATAAGAATCCAGGTGTGGATTAGATCATGCATCTAGGAGCAGAGATCTTATGTTAATTATAAAATCATTAATTTGATTTTGATTAATAAGATTACTCCTGAGTACACTGAGAGCAAGTAGGAGTACTGTATTTATTTTCTTAAATCTCATATGTCGTTAACATATTAGAAACAATATTCCATCTAAGCTAGACTTTAATCCTTAGTTTGGAATAAAGTTTCTCTTAAGGGATTTAGAAAATAAAACATACAACCTTGTTACATATGTTTATTAGAATAAACATAAGCGGTTAATGAGTCTAACACAATATGACACGTTATTGAGGGGAGTCTCAATGATTAATCTGACTTGATGAGATTGAACACATGAATGGAAACCTTAAGTTCAACTAAAGGATTCATTATGCAAGTCGTATTATGCATTGGATTATATATATATATCATTTGCATGAATGCAAGATGAGTTGATAACAACAAATATCTAAGTGAAAGTCATTAGGTAATTGTTAAACAAACATTATAATGGACCTACAAAGTACCAAAGATATGTTCAAACATTTACAGATATTTGAGGAGCTCTATTTTGTTTGCATACACTAATGCTTATTTAACTTAGATGATGCTCAACGCTAGTCGTGGTAGGATGTCATCATTAATGATGAAATTGCTGACTAGATGTGCTCGATTGAGAGCATTAATATACATTGAAAGAAAATAATACTTTATAGTTTGAGAAACTGTTCAGATGACTGTCTAAAGTAGGTGTTTTGCTAGCTTCAAACACCCCATGGAATGCATTGTTGCAATACTCGTATTGTACTTGAATGTACAAATAAAAAGGACAATCATCATTCAGACCTTACATGAGTTTTGAAACAAGTATTCTCAAAGTTTACTCAGATGACTACGTGTTGTCTTGTACAACATAATTTGATCATGGTGGGAACATCAGATTCTGACTATGAGTAGTCTTATGCATATCTGTTTTTAGTATTTGGATAATGGAACAGTAAGCAGTTATATTATATAATGAATTGATATACCTGGTATGATCGTCTTCATTTATACTACTGTGTTCTATATTTGCATATTTAATCCGTGAATGATTTATTCATTCTTAAATTGTGCATAGTCAGTTGATGATATGGGAGTATCGTCGAATTAAGGCAAATGTGTGAGTGTTGGTCATATTCATTAAGAATGAATATTAATGATGATTCTACCAAACTCACATGTTGTTCATTGTGATGAACATTGGACTGACCCAACCTACAAGTATTCACTGCATGGATCGGCGTCAATAGTGAATCTTGCAAGTGGTTATGTCTCTTATCCTTAGACTTAAGATGCAAGTAGGTCTTGCATGCATGGAATTTCATTCCTTGAAATGGTTCAAGAAGTTGCTGACAAAGAAGTTTTGCCCACGAACGGAAGTGAAAAAGATGGAAACAGAGTTTTATGAGCTAGTGACAGCAGGTAATGATATTGAGGCATATATCAGGAGGTTTCAGGAGTTAGCCGCTTTATGTCCAGCTATGGTTCCGGACACTGAGAAGCTGCTAGAAAATTTCATTGGAGGATTACCTCACAACATCCGTGGAGATGTGATTTCTTTTGACCCGCAAACAATGGATGAGGCAATCAAAATGTCTCAGAAACTCATGGCTCAGATAGTGAAGAAAGGAACTACCTCAAATAACAACAACAACAACAAAAGAAATCGGGACAACAACCAGAGTAGCAATGTTACACAACCACCACCCAAGAGACAGGAAACTGCAAAGGCCTATGTTGCAGGTCCAGCTGAGAAAAGAGGTTACAATGGTACTTTACCCAAGTGCAACAAATGTCAAACCCATCATAACCTCGAAAATTGTCCAAATCCTTTTGGGAACTGTAAGAAATTTGGTCATTCGAATAGGGATTGCAAAGCTCCGATTGTGGTTGATAATTAAAAACCCCCAGCAACATGCTTCGGTTGTGGAGAAGTTGGACACTTCAAGAAGGAATGTCCAAAAGGAAAGAATCAGGGAAACAATAACCAAGGTGGAACAGCTAGAGGAAGAGCTTATGTCCTTGGAGGAGAAGATGTCAGGGAGGACCCGAATGTCGTTACGGGTACGTTCCTCATTAATAATCGTTATGTACCCATACTATTTGATTCAGGAGCCGATAGAAGTTTTGTTTCTACTGCATTTGCACCATTACTCAACATTGAACCAACCGCATTAGACACTCCATATCACATTGAACTAGCTAACGGTAGTTTAGTTGGCACCGACATGATCATTCGTGGTAGCACTCTCAATTTTCTCAATCACCCGTTCAATATAGATCTCATGCCAGTAGAACTTGGAAGTTTCGACATTGTCATCGGTATGGATTTGTTATCTCGACATCATGCCAGAATCATCTTTGATGAAAAAGTTGTTCATCTTCCTTATGATGGCGAAACATTGGTCGTTCGCGGAGAACGCAGTGGGACTAGACTCAGCATCATCTCGTGCATTAAAACAGAGAAATACATAAAGAAGGGTTGTTATGCATTCTTGGCTCATATCACAGAAAAGAAGTCGGAGGAGAAGCGACTTGAGGATGTACCAACAGTTAAAGATTTTCCAGAAGACTTACCAGGACTTCCACCTACTCGCCAAGTCGAATTTCAGATTGACTTAGTGCCGGGAGCTGCACCAGTTGCGCGAGCACCCTATCGACTTACACCTTCAGAAATGCAAGAGTTGTCGAACCAATTGCAAGAGCTCTTGGATAAAGGACTCATTAGGCCGAGTTCCTCGCCTTGGGGAGCACCGATCTTGTTTGTAAAGAAGAAAGATGGATCTTTCAGAATGTGCATCGACTATCGAGAGCTAAACAAGCTAACGGTAAAGAATCGTTATCCACTTCCCAGGATCGACGATTTGTTTGATCAGTTGCAAGGTTCTAGTTATTACTCCAAGATCGACTTGAGATCGGGTTACCATCAGCTTAGGGTTCGGGAGGGAGATATCCCGAAGACAGCATTCAGAACACGCTATGGCCATTATGAATTTCAGGTAATACCGTTCGGACTAACCAACACACCAGCTGTGTTCATGGATCTCATGAACAGGGTGTGCAAGCCATGTCTAGATAAGTTTGTGATCGTATTCATTGACGATATCTTGATTTACTCAAGGAGTGAAGAAGAGCACCGAGAACACCTCCGAACGATTTTAGAGCTACTCAAGAAAGAGAAACTGTACGCCAAATTTTCGAAGTGTGATTTTTGGATCAGAAGAGTACAATTTCTTGGTCACATCATTGATAGTCAGGGACTACAGGTTGATCCAGCAAAGATTGAGGAAGTTAAATATTGGGCAATACCAAAAACTCCCACAGAAATTCGTCAATTCTTAGGACTTGCCGGATATTACAGAAGGTTCATTGAAGGGTTTTAAAAGATAGCTAAGCCACTGACCAAGTTGACACAAAAGAACCAGAAGTACGATTGGGGAGAAAAGCAAGAGTCTGCTTTTCGGTTATTGAAACAGAAACAATGCAGCGCGCCAATTTTGTCATTGCCGGAAGGGATTGAAAACTTCGTGGTATATTGCGATGCTTCACACAAAGGACTTGGGGCAGTGTTAATGCAAAACGAGAAGGTGATAGCTTATGCATCTCGTCAGCTTAAGAAGCATGAGAAGAATTACACTACTCACGACTTAGAGTTGGGTGCCGTGGTTTTCGCACTCAAGATTTGGAGGCATTATCTTTACGGGACAAAGTGTTTAGTATTTACAGACCACAAAAGCTTACAGTACATTCTTGATCAGAAGGAACTTAACATGAGGCAACATCGTTGGTTGGAACTACTTAGTGATTACGACTGTGAAATCAGATATCACCCGAGAAAAGCCAATGTTGTGGCAGATGCACTCAGTCGGAAAGAGAGACTCAAGCCTTGAGAGTCAGATCATTGGGAATGACTTTCATTTCACCCCTACCATCAAAAATCCTCGAGGCTCAGGTAGAAGCACCCAAGGAAGAAAACCTACCAAGTGAAACACTCAAAGGAATGCAAGATAATGCAAACTGTTTAGTCAGGAGATCAGACGGAACATTATGCTGCAAGGTTAGAAGCCGGATACCTCTCTATGGTGGAATACGAGAGTTGATTATGCACGAATCATACAAGTCGAAGTACTCCATTCATCCAGGTTCTGATAAGATGTATCAGGATCTCAAAAAGCTTTATTGGTGGCCGAATATGAAAGCAGAGATAGCTACGTATGTCAGCAAATGTCTTACTTGTGCTAAAGTGAAAGCCGAGTACCAGAAGCCACTAGGACTACTTCAGCAACCGGAAATTCCAAAGTGGAAATGGGAACGCATTACAATGGACTTTGTCACTAAACTTCCCAAAACATCAGGAGGTTACGATGCTATTTGGGTAATAGTTGATCGTCTCACCAAGTCAGCCCATTTCATTCCAATCAAAGAGACTTATACTATGGATTAGCTCACCAGACTTTACGTCAAGGAAATAGTCTCAAGGCACGGAGCACCAATTTCTATCATTTTCGACAGAGACAGTCGCTTTACTTCAAACTTTTGGGAGTCATTGCAAGATTCATTTGGGACTAAATTAGACATGAGTACTGCCTATCATCCTCAGACCGATGGTCAGAGCGAGGAGAACGATTTAGACATTGGAAGACATGCTCAGGGCATGTGTCATTGACTTTGGAAATGGTTGGGCTAACCATTTGCTATTGATCGAGTTCTCTTACAATAACAGTTATCACTCGAGCATAAAAGCCGCACCATTCGAGGCACTCTATGGTCGTAAGTGCAGGTTCCCAGTTTGTTGGGCCGAAGTTGGTGATGTACAACTAACTGGTCCAGAGTTGGTTAGAGAAACAACAGAAAAGATAATTCATATTAGAGAAAGACTCCAAACAGCCAGAAGCCGATAGAAAAGTTACGCCGATGTTCGACGCAAACCATTAGAATTCCAGGTTGGAGACAAATTCATGTTGAAGGTCTCGCCTTGGAAGGGCGTGATACGATTCGGGAAACGCGGGAAGTTGAACCCGAGATACATAGGGCCATTTAAGATTCTGGAGAGAATCGGTCCGGTAGCGTATAGACTGGAGCTTTCGTCAGAGCTCAGCCATGTACATAACACATTTCATGTCTCAAACCTCAAGAAATGTCTTTCAGACGAAACGCTCGTAATCCCATTGGAAGAAATTCAGATCGATGATAAGCTTAACTTTGTGGAAGAACTAGCAGAAATCATAGACCGAGAGGTCAAATAGTTGAAGCAAAGTCGAATTTCGATCGTCAAAGTTCACTGGAATTCTCGCAGAGGTCCTGAGTTTACTTGGGAACGGGAAGACCAGATGCGACTCAAATACCCACATCTTTTCACCGAGACCACTCCAGAGACCAACATCAGCTGAATTCAGGGACTGAATTCCTTTTAGGGTGGTCGACTGTCACAACTTGTAATTTGAGGTCATTTTCCAAACCCTGACAATTTACTATTCATGAGTTACTATTCATCAATCACTATTTACTGATCACTATTCATCATTTCACTATTCATTATTTTTGAAGTCAGTTTGAGACTTTGAGAATTCGTTAAAAATTTTACTATTTACATGACACTATTCATTCCCGGAGGGAAATCACTATTCATAGGCATCATTCATCATGTTGTAAACTTGGTTTACGGGTACTCAAATGCTCGTAACCAGTTAGGTTTAGCTGCATATTCATGCATCATCAGTAAAGACACATCATACAGACTAGAGTAGTCTGCATATCATCAGTAACATCATTATCATATAAGTTCATGCATGGGTTTGTGTGATTTTCATTAACGTATGCTTAATTGTTTAATTAACGTTACCACTCAGTCATTTCTGCTAACATTATACCTAATACTCCCGACTATGATCCTAACACATTTTCAAACTAATTATAATGATATAGAGATTATATTATTACTTTACCCGGTGTTTTTAAACCAATTGTTATATTTTACGTTAGGAGCTTATAACTCCGTTGGTTTGCGATATTTCAATCCGATAATCATTCTAACACCCGATTCTTGCAAGAAATACGGTTTTACAATTTTTACAACTTCGTCCTACTTTATTTTACCTCTTCATGATCCATTTCTAGTTAACTCGGTACCCGGTAACACTCAATGTATACCTTAAACTAACTAACACATACAATAACTAGACAAGAGTTTTAATTAGACATCAAATCCATCCCTTTTCTCCACCATGTGCCGCCCCACCATGAGCCACCCTAAACCATAAGGTCACTTGATTACAAGTACTATTTCATTAATGTTTATGTCTACATGTTTCCTTATTTAATTTCTATAACACATCATTCTACAATTCACTAGCAAAATACACTACATATTCTCTCTTTTCTCTTCTTGTTGGATCGGCCAAAGGAAGAACACCCAAGATCATTCACCAACTTTTGAAGTTCAAGTGTTAATCAAGCTCTAATTTCATTCCTAGTTAGGGTTTTGTGATAAAAACCCTAAGTTATTACACATTTTCTCATCAAAACTCTCCAATATTGCAAGTTTCAAGAACATCTCTTTGATCATTTCATACATTCATTTACTTCATATGATTATGTATTTTCAAGTTACACTAGTTAATCATGCAACATACTTATGTTTTAGATACCACTTTGCACATAAACTATCTTTAACACTAGATCTATAAGTTTCACTAGTGATCTCAAGAAATCCACCAAGGTTGGTGATGTTTAGGACCCCATGACACCCTAAGAAGGTGTATGGTAGGATTTGCGAACTTGTGGAGTTGATTTGAAGTAGTATGATCAAGTTTAGAACCAAGAAAATGAGTTTTAACAAGTA
The DNA here is from genome assembly GCA_021014915.2 of Artemisia tridentata subsp. tridentata. NCBI lineage: Eukaryota > Viridiplantae > Streptophyta > Magnoliopsida > Asterales > Asteraceae > Artemisia > Artemisia tridentata. The sequence continues at coordinate 69,990,465 of CP139501.1, read as the reverse complement.
TAGATAAGGTTCTGTCCAAAAATGCAAAGTCTGGAAAACTCAGAAACTTTTGAACTAATTTGGCCTGGATATTCAGAAAGTTCTTTCAAAAACGAAACCTTGGCCGCAAGAATCACTAAAAACCGACTTATAACGAAGGAGATATGATTTTTCAAAGTTAGACGACGAAAACTAATTTTCTGAAAATTTAGTTGCTGATCGCCGAGATTCAAAGGACAAAACGAGGCGTTAGACGTGATCTAGATGACCCGACCTACTGAGATTATGTTAGTTCATGTTTATACGAAGCCGTGGATGTAAAGAACGTAGAAAACGAGCTTATAACGGCCGAGTTATTCACGTTTGAAGCCCGACGTACCATGTTTATTTTGACAGCCACTAATAGAAAGTGTTTTAAGTATAAAAACTAGTGTTTTTGCGAGACATAACATTGATAGCCGATTTTCTAATTGATCGAGGCGTGTACAAGGTTTTCAAAAACGTCGAGTTTGATCACTAACACTTAACGTGCAATATTTCACGACTAGTTTCACGAGGCCATTTTGGACATATTTTCACAAGTTAAGGAAAATATTAAATTGCGATGAAAACGCTATATTTTGCCGATAGAACACCAAACGAGGATCGTGGAGTACCGTTTCAACATATTTATACGAAAAGTAGTTTATAACTTAACGAGACGTCAAAAGTGTATTTTTCGTCGATAAACGTTATTTTCAAAACTAACAAGTGGTATCGTTAACATACGTATTTGCATGTGTTGCATTGTATCATTGCTTACATTGGATCATATCATTCATAATAGGTCGCGGTTAGAGGCCGAGCTTTATTTCATCATATCCATCATTGTCATTGTTGCTATATCATATTAGGTGAGTTTTCATAGCCCCGTTTTCAATTGTTTATTTGATTTCTAAACTCTCGGGGGAGAATACATTGCACCATTTTTATATGCGGACCAAAGTATACAAACTCATTTACATTGCTTAAGTTACATCATTGCCCAGATTAAAGTCCCCTTTATTATCATGAACCGTTAATTGTTAGCAAGCGAGAGTGAGTGAATAGATCTATTGAGGGTGACTCCTCTGGTCGGGTTGGTAGCACCAACTGGTCAAACGAACGCATTTCATTTGTAACACCCCGAAAATCGTAATGAAGCAGCGGAAGACTTAAAAGGGGTATTACCAACTAGATCACAGTCATAAGTATAGATTTTTGAAAAAAAGGGAAATTTTATATCATTCAATGAAAACTCAATATTCAGATATTATTTTGTTATAAAAAGGGATTTTCCAAAGTGATGATGAGTTTTAAAAAAAAAAAAAAATTTTTTTAAAAAAGGGGGTTTTTTTTCCCCCCCCCCTTTTAGATTTCTTTAATAACCAATAAAAATTTTTAATTCAAACCCCAAAATTTTAAAAAAAATTTTTTTTTTTTTTAAAAAGAAAAAATAGAGAAAAAATGAATTTAAATTGATTAATATTCCCTAAGCCTCATGACACCAAACCTTTAACAAAAAAAAATTTAAAAATAAAAATTAAATGGGAAATCAGTGTAGGTATTTCCCCTTTTTTGGGGGGGTTTTAAAATCTTGTAATTTTTATAAATCAATGGTTTTCCATTAGGCTATTCAATTCGTAATTCCAATTGATATTAATAAAGCTTTGGCAAAGGGGTTAAATTAGAAAAAAGGGCTTTTTCATTTATTAGGAATAAAAATTGAATTTAATAAGGGTACTCAAAAAATTTTTTTTAAAATTATAATGTTCTAAAAATTGTATTAAAATGTGGGGGGGTAGAATATTGTTTGGTAAAATTTAGCGACAAATGGGTTTTAAATAGGGCTTTTTTATAATTTTATTTAGTTTATTTTTTTAAATTTTAAAAATCGTAAAATAGTTTTTAATATTTTTTAAAAAAGGGATGTTTTTTTGACGTTTTAAAATTTTTTTTTGGGTAATCTTTTTCGTAAAAAATTTTAGTTATCGTTGTCTTTTTTTTCCCTTTTTTTAAAATAGCCAATTTCTTAGTTCTCTTTTTTTTTTTTAAATAAAAAAATTTTTTTTTCCCTCAAAGAATTCATTTTTAATGGGGCTTGGCCCCCCAAAAAAAAAAATTTAAAAACCCTCTAAAAGGGGGTTGGGCCCGGTAAAAAAAAACACAATTTTTTTTTTAAAATTTCCTTGGGGTGTTGTTGGACTTTTTTTTAATTTAAAAAGGGGTTTCCCAATTTTTGCGGGGTTGGCTTGGCTTTTTCGGTTTTATTTAAAAAAAAAAATTTTCCTTTTTTTCCCAATTTATCTCTCTGTAGCCTTGGGCCAAAAAGGGGTCTCCGTTCCCAAATCTATAAATGCTCAACCTTGGGGGGGGGAAGGGGGCTTTACCGGTTTGGGGTTTTGGGTGTGGGTTGTTGGAAAAATTTTAAAAAATTTTTTGGGGAATTAGGTTCATTAACCAAAATTTTTTTTTTTTTACAAAATCAAAACCAAATTTTATACCCCTTTTGAAATCTATTTTGCCACATTAGGTTTTTCAACATCTCACAAAAACTCCCCAAAATTTTTTTAAAACCCCGGGCCCAAAAAACCTTTTGACAATATTACAATTTTTTCAACCCCAATTTTCAACAAACCTTTAAAATATTACCCTTCCCAAAAATTTTAATAAAATTTATCCAATTTTCACAATTTTTAACAACTTATCCCAAAATTCAAAATTTTTTCCAAATTTCCTTATCCCCCCTTTTAAATTTAATAATATTTTAAAAAAAATCCCAAGGTTTTTTAACCAAATAATTTACCAAAAAACCAAAATTTTTTTCTCCAAATTACACTTTTCCCCCCAAAAAAAAATTTTGATTCAATTTTAAAAAAAAAAAAAAAAAAAATAAGGATTTAATTAACTGGAGAAATTTTGGTTTTAAAATTCCCCCTAATGAATGAAAAATTTAAACCCCCCTTTTCCCCTTTTTAAACCTTTTACTCTTTCCCTTTTCTTGGAAAATGGAGAATTTCGAGGAGGTTTTTGGGGGTTTTGGGTTGGGTCCATTTGTTTTTGGGTGGGAAAACCAAATTTAATTGGGAAAAGGTCTTTTTGTTAAAAAAAAAAAGGGGGGAAAGGTGGGGGTTTTGGAAAAAAAAGGTAGGTTTGGTGGTTTTTTAATTTTTTTTTTTTTTTTTTTTAAATTTTGGGGAAAATGGGGGAAAATAGGGGGTAAAAAAAGTAAAAAAAAACCCTTATGGTTGGGTGGTTTTTTTTTTTCTTTTTGGGGGTTTATTTTTTTTAATTTTTTGGTTTATTAAAATTTTTTAAAAAATTTTTTTTTGGGTTTTTTTTTAAAAGGCGGGGGAAACTAACTTCCGACCTGCTTCCTTTTTGGTTGTCCCTGGGTTTTTTTGTTCCCCAAATACATTAAATGTTAAATTTTTTTTTAAAATTTTTTTTGGTTTAAAATTTTTTAAAAAAATACCTTTTTTCCCATTTTAAAAAATTAAAATTTGCATTTCTTTAAAATGGGGGTTTTTAGTTCAAAAAATTGGAAAGGATTTTTTTTCCCTTTGGTTTTTGTTGGCCAAAGAATTAAAATACATGGGGAAATTTTGGGGTTTGGGTGTTGTTTTTTTAATTTGATTTAAAAAAAATTTTAAACCTAAAAAAAGGTAACGTAAAAATTAAAAAGTTTTACATTTAACAAATTTAAAAAATTTGGGGAAAAATGGTTTCTATTTTTCATTTTTGGGTTTTAAAATCATTTTGGGGGTTTTTTTAGATTTGGGTTAAAATTAAGGAAAAAGATCTTTTTAGTGCCGGTGGTTTGGGGTTTTAAAAATTTTTTTTCCTACCATTTTATTTTAAAAAAATTTCTAAAACTTTTTGTTCCATTTTTAGAGTATTTTGGGTAATATGGGTTTGTGGTAGCTAGGACATATCATTTTTCCATGCGACTTTTAATTTAGGAAAAACCCTTTGAGGGGAATTATTTTTTTGTAAGTTTTATTTTGAAATAGCTTGTAAGGGGAAGAAATAATCAAAAGATGTTTTTTTAAAAATTTATTTGGGTTTTTTTCAATTTTTTGGGGCCCTGGGTTTTTTTTCCTTGGGTCTTTGGGTTTGGGGTTTTTACATCCAAATTTAAAGATATGGGGGCCCCAAGTTTCTTTTTTAATTTGTTTCTGTTATTTATGATTAAATAAGTTCCCAAAAACTTTTGAAAATTTAAAAGGGGGTTTTTTTGGGGAAAAAACTCTTAAACCCCCGGGGGGGGGGTTTAAAAATTATAATTTAAAAAAAAAATTTTTTCCGGGGACTTAAATTTTAAGGGCCAGGGCCCCTTGAATTTTAAATTTTTAGCACCGTTTGTTATTAAAAAAAAATTTTGTGATTATTGAATTTTTTCAAAGTTTGGGTAAAATTTTTAAAAAACATTTATTTAAAAAAATAAAGTAAATTTTTAATTAAAAAATTTTTACATTGAATTTTAAAGGTAGAAAGTAAAAAATTTCAAATTTTTCCCTACTACTTTGTCTTAAATTTTTGTATTAAATTTTTAAAAAAAAAAGTTTAAAAAAATTAAAAAATTCTGGATTTAAAAATAAATTTGTATATTTTGAAAAGAAAAAAACTAACTTATTTTTTTTTTATTTAAAAATAAATTTTTTTTAAAAAACCCTTTAAATAAATCCAAAAAATCATAACTTGTTTGGTTTTTTAAAAGTTTTTAATTTAAGGGAAGCTTCTTAATGGTTGTAGTTTTTTTTTTGGTGAATTTATAAATTGATCCCCTTTTTAAAAGTTTTTTAAATTTAAAAAAATTTTTTGGGCGAAAATTGGTTATGTGGTTTAAAATTTAAATTTGGGTAAGTTTTAAACATTTTTTAGGCTTTGTGGGGAAAAACCCAAAAAGAACTTTTTAAAATGCTCCTTGGGGGTTTTTAATGCTGATTTATCATTTTTTTCCAAAAAGATCCTTTGTTTAAAAAGTCCCTTTTCGACGAGTCCCGTCTAATTGGGGTTTTTTTTAACTTTAAGGGTGGTCCGTAAAACGGGGGTTCTGCTCTGGGCCCCTCCAAAAAAATTTTTTGTAATTTTAATTAAAATTTTTTTTTCTTTAAACTGTTTTTTTTTGTTTTTTATTTTTTAAATGTACATTGTTTTTTTTAATTTAAGGCAAAATTTGGAACTTCATTTTGGGGGAATTTTTGGCAAAAAAAAGTAATAGCAAAAAAATTTAAAAATTGGGACACTAAATTTTTTTTTTTTGGGGGTTTGTCAATGGAAAAAAATTGTTTTTTGGGTTTTTGTTCTTTGGGACCCAAAAATTTTTTTGGGATTTAAGTCTTAAATAATTTTAAATTGGGAAAAGTGTAATTAATGTGACCTAGGGGAAGGAAGATTTTGGGGTTTTTTTTGATATTTCTAATGGCCCCATAATTTTTTTTTTGGGGGCCTTTTTTCATTTTTTTTCCCCAAAACTTTTTTTTTGGGTTTTAAACCCTTAAACTGTCCAAAAAATTTAAAAGTTGGGCCCCAGGGCTTTAAAGGTTTTTGTTTTTTTTTGCTTTTTTGTATCCAATTTTCCCCTTTTTTTTTTTGTTGGCCCTTTTTTTAATTTTTAAAAAAGCTTTTTTTTGGGGGGGTTTTTAAAAAAAAATCATGTGGAAAAGTGTGAAAAGTTAATATGGGGTTTTTAAAATGAAGAAAATTTTTTTTGCTTTATTCCCAAAAGGATTTAATTTTATTTTGGTATTTTTTAAATTTTTTACCAACATTTTTTAAAAACCAAAAGGGATAATTTTTTTTTTTTCAATTTTAAAAACAAAAATTTTAAAAAAATTCAAAAAATTTTAAAATAAAAAAAAAATTAAATTAATTTTAAAACTATAAAAAGTAAATTTTTTTTTAAAACCCTTTTTTTAAAAAGGTTTATGGTTTTAAAAATTTTTAAGTTTAAAAAAAAATTTTTCCTAAAAAAATTCATATATAAGCCCGAAATAGTTTTTATAAAAAAAATATTCTAAAATAAAAATTAATTTTAAAAGGGGGTTAACTTTTAAAAAATCAAATTTAAGGGTAATTTTTACTTTATATTTTAATTCCCCTTGTTTTAAATTGGAAAAAAATTTTAAAGGAAAATTTTTTTCCCATGAATTGTTTGGGGTTTTAATTTTTTCCGGTTTTTTATTTTGGATAAGAAAAATTAAAGGGGGGGAAAAAAAGGGGGTATGGAAAATTTAATTTGGTTTAAAAACCCTTTTGTTTTTTTAGAATTGGGGGAAACTTTTTGGTTAAATAAAAAACCCCCCCTGAAAAATAAGTTTTAAAATTTTAAAAGATTTGGGAAAAAATTTTCAAATGTATTCAACCGTTTTTAGAAAAATAAAAAGTTAAATAAGTACAACTTCTAGGTTGGGAAAACCCCGTTAAATGGAACTTATGAAAAATTTAAAGGATTGGGTTTTTTAAAATTTTAAAAGTTTTTTTTGTAGAATAAAATTTTTATTAAGGTTATTAATTTTTAAAGAAAAAAGGGGGTATACCCAAGTAAAAAAATTTTTCAAAATCATGTAAATCCTTTACCCAAAAAAAAAAAACCCCCCCAAATTAAAAAAAAAAAATTTTCCTTTTTAAAAATTTTTAGAGAATGCTCCCACCCAAAAATCCAAGAAATTTTCCAAAATTTTAAAAGGGAAAAATTTGAAAAATACAACTGGAAATTTCCTGTTTCTAAAACCCAAAAAAAAATCCTTAAAAAACAATGAAAAGAAAGCTAAAATCAAAAAACCAAAAGAATTTAAAAAGGTTTTTTTTAAATTTTAAATTTTAATTATTGCAAAAAAAAAAAAAAACCCGTTTCATAGTGGTTTTTTGAAAAGGGTTTTAAAAATTTTGGTTTGCCAAACAAGATTTTCATTTTTTATAAACCCGGGCCCGAGGGGTTAAATTGAAAAAATTTTTTTGGTTACCATCCCGGGGGCTTGTTTATGAATAAAGAGGGGGGGAAAAAAACCTATTTTTAAGGGTTTTAATTTAAAAACTGAAAAAAATACCCAAAAATTTTTTGGGGTTGATTGAAAAAAATTTTTTATTTTGGGGTTCTTAAAATTAAGTTTTTTTTGGGGGGATTAAAATTTGGACGAACCCATATTAAAAAGGGATTTTTTTTTATTTGCCTTAATAATTTTGTTTTATTTTTTTTTAAAAAAATTTCCCCCAAGGGATCAATCCCCCCTGGTATAAAATTTTATTTGTTTTATACGGGGGAAAAAAATTTTTGTTTGTTTTTTTCCCCTAAATTTAAAAAAAAAAATGGCCAAAATCTAAATTTTTAAAAATCAATTTTTTTCTTAAATTTCCCGATAAATTTTCCCCAAAAAAATTAAAGGCCAAACCAAAAATTCAACAAACAAATTTAGTTGGGTTCCCAAAAAAAAAAACCCAAAATTTTTTTTCCAAACAGGAAAACCAATTTCAAGATATCCCCCCTTTTTTTAAAAATTTTTAAAAAAATTTAAAAAATTTTGGAGGGTGGAATTTTAATTGAAAAAATCTTCATCGTGCCAAAAGGGGGGGGAAAAAAAAAAGAAAAAAATGCCCCATTAAAAAATTTTAATAAATTTTTTTTTTTAATTTGAAAAAAGTTTTATTTAAAGGGGGGTTTTTGGCTTCCTGGGCCAGAAATTACATAAAAAAAAAAAAATTAAATCCCCTTTTTTTTGAGTAAGATTAAATTTGTTAAAAAAAAGGGCCAATTTGATTATTTGAAAAAGTGGGACTTTTAATAAGGGAATAATTCAATTCCCAAGGGGTCACTTTTAAATTGGTTTTTGGGAAAATTTATGGTTCTTTAAGGGGTGGAAAAGGGGGGAAGGGGAATATTACCCCTTTTTGCAAGTAAAACCTTAGATTCAAAAAATTTTTGGGGGGGTCATTTTTTCCAAAGGGGTTTTAAAAAAATTTTAAAAAACTACTTTTGGTATGATCCCCCTTTTTTAAAAAGGGTTATTTAAACGTTAAAATAGGGAATTTTGCAATTTTTTAATATAGAAATAAGTTTAATTAAAATTTTAAAAAAATTGTTTTTTTAAAAAAAGGGAAAAAAAACCAACGTAAACCAATTTGGGTTTCTTTGTTTTACAATTTTTTAACAAAGGGGTTTCCCACGGGCGTGTTTAAAAAAAGTTTTAAAAAAATGAATTTTTTAAAAAAAAAAAACCCCCAAAAAACCAAAAATAAGGGTTCCTTTAAAAAAAAATTTCAAAAAATTTTTTTTTTTTTAAAAATTAAAATTTTCCCCTTAAATTTTGGTTCCCCCCCGGGGTTATTTTTTTCCTTTAAAATTTAAAAGTTTCCAATTTTTTCTTTTTTGTTCCCCTTGTCCTTATTTTCAAAAAAAAAATAAAGGCAAAATATCTTTTCCAAATTTAACTTTAAAAATTAAAAAAACCTAATCTATGAACCACCAAAAACAAAATTAAACCTTGGGTTTTTAAGTTTCCCTAAAAAAATTTTTTTTAAAAAAACTTTTTCGGGTAAAAGGCCGTGAAAGGAGGGGTGGTTGGAAATTTTCGTTATAAAAACAAGAATGTTGTGTGGTTTTTTTTTAAAAATCAAAAAAAAGGGGAATTTTTGCTTTTTAGGGGGAGGGTTTAAAAATTAAAATTTCGGGGTTTTTTTAAATTTTGGGGGGGTTTTTTTTTTGGCCCAAAAATTTATTGGGCCCCGTAAAAAAATTTTTAAAATTTTTTATTTTAAAAATTTTTTTTTAAAAAATTTTAAAATTTTTAAAAAAAATAAAAAATTTTTTTTTTTTTAAAAAAAAATTTTTTAAAAAGCCATTATTTCCCCAAAAACCTAAAAAAAACCCCAAAAACCACAACCCATTTCCCAAACCCCCAAAAATTTTTTTTTTATAAACCCTTGGGGGGGGATTTGGTCGGGTTAAAAATATAAAAAAAGGGAAAACAGAAAAGGGGGTGGGCCCTTTAACCTGTTGGGGGAAATTTCCAATAGGCTTAATATTTTTTTTTCCCCGGGTTCTAAAAAAGGGGATTTTTTCCCTCCAAGGGGGGCCGATTTTATTGTTTGGGTAGGGTTTTTGGTTGGAAAAACAAAAAACCAAAAAGGATCCCAAAAAATTTTTCTTTTTTTTGGGTTTTGGTTTTTTTAAAAAAAAAAAAGTGTTAAAAATTTTTTGGGGGGGTTTTTTAAAAAAGAAAAAATTTAGAAAAAAGAAAGGCTAAGAAAGTAAAAGAAAAAGGTTTTAATTGGGTTTTTAAAAAATTTTGTTGGAGGTTCCCCAAAATTTTTTTAAAATTTTTGGGGTTTTTTAAAAAAATTTAAAAAATGGTGAAACCCCCAAAATAAAGTTTAGTAACAAATGTGTAAAACCAAGTTAAAGGGTTTTCCCGGCCAAAATTTAATTTCCCCTTTTTTAATAAAAATTTAAATAAAACTTCCCAAAATTTTTAAAATATAATTTTTTTCCTTTTAAAAAATTTGGGGGTTTTAAGGTTTTATTTTCTTTGTTAAAAAAGGGAAGTCCCCCTTAAATATTTATGTCAATTTTTTTTTTTTTCCACCAAGAAAAAATCGATAAGAGGGAATATGATAAAAATTAAAAAATTTGTTTCATTTAAATTTATTTTTTTTAAAAAAAAATTTTTCAAAAATTTTATTTGACGTAAATTTAGATGGGGTTTTTTGGATAAATTTTTCTTTTTTTAAAAAAAACTTTATTATCTCATTTTTTAAAGAAATAATTTTTTTTAAAAAAACTTTTTTTTAAAAAAAAATATTTTGGTGTAATTCTAACCCCAAAAATTTTAACTTAAAATTTTTGGTTGGAATTTTAAAATTTTTTTTCCGTTTTTTTTAGGTTTTTCTCAAAAGAAATTTTTAATTTCGACCAAAAAAAATTTTACCGGAATGTAACCCCCCTCCCTAATTTAATCCCCTTTTTTAAAAAAATTTCAAAACTTTTTTTTTAAATTAAAACCCTTTTTTCCCAAAAAATTAGTTAATTTCCCCCTTCCCCCAAAATTTTTTTCCCCCCAAACGTTTTTTCCCCCTTTTCCCCCAAAAGAATTTTTTTTTAAAAATTTTCCCTTTTCCCCCTTTTGCCTTTTCTTTTAAATTTTTTTGTTTTTTAAAAGGTTTTAAATGTTTTAGTTGGGGAAATTTTTGGGGTGTTGCCCAAAATTACAGGGGAAAAGGGGTTTAATTCTTATTTGATTTGTATCAAGGGTTTTTAATAAGTTTAAATCTTTTAAAGATTAAATTTTAAACATGTATTTTTAATTATTTAAGCCCAAAAAATTTTAAGAATTCCCCCCCTGGGGGAGTTATCTTGACATTTTTTTAATTTTAAGGGTTTTTACAACCAATCCTTTAAACCAAAAAACTTTAAATTTTTTAAAAATTTTTAAACCCCCCAACTTAAACTAATTTTTTTACAAACATGGGTTTTAAAAATTGTTTTCCCCATAATTGGGGAAAAAGTTTTAAAATTTCCCCTGGGTTTTCCCCTTAAAGAATTTTTGGAAAATTTAAAAAAATTTCCTTATTAATCTTCAATATAATTTTTCTTTTCCCTTTTTATATAAATTTTGAATTCCTGGTTTCATTTTTACCATGTCATATAAATGGGATTTCCCTGTTGGTTTTTTTTTGTTGCAATTTTCTCTATTAGGAACTGGGTCTGCCCATCCAGGGGCTTTAAAAATTCTTGGCCCGGGAAAAAACTTGGCTAAAAAAATTTTGGCATTTGGCAAAAAATTTTTGGGATTTAACATTTCCCTTTTAAAGTTTTTAATGAGGGGAATCAATTTAAAGAATTTCTAAAACAATGAAAAAGGGTTAACACCTTATAAAAAAAAAAATTAAAGGGTTGTTTTGCGTTTTTATATGACAAATTAAAAAAAATTTAAAAACGTAAGTGTTTTAAAAAAAACAACCCCAAAATAAATATTTGGTTTTCCGTCAAATTTTTTTTCTTTTTTTCCCCTTTAAATTAATTTTGTTGTTTAGGGAAAAATATTAAAATTTTATTTTAAAAAAAAGGGGATTTGTTTGGTTTTTAAAATTTAAGAACCCCTTTTTTTGGGAAATTAAAATTTAAAAACAGATTATTTATTCATTTGGTTTTTATGAAAATTTTCAACGTGAAACAAAAGTGAAAAAATTTTTTTTTTTGATTTTCCCCAAAAAAACTTCTTTATGCAAATGATGTAGTTTTTCTTTCTTTTTAAAAATTTCTTTGGATTTAAAAATCATTAAAAAATTTTATTTGACAAAAATTACTAAATGGGAATGTAAAATGGGTTTTTTAAAAAAAGAAAAGTTTTTTTTGAAGGAAAAAACAAAGGGCACTGAAAAATTATTTTTTTGGGCCTTTTGTTAAAAAAAAGCATTTTCTTTGTTGTACAACTAAAAATTATTTTTTTCAATGGGGAAAAAGAGCCATTAAGAAATGGGGGGGGAAAATTTTTAAAGCCTTTTTTTTTATTTGTTCCCCTTTTTTTTTGGCAAAAAAAATTTTTTTTTAGCAATACAAAATTTTTAAATGCAATTATTATTTTTTTTAATGTTTTTAAAAAAAAAAGGTTTGTTTTTTTTTTTTTTTTTTTTTTTTCATGGTTTTTAAATTTTTTTTTTAAGGGGGAAATTTTTAATTTACAATTTTTTTTTTTCAAAAAAGTTTTTTTTGGGGGTTTTAACACTTAATAAAAATTTTTTTAAAAAAAAAAATTTTTAAATAATTTTTCCCCCAAAATTTAATGTTTTAAATTTTTAAAAAAAAATTTTTATTTTTATTAATTTTTTCTTAAAAAGAAGGGGGGGAAAAAATAAAATTTTTTAATTTTTAACCCTTCAAAAAAGGTTTTTTTTTTTTTTTATTTAAAAAAAGGGTTTTTTTTTATAAAAAAAAATTTTTTTTTTTTTTATTTAATTTTTTTTCCTGATAAGTTTTTGTTAAACTGGTATAAAAAAAAATTTTTGAAAAAAAAGGTTTTAAAACAGAACAAATTAAAAAATTTAAAAGTTTTTTTGAAAGAAAAAAAGGCCCTGTTTAATTTGGGGGAAAAAAATAAACAAGGTTTTGGGGTTTTGGGTCGTCCTATCTTGGGTCATTTGTGTTTGGTAACTGGAAAAGGGTTTTTAAAATACAAAAGGCCCCTGGTTTTAAAACCCCTTTTTCCTTTCTTGCCCAAATTTTTTTTTTTTGGGGGACCCAAAAGTGGATAGATTTTGGCTCTTGGGTTTGGGCAATTTTAGGCTTTAAAATTGAATTTATTTGGCCAATTTTGGAGCTTGTGGAAAAATTCCAAAGGTTTAAAACTAAACAAATTCTTTGTGTATAAAAATTCAAAAGAACAAAAAAAAAAATTCTGTAGCTTAAAAAATACAAAAAAAATAAAATTTTTTTCCTTTCAAAATATTACATAAACACCACTTTTTGAAAAATTTTTTGCAAAACCAAAAAAAGAAATGTTTTTGGGGAGTGTATTTAGTCACATACAACAAACCCAAAACAAGTGACCAAAATTGTTAATAAGTGTGACCATATGCTATTTAAAGTAAAGGGAAATGTGTATTTTGTGTGACTATTGACCCTTTCCACTTGCCACATGAATTTGGTTTTTGTGGGGCCTTTTTTTAAAATTTAGCCCACACAAATCATGTTTTGGCTAAAATTTTAAATAATGGGGTGACAAACTTTTAAAGTGTGACTATATGTCTGGATTTTGGCTACACTTAAATAATGTTTGACAAACTGTTTTGTGTGACCGTATATGGCATTTGGTCATACTATTAGAAGCAAATGTGACTATAAGTTTAGTGTGACCATATAGGGCCCTCAAGGTTATTTGGATTTGCCCAAAACGTTCCAAATGCATATGTGCTAAATGATTTTGGAAAAAAATAAACCATTACGTTTAGCACAAAAGGGGTTCGTTTTGTGGGGCAATAGAGTTCTTATGGTCACACATTCGAAATGTCAGTGTGACTAATTCGTAAATGCTGTAAAATTTACCTACCTTAAACCCAACAAAAATATTCGAATGTGGGGGGCTGTTCCAAATCAAAACCATGTGGACCATAGGTCTTTTTGTACAAGTGGATGTCAAAATCCTACTGAAATCCAAAGATCAAGCTCGTTGTACTCCAGATCCCCCCGCAACATATTTCCCTAACATACGGCGTATCACTATCAAGTTTTCACAAGTTACAATCCAAAAAAAGCTAAAGTAAAATGCCCGCATACAAAGATCAAATACGCCCATCTGAAGATGGTGTAAAAGAATATTCCAGAATATATTAATCTTGGACCCCAAGCAAGTTAAAGTCAATGCGCCGCATCTATTCATTCAATGCGCCGCACTATCCCCCGAAAACAGAAACTATAAATACCCCAAGGGGCAGACGAATTTTTAGAGTCTTGGCAGAGAGCGTAGATTTGAGAGAAAAGAGACAAAACCCCAGAGCCGAATTCGGGCGACCAAGCAAACACAAGACACACCTAAACGAAGATACAAGAGCTTAAAAAAAGGTTTCCCGCATATATTCAATTCATTTTAAATAGTTTTGTTTTATTTTTTTAGTACACTTTAATTCATCAGGATTGATGGGCCCTTTTTGTCATTACTACGGAAAAAACATGCACTCCCCTTAATATTTTCTTTTTTCCCCTTTTTTTAAAGTTTAATTTTGTTTATGTCTTTGGTGGGCTTTTATTAGTGCAAATTTATAACCTCTGTGTCTTTGCTGAGCATTGCTTGGGTCGCCATGCCCCCCTTCCTCGCCTATCTATTAAAAGCATAACCCAGACTGGGCATCACAAATGCCCCAAAACTCTAGAAAAGTAGGATAGCCTTTAATTTAACATTAAGGGGGTTTTTTTTCTCGCCGATAAGATTAGAGCCAACGAGAAAAGGGTTTTTAAATTTCATACACTTTATATAAAATCTAGCAATAAAACAAGTTTACAAGCTACTTAATTATCAGGACAGGTCTTCTTATTGTCTCGAGTATCTATCTGTGTACGTGTGTGCTAATCGCTGATTCGTGCTCATTAGTTTAGTTTTCTACTTAATAATAACCAAACCGTGCCAGTCTCTCTGGCTGAAACCCTCTTGCGTTAGATTAGGTTGTATAGCTAACTTAGGATATTAAAATACTGATTAGAATAACTAGATAATACGTTCCACTCTTAGTGATCGACACTCTACTTACCATTATATTCATACTGACCGGGTACACTGCTCGTTAAGTGTGTGTGTTATTGATAAGTCGGCTAAATATAAATTTAAAACTTGAGTAGGCATTAATACTGCTAAACCGCAATGACACATCACGCGCATCATAGATCTTAAATACTCGAGAATATGTTTCACAACAATCCAGTGGAGTTCACCTGGGTTCTGCTGATAACGACTGGTAATGTTCTGAGCAAATGCCACATCGGGCCTTGTACATCATACCGCATACATAATCGATCCCACAACCGAAGCATAAGGGATTCTCTTCATGCGTTCCACCTCTTCAGGTGTTGAAGCACAAGTTTTGCTACTCAAGCCATGTTCTACTTGCATTGGCAAAAATCCCTTTTTGGAATTCTGCATATTGAATCTCTTCAATATCTTGTCAATGTAAGCACTTTGGCTTAAACCAATCAACCGCCTTGATCTATCTCTGTAGATCTTGATTCCTAGAATGTATGCTGCTTCTCCTAGATCCTTCATGGAAAAACACTTCCCAAGATAGGCTTTCACCTCATGCAAACTTGGAATGTTTTTACCCATGATCAATATGTCATCAACATATAGAACTAAGAAAATAACATCACTCCCACTAGCTTTGTGGTATACACACGGCTCTTCAAGATTTTGAGTAAATCCAAACCTTTTGATTTCCTCATCAAATCTCTTATTCCATTGACGTGATGCTTGCTTTAATCCATAAATTGATCTTTGAAGCTTGCATGCACGGTCAGGAAATTCTGGATTCACAAACCCCTCAGGCTGCGCCATATAGATGTCTTCATCTAGGCGACCATTCAGGAAGGCGGTTTTGACATCCATCTGCCAAATCTCATAATCATAGTGTGCAGCTATGGCTATGAGAATCCTAATAGCTCTTATGTCAGCTACAGGAGAAAAGGTCTCCTCATAGCCAACACCATATGTTTGGGTAAAGCCTTTAGCCATAAAACGAGCTTTATAGGTGTGTACATTGCCATCCATGTCCAATTTCTTCTTGAAGAGCCACTTACTCCCAACAACCTTAGCATTGGGAGGATGGTCTACTTCAATCCAGACTTCATTGTCTCTCATGGATTGCATTTCCCCATTCATAGCAACCTGCCATTTATCCTTCTCAGGACTATTAATGGTAGCTCTATAACTAGTAGGTTCATCAAGATCCCCTAGTATAGTTTCCTCGCATTCTACATTCAGAAATAGACGCTCAGGTGCTTTCACAGTTCTTAAAAATCTGCGAATGGGAACCACTTCAACTTCAGGTGGAGGACCTAGACTTTCAGGTTCCATAGGAAGTGTGCTTGTGTTTTCTGAAGGTGACGTATCTTCTTGATCAATTTCAAGATCATAAACTCTCCTACTAAATTCTTGAGATATGAGATTCTCCTCAAGGAATTCTCCATACCTAGCCGCAATGACTTTATTCTCTGGTGGAAAGTAAAAGTAGTAACCCCTTGTTTCCTTAGGGTATCCTACGAAGATACACTTAACAGATCTTTGTTGGAGTTTATCTAGTGAGTCACATTTAACAAACGCCTCACAACCCCAGACCTTTAAGGAAGACAAGTTGGGAACTTTTCAAGTCCATAATTCATATGGAGTCTTATCAACCTTCTTAGTTGGAACCATATTTAATATGCGAACAGCACTTTCAAGTGCATAGTCCCAAAAGGATAAGGGAAGAGTTGTCAGATTAAACATAGATCGTACCATATCAAGAAATGTACGATTTCTCCTTTCAAATACACCATTTTGCTGTGGAGTATAAGGAGATGTGAGCTGCTGGACAATTCCACACTCAGCTAGATAATCTTTAAACTCTTGGCTTAAATATTCACCACCTCTATCGGATCGAAGAGCTTTAATCTTCTTACCGAGTTGTAATTCTACTTCACTTTTAAAAACCTTGAATGTCTCAAAGACTTCATGTTTATGTTTAAGTAAATAAACACAACCATAACGACTATAGTCATCCGTAAAGGTCAAGAAGTAGGTAGCACCGCATTTTGACACATGTCAAAGTGGACCACACACATCAGTGTGTATTAATCCAAGTAGATCTATAGCCCTTTCCATTTGATGTGAAAAAGGTTTCCTTGTCATCTTCCCAGATACGAAAGATTCGCATTTATCAAATGAATCATCATTGATATTTTGCAAAAGCCCATCATGTTGCAGCTTTTCCATGCATTTCTTGCCAATATGAGCAAGACAACAATGCCAAAGATAAGATGAATCCAAGTCTGAATTGATTCTCTTATTGCTAATTCCATACATAGAATTATTTCCATTGGACACATGATTCTCCATGTCAATTTCAAACACACCATTTATTGGAATTGCATTAAAGTAAAAAACATTGTTTAAAGAAACCGAAACTCCATTATCAGTAAATTTGTGAACGAAACCATTATCCTTTAACAAAGAAACTGAAACAATATCTCTAATAATAGATGGTGCATAATGACAATTATTCAAAACTAGTATTAAACCCGAAGGTAAGACTAAATCGAATGTCCCTATGGCTTCAACTGCTGCACGTATGCCATTGCCCACGTACATGTAGCTTTCTCCATAGCCCAACTTCTTTGCTCCTCTAAGCCCCTGCGATGTATTACAGATGTGAGTACCACATCCCGTATCATATACCCAAGCATTATGCTTACGACAAAAAGAAAATAATTCAATCATAAAAATACCTGAAGTGCTCGCGACATTCACAGCCTTCTTATTTTTATTCGCACGACAATCCTCTAGCAGAAATGGACAATTCCCCTTCCAATGTCCTGGAGTGTCGCAGTGGTGACAAGCCGGTAAACCGTTCTTGGTTTAATCCTTCTTCTTAGGAGGATTCTGCTTCTTAGGCTCTTGCTGATAGGTCACAACCTGTTTGCCCTTGTCAGCTTTACCTTTCCCTTTGTTGTTCGCGTGTTGCGGTTTGTTGGGCTTAGTAATCCTACCACCTTGAATCGCCATTACAGCAGGTGTAGGTGCCTTCTTTGACAATCCTTTCTCAAAGTCAATAAGCATTGCATGTAAATCACTTATTGTCTTCCCCGTGCAACGCGTATTGAAGTTGCGCACAAAGTCACCAAACAACTCCTCGTTAAGGGATCGATTGATGAGGCCAACTTGTACATCTTGCACGTAACCACATCCGAGTGCATCCAATTGGTCCAAATAACCTTTCATTTCCAATACGTGGGCACTCACGGGTTTACTAGCATCCTGCTTACACTTATGTAGAGAATCAAGCAAGTCATATAACTCTGCCATAGGTGGTTTCTCAAACATAGTTTGAGCTCATTGATCATGTCCATGGGACCATAGTTCTCAAATTGCTTTTGCAATTGAGTGTCCATCCCAGATAACATTAGACAAGCCACATCATTGTGCTTCTCATAATCAATTTTATACTCTTCATGTTCTTCATTAGATGCAGTTCCAGCAGGAGCTGTAGGTAGAGGCTTACTAAGATATTCAAATCATTCGGCCATTCTAAGAACAATCCTCAAAGAACGGTACCAATCATTGAAATTCTTTGTCCCAGTCAACTTTTCTCTTTCAATCATCTGTTTGAAAGCAGAACTCATGTTGTTCATGTTAGTGTTGTCGGGTTTGGCCATTTCTACAGAAATAAGTTCAAAAGTTAGTACTTTCGATAATTAATTTTTCAAGAAAATTAAACACCCATGGTAAATTTACATTTAACCATTTAATTTTCACTGAAAACTAGGATCCAAATTGACATAGTTTCATCACATCAGCTGAGGCTGCTAGCAATGAAAGTACTCAATAAGGTACGAGTCGAACTCAATTGCCAATCTCAAATTGCAACTCCTAGAATCATGGGATTTACATATTTTGCCAACCTCAGTTGCAAATGTAAGCATGTTTTATCCCAATCCTTATGCCTTGACATAGCTTCATTACATCAGCTGAGGCTGCTAGTAATGAAGGTACTCAATTAAGTTAACCAATTTAAGAAACTGCAAATTGACAGTTTCATCACATCAGCTGAGGCTGCTAGTAATGAAAGTACTCAATTTACCCTTTGATTCCCATCCTTTGATCATCACATCAGCTGAGGCTGCTAGTGATGAAGGCATGTAATCTCAGGTGTTTCCGTTTCATTGGGTGGCATATAACTTAAATTTAAGGGTATTAATATTGATGTGTGTGATCAAAAATATGTACAAAGATATCATGCATTCATCTTGTATCATATGTTTATGTAAAAAAAAAACTTTTACTCTTTCGTAAGCTATCAACAAAGTTTAAATTGATGGCGTTGAGAAACTTACAACTTTGCCTTAAGATGCTTCGTACATGAATAATGGTTGTACTTGGTAAGTCTAATTTGATGCACAGGCGAGCGGAGAGACAGAATGGAGTCTCTTTAAGGCCACAATTTAATGTGAAACCAACCTTATACTCACTTTATAGTTTGTCAAAATTAGGTCCGCCGCTTCGACCATTATGTACAGTCGCATCAATCAATTAAAAGTTTAAGATTTTTAAAGCTTAAAAATTTATGTCGTAAATTATTAAATTGCTAGTCTCGCCTAGGAGCAAATTACCGTGGGAAGCGAACCACTATCGGCACATAAGACTTGGCAATAAATAATTTACACAAAAGGTTTCATACTTATTAGGTTCATTTATTTTTTTTATACCAAAAATTACCCTCTTTTTGCTTACAATTCAAGATAATTTAAACAAAAAAGATCAAGTAATTTAACAAAAAATAAACAAACACATAATAACACATATATGATCTTAACAATTTAAATCATATAGCCACATGCAAACCTTTTGATAAATCCTATTAATAATCTCTATGTGAATTTTAATGTATATAATTACTAAAACTCCCATTGGTTTTCGAGCTCATTGTACCCAATGGACCACAGACACCAATTAATTGGGTGTAAGCTTTAATAATTATATACCACATTGCACATAACTGATTTGTTAATTTAATAGATTAGGTCTTCCCTAATTTTAGATTTATCTAAAAAACATGTAGCACAAAAACATAAATCCATGATTCCTTGCATGAAGAATCATGGATTATCCAGGAACGTAACCCTTATTACTCAAATAAACACATAAACACAACATGTTCTTAATTTAGGGTTACAAAACTAATTAATTAGTTAAAATAGAGTCGAAACCCTAACCCTAAATTCTATTCAATTTTTATTTGTATGTTAAAAAACAAACCCTTAAAAAATTGACTTAACATGTGTATACAAATCAAGCATTGATTTTTATTATGCGTTTAGGTAATTACAATTACATGTTAAATTGACTCGTGATGCCACTGTTGGAATTTAAATAACATGACAATAATCTAAATAAATAAACACATCAAAGCAAATATAGCGGAAGCAAGATCTTTTATTTAACACGTATAAAGAATTACCGAATAATAAATAGGTACATACCTTTTGTTCTTCTCTTCTCTTCACTTGATCAGTAAATAGGATTAACGTGAAACCCCTTACCGTTTTGTTTCACAATCCAAGATAAATTACTAAAGTAAGTAATTACCGAACTCTTTTTACACACGTACTATAACCAATCAAGTATTGATGCTAGTGAATGAACACGTAATTAACCAAAACAATTTTGTTAATTAGAAAACAATGGATCGACACTCAAACGAGATGTCCGATCGGTTTGGAAAGACTAGAAGAGAGAAAACACAAATTAGGGTTATAGTAATGCACAAGGTAACAAAACAAATAACCCTTGATTTGTATTTATAGGCAAACCCTAAACTTGGAGCAAAAGAAACCAATGGGTTGGGTTATCCCATTAGATCCGATCGGCCAAGACCCATGGATTGTGTTTCTAGAATTTTCCAAGCCTCTATTTTCACTAATAGTCCTCCCACTATTAACTTAACGGTCATTAGTCAATTCCGTTAATTACTTAATGACCGTTATGTATCATTTCGTGTCCAAATAATTAATACACATAATAAATACATATATTAATTATTTAGTTGATCATTCATACGTAAGGTGTGCAATCTCTCGGTCCCGTGTTCGAATCTAGACATACACGATTAATATTTTTCCATTAACTCTAACATAAGGTAGATGGGGTTCTTGAAGATTATTGGAAAGCATTTGGTGACATGAATGTCTCAAAGACATCCCTGGCCAAAACCAAAAGAAAACCAACCAAGAAAAAACCCATAATTAGTTAGGGTTGATTGGTAAGTGTTATGCAAGAGTTTGATGGATTTATATGAGTTAATCTTGATTTTATCTTAAGTTGTTTATATAAATCACTCTCAAATTTTTATGGATAAACCATTTAGCTACTGGAAACATTAGTAATTTGGATAATAAACAAGATCCTAGTGATTATTCTTGGCATGCATACCCAAAAATTAAATATACAAGCATAAAGCATCTTGCTTGTCATTGGCCAAATCTGCCCAGATTTTAATAGCAAAATTCAACCATCCCATTTTATCTCAGTGACATTTTGAGCTAAAATAAAAATATCAGGAGTTAGCCTCAGGTCTTAGGATCATTTCCACGAAAGCCTTACATCTTAATTCATCCCGATGATTTTTGGAGAAAATCTACATTAAAACTTGTCCAGGATTGCATGTCAGATTTGATAGGCCATTTACTCCAAAATGTTACAAAGAACATTAGGTTGGTAAAAACATGAAAGTTTGAGCTAAGACATTTAGAAAACTTTTAGCACTAGCCTTGTGTCCATTAGACCTGTAGATAAAAAGATATACTCATTTTGCTAAGCCTAATTGGATGCTGGAAGTAACTGCATAGAGCCACAGGGGTAAATTAGTAATTTCACCCATGTTTTGGAGTTCTCAGTTAAGTGAGGCCTTGATTTTCAAATAATACAGAGCCATACCTTTCTAAGCATATAAATTTCATAATTTTATCCTCCACGGTTTAGAAATGGCGACCCGTTTAGTGCGGTATTTTTATCCAAATTTCCATCAGCTTTGCATTTTAAACCGTTTAAGCTTTTACAAACGTCTTTTAGACCCATGACTTACTATAAAACTTTTAACTAAATTACCTTATGATTTCACAAGTATAAGTACTGAATAAAGACATAAGTATAAGTGTTATAACTTAATTCCCCGAGCCTAAGTCGTGTTGTATTTTATTTAGGTGACTTGTGATCTTTGCGGTTTTTCTCGACGTGCACACTTCTCCGATTTCTGTTGCTACTGCGTCATTGGTGAGTTTATAGCCCCAATTTTTACTACAATTGTTTTACAAACTCCGTGGGGGAGATACATGCTATAAATATTATTTACGATCATAATTTCTTTGAAATTATATGCTATCCTGATATTATTATTGCCTAAGTTTCCCATAGCCTGAAAGTCCCTTCTTTCATGAACCGTTAATTACATGCGTGTAAACGCGAATGCTGTGAATAGATTTATTGGGAATGACATCCCCCATTTTGGACTGCCCTGTGGGCTACCATATGCACTATATTTGAGGTTGCTAGGTAATTAGGTTTTTACCTATTGTCGAAGGGCATCTTCATATTCTGTTAGAATATCTGGAAATGACGTTAAAGTTCGGTGTCATGAGCTTATGGCAATAATAACTTTTCCAAATTTGTATTCGTTGCTTAGTGTCTTTAATAAACTGAATTATATTGTGATCAGTTGCTTATTATTCAAACTCTATGGATTCACTTAACCTTTGTGTTGACGTTTTTAGCATGTTTTATCTCCGGTTTTAAGGCATGAAGGTCTTCGATGGAGTCGCACGGTTATCTTTTGAAGACTTGGCATATTTTCACATTTGAAGAGACTATATTTTAAAGATTTATGTTATGTTTAAAATATTTGCAATCTTTTGAAAACATTGTATTTTATGAAAACTGTTGGGACCTTTTGCAAACTCTGAGGTTTTAATGTATCAAATGTGAAACACTTTTAAAACGTCTCTTTTAAAGGGTCGTTTTCCATGACTTGTACTTTGTGCTAGGAAGTAATACCCCAGTGAACTATCTTCCGCTGCGATATTTTAGGGGTGTTAAAGATATGCCCACTGATCCCTGACTAGGATTTGTACATAAATCAGGCTAAGTAAAGAAGTCTCCCTGACATGGACTTCAGAGAGTAGATCAAGAAGACTCACTGATATCAAAGTCAGTGAGCCACTCCAGCAGAAGTTTAAGTCACAAGACATCGTCAAGTTAAGTTAAAGTCGTGCTCTCTAGCTGATGCGGGTCAGTGAGTATGCACAAGGAACTCCAGCTGAAGTGAAAGGATTATCAGGGGTGGCAATACCCTGATAATCCTTCAAATCCCTGATCAGACCAACAAAGCATAGCTCATGCCTACTAATATTTAGGCGATACTTTTCACTAAGATGTTTGAGCGGGATAAAGTAAACTTTAGTGATAAGTCAAATCAAGTACGAGTTGGTGATAAAAGTAGTGAACAGTTGCCTACACTGTTCTCTAAAGCAAAGAAAGAGTGTTTTCTGTTGGGTTTTGAGATGCTGCTGCTCATATTAGATACAACTGCTTATGGTGTTAAATGGAAAATTGTCTAAGTATAATACTACTGCAGATGAGAATGATAATACTACTAGTGTATTCATACTACTGTTGGAGTTGCTGATAAAGATCAAGAGAATACACTAAGTAGATACTACTGCTAGGCTTAATGATTCTACTGCTAGAGTTAGTTTGTACTGTTTATGTGATAATGATGTATAGTCGGTTAGATAAGTATGTAAAGGATTTTGTATATATCCTATTTAGTTAGACTTATTCGTTTCTTGTAAAGAACTCCTTAGACTATAAAAGGAGGTTCTAAGGTTAGAGTTTAGTACGTATCATTGTAAAAGTCGATTCACTTCAAGGTTGTAAAACCCTAATACTTTTGAGTATTCGTATTAATATATTGAAGAGGTTGTTGAGAGGATTCTACTGTTCAACTTATTATTCTTCTTAAGATTAAACATAAGATTCTGCATTGTGTTTAATATTGTTTCAAGAATAGTTTCTATACTTGTTGTTTTAGATTCAAATCTAAGATAACTAATAAGATCAATTGCTCAACAGGGATCAACAAGTAGTATCAGAGCTTGTTATCTAGAAACTGATATCAAGAAGAATTTATGATCTGTTCTGTTTAACATCTACTGAAGTAATGGAATCCGAATCAACTCATATGGTGACTGCATCAAAAGTGCCCATGCTCAAGCCTGGTGAGTATGAGCTGTGGAAGATGAGAATTCAACAATACATCAAGATGCTTGACTACTCCATGTGGGAAGTCATTCTGAATGGTGATACTTTACCAGCAAAAGCTGCTGATGGGACAATTTAACCCATTAAATCTGCTGATGACAAGGCTCAAAGAAGATTAGAGATCAAGACTCATAGTATTCTCATGATCGGCATACCTAATGAGTATCAATTGAGCTTTAGTCACATACATGATGCTAAGTTCTTGATGGAAGCAATTGAATTAAGATTTGGTGGGAATGCAGCTACAAAGAAGTCAAGGAAGAACTTACTGAAGCATCAATTTGAGACCTTTGTGGCCTCAAGTTCTGAAAACATTGATGCTACTTATGACAGACTTCAGAAGCTGGTAAGTCAGTTGGCACTTATGCAGGTTCCAGTGCCTCAAGAAGACATCAATCTCAAGTTTCTCAGAAGCTTGTCATCTGAATGGAGCATGCATACTGTGGTCTGGAGAAACAAGGAGGATTTTGAAAAGATGAGTTTAGATGATTTATACAACAATCTGAAGGTGTATGAATCTGAAGTCAAAGGATCATCCAGTTCATCTTCTAGTTCACAAAACCTAGCTTTTGTGTCCTCAAACAACAAGGGTTCTGGTAGCTCTCAAGAAAATTATTCTGCTGCTGGTCTTGTAGTTTCTGCTGTTAGCACAAATGATTATGCTGCTAGTTCAACAAATAGTGATAACATCAGTGATGCTGCTATTTGTGCCTTCTTGGCTGATCTTACCACAAGTACTACTGTTATGGATCAGGATTTGGAACAGATTGATCCTGATGATCTTGAGGAGATTAACTTGAAGTGGCAAATGGCTATGCTGACCATGAGAGCTAGGAGATTTCTGAAGAAGACAGGTAGGGAGCTCAAGTACAGAGGACAAAACACAATGGGGTTTGATAAGTCCAAGATTGAGTGCTACAACTGCTAAAGGAAGGGCCATTTTGCAAGGGAATGCAGAGCACCCAAGAAGAATAGAGAGAATACAAGGAGTGTTCCTATTGAGGAAATCAAGACAACTATTGCTTTGGTATCCTGTGATGGATTGGGAGAGTATGATTGGAGTAACCAATCTGAGGAAGGACCCAACTTTACTTTGTTGGCTTATGCTTCCTCATCATCTGGTTCAGACTCTGAGGTATCTAACGAGTCCAGTTGTTCATTTAAATCATGTTTAGATATTGTAGAAGAGCTTAAGTCTAGGAATGTGAGTCTAAGAGCTGAAGTTGAAAAGTTAAAAGTAGATAGCTTAGGTTATAAATATGGTCTGAAATCAGTTGAAGAAAAACTTGACTTTCTCAAACATAATGAGCTAGAATATGTTGATAGGATTAATATTCTAGAACAAGAGCTTTTTCTTAAAAACAGTGAAATTAATGTTCTTAATAAAAAGCTAGAAGAAGCTCAACAAGAAAAAGATGATGCTTTGTCTGAAAAGGAAAAACATGTAGTTAGAGTTGAGAAACAACAATTTGTATCTGATCTTGTGCATAAGTCTATTGAGAGTCAATTGATGAGGAGAGGTAGTGGAATAGGATATAATGATGTACCTCCTCCAGTTAAGAGTGCCTTTGCACCTCCTAAGAAAGAATTGTCTTTTATAGGTGAAATTGATAGCAAACCTGTAGATGAAACTAGT
This sequence comes from Artemisia tridentata subsp. tridentata, assembly GCA_021014915.2. NCBI lineage: Eukaryota > Viridiplantae > Streptophyta > Magnoliopsida > Asterales > Asteraceae > Artemisia > Artemisia tridentata. Next base: position 69,965,286 of record CP139501.1, on the reverse strand, counting down.
GAGGCAAATAAAGAAACACCTAAGGTAGAAAAGATGTTTTCTGATGGTCCAACTATTGAAGATTGGATTCAGATAGTGATGAGGAAAAAGATGATTCAGAGGAACAGGTTGAGTCAACACCAAAGGTTAAAAAGGAAGAATTTCCTAAAACTAAACAAGTTAAGTTTATAAAACTTGTGTTAGGCAATAGGATCTCTAGAAAAATGGTTGAATATAACGAGGAACCTAGAGAACAACCTAAAAGAAGCTATAATTGGCCTAGAGGAAATCAAAGAAACTGGACCAACCTAATTTCTCAAAAGTTAGGTAGTGATTTTCAGTTACTTAAAAAGGCTTGTTATCAATGTGGTAGTTTTGAGCATTTACAGGAAGATTTTTATTACTACCAAACACCTGTTTGGAACCAAAACAAAAGGGTGAACCACAAAAACTTTTCTAAAAAGACTAACCCTCATGCTAACAAAAAATGGTTCCAAGGGCAGTATTGATGAGATCTGGTGTAACTAGGTCAATTACTACTGCTCCACCAAAAAGGCCTTTTCAAAATAATACAGATGTTTCTACTGCTAAGGCAAAAGCAGTTTCTACTGCTGAGCCAAAAGTGATAACACTGTTTTGGGCAACCATTTTTATGCTGTAAAGGCCTCAGCTTGCTGGGTCTGGAAACCAAAAATAAAGGTTTTAGATCATGTTCTCAGACACAGCAGTGCATCAATGGATTTAAAGAGATTTGATTATGTTGATGCACGAGGCAGATCCAAGTCAGTAATGGCTTGGGTCCCTAAGAGAAATTAAAGGAATTAAAGGACAAATGCATATTTGATAGTGGATGCTCTGGACATATGACATGAGACATGTCCAACCTTGAAGATTTTGAAGCTATGGATGGTGGATATGTAGCCTTTGGAAATGATCCTAAAGGAGGTAAAATTGTTGGTAAAGGTACAATAAGAACAGGCAAAATGGATTTGGAAAAAGTGTACTTTGTAAAAGGGCTTAAGTTCAACCTCTTTAGTGTCTCGCAAATGTGTGACAAAAAGAACTTTGTTCTTTTTACAGATACTGAATGTCTTATCTTATCTCCTGATTTTAAGTTGCCTAATGATAAATTAGTGCTACTTAAAGTCCCTAGAACAGACAACATATACAGTGTTGACATAAAGAACATAGTTCCCAAAAGAGCTTTAACTTGCCTATTTGCACAGGCCACAAGTAATGAATCCAAACATTGGCATAGAAGACTTGGTGATTTAAATTTCCAAACTATTAATAAATTGGTTAAGGGAAACCTTGTAAGAGGTTTACCTTCAAAAGTTTTTGAAAATTATGAAACCTGTGTTGCTTGTCAGATGGGAAAACAACACAGAGCTTCTTGTAAGTCCAAAGTTGTGAATACTATTTCTGAGCCTCAATATATATTGCATATGGATTACTTTGGGCCAACATATGTGAAAAGTTTGAATAAGAAGATGTACTGCCTAGTTGTCACAGATGACTTTAGTAGATTCACTTGGGTTTTCTTTTTAGCAACTAAGGATGAGACTTCTAGCATTCTTAAGGCTTTTATAACAAGAATAGAAAACCTAGTTAATCATAAAGTTAAGGTGATAAGATGTGACAATGGAACTGAGTTTAAGAAGAGTGTTATGAACCAATTTTATGTGGAAAAGGGTATTTTAAGACAGTTTAGTGTAGCTAGAACTCCTCAACAAAATGCTGTTGCTGAGAGGAGGAATAGGACACTTATTGAGGCTGCAAGGACTATGTTGTCTGATTCAAAATTACCTACTACTTTTTGTGCTGAAGCAGTTAATACTGCTTGTTTTGTGCAAAATAGGAATAAAGTAGTTAAGCCTCATAACAAGACCCCTTATGAACTTTTACATGGTAGGAAACCTATGATAGATTTCTTAAAACCATTTGGGTGTCCTGTTACAATCTTGAATACCAATGATCACCTAGGCAAGTTTGATGAGAAGGCTGATGAAGGATTCTTTGTTGGATACGCTACCAATAGTAAAGCTTTTAAGGTATTTAATAAAAGAACTAGGCATGTGGAAGAAAACTTGCATGTTAGGTTTAATGAAGTAACACCTAATGTTGCAGGAAGTTGACCTGACTGGCTGTTTGATATTGATTCACTAACCAAAAGCATGAATTATGAGCCAGTGATTGCAGGTACAACTAATGAGTTTGCAGGTACAAAAGCTGATTCTAATGCAGGCACACAAGCTAAGGAGAATGAATCTGCAAAGGAGTTTGTTTTGATTGAAAAATGGAAGCTTGATCTAACTTTCACAGCCAAAGAGAAAGAGAAAAAGAGTTCACATGATGATGTTATTCATGAAGTACCCAAGGGAGATACAGAAGGTGAGGATAAATCTTCTGATGTTGGAAAAGTGGTTAATGAAGGACCACAAATTGTTGATGAAGTGCAAAATGTTGAAAACAGAGGAAATAACACTAGCAGCAGTATCCATGATTCTACTGCTAGGCCAAAAGTTTCTACTGCTAAGTCTAGCAGCAGTAATCATGATTTTACTGCTGCACCAAAAGTTCCTACTGTTGACAACGATGGAAGATCTCTTGCTGATGATGACTATCCAGATGATCGTAATATACCTGGTTTGGTTAACATCTATGAAGATACTGATGATGAAGCTTTGGATGGGTTTGGTGCAGAGGCTGACTTAGACAATATGGAGAACGCAATACCTGTCAGTCCTATTCCAACCACCAGAGTTCACAAAAATCATCCAAAAGAGCAGATCATAGGAGATGTTCAATCTGCTGTTCAAACAAGAAGTAAAGCAAAAGGATCGAGTGATTTACTTAATCAAGGTTTATTTGCTCAATCTCTTCATCAAACAAATAGCCACAAAGACCTTCAGAATTGCATGTTTGCTTGTTTTCTGTCACAAGTGGAACACAAGAATGCTCATAAAGCTTTACAAGATGAAAGTTGGGTGAAAGATATGCAAGAGGAGTTATTGCAGTTTAAGCTTCAAGAAGTACGGAGCTTGGTTAATTTGCCTAAGGGAAAAAGGACAATTGGTACAAAATGGGTCTTTAGATACAAAAGGGATGAAAGAGGAATTGTGATCAGAAACAAAGCAAGATTAGTGGCTCAAGGATACACTCAAGAGGAAGGCATTGACTATGATGAAGTATTTGCCCCTGTTGCAAGGATAGAAGCTATCAGATTATTCTTGGCTTATGCTTCATACAAGAATTTCACAGTGTATCAAATGGATGTGAAGAGTGCTTTCTTATATGGGAAAATTGATGAAGAAGTTTATGTCTCCCAACCACCTGGTTTTGAAGATCCTGACTATCCTGATAGAGTCTACAAGGTGGAGTAAGCATTGTATGGTTTGCATCAAGCTCCTAGAGCTTGGTATGACACCTTATCAAAGTACTTGTTGAACAATGGCTTAAGTAGAGGAAGAATTGACAAGACTTTGTTTATCAAAAGAGACCAAAAGGATATCTTACTGGTTCAAGTATATGTTGATGATATCATTTTTGGGTCTACCAAAAAGGTGTTATGTGATGATTTTGAGAAGCTAATGCACAACAGGTTTCAAATGAGTTCTATGGGAGAACTCACATTCTTTTTAGGGCTTCACGTCAAACAAAAGGATGATGGCATATTTATCAGCCAAGATAAGTATGTGGTTGATATCTTGAAGAAGTTTGGATTTTCTGATGTGAAGCCTGCTATGACAACCATGGAGTCCAACAAGCCTCTGTCAAGGATGAAGATGGAGAAGAAGTTGATGTCCATCTATACAGATCAATGATTGGTTCATTGATTTATCTTACTGCTTCCAGGCCAGATATTATGTTTGCTGTGTGTGCTTGTGCCAGATTTCAAGTTTTCCCTAAAGTGTCTCACTTGAATGCTGTAAAGAGAATTTTTAGGTACTTAAGGAGTCAACCTAGGTTGGGTCTTTGGTATCCAAAAGATTCACCTTTTGATCTGGTGGCATACTCAGATAGTGATTAGGCTGGAGCATGTTTAGATAGGAAATCAACAACTGGAGGATGTCAATTTCTTGGACATAGGTTGACTTCATGGCAATGCAAGAAAGAGACTGTGGTGGTAAATTCTACAATTGAAGCTGAGTATGTAGCTGCTTCAAGTTGCTGTGGTCAAGTACTTTGGATTCAGAATCAATTACTGGACTATGCGTATAATTTGATGCACACCAAAATTTATATCGATAATAACAGTACAATTTGTATGATTAAAAATCATGTTTTTCATTCTAAAACAAAACATATTGAGATATGACATCACTTTATAAGAGATTGTTTTGAGAAGAAGTTAATTCAAATCGTTAAAATCCATACTGACAATAATGTTGCAGATTTGCTCACAAAAGGTTTTGATGTGGGTAGATTTCAATTCTTGATTGCTAGTATTAGAATGATAAATCCTTGAAAACTCTTATCTCTTTGTGTTTTTGTAATGATTTGTAAGGATTTGTACTGTTATTAGTCTCTAAGTTGTTTCTGCTGTTGCTAGTTCTGTTGTTAGTTATATTTAGTTCTGCTGCTTGTTGCTTATACAACTGCTAATTATAACTATGAATTGTGATTATTGTAGTATATTGTTTCTTGTGTTTTTGTGGTTTTGGACTAATCTTTTGCAGGAAAAGTCAAAGGGGGATGCTTGTCTGATGAGAAAAAGGTGTTTGGAAAGTTTAGCAGACATTTTACTGCTGGTTACAAAGTTTCTACTGCTAGGAAAAACTTTCTACTGCTGAGGGTTCTGCTGCTCGCTTTGTAACTTCTGGGATTCTACTGCTCGTTTTGAAAGTGTAGGGTTGGTTTTTTAAATTTGGCGCCAATTAAAACCTAATTCGATCCGAATTGCTTAAAAACCTAATTCGATCTCATAATTGGCTTTGTGCGCCCAAAATTCACTCTAACTCAAACCCTAACACACTTTTTAACATCTGATTTTATAAACCCCCAAAATCAAAACCCTAATTAACAATGTCGACAAGAATCTTTTCCGACAGTCACAATCAAGTAGCTTTTCTTCAAGACCCTAAAGAAGATGATGGATTTGCTGAGGTAATAGATTTTCTTAATGCTACTGACATTAATTATGAATTAACAGCAAACCCTACTATATTTGTTTCCCACATTGATCAGTTTTGGTCTACTGTTAAGATCAGAACTACAAATGGGGAAGAACATTTAAAGGCTAAGGTAGATGGCCACAAGATAATTATTTCTGACTCATCTGTGAGAGAAGCTCGTCACTTTGTAGATGATGAGGAAATAACTTGTCTTGAAAATTCTATCATTTCTGAGGAACTTAAAAACATGGGGTATGAGAAGAAAGTTGAAGGTTTAAAGTTTTATAAAGGTCTTCTCTGTCCTCAATGGAAGTTTTTGATTTATACCATCCTACATTGTCTAAGTCTAAAAACTTCAGGTTGGAATGAATTCAGTACAACTCAAGCATCTGCTATGATTTGTCTAGCTAAAGGACAATCTTTTAACTTTTCAAATATGATAATGGATGGTTTGAAAAAGAATGTACAAGGAAAATTTTACATTTATCCAAGATTTTTGCAACTCATTCTGAACCAACAACTTTCAAATCCAAGGGTTCATAAAAAGGAGTTTATTTGCCCTAAACTTCAACAGAAACTATTTCCCTACTTGAAAAAGGATGGCAAAGGTTTTTCTGGGACAGTGACACCATTATTTCCATATATGGTGGCATTGGTTCAACATCAGGGTGAAGGTGCAGAAAACACAACTGCTACCCAACACACACCCACTTTGGATACATCACCTTCACAACCTCAAAAGACCTAAAACCCTAGGGATTCACAAAATAAGAAAACTAAGCTACCTCAGGATAGTGTAAGGATGGTTGGAGCAGATGAGGCTGTCACAGGTGTGGAAGTTGACATGTTGGAAGGGGCTACCACTACTGCTGCTAGCTTAGAAGCAGAGCAGTCTAGTGGTAACATAACTAAGACCCCAACCAAGGCAACATCTAATGTATCTGGTTCACAAGAACTTGGTATAGGTGATGGAAACCCCAGCCAAATGGAAAATATGGGGTGCTCAAATGATCAAACTAGGTTTGATACTGAGTTTACATCCCATGATTCACCTCTCAGGGAAGGTAACACATCCCGAAGTGATGAGGATAGACTTGAAACTGAGGAATTGATGGACCACAATGTATAAAATGACAATTCCAGTGATCCACCTCTCGGGCCAGGTAACACAGGCCGAACTGGTGAGGATAGCATGAAACTCATAAAGGAGTTGATGGTAAAATGTACCAACTTGGAATCACAGGTTCTTGATCTCCAACATACAGTCAAAAATTTGAAGATGAGGATTAGGCACTAGGAAGGTCAGAAGAGGTCAAGAACCAGGTCATTGAAAAGATTGAAGAAGGTGGGAACTGCACCAAGAAGAAGCTCTTCTGAAGACATAGGTTTGGGGGAGGATGCTCCCAAACAGGGGAGGAATGAGACTAAGACTTCAGGGGAGGCTGAGGATTTGAATGTTGAAGGTGTTGCTGGTAATGAAAATGTGGATATGGACTTGGATAGTGGGGATGATACTGCTGAGTTTGTGGTTAAAGACAAAGAGGGTAATGAATTGGTTTTGGAGAAAGGGAAAAAGGAGCAGATTGTGCTTGAAAAATTGAAGACTTTGGAGCCTGAGCAGCTTGTGAAAGCTTCTGAAAAAATGGTGAGTCAATTAAAAGCTTGTGAGATTCTACTATTAAGGAAAAAGTAGTTTCTGCTGTTGGTGACAAAGAAGAAGTAGCTAAGGATGATTCTACTGCTGGTGCAAAACATTCTACTGCTGGTGTTGATAATTCTACTACTCAAGTTCAAATTGATTCTGCTGCTGGTGTTAATGTTGAGGTACAAGATTCTACTGCTGGTATTAAAGTTTCTACTGCTAAACCAGAGAAAGATTTCTACTGCCAAGTTATTTGATGATGATGTGAGTTTAGCTGAAGCTATCATCCAATTGAAAATATCACAACTATCCAAACCACAATCACAACCACAACAAAAATAAAAGAAACATAAACAACAACAAAACCACCTGTTAAAGGAGTAACAATTAGAGAACCTTCTTCTCCTAAAGGCAAGGGAAAAGCTGTTTTACAAGAACCAAAGTACAAAGGTAAGGGTAAAGCAATTTTAATTGAAGAGCTTGAACCTGAAATACCTTTTGAGTTCTGGCCTAAGGAGAAACAGATTGCTTTTAATGAAGAAGCTGCAAGGAAATTAGCTGCTGAGTTTGAAGAGGAAAACCAAAAGGTTATTGAACAGCAAAGAAAGCATGCTGAGGATGAGGCAAAGACTAAGGAATTCTTTGATGCTTGGGATGAGGAGAGAATCAAGTGTGAAGCAGATGTTGAGCTTTCAAAGTTGGTGAAACAGGAAGATACACAAACTATGGAAGAAAGAATTAAGTGGATGAAGAAGTTCAAAGCAGATAAAAAGAAATGGTATCTTGCTGAATGAAGAAAAAGAAAATTGCTCAAACCACCAACTGTCAAACAGATAAGAAAATTTCAAGAGTATTACTTGAAAAACATGATGGGATACACACTCAAACATCTATCTTGGTTTTTTGATGAATTCAAAAGAAGTTTGAGAGTGCTAAAAGAGAATTTGATAGTTTTGTGCCTATGGGGTCAGAAGAAGATAAATTTAAGAAGACTAAGAAGGTGGTGGAGATTGAAATTGAAAAAGAAAAGAAGGTAGAAGAAAAAGTGAAGGAGGAAGAGAAAGAGAGCTCTAGTATTTGAGTAAAGAGAGCTGGAAGAGTCTTGAAAAGTGTTGGAAGGAAAAAGAGAAAATCAAATAAGTCAAAGGCAGTTGAGAAGAGTTCTGAGTTAGAAGATGAGAATGAGGAAAAAGAGGAAACATAGCAATCAGACCAGTCCAAAATGGAGAATGAAAAGGAAACAGCTGATCTGCAACAATTGACTAGAGTTGTAGACAATGATGATGACACATTTGTGGATACTGTTCCTTTGCGATCTAAAGCTACTATCATTGGATGGAAAGCTTGTTATGATGGAAAAACTCCTTGGTGGGAGATATTCAGAACTGGTGGAAAATCTCAAAGGTTTTTGACATTTTCTCAAATGCTCAAAAACTTTAATAGAGAAGATTTGGAGACTTTATGGAAAGTAATCAAGAAAAAATATGGAGATTCAAGGCCAGAATCTGAGTTGGATAGAGTACTCTGAGGAGATTTAAAGATTATGTTTGAAGTTTATTCTGAAGACAGAGTTTGGAATGAGCAGAGAAAAATTACTAAAATGACTATGTGGAGATTATATGAATCATGTGGAGATCACAATATAGTAATGAGGGGAGGAGTATCAATTTACATGCTAGTAGACAAGGATTATCCTATCGCTAAGACTACACTTGATATGATGGTCAATGGAGATATTAAGCTTCACATTGATCATTAGAGTCAAATGGTTGTTGATCTTCTCAGAAAAATGCCAAGACAACTGTATGGAGCAGATTATAGGAGAAGGACAAAGTGAGTGTTTGGAAGCATCCTCCTGGTGAAGGTTTAAGCTTAAATGGAAACTTGATGATTTTGGAAGAAAATATCAAGTTTAGGGGAGGATTGTTGGGTTTTGAGATGCTGCTGCTCAGATTAGATACAACTGCTTATGGTGCTAAATGGAAAATTGTCTAAGTATAATACTGCTGCTGGTGAGAATGATACTACTGCTAGTGTATTCATACTACTGCTTGAGTTGCTGATAAAGATAAAGAGAATACACTAAGTAGATACTACTGCTAGGCTTAATGATTCTACTGCTAGAGTTAGTTTCTACTGTTTATGTGATAATGATGTATAGTCGGTTAGATAAGTATGGAAATGATTTTGTATATATCCTATTTAGTTAGACTTATACGTTTCTTGTAAAGAACTCCTTAGACTATAAAAGGAGGTTCTAGGGTTAGAGTTTAGTATGTATCATTGTAAAAGTCGATTCACTTCAAGGTTGTAAAACCCTAATACTTTTGAGTATTCGTATTAATATATTGAAGTGTTTGTTGAGAGAATTATATTGTTCAACTTATTATTCTTCTTAAGATTAAACATAAGATTCCGCATTGTGTTTAATATTATTTCAAGAACAGTTTCTATACTTGTTGTTTTAGATTCATATCTAAGATAACTAATAAGATCAATTGCTCAACTGGGATCAACATTTTCCCAATGTTGATGGCTTCAATGGAAGATGTACCTCTTTGTACCTCATCCATTGGAATTCTGACACGCACATACCTAACCCCACTTGGATCTACCTCGTACTAATATAAATAGGATTGTTGGTCGGAGTGAAAAGTTGTTGCTTCAAACTACATTCTTGTAATCCTTGAAGCACACACTCCTTGATAGAACTTACATGAATCTCCCAAGAGATCATAAGTTCACAAGCAAACTTAGAGTCCTTTCATTCTAAGTTTGCTTGTTTAGAGAGTTGGTTTTACATTGTCATTCAACTTAGTGTTTTCCGCAAAACACTGTGTAATTATTTTATTCTTATCAATAAAGAATTACACTTTGTTAATTAAATTGATATAAATCATTATTTTCGATAAAAAAACATTATTTTGGGAACAACAAGTGGTATCAAAGCGGTTTGATTTATAAAACAAGTCTTATAAACCGTTCAAAACGTTTTTAAAATCAAGATCCAAATGTCTGAAAATAACGACAATGTTACAAACCTTGGTCCCATGCCATCACCACTATTACAAACTGGAGGTGGTGGTGGAAATGGTGACTCATCCAACAGAAATGTAGGGGGAGGGGCAAATAATTTAAGACAGGTTTCTAGTCTACCTAAATGTATTAGAACCTTATCTTTTGCATATTGTAGAAAATGGCCCATTCATACCTGAAACAGTCACATCCACACCCGAAAACATTTTGCCTAAGCCACAAAAACAATGGTCTCCTGAGGAAGCCAGGCTAGCCAATCAAGACAATAGATTAAAAGCCATCATCATCTCTGAACTTCCCATAGATGCGATGAAATCTGTTGTCAGATGTAAAATGGCTAAACAAATGAAGACTGATCTAATTCTTGAACACGAGGGACCCTAAAATCTCAACCCTTAAGCTAAAATTCAATGCCTTTAAAGCACTTGAAGGAGAAAAAGTGTCTCAAACCTTTTCAAGAATGAAAATCTTACTTAATGTACTTTCAAACCTAGGAGTTGAAATACCTCATGCTGAGGTCAAAGCAAATTTTGTAAATGGTCTTCCCAGGAAATGGTTGAGTTTTAATCAAACTCAGAGAGCTAACAACTCTATAAAAAATGACACCCTTGCTACACTTTATGGAAAATACAAGTATGAGGAGGAACTGCTACCCAACACACACCCACTTTGGATACATCACCTTCACAACCTCAAAGACCCAAAACCCTAGGGATTCACAAAATAAGAACACTAAGCTACCTCAGGATAGTGTAAGGATGGTTGGAGCAGATGAGGCTGTCACAGGTGTGGAAGTTGACATGTTGGAAGGGGCTACCACTACTGCTGCTAGCTTAGAAGCAGAGCAGTCCAGTGGTAACATAATTAAGACCCCAACCAAGGCAACATCTAATGTATCTGGTTCACAAGAACCTGGTATAGGTGATGGAAACCCCATCCAAATGGAAAATATGGGGTGCTCAGATGATCAAACTAGGTTTGATACTGAGTTTACATCCCATGATTCACCTCTCAGGGAAGGTAACACATCCCGAAGTGATGAGGATAGACTTGAAACTGAGGAATTGATGGACCACAATGTACAAAATGACAATTCCAGTGATCCACCTCTCGAGCCAGGTAACACAGGCCGAACTGGTGAGGATAGCATGAAACTCATAAAGGAATTGATGGTAAAATGTACCAACTTGGAATCACAGGTTCTTGATCTCCAACATACAGTCAAAAATTTGAAGATGAGGATTAGGCACTTGGAAGGTCAGAAGAGGTCAAGAACCAGGTCATTGAAAAGATTGAAGAAGGTGGGAACTGCACCAAGAAGAAGCTCTTCTGAAGACATAGGTTTGGGGGAGGATGCTCCCAAACAGGGGAGGAATGAGACTAAGACTTCAGGGGAGGCTGAGGATTTGAATGTTGAAGGTGTTGCTGGTAATGAAAATGTGGATATGGACTTGGATAGTGGGGATAATACTGCTGAGTTTGTGGTTAAAGACAAAGAGGGTAATGAATTGGTTTTGGAGAAAGGGAAAAAGGAGCAGATTGTGCTTGAAAAATTGAAGACTTTGGAGCCTGAGCAGCTTGTGAAAGCTTCTGAAAAAATGGTGGAGTCAATTAAAAGCTTGTGAGATTCTACTATTAAGGAAAAAGTAGTTTCTGCTGTTGGTGACAAAGAAGAAGTAGCTAAGGATGATTCTACTGCTGGTGCAAAACATTCTACTACTGGTGTTGATAATTCTACTACTCAAGTTCAAATTGATTCTGCTGCTGGTGTTAATGTTGAGGTACAAGATTCTACTGCTGGTATTAAAGTTTCTACTGCTAAACCAGAGAAAGATTCTACTGCCAAGTTATTTGATGATGATGTGAGTTTAGCTGAAGCTATCATCCAATTGAAAATATCACAACTATCCAAACCAAAATCACAACCACAACCAAAATAAAAGCAAACACAAACAACAACAAAACCACCTGTGAAAGGAGTAACAATTAGAGAACCTTCTTCTCCTAAAGGCAAGGGAAAAGCTGTTTTACAAGAACCAAAGTACAAAGGTAAGGGTAAAGCAATTTTAATCTAAGAACTTGAACCTGAAATACCTTTTGAGTTCTGGCCTAAGGAGAAACAGATTGCTTTTAATGAAGAAGCTGCAAGGAAATTAGCTACTGAGTTTGAAGAGGAAAACCAAAAGGTTATTGAACAGCAAAGAAAGCATGCTGAGGATGAGGCAAAGACTAAGGAATTCTTTGATGCTTGGGATGAGGAGAGAATCAAGTGTGAAGCAGATGTTGTGCTTTCAAAGTTGGTGAAACAGGAAGATACACAAACTATGGAAGAAAGAATTAAGTGGATGAAGAAGTTCAAAGCAGATAAAAAGAAATGGTATCTTGCTGAATGAAGAAAAAGAAAATTGCTCAAACCACCAACTGTCAAACAGATAAGAAAATTTCAAGAGTATTACTTGAAAAACATGATGGGATACACACTCAAACATCTATCTTGGTTTTCTGATGAATTCAAAAGAAGTTTGAGAGTGCTAAAAGAGAATTTGATAGTTTTGTGCCTATGGGGTCAGAAGAAGATAAATTTAAGAAGACTAAGAAGGTGGTGGAGATTGAAATTGAAAAAGAAAAGAAGGTAGAAGAAAAAGTGAAGGAGGAAGAGAAAGAGAGCTCTAGTATTGGAGTAAAGAGAGCTGGAAGAGTCTTGAAAAGTGTTGGAAGGAAAAAGAGAAAATCAAATAAGTCAAAGGCAGTTGAGAAGAGTTCTGAGTTAGAAGATGAGAATGAGGAAAAAGAGGAAACATAGCAATCAGACCAGTCCAAAAAGGAGAATGAAAAGGAAACAGCTGATCTGCAACAATTGACTAGAGTTGTAGACAATGATGATGACACATTTGTGGATACTGTTCCTTTGCAATCTAAAGCTACTATCATTGGATGGAAAGCTGGTTATGATGGAAAAACTCCTTGGTGGGAGATATTCAGAACTGGTGGAAAATCTTAAAGGTTTTTGACATTTTCTCAAATGCTCAAAAACTTTAATAGAGAAGATTTGGAGACTTTATGGAAAGTAATCAAGAAAAAATATGGAGATTCAAGGCCAGAATTTGAGGTGGATAAGTACTCTGAGGAGATTTAAAGATTATGTTTGAAGTTTATTCTGAAGACAGAGTTTGGAATGAGCAGAGAAAAATTACTAAAATGACTATGTGGAGATTATATGAATCATGTGGAGATCACAATATAGTAATGAGGGGAGGAGTATCAATTTACATGCTAGTAGACAAGGATTATCCTCTCGCTAAGACTACACTTGATATGATGGTTAATGGAGATATTAAGCTTCACATTGATCATTGGAGTCAAATGGTTGTTGATCTTCTTAGAAAAACGCCAAGACAACTGTATGGAGCAGATTATAGGAGAAGGACAAAGTGAGTGTTTGAAAGCATCCTCCTGGTGAAGGTTTAAGCTTAAATGGAAACTTGATGATTTTGGAAGAAAATATCAAGTTTAGGGGAGGATTGTTGGGTTTTGAGATGCTGCTGCTCAGATTAGATACAACTGCTTATGGTGCTAAATGGAAAATTGTCTAAGTATAATACTGCTGCTGGTGAGAATGATACTACTGCTAGTGTATTCATACTACTGCTTGAGTTGCTGATAAAGATAAAGAGAATACACTAAGTAGATACTACTGCTAGGCTTAATGATTCTACTGCTAGAGTTAGTTTCTACTGTTTATGTGATAATGATGTATAGTCGGTTAGATAAGTATGGAAAGGATTTTGTATATATCCTATTTAGTTAGACTTATACGTTTCTTGTAAAGAACTCCTTAGACTATAAAAGGAGGTTCTAGGGTTAGAGTTTAGTATGTATCATTGTAAAAGTCGATTCACTTCAAGGTTGTAAAACCCTAATACTTTTGAGTATTCGTATTAATATATTGAAGTGTTTGTTGAGAGAATTATATTGTTCAACTTATTATTCTTCTTAAGATTAAACATAAGATTCCGCATTGTGTTTAATATTATTTCAAGAATAGTTTCTATACTTGTTGTTTTAGATTCATATCTAAGATAACTAATAAGATCAATTGCTCAACTGGGATCAACATTTTCCCAATGTTGATGGCTTCAATGGAAGATGTACCTCTTTGTACCTCATCCATTGGAATTGTGACACGCACATACCTAACTCCACTTGGATCTACCTCGTACTAATATAAATAGGATTGTTGGCCGGAGTGAAAATTTGTTGCTTCAAACTACAATCTTGTAATCCTTGAAGCACACACTCCTTGATAGAACTTACAAGAATCTCCCAATAGATCATAAGTTCACAAGCAAACTTAGAGTCCTTTCATTCTAAGTTTGCTTGTTTAGAGAGTTGGTTTTACATTGTCATTCAACTTAGTGTTTTCCGCAAAACACTGTGTAATTATTTTATTCTTATCAATAAAGAATTATACTTTGAAAAATTACATTATCGTGTTGTTACTTAAATTGATATAAATCATTATTTTCGATAAAAGACATTATTTTGGGAACAACAAGTGGTATCAGAGCGGTTTGATTTATAAAACAAGTCTTATAAACCGTTCAAAACGTTTTTAAAATCAAGATCCAAATGTCTGAAAATAACGACAATGTTACAAACCTTGGTCCCATGCCATCGCCACCATTACAAACTGGAGGTGGTGGTGGAAATGGTGACTCATCCAACAGAAATGTAGGGGGAGGGGCAAATAATTTAAGACAGGTTTCTAGTCTACCTAAATGGATTAGAACCTTATCTTTTGCATGTTGTAGAAAATGGCCCATTCATACCTGAAACAGTCACATCCACACCCGAAAACATTTTGCCTAAGCCACAAAAACAATGGACTCCTGAGGAAGCCAGGCTAGCCAATCAAGACAATAGATTAAAAGCCATCATCATCTCTGAACTTCCCAGAGATGCGATGAAATCTGTTGTCAGATGTAAAATGGCTAAACATATGTAGACTGATCTAATTCTTGAACACGAGGGACCCTAAAATCTCAACCCTTAAGCTAAAATTCAATGCCTTTAAAGCACTTGAAGGAGAAAAAAGTGTCTCAAACCTTTTCAAGAATGAAAATCTTACTTAATGAACTTTCAAACCTAGGAGTTGAAATACCTCATGCTGAGGTCAAAGCAAATTTTGTAAATGGTCTTCCCAGGAAATGGTTGAGTTTTAATCAAACTCAGAGAGCTAACAACTCTATAAAGAATGACACCCTTGCTACACTTTATGGAAAATACAAGTATGAGGAGGAACTCATTGATCAAATTTATGAGAATGATACAAAAAGAAATATCGTTCCATCCTCTATGTTAAACGCTTTGTTTCTAACTTTAAAGTGCAGGACCATGATAGTGACTCTAATGTTGAAGAGGACACAAGAAGTAGTCAGGACTTCATGTCTGACTTAACCGCTGAATTTCAAAACAGAGCTCTTCTAGCAAATCAGTGAAAATTTTATAAACGGCCAGGAAGAGTTGGAACAGCCAAGGGAACTGAAGACAAGTCAAATGAAACTTCCTACAGATGCGGAAAAGCTGGTCATTTCCAAAAGGACTGTCTTGGCAACAAAACCTCCACCCCATTATATCCATCCAAATCAAATCACCATACAAACTCCCTCCCTGACCAAAACCATAATCACTTTGGAAAAGACTATAAAAGTCTATACAAAGAAAAGAAAGCTGAGGCTGCTCTCTTAAAACAAAAACTCTCTGATAAAGAGAAAAGTGAACAACCTTCAACATCAGGACAGAACGGTAGAGACATGGAGAGCAAAGGGTTGGTTGTCGAAGATCATGACAAGTATATACAAGAACAGTCCTCAGAAGATGATATTCCTCACATGATAAGGGCATACATGGCACTGGCAGATGATGAACCATCAGTGGGAAAGAATGATGCCAGGTCAGGGCATTGGGTTGAAATCTTCGTAAAAAAGGTACAAAAACTTCTTAATATGGATGATACTCCTGATAGGAAAGATGCTCTTGACTACACCATTGTTGATCTCCACTTTGTGGAAGAACAGAGAGCAAATTTGTTCAACAAATTTACCTCTCTTCAACAAAGATTTGTTGAGAGCAGAAATGAATTATTTGACCTTAAAAACATTAAAAACCACTGTATGGCTCTATAGAGTACCAATGATAAGCTCACAAAGACTAACCAAGAACTCATAGACCTAGTCTTAGAGTTAGAAGTAACCATTGAAAAATGGAATTCATCAACCAATCGTATGGAAAAGCTTATCAGAAATCATGTCTTTATCAAAAATACAGCTGGGATAGGTAGTAAGAATAAGATAAATGATCAAAAATTTTCAAAAGAAACAAAATTTGTTAAATATGATAAATATGATAAATCTGATTCAAGTAATTCATCCTATAATGTTGAAGAAAAAAACTTCTCTAAAGACATGCCAACGTTTTACACTGAAAGAGTATTAAGTTCATCTCATCAAGTCTCTGAAAGTTCTCAGAGCACTTATGACAGCCTCACTGATAACGAATCACTGAGTACTAATAGTCTTACCAGTTTGTCCAAACTCATAGGTGTGAATCCAAAAGGTTCCACAAAGAATGTAGGAAATGTCTCTCTCTCTCAAGACAAACCTCCGAAGAAAGAGATGAAGTTGTCAAGGTATCTGTGAGAAAAACTTCTAGTAGACCTTCACAGAAGAAAACCTCTGACAGATCATCAAAAGTGATCACCCTTCCTGAGCAACTCTTGACAAATCTTGTTAAAGAAGTTCAAGGGTTAAAAGAGAAAATCCAACCACTGACCACATCACCATTAATCACTAACACCTCAACACATCGTTCAGGATGTTCAGCTCAACCTCTGTTAAACACAAACATAGAGTGAATTTTCCCGCACTATGTAATGTATGCAAAGAAATTGATCACCTGACCAAGGAACATCAGTACCACATGGTTATGCTGAGAGCACTCAGACATCTCAAATCTCAAAGTCCACATGTCAAACATTCAAAAACTTACAAACACTGCAAGTACTACGGACTTAATAATCATCACTCTGATGAGTGTGATGAATATCCTGGTTATCAAATCTGTGGAAGCTATAATCATACAGCGAGATTTCACATCGAAATAGCTCCCACTCAATCTGTGCCTCCTATGAGGACATCCAGGACTACTACACAACAGTCTCATGAACCCACTGAGTAGTGGGTTCATAAAAGAAACTATCCATTTCAAATGTATCTGTGCAGGCTGATATGGAAAGAGGTAAAGTAGTATCTAGATAGTGGATGCTCGAGACACATGACAAGAGTAAAGTAGTATCTGCACAGATACACTGAGAAACTAGGTCCAACAGTGGTCTTTGGGGACAACTCCACAAGGAACGCTAAAGGATTTGGTTCAGTTAACTGGAATGTTATAAGTTTCGCAAAAGTTGCCAACGTGAGCGGACTAAAACACAATCTCATCAGCATTAGTCAGCTGTGTGATGATAACTTTAAAGGTTTGTTCACTAAGAAACAAGGCATAATTTTCAATCAAAGAAATGAAGTTGTTTTAATCTCTCCAAGAATCAGGGATGTATATGTTATCAACATGACGTCTACTCAAGCAAGTTCAAAGACTTGCTTCTATGCCAAAGCCTAAATTAGTGCAAACTGGCTCTAGCACAAGAGACTATCACATCTCAACATAAGAAACATCAACATCTTAGCAAAACAAAACCTGGTTGCTGGTCTTCCTACACTCACATACTCAAAGGAAAATTTGTGCTCAGCCTGTGAGAAAGGAAAACATAAAAGAGCCTCATTTAGAACCAATCAATCATTTTCTATAAACAAATGTCTTCACCTTCTTCACATGGACTTGTTTGGTACTGTCACACCCCAAACAATCAATCACAACAAATACACCCTGGTCATTGTCGATGAGTACTCAAGGTACACTTGGGTGTTCTGTCTAAAGAATAAAAGTGATGCAGCTGAGTATATCATGTCATGTATCAGACGAATGGAAAACCTCAATGATGAATAGGTGAAACAACTAAGAAGTGATAATGGGACAGAATTCAGAAACAGCAAGCTTGAGAATTTTTGTGATGAAAAGGGAATATCACAAAACTTTTCTTCCTCGTGTACTCCTGAACAAAACGGAGTAGCAGAAAGAAGAAACAGAACACTAATTGAAGCAGCCAGAACCATGATCAATGGATCATCTCTCCCTAAACAGTTCTGGGGAGAAGCCATTAATACTGCCTGTTACACTCAAAGCAAATATATCATCATTACGCGACACATGAATACAACTTATGAAGTGTTTCATGGAAGAAAGCCTGACAGAAGTTATTTTCATGTATTTGGCTTCTCTGTCTTCATTCATAATCATAGAGATCATTTGGGAAAGTTTGATGAGAAAGCAGATGATGGATTCTGTTGATATAAATAATGCCTAAACATGTTATTAATATTTTTCGATATCTCTACGTTTTGATAATCACAAAATGTAAAATCATTAAACGAAAGATTATGACGTAAACAAGTATTTAGTTGTAAATATATATTTTAACAACTTAATCACTTAAGGTATGAATAAACAAATGCTAATGCATTATATGATCAAATGAACATTTTTCTTAACCACCAGATTTTTTATAAAATGACACAAACATTTTATATCTTTTGTAAAATCATTTTTCGAAATTAAAGGAAAATGCTTAATCCATAATAAATTTATGAATTCAAATTTTCAACCAAAAATGGCAAAAATGTTCCAGAAAAACCTTCCCCACAAAAAGACAAAGCTGGGCAACGTTCAGATTGGGCGGCCCCCTTAATTATTAAGGGGACCGGCCCCCTATTTAAGGGGACCGCCCCGCGCCTCTAGCCCCCCAGCTTTGCCTATAAATACTGGTTCATTCCTGGACTTTTTCTCTCACCTTTTGCACCTCAAACCTTCTGTTCTAAATCTCTTCTCATCTTTCTAAATCCTTTGATCATATATTCTTAAACATTGGTTTCTAAGTGATCCAAGCTTCCATCATCCAAGTGCAAAAGAAGAATACTCCTTCAACGACTAGAGAAGAAGTATTATAGTTTAATTCATATTATTGTGTAGTTGTGTAAAATATTTGATAAGGTGTTGTGTAGTTGTAATTAGTAGATCAAAGTGTAAGTAGTGGTGTTGTAAAGAAGTAGTGTAGAAGTTGTGAAGCCGTCGTGTAGAAGTTGTGAAGCCGTCGTGAAGAAGTTCTGAAGCTGTCGTGAAGAAGTTGTGAATAAGTCGTGAAGAAGTCGTGTAGAAGTTGTGTGATTGGATCTAGCTACGATTACGACTCGACATCTAGCTTTGTGTTGTTAAACCGGTGTAAGCGAAAGTTTTGTAAGGTTTTCTCCGCCATAATGGAGTTTGTTGACATAGTGAAGAGAACTCTCGAGTAGGTGACTCAAGGAGTGGAGTAGGGCAAGGAAGGTGTCCTTGTAGCCGAACCACTATAAATCCTTGTGTTGTGGTTTGATCTTTCCATCTCTATCTTTCATTTCATTTCATTTACTTTACATGCATTAATTATTCACATTTACTTATATTTGTTCATATTTTTCAAGAGTTGAATTCACATAAGATCGAATCAAAGTTTTAAAAAGTAAACAAAAGTTTTCACAATAAAATTAAAAAAACGTAAAACTATTCAACCCCCCCCCCCTCTAGTTTTCCACAATTGGTATCTAGAGCCACGTTAAACAAGATTTTTAAAATAAATTGTATTTTAAAACTTGAAACGTTCTATGGAATCCGAAAAATATTTAGAAGGGCAATCTATGCAAAGACCACCACTATTGGAAAGTGATGGATTTCTTTATTGGAAAAATCGATTCCAAACTTATATGAAATCAAAAGATCTAGATCTTTGGCACGTTATTACTAATGGTGATTTTTTACCTATTCAAAATAATCCCGAAACTAAAAAGGATGAAGTAGTACCTTTTGAAAAACAAAGTGATGATTTAAAAAGAAAACTTGCTAAAAATAATGAGGCAAAAATGGTTATTTATAATGCGTTACCACGTAAAGAATACAAAAGGATCTTTATGTGTGAAACCGCAAAAGAAATTTGGAACTCATTACTAATAACTCACCAAGGTAATAGTCAAGTCAAAGATAATAAAATAGATCTTCTTGTTCAACAATATGAACAATTTACGATTCCGGAAGAGGAATCAATAGATAATGCTTTTGCTAGGTTTAACACTATCATCACAAGTTTAAAAGCACTTGATGAGAGTTTTTCTAGTAAGAATTTTGTTAGGAAATTTCTTAGGGCTCTTCATCCAAAATGGCGGGCTAAAGTTACGACGATTGAAGAATCGAAGAACTTGTCAACTCTTCAACTTGACGAGTTGATCGGCAACTTGAAAGTCTACGAAGCAATAATAAAGAAAGATTCTGAGATGGTCAAAGGAAAAAGAGAGCAAAGCAAGTAAATTGCATTGAAAGCTAGGAAGGAATCTAGTGACGAGGATAGCTCAACCTCCGAAAGTGATGACGAAGAATATGCCATGGCCGTAAGAGACTTCAAGAAATTCTTCAAGAGACGAGGAAGATACGTTAGACAACCACATGATGAAAGGAAAACGTTACAAAGAAATAAAGATGACAAAACTAGCAAGAGCGAGAGGAAGTGCTTTAAATGTGGTGATCCAAATCATCTCATCGGAAGATGTCCAATGATGTCAAGGGAGCAAAATCAAAAGGCGTTCGTTGGAGGAGCATGGAGTGATAGTGATGAAGATGAGAAAGAAACCACAAAGGAGTAGAAGTGTCTTATGGCTAAGACATCGAGTGAGGTACATTCCGAAACCGAATACTTTAGTGATGAAAATTTATCAATAGATGAAAAAGACTTAGATAGTGAATATAATAGATTATGCAAATTAGGTCAGAAAGTAATGACTAAAAACAAATCACTAAAACACATAAATAACCAATTAGAAAACGAAATACTCAAACTAAAAACTAAACTACACAACTTAGAAAAAGGCAAAGAAATTTTTGTGGAATGTAAAACATGTCAAGAGATTAAAAATGAAAATGAAAAACTTAAGGAAGAAATTTGCAAACTTGACAAATTCGAAAATAGTAGTAATTCACTTAAGAAAATAATAAGTGTTCAAAGTGTATCAGGAGATAAAACCGGCTTAGGATTTAATTCAACTGAGGCTTCAACTAGTGAAACTAAAAATGTAAAGTTTGAATGTGAATCTAGTAAGAAAAAATCTTTAGAGTCAAAACCTAAATACATACTTATGAAAGATAGAAAAATACCCATTGCTAGTAATGAGGAAGTAAAAATTTTCTACAAACCATCTTTAAAAACCGAAGTAGGATATTCTAAACCAAAATTAAGGTCAAAAACACCTCCTCCTAGAAGACCACCTAGTCCTCACCCTCGGCCTAAAACTCCTCAACCTAGAAGAAACCAAAATAGACAAAACCTCCATAATAATAATAGTTACCCAATGTGGAATTATTCAAATCCACCGTGCTTCAATCCTTGGGGAATACTTCCACCATATATGCATCCTAGTCAATTGCAAACCATGTTTGGTTCAAACAACTATGGACCAATTAGACAATGGGGACCAAGTGGCTAAATTGTCAACTCATCGGGAAATTCGGTATCTCATGTATGATTGACTTCTATAAGTCAATATAAACACTTTGAAGTGCTTGAAGACTATTTATTGAAGACTAAAAGGTACGCCTCTCTTTCATGCTCACTAATATGCTATATGATGATCTAGCTAATTGCATGCCCCCGTTAGTTTAAAAAATGCCTAGTTTAGTTAAATACTTATGTGTTTGTTAGTGTGTAATACTTTTATACATACATGCCTACATATATATATATATATATATATATATATATATATATATAATATATATATATATATATTATATATATTTTATATATAAATATACATATATACCTATATTACTATAAATATATATATACGTAAGAAGTAATCTATATATATATATATACATATCCTCTCACAACCTAGATACGTCATTTGTTGACTATCTAGAACTAAAAGAAATTGTTCGTCCTCGAACCTTTTCTTCCCCCTTTGGCTCTCTTGGACTTTAACGTTCAACATGAAAATATTCTATGTCCACTATCACAAAACTCATGGTGATGAAGAGAAGTGAGTTAAGTGGATCAACGTAGAAGTAGAATTTAAACCTTCGCGCTAAGAAAACTATGGATGAAACAAACTCCCATCGCCGTTAGCACTCATCTCCATCCTTACCTCATCATCTCTCGACACCATTCAACATCCCACTTTAACACATAATATATATATATATATATACACACACACATTCCGTCTCATTCCTCAAACTCTTTGTCGACTTGACGTCTTGATCATTTTATCCAAAATTCTCAAGATATTTTTTTTAATAAAATGTTAATAAAATATGTCAAGTATTCCCTCCTTGTGCCAATACAACCCAACGTATTTTTGATATATAATAAATCTATCTATATACATATAAATATTTTACCGTCAGAAACAAAACTTGAAAAATTCCAAATTTTGGTAGGCGGCCCCCTTAATGTTTAAGGGGACCGGTTTGTTATCGAGGGCGGCCCCCTTAATGTTTAAGGGGACCGGCCATCTGATGCACCAAAATCATTTTTCTTCCTTGAAAAATCTGCCAAACACTCGATTTCTCAAACACCCTTTTCCTCCTACTTGCTGTGAACGAACAACACTACCCCAAAACGATCAAAACCAATTACCAAATCACCAATTCGGGCTTAATTCGCAAAGGGCAAACACTTACAACTCGATTAACAACATGTATTGTAAGTTTTCCAACACACATTTTGTCTAATTTCATCTAATTTTGAGTCTAATCATAATTAGGTATTTTATTCAAATTTTTCAAACTCGAATTTTATTAAAATTAAGTCTAGGATTTTCATAACCAAATGCTCCCCATAGGATTAGAATGCGTAATTAACCTAGAAACTAATTAATCAAAAACCCTCATACCAAAATTTTGAAAAACCAAACACTCTCATTCAAATTGTTGAAACATGCCATAAACACTTGTTAAAACTAACCACATTATATTATCACAACTCTTTATTCCTAAAAATATATTTTTCGAATCATGAAAAATGCTTTTATTAAACATAAGAGGGTGTTTGGATTAGGTCATAAAGTCGTCGAAATTAAGTAGAAATAAATGTCACAACAAATTGTCAAGTTTATAAACATGAGTGATTTCGAGTCATCAAGATACATAATTCATATATATTGAGATACTAGTCGTTATTTTTCTAGTAAAGGGAGCGTTTGGCATAACAAATTGAGAAGTATTTTTGAGTCAAAATCTACGTTTTCATCTTTTAAATAAGTTGCTTAACATAAATACTCGTAAGAAATAGCTAGACATACAATCTAATGTTCGTCTAGCCACATTTCAAAGTGACTTATGATGTATAAAGGAGCGTTTGGATGTTCTTGGCTCTTTACCATAAAATCTCTATAACTACTCCTTAACATCATGAAATACATTTTAAGCGAGTTAAAAATTAAAACCAAGGAACATTGCAAACTACTTCTTAGGATTAAACTTTTAGAGTCGAAGTATGTTTGCGTTCCACATGAGTAGCATATACGACATATGCATTTTTTTTAATCTTATTTTCTTGTTGTTATCTTGTTTAGGTGAAAATGCCTAAAGCCACGGTTGGTGATGTTTCCAAAACCAAACAATACATTCCAAAAGTCTCCGCTACTCCCGGCATATCTCCCGTCATTGCATGTTTCTATCGTACCATTGAAAATAGAAACAATCATGAGGGAAGAGTTGTCGATCCATCCATCTATCAATCCGACAATATCAAGCGAATGTTCACGAATGTTCGTCTCGATTGTCTTTTCAAAATCAATGAACCAATCATTCCTCGTTTCGTTCTTGACTTCTATAGCCAAGTTACGGTGCAAACCGATGACTATGGTTATATCCTCATCTCCTTTATGATCCAAAACGAATTCATCACTCTCACTCTTGCTCAGTTTGGTCAAATCCTCAAAATTTCCCACAACGGTCAAGCCGTCTTTTCAAATGAGTGGGATCTCTCTTCTCTTGAACAACATCGACCTCAGGATGGTCCATACTATTCTGAGATTCCAACTCCTGATGAAATTTTTCGACTTCTTGAGCTAGAATGTGGTACGACTTGCAGAAGAATCAAGTCGAAGGATGTCGACATTCATACAAACCAAATTCTCCTCAAAGAATTAAGCCCTGACATGAAGCATTGGGAAGAACTCATTGGCGAGAATACGTTTGGTATCGGTGGTCACCGTGATCATCTCACGGTGAGCATCACTCACATGTTGTATTGTGTTGTTGCGGAAGAACAATACAATTTGGCTTATCTCTTTGTTCATCGTATCATCTCCGCCAAAAACACTCCAAATGCCAACCTTCCCTACGGTATGTTCCTCACTCGACTTTATCGTCATGTCATGGAACATTACCCACATCTTGAGAGTGATATCTATGAGTTCGTTCAACCGTCTTGCGTCCTCTTGTTCCTGTCCAAGCTCGTCGATCTCAAAGTGAAAAGGGTAAATCTCGTCACTCTATGTCCTTCGCACCTCGTGGTTCTACATCTCATCGAGGAGATGATGATGAGGAGGAAGGCACATCACGTGTTAGTACCCCATCTCCCACGACCTTCGTTGATGAGCTTCCGGAACTTAATTATACCGATTATCAAGTTCCTCTTCCTTCCCAACAAACCGATCAAATCCTTTTTGAACGACAAACCTCATTGCTCAACGCTACTCAACAAATGCATCAGGAGGTTCGAGGAGGATTCAAGTCCATTGGAAAAGCTTTTAGGAAGATGCTTGGGAAGAAGAAATAGATATGTTTGGTGTGGGTTTAGTTGAACATTGATGTTATTAGACAATTTTGTGTAGTAGTTTTGATCCGATTTATCCGGATATACTTGACATTTATTTTGTTATTTTCCTATATCTTGTATTGTGCTAGGAGTTTAACTACTATCATGTTAGGACCTTATTACTAGTTTCTTTAATATGATATGCTTATGATATGCTTATAATATGATTATGATAGTTTCCAAATGTGCATTATTATTTAATATGTTTTTGTTACTATTTGATCATTCTTAGTATACATGTTCCAAGTAGAGCTTGCTACAAATACACCTTAAAAATTGACCCTTTTCTGGAAATCTTTCATTTTTGGTCGCCTGGGAAAACACCAGATGGGCGGCCCCCTTATTTTTACTAGGCGGTCCCCTTAATTTTAAGGGGGCCGACCTACAATTAAGGGGACCGGCAATCTGGACAGTAAAATTCACTGTTTCCTTTTGCATCATGTGACCCTTTTTATCTAGCCCCAGCTACCATTTCTCTTAATGACCCAACTGATTTTGGAATATTACTACAAAATTTCAAAAACTTACCAAAACCAATCACATTTTCACATTATAAATTCCCTCCAAATGATAACTCCTCCTTTCATCACCCTTCACCTCCATCAAACACCATCCTAATCCACCATGTTATCACCAAAATCCTCCATCTCTAAGACATCAAAGAAACAAAAGATCGTCATCATACCCCCTAAACAACTCTTCATTGATCTTACTTAAGAAGACAACACCACTTCATCACCACCACCTAAATGGTCATCTCCTAATGCACCCAATGCGCCATCCAAAACACCTTCCACCCATGGCACATCCTCTTCTTCCATACTTTCATCCTCATCCATCAATGACTACATTAACAAACACCTATCCTCACCACAAATGGCACCACCACCAACAACATCACCACCACCTCTCACTCAAAAACCTCCATCCACCGAACTTGCCATTTCCCTTTCACCAATCACACCTCTTGATGCTCATTTCTCATCCTCACCAATCACACCACCATTCTTTGTCAATCTCGTACCTTGGAGTTTACTTGAAGCCCATGGGGATACTTGTCTTTGTTGCATTCACAACCGAACCATCATCTTTGGTCTTAGAGATGAAATGCAATACATGTTTTCATGTATTGAGCACATGTTAACCAACCCACCTCCACCACCACCTCCACCATCTTCACCTATTTCACCACCACCTCCTCCATTTTCTCCAAATTAAGCATATGCAATGCTTAACCAACAATAATTTTTCCACCATTTTGTTTGCAAGCTCTATGAAGGCTCATGTACTCTTGGGATGATTATGTAGTATTCTTGGTTGCATTATTTGTTAATTGTTGTATGCTCTACCCATGATGTATTCTAGTATCTTTACTTAATGAATGTCTTTCTTCTATATGCATGCTTATTTTTTTTGCAATATATATACACTTGTGCTTCTAATATTTTTCTTGCAAGCATTCCATAGCTCGACTCCTTGGTGCCGTCAAACGAGGGGGAGTACACATCAAGGGGGAGTTATCATTCTGACAAATTTTGCATCTAAAACTTGCCGGCATAACCTTTTTGATTCTACAAAAAGGGGGAGAAGTAGATATAAACTCACTAAATACTTGTCTAAAAATTAATTTTTTAGTTTAATGAGTTTAGATTTTGTAATAATCAAAAAGGGGGAGATTGTTGATATAAATAATGCCTAAACACATTATTAATATTTTTTTATATCTCTACGTTTTGATAATCACAAAATGTAAAATCATTAAACGAAAGATTATGATGTAAACAAGTATTTAGTTGTAAATATCTATTTTAACAACTTAATCACTTAAGGTATGAATAAACAAATGCCTAATACATTATATGATCAAAGGAACTTGAATACAACTTATGAAGTGTTTCATGGAAGAAAGCCTGACATAAGTTATTTTCATGTATTTGGCTTCTCTGTCTTCATTCATAATCATAGAGATCATTTGGGAAAGTTTGATGAGAAAGGAGATGATGGATTCTGTTGATATAAATAATGCCTAAACATGTTATTAATATTTTTCGATATCTCTACGTTTTGATAATCACAAAATGTAAAATCATTAAATGAAAGATTATGACGTAAACAAGTATTTAGTTGTAAATATCTATTTTAACAACTTAATCACTTAAGGTATGAATAAACAAATGCCTAATGCATTATATGATCAAAGAAACTTTTTCTTAATCACTAGCTTTTTATAAAATGACACAAACATTTTATATCTTTTATAAAATCATTTTTGGAAATTAAAGGAAAATGCTTAATCCATAATAAATTTATGAATTCAAATTTTCAACCAAAAATGGCAAAAATGTTCCAGAAAAACCTTCCTCACAAAAAGACAAAGCTGGGCAACGTTCAGATTGGGCGGCCCCCTTAATTATTAAGGGACCGCCCTATAAGGACCGCCCCGCTCCTCTAGCCCCCCAGCTTTGCCTATAAATACTGGTTCATTCCTGGACTTTTTCTCTCACCTTTTGCACCCCAAACCTTCTGTTCTAAATCTCTTCTCATCTTTCTAAATCCTTTCTAAATCCTTTGATCATATATTCTTAAGCATTGGTTTCTAAGTGATCCAAGCTTCCATCATCCAAGTGCAAAAGAAGAATACTCCTTCAACAACTAGAGAAGAAGTATTATAGTTTAATTCATATTATTGTGTAGTTGTGTAAAATATTTGATAAGGTGTTGTGTAGTTGTAATTAGTAGATCAAAGTGTAAGTAGTGGTGTTGTAAAGAAGTAGTGTAGAAGTTGTGAAGCCGTCGTGTAGAAGTTGTGAAGCCGTCGTGAAGAAGTTGTGAAGCTGTCGTGAAGAAGTTGTGAATAAGTCGTGAAGAAGTCGTGTAGAAGTTGTGAGATTGGTTCTAGCTACGATTAGGACTCAACATCTAGCTTTGTGTCGTTAAACCGGTGTAAGCGAAAGTTGTGTAAGGTTTTCTCCGCCATAAGGGAGTTTGTTGACATAGTGAAGAGAACTCTCGAGTAGGTGACTCGAGGAGTGGAGTAGGGCAAGGAAGGTGTCCTTGTAGCCGAACCACTATAAATCCTTGTGTTGTGGTTTGATCTTTCCATCTCTATCTTTCATTTCATTTCATTTACTTTACTTGCATTACTTATTCACATTTACTTATATTTGTTCATATTGTTCAAGAGTTGAATTCATATAAGATCGAATCAAAGTTCTAAAAAGTAAACAAAAGTTTTCACAATAAAATTAAAAAGACGTAAAACTATTCAACCCCCCCTTCTAGTTTTCCACAGATTCTTTCTAGGGTATTCCTTGGACTCAAAGGTATTCAGAGTATTCAATATCAGGAGAAAAGAAGTTGAAGAAATGTTTCATGTTACCTTTAAAGAAGGTGAAGAAATTGTAAATCGATCAGGAACTGAAGCAGATGACATACTCTTCTTCCTACTGATGAGTACTCACCAAATAAAATCAAAAATTATCATCCAGTATACACTGAAACCATGCCATACATCCCTGCCTATTATCCTCTGTCAACATTATATCAGGGACCTCAAAAGAAATAGATGGTAATCTTGAATCAAATATTGCTAATCCTACTCAATAAGAAACCCTCTCTGCTCTAAATCAACAAATCACAGTATCACTCCTTGATACTCATACAGGCAATCATATGGAATCCATACCCAACTCCAACCCAATTCTATCTCACATCCATCATCCATCAATTACTCCACTCCCTCAAGATAGGTGGTCCAAAGAAAAGGGATTTAATTAGTCAATATTCTAGGAGAACCAACTACTGGAATAACCACCAGAAGTCAGCTCAAAGCAATTAAAGCAACTTTAGCAAATGAATGTCTTTATGCTGATTTCTTATTAGAGATTGAACCAAAAAGAGTCATTGAAGCTCTTGAAGAATAAGGATGGATTTTAGCTATGGAAGAAGAACTTAATCAATTCGAACGAAACAAAGTGTGGAAGTTGGTTCCTGCTTCTAAAGGAAAAATGATAATTGGGTTAAAATGGATCTTCACGTACACGAAAGATGAAAATGGACTGATCATAAAGAATAAAGCAAGAATGGTAGCTCAGGGTTATAGACAAGAAGAGGGAATAGACTATGACGAGACGTTTGCTCATGTCGCAAGAATTAAAGCAATAAGGAACTTCCTAGCTTATGGAGCTTACAGAGACTTCAAAATCAATCAGATGGATGTCAAGAGTGCTTTTCTAAATGGAAATCTTCAAGAAGAAGTCTACGTCAAGCAACCACCAGGGTTTGAGAGCAGTGATCATCCTAAGCACGTCTACAAATTAGACAAAGCTCTTTATGGTCTAAAACAAGCACCTAGAGCTTGGTATGAAACTCTCTCTTCATTTCTCATTCAACATAAGTTTATTCGTGGTATAATAGACAACACCCTGTTTATCTACAAAAAGGAGGGTGATGTCTTACTTGTTCAAATATATGTGGATGATATCATTTTTGGGTCAACAAATGAAACACTTTGTCAACACTTTACTAAACTAATGACCATAAAATATGAAATGAGCATGATGGGTGAGTTAACATTTTTTCCAGGTCTTCAAATAAAACAAAGTTCCAAAGGAATTTCTATTTGTCAAGAAAAATATGTTAAGGACTTGTTAAAGAAATACGACCTTTCTAATTGTGCATCAGCCAAAAGTCCCATGTCACCCCTAAACAATTTGGGTCCTGATAAATCAGGGAAATCTGTAAATGAAACATTGTACAGAGGCATGATTGGGTGTCTGATGTACCTAACAGCGAGTGGTCCCGACATATAATTCTCCACGTATCTTTGTGCAAGGTACCATTCTAAGTGTAACACCCCCAAAATTATCGCAGCGGAAGATAGTTCACTAGGGTATTACTTCTTAGCACAAAGTAAAAGTCATGGAAAACGACCCTTAAAAAGAGAGACGTTTTAAAAGTTTTTCACATTTGATACATTAAAACCTCAGAGTTTTCAAAGGTCCCAACAGTTTTCATAAAAACACCATGTTTTCAAAATATCACAAATGTTTTAAACATAACATAAATCTTTAAAATATAGTCTCTTTAAATGTGAAAATATGCCGAGTCTTCAAATGATATTCGTGCGACTCCATCCAAGACCTTCATGCCTTAAAACCTGAGATAAAATATGCTAAAAGTGAACATAAAGGTTGAGTGAATCAATAGAGTTTAATTATAAGCAGTTGATCACAATATCATTTATAAAAGCGACTTAGCAACAAATGCAGAGTCTAGTAAGGTTATTATTGCACTAAGCTCGTGACCCCGAACATTAACGTTATGGTGGGATATTCTAACAGAATATAAATTCGCCCTTCGACATAGGTAATAGCCGTACCTAATCAACAATACGAATACAATACATGATATAGCCAAGCTGGCACATTTCGGCATGAGGGCTGTGGTACCCAATAGATCTATTTACTGTATTCACGTTCACTCGCAAGTGATTAACGGTTCATGATAAAGAAGGGACTTTCGGCTCTGGGAAACTTAGGAAATGATAATAACCGGATATCATACAATTTCAATTCAAAATACAGTTTTCAAGCAGTTGTGATCACAGTAAAAGTAACTAGCCTGTATCTCCCCCATGGAGTTTGTAAACAGTTAAACAAGTGAAAGGTGGGGCTATGAACTCACCAATGATGAAGTAGCAACGGAAATTGGAGAAGTGTGCATGTCGAGAAAAATCGCAAAGATCACAAGTGACCTAAATAAAATACAACACGACTTAGGCTCGGGGATTAAGGTGTAACACTTATACTTATGTTTTAATTCAGTACTTATACTTGTAATACCATAAGGTAATTTAGTTAAAAGTCTTATAGCAAGTCATGGGTCGAAAAGATGTTTGTAAAAGCTTAGATGATTTAAAATGCAAAGCTGATGGAAATTTGGATAAAAATACCGCACTAAACGGGTCGCCATTTCTAAACCGTAAGGGATAAAATTATGAACTTTATATGGTTGGAAAGTTATGACTCTGTAATATATGAAAATCAAGGCCTCACTTAACTGAGAACTTGAAAACATAAGTGAAATTACCAATTTACCCCAGTGTCTCTATGTAGTTACTTCCTGCATTACATTAAGTTTAGCAAAATGAGAATATCTTTTTATCTACAGGTCTAATGGATACATGGCCTATGGGAAAAGTTTTCTACAGGTCTTAGCTCCAACTTTCATGTTTTTACCAAACTATGGTTCTTTGCATCATTTTAGAGTAAATAGCCTATCAAATCTGACATGCAATCCTGGACCAGTTTTAGTGTGGATTTTCTCCAAAAATCACCGGGATGAATTAAGATGTAAGGTTTTCGGGGAAATGATCCTAAAACCTGAGGCTAACTCCAAATATTTTTAGTTTTCCTTAAAACCTTATGAGGACAAAATGGTGAATTGATCTTTTTGCATAAAATCTGAGACAGATTATTGACTAATCAAAATTGCTACTTTATGTATAATTATTGTGTCTAATACCCATGCTTTTCCAAGATCAATCATCCCTACCCTTTTATACACCCAATAACTCTATAAGTCCAGAAGATGAATGATTATTTTGAAGATTAACTTCAGTTTTATAAACAATACATCTAAGAAAATCATCAATAACTAGTCCAAAACTCATAAAAATTCATCAAACTCTTGCATAACACTTACCAATCAACACTAACTAATTGTCTAACACCCTATTTCCTATGAAATCTTGAATCAATCTTCCAAAATAACACATGCAAGAGTTTATTAGCTTAGATCTAGAAAAACATCTAACAATTATAAAGATGAGATTAAAAAGGACATGAGATACTTACCAAGATCAAGACACCAACAAGAACAATTAATCTTCAAACAAAAGAGCAAGAACTAATAAAAAAAAATAAAAGATGGATGGTTTAGGGGCTGATTTTGGTCGTTCATAGGGAGGAGAGAAGCAAAAATTTGGTGTAGGGGTGATAGAAACAAGAAAAATGAGGTTTGTGAGTTAGTTTGGTGTTTTTATATAAAACATACATGCAAAACACATGTGCCAAGTGTTTAAGAGTGTAAGACACTACAACGACAAGTGTCTTTGTGGTATGAACAAAATTTTAGGTAGTGGGGAGTTAGTGTTTAGTTTATTTTGATTTTGTGTTAGTATCTAAGGTTACTGAGTGAGTTTAAAGGCTAACGGAGCCATAACGGGTACGTTTTATGCATAGATTGTAAAAATAAATGTCATAAAGGTAATATTTTCATAAAAATATCACATTTAACTTACAATGACCTAATTTGATGTTTCATATATTTTTCGAGCCTTTCGGAGTGTTATAACGTCGTTAAAGCTTAAAACGCGAGCCGAAAACGCGTAAAACGTAAACTATGCAAACTTCGCGTAGAAATAGAAAATTAAATAATTCCATATGAAAACAAGTACGTGGGGGAAAATAAATCATATTTATGGGTAGATTGGGCATAGACCGAGTCAAATTACGGATTTAAGTGTACGTGTCACGACGTACGCGGGCAACTTTCCCGCAAAAGCCTATTTACTTAAAATAGCATAATAAGCAAATAAAATTAGTAAAAATAATGACTTAAAATTTCACGGTTGTTACACTAACCCCAAGGAATCCCATCTAGTAGCTGTTACACTAACCCCACCCAAGGTATCTCAAAGGAACTCCATGCTTGGGACTATGGTATCCTAAAGGATCAGGGTTTGATCTCAAGGCATATTCAGACTCTGACTACGCAGGCTGCAAAACAGATCAAAAAAGAACATCAAGGAGTTGTCAAATGCTCGGTGGAAAGTTAGTGTGCTAGAGTGCAAAGAAACAGAACTCAGTTGTAATGTCATCAGCTGAAGCTGAATATGTGGCTGTTGCTGGTCCTTGTGCTCAAGTCCTCTAGATAAAAAGTCAGTTGGCTGACTATGAGATTCTTTATGACAACGTTCCAATCTTCTGTGATGACACCAACATGATCGCCATCTCCAACAACCCTGTTCTCCACTCCAAAACCAAGCACATTGATGTCAGGTACCATTTCATCAGGGACCACATCATGAAAGGTGGCATTGAACTTCATTTCATTCCAAGTTAATGTCAACTTGCTGATATCTTCACCAAACCTCTGCCTGAGCTAAGATTCACTAGACTTGTGGCTAAGCTAGGTATGTTGGATATCTCTCAAGTGGTCCCTGACAAACAAATCCTTCACTCTTACACCGATCAATAATGATTCATAGTATTGATCCATAGTAAATGGGTAACTAAATGCTGACCATAGTTAATATGGAACAAACATTCATTCATTTACTATAGAATATTTTCTGCCAAGTGTTTTATGTCTAGGGATATGGTACAAAACTGCAACACGAAAGATTGTGGGTCACCAGTTCGGCAAATAAAGTGCCACTTGGTATTCAATGTAGATATGAAATAATTTTATGTTTTCAACATAATAATACATTGAAAACAGCACAAGGGCCACAAAATCTCCAAACCTTTTTTCGATCATTCTCAAATCCAGCAAAGATAAATGGCATCTGAAATCTCAAACCCTAAAACATCCTCACACATTCATCATTCACTGGATTCTGATAAATCCATGTCAAAAATGAAGGCAAAAAGGGCAACGAATGCTAATTTCCTTAAAAAGGATTGTAAGCTCTATTCATGCAACTACTTTGCTAGACTTGAAAATCCTCATCCATTTTATCAACCTATGATACAGTTCATTCAGAAATGTGAAATTACCGAAGCCTTCATCAGAAAACCTGTTGAGTTCTACACAGAATATCTACAAGAATTTTGGTACACTGCCAGAGTAGATCTTATTCTCAAAATCATCACCTTAACAGTTCTTAATGGAACCAAACCATTCACATTTGACATCACAAAGTTTGCCATAGTCACAGGCTTAGGCACTGACGGTCCATCTGTTGAAAAAGAACCCTCAATGGAAACCTTGAAAGATAAACTAGCCTCTCTAGGACTAGTTGACCTGGAAGAACCAAAGGATAAGAGATCAGATCCCACCACATTAAGCACAGCCAATCCTATTAAAATCAGACACTTCTCCCCTACTTGGAAAGTATTACTCGCACACATCGTTAGGGGGTTTGGAGGAAAGCAGGGATCGCATGATCAACTTAACAATGATCACCAACTCATAGCCTACTGCTTAATTTGGGGGGTTAAGCCAAACTTTGCACAATATGTGTTTAATGATCTATGTGACAAACTCACTTACGAGCTTAGAAGCTAAAATATCTCGTACATTAGGTATACACTTCTGATGATTGAACACTTTCTTGGAGACGACTATGTCAACTTGGAGCTGCACACGTTCACTGAGGCTCAAATAGGTGTTGCCACCTATAACATGAACCCCAGGGCTGATGAGGTACCACTAACCTCACACATGTATGCCATTGCGGGAGTCCCTGAGGATTATAGGCAAGCATTTGTAAAAATGAAGGTCTCTAAGGATTCCTTAAAAAAATCTACTAGAAAACTCACCATCAAGAAACCCTCAGCCGGCTCACTCACATCCTCTCCAAAACCACAAAAGAAAAGGAGATTGGTCAATAAATCTACAACACACCATGCATCAGGGATTAAGAATCCCACTGTTATGGAGAAAACAAGTAGTTTACCAATCTCAAAAAGAGACAATCATAATTGTCACAAGGATGACTCTGCCGAGCTAGATGATGATAACATGATTCAAGGGAATCAAGGGATACAACACAGTCTTAAGTCATCAGGTATCTTCTCTTAGAACCAACTAGGATAATTCTCTGTTCTAGTTTACCTGCCTGACTTACCTTAGCCTTTTTAACAATGATCTGTTCCCTATCTTCATCTATCGGTGATCTGAGCCACTCTTAGTTACCGATATTCCAAAAATCATTTGTGTACATGACTAACAAAACCAAATCAGTCAAAGTACCATACCCATTTTTGTTTTTTTTTTTGCAAGAACTTAAATTTCAAAATGACAACACAGTATCAAATTTTCAAACAATAGAAAAACAAAACTAGCCAGAGGTAAATCACAACCTATGACTGAAATTTTTATCCTAAGACTCAGATCCAGTGGATGTCATACAACTCTCTGACAGGAACAACCTTTCACTTCCCTAAAATGATATTGGCAAATCACAACTAATATCTA
Organism: Artemisia tridentata subsp. tridentata; assembly: GCA_021014915.2. Classification (NCBI taxonomy): domain Eukaryota; kingdom Viridiplantae; phylum Streptophyta; class Magnoliopsida; order Asterales; family Asteraceae; genus Artemisia; species Artemisia tridentata. The sequence continues at coordinate 69,930,290 of CP139501.1, read as the reverse complement.
ATAGGAGAGCAGGATCCTATATCCTCAGGAAGACAACACTATCTGTTAGGTCACCATAATAGATTCAACATAAGTATATAAATGATAGAAATGAGAGAGAGATAGAGATATAGAATAGGCCGATTACTTCAAGAATAAATATGACAAAGGTTAATTATCATAATGAAATAGCTAACAACATAAAAGAGACTATACATGGATATTTATAGGAGTGGAAGGCTAGGGAAACACTCCTAGTTCTTACATCCATTTGTTTAACATAAGCTAAGGCCCATTGGCTTGCTACAAGGGCCATAAACTATAACTAACATACAAGCCTATTATGAATAGCAACCTATTACATATAACAAATGAACGACACTTTAATAATGATTACAAGTAATCCCAACAATCTCCCCCTAAGGGTTGTTCATTCAATTATTGTAGGTTGCTTGACGTCCTTTGATCTTTGACATTCTTTCCTAATGACGTCTTTAATCTTTACATCTTTGTTCTTTTGTTTTTGTTCGTTGTGATATGATAATGTTGAGGTTTGCCTTTCATCAAAGTCTTTGGTTTTGGTTGCTTTACATCTTCATCCTACATACTCATACTTCTTATGACTTTGAGCCTTCATACATGTGAGGATCTCTTTACCTCACTTTGATCTTTGTTTCTTTGCTTTGTAGATTCTTTTACGTAGACGTAGAATCTTTCATAACTGAACTTTGCTTTGATCTTTGGTGAGTACTTAATATTTGTTAGTATAAGCATGTGGATCATGATAGTAATGGTCTCACCTCCAAGGATTACTTATCAGTAGCTGCGTGGTGAAGGTTAGTAATAATCTCCAATCGATCACGGTGGACCTTTCATATAGATTAGACTACTAGGATTATTTTACTGATGAATGTCTTGATTCCATTCATCTTGTTCGGGCACATCAGCCGTCCGAATCCCATTAGGGATAGTTATCAATACTATGGATAATTTCCATGTAAAGACCCACGTCTTCAGGAATCGATTCGTGAAAGGAATCTCCTTAGCGGGATTTTCAGTCCTTATAGGTTCGGATGTCGAGAGTAATCTCTAGTCCTTACAAAGGTTGTTCCTGAATTGGATACCCTCAAGAAGGCTTACGTAGATATACCGAAGTATATTAACAATTCAGGTGAGCCGCTGATGTATATTAAGGTATCACTTCACGACTGTAGACCGTTTGTTACTATCACAAGAACTTCTGAATCTCATGGTTGATTGTTGTGACAAGAAAACATTCGTAAATTCTCTCAAAGTGTTTATATTATAAAACATATTTTGGTAACACTTTGAGAGTTTTTCATCATTTTAAGATACTCCCCCTTCAAATCTGCTCATGAGTTTTTAAATAAAATTTACACATTAAAGAGAGGAGTTGATGATTTTTATGAATTGATTGATTATCATTGGACACGTCCTTTTCAAGACACGCTTACGTCGCTAATTAAAGAGGTCCATTGTCAGTTTTTAGGTGACAACTAGCTCTATTAATCAACATGAAGTTATTACCCGTCCGGGAACGTATCCAAAGAGAATCTCTCAATTAAGTACCTTTTGATTCGTCAATTCATAGGTGATATCTGAGTTAGACTTAATAAGGTACATTGTACTTTGACAAATTCCTTTTTGAGACACACTTACGTCGTTTGTTAAAGAGATCCATTGTCAGCTTTTAGGTAACAACTACCTCTAATAACTAACTTGATGTTATTACCAATCAAGGAATAAGTCATTTCGATTACGAACTTTATTTTCTCGTCAGTTCTTGGGTTAACTCTGAGTAACACTCAATAAGGTACATTCTAATTTGACAAGTCCTGTTCGAGACACGCTTACGTTGCTTAGTTAAAGAGATCCATAGTCAACTTTTAGGTGACAACTAACTCTAATAACTAACTTGAAATTATTACCCATCGAGGACAAGTCATTTCGATTACTAACATTGATTTTACCGTCAATTTTGCGTTGGTTAATTCTGCGTTAAACTCTTATGAATTTTCACTTTTGATCAACATTAAGATTTTGTTATACAACCAACATATTTTAATCACTATTATCCATCTCAAAAATTGCATATTCATGGTGTTTTTGGAAAACATTTGATTAAAATATGCTTTTTCAAGTTTACGAGAAGAATCTAACAAGAACTTTTTCGTTTGAACAAAGATTGTTTCAAATACTCCCCCTCAACAAAAGAAATAACTTTTTAAGTGGTTTTGATTACGAGAGGGAATACTTGTTCTTTTGGAGCAAAATTATGAAAAAACTTATAAAATTTTATTAATTCTACTCGAAAGTAAGGAGCTTTCGCTCCTTATATTAGGATTGAGGCACTAAAACGTACCTTAGGGTCCTTTCTTTACAAAGTGCAGGTTGTGCACTGTTATGTGTGCACAAACCAGTATGAATTACAAGCAAATATAATCAAAAACTACCCAGTTCTTACATCAGTCAATGTTTCTGGTAATTGAGAATTTCGGATCTCGTCGTCGAAAGTTCATGATCGGGAATGACGGTCTGCCTCCAACATAGCTTTCCAGTCTACGCATCTGATCTCTGAACGTTAGCGTCTTTTCCAGCTTCAAAATAAATTGATGAACTTCTCGCAGTTGAGGAGTTGTCCACCTGCTTGTCTTGTTCAGCTCCTGATCTTTCAACCGAATGGCTAACCAATCTCAAACTTTCTTTAGTGTGTGTTCGCAGAACTTATGAATTTCCTTGTATCCCATGAAGTAGTTGATGGTGAGATCACTTTTATAGACGAAACCAAAGGTTGTGTCTTTCTTCAGGGTATACTGGGGTTCTTGATTGATCTCTGGAAGATGTAGTAGTGGTGTAGTTAAGTTTAGCTTCCGTTGATAGCTCTCGACTACAACTTGCAGGTCTTCAACACGTTCTTGAATGATTTTTCTTCGAATGTAGTAAAGTAGTGAAGTGCTGAATGCGTACAGAAGTTCGGTTGAATATTTATGCGTCTTCCCTTGAACCTTTATGAGATACATGTCTTCAATGTCTTTGAGATTCATATATGGGATGTATGCTTCTGAGAACATGTAGATCTTCTGATCTTGTCTTCTAACCCTGATTTTGTGAAGAAATGTGTAATCATACTTCTTTTGTGCTTCGATGCTAACCACGGCAATGATCCTGAGTTTGCTCATCACCGGTGTCGGTGACTTGACTACGAGTTTGCTTTTGTACCAGGTTTGTCTCTTTTTATACCAGTGGTAGATTCCCAGATGCGCATCTTTATCGTACAGCATTTTGTTAGTAACGAATAGGCTGGTTGCTGTTTCTTTGATGGCTGGTTATGGGTATTGTAAAACCCGAAATATTTGAACCATAATTTTGAACCTTAAACTAAAGTACGAACATTTATATTCTGTCATTAAAACTATACTTTATAATTAAATCCTAAGACTAATATAACCTAAAGTTACCAAAATATCAAATAATATCCTATGTCTAAGCCCTAACCGATTTATTTATTTTTTTCATGATTTTATTCGACTTAAAGACTAGGTGAAACAACATATTTTCCTTATCATGTTTCTCTTGCATGTATATTATGATAATGATTAAATTAACAATCTAACATCCATATCATGCTTTAATGTATGGACTATCAATTCGATGATAAAAATTAAACAATAAGTCTATGTCACGTTTGTAATTCTTCCAACTTGTGCACGACCAAATTTCACTACCCCTCTTTCTTTGGCTCGTTTAAATGGAATGGATAACAACGACAGGAATATTCCTCCACAAATATATACGATTGCATGTATCCCCAAATCCTTATCATATTACACGGCATACCAAAGTTAACACACGTTTTTACCCTACCTTATTCAAGCTGTATATTCTCCTTTCCATTCTTCTATTTTCATCGACCCAAAGACCAGAGAAACTTACACACATATATCATCATTTTGCTACCAAGAAAAAGAGACACAAAGAAGTGTTAGCGCCAAGTAGAAAGTACACATCGTTGGCGAGGAGTCCTTTGATACGAGCACTAGAATATTCCCCGTTCGTTTTCTGTGTCAAGTCGACATACAGGTTTTGGTTTGTCCCTTTTGTGCTTCCATTTGACCTTTATACAAGGTTTAAAAACAAGATTAATAATCACTAAAATCATATATGTATGCATGTCGTTTGCTTCATTTCTTTGTCACATAAAATCACAACCTATATGCCTTGTTGGAGTTGTTTTAGTGTCACATTTTGAGGGCTATTTGACGCCTTTGTTCTCAGCCATGTGTCGACCTTAACACCACCTGTAATGAGCCCACATATCCACCTTTATAACACATTAGATGAGGTATTAACATTAGAACCCTAGGCATATGTATTGAGGTCGAGTAGGGGCTGGAAACTTATGATTTCACGTATGAAAACTGTTTTGTCTTTGGCTCATTAATCCTCTAGTGTGTGGGCGGTTTTTTATAACATCTGGATGAGTCTATAAACTGAATTATAACCCCCTCGCACACCTTTTTATTTATCCTCGCCAAGACTACTTTAGCCCTATTTTGCCTCGCCAAATCTTATACCGAAGGGACATGTTGTTGATTGGTTTTGCTCGCTGAATAAATGACATCGAGAGTGTCGTTTGTCTTGTGTGTCTCGATAAGAAAAGTACAACCGAAATAGATTTTCGTTTAGTTTGGTCTCGATATAATTTCGTGGTTCGAAAATAATACGAACACTACAAATTAGTTAAAAGATTGAAAACTAATTTGATGTTCTCATTTGTTTCTTAATTCAGTTAATATATGTCCTAAAATCCATCTTGACACATTTAACCCTTAACTTTGATTATTCACACATTAAACCCTATACTTTGCCAAAATGACATATAAGACCCTAAGCTATGGTATTTATCATATTAAGCCTTTAAATTGACTAATTATCATTCGTAAACCCCTAAGTTTGGCTAGTTAATGGATTTTACTCTAAAGTTACTAAATATGGAGACTTACTAATTATGGAAGGTTACTAAAAATGTAAAGATTCTAAAAAATAGAAGAAACCCTAATCTGGATAACTATACTGATGCGCGTGATGTGTCGTTGCGGTTTAGCAGTTTTAATGCCTACTCAAGTTTTAAATTTATATTTAGCCGACTTATCAATAACACACACACTTAACGAGCAGTGTACCCGGTCAGTATGAAGATAATGGTAAGTAGAGTGTCGATCACTAAGAGTGGAACGTATTATCTCGTTATTCTAATCAGTATTTTAATATCCTAACGCAAGGGGGTTTCAGCCTGAGAGACTGGCACGGTTTGTTTGCAATTAAATAATAAAATAAACCAATAGGCACGAATCAGCAAGTAGCACACACGTACACAGATAAATACTTGAGACAATAAGAGGGCTGTCCTTATGATTAAGTAGATTGTCACTTGTTTTATTGATAGCTTTATATGAAGTGTATGTAGTTAACCCTTTCTCGTTGGTCCTAATCTTATCGGCGAGTAAACCCTTAATGATTACTTATGTCTAAAAGTTATTCCTAAGTGATCAATTTAGTAATAACCGTGGGAGCCACATTATGTCCCGCAGTCAAATGCCCGCAAGCCACTAATAAACACAGAGGTTATCAATGCACTAATAAGTAGTAACCAAAGACATCAACATATAAACTTTAATTGATGGGAAAGCAAGTATTAAAGGGAGTGCAATCTTTCGTTGTCACATTACACAAGCCACCAATCCTGATGAATTAAAGTTTGCTAACACAATAAAACAAAACTACTTAATGAATTAAACACATGCAGCACCTTCTTACAGCTCTTGTATCTTTGATTTGGGTGTGTCTTGTGCTGCCTCCTTGACTGAATTCGTCCTTTGTTCCTCCTGTTTGGTCTTCGGTTTTAGGTTTTCGGAACTTGTAATTCGTCTGGTCTACGGGGTATTTATAGTTTCTGTCTGAGGGAAGATGCGGCGCATCTACTAAGTAGATGCGGCGCATGTACTTAACTTCGCGTGGGGTCTAAGATTATAATATTCAGGAATATTCGTACACCGCCAGAAGATGCGGCGTAACTCCATGATTAGATGCGGCGCATGTCCTCTTGTATCTTGGATCGTATCTGGTGATATCTTGATAGAGATGTGGCGCATGTCGAGAGTGAGATGCGGCGCATCTGGAGCAGAATTGACTTGATCTTGTCCATGTCAGTAGACCTTCAACTTTATGCACGTTTTGCTCCATAATTAGTCCAAAATCGCCAAGTTTCACCAAATGCTTGTTTTTACCTGAGAATTACAAAAGTAAACGATTAAGTATCAATCCTCATACATAATATAGTAAAACAAGTCAAATTAATAGGATAAATGATAGTAATAAAATGTACTTATTTGAGTTCATCATATACGCTCTAAACCTATAAAATGAGTTTATAAGTAATACGCGATCATTAACTTGTGTAGATAACATGAAGAGGGAGTAGCTTCGGTTGTCGTGTGCTTTTGAGTTATCTGCTCACTGTGATAAGGTACAGATATTCTATCCCTTCTCAATAGGGAATTCTCATGACTTCTCGATCCTTGACCTTGATTTATTTGCTTGATATGATTTCGTTTGATATGATTCGTTGATATGATCCGTTTAATATTATCATTTGTTATGATTATGTTTGCTATCCATTTTGTTATGATGATCTGTATATTATCTCATTGATATGGGATTTTGTTCTATTGATATGCTCTGATTGATTATACTATAGTAGCTCTGTTATAATTATGGATAGCTCTGCTTTACTTTGCTTGTTCTGTTCTGTTGCCCGAGCTTCTGTATCTGTATCCCTAGCCATGGTGGTACCATGGCCATGTCATTGAGGCACCAATGGCATGACACTTTCTGAGGATGTGTGATTGATCCACGACGTCGCCTTCTGTTCTGTTATGATATTTGTGCACATTGGCCATTATGATATGTGTATACGCCTATCATGAGCAGGTGTATATATATGATTTATTTTGCAGGCGGCGTATGGATGCGTCCTCGATTCTGTTATGTTCTGTTCTGGATATGATTAGTGATTGGTTGATGCGTGCCATGAACCCCATTTCACTTCTGGGAGCTAGCTACTCCATTTGGTACTTGAGAGGTCTCCCCTCCATGTACAACTTATGATTTTACAGATATATGGATATGATATGATGTGATTATGTGACTAAGCATGTGCCATGCTTTCTGAGCTCGTAGGCATTTGTGTTCTGTTCTGTCATATGATTATTATTCTATGTTTGATTCCTTTGATTTCATTATGATCTTCTTATGTTTCGCTATGACTTGCTCCTTATGGTATATGATATTTTGTTCAGTTGATCCTTGATCTCATATTTGTTTGGCAGATGATATTCATTCATCAATAGCTTATGTTCCTTTTTCCTATACTTATATATGTTCGATTATTCGTTTGTTATATATATCTGTTCCCTGGGCTTTTTAAGCTTAGCCGCATTTCTTTTCCTGCGGCAGGTTTTAAGTTGGAAGCCGGGACTGAGTGAAGAATGAATAGGAGCTCTTAGTGGACCACCCTGATGATAGATACCCATTTGCTTTTGGATTAGATTTGGATTTACCTTTAGTTAGAATTGAGCTTGGATTTGTATTTCAGTTTTAGAACTCATTATGTATAGATTTAGTATTTCGTTACTATCTTTAGAATACCTTTGTAACCATTATATTTATAAGTCTTCGCTTGCGTTTGTATGTTCTGATTGACACCATAATGTGGTATTTTGACCCTTCTCGGGTTAGGGTGTTACAATTATGGTATCAGAGCTCAGGCTTCGACTTGTAGTACATATGTTATGGCCTGTGAAGATTTGGACCCTTAGGTTTGCACTGTAGGAGCTTATGGAATAACCTTGGAAGGATTTGCTTTAAGTCTCTCCCTGTAGGAATTTCAGTAATAACCGGTGAGGATTTGGTAGATTATATGATAAGGCATTAGTTAGCTATCTTTCTTCCGCATCACTCTGATTTCTGCCTCTGCTTTCAGTTAAGCCCCTAGAAGATCATTCGTTCCGGAGATTTAGAAAATTTATCAGGATACACAACATAAGTTTAGAATGCTCTGACACTTTTGTAGTAATGCCTTATAGGTTTCACTTTCTGAGGTTATCACATTCTTTTGAACTTCGGTATTTGATTCGTTTGTTATTCGTTTAGATGCCTTTTTGTCCGTTCAGAGAATTCGTATATGTATGAATCCGATGTGTTCGATACATTCTGTGGTTTCTCTTGCTATTGCTAATCATATTATGGCCCCCTCTACACTATGAGAATTTTCTATGCCTAGTTCCATCTCCATGAGAAATCTTGTGATTATCTGTCACGAGTATCGGAATTGTTCAGTACGTTTTCAAGATATTTGAAAATAAGTTTCGTTCTGCTACTCTGTTTCCTTTGGAAATATTTGATTCGATATTATTTTGGATATGGATTGTTGACTGAGCATCGAGATGCTAACAACGGTCATATTAGATTTGTCATCTTTGATGATTGAGAAACTCAAAATTCTGTTCCATGGTTCCCATCCTGGTAAACAGTTATGATCACTTTTGCTTTGAAAACTCGTACGTTAATCCATCACGGTTGTGAGGATACTACGTTTGATGAAACTCGCCCTGAGGGTTATTCAGTTGTTTGAAATTCCGCAATGTGTTCTTGGTTTAACTATCAAGATTTCCATCTGAGTGTGAATTTGTTTTGATCTGGTTATGAGAATTTGTTTAGTCACGACTCGAGGTAGAATGTGATTACAATAAAGGCATGTGTATATGATGCAAGTATTATGACGCCTGGCCAACGTGATAATAGTTACATCATATAACTTAAACTTATTGGGATCATAGGAGATCTTGAGCAGTGCTTGAGATTAGTATGCTGGTTGATTTAGAAACCCTATCCGTATAAGAGCAACGTTTTGCCTAATTCTGAAACTCCGTATTGAACGACATCAATTAAATGTAAAGAATTGAAGGATCAACTTCTAGGAAGTGGTCTTATCTGTCCGAGGGTGTCTCCGTATCGTGCTCTAGTTTTATTCGTGAAGAAGGATGATGATAGCATGAAGTTGTGTGTTGAATTTTGGAAACTGAATAATATTACGGTTAGAACCGTTATCCGTTACCTCGAATCGACGATTTGTCAAATTAATTTCTCGGTGTAAAGTTTCTCTATGATTGATTGAAGATCTGATTATTTTCAGTTACGTATAAAGGAGCAAGATGTTCCTAGAGTTACCTTTCGTATTTATTATGGTCTTCATGAGTATTAGTGATGCCAATTGTATTGGCTACTGCTCCGACTGTTCCTATGGACATGATTAAATCGTGTCTTTCATGAATACTTGGACAATTTGTCATAGTATGACATGTTGGTATATTCAGAGATGAAAGAGAAACACGGGGATCATCTTCGTATTTTGTGTTGAAATTTCTACGTCAGAAAAAGCTCTATGTAATATTTCCAAAGAGTAAATTTGGTTGGGATGAAGAATGCGAGGAAAATTTTGAAAAGCTGGAAAGAAATTTATTTCTGCTCAAGAAGGAGACTTAGTTATGGCCTTATGCAACACTGGAAGATTATTGGTTATGCATCAATACAACTAGAACCGTAGGAGGTGAACTATCCGACGCATGATTTGGAAGTGATTTGTGATAGACATGGAGAAGCTCAGGAGCAAGACGATGGAATATGATATATGTTAGAAGACTTGAAGGAAGCGGTTTTGATTAAGCACACAGTTCTACCTACTCTATTCATATTAGTTGTACTAATATGTATAAGGACTTGAAGCAGAAAATTCGATGGGATGGTATGAAGATGGTTGTGACTACCTTGGTGGCGAATTTTTTAGCGTGTCAACAGCTTAAGACTCAGCATCAGCGTACAAGTGGTTTTCCTTAGTTTTGGATGTTCGTATGTGAAAGTGGGGTTAAACTTTCCTGAACTTGTAACGGGATTTCGCGCACATTTTAGAAGGACAACACGAATTAAGTCGTAGTGGATCGTTTAACTAGGTCGTCTCACTTGGAAGATTGACAGAGATTCCTTTCGGCAGAAGATTATTCAAGCTACATGGCGCACCAATAGTGATCGTGTCAGAGAATCGTGTTTTTCTTCACACTTCCAGAAGAGATACAGAAGACTATGGGGATTGGACTCGGGATTTTAGTACAAATTCTCATCTTCAGAAGGATGGACAGACAAAACAACTATTCGTACTTGGAAGATGTGTTGAGCGGGAAATTTGACAAGTGCTGGGTCTGGTTGTGTTGCTTATTAAAAGTGATGGCATGCAAGTGACAAGGGTTTTTCCTTTCGGAGTTTTGTAAGAATGGAGATGTGGAGCACCTTTTGGTTGAATTAAGTCGGACAGTTACTTATTTATGGTCCGGAGTTGATTCCAGTGACTAATGGATTAGTTATCATTGTGAAAGAGAAATTTTGAAACTTTAGATCGGGAATTAGCGTGTTCCGTCTGATGTTTCCGTATAGAAGAGTTAGACGTTTTGGCATATAAGGAACATTTAATTCGCGATACGTTAGACCCTAGATTCATTCTGATCTGCCCGATTATTCTACCTTTTCCATTATACCTTCTGATATGTTGTGACACTCCGATATGTGCTTAGTTGATCGTCGGTAAGAATATGAGACTCTTGAGACGTTTGATAATTTGATTTTTGCTTCTCTGATTATTAGCCAGTTCCTTAGTTCGTTTAGAATCTGGATATAGTTGATGAAGTTTTATCGTTTAGCACTACCTCCGTATTTGCCTCATGTGTATATGTGTTTCATGTATCTCTTAGTGAGATTACAACTATCGTATGTTATGTATATGTTCCGTATTCGTTGGATCGAGATTTGTTATGACTTGTGCTCTATAGGAGAGCCTAGGGTTATCTAAATTGTCCGGATCAAGTCATGAGAAATAAAACTACTCCATTTGTGAAGATGCTTTTGGAAGAACCTCTCCGAACATGAGGCTATTTATTGTCATACCTTTCGTAATTGGGTACGTATCCATCTAACATTTGCAACTTCAATTTCGAGGACAAAATTTTTCTTTTTAGAGGGGAAGAGTTGTAAAACCCGAAATATTTGAACCATAATTTTGAACCTTAACCTAAAGTACGAACATTTATATTCTGTCATTAAAACTATACTTTATTATTAAATCCTAAGATTAATATAACCTAAAGTTACCTAAATATAAAATAATATCCTAAGTCTAAGCCCTAACCGATTTTTTTTTTCGTGATTTTATTCGACTTAAAGACTAGGTGAAACAACATATTTTCCTTTGTTTGTTTCTCTTGCATGTATAATATGATAAAGATTAAATTAACAATCTAACATCCATATCATGCTTTAATGTATGGACTATCAAGTCTATGATAAAAATTAAACAATAAGTCTATGTCACGTTTGTAATTCTTCCAACTTGTGCATGACCAAATTTCACTACCCCTCTTTCTTTGGCTCGTTTAATTGGAATGGATAAGAACGATAGGAATATTCCTCCACAAATATATACGATTGCATGTATCCCCAAATCCTTATCATATTACACGGCATACCAAAGTTAACACACGTTTTTACCCTACCTTATTCAAGCTGTATATTCTCCTTTCCATTCTCCCAGTTGCATCGAACAAAAGACCAAAGAAACTCACACACATATATCTTCATTTTGCTGCCAAGAAGAAGAGAAACAAAGAAGTGTTGGCGCCAAGTAGAAACTACACATCGTTGGTGAGGACTCCTTTGATACGAGCACTAGAATCTTCCCCATTCGTTTTCTGTTTCAAGTCGACATACAGGTTTTGGTTTATCCCTTTTGTGCCTCCATTCGACCTTTATACAAGGTTTAAAAACAAGATTAATAACCACTAAAATCATATATGTATGCATTTCGTTTGCTTCATTTCTTAGTCACATAAAATCACAACCTATACGCCTTGTTGTAGTTGTTTTAGTGTCATGTTTTGAGGGTTGTTTGATACCTTTGTTCTCAGCCATGTGTCGACCTTAACACCACCTGTAACGAGCCCTCATATCCACCTTTATAACAAATTAAATAAGGTAGTAACATCATAACCCTAGGTGCATGTATTGAGGTTGAGTAGGGGCTGGAAACTTATGATTTTATGTATGAAAACGGTTTTGTCTTTGGCTCGTTAATCCTATAGTGTGTGGGCTGTTTTTTTATAATATTTGGATGAGTCTATAAACTGAATTGTAACAGGTACTATATCGTGTTTAGTTGTGTTGTTTTGTTGTTTATGCTGCCTCTTTTGACCCCCTCGCACACCTTTTTATTTTGCCACGCCAAGACCAATTTAGCCCTATTTTGCCTCGCCAAATCTTTTACCGAAAGGATATGTTGTTTGTTGATATAAATAATGCCTAAAAACATTATCAATAGTTATTCATATCTCTATATTTTGATGATCACAAAATGTAAACTCATTAAACATAAACTTATTAAGTAAACAAGTATTTAGTTGGAAATATTCATTTCTACAACTTAATCACTTAAAGTATGAATAAACAAATGCCTAATGCATTGTATGATCAAAGGAACATTTTCTTAATCACTAGATTTTTTATAAAATGACCAAAACATTTTATATCTTTTAGAAAATCATTTTTGGTATTAAATAAAAATGTTTAATCCTTTATAAATTTATGAATTCAAATTTTCAACCAAAAACGGTAAAAATGTTCCAGAAAAACCATCCCCACAAAAAGACAAATCTGAGCAACGTTCCAGTTGGGCGGCCCCATTAATTTTACTAGGCAGCCCCCTTAATTTTAATGGGACCGCCCCGCTCCTCTACCCCCTCAGATTTGCCTATAAATACTGGACTTTCCCTGGACTTTTTCCTCACCTTTTGCACCCTCAAACCTTCTGTTCTAAATCTCTTCTAATCCTTTCTAAATCCTTTCAAAATCCTTTGATCATACATTCTTAAGCATTGGTTTCTAAGTGATCCAAGCTTCTACCATTCAAGTGCAAAAGAAGAATACTCCTTCAACAACTAGAGAAGAAGTATTGCAACTTAGTATCATCTTGTTACCTAAGTTGTTTGTGTAATCATTCATTCATTTGTGTATAAGTTGTTTATATTTGTTAGATAGGAGTGTGAATAATTGTTTGGGATAGATTAGTGTGTAAGTAGTGAAGTTGTGAAGAAGTTAAGGTGTGTAAGTAGTGAAGGTGTGAAGAAGTAGAAGAGTACATAAGTAGAGCTAGGTTTTGAAGAAGGTGTGAAGTCTTAGTAAAGAAGTTTTGAAGAAGTCATGAAGAAGTCGTGAAGAAGTTGTGAATAAGTTTGATATAAGTTGTGAGATTGGTTCTAGCTACGATTAGAACCCGACATCTAGCTTTGTGTCGTTAAGCCGGTGTAAGCTAAAGTTGTGTAAGGTTTTCTCCACCATAAGGGAGCTTGTTGACATAGTGAAGAAAACTCTCGAGTTAGGTGCTCGGGGAGTGGAGTAGGGCAAGGAAGGTGTCCTTGTAGCCGAACCACTATAAATCTCTTGTCTCGCGGTTCGATCTTTCCATCTCTATATTTCATTTCATTTCATTACCTTACTTGCATCGCTTATTTATATTCATATTTGTTCATATTGTTCAAGAATTGAGTTCACATAAATTCGAATCTAAGTTTTAAAAGTAAACAAAGTTTTCATAATAAAAATTAAAAAGACCTAAAACTATTCAACCCCCCCTTCTAGTTTTCCACAATTGGTATCAGAGCCAGGTTAAACAAGATTTTTAAAATAAATTGTATTTTAAAACTTGAAACGATCTATGGAATCCGAAAAATATTCAGAAGGGCAATCTATGCAAAGACCACCACTATTTCAAAGTGATGGTTTTCTTTATTGGAAAAATAGATTCGAAACTTATGTGAAATTAAAAGATCTTGATCTTTGGCATGTTATTACCCATGGTGATTTTCCCCCTATTCAAAATAATCCTATAACTAAAAGACATGAAATTGTACCTTTTGAAAAACAAAATGATGATTTGAAAAAGAAACTAGCAAAAAATAATGAGGCTAAAATGGTTATTTATAATGCATTACTACGTAAGGAATATGAACGAATTTTTATGTGTTAAACCGCAAAAGAAATTTGGGATTCTCTATTAATCACTCACCAAGGTAATAGTCCCAAGTCAAAGACAACAAAATAGATCTTCTTGTTCAACGATATGAACAATTTACAATTCCTGAAGAGGAATCTATTGATAATGCATTTGCTAAATTTACCACTATTATCACAAGTTTAAAAGCACTTGATGAGACTTTTTCTAGTAAAAATTGTGTAAGGAAATTTCTTAGGGCATTACATGCAAAATGGCGTGCGAAGGTCACGGCTATTGAAGAATCGAAGAACTTGATGACGTTATCGCTTGATGAACTTCTCGGCAACTTGAAAGTCCATGAAGAAATTATAAAGAGAGATTCGGAAACGGTCAAGAGCAAGAAAGATAAAATAAAATCACTTGCGCTAAAAGTCAAAAAGGAAATTAGTGATGATGACGATTCAAGTGATGATAGTGAAGACGAAGAATATGCAATGGCCGTAAGAGAGTTCAAGAAATTCTTTAAGAGACGAGGAAGATTCACAAGACAACCACAGATGAAAGAAGATCGCTTCAAAGAAGTAGGAATGATAACTACGGGAAAAGAAAGTGCTTTAGATGTGGAAGTCCAAACCATCTCATTGGCGAATGTCCGAAGCCACCGGGTTATGATTACCAAACCGCATTTGTTAGTGGAGCATGAAGTGATAGCGACAAAGACGAAGTGGACAAAGCAAACGACGAAAAATGTCTTGTAGCTCAAGCTACCGATGAAATATGCGTAGGAATAAATTTGGAGCCTGACGAATGGATTAAGGATAGTGGATGCTCAAAGCACATGACGGGGAATCGCAAGCTATTCTCCTCTTACAAGCTTTACAACGGAGGTAACGTTATTTTCGGTAGTGACTTTCGTGGTAAAATCATTGGCAAAGGTATGATTTCTCAAGACTCTCTAACTATTGAAAATGTTGAGCATGTAGATAATTTAACATACAACTTGCTTAGTATAGGACAAATATGTGATAATAAGTGTAGAGTTACCTTTACCGATAGAGATAGCGAAATAGTTAAAGACGGAAAGGTCATAGGTAGAGGAATTAGGAAAGGTGGCGTATATGTCATGAAACTAGGAAATAAACCGGAAGATAAAATATGTCTAGTAACCTTATATGAAAACTCTACATTGTGGCATAGGAGATTAGGTCACGCTAATATGCAACAAATACAATCCCTGGCCTCTAAGGAATTAGTTAGAAATTTGCCAAACCTAAGATATGATCAACATTTTTGTGATGCCTGTAAAATAGGAAAACAAGAACATGCTAGTCATAAAGCTAAGAACATAGTCTCCACTACTAGATGCCTAGAATTATTACACATGGACCTTTTTGGTCCATCCGCTATGCGGAGTTACAGAGGTAACCATTATACCTTGGTAATTGTAGATGACTATTCACGATACACGTGGACTAGATTTTTAAGTGATAAAACCGAAGCCTTTAATAAGTTTGAAATATTTAGTAAAATGATTCAAAACAAACTAGGATGTTCTATAGTATCTATTAGGATGGACCATGGTCGGGAATTTGATAATGAAGTGCAGTTCGGAAAATATTGTGATTTAAATGGAATATCTCACAATTTCTCCGCTCCTCGCACTCCACAATCAAATGGGGTAGTAGAAAGAAAGAATCGTTCCTTGCAAGAAATGAGTAGAATAATGCTAAATGAACAATCTATCCCACAAAATTTTTGGTGTCACGCCGTAGATACATCAACATATATAATAAATAGAGTTTCAATTAGGCGAATATTAGGAAAAAACCCATATGAGCTATTAAGAGGTAGAAAACCTAATCTAAATTACTTTAGGGTATTCGGGAGCAAATGTTTTGTTCTCAATACAAAAGATTACCTTACTAAGTTTGATCCTAAGTCGTACGAAGGAATTTTTCTAGGATATTCACAGAATAGTAAAGCTTATATAATACTTAATAAACACACTATGAAAGTAGAAGAATCATTGAACCTAACATTTGATGAAACTCCACCACCACCTAAAACATTGCCTCTAGAAGATGATGACCTAGTTGAAGAAGAAGCTATTGAGGTTAGTAAAACTAAACCCTTAGGTGATGATGATGAAAATATAACGCTAGGAGAAAATGAAATAGTAAATATTAAGGAATCAAAATCTCACCCATTAGATAATGTAATAGGAAACCTAAATCAAAGAACACTTAGATCACAAGCTCAAGATAAAAATAACTTCTTTTGTTTTCTCTCAACAATAGAACCAAAGAATATAAATGAGACTTTAAAAGATGAAAGTTGTGTAATGGCTATGCAAGAGGAACTAAATCAATTTAAGGCAAATGATGTTTGGGAACTAGTCCCAAATTCCATGAACATGACCATCATAGGAACCAAGTGGGTATATAGAAATAAGTTAGATGAAAATGGAATTGTTACTAGGAACAAAGCTAGGTTAGTTGCCCAAGGTTATAATCGAAAAGAAGGAATTGATTATGACGAGACTTATGCCCCCGTAGCTACATTAGAATCTATAAGAATATTACTTGCCTATGCATGCGCCCTAGACTTTAAGTTATTTCAAATGGACGTGAAAAATGCATTCCTTAACGGTTTTATCAATGAGGAGGTATACGTGGCACAACCTGCAGGATTCATTGACTTCGCAAAACCTAATTATGTTTATAAACTCAAGAAAGCTTTATATGGACTCAAACAAGCTCCTAAGGCTTGGTATGATCGATTAAAAGCTTTTCTTATTAAACATGATTATTCCATGGGAATAGTAGATAACACTCTTTTCACTAAAAAGAAAAGCCCAAATCTCATCATTGTCCAAATATATGTTGACGACATTATATTTGGATCGACTTTTCAGGATATGTGTGATGAATTCGCCAAAATCATGCATGATGAGTTTGAGATGAGTATGATGGGTGAACTAAATTTCTTTCTAGGAATACAGATAAAACAATTAGAAGATGGAATATTTTTTAATCAATCTAAGTACATTAAGGAGATGCTTAAGAAATTTGCATTAGAAGACTCTAAGCCTATGAAAACACCGATGTCCACAGAAATAAAACTCACAAGAGATGAAGAAGGTGAGCCCGTAGAAAACACTAAGTGTAGAGGAATGATAGGTAGTCTATTATATCTAACGGCAAGTAGACCGGATATCATGTTTCGTGTCTGCCTTTGTTCTCGCTTTCAAGAGGATCCCAAAACCTCTCACCTAGAAGCGGTTAAGCGTATCGTCCGATATATTAAAGGCACTATACACTTAGGATTATGGTATCCTAAGGGATCAGGCATAGAAACCATCGTCTATGCAGATTCGGATCATGCCGGAGACTACGTGGATAGTAAAAGCACTAGCGGTATTTGCACGTTTATGGGATGTTGTCTAACATCTTGGTTTTCGAAAAACAAACCGCTCTTGCTATTTCTACTACAGAAGCCGAATATGTAAGCGCTGGAAAGGCATGTCAACAAGCATTATGGATGAAACAAGCTCTCGTAGATTATGGCATTAGGTTAGATAATGTCCCAATTATGTGTGATAATAAAGGTGCTATAGACTTAAGTAAGAATCCCGTACAACACTCTAGGACTAAACATATAGAAATACGTCACCACTTCCTTTGCGATAATGTTCAAAAAAGAAACATATCTATAGAAAAGATTGCATCGGAAGATAACATAGCAGACATATTCACTAAACCCCTTAAGCGCGAACTCTTTAACCACTTACGTTTAGGCCTACGAATGATGGAACAAATTGACTGAATTTTTTGCACTTTTAACAGATTTTTCATCACCAGATGGGCGGCCCCTTAATATTTGAAAATCGGCCCCCTTAATTATTAAGGGGACCGGCCTATCATTAAGGGGACCGGCCATCTGTCTGTAAAATTTTTTTTTCTTTCTTCCCTCCTCTCATCTGTGTCTAGGAATCTGTTTTGCACAAAATTAAAGATTGGGAACACTATCTTTTGCATAAACAAATTAAAAAAAAAAAAATATATATAAAAAAAAAAAAAAAAAAAAACCAATCTATTTTTTTCAAATCATTCTCACATCTAGGAAAACACATGAAAACCATTTTCCTTGCATTGTTGAATCATGCCAAAAACATTTTTTCTTTCATGCATAAAATCTCACATGAATTATCAAAATATATAATCTAATATATATCTTTGATATTCATAAATTGAGCAAAATCAAATCAAGGAGACTTTGGATTGTTTCTTAGGAAATTTTTGCATTTAGGAGTCGAAACAATCACAGCTCCACATTTGTTGCATATAGGCACACACTAGAACAAAATTACTAATCACCTCTCAACATTTGTTCCATCACCAATCCCTTGTTAGTTTCTAGTGACCTTGCTCTATGATCCTTGCTCTATATGATTACTTGTTTTAACATTATTAATTGCTAGATAGAATTTCTTGCTTGCTTATTTGTTTAATTAATATGTCTTGCATGGATAAGTATTTATATATTGCATTCTTTCTTGCCTCAAAGAGTTGGACTTGCCCAAAACCAAAAACTCAAAACATAGCCTTTCTTCCCTATTCCTGCAGAAAAAACCAATTCTGGAACCCTAAACATCACCAAATGGGCGGCCCCCTTAATTCATAAGGCGGCCCCCTTAATCATTAAGGGGACCGGCCCCTAATTAAGGGGACCGGCCATCTGATGGTCGGGTTTACATATTTTTTTTTTGTTTTTTAGCCCATTTCATTCTATACTTCCCAAAATTCACAAACATATTTTGTCCTAAACCACCCACCAAAACTTATCTTCCTAAACTACATGAATCCTCCACTATAAATAACCTCATTCATCACCATCTTCACTCATCTCATCATGTCTTCTCCCATCAAACCAAAACCAAAAACCTCAAGGTTAGCAAGGATGACCGTAAAACCCACATGGAAAAGAAAACCTAACCCTCATAACAAGTCCATCTCAACAAATGATGTGGCTAGACAACCATCTCCTCCATCCTCATTTGTTCCCAACTACTCTCCAAGATCTCAAGCTCATTCCATTGAACCATTCTACAAACCCTATCATATTGGCCAAACATCCACATTCATTCCAAACTACACTTCTAAACCTCAAACCAACTTCCATGAAACCTTCAAAAATCCTCATCATTTTGGTCAACCATCAAACTTTACCTCAAACCACACACCCCAATTTCATCCATTCCCACCAAATGATCAAATCCACATTCCCTTGGAAAGGCAAAAGTTTCATGAAGAGCTTAACCAAATCCACGGTCTTAGTGATCTCCTTGCTATGCACCTTGCACAATGCAACAAGGGCCAACCTCCATCCTCACCCTACTCAAATTGCTTACCCCACTCTCTCAACTTAGATCAAGTCACAAACCACACCCACTATTGCCCTTGTTGCATCTTCCTTCAAAAACAAATTCTCCACTTGAGTGAGGATATTTCTTGGATCGAATATCTACTCACTCGTCCTCATCCTATTCCTCCCCTAAAACGATACAACATCGTTAGATCGACTTCATCCACTCCATTTCCCTCACCATCAAATAACTAAGCCCTATTCCCATGCTTTCCGCCCCAAAATAAAACCCCTCACCCTTTTGTGTCGCAAGCAAGTTCAATCGCTCTCTTTGGCAATATTAGGAATATTTGCATCTTTTTATTATGTTGTAATCGTTTTGCTTTAAGAAAATTATGTGATGTAATGATAACTCATGTGTCATGCATGATCATCTTAAATGTTTGAATAAATTGGTTGTTTGTTCTAAATATTTTTGCTATGCATATATGTCTTGTGTTCCTAACTTGTTTTTGCAGCCAAGATTTCCATAGCTCGTTTCCTTGGTGCCCTCAAACGAGGGGGAGTATACATTGACGGGGAGCTCTAGTTTCTGACAAAATTCTTAGTTGAATATAGTCGGCATAACCTTTTTGATTCTACAAAAAGGGGGAGAAGTGAATGTAAACTCACTAAATACTTGTCCAAAAATAAAATTTTGGATTTAATGAGTTTAAGTTTTGTAATCATCAAAAAGGGGGAGATTGTTGATATAAATAATGCCCAAAAACATTATCAATACTTATTCATATCTCTATGTTTTGATGATCACAAAATATAAACTCATTAAACATAAACTTATTAAGTAAACAAGTATTTAGTTGGAAATATTCATTTCTACAACTTAATCACTTAAGGTATGAATAAACAAATGCCTAATCCATTGTATGATCAAAGGAACATTTTCTTAATCACTAGATTTTTTATAAAATGACCAAAACATTTTAGATCTTTTAGAAAATCATTTTTGGTATTAAATAAAAATGTTTAATCCTTTATAAATTTATGAATTCAAATTTCCAACCAAAAATGGTAAATATGTTCCAGAAAAACCTTCCCCACAAAATGATAAATCTGAGCAATGTTCCAGTTGGGCGGCCCCCTTAATTTTACTAGGCGGCCCCCTTAATTTTAAGGGGACCGCCCCGCTCCTCTAGCCCCTCAGATTTGCCTATAAATACTGGACTTTCCCTGGACTTTTTCCTCACCTTTTGCACCCTCAAATCTTCTGTTCTAAATCTCTTCTAATCCTTTCTAAATCCTTTCAAAATCCTTTGATCATACATTCTTAAGCATTGGTTTCTAGGTGATCCAAGCTTCTACCATTCAAGTGCAAAAGAAGAATACTCCTTCAACAACTAGAGAAGAAGTATTGCAACTTAGTATCATCTTTTTACCTAAGTTGTTTGTGTAATCATTCATTCATTTGTGTATAAGTTGTTTATATTTGTTAGATAGGAGTGTGAATAATTGTTTGGGATAGATTAGTGTATAAGTAGTGAAGTTGTGAAGAAGTTAAGTTGTGTAAGTAGTGAAGGTGTGAAGAAGTAGAAGAGTCCATAAGTAGAGCTAGGTTGTGAAGAAGGTGTGAAGTCTTAGTAAAGAAGTTGTGAAGAAGTCGTGAAGAAGAAGTTGTGAATAAGTTGTGATATAAGTTGTGAGATTGGTTCTAGCTACGATTAGAACCCGACATCTAGCTTTGTGTCGTTAAGCCGGTGTAAGCTAAAGTTGTGTAAGGTTTTCTCCGCCATAAGGGAGCTTGTTGACATAGTGAAGAAAACTCTCGAGTTAGGTGCTCGGGGAGTGGAGTAGGGCAAGGAAGGTGTCCTTGTAGCCGAACCACTATAAATCTCTTGTCTCGCGGTTCGATCTTTCCATCTCTATCTTTCATTTCATTTCATTACCTTACTTGCATCGCTTATTTATATTCATATTTGTTCATATTGTTCAAGAATTGAGTTCACATAAATTCAAATCTAAGTTTTAAATGTAAACAAAGTTTTCATAATAAAAATTAAAAAGACGTAAAACTATTCAACCCCCCCTTCTAGTTTTCCACATTGTTGATTGGTTTTACTCGCTGAATAAATGACATCGAGAGTGTTGTTTGTCTTGTGTGTCTCGATACGAATAGTACCACCAAAATAGATTTTCGTTTAGTTTGGTCTCGATATGATTTCGTGGTTCGAATATAATGCGTACACTCTAAATTAGTTAAAAGATAGAAAACTGATTTGATGTTCTCATTTGTTTCTTAATTCAGTTAATATAAGTCCTAAAATCCATCTTGACATATTTAACCCTTAACTTTGATAATTGACACATTAAACCCTATACTTTGCCAAAATGACATATAAGACCCTAAGCTACGGTATTTATCATATTAAGCCTTTCACTTGACTAATTATCATTCGTAAACCCCTAAGTTTGGCTAATTAATGGATTTTACTCTAAAGTTACTAAATATGGAAACTTACTAATTATGGAAGATTACAAAAAATGGAAAGATTCTAAAAAATAGAAGAAACCCTAATCTGGATAACTATACGCTCTAAACCTATAAATTGAGTTTATAAGTAATACGCAATCATTAACTTGTGTATATTACATGAAGAGGGAGTAGCTTCGGTTTCCATGTGCTTTTTATTTATTTGCTTGCTATTATAAGGTACAGATATTATATCCCTTCTCAGTAAGGATTTCTCATGACTTCTCGATCCTTGACCTTGATTCATTTGCTTGATATGATTCCGTTTGATATGATTCGTTGATATGATTCGTTGATATGATCTATTTGATATTATCATTTGATATGATTCTGTTTGCTATCCATTATGTTATGATAATCTGTATATTATCTCATTGATATGAGATTCTACTCTATTGATATGCTCTGATTGATTATACCAAAGTAGCTCTGTTATGATTATGGATAGCTTTGCTTTACTTTGCTTCTTTTGTTCTATTGCCCGAGCTTCTGTATCTGTATCCCCAGCCATGAAGGTACCATGGCCATGTCCTTGAGGCACCAATGGCATGACACTTTCTGTGGAGGTGTGATTGATCCACGACGTCCCCTTCTGTTCTGTTTATGATATTTGTGCAAATTGGCCTTTATGATATGTGTCTATTCCTGTCATGAGCAGGTGTATATATATTATTTGTTTTGCAGGGGGCGTATAGATGCATCCTAGATTATGTTCTGTTCTGTGCTAGATATGATTAGTGATTGGTTGGTGCGTGCCATGCACCCCATTTCACTTCTGGGAGCTAGCTACTCCATTTGGTACTTGAGAGGTCTCCCCTCCTTGTACAACTTATGATTTGACGGATATATGGATATGATATGATGTGATTATTTGACTAAGCATTTGGCAAACTTTATGATCTCTTGGGCATTTCTGTTCTGTTATGTCATATGATTATTATTCTCTGTTTGATTCCTTTGACTTCATTATGATCTCCTTATGTTTCGCTATTTTGCTCCTTATGGTATATGATATTTTGTTCAGTTGATCCTTGATCTCTTATTCGTTTGGTAAATGATATTCGTTCAGCAGGAGCTTATGTTCCTTTTCCCTATACTTATATATGTTCGATTATTCGTTTGTTATATATATTTGTCCACTGGGCTTTTTAAGCTCAGCCGTATTTCTTTTCCTCCGGCAGGTTTTAGGTTGGAAGCTGGGATTGAGTGAAGAGTGCATAGGAGCTCTTAGTGGACCACCCTGATGATAGATAGCCATTTGTTTTTGTATTAGACTTTGATTTACCTTCAGTTAGAATTGAGCTTGGATTTGTATTTCAGTTTTGGAACTCATTATGTATAGAGTTAGTATTTCGTTACTATCATTAGAATACATTTGTAACCATTATGTTTATAATTCTTCCGCTTGCGTTTGTATGTTCTGGTTGACACCATAATGTGGCATTTTGACCCTTGTCGGGTTGGGGTGTTACAGGTATCTTGCAGCAGGAATCATGGTTATTGATGTTGCATACTTGGGGTGGCACTTGTTGCCATGTTGGAGATGTTCAAGATCGTTGTTGAAGAAGAAGCTGTAGGGAATAGCAGGATGATCGGAAGTTCCAACTACTGGCAACAGCTTTGTCCAGTCCGTAAAGTATGGTCCTTTCTATTGCGAGGTGTTATCAACCAAATAGGTGTCAGGATTCATCAAGCTGATACCATTCGACATTGCACGTGCAATGTTTTCCAAGTGATATTTCAGTTCAGTTGCACTTGAGGACCAATCTTTGAGCAAGTTGAATGCATCATTCTTTATACGACGAAGTTCTCCTTTTGTAAGCTTCTTGATGCGTCGATCATGTTTGAGCTTTTGAGTAAACTCAAGCGTGTGTCCTTCAACCATTGAGTCATCATCGATGTATGGTTGAGCACTGACGAGTGTATCAAACAATTCGTTTCCCTCAGTCGTGTCATCTTCAAGCCATGAGACAACCTTATACTTTTTGTCTTTTGGCTTCTTGTCTTTCTTAGACTTTTTATCCTTTGACTTTTTTGGAGACTCTCGTCGATATTGAGTTTGTTCTAAGTCATCCTCTTCAGTGAACTAAAAATGATGTTCCGTTGCTGTTGGTCCAGATCCTGATGCCTTTAGTGGAGACTTGGTAGTTGTACTGGTTGCAGATGGGATAATTGGTTCCTTGTGTTGAAAGGAAGAACCACCGACATTTCTTTGTTTCTTTGCTTGTGAGTTCGGCTCGGGGTCTTCGTCTTCTCTTGTTCTTTTACCAGTGTCAGCGGCAGCTTTACACGACTCCTTTAAGATATTAGCCAAGATAGCATTGGAGATTGCTATTTCTTTAGGAGTCAATGTTGTAAGAACCGACAATATGTCAAACAATTGTATCTGAAGCTCTTCAAGTGTTAGTTCCTTTGGCTTTGGAACAGTGTGAAGAGTCAGAGGAGTTGAGGTTATCACGTCATTGACAATTTGTGTGATCATTGGCTTGAGTTGCTCTCTTAATGGTTTAAGATGATGCTTCAATTCTTTGGTAACAACTTTTGGTAGGTTCGTGTTGAGATATTTTTCTGTGTATTTCATGATTGTATTATCCATGTCATCTTGGACATCTTTGGATAGATACTCATCTACTTGTTGCTTGGTCTGTTGAAGTTCAGTCATTTGCTCGGTTAATCCCGTAACCATGCTTGTAAGAGTCTCCAACTGATCTTTCATCTTGTCCTTTTTCTTTTGTCGAGCCTGTTTAATGGCTTGCTTGACCTTCGCTGAAGCTTCAGAGACCAATGGTTTTAAGGGTTTCTTGATGGATTTGCTTGTCGATGTTGTTTGTGTTGGTGGAGGAGATGAATGAGTTGAAGACTCAATGATAGTTTCTTTGACGGTTTTGTCTTTTGGTGAAGTTGGTGGAGAATCAGGTGGTGCATCTTCAGGAATTGGAGGAGATGTTGGAGGTGAAGTTGGATGTGTCTGTATGTAGTCGTCAACTTCCTTTTCTTCATCCATTTTCTTAGCTAACTCTTCATCCTCCTGCTCTTTCCATTTCTTCTTTTCCTCTTCCTTAGCCTTCTTAGCTAACTCCATCTCTTCAGCAGCCTTTTTCACATCATCATCGGTTACTAACGCCATATCATCATCATCGTCTTCATCATCCATAACAAAATCATCAGTGTGATGATGTTCTTGCTTATCATCTTCAGTAGCCATGTCTGTGTCTCCTTCCTTACCGGGTTGATTAACCGGATCAGAGGAGGCAATCTTTGAGGAACTTTCACCCTCACCGGGTCGATTAACTGGAAGAGGTTGAATTGTCATGCTGTCACCCCCATCCTTGTCGGGTTGACTAACCGAAGGAGGTTGAGGGTCTTCTAAAGTAATGTCTATGTTGACATTATCATCCTCATCATCACCAAGTTCTTTGTCTACATCCTTGTACAACTTTTCCCTTCTTCTTTATTCATCTGTTTCAAGTGACTTTAAGCTTGTTTCCATAGCAATTTTAGTCGCTACATCCTCCTTGTAGACAAATTCTCCTTCATCTGACTCGGTGTCAGAATCTGATTCACTTACTATTTCAGGTTCTTTTTATGGTGACGGATCGGGCTTAGCAACTTTTGAAGACACATATCTTTTCTTCAGTCTTGGTGGTGCAAGTTTCTTTTGCTTTGTTGTGCTTTCCATGCTTCCATTCATGCTAGTTCTCTTGCTTCGGGTCTTGATTTCAGATGGTTCACCTTCATATTGACTGAATCCAACCCGTCCACCCATGAAAGCATCATCATACTTGGTGTGTGCTTGCGTCTTCTAGATCTTTTTAGTGAGAAGATTGTCTGGAATTCTTTTTCCTTTTTTGCGAGTGCACGTTGCCTGTATATTGATTTTGTTGACGGTTTTGTCCATTCGGAACAGGTGCTTGTCTTTATCTTCCTGACGACGAGGGATATCTTCATTATCATCAAGAAGATTATGGATGATTAACTTTGTGAATCTGACAAAAGGGATTTTGGTTAAAGGAGTGATGTAATGGCTCTGGATCTGAAAGACAATGTCGTCCCAGATGAGTTGGGAGTAATCAATATGCTTTTGGTTAACAATTCCCAAGAATATTTGAAGATGAGGGAGCCGGGGATGATCATGTCCACTATCTCTCCCTGTAACGGATCGTGCCAAGATATAGTAGATTGTTCTCCATGGTTGTGGGAAGAACTTGGCCTCGAGCTTGGAGAAGGACTTGAGTGGTTTATCTGGTAGTTCATTATAGCCGGTTTCTCGAAAAATGTCAAGAATAGTCTTTTCTGATGGAGTGTCATGGAATCTTCTATTTGGTTCAGGAGCTTTAGGTAAAAGTAGACACTTTCGAAGATAATTGACATCAACCGTAACCTCTTTGTTGTCTAAGGTGCAGGTGAATGCATCTTCATTAAGGCCAAGCTGAATTATGTGCCAGAACTAGAGAATGTAGAATTCAGGAACTGTTGCTGACTTGTCCATCATGTGTTTGCACTTGTGATTCTTAAGGGTTTCAATGGCAATCTGACATGACTGTTCCGAGCACTTAACTTTGTGAAATTTCATCCGAGCATTGTTTTTGCCAATTTGGACTGAGTAACCTTCTGGGAAGGTGATTTCCATTATGGGCCCTGGTAGTGGTTGTTGATCAGCCATCTGTGTTTACTGAAATGATAAATCAGAGGAAAACAAACATACGAGGTACATATGTGTTAGCAAATAGAAACATATATGATTACAAATATGACCCTATGTATGAATTCCAGATTTTATTACTTGTGAAAACACTTAAGATTCTACCAAGATTAATTATCAGTTTATTTAACAAGATCACAGAAGTCCAAGTTATATAAGTTAGTGTTTAATATGTCCAATTCAATGTCCTTCCATTAACTTCATGTTCTATGTCCTTCCATAAGTTTGATAATTGACAGAAAGTTCGATGAAAATTTCAAAAGTTCGATGGAATTGAAAGTTTGATGAACAGTCCACAAGTTCGACATATTTTTGAATGTTCGATAATTTTTGAATATTCGATGAATTATCAAAAGTTCGATGAAAGTGATAAGTTTGATGAAACTGTAACAAGTTCGATGGAATTTGGACAATTTGGCCAAACTTCTCATGTTCAATGGAATATGACATGTTCGATGAATTTGACAAAGTTCGATGAACTTGTTAAGTTCGATGGAACTTATACATGTTCAAAGTTGGATATTTCTTATACAAGAAATATCGATAGACACTATAGACATACATGTTCGATGGATTTCAATCGAAATTTCCTTTCCTGTCAATTTAAGTTGAAATCACATGTTACAATCTCTTTCCAATAACATATAAAGCATGATAGATAACAATTAAACTCTTTAACATCATAATTCATGCATGTGCGATGAACCCTAAACCACTTAAGATCGAATATGAATTTGTTTGTGTTAGAAGTTACATGCAATGATTCAAGAGACTTCCTATGATGTATCTAAGTGCAATGACACAAAAATTAACAAGTTTTGACCACCGAAATTGAAGATTGGATCTGCACGTGTTCATGATAAACCATAGTGATCAAACTTGACTAATTAGTGTTTCTGGGTAGGAATTAGTGATCAATTATTGTTGTAAAACACCTAAGAACACTTTCCCACCTATCAATTTGAACCATAGCACTCAAATACCAGAATCCTCAAATTTGTCGTATGAACCCTAAACTCAAAGATCATCAAAACAAGTTTCTGGGCATAATTAGATGTTAGCAACATGTTTAGGACATGATTAGGACCAAAACCCACCATTCAAATGACACCAAAACACACAGAATCATATACCCCCAATTCGACATAAACCTTAAACCCTAAATTTTCAGTTGTGAAAGATTTAACCGTTGGATAATCAAATGATGAAAAACCATTGCTTAAATTAGTGCAAAGAACATATTATCACTTACAGATTATCAAAAACACGAACGGATTTGTAGGTTTAATTATAGCCGTGGATGAAGTGATAAGGGTAGTAAATGTGAATTGCAGGTGTAGTAAATGGATGAAGTCAGAAATGTTTTTTACTAACAATTAATCTTTGAGATTTTGACACAAATGGTCCCCTTGACTTATGACGTAATAACTTCTATGCCTTTTGGAAAAATTTAAGTACAAGGAGGGTATTTAATGAAGAACTTTGTACCAACACAATTAAAACAACATCTTTTCGAAATTATGCAAATACAAATTTTAAATAAAATTTTAAAATTTCATACTCTCCCTCAACACTTGGTCAGAAAAATGGTTATTTTGTTTTTAATAAAATATGTACAAAATTATTTGATGTTTGACTTTTTCAAGTTTGTTTGAGAAAGCTTTCTAGATCTTCTAGAGTCAAACACCGCATACCAATTTGGTAAACTAATTCCACAAATCTTGCATGAGGCAAGGCTTTGGTGAATAAGTCTGCCAACTGGTATTCCGTACCCACAAAATATAATTCAATTGTACCATTTTCAACATGCTCCTTGATAAAATGATATCTTAGAGCAATATGCTTTGATTTTGAATGTTGAACCACGTTGTAAGAGATAACAATTGCACTGTTGGAGTCACAATACATCGGGATCTTATCAAATACATATCCATAGTCCATCAGTTGTGATCTCATCCGAATGACTTAAGCACAACATGCTGATATGGCAACGTATTATGCATCTATTGAGGATGTGGAAACCATAGATAGAGGGTGAATACGTTTCCATTTAAAAACTTAAAAAATTGCATGTGATCCTAACAGGATTTAGGTTGGATATCTCTAACGGGGTTGAGGTAACGAAGTTCTGGATTTCAAGTATGGATGATCCTAGGTGTGTGTTAGAGATAATTTGGTGCATTAAGGGTTTCGTGTGATTGTGAGGGTTGAAGGTTGGTGAGCTAACTATCACTTATCCAAAGTGAGGGGTAGTTGTAAGGTTTGAGTGTGATGATTGATGGGTTGAAGGTTCTTAGACTAACTATCACTGTCAAGAGTGAAATGTAGCTAAAAGGTTTGAGTGGGATTGATATAAGGGTTGAAGGTTTTGAAACTACATATCACTGTCAAAAGTGAAGTTTAGTTATAAGGGTTGAGTGTGATGGGGTTAGTGTGAGAGCTAAAGGTTGTGGTGAACTTGGTGGAGGTAAAGATGTGGGGATTCTTGTGGTGGTGTGAGGAGGTGCTCACGGTAGGAGAATTGAAGGCTCAACTTATCTCTAAGGCACATGATGAGGTTTTGGTTGTGGTGACAACAAGGATAACTTAGGGTATGTGGTTGTAGGGGATAAAGAATGGGATGACCCATTAGTGGTTGTGGTGATGGTGATAGTGATGAGGATGATGTGTTAGTGCCAAGTTCAAAGGGAGTTGATGGGGAATGAGGGATGATGTTAATGTAAGGTTTGAAGATGAGATGCAAGATAAGCTTGCAATGGTGATGCCTTATAGATGCAAAAGTTGTGGGATTAGAACTAAAAGTTGGTGGTAGAGTCCTATGGTGTAGTGAGGGAATCCTAGGGTGTATGTGAGTTTGCAAAATTTTGCAGTTTTGAGGTTAGGGATGCAGGGATCTGGAGGGAATAGTGAAAATTCGTCAAACATAGGCACGGTACAACTAAATACCACACGGTACCGTTAAAATTAAAGGTACCTTGGCCTATTTAACAGTACCGTGACCTGGAAGTCACAAATTTTCCTGTGCAGCCTTGTGCTGGGCAGCTAAAGGGAAGTTTCCTATGGAATAAGAACCACATTTGTGTGTTTTTGTGAGTGTTTGGTGAAAGACTATATGAGTGTGTTTTTGCTCCCCCTTAATCTATGACCATCCGGACAAGATGTAAAAGATAAAGAGGAAAATAAACGTTGACGGAAGCGATGAGCATAGTAACGTCATGACAAGTGGTGGATAACATACGATAAACTTCACCATTGAAGTCACGTAGCTCTTCTCAATCATTGTGAATATTCATAGAACATTCATGTGATGAGGCATATGTGGAGATATCCTAAGGGTTAAGAAGATAAAATCTTCAGGATTGTAAGGTTAGCGATAAGGTTCTAGTGGAGTTATCTCAACTTATCCTAGCGGTTCTTTGCTTGAAGTGTGTGTGGAAGGTGAGTGGGATATGGAAGCATTGGTAGTGTAGAACTAAGGTTGAAAGGTGTAGGTAAGTTGGGAAGATAATGGATACGGAAGTGACCATACATATGTTGTGTTCAGTACCATTGCGGAAGTGAAAGGGGAAAAATCTAAGGAATCAGAAGATAGACAGAATCTATTCTGATAGGAGACGGTTCTGGTTCAAGACAACATCGAGTGGGTTTTGGTAGTGTTGGTGAGATTTGAAAACAAGATAAACTGTGTCAGTAGACAACGGTCCGACGGTACCGTTAAATTTAGCGGTACCGTCCCCTATTTAAGGGTACCGTGACCTGCTGAGGTCAGTTTTGACCCAGTATTAGATTTTTGACAAAGAAATTTCACATATGTTGTGATGTTTCTAGACCTTAGATTAAAGGAATTTATACCGAATAAATTCTTTTATGAATGCATCCAACGGGATTTGATGAACGTTAATCGGGAACGAGAAATGACATTTAATTGCATTTCGCAAATTAAATATACTTCAAATATTTCGGATGAAATATTTAAGTTGTCATTGGAGTTTAATAGGATTTTACGAATAAATCTCGCTGATTTAGTGAGACTTTTCGACATGAGGAGAGAATTTATACCTAATAAATTCTTTGAACGGTGCTGGACGAGAAAAGATGACTTGATAATTCCAGTGAAATATCTAAAAGTCATGACACGAAATAGAAGAGATGATCTCAATATTTTCAGTGAAATATTCAAGTGATCATACGAGGAACGTGATAGATGACTTAATATTTCCAGTGAAATATTTAGATAGTCATGAGAGGGATTTAAAGAATGACTCAATATTTTCAGTGAAATATTTAAAGAGTCATGAGAGGATACGCACGAGATGACTACAATATTTCCAGTGAAATATTCAAGTAGTCATAAGAGGGATACGAGGGATGACTTTAATATTTCCAGTGAAATATTTAAATAGTCATAAGATTTATGGAATATGTTCCATCATTCCTAGACCTAGACGAGGATGGTTAGGGGATTCTCGGTTGAGAGGTTTGGTTGGTTTATGGATTTTGATGTGCTTCGCACGCGAGTGTTTCATGGGGTTTTGAAAGATGTAAAGCTAGGCCTATGGTGCTGATTCGCAGCAGGGTTTGGGATCTTAAGACGTGTATATTCACACGAGGATGAAAGGAACTAGTAATCACTTATGTAGTAACTCGTGAGTCCTTTGTCATCCGAAGGTTGATGTTAGCATTTAGCTTTTGGATGAGCGTTTTAACATATGTTGTTAAAAGGCTTGAATATGATGTTTCGGATATGACATTTAACAATTGCGATCGCAAGTTAAACTTACATGAATATTTCATATGAAATATTTAAGTTGTCAACCCTACTCCGAGTTCTACTAGGTTTGTATCTAACCTTCCCATGGCAAAAGGGTGTATTACTTGGAAGAAGGCGAAGTGATGAGTAGGGAATTAGGACAACTTCGCGACTACTTTGACTTATAGGTTTTGACACTAGTGTGTAACTCTATGACTTATAAGGGTTCATAGTGATAGGCATACCTAATTCCTAATTTGTCAAAGGACATAGTGTGGGTGCAAACTTTACAAGCAAATCATGTAAAATGCACATAAGGAATAAATGCAAACATCATGCAAAACATGATAATCATTTAGCATTTAAGATCATGAAGACATTTAATCATATCTTATGAGAACATGTTATCATTTTGAAACACGTATGTGGGATGCAAGCAATCTAGGTTTGCTAAGGCAGATCCTAATTACTACTTGTTTAAAATGAAATCCTAACGGGAGATAAAGTTCATCGATGTAAACTATCTCTAGTCAAATGTAGGAATGAAAAATTTTCTAGTTAGAGAATGAGTATGAGACTATCACTAGTGGTGCTCAATTAAGGCTAAACACGACCATTTTTACGGGTTATACCACAAACCCAACTCCTCTCCTATAAGCAATTCAACCGTTAGGTCAAATTGAATTTCTAGTGCGATAGGTTCTCCAGTAGTCATTCTCATGTTAGAAAAATTCAAATTCCTATATTTGCCTATTGAAGTGTAGCAAAGATGATATTAGCTTATTTCGCTAATACATGGCCTAATATGACTCAACTAACCATACTTTGAAAGTCAGTTAAGAGAATGACATGTCTTACACAACTCTTAACAAAGGCAAGTGAAATGTTTTAATTTCGTGTTTGAGATTTAGAGGTTATTTGATGGAGATGGTGTATTTTATGATCTGTTGGACAACATCTTTGTTTGTTGAGTTGTTACATGTTATTTTAACATGATTTGGTTTCCTAGAACCAAGAGACACTCTAATGTGATACAATGTAGTATCTACTACATCGTGTGTGTTTCAAGAATGCTCCTTTGCATATCTTGAGGGAGAATCTAGTAAAGGTTACTTACCTCAATAGATCTTGTGAGTATTTTATTTAAAAAGAGACATACTGTTTATTTCAACAAGTATGCTTTTCTAAGAGTAAACTTATCACTCTTACGAATGCTTTGTGAAACAAGTATTTTAGTGTATGACCAATTTTACTTGTTTATGCAATGACACATGTCGTATTAGGTTATTATTCAACTCTAATATCCTATATTTGTTAACAGGATCCAATGTATTATCTTGTAACATAACTAATCATGTTACAAAGAAAATAAGATGCATAAGATATAAGTTATCTTTTGTCAATCTTTTGATAAGAGAAATACATGTGATATTCTCTAAGATTGATGACTTACATAATAGTTAATAACATATTATGTGTGACACTTTTACTAGACATGTGACTTTGAGTGTTGAGTCATTCATGAGCAAAGTTTACATATGTTGTTTGTTTGCTCAGGTTTTGTTTTTTTTTTCGAAAATGACACATTTACTAATTGCATTGCAATGTAAATTACTTGTATATTTTGGATGAAACATCCAAGTTGTCAATCCTACTTTGTTGTGTATTTTATGCATCTTTTAAACATATTAGATTAATGTTTGGAACACAACCATTGGACACGAAGACTCAATATGGAATCTTCAACACAAGTGTGAGTTATGATCCGATGCATATTTTTTTCTTCTTGAGAGGTCGTCATTATTTTCATAACAATTGAGTGTGATTGAGTATGTAGATTCAAGATGATATATTTCATCATATTTTGATGTTATCTTGAAGCTAGACAAATAATGACTCCAATTTCATGTCCATACACGAAAACTTGTCAATAAGATTCGATAATGATATCAATCATAATTTGAATAATGAATTGATATATACTCGAAATCTTTCTTGATCCTTACAATCACTCCTTTTAAAAAGAAAATAAAAATTTAAGGAATGTGTTCCATTTATTCTAATACTAGTTGTATGTGTGAGGTTACTGACATATTAAGTAACTACTTTGATATTGTCATTTATTTTTATTTGAGAAAAACTATTTATATTATTAAGTACAATATTCTTAGTTTTTCGACACCTCATTAGTATAAAAATAATTATCTTAACTATTTTTATACAACATACGTGAAATACTAAATGTTTAAAACATTTTGTATGTTTGTTAGATCAATGCAAGTTTAATACATTTTCTTTTACTTAAATACTAATTTTTAATTTGATCTTTTATCTTCTTTAGACAACCCATGGTCAAACAAGACACAATGATGTAATGTTTTAGAGATCATGTTACGGATTTTATGAAATTGTTAAGTATTTAGGGGTGATATACTTTTTACACTTAAACCTTTGAAAAATAATTGTGTAAGACAATATCTTTCGACACACATGATCTAACAACTTAGTTTCTATTCCTAAGAAGGTTACTAAACCATTTTAAAAACTTGCAACAAATGCAAGAAAAATGGTCTATGCCTATATGCAATGCAAACTAATTACTTAATATAGTGCAAGTAATTTAGTATGAGCCTTATAAATGCATAAACCGGAAAGCTATAATAAACAAATAGCAACATGGAAATAAAGACACTTATGCTTATAGATGAAATTAGCTTAACTAAAGACAACAATAAGCATACACAAATATTAACCAACAATACTAAGACACAAATAAAAACAAATAGCCATTTAGGTTAACACACAAAAATACTTATCGTCATTTTGTGTATTAAGTATAACAATGTATACTTAGCTTGATTTTATTTGAAAATGAATTATTTTCCACCCCATTTCAAAATTTGATCAAGTTCAACACTTTTGTAATTTGACAAAACTTTGTGCAATTGACATGACCGGAAAAGCCTATCTGTTACGAATCAAAGACTCTCGTAAATTTTACTTTACAATCATTTTCTAAAAGTATTTTTAAATGAGAGTCAACTCAATTACGTTTAAAACGATAGGTGGCACGACTCCTACGGACTTATGGTTGATTTTATACGAATTTTTGAAAATTACCAAATTCTGAAAATCAGACGAAGGTACCGTTAAATTTAGCGGTACCGTCCATATTTAGTGGTACCGTACGTTATATTTAACGGTACCGTGACTGTTTTTACAGTTTTGAACAAAACCAACCACATTACTTTACGACTCGTTCTATAGACATGACCGGACACTTACAAACTCTAATCTTTTAGTAGTTTAAGAAAACCTTCAAGCTAGTATGACAAAGTATACTTAACAACAAAGCTTGTAAGTATTAAGCAAGTAAATACTTTTCATATTTTATCACCTTCATGGGTAATTTGATACATAGATCGTACTCAATTTTGAAAACCATTTGTTTTAAAAATTTGAGCGACGTGGCTCTGGTACCAATTGTGGAAACCGTAGGGGGGTGAATACGTTTCCATTTAAAACTTAAAACTTTTTGTATCAAACACCCGATCAAATGTGACGTAATATGAAAAGTGTCAACAATGATCATATAACATCTAGGGATGAATAAATTAAACTACAACACTAGCACAATAAAACCATGACACATACATAATCAACATAACATAAGCAACTAGCCACACAAGCATAAACGCAATGCAAATATAACTATAAAGCGATAAAGAATAAAATGAAAGTAAAGAGATAAGTAAGAAGGCGCAAACCGGACACGGTGATTCATAGTGGTTCAGTCACGAAGCTCCTCTTCGCCCTACTCCACTCCCCGAGTACCCAACTCAAGAGTTACTTCACTAATCAACAAACTCCCTTCAGGCGGAGAAAACCGTACACGTCACTTATCCTATTTCCGACACTAAGCTAGATGTCGAGTGCTAATCTTAGCTAGTACCAATCTACCACGATCTACCCGATCTAACCGTACACGTCGCTTATCCTATTTCCGACACTAAGCTAGATGTTGAGTGCTAATCTTAGCTAGCACCAATCTACCACGATCTATCCTTGATCCACTTGATCAATACACACAAGCCCAATGGCTTCAAGAGATCTCCAAGATCTTGACAAGATCACAATGATCTACTCCCACTTGACTCGATCTACGCTATCTACCCTTGATCTTCTTGATCAATCACACAAGCCCAATGGCTTCAAGAGATAATCAATATCTCTATAAGATCACAATGATCTTCACTCACTCTCTCACAAAAGAAAAATGATCTTGATGTATACTAGGATACAACAAGTGTGTAAAAAATGTTACAACTTCCCTAACTACAACTACAACTTTTGTATCTTCTTGGATACCTTGAGTTCTTCTCTTGCTATTGAAGAGGAATGACAACACTTTGTATCTACTTGGATACTTTGTGTTCTTCTCTTGCTATTGAAGAGGAATGATAACACTTTGTATCTACTTGGATACTTTGTGTTCTTCTCTTGCTATTGAAGAGGAATGAAGAGGATCTCTTGGTGGGATGAAAGGATCACTCTTAAACAAACTAAGACTCTCTAAATAATCAAAGAAAGTGTTCTAAGTGATGAGGGATTAGACCAGAGAAAACTGACTAGAAAAATCAAGTTGGAAGTGTAAAATGGTCCACTATTTATAGGCAAGGGAAAACTAGCCGTTACAGAGGCACGGCTCCACTAATTGTTAGACGGTACCACTAAATTTAGTGGAGCCGTCGGTACTTTAGTGGTACCGTGGATGCTCCTTCGTTTGTTTTTAGTGGGGAAGGTTTATTTGGGAATGTTTGGAGCTGTTTTGGGGTAAAAATTGACTGTTGGGATTTTTAAATTTATTTTTCAAAATAAAACATTTCTTTTTAATTCAAAAATAATTTGTAAAATATATTTTTGAAAAAATGTTTTGTCACATTAAAAATGTGAAGTTTAGAAAAATATAATCCTTTGATCATTTGTCAAGTAGTAGATTTGTTTGTCCATACCTTGAGTATTTTTGTCAGGATGGAAATCTACGACTTTGTTGAAGCATACTTGAGACGTCGGCAGGTGTTGATGTAAGTATGCATTGATGAAATGTATTTACAAGTAACATGCACATTTTACGTTATGTATTACAAGTTACATGTTTGTTATTATTAAAACCGAAGAAATCGTTTAGTTTAAATATCATAATATTTGCACTAACAGTGGACAATGAAGTGCAATCCTGCTTCTTTGACTACCAAGATACGAGATTATCTCCGAGAAACTAAACACCACAGAAGTACTTTTTCGTGTATCTAAACAACCTGCATGATCAGCATCTGAAAAGGCTATTAGTTCAAAACCAGAATCCTTCAGATATCAGATCCCAAGGTGAATAGTTCCCTTTATGTATCGAAGGATTCTTTTAGCCTCAGAGAGGTGTCTTTCAGTTGGGTTTGACTGATAGTGGGAGCAAAGATATACATCAGATACTATGTCTGGCCTGCTGGCTGTTAGATACATGAGAGGCCCAATAATACTTCGGTATTTGGTAGGGTCAGCTGGTGTCCCATGTTAACCAGCATCCAGCTTTGGTGAAGAGGCTGACATGGGAGTTTTATAAGTATCACAACTGGTCATGCCATGTTTCTTTAGAATTTCAAGAGCATATTTGGACTGGTTTAGAAAAATACCACGGGGGGATTGATGAACTTGGAGTCCTAAGAAGAACTTTAGTTCACCCATCATGGACATTTCAAAGTTTTGTTTCATTAATTTTGCAAAAGCGACTGAATATTTTTTCTTTGTTGATCCAAAAATGATGTCATCGACAAAAATTTGAATAGTTAAAATGTCCTCCCCGTGTCTTTGAATAAACAATGTTGGATCAACTGATCCTTTGGTAAAGTGATTAGCAATTAATAATGATGACAGTTTATCGTACCATGCCCTCGGGGCTTGTTTAAGGTCGTAAAGGGATTTCTTGAGTCTGTAGACATGATTAGGATGATCTAGATCGATGAACCCCTCTGGTTGAGTGACATACACTTCTTCACGGAGTTTACCATTCAGAAATGCAGTTTTCACATTCATTTGATAAACAATGATGTTCTTGTCGGCAGCATACGCCAGAAACATTCGTAGAGCTTCAAGTCTAGCCACTGTGTAAAGGATTCTTCAAAATCAATTCCTTCTTCTTGGTTGTAGCCTTTGGCAACCAGACGCGATTTGTTACGAATCACTGTTCCATCAGCATCAAGTTTGTTCTTCCAAATCCATTTAAGTCCGACGACATAGACTCCATCTGGACGTTCAACTAATTCCCAGATTTCAAGACGTTTGAATTGACCAAATTCTTCTTGCATGTATTCAATCCAATTGTCATAAGTCACTGCTTCTTTAATATTCTTTGGTTTAGCTTAACTGACAGTAAGAGCATAAACACAATGTTCAGCATCTGTAACACCCCAACCCGATAAGGGTAGAAGTATTACGTTATGGTGACATATCAAAGCAAACACAAGCATATGACTTAAATAATACAATGAATTTCAAAGTTACAAAGGGAAATCTGAAGTACAAGGTTACAAAAGAGAATTACAATAAATACTAAGCCTAAAATATATTCACTTCTAGTCATCTTTAATCCAGAATAGCTATCAAGGTATAGTCTTCTAAGTCCAAAGTACTCTCCACTCATAACCCAGCTTCCAACTAAAACCTGCCGCAGGAAAGAAATGCGGCTGAGCTTAAAAGCCCAGTGAACAGATATATATAACATAACATAACGGTAAATAAGCATAAGCAACGAAGGAATAAGAATACAAAACGAAAAGTATAATCATGAAAGTCATACGAATTTTAAAGAGAACTAAGAATCAAGAATGCATGAGAACTGAATAGAAAATGAATCAAGAGAATAATGAAATAAGCGAAAAGTTCATTTAAGGATGTGCCATAAGAACTACATACACAATCCATAAAATCATACTAAAGAAAAACAAGTATACGAAGAGGGGAGACCTCTAAGTAATAAAAGTGTGAGAAGGAGTGTAAGGCACACACCACCTGGTCACCATAACATACAAATACATAAACCTAGGATATATCCATACGCTCCCTAACAAAATATGGATGCCAGTACTAGACTGGTCACACATATATAAAGTTGGCCAATAGTGTACACAAAATCATAACATAAGGGGGAACGCCGTAGATCTATCACACCTCTACGGGAGTGTCATGCCTAGGGTGCCATCCAAGACATGGTCATGGTACCTCCACAACTAGGTTAGCTCAGGCACAGATCTATCATAGCATAAAACAATAATAATCTAGCGTGGCAAGAGAAACAAGATAGTAACTCAATAAGCATGGCAAAGCATAAGTATAGCATAGCAGAGACATTTTAAATAAATGTCAGAATGAATCAATAAGAATGACAATCATACAATGAAAGTCATGAGTCAAATAAGGGAATCATATCAGGCATAGGATCGATAGAAATATCCCTACTGAAAAGGGAAAGAATATCTGTACCTTAAACCGTCAACGAAACCATAACATAAGAATAGGAAGTCACTCCTTCTTCAGCGAATCTACACGAATTAATGATCGGCTTATTATTAATAACTTATTTTAAATCAGATTACTTGTTTTAGTCGGCTTTCCATTTTTTGCAGCTTTCCCCAAATAGTAAGTTTCCACTTTAAGTAGTTTAACCATTTTAAGTAGCTTTCCCGTTTTAGTAAGTTTAGGGTTATAATGTAAATTATCAAAGATTAAGGTTTATTTATGACAGTTATCAAAGATTTAGGTTTAGCCAATCTTTATAAACATTTCACTTTCTAAACCAATTTATACATATGTACGCCTTAATAGTTTACACACACACTCGACACACAATTTCGCCATGCACATTAATGTATAATTAGGGCTCTCATGATGGATTTAATTGTCATAGATTTAGGTTTTGAAACCCAACATTAGCTCGACATACACATAACATACTACAACGCTTTTAAGACAGATTATACGCTTACTTATGACCCCATTCGTATAACTATATTATCGCAAACAAGGATTCGACCTTACACATCATACTCCTCATCGGCTTGTCTTTATTTACAGGTTTTATACTCACCCCACACGACACTCAAACCGCCCACACAAAACTAGTTTTTATACACGTTACAAGACACAACAAACTCACACACACATGCATGCAAACACAGCCCAAAACAAACATATTCACCATATACAAGACACCATATTAACACACTCTAAAACCCTTTGTTCCCAGCCACATCGACACAACAACCAGCAACCAATCAGCCCTCAATACACACTCATTTACTCGACCAGAAGCCCCCTCCTTGACCAGCTTTACTCGACCAACATGGAACTCAAATAGCCCATAGACGCACCCTAATTTCCATGTATTAACCCACATAAAATCACACAATATAACTACTGAATCACCCCATACACACAAAAAATCAAACAGCCCTAGTTTCACTCTATTAATTCGACACAATCACAGCCATACGATCCCATAAAATCATGACCTTTGAACCCTCGCGAGACCAAAGCAAACCAACACACTCTCGATATCATTATTTCGAGACACCACGAATCAAACAAACACACAACAGACCCTATGTTAAACAAACACACAACAGACCCTATGTTGAACCTAAACAGTGAACACATAAAACCCCATATCGACACCCACTTTACCCCATGCTAACACACACAAAGCCACCTGGACACACGCTTATTTTCCTATGCATAAAACCCCATTTTCCATAGCCCAAACAATCATTTTGTAGTCGACCCCATGTTTTATCTCTTTAGGTTAATATCAGTTTCCACAAGCCATGAGAACCCTTATATCGACATATACATCAACATCATTTACGTGACCCCTTTCCAGATTTTAAGTGTTAAAAATAAATGATCAATCCAATGTTTACTTATCAGATTTATGGTTCATGTCTACTAATCGAATGGCCAAAAGAAAACTCAACAAGGACTCATACGTATTTCATTTTATTAATGAAACAACTGATAAGGTTTTCATGCATATTAGAGCCTCATTAAATGATCATGTATATCAAATTGATAGGGCTTATTTTGGAAGCATATTAGCCAACAAGAATTGCTAATCAAGACATCAACAAAATCGTTAAGACGTTTATATATTTATTTGTGATCAGGTTTCAATGAGCGGATATAGACGTACATGTTATAATTAAGTTTTCGTGTTGGCAAAATTCGGATTTATAGGCCTATGTTTGGGTCGACTTGAAAAAGGGAAAAACAAGAGAAGAATGTGGTGTTACCTTGTGTTTAGCGAGACCAAAAGAAAAGAATAAGGATTCTAAATCCTAATGACCGACTACTTAAAAATCACCAGCATCAAAACTCTCGAGCCTCTTTGTCTTTGAGAAAACTAAGCAGCAACTGTCTTTTATTTTTGTTTCATGCGTATGAAAAAGAGGGAGGGTGAAGCGTGGTGGGCCCATAACCCACAGGTCACAGGATCGAAACCTGTCTCTGATACCATAATTGTAACTCCCCAACCCGATAAGGGTAGAAGTATTAGGTTATGGTGACATATCAAAGCAAACACAAGCATATGACTTAAATAATACAATGAATTTCAAAGGATACAAAGGGAAATCTGAAGTACAAGGTTACAAAAGTGAATTACAATAAATACTAAGTCTAAAAATATATTCACTTCTAGTCATCTCTAATCCAGAAGAGCTATCAAGGTATAGTATTCTAAGTCCAAAGTACTCTCCACTCATAACCCAGCTTCCAACTAAAACCTGCCGCAGGAAAGAAATGCGGCTGAGCTTAAAAGCCCAGTGAACAGATATATATAACATAACATAACGGTAAATAAGCATAAGCAACGAAGGAATTAGAATACAAAATGAAAAGTATAATCATGAAAGTCATACGAATTTTAAAGAGAACTAAGAATCAAGAATGCATGAGAACTGAATAGAAAATGAATCAAGAGAATAATGAAATAAGGGAAAAGTTCATATAAGGATGTGCCATAAGAACTACATACATAATCCATCAAATCATACTAAAGAAATACAAGTATACGAAGAGGGGAGACCTCTAAGTAATAAAAGTGTGAGAAGGAGTGTAAGGCACACACCACCTGGTCACCATAACATACAAATACATAAACCTAGGATATATCCATATGCTCCCTAACAAAATATGGATGCCAGTACTAGACTGGTCACACATATATAAAGTTGGCCAATAGTGTACACAAAATCATAACATAAGGGGGAACGCCATAGATCTATCACACCTCTACGGGAGTGTCATGCCTAGGGTGCCATCCAAGACATGGTTATGGTACCTCCACAACTAGGTTAGCTCAGGCACAGATCTATCATAGCATAAAACAAAAATAATCTAGCATGGCAAGAGAAACAAGATAGTAACTCAATAATCATGGCAAAGCATAAGTATAGCATAGCAGAGACATTTTAAATAAATGTCAGAATGAATCAATAAGAATGACAATCATACAATGAAAGTCATGATTCAAATAAGGGAATCATATCAGGCATAGGATCGATAGAAATATCCCTACTGAAAAGGGAATGAATATCTGTACCTTAAACCGTCAATGAAACCATAACATAAGAATAGGAAGTCACTCCTTCTTCAGCGAATCTACACGAATTAATGATCGGCATATTATTAATAACTTATTTTAAATTAGATTACTTGTTTTAGTCGGCTTTCCATTTTTAGCAGCTTTCACCAAATAGTAAGTTTCCACTTTAAGTAGTTTAACCATTTTAAGTAGCTTTCGCATTTTAGTAAGTTTAGGGTTATAATGTAAATTATCAAAGACTAAGATTTATTTATGACAGTTATCAAAGATTTAGGTTTAGCCAATCTTTATAAACATTTCACTTTCTAAACCAATTTATACATATGTACGCCTTAATAGTTTACACACACACTCGACACACAATTTCGCCATGCACATTAATGTATAATTAGGGCTCTCATGAAGGATTTAATTGTCATAGATTTAGGTTTTGAAACCCAACATTTGCTCGACATACACATAACATACTACACGCTTTTAAGACAGATTATACGCTTACTTATGACCCCATTCGTATAACTATATTATCGTAAACAACGATTCGACCTTACACATCATACTCCTCATCGGCTAGTCTTTATTTACATGTTTTATTCTCACCCCACACGACACTCAAAACAGCCACAAGACACAACAAACTCACACACACATGCGTGCAAACACAGCCCAAAACAAACATATTCACCATATACAAGACACCATATTAACACACTCTAAAACCCTTTGTTCCCAGCCACATCGACACAACAACCAGCAACCAATCAGCCCTCAATACACACTCATTTACTCGACCAGAAGCCCCCTTCTTGACCAGCTTTACTCGACCAACATGGAACTTAAATAGCCCATAGACGCACCCTAATTTCCATGTATTAACCCACATAAAATCACACATTATAACTACTGAATCACCCCATGTTTACCCATACGACAGCCATACACAGAC
This sequence comes from Artemisia tridentata subsp. tridentata, assembly GCA_021014915.2. Lineage (NCBI taxonomy): Eukaryota > Viridiplantae > Streptophyta > Magnoliopsida > Asterales > Asteraceae > Artemisia > Artemisia tridentata. The sequence continues at coordinate 69,887,201 of CP139501.1, read as the reverse complement.
GAAATCAAATAGCCCTAGTTTCACTCTATTAATTCGACACAATCACAGCCATACGATCCCATAAAATCATGACCTTTGAACCCTCGCGAGACCAAAGCAAACCAACACACTCTCGATATCATTATTTCGAGACACCACGAATCAAACAAACACACAACAGACCCTATGTTAAACAAACACACAACAGACCCTATGTTGAACCTAAACAGTGAACACATAAAACCCCATATCGACACCCACTTTACCCCATGCTAACACACACAAAGCCACCTGGACACACGCTTATTTTCCTATGCATAAAACCCCATTTTACATAGCCCAAACAATCATTTTGCTAGTCGACCCCATGTTTTATCTCTTTAGGTTAATATCAGTTTCCACAAGCCATGAGAACCCTTATATCGACATATACATCAACATCATTTACGTGACCCCTTTCCAGATTTTAAGTGTTAAAAATAAATGATCAATCCAATGTTTACTTATCAGATTTATGGTTCATGTCTACTGATCGAATGGCCAAAAGAAAACTCAACAAGGACTCATACGTATTTCATTTTATTAATGAAACAACTGATAAGGTTTTCATGCATATTAGAGCCTCATTAAATGATCATGTATATCAAATTGTTAGGGCTTGTTTTGGAAGCATATTAGCCAACAAGAATTGCTAACCAAGACATCAACAAAATCGTTAAGACGTTTATATATTTATTTGTGATCAGGTTTCAATGAGCGGATATAGGCGTACATGTTATAATTAAGTTTTCGTGTCGGCAAAATTCGGATTTATAGGCCTATGTTTGTGTCGACTGGAAAAAGGGAAAAACAAGAGAAGAATGTGGTGTTACCTTGTGTTTAGCGAGACCAAAAGAAAAGAATAAGGATTCTAAATCCTAATGATCGACTACTCAAAAATCACCAGCAGCAAAACTCTCGAGCCTCTTTGTCTTTGAGAAAACTAGGCAGCAACTGTGTTTTATTTTTGTTTCATGCGTATGAAAAAGAGGGAGGGTAGACTGGATTTTGGGGATAGAAAAATGGGAGGAGTGTGTATTTAATTTGGAAAGTATATAATTGCAAATCAATTAGTTGACAATGTCTATTCTTTGATTGAGAAATTTAGGGAAAATTTTGAGGATTCTTATCACAATAAAACTGTACAAATCGTGTGATGTATAGAGTTGTATGGGCATATATGGCTAAAATGGGTGACTTGCAACAATTTTTATTATTATTATGACCTAGGTTGGTTAATATTAATTGTATTTATAATATACAGTTTTAGGGCTTAATTATAATGAGCAAAATAAATTTTAAGGTAATGTTTTTGAATGACATATATTTACATTCTCATACTTAAGTTAACATGTATTATGTTCTTGTATAATTAATTGTATGCTTTTAAAATTTCAAAATTTAGAGGGGCAAAATGGGAATTTCAGATGAATGTAAATTTTGGGTTTTACAGCATCTGTGTGAAGTTATTTTCTTGTCATGACTGGATTTGAAGGATTGCCAATCTCATTTACTAAGGGGTGATTCCTTGTCCATTTATGTGTTGAAGGGTGATGTTGATAAATGGTGTGCATATTAGAGGGATCCAAGTTGCGGGTTGATGACTCTACAATATCAGGAATTGTTAGATCCGAAGCAAATGGATTGAAGAAGGCATTTCCGTCATAATTTGCAGGTGCGGGTACTTGTTGTTTTTGTTGATCTTAAGCTACATCATTGGTGTTGGAAGCGGTTTGTTCTTTTGTTGTTGGAGAGTCGAGTGGAGGTGCATCAGTTGCAACAGTAGTTGTTGTTTGTGTAGGTGTATCAGGTATTGGAATGTGATTAGGTCGGGCAGCGGAAACATTTGATACATCTGGAGAACGCCTTTCGGTTATCTCGTTAAACAGATGAGCAAACAAGGTTTCCAATTAGTGACGAGTAAATGCGGGTGTTGGCGCAACTGATGATTCTGGGAAGTTTAAACGGTTATGTAAAACCCGGTAATTTTCCAAACTCATTTTTACTAGCTAAAGTATTTACTTTTGAAATCCCTTAGCTTTTAAACTCCTCTGAACCTGTTTGAGGTTGAAAGACCGTGGATATCTTGTTAAATGTGAGCGTTATTCATTTATCGGGCCGGCACAACCTAAAACACATGAAACGAATCGATTTATTAAATAAATTAAGTTCGAGAAAGTTATGCATATTTATACTCGTTTTTATCAGAAAAAATATTTTGAGAACAATGGCGCAAGTTTCATAATTTTTCGAGTCCGTTTGGTACGTCGAATGGGTCCCACAGTGATTATGGAAAAAGTTTTACTAGTTTGACAACTTATATCCCCGCCCAAAATATTACATCGTGCCCCTATACTTTAACTTGTCCATGTTTAGTCCGTGTTGTGGTATAAAAGGCATATTTTTTATTTTTTTATTCATTTTACACACACACCCCCTCACATATCTCTCTCTCTCCCCCACCCCATTCGGCCACCTTCTCCGGCAACCACTGTCACCCATTCGGACAATTTTCCGACGAACCATCTAACCACCCCAAAACATAGATCAGGCTTCCCTGATCTTATCCGGAGCAGTTGAAGACCTACGGAGCCCTTTTGTCCGTAGTTTGAAGCACACAGCCTCCACCACCGCCACTCACCACCTCATGTCGCCGCTGACCTCCACTTACAACCACATCCCCTTTCCATCTCTCTCGTTGCTAAGGATAACACGCGCCCTGGTTTCTTTATTTTCTTTATTTCTCTACAAACCCTAACCGGATCTAAATAAACTTAAACGATTTTGATATAAAAACTAATAAAACTAACGTTTTATACAACTACTCGTGTGTCTAGCTTTTTAACACCAAACTCGGTTGACTCATCACCGAGACACTCGACACGCCACTGAGTCACATGACTCGCCCGAGTCAACTCACGAGTTGAGTTGACTCGGTGATTATTATGTTTATTTCGTGTTTATTTTAATATTTTCGTACTATTATTAGTCTATGTGTGGAATTGGTGTTGTTTTCTTCACGTTTGGTTATTTATTTGTGTTAGCCAATTGAATTTTTAGTCGAATAGGAGGTGAGTCATGACTCATGGGAGTCACGACTAGTGGTTGATATGTTATCCGAACGATGGTGGAATTTTCAGTGTCATTTGTGGGTAAGTCGTGACTCATGGGAGTCACGACATGGTGTTGGATTGATATCCGAACCCTAGGTAAAGGTTTAGAGTATCGAGTCATATTGTATTTTGGCTAAGTTCTAGAGTCGCGATAGGATGGTGTATGCTTTGTGTTTGTATTATGTTTGTTATTGGTTTTGGTCAAGTGAGACACCATAAAAAATGCATTTGTTCGGTTCGGTTTAGCGAATCCCCAAGAGGGAGTACTCATTTGAGTATGTCTCGACGGCGGTGTCCAGTAAGTATGGCCTTCGTTTGTTTTCCTCGTTTGTGTCTCCAGACGAGTAGTAACACCAAATGGGTGTTAGCGTTTAGTTTGCTAAAAGGGCTAAGCCCTTTTCCTTAGCATATGTTGGTCTCAAGCTTGGGCCAAAGCCCACATGTATTTACTTTAGGGTGCGTTTGGTATAAATTGGGCCGAAGCCCAATGTATTATTTTGGCATATTTACATTCTGGTTATAAGTTTTATTTGTTTTTATTTTTTATTACACGGACTAACTTATTATCCTTTGTTGTCATTAATGGTGCTTCGGATACTATTTGGGGAATACTTAATTGGTTATTTATTGAATATTGGACATTGTTACTATTACCTATGCTTGGACGATATTGGATTGATCGTTATTGGATTTACGGTATTAGCCGAAGGACTTATGGACGATTTTGGACACAAAATAGTCGATAAACCCGACACTAATATATACGCGAATGATAACGACAAATAATTAATTAAAACTTGTATAAATTTGTATGAACTTGGTGAAATTTAATAAGTAAAACTATTTATTCAAAAGTCGTAACGATTTGGAAATATTATATAAACGGACGTGTCATGTCCAACGTTTATAAAAACCGTGTTATAACTTAAACGATTACAATTTATAAATAATATAAACATTTATAATTACCAAAATATTAACATTATAAACCCTTTTACCAATTAAACGATTCTTTTCCTAAACCATAACGTTTTCTCAACTATTTGGGTTACCGGGTAAAACACCGAAACAACATGTTGACGTTTTATTTCTTTTATTTCTTATTTCCCTCTTATTTCTTATTTCTTTTTTTTTTCTTATTCTTATTCGTTTTCTATTTCCTTTTCGTTTCTTGATTCTTTTGCTATGTGTTTTATTGTGTTTCACCAACTTTCTTCGTCTTACGTGATTTAATCTCGAAACTATATTTTCCAAAAACCACACGAGTTACAAATGATTTCAACTTGTCGTCGCCATTGAAACTATTCTTTTAAAAGCAACATACGAGTATTCCATAAACGTTACTTTCATAAGACACTTCTGAGGATTTCTTTCTGAAACATGTTACTTATTAGGTTGTGCCGATCCAGTACCGTTGTGCTCTACTTTTGATATCGTTGGGCCTTTACTACTTGATGTCAGTTGTGATATCTTGCATTGCTGCATACTGAGGTGAGTTCATAGCCCCACTTTTTACTTGCTTAAACTGCTTTATAAGCTACTTGGGGTGAGATATATGCTACTGTTTTGACTATGATCACAATTGTTTGAAAACTGTACTTTGAACTGAAAACTATGCTTTCTGCTTTCTAAAACTTTATTTGAGCTGGAACAACACTTATACTTTCCCGGTAATGTGAGTGAAGCAGTAGCCATTTCTACTTTCCTGGTACTGTGAGGGAAGCAGTAGCCACTTTGCGAAACATCTAATAAGCACTAAGTACCGCCCTTGCCAAAAGCAAGTCCCTAGATCATGAACCATTAATCACTTGTGAGTGAGCGGGTGTGCTATATTTTAGTTACCTTGGTATTTGGCAAGATACCTAGCTTTGGGGCAACTATTATATTATGAAATCCGCGGTTACTGTCGACTTACGCCAGGGTTACTTGTGCCGGTTAACGCTTAGTGTGTCATGAGCTTAGTGCAGTAGTAACATCTGGATTTATGGGTGCAACTTATTTTTCTACAAACAAACTTTGGGCGTATAACAACGTAGCCCACTTTCTCTTAAACTTGAAAAATTGTGATCAACTACTTTACTTAAACCTATGAATTCACTCAACCTTTGTGTTTACTTTTAGCATGTTTTATCTCATGTGTTAGATCTTTTCTGCTGCATATCTTACTCTTGGGGGAGCTTGGCGAATGGCATGGCATGGTTATAGAAGACTCTAAAAATTATTTGGGACCACTTTAAATCATTTTATGGACCTCTATTTTCCGCACTATTTTTAAATAATGTAAATTGAAAGCTTTCAATTTTGAAATTTCTTCAAAAATGGTTAAGTAAAAACCGTTCTTTGTACCTTGTGCTGTGATAACTATTCAATAACACCCCACGACCCGTATGCTTCCGCTGATCTGATTTCGGGGTGTTACAGATGGTATCAGAGCCACAGGTTATAGAGAACTAGGTATTTTCGAGAACTGAAAATTTTTGAAAACCTAGACTATAACTGTTTTTACGAAAACTTAAATCCTATGACCGTCACGTGCCTGCCTGCCAAGCCGATGCCTCGCTCGTAATTTTGTTTCAATAGCATAGCTATGGAGATGTTAAATGTTACATTCGTTGGGATGTATGCCTTGCTATTGATGGTTTGTATTTCACCTTATTTTTCACTATTCACTCTAGGTATTTTCATATACTTACGCCTATGCACCGAACCTATCACGGAGTTACGCTATTTCCTTGCGTAACCACATTATTTGATTTTGAGTTTGGACACCTGTTGTGGTTTTAAAACGATTCTAAAGTAAGGAACATAGTACTAGTGTAACTAAATTGAGTATCCCAAAATTCATTGATCCTCGGTTGAGGGTAGACTGATCACCTATAATCAACCAGGGATAGTGGGGACATGGCCTGATCACCTATGTCTCAAAAATAAATTTTGCAATACTGGGAGTAGTTATAACAGGATTATGTTTCGGGTTGACTTTCCATTTTTAATTTTGGGAATGGTAAAGTTTTGCATATGTGCACGAACACCGAATATCACGAAGGTTTACCCACACCCACGACACACTGGCATCACAACACCTCATGAACTGTAACACTTCTGGCACCGCTATACTTCTCCGTTTATATGAAACTCCTGTTTGTCGCCGTATGATCATATTTTGCATCAGGACGGGCTAGACCCGATTGGTCGTTGTTTTGAATTCGAGTAGTTTATTTTAACTCGTTCAATATTATAATAACCACATTTGAGTTATCGAAGTATTTGTATTCGTTTTTGCTTTGTTTGAATTTGGATTTCTTGATTTCATGATTTTTGGGGTCTCATTGTGAATTTGAAATTCTTTCTTTAAACTTTATTTTGTTTCTGTTTATGTTACAGTCATCGCTACCCCAAACCTTACACTCAATGAATGAACCGTGTTAGATCACTAGTCGTCTAAGAATGACTCTCCCATAGCATTTGTAAGATGAACCTCATGATGGAAGTAAACAACGAAGTAACCAATGAATCTTTGGCAAAACCTCGAAAACCTACAATAGGTCGATTTGTAACTCAACAGAAGCTTTAGGAACTTATGTAGTAACCCGAGCCCCTATTTTTGGAAAAGATACCTAACCTTTCACTTATCCTTCGAGAATACCAGTAGCCTACCCTAATACCCCTTCCCATAAAAAAAGGAAGTGCGATACGTTATTTTACGATATACTACCTCCGTCCCAAAATAAATGTCACCTTTGACTTTTTCGAGTCTTTTTTATTCAACTTTGACCTTAAATATTTTTTTTTGTGTTACATAATATTTGATGCGAAGTATATGAATGGATTGGGTTTCAAATGTATTTTCATTGGTATAATTTTTCATCAAGTATTATATAACACAAATAAAAATATTTAAGGTCAAAGTTGAATAAAAAAGACTCAAAAAAGTCAAAGGTGACATTTATTTTAAGGTCAAAGTGTTCATGTTTTGAAGTTGATACTGGTTTAGATAAATCGAATACTGTTGATTAGGATTTTGTACACACCATGGAACATAAACCATGTACCTCGAAGGATCATTAACCATTTCACACCTTTACACTTTGACCGTGGGCCCTTAACCCGCAGGACGTCAACTACAGCACACTCAATAGCATTCGTTATCCTTTTTACACATTCAAAACATGTTTTACTTTTCAACACTTTTGTTTTAATAATCACCACTAATGGGGCATATTAGCCGCAATATAAATAGTTTCAAATCATTACCTTGACTTCGTACATGCTTAACTTAGTCGCACTTATATTCGTAACTTACTGCATTTTAATCTCATATTTTTAACGTTCGTTCTATTTTGAACAATCTAAAATTAAAAACTTGGTAACTTTTACGAACCATCATACTTCAACTACATTTTATATTTTCGCTATGATTGAACATTTAAAAACCATGGTGTCAAATGCAGCTATGATATTACTACATACTATAAAATACTTATCATCACATTACATCACTTTTGAGAGGATCAAACACTGAGGATGTAACTCCTTTATAATGTGTTTAGGATACTTTGAGGTTATATTGGTAAGTATGCGGAATCTACTTAACAATACTTAGAAGATTTTGTTTGATGTAACAGTAACATAGTATGAATAATGAACACAGTGTATAAATCCAAACGATTCAATATTATTCAGGAAATAATACGAGTGATTTCAATATCACTAGGGTTACAAAGACCTTGAATCTTACCAAAACTTATATGACTCGTATGACTCGTATATGAACATATAACCTAGGACCTCCTTTTATCGATATAAGGATTCCTTTATAAGATAAGTATCTACCCGTATATTTCTAACTAATTGTGATATACATACAATCTATAACATACTTATCCTTGACATGTCCTTATCATTCAGCAGTACTCTAACAACCGTGAAATTTCAGGTCATTATTTTATCTAATTTTAATTACTTAATTTTTTCTATTTTAAGTAAATTAGCTTTTGCCTGTAAAGTTGCCCGCGTACGTCGTGACACGTACACTTAAATTCGTAATTTGACTCAAGCTGTGCTCAGTCTACCCATTAATATGATTTATTTTTCCCCACGTACTTGTTTTCATAGGATATATTCGATTTTTCCATTTCTACGCGAAGTTTGCACTTTTTACGTTTTACGCGTTTTCGGCTCGCATTTTAAGCTTTAACGACTTTATAACACTCCGAAAGGCTCGGGAAATTTATGAAACATCAATTTAGGTCATTTTAAGTCAAATGTGATATTTTTATGAAAATGTTACCTTTATGGCATTTATTTTTACAAACTATGCATTAAATGTACCCGATATGGCTCCGTTAGCCTATAAACCCACTCCGTAGCTAACCATACTTGTGCAAAACATATACCTAATTCATTTTACAAAATAAAACACATAAAACCCTCCCCATATAACCCCATGGCCGGCCTCCCTTGAAATACCCCCAACACACCACACTCTTTTTCATTTTCAAGATAAAACTACTCATTATTACATGCAAAACTAGATCTAAGCTTCATTTCTCTTCCTCATCTCTATGAGAACGACCCAAAACAGCTCCCACACACCATTTTAATCTTCATTTTGCTAAGTTCTTATACCCATTGATTGAAGATTAAATGGCCTACTAGTTTCTTGGTTCATTTCTACCCAAATCTTATCGTCTTGGTAAGTATCTTGTGTCTTTTTAATCCCATCTTGGCTTATTAGATATTTCACTAGGATTAAGTAAATCAACTCTTGCATGCCCTATTTGGATGATTTGATTAAGTTTTCAATGGATTGTTTGGTGTTAGATAGGTAGTTTAGGCTTAAATGGGTTTTCAAATGCAAGAGTTATTGATTGGTTATGTGTTAATATTGATTTTCTTATTGTTATGCTTATCAAAACCATTTTTTATTTTATTTAAAAACCACTAAACCCCTGGTCATTTTGAAATTGAGATCTATAAAAATGGTACTAATGAATTAATCCTTACATGTTTCCCACAAAAACCTATTTAATAGGCTTAAAGCATCTTACTTGTCGTTGGTCAAAGCTGTCCAATTTTTCAAGCAAAAAAATGATTCACCACTTTGTTCTCAATGGGTTTTAAGCTAAGCTAAAAATATTGTGAGTTATCCTTATATCTTAGGATCATTTCCTCGAAAACCTTGCATCTTAATTCATCCCGATGATTTTTGGAGAAAATCTACACTAAACTTGTCCAGGATTGCATGTCAGTTTTGAAAGGCCTAATAATCTAAAAAGTTGCGTAGTAGCACCTGATGGTCAAAACATAAAAGTTTTAGCTAAGACATGTATAAATTGTTTCCCTCTGGCCTTGTGTCCATTAGACCTATAGATAAAAAGATATACTCATTCTGCTAAGCCAAACTGGATGCTGGACGTAACTGCATAGAGACACAGAGGTAAATTAGTAATTTCACCCTAGTTCTGAAGTTCTCAGTTAAGTGAGGCCTTAATTTTTGAATAATACAGAGTCATACCTTTCCAACCATGTAAAGTTCATAATTTTATCCCTTACGGTTTAGAAATGGCGACCCGTTTACTGCGGTGTTTTTATCCAAATTTTCATCAGCTTTGCATTTTAAATCGTATAAGCTTTTACAAACGTCTTTTCGACCCATGACTTGCTATAAGACTTTTAACTAAATTACCTTATGGTATTAAAAGACTAAGTATTGTATGAAAACTTTAGTAAAAGAGTCACATATTATTTCCCCGAGCCTAAGTCGTGTTGTATTTTATTTAGGTCATTTGTGACTTTTGCGGCTTTTCTCTCGACGTGTACTTTTCAGGTTTCTTCTACCACTTAATTATTGGTGAGTCATAGCCCCACTTCTACTCTTTTAATTAATTGATAAAGTCTTTGGGGGAGATACATGCTTGTTTTACTTACATATTTTACTCGGTTATCATAAAAATTTTACTCGATTTATGAAACACTCTATTTGTTTATTTTTAATATATTACTTGCTTTTACTTTCACGAGTATTATAAACTTTCACATATTAATACGAGTTCATAATCCCACTTTTACTCATTTTTCAATCTCGTGCGAAAATACATACTAATCCCATGAACACAAGTATTCACTGTTTATGTTATGGGTGCTACCATCTGGCCCACTGTTTATGTTATGGGTGCTACCATCTGGCCCACTGTTTATGTTATGGGTGCTACCATCTGGCCCACTGTTTATGTTGTGGGTGCTACCAACTGGTCCACTATTTATGTTATGGGTGCTACTAACTGTCCCACTGTTTCTGTCATGGGTGCTAACAACTGGCCCACTGTTTCTATTACGGGTGCAACAACGTGGCCCAATCTTGAGACTTGTGTTCAACTGATTTTTATACAAACAAACTTTGGGTGTATTACAACTAGCCCACTTTCTCTTAAACTTGAAATCTTGTGATCACCTATTTTACTTTAAACCTATGAATTCACTCAACCTTTGTGTTGACTTTTTAGCATGTTTTATCTCAGGTTTTAAGGCATGAAGGTCTTGGATAGATGTAGCAACCCGTAATTTTCCACGTCAATATTTTTTTTCAAAGTCTAATTTACTACTTTGAAATTTTGCAATAACACTTTTTACGTATAACTATTTGGTTAAATAAACATAAAACTAGGAACAACCCTCTTGAGCACTATGAATTTAGTCTATATTTAGTCCACAACATCCCAATACCTTGCTCCTACTCCGGTTCGAAATTTTAATCCCAAAGACAATTCCCTTTTTATTTATTTACGATTATTAATTTAACAAACGCTTTTCGTGATTTAAATGAACAACGCACCCGACACTCCTAACAATTATTCTTCATGCTTTTCCATACTCCTTAAATTATTTCAAAAGTGCCAAAAATTATTTTTCAAACATTTTTCAATTCTTTTACAAACATTTTAAATATACGTATTTACCGTTAACTACCAAATTAATACCCAATACCTACTTTTAATACCCAATGCACTCAATAAATACATTTTATACAATGATTAAAAACATACTTCCTTATTTTCCTACTATGGCCGCCCCCCCCCCCCTAATTATAACACATACATTAATTATTTTTACCAATTCAATTCAACATTCAACCAAGGAGACAATGACCAAAGTTTATGTGCTTAACTAGAAAGTATGTCCCCCCCCCCCTAGCCATGGATGGCTAACCAGAAAGACCAAGACCAAATCACAAAAATCTTTGACTAGGCCATTAAATCTCTCTTTATATATATACCCTACTACACATATATCTTGTAACTTTTAAGAAACAAAAGTAGGAAAGAAAAAGAAAAACACACACTCCCTCACTCATATACTAATCGACCACAAGGAGTAGAAGCAAGAAAACTTGGTTTTTCCAAGTGCAAGGATTCATTGGTGATCATTTGGGCACTAGGATCTAGTGTTAAGGGTTTAAGGATTGATACTTTTGGGTAAACTTAAGTTTTCATCACCTCACTCTCCTAATCCCTTCAAGTAAGCACCACTTAGTCCATGAGCTTTTATACTACTCTTATGTATATTACTTTCAATTCCTAGCAATGTTGCAAAAATCGGCCGTGGCGGCCGATTAATCACCGATATATCGGTAATCGGCCGCCGACCTTGCCGAATTATGAAAATCGGACAAAAAATCGGTTTGGGGAAAAAAACGGCCAAAAATCGGCCATATCGGCCAGAAATCGGCCATATCGGCCAGGTTTTAAAAAATTAAAAATTTAGTCATTCTACTTAATTTGGGGATCGTTTATTTCACTTATAACACACAATGAGCCTCATAATCAGAATTGGAGCCTTTTATTGATGTTTGAAAACATAGCAGGCTTGGAATCAGTTACGATCTTTAGTTTGGTCTCCAGAAATACCCAAAACATGCAAAAAATGCCAATCCGATTAATCACTGATTAATCTCGCCTTGACCAATTAATCGCTGCAGGGTGGTCGACCGCCACGCTACCGATTCACGATTTTTGCAACATTGATTCCTAGTACTCATTTTCAAGTTTGCATACACTTATATATATCACTTGGTACATGTTTGAAAACACTTATAAACTTGTGATGGTTAACTAAGTCTTGAACGTAATTTTCATATACATACTAATAACTTGGTAATCTTGGCAAGAAGATGGAAGAGTTATGATTAGTTTTGAAGTTGTTGAAAGTGGTTTTGAATGATTTGAAAACTAGAAAACGCACTTTGAAACATTTATATAGAGAAGCTGTCCTTACTTGTTAAATCTGGAAAAATCAGTAGGTTGGAAGTAAGATTTGAGTAGAAATATAGATAATAGACTCCATTACGAAAACATGACCGCTTGAATGGGTTAAAACGAGTATACAACGAAGAAACTACGCTAGTTTTAAGATAAGAGACAAATTAATTTTCTGAAAATATACATGCTGTTAAGGACTTTTCGAAAGGTAAAATCATACATTAAAATTTAACAAGACATTCTGAGGCACTAAAATTTAGTTAGTACACTTAAATACGAACCCGAGGATATAAAGAACTTAAGAAACGGAGCTAAAACGACCAAGATACATAGATTTGAATTATGACGAAAACTGGCCAAAACCATCAGCTCAAACTGAGAAAATTTTCTAGTGTCAAAACTGTTTTTCCCATGTGACCATGTTTAACCCCGTTTTTCTCATAGATAGGGTCTGTTATGGAAAAATGGAACTAGTAGGTGAAATAAAGTTCACCTGGCCTAGTTTCCAAAAAGTCCAACCGTTCGTCAAATCGATTTATAACGAGTAACTTATGACCTCTCAAACTTCCCCGAAAACTGTCCAAAAACTATAAAAATAGCCTGACCACCTAACTTTATGGCCATAAAAGTGTGGGATCGGGATCCGAATGGATTAAAAGTCAGTGTTAGCTTTTGTAGACCTTGCTACATACTTCCTAAATCCACTGAGTTTGATCGATAATACTTAATAACCACTTTTTTACGGCTAGCTTTACTAGGCCACTTAGTCATTTTCAGGAATCCAACAAAGTGTTTATTTTGACGTAAAACTTTATTTTTCTCAAAAATCACTTAGACAACTATCGTAAAATATTATTAAAGCACGACGGTGATTTTCTAAGGTACTTATTAATAAAACGACCACACTTTATTTACGAGATAAACTAGTGATGACATATAAATGTGTATAATTGATATTTAAACGAGCACCGTAACTTAACTACGTTTTTAACCACCAAACTCTACAACGAACATGTACGGGTGATATATTAGAGTGTAAACTTGCATACATGACCTTTTTGCCGAACCTAAGACATATCATTCATATTAGGTTGCGAGTAGTTTCCGAGCTCAATTCCGTGCACTTTCCTTTTGTTATCATATTGGTTGTTCCAGGTGAGTTCATGGCCCCTATTTTACTTGTTTTGAAATTCTTTTGGGGGAGAATACATGCTCGTTTTTATCTAAATACAATACTTGTTTTGCTTGAATATGCTACTTGTTTACTCAAACCATTACCTGCATTACTTATGAATTTGTTGTTTACTCGAATGTGTTGGGAATTAAATATTCAAGATGTTTAATATCGGATTCTACTCTAAGTATAATTCTGCTGATAGTGCAAAACGGTTTCTGCTGATGATGTTGATTCTGCTGATAGAGCATTTCACTCTGCTGATGATATTCCTGATAGCGAAAGATTGTTCCTGCTGATAGTGAACAACTCTGCTGATGGAAGGATAAGATCAAAAAGATATTTATTGTATTTTGGTCAACAATATACGGTAGATAATATATTACTCCATGTGCTTAGTTAACAAGTTGTATACATAGATACATGTTGTATCTGATGTACTGACACTCAATAGGATAAGTTAACCAAGTAAGTCGGTCAAGACTTTAAGCAATTTGTAAAGATCTTTTGACTATAAAAGAGATCTTAGACTAGTGATATAGTGTGTGTGTGTGTGAAAAATAAAGAAGTATTAAGAGTTAGTCCATGCATACGTTAGAACATGCATAACTGTTAGAACAAACACAAATATATCACAAGTGATAGAAACATAAGATTCAAGGTTGTAACCCAAGTGATATTTCAAGGTCACTCGTATTATTATCTTTAATAATATTGAATCGTTTGGTGATAATCTTTATGTGTTCATTGCTAACTAACAAACATAACAATTCCATTTCCATAACATACACAACCTTCTAAGTTTGGTTGAGTGAATTCCGCGCACTTAATCATTTTAACACAACATATCATACACACAAAGTTAGAAGGTTTAACCACCTTAATCGTGTGTCAAGTCATCCTAGCAAGTGGTATCAGAGCTGTACAAGATATTCAGGTTGATATTGTTGTTTTTAGAAGAAACAAGAAATGGATGTACAAGATGTTCAAACAAATGTTGCTGCAAAGTTGCCCATGATCAAACCCAATGAGTTTGAGTTATGGAGGATGAGAGTTGAGCAATATTTCATGGTTCAAGATTATGCTCTTTGGGACATAATTCAGTATGGTGATTCCTTCACTTTAGGCTATTCAGATGTTCTTGTTGAAGGGAAGACAGTAAGAAAAAGGAATACTGGACCAGTCTCCAATGATGAAAAGATACAAAAGAGAAATGATCAGAAAGCACGAAACTTGTTGCTTATGACCATTCCTGGTGAGCAAATGCTATCTTTTAACTAATATCTTGATGCAAAAACTCTTTTTGAAGAGATTTGTGCATGGTTTGGTGGTAATGAAACTACCAAAAAGACACAGAAGACTTTACTAAAGCACCAATTTGAAAACTTTATTGCTTTTAGTAATGAGTCTCTTGAAAAACTATTTTCAAGACTACACAAGCTTGTAAGTCAGTTAGCTGTGTTGGGTGTTGAGACTGAGAGGGAAGATCTCAACATGAAGTTCTTGAAAAGTCTACCTAGTGAATTCCATACTCATGTTATTGTCTGGATGAACAAGCCAGAAATTGAAACAATGAAGCTCAATGATTTGTTCAACAACTTCAAAATTGTTGAACAAAGTCTAAAGAGAGGTGGAAATTGTGGTACTAGTTCTGGGAATGTTGCACTTCTATCAGTTCCTAGTGTTAGTCATACAGAAGAGGTAGATGAAGTTGAAAGTGTTTCTAATGTTACTTATGGTGGTCCTTCTACTAGTGTACAAAAGGATATTGCTGGACTTAGTGATCCAACATTTTATGCCTTTATAACCAGTCAAGCTAGTGGATCTCCTTTAAATCATGAAGACCTTGAGCAGGTTGATGGTGATGATTTGGAAGAGATGGATATTAAGTGGCAAGTTGCTTTACTTAGCATGAGGGCTAAGAAGTTTTGGCAGAAAACTGGAAAACAAATTACCATAAATGGTAATGATACTGCTGGGTTCGATAAGAAGAAAGTAGAATGTTTTAACTGTCATAGGTTGGGACATTTTGCTAAAGAATGTAGAAGCCCAAGGAAGCAGGATAATAGGAACACTTGGTATAAACAAGAGAGGAATAAGGAAGTACTGGTGGAAGAGCCGAAGGCTATGCTGGCTATTGATGGTATTGGATATGATTGGAGCTCTATGGCTACTGAAGAAGATGCACCACCAAATGCTGCTCTTATGGCCACTGAATTTGCTCTAATGGCTTCTTCTGATTCAGAGGTAGATACTATTCCCACTTGTACTAATTCATGTCCTAATCTTAAAAATTATGAAGACATTAAAAAGAGATTTGATGCTTTTAGAGAAGAGTTAATTGATGCCCTTCATAATTTAGCTAATCACAAGAGGTGTGTAGGAGTTCTAGAAAAACAGATTCTTCATTATAAAAAGAATGAATCTACGTTTACTGATGACTTAAATGCTTTAAAAAGAGGAATAGCATTTAGAGATGAACTACTTAATGATCAAAGTAGACAGTTATCTAAAGTCAAAACTGAAAAAGAAAATGTTAAGGTAACTATAGATACTCTAGCACATGCCTCGGAAGGAATGAATAAGATTTGGGAAGCTCAGGTAATTGATAAAGCTAATTCAGGTGTAGGTTACAAAACTGTTCCTCCACCATATAGAGGTGTTCCTTCACCTCCAGGTGTTGACCAAGCACATACAGGCTTAGCTGAGTTCCAAGAACCAATCATGGAATATGGTTCTAAGACTAGTAAGAGTCTTAAGGTAGCAAAGATAAGTGAAAGTTTAGATAAAACTTTACATTATCAGGACAAGGTGTCCTTTGCTAAGAAAGGAGATGCTATAGTTGTTGAAAATTGTACAACTGATAGTGATGATGAAGAACAACAGGTTATGTCTAAACCTGAAGTGGTTAAGAAAGTAGGAACAAGTGTTCCTAAGGTAGTCAAACACAATACTGATATGCCTCATACAAACATTAAGCATGTTAGGCAACCAGTTAGATATTGTGAACAATACAGAACCACCAACAAGCCCAGAGGTAACCAAAGGAATTGGAACAACCTCAAGTCTAACCAATTAGGTGATGACTTTGCTTTTTATAATAAAGCTTGTTATACATGTGGTAGTTTTGACCATCTTGCAGCTTTCTGCAACCAATGGGTATCTGGGTATGAAAACCATAGAGTGAATCTCAAAAGGCAAACACCTAAATCTCACTTTCACTCTAGTTCTAAGAAATCAAACCCCAGAGTAGTCAAAAGCAAGTCTATCTCAAAATCTGATTCTGCTGATAGACCAAATGATCCTGCTGATAGCAAATTTTATTTTGCTGCTCGACCATTTATGACTATTAACCCAAAATCAACAGCTAAGGGTGCAAAAACATTTTTCAAACATGCACCTACAACTGTTCTAAGTCCCATTCAATCAAAATCAGTGGTCCATAAACAAATTTGGAAACCAAAGGGTAGAACTACAAAGTTAGCAGATTCTGCTGATAAGTGTGTGGTTCACACTGCTGATAAGGGAAAAAGGGCAAATGTTGTTAAGGCCTCAGCATGTTGGATTCATAAATCCAATGTTGCATCAACTATTCTTAAAAGATTCAATTACATTGATGCAAGTGGCAGATCCAAGTCAGTAATGGCTTGGATCCCCAAAAGAAACTAACACTCTTATTCATGTGCAGGGACATTCAAATGATCAGGAAGAGGATCAAGGATACTCAGATAGTGGATGTTCTAGGCACATGACAGGCAACATGTCTTATCTCTCAGATTTTGAAGCTTTCAATGGAGGATATGTTACCTTTGGAGGGGGTGTTCGTGGGAAAATTTCTGGTAAAGGTACAATCAAAACCGGAAATTTAGATTTTGAAGATGTGTACTATGTAAAAGAGCTAAATTATAATCTTTTTAGTGTTTCACAAATGTGTGACAAAAAGAATAATGTTCTTTTCTGTGAGACTGAATGTCTTGTACTTTCTCCTGATTTTAAGATGCCTGATGAAAGTCAAGTACTTCTTAGAATTCCTAGAAAGGGCAATATGTACAGTGTAGACATGAAGAATATTATTCCTAAAAAGAATTTAACTTGTCTTGTTGCAAAGGCCACATTGGAAGAATCAATGAAATGGCATAGAAGGCTTGGTCATATTAACTTCAAAACCATAAATAAAATTGTTAAGAATGGTTTGGTAAGAGGTTTACCTCACAAAAGATTTGAAAATGATCAAACATGCATTGCTTGTCTAAAAGGCAAACAACACAAAGCCACTTGTAAGCCCAAAATTTTTAACTCTATCAATCAGTCTTTGTTTATGCTTCATATGGACTTATTTGGACCTGTTTCAGTGATGAGCATAATGCATAAGAGATATTGTCTAGTTATTACTGATGACTATAGTAGATTTACATGGGTTTTCTTTTTAGCCACTAAGGATGAAACATCAAGCATCCTTAAGGACTTCATTACTCAGATAGAAAACCAAGTAAGCAAGAAAGTGAAAGTCATTAGAAGTGATAATGGGACAGAGTTTAAGAATAGAGTTATGGATGATTTCTGCAAAGAAAAAGGTATTAAGAGAGAATTTAGTGTTGCTAGAACACCACAACAGAATGGTGTAGCTGAAAGAAAGAATAGAACACTAATTGAAGCTGCTAGAACAATGTTAGCTGATTCTAAGCTACCAATAAACTTTTGGGCAGAGGCAGTCAACACTGCTTGTTATGTTCAAAATAGAGTTTTAGTTGTGCAGCCTCACAATAAGACATCATATGAACTTTTTAATGGTAGAACTCCTGCAATAGGATTTCTTAGACCTTTTGGATGTCATGTGACAATTCTCAATACCTTAGACCATTTAGGAAAATTCGATGGTAAGGCAGATGAAGGTTTCTTTGTTGGTTATTCTCTTAATAGCAAAGCTTTTAGAGTTTACAACACAAGAAAAGAAATAGTAGAAGAAAATCTACATGTGGAGTTTTTAGAAAACAAATCCAACGTAGAAGGTCAAGGACCAAAATGGCTATTTGATCTGGAATATCTAACAAATTCAATGAATTATGTGCCTTTTGTTGCAGAAACTAATGATTTTGCAGGTTCAAATACAACAAATGAGGCAGAGTTAGAGAAAGATCAAGATTATGTGATAATGCCCATATGGTCAAGTAAAATTGTGGAATCAACTTCGACAACTGATGAACCTTCTTCTAGCAAAGCTAAAGAAAGTGTTGAAGATGAAAGTAAAGAGTATGGAACTCAGGAACAACAAAGTGTTTCTGCTGGTAGTATTTCTGTTGCTACTGGTAGTGTATCTGTTTCTGCTGATGACTCTGCTGATAAGCTTACTGATTCTGTTGTTTGGCCAAATGACTCTGCTGCTGGCCCTTCAGAAACAAAAGAGGCAGAATTCTCAGATAATGAGGTGGATTACAACAATCTTCCATCAAATTATCAAGTTCCTACTACACCACAATCAAGAATTCACAAAGTTCATTCCCTGGATCATGTGATTGGAGATATACAGTCAGGTGTGAAGACAAGACAACAATTGAATTCTTCAGACCAACAAGGGCTTTTTGATGCCCTTTATGCTTCAAAACAACATGAGCTTTTAAACTCTTGTTTGTTTGTATGTTTTCTCTCACAAGCTGAACCAAAGAATATTCTTACAGCCCTAGATGATTCAAGCTGGTTAGAGGCTATGCAAGAAGAGCTTCTTCAGTTCAAGATTCAAAAGGTTTGGGTGCTAGTTGATTTACCTACAGGTGTGAAGGTAATTGACACTAGATGGGTTTTTAAGAACAAAAGGGATGAAAGAGGAATTGTGATCAAGAATAAGGCTAGATTAGTAGCACAAGGGTACACACAAGAAGAAGGGATAGATTATGATGAAGTTTATGCTCCAGTAGCAAGGATTGAGGCAATTAGGCTGTTTCTAGCTTATGCTTCATTTTTAGGCTTCACAGTCTACCAAATGGATGTCAAGAGTGCATTTTTATATGGTGAAATTGGAGAAGAGGTATATGTTCCACAACCTCCTGGCTTCATTGATCCATTACATCCAAACAAAGTGTACAGAGTAGTGAAAGCTCTCTATGGCCTTCATCAGGCACCAAGAGCTTGGTATGCAACACTAGCTTCCTACTTATTAGAAAATGGATTTCAAAGAGGAAAGATTGATCAGACACTTTTCATCAAACAGCACAAGAAGGATCTTCTGTTAGTGCAGGTGTATGTGGATGACATTATCTTTGGATCTACTAGGAAAGAAATGTGTTTAGAGTTTGAGAAGCTTATGAAAGATAAGTTTCAGATGAGTTCTATGGGAGAACTTACATTCTTTTTGGGTTTGCAAGTTAAGCAATCATCTGAAGGCATATTTATTAGTCAAGACAAATATGTTGTAGAGATACTTAGAAAATTTCAATTTGCTGATTCAAAAATAGCAAGCACACCAATGGATTCTGAGAAGCACCTTCTGAAAGATGAAGATGGAGAGAATGTAGATGTACACAATTACAGATCTATGATAGGCTCTTTGATGTATCTTACTTCATCTAGACCTGATATCATGTTTCCTGTTTGTGTTTGTGCAAGATTTCAAGTTACTCCAAAGGTTTCTCATTTAACTGCAGTCAAGAGAATTTTTAGATATCTCAAGGGTCAACCAAGGTTGGGTCTATGGTATTCAAAGGAATCTCCTTTTGACTTGGTAGCATATTCAGATAGTGATTATGCTGGTGCTAGCTTGGATAGAAAGTCAACAACTGGAGGATGTCAATTCCTTGGGTGTAGACTTGTCTCATGGCAGTGTAAGAAGCAAACAAGTGTGGCAAATTCAACAACTGAAGCTGAATACATAGCTGCTGCAAGTTGCTCTAGTCAAGTTCTATGGCTTCAAAACCAACTCCTTGATTATGGGTATAATTTCTTAAACACTGTTATTCATATTGATAATAGTAGTACAATTTGTATTATTAAAAATCCAGTGCAACATTCTAAAACAAAACACATTGAAATTAGACATCACTTTATAAGAGACTGCAATGAGAAAAGATTAATTCAAGTTCTTAAAATTGCTTCAGAACATAATTTTGCAGATCTGCTAACAAAAGCTTTTGATGTTTCAAGGTTTCAGTACTTGGTAGCAAGTATTGGAATGCTTAATCTTTAAATTTTTCAAATAATGTGTTTCTGTAAATAAATTTTGTTGTTGCTACTGATTCATAAGGTACTGCTAATATATCATAAGGTACTGCTAAAGCACACAAGGTGCTGCTAGTACAAAATGTAAATTGTGTTATTCATACAGTTGGTTTTATGATTATACTAATGCAAGACAAGTACTTTGTACATTGTTCTTTTGGTCTTAGACTAACAATTTCAGGTATGAATATGTAAACACAAAGGAAGTTTTCAAGTGAAATGGAAACAGCAGAATTGAGATATTAGTTGCTGACCATAATAGTTTTATGATGGACTGAGTTTGGGACTTTAAAGCTCCTTAAAACTTCTTTCTTGAAATCTAGTTATGATATTTCACATTGAATTGATGACTTAGTTGATCAGATAGTAACTGATACAACTCACTTTCTATCATTTTATACTTTTAAGTATAATGTGCAAGTCTGAGGACATCTGATAGAAAGAACAGCGAGCAAAAGTGAATCTAACACTTGTGTTAGAGGTAACAAATGCCACGAGCTGGAAACCCTGTCAAGAAAATCTTTTGAATAGATTTATCTTTACACAGGCAGTTATTTATAACTGAAAAATATTGGTTCTCACACAACCAGAGGTTGCTTTAAACCGAAATTATGATTGAGTGTCTGTTATACACTTAGTCCTTTCAAAATGGTTGGAAGCAGTATGATTTTTCAATTCTAAAATCATGAACATACTGCTAAGGCAAAAGTTTCTTAAAAAGGATTTTTCAAGGGACTCACAAAAACCATCCATTGATGGACCGAGGAATTGATGGCTTCATGTACAATATTGTCTGACAACAAGTTCACATTGATAGATCAGTCAAAGGTACATAGTGAGATCTTCCAAACAAGGGGAGGATGAAACAAAAGTTATTTGCTTCAGGGGAGGTAACAATCTCAGGGGAGGAAATAATGGCCCAGAAAAGGAAGATAATACAATATATGGAAGGAGAAGACAAGAGCATACAAGATGATGAGGAGGTTGAAAATGACAAGAACATTCCAAAGGAGAAAGTTCTATCTAGATCAAACGAAGAAAGGTTTCAATTTCACTTCAAAGACATGCTGGTTAGATGATTTCACTTGTTGAAACAAGCATCCAAGATACACAGCATCATTGCCTCTTATAATTCCTCCATTCAAGGAAATTGCACCATCTTTTAGTCCAAGATAGGTTCAATATGTTTTAATATTGCTAAAGTCAAAGAAGAGCAAAGTAGATGAATTACTGAGAAGATATTCAATCTTGAAGAACATAAGTGTTTGAAAGATCTTCAATCCAAGATTTAATTCAGAAGATTTAATTCAGAAACATGTTTGAAAGGATTCACATGTTTAGGGGAGGATTGTTGGGAATTAAATATTCAAGATGTTTAATATCGGATTCTACTCTAAGTATAATTCTGCTGATAGTGCAAAACGGTTTCTGCTGATGATGTTGATTCTGCTGATAGAGCATTTCACTCTGCTGATAGGCTTAACAACTCTGCTGATGATTCTGCTGATAGCGAAAGATTGTTCCTGCTGATAGTGAACAACTCTGCTGATGGAAGGATAAGATCAAAAAGATATTTATTGTATTTTGGTCAAAAATATACGGTAGATAATATCTTACTCCATGTGCTTAGTTAACAAGTTGTATACATAGATACATGTTGTATCTGATGTACTGACACTCAATAGGATAAGTTAACCAAGTAAGTCGGTCAAGACTTTAAGCAATTTGTAAAGATCTTTTGACTATAAAAGAGATCTTAGACTAGTGATATAGTGTGTGTGTGTGAAAAATAAAGAAGTATTAAGAGTTAGTCCATGCATACGTTAGAACATGCATAACTGTTAGAACAAACACAAATATATCACAAGTGATAGAAACATAAGATTCAAGGTTGTAACCCTAGTAATATTTCAAGGTCACTCGTATTATTATCTTTAATAATATTGAATCGTTTGGTGATAATCTTTATGTGTCATTGCTAACTAACAAACATAACAATTCCATTTCCATAACATACACAACCTTCTAAGTTTGGTTGAGTGAATTCCGCGCACTTAATCATTTTAACACAACATATCATACACACAAAGTTAGAAGGTTTAACCACCTTATTCGTGTGTCAAGTCATCCTAGCAGAATGCGTTATATATTCACATGTTACATACTTAATTCTTTTTACTCATGGACACAAGCATTTTGAACGATTATTCATACATGACCGAATGGACTGGTCACATAACCGAATGAACTGGTAACATGACCGAATGAACTGGTCACATGACCGAATGAACTGGTCACATAACCGAATGTACTGGTCAAACCAGCTTTAAATCTTGTGGTCCATATATTACTTTTTGTTTACTTAAACCTATGAACTCACCAACCTCGTGTTGACATATTTTAGCATGTATTTTCAGGTTCTTAAAGTGTCAGCTTACCTTTGGTGGCTTTTGGCATGGCATGGCATGGTTATAGGATCAAGATACTCTGATATTCATTTGGGGACCACTTTATTTCTTTTATGGGCCTGTATTTCCACATTTTACTGAACGATGTAAAATAATATACTTTTGATTATTAAAATTTCTTCTAAACAGATACGGTAAATCCGTTCTCTTTACTCTGTGTTATGGTACCAATTTAGTAGCACCCCAGCGACATCGTCTTCCGCTGCGACCCACTTTTGGGGGTGTTACAGATTCGCATCAGAGCCTTGGTTATAGAGAACTGGGTATTTTTAAAACCTAGACTATAACTACTTTTACGAAAAGTTAACCCTATGACCGTCACGTGCCTGCCTGCCAAACTAATGCCTCACTTGTGATTTGTTTGCTGACATATTTGATGAGATTTGTGACTTATTATTGGATCAAATATACCCACTTATTTTCATTAATTACTATAAGTATCTTCTATATACTTATGCTTACGTATCATACATGTCACATCGTTACCCCTTTTCCTTGCGTAATCTCATCATTCGACCTCGAGTTTGGTCACTTGCCTTAGTCTTTCAAAAACGGCTTCTAAATGTTAGGGACATTTTATTAGTATAACTGAGCTGAGTATTTCAAAATTCATTGAACATCGGTGGAATATAGACTGATCACCTATATTCGATAAGTGATAGTGGGGCATAGCCTGATCACCTATGTCCGACTCAGAGGTGAATTTTGCAATACTGGGAGAAGTTATAATAGAATTATATCCAGATTGATTCTCTATCGGATTTCTAAGGGTTTCAAAATTCCTATGTGTGTATACAATCATTGCATAAACATTCATATCTACATCCAACACATTAGCATCACAATCCTTTCTCGTCACAGTACTTTTCTTCTAAATGGACCCTCGTACTTTTTAAAGGTCCTTTAAATATTTCCAAGATATCTTGATTAATACGAATGATCTATGAAAATTTTCACATTCATATGTAATATCGTTTTACGTGATATTAAAACCCGTTACAGTCTACCAATTTCCCGATTACCTTACTAACCATTTCTGAAGACTAGTTTGAACACTTGTCCCATAATTTAGAATATCTACATCACCTCGTAAACAACCGCCCAGAAGTACGCCAGCTAATCATAACACGACCTCAAGCTTTCATCTTATGACATGCCACCTTAGAGCACCTACTTTTAGGAAATGTCTTTATTACGTCTCACTCTTCTTTTCTTGTTTTGAAGAGAATGCCACCAAAGAAACAAAGCATAAGTGCAGCTGCTATCGATAGACTCATTGCTCAGCGAGTCACTGCACAAGTTGCCACTACTATGGCTGAATATGAGACCCTCCGCAACAGTAGTAACGGCAGGGAAGCCAGTGGAACGGAAACCAGGGTTGAACCCGTGGTTCGTAGTTGTACTTACAAGGAATTTATGTATTGCCAGCCTCAGCATTTCAGTGGTGATGAAGGGGCTGTCGGCTTAGTTAGATGGTTAGAGAAGCTGGAGTCAGTCTTCCGCATGTGTAAGTGTGCAGAGAATTATAAGGTCATGTATGCGACAGGCACATTGCTGGGTGGTGCCTTGACTTGGTGGAATGCTTATGCTCATTCAGTGGGACTGGATGCTGCTTTAGAAATACCTTGGGCTGATTTCAAGGACATGGTGATAGCCGAATATTGTCCGAGAAATGAGGTTCAGAAGATGGAAATGGAATTTTGGAACTTGGCTGTGAAAGGAGTTGACATTGCATCTTATACTAAGCGATACCATGAACTGGCAACTCTTTGCCCGAAAATGGTTTCTACTAACCGTAAGAGGATTGAAAGGTACATCTGGGGACTTCCACCCAGTATCCAGTGAAATGTTACCTCATCAAAACCCAACCCTCTCGAAGAGACAATTCGAATGTCTCACAGTCTGATGGACCAATTTTTTGGAGCAAGGAATGCTCGAGAAGATAACAACAATAACCACAGCAACAACGACAACAAGAGGAAAAGGGATGACAACAAAGGAAATGATGAAGTTCGGCCGCCACACAAACAACAGGAAGTGGTTAGGGCCTACGTTGCTGGACCAAGTGAAAAGAATGGATATGCAGGGAATTTACCCAAGTGCAATATGTGTCGGTTTCACAACAATGGACCTTGCCCCGCTCAATGTGGGAACTGCCAAAAGGTTGGACACAAAGCCAGGGATTGCAAGGCTCCCACCCTCGTAAAGGATCAGAAAGTAACGATTACATGCCATGAGTGTGGAGTAATTGGACACTTAAAGAGTGAATGCCCAGAGCTGAGAAACCAGAATGAAAGAAGAGCTCGTTGAAGTGCGTATGGGCTAGGAGAAGGAGAAGCTCGTCAGGACATCAACGACATCACAGACAATGACAATGTTTAAGAGGAGAACTCAAGCCTTAATAATAAACCAAAGCCTAAACTCTCTAGTGTTGTATTTCTTTTGCGTTTCACATTAAGTACTATCGTATAAGTTTCATGTACCATTACGAATTTCTATCTAATGAATGTTTTATCTTTTATCTTCACAATACGACAAGCCTCGTCCATTACACTCTTTATTTCACTACATTTAACTCAACCTTGTCTTAAAAAGCTAGCCCCACTTCATACCACGTTGCAAGCCAATAAAGTCGAATCCCTATCGTTAAGGTTCGCTAGAATTTTCAAGGAAAACCTGAGATCACTTGGAAACGAGAAATCCAAATCCATCGCAAATATCCATACCACTTCTCTGACACCACTCCAACGACCCATACTGACTGAATCTCGTGGACAAGATTCCTTTTATGGGTGGTAGAATGTAGCAACCTATAATTTTCCACGTCAACATTTATATTCAAACTCTAATTTACAACTTTGAAATTTTACAAGAACACTTTTTACGTATAACTATTTGGTTAAATAAACATAAAACTAGAAACAACCCTCTTGAGCACTATGAATTTAGACTATATTTAGTCCACAACATCCCAATACCTTGCTCCTACTCCGGTTCGAAATTTTAATCCCAAAGATTACGATTATTAATTTAACAAACGCTTTTCGCGATTTAAATGAACAACGCACCCGACAATCCTAACAATTATTCTTCATGCTTTTCCATACTCCTTAAATTATTTCAAAAGTGCCAAATATTATTTTTCAAACATTTTTCCATTCTTTTACAAACATTACTTAAATATACTTCCTTATTTTCCTACTATGGAGCGCCCCCCCCCCCCCCCCAATTATAACACATAATTAATTATTTTGACCAATTGTATTCAACATTCAACCAAGGAGACAATGACCAAAGTTTATGTGCTTGACTAGAAAGTTTGTCCCCCCCCTCCCCCCCCCCCCCCGGCGGGCATGGACGGCTAACCACAAAGACCAAGACCAAATCACAAAAATCTTTGACTAGGCCATTAAATCTCTCTCTATATATATACCCTACTACACATATATCTTATAACTTGTAAGAAACAAAAGAAGGAAAGAAAAAGTAAAACACACACTCCCTCACTCATATACTAATCGACCACAAGGAGTAGAAGCAACAAAACTTGGTTTTTCAAATTGCAAGGATTCATTGGTGATCATTTGGGCACTAGGATCTAGTGTTAAGGGTTTAAGGATTGATACTTTTGGGTAAACTTAAGTTTTCATCACCTCACTCTCCTAATCAATTCAAGTAAGCACCACTTAGTCCATGAGCTTTTATACTACTCTTATGTAGGAATTAACCATATTGATTGTGTGGTTGATTCGGGTGGTCTTGGCTCATGGAAGATTAGATCCATGGTGAGTTAGTGAGATGTTAGAGAGAGAGGGAACTTTGAGAGAAACCTGGATAAGATTAGGTTGTGTGTGAAATAATACAAGAGTTCCACCCTTCCCTTGTGTGGGAAGGGTTATATATATAGTCCTAATATTTGTGCCCCTAGTGGGCTGTGGAGTGAGCTGACAGTGGGGAAAGCCCCGACCCACTCCACGAATATAAATACGACTAAGCTAATACTAATATTACTAATAGTACTAAACAAATATATATAAGCCTACGAGCTATATAAATGCTAATTAGATGCTCGGGGTGACCGAACCTTCATATGAATATTTATATTCCTAACAATCTCCCCCTAAGGGAGGTCACCCCGGAAATAATAATTTGAATTCTAGCATTCTTTCTTCTGAACTTGTCTTCATAGCTCGTAGTCTTTGATTCTTCAATGTCATTAGTCTTTGTGCCTTCAGCAGTAATGATTTGATGACTGATTGATTGTCTTGGATGATCTTTGAGTATTCTTCGACTTTATCATCCAACATTTGTTTCCAAGTCATCTTTCAGCAGTATGTTTCCATGTGATGTGTAAATCTTTGAGCCGACATGCTCACACTATTTGGTGTCATGATCTTTAGCATCAGAGTTTGCAGAAGCCGTGTTAAAGGTCTTTTAGGTTGATCATGACTTTGTTGAGTTACAATGATGATGTAGTGTGAACATGTGGTAGAGGATTGGCATCTTTACTGCAACCAGCTACAACCGCATTCAGCTGCAACTTCAATCAGCTACAACCGCAAACAGCTGCAACAGCAATCAGCTACAATCGCCAGAAGTTCCTGCATACGACAGTTAGCAATAAAACATCCGGTACTTACAGGTTCGGACTTCGAGATTGTTAACAGCATAGTGTGAAAACTCTCTCTAATCCTTACCAAGACCGTTCCTAATCGAAAACCCACAGAGGGCTTTTTAAGATCGAACCGTAGCACATCAACGATTAGGTGAGTCGCTGGAGATCACTCCACGACTGTAGACCGTTAGAAACTGTCGTGACCACTAAGCGTAATCCATAAAGGATTACCGAAGTGACCTGCTTTCAGGGCTGCTTGATGTTGACCCTGGCAGGAATTTCCATTCAATCATTGAGAATTACATTTGTAAATTCCCTCATAAATGTTCTGGCAGATTGCTAAGATCTGCGTAGGACTCTTAAGTTTACAACTGGTGTCCTTAATGTTGAACACCCAGTGTAGAAGTAATTCATGTCCCTATGAGATCTTATTATGCATCTCGTGGCTCTAGACTCTATAGTGCGTTTTGATTTAGTGAGCGGAGGCTGGAGAGGACTGCCACCTTTTCAATATCATCTAACTCGGAGTGAGAGAGACGATAGGAATGTATTGAACTCCGTGACAATTGAAACAAGAATCCTTTGAGGGACCTTGAGTGGCTAGGGAGGGTTGTGCAGCGTATCACTGGGTCCATGATACTTTGTCTTCAATGCCAGCAATCAACTAAGTGATTCTGACAGCATATGTATTGACCCGGTTTCTGCCTAAGTTGTAAGGAGGGCTTCTTTCTTTTCACCCTTTATCTTTACAATTCTTTTTCATTCTTCAACCCCTTCAGTGCTTACCGAGACTTCCTTACTAGTACCTTGTTGGGTTTGTTCCAGTACTAGCTCCATCTCAGTCGGCACTTTTCCCTCATTCACTTTTCTCCTTTTTAATCATACCTAAGGACTTCTACACTAACTAGTGGATTGTCCCTGGGTAGATCCCTCCGGCTCTGGCGGGATCGTGGGAACTTGAGCCTAACCTAACCATCCTTATAACTCCATGCATTAATTAAAATGGTCGGTCTTTGGTGTACTTCCACGATTGCCTAACCAAATCTTTGAAAAATCTCTCAAAGTGTTCATGATTCTGAAACACATTTTTGCAAACACTTGAGAGTTTTATATTTTTCAAATGCTCCCCCTCAACATGTGCTCGGTTGATTGTTTTATAAATTTGCACATGTTAGGTAGAACTCGCACTTTTTGAATTGATCCACTTTCAGTGAACATGACCGATTCGAGACACGCTTACATCACTGGTTAGGCCAGCTTGAAATTATTACCCGTCCTGGTCAAGTCCATAGAAAGTTTCTCGAAACGGTACACTCTACTCAGACACATCCTTTTCGAGACACGCTTACATCACTAGTTAGACTAGCTTGAAATTATTACCCGGCCAGGATATGTCCTTTCGATTCATGACAGTATATGTTTCGTCAATTCTTTTGTGAAGTCTGAGCCGTGCTCACATAAGATGCATGCCAAATCCTTTTTGTCAATTCGCTCCCCCTCAATATGTGCATCGATATACGAAAGAGTTTAGCACATATGGGAGAGCTTACATTTAAGTCCAAAACATCACATTTTCATCAGGTTTCATATTTAAATCACATTCTCTCCCCCGATCAAAAATTTCAAACCTTTTGAGATTTGTGATCCCAATTGATTTAAATAATTTAGAAAAACATGGGAGAAAATGTGGTCAGGTTTAACATGTTCTGATGATGAAACATACTTTGCTCCCCCTTAATCTAAGAGGGAGATTCACTGCTTATTTTGCACAAATTGATTATTATGACACAAATGATATTGACCTTTTTGCGCAGATGATGTAATCACCCACTTTTCTGAGTGAGTCAGTGGTCAACATCGATTATCCATCCACCAACAAATCTTCTCAAGTATTGTCGATCCCCACTTGACGAGATCTGAGTAAGTACTTCTTTGTTAAAATGATGGTGGTGGAGGTGAAGGTGTTGTTGTTGTTGTTGCTGCCGATGTTGTTGTCGTGGTGAATTTCGAGCCAATCAATAGAGTTTGAACGTCTGATCAAATGGTTAGAATGGGAACTGGCACATTCATTTTGGCTATGGAATCTGCATAAGAATATCAACACAGATATATATGCATGCAGATACCCTATACCTTAATAGCTACCCTTCAGCAGCTTGCCACATTATAATACCAAGTTCATCTTATAATCAAACCCCAATCAGGAACTACGTCAAACCACTATCTAGCATGAAGAGCAAATAGCAATCATGCACATGGCAATTCACACACATTTCAATATTCAACTTAGGATCTTAGGAACATGATTCACGCATGATAACAATACACCTAAGCAAATCCTGATAGCATAAGCACTATATCAACAACCATTAAGCAGCAGAGACAAACAACATTTGAAACTCATTCACTTAGATCATACAAATGCCAGTGGAGTATTCAAAAACATCAAACACAACTGGTTTTCTAACTTCTTTTAGGTTTTGAGTCTTAAAGCATTTTGGGGATTATACGAGGATTCCAAAGTAACACAAATGAACCTTCTAGATACATAAAGCTAGGAAACTATAAGCAAATTGCACATAATGTCCTAAACTTTCTAGCAACTAACACACTTGGTCATTTGATATATTTAAGCAAGATCCTCTTCAACTAATTCCCCATTAACTACAAAACCATTTCTAACAAGTATGATTTAACCAATAAATCCGTTTGATGATATAAAATTTGAATTCACTCTCCCCCTCAATCAATGACCCTTAACCCCACAACTCATCAAACAAGAACTGTCATGAGGTTTTGTAGTCGTTGATTGAGTGACAAATTTTATGCATAATCCAAGTATAAACAAATTTCATACAACACATATTCACCAAGTGTCTCACAAATAATTTTCAGAAGAATCATAGAATGAAAACTATTTGTATGCAAAGAAGACTTCTCTTCTTTTTCAAGAAATGATGCACTGAAACGTACATCAGATCGAAGAAACATGGATATAAAGTAATCCATGCCCAGGTGAACATCACCCAGTTGGAGGAACAGCCGTCTTTTTGGCGACGTGCTTTCCCCAGTTTGAAGCGCGGGTTGCTATCTAAAGTAATAGCAAGCCATTTAGACATGTTTTAATCCTCCATTTTAACTTCTGCTCGAGCTTCATTTAAAGACCCGTGCCATTATTGAATGACATTTCTAAGTCCGTAAATGTTATCGATAAACAGAAGACATGCCTAGGTGAAACTATTTTTGGTATTTTCTAATTTTTCAATTTTTATGGGTTTTTCTGATTTTAAGTTTCTCTATTTACAATTAGCAAGATTTCTATAAATCTATTTACAAGATGGTATAACATATGCCTAAGTATATATGTACAAGGATACGAACCAGAAACCATTACTC
Source organism: Artemisia tridentata subsp. tridentata (assembly GCA_021014915.2). Lineage (NCBI taxonomy): Eukaryota > Viridiplantae > Streptophyta > Magnoliopsida > Asterales > Asteraceae > Artemisia > Artemisia tridentata. Next base: position 69,855,951 of record CP139501.1, on the reverse strand, counting down.
CTCAGCATTCTGAATCTTCACCGCATTCATCACTTGACTTGCTGAAGAGCAATGTGAGCACTTTCAATCAGGGAATGATTCTGGCTTTTCACTCTCCCCTAATTAGTGCTTTCCCCCAATCTGACAACCTCTGACGATCACCCATAATAGGAAGAAGACTTTGGATGAACGCCCGAAATATGAAGAAGTCTTTTGATAACCAAATGCATGCCGTCTTTAATCTTCTAACACTCCCGTCCTAGAGTGACTCCGTCAAAAACCTTAGGCAACTTTTTGGTAGTTTAAGTTGAGCCTCAACTGAAGTCTAGCTTAACCTCACAACTCATCAAACAAGAACTGTCATGAGGTTAAACTAAACCACAAATTTAAGCCCAGTAACAACTTGATTTCAGCTTAACCTCACAACTCATCAAACAAGAACTGTCATGAGATTAGGTTAAAATCAAGTTGGACCTACCCTTAAACTACAGAACAACTTGAATCTAACTTAACTCCACAACTCATCAAACAAGAACTGTCATGGGATTAAGTTAAATATCAAGTTGTAAGAAAAGAGCTCAACATTTTTGAATGTAGAGAAGACTGAAGACTCGACCTTCTTCAAGATTGCCCAATGTGGAGGAACAGAATACCAATCATCTTCATCTCACCCAATGCCTTCCAGTAACCTTACATGTAACCCATCAGCCCGCAGCATACACATAAGATGATAACTCCCAACAGAGAACGTAGAATAGACTGACGACTCGACCTTCTTCAGTCTTTAGTATAACACCAAAGTAACAAGTTGAACCACTGATCATCTATAGAATGTATCCATATTTGGATATTAAGCCCTGATCACATGAACCTGTTGTGCGTCCTTGATGTACACATTCTCTCTCCCCTGATGGTTACGATTAATCAGCACATAACGTAGCAGTGAAACGATAATACCAAGGTAACAAGTTGAACCACTGATCATCTACAGTATTTATCCATCCTGGATATTAAGCCCTGATCACGTGAACCTGTTGTGCGTCCTTGGTGTACACATTTCTCTCCCCCATGATGGTTACGATTAATCGGAATCATCATCATGATGTGTACATGCAGCCTAATGAAGTGTGCATGAAGCATTGACTAGAAACCCTTTGTTACTGATTGTACCAGCCCGTGAGACGATGTAGATTAGCATTCCATGACCATGTTCTTCAACACCTTGATAGACGGAAGAAGTAGTGTTGGAGAAACATGGTTTGCACGACTCCTAAACTAACGTGTTCAGGAGTCGTATGACCATCTCAATCATCAATCAACATGTAGATTAATATTCACCCTTTCCCCCCCTCAAAAATTGCATATGCCTGCTAACTGCAATTTTTGATGATTGAACTAGTGAATATAAATACCATCAACGGTAAGTAGCTCCACTTGACGGTTCTTGAAGACTGACATGTTGTTTATTCACCCTTTCCCCCCCTCAAAAATTGCATATGCCTGTCAACTGCAATTTTTGGTTGAACAAGTGAATAAGAATATACTCCAATGTGCGCCGATCCACTTGAAGACTGAATAAGCACGGAAAGAGCATGAAACTTGTTGATGAGAATGGCCATTAATAAGAAGACTCCTCTTCTTTTGAAGATAAAGTGCACTCAAGCGTACACTTTTCTTTTCTTTGATGAACGAGGCCTGAACTGATATGTACAGACTTCATCTGATTAAGAACGAGGCCTGCACTGATGTGTACAGACGTCATCTGATGAAGAGCGAGGCCTGCACTGAAGTGTACAGACGTCATATGATGAAGAACGAGGCTTGAACTGCTGTGTTCAAACGTCATTATGTTGAAGAGCGAGGCCTGCACTGAAGTGTACAGACGTCATTATCTCTCTCTTTACTTCTTCTCTCATCTAACTCGTTACCAACCCCATTATCATTCTGTTGGCTTGATGTCGTGACCACTGATAGAGAAAACCCAATATGATGAACTTGATACTGAAGTAATATAACCCGAACTTGTGACTTAAACTTGTACTAATGCGTGACAAAGAGCGGTGTAGAGACTTCGTGCAACATCGAATCCCTAAGTACTCTATACTCTTCAACCAACCAACCATCAAGTATAAGACGTACATCACCTCTTGGATATCCACAACTGCGTGTGACACTGAGCACTACAACGTGACTCTTTAAAGTGATAGTTATTTTGTAATAGAGAGAAAGAAAAAAAAATAACTAGATATCCAAGTCTTTGTCATTGTATTGAAAGCTCGAACAAGGATCTCGAAGAATCTTCATCCAACCTCCCCGATATCTTCAGATACTAAGTACACGCACCCATGAAATTTCACTTCAGCCTCAAATAAATAATAATGAATTAACGCCGTAGTCACTTCTTTTGGTTAATGCCCAACTCTAGCCCTTTATGATGTATCGACTGAACTTTGATAATGGTTTTAACCCGATCATGGTTAAGAGCGCATAGACCATCATCACGGGATTTTACAAAACTATGGTTTAAACCGAGAAATAAGTTCTTTCGCGGGATTTTACAAAACCAAGAAGAAACCGTGAGACAGTAACCGATTGAATGTGGCGTGACTGATTTGGTTTTAGTGAACATCAGTTTGGGTTAAGAATATTTCGTGAGAATTACAGATCACATCACAACTTTTAAAACTTTTGGCCAACTAACCAACCTTGAACATAGATTAGTGACCACTCGATGAAGAGAACCCGATATACCAATACTGAAAACTGAAGTAGAAGACCCCAAATTTGTTATTTAAGCTTGCACTAATGTTGGAAGAACGGTGTAGAGAATTAATGCTCCAAGCAACTCTCTAAGAGCTCCATACCCAACCAAAGTATGAGACATTAACACCTCTTGCGATTATCGACATCGTCATTGACGTGTGACACTGAGTACTCCCATGACTCTTAAGTGATAGTTACCCCGACTGCTGGTAACTAGATAACCCAAGTCTTCAACTTAAAATTTTAACGAGCAAGTTATCAATGAAGGTCATGCATCCAACCAACCCCGACTTCACGATAAAATAAGTAGACGCCTTCGTGAAATTCAACTTCAATCACAAATAAAGAATATCTGATTAACTTCGTGATCATCTTGTGCTGTTGACTAGCCAAAAAGAGAAGAAACATGAGCTAATTCTTAGAAGTGCCCATGACTCATAGTCAGTCCTATTAAACAAAGCTGTCTGACCCAGCTACTTGGATGTGGAATAGTTGTCGTACTGTGTACAGGATTTTACAGTTCTTGAGATTTATCTGAGACGTAAATTCAAGAACTAACTGCACAACAGTAAGTATCAAACTGCTGTAGACTGAACCACTGAATCCTGAATCGCTACGATCTGACCCGCTGTAACCGACACTGCTAAGATTCAAACCGCTGGAGACTGAACCGATACGATCTGACCCGCTGTAACCGGAACCGCTAAAATTCACATCGCTGGAGACGGAACTTCTAGGAAACTTGCGATAATTCTCCCCCTCAAAAAGGACATGAAATGACCTTTTTGCCAAAGCTGAGAGTCCGTGATGTTTGTGAATTTGTCAGGCACAAAACATGGAAAGAGACAAATGAAACTACTGCAACGAAGAAGGTGATTCAGACTCTCTTGTAGTAACCCCTTGCTTTCCTCATCATCAATGGTTTAGTAGATTTACAATTCATTGAAGCTCGTAATGTGCCAAAACCACTTGATGAAATGCATATGACTTTAAAGTGAGTAAAAGGTTAACACATGTCTCCAAACAGATCACCTCTTGTCTTAAAGCCTGACTACCTCTTGAGAAGATCTCGAGCAACAATCCCATTAGAAGCTTGAGAGACAACAATCACTTGATGAAGCTTGATAAAGAACAAGTCCGCGACTTAAACTTGCATTAAATTATGATTTAGAACCTATATTGAGCACAACAACGTAACTCCTTTAAATATAGGTAGTGATATATACCCAACCTTCCATCCTTAATTGTATATATCCACTTCATGAACATCCAAGTCTAATCACCTTAAATTGCAAATTGTGATTTAGAACCTATATTGAGCACAACAACGTAACTCCTTTAAATATATAGGTAGTGATATATACCCATCCTTCCATCCTTTATTGTATATATCCACTTCTTGAACATCCAGGTCTAACCACCTTAAATACGCTTGAGCAAGGGTCAACAAACATCATGCATCCATCCACCCCGAGATGCTTGTGACACTAAGTACACCAACCCGTGAATTAACAAACCAACCAAGTTACCATAATTTCCCAATTCCTGCTGATCTTGAAGCACAAACTTATCCCGAAAAAGCAGTCAAACCCCGTAAGTTTCATTATGTCTACATCCAAGTCTAGCCTACTTGTCCAAAATTAATTTCACGGGATTTTACATCTCTTGAGATTTAAACCGAGAAATCGAATCTTTCGCGGGATTTTCTAAAAACTACAAGAGAAACCGTGAAATCAACCAGAATACCCAAGAGTGAGGTGCAATACCAATCTTCGAAATTCAAGTCACAGAAGTCAAATCACAACATGATCAAATTGCAACAAGTCGAGTCACAGATTGTCAAATTGCAACAAGTCGGATTGCAATCAACCAAGTCACAATTAGACAAGTCGCAAGTGTTAACTCACAACGTCATATCGTAACTGGTCAAATAGTAATCCGTCAAGTCGCAATAAGTCAAACACACAACTTGACAAATCACAATTAATCACATTGCAATTTGTCAACAGTAACTCAAATCGTAAATATCAAATTGCATGCTCACTCAAGTCGTAGGTAATAATAGGACCGTGCAGCCAAATCCATTATTCTGTAGTCACATTGATATTCATGAACCCAAATACTAGCTGTGAGGTGTGAGTCCATGTGATAATAATAACCGAAATGCCACTCCTTTTAACAATCAATTGTAACAGAAATAAATTAACACAATGTATGAAGAGTACACTTGTTAATTATATTTCAGCCACAATTATTAAATTTATTTGGATAAACGCTACAGCCCAATCCACGCATCATGTACTTCAGTCCACAATATCATAAGTACTATAACAACCCGATCAGAAGTAACCACAGCTCAACACAAAAGATCCAAAGCCAAGCTTTAAGTTCATGCAGCCATTATAAAGCACATTTCGGCTAACAAAGTCACAGCCAAACACAAATTGTTAACGAAAATACTTGTTCACGTATACATTGGCCCAACTAGCTCTTTTATAATTCCGGTCCAAACCACTCAAATCATCCAGCCCATTCAACCACTCATGCGACCCAATCCATTTCTCTCCAAACCCTATTAATCCGGTATTTAACTCCCATGTTTAACATAACTCAAACCCTAATCCTAAACCATCCGCCTTCTTTCTCCTTCCTTTACCTCAGCCACCAACAACACTAACCTTAACCCTAATTGTCCGGTATCTATAAGCCACATAAACTCAACTTAATCCAACCCTAATCATAATCTCACCAAACAATTATCGCCTCTCTCATCTCTGTCCAAAAGAATAAGTGATCAGTAAATTGCCCACAACACAGCCCTTAACCTCTCATCATCTTCAAATATAGGCGACACCACATATCTCCTTACGATGCTCAAGTCGGATCAAGATATACTTCTTCAAGGGTAGGTGTTATGATGTACCTTTTTATTTTAATAACCGAATCAAAAGAATATTAAAGCATTTGATTGTTTTAATTTTTCTTTTAAAGTTCGGATATTAACATGAGGCTTGGACCTCCACTTGATCTCAAAAAGTAGTATATTCTTTTATCTTGATCGACCGAAAGAAAAAGGAAATAACATTATTGTTATGTTCTTTTATCTTGATCGTGTCGTATATTAAATGAAGCGAAGCTTCAATATGATCAATGATGGTTTCTCATACTTTTGTGGGTTAGACCTTAGAGAGTCGTGATGTATCTTGAATCCTACGAAAGAGGAACTGAGGTCTTGTAATTAGTCATCCCTTTATGAGGTTGATGTTGTGATATTTACTTTTTCTGAAAATGGTACGATTATGTAGATGTAGTTTTCTTTGAATGAGTTTCGTAGATTATGATTATTTGCTTCGAGAGATTTCTGTTGAGGTGTATGTTTCGATTGATTAGGATTGAATGAGATTAGTTGTTGAGCATTTCAAGTGGATTTGTTGGTTTCTGGTTCGAATTAGATTATGTTACGGGTAGAACCTCTTGTTGTTGACTGTGACATCAGTGGTTGACTGAGTAATAGTTGTTGTGAACATTGAGACAAACCGAGTTCATGACAAAGTAGACAAACACACAGACAAACCGCGTCGATGTTTAAATGGACAAACCGAGTTCGTGTTTAAATGGACAAACCGAGTCCAGGGTTAAGCAGACAAACCGAGTCTGTGAGCCAATAGACAAACCGCGTTCCTGACTGTATGGACAAACCGAGTCTAGGACAAACCGCATGTTTGACCAGTCAAACCTGTCACTATCGTACTTTCCTCAAAATCCGGATCTGTGTTTTTCACTATCATGACAAACCGCATTCAAGAAGCACATTCTTTATCACTAGCAGTACCCAAGAGCATCATATACAACACCACATTTAACTACAACTCTGGACCACAAATTACACAAAAGAACAAGTATTGTCATTGCAGTTCAAGTCGCGGCATTAACTGAAACACCACAAGCAGTAAAACCATAGGCATTTAGCCCACATACCAAGCGAAGCAACACAAGCTCTTAACAGTCAAACCAAAGATCTAACAAACTTATGACAACAAAATTACTCTTGAAAACTTTTCTCGTCAAACACAAGCCACAAGACAGCCAAGATTTTCGTGATGTAACATAAAAGAACATTAATCTTTGAACCAAAGCAAAACCCACGACCAACAAACCCAAATCCAGTAACTAGCCCAACATGTAAATTTCAAGCAAAATGGATAAATCCATGAGATATTAAATATCAAATATTGAATCAGCACATGTTGACCGAATCTTTCTTAAAAGCAAAGCTAACAATAAAAAATTTAGATTCGAACAAAGAAAATGAGCAAGGCAGTTTGAGAAAAAAAATGGTACAACCAACACAAAAAAACATTAAGACCGACACACAATCAATCCGGATCTAACCATGGCTCTTGATACCAATTGTAGGAATTAACCATATTGATTGTGTGGTTGATTCGGGTGGTCTTGGCTCATGGAAGATTAGATCCATGGTGAGTTAGTGAGATGTTAGAGAGAGAGGGAACTTTGAGAGAAACCTGGATAAGATTAGGTTGTGTGTGAAATAATAAAAGAGTTCCACCCTTCCCTTGTGTGGGAAGGGTTATATATATAGTCCTAATATTTGTGCCCCTAGTGGGCTGTGGAGTGAGCTGACAGTGGGGAAAGCCCCGACCCACTCCACGAATATAAATACGACTAAGCTAATACTAATATTACTAATAGTACTAAACAAATATATATAAGCCTACGAGCTATATAAATGCTAATTAGATGCTCGGGGTGACCGAACCTTCATATGAATATTTATATTCCTAACATCTTATGTATATTACCTTCAATTTCGAGTACTCATTTTCAAGTTTGCATACACTTATGTATATCACTTGGTACATGTTTGAAAACACTTTTGAACTTGTGATGGTTAACTAAGTCTTGAATGTATTTTTATGAACATACTAATAACTTGGTAATCTTGGAAAGAAGATGGAAGAGTTAGGATTAGTTTTGAAGTTGTTGAAAGTGGTTTTGAATGATTTGAAAACTAGAAAACGCACTTTGAAACATTTTTAAAGAGAAGCTGTCCTTACTTGTTAAATCTGGAAAAATCAGTAGGTTGGAAGTAAGATTTGATTAGAAATAAAGAAAATAGACTCCATTACGAAAACATGGCCGCTTGAATGGGTTAAAATGAGTATACAACGAAGAAACTACGTTAGTTTTAAGAAAGGAGACTAAAATTAATTTTCTGAAAATATACATGCTGTTAAGGACTTTTCGAAAGGTAAAATCAGATATTAAAAGTTAATAAGATATTCTGAGGCACTAAAATTCAGTTAGTACACTTAAATACGAACCTGGGGATATAAAGAACTTAAGAAACAGAGCTAAAACGACCAAGATACATATATTTGAATTATGACGAAAACTGGCCAAAACCATTAGCTCAAACTAAAACTTTTAAGTGTCAAAACTATTTTTTCCCATGTGACCATGTTTAACCCCATTTTTCTCATAGACAGGGTTTGTTATGGAAAAATGGCACTAGTAGGTAAAATAAAGTTCACCTGGCCTAGTACTTTCAAAAAGTCCCGAAAACTGTTTGTCAAATGGATTTATAACGAGTAACTTATGACCTCTCAAACTTCCCCGAAAACTGTCCAAAAACTATAAAAGTAGCCTGACCACCTAACTTTATGGCCATAAAAGTGTGGGATCGGGATCCAAATGGACTAAAAGTCAGTGTTAGCTTTTGTAGACCTTGCTACATACTTCCTAAATCAACTGAATTTGATCAATAATACTTAATAACCACTGTTTTACGACTAGCTTTACTAGGCCACTTAGTCATTTTCAGGAATGCAACATAGTGTATTTTGACGTAAAACTTTATTTTTCTCAAAAATCACTTAGACAACTATCGTAAAATGTTGTTAAAGCACGACGGTGATTTTCTAAGGTACTTATTAACAAAATGACCACACTTTATTTACGAGATAAACTAGTGACGACATATAAATGTGTATAATTGATATTTAAACGAGTACCGTAACTTAACTACGTTTTTAACCACCAAACTTTACAACAAACATGAATGGGTGATATATTAGAGTGTAAACTTGCATACATGACCTTTTTGCCGAACCTAAGACATATCATTCATATTAGGTTGCGAGTAGTTTCCGAGCCTCAATTCCGTGCACTTTCCTTTTGTTATCATATCGGTTGTTCCAGGTGAGTTCATGGCCTCTATTTTACTTGTTTTGAAATACTTTTGGGGGAGAATACATGCTCGTTTTTATCTAAATGCAATACTTGTTTTGCTTGAATATGCTACTTGTTTACTCAAACCATTACTTGCTTTACTTATGAATTTGTTGTTTACTCGAATGCGTTATATATTCACATGTTACATACTTAATTCTTTTTACTCATGGACACAAACATTTTGAGCGATTATTCATACATGACCGAATGGACTGGTCACATAACCGAATGAACTGGTAACATGACCGAATGAACTGGTCACATGACCGAATGAACTGGTCACATAACCGAATGTACTGGTTAAACCAGCTTTAAATCTTGTGGTCCATATATTACTTTTTGTTTACTTAAACCTATTAACTCACCAACCTCGTGTTGACATATTTTAGCATGTATTTTCAGGTTCTTAAAGTGTCAGCTTACCTTTGGTGGCTTTTGGCATGGCATGGCATGGTTATAGGATCAAGATACTCTGATATTCATTTGGGGACCACTTTATTTCTTTTATGGCCCTGTATTTCCTCATTTTACTTAACGATGTAAAACAAAATACTTTTGATTATTAAAATTTCTTCTGAACAGATACGGTAAATCCGTTCTCTTTACTCTGTGTTATGGTACCAATTTAGTAGCACCCCAGCGACATCGTCTTCCGCTTCGACCCACTTTTGGGGGTGTTACAAAGGAGTCGCACGGATATCTTTTGATGACTCGACATATTTTCACATTTGAAGAGACTATATTTTAAAGATTTATGTTAGGTTTAAAACATTTGTAACCTATTGAAAATAATTTGTTTTATGAAAACTATTGGGACCTTTCTTTTGCCAACTCTTAGGTTTTAATGTATCAAATGTGAAATATTTTTAAAATGTCTCTTTTGAAAGGTCGTTTTCCATGACTTGTACTTTGTGCTATGAAGTAATACCCCAGTGATACTATCTTCCGCTGCGATAATTTTGGAGGTGTGACAGAATGGTATCAGAGCTACAGTTATAGAGAATGGGGTCGTTTTCAAAACCTAGACTATAACTATTTTTCACTAAAGAGTCTCTCATTGCCGTATCCGATATCCGTGCGCGTATACCACCAGACTACCTGTGTTGTTATACATATATCATCACTATTGGATTTATATAAAGTATACTTATATACACTGTTATTTATATAAAGGTTAATTATATAAATGTTTGACTGATTTTGACCTCTTACGCTTATTTCTGGAGCTTAAGCTCAAACCCTGTTTTCCCCGATTACATACCTACACTTACATTTTAATGGTCTCTTTTATTTTTTCAAACATCGTGAGTAATACCGTTGTTCGCTAAAACTTTTTCATAACCTTTCATAACATCGTTTTACGCAAAACCCGTTACTGTCTATCGATTTCCCTCAGTTGTCTTACTTTCCGCCTTCGAAGACAAGTCGGAACATTGGTCCCATACTTTTAGAATACCTACATCGCCTCGTAAACCATCTCCTAAAGACACGCCAGATGATTAGTGCATGACTTTAACATGCTGCCTTGGAACACCTTACTTTCGGAACACGACTTTTAACGTCTCATTCTTTTTCACTCCTTGTGTTTTGAAGAATCACGCCGCTAGGAATATAACACCGAAGCTTGACAACAATGTTTACCTTAACTTAATACTATCTTTCGATTCCGAAGACAAAATTTGGAATCTTGTCAGCCACCATTCTGACACCCACTTCACCAATTTACATAATAATGTTGATAGTGAGGCAAGCCATTCGAGGACAAGGCTATAGAGTGTGACTCAACCAGAATTATCACTCGAAAAGACCCTCGGAAGACGAGAGGAGACCATTACTGTCTTTCGATTTGAAGACAAATTTGGAAACTGTCAGCCACATCTGACACCCACTTCACCAACTTACATACTAATGTCTGATAGTGAGACAAAGCCATTCGAGACAAGGCATAGAGTGGAACTCAAACCAAGATTATTTACTCGAAGAATAACCCCTCGGAAGACGAGGAGGAGAACCATTACTGCACCTACTCCTCTCACTCGACCAGAGTCTATCACCAGAGAGCCCATCCAACACAGCATCCCATCGTTGGTGATACACATGGAGCATCATGAGAGATATTTCACGTCAATAGAAACGAGATGTGATGGCCAACCTACAGTCTCGTTGGAGAAGAGTAAAGCTTGAGGAGCCAAGTGCGGATCTTACTTAATCAACATTCGTGATATTTATTGTTTTTACCATTTATTTGTTCTCATTTATCCTCAATCAACTCTCGTAATGCTCAATGTCCTTTTCTTTTGAGGTTTGTTCTCATTTAACATGCATGCTTTCAACGTAATGCTTTTCTCATTTATTGTTGGTCCCCATTCATTCCTAGTTAACATTCGCAATGCTTAGTGTCTTTGTCACTTATTGCGTTTCTCATTAATTGTTTACTCTCAGCTAGCATTCGTGCTGCTTGTTGTATTTATCATTTATTGTTCGTTCTCATTTCTTCTTCTCATTTAACATTCGAGATGCACATTGTCTTTCAAATTTATTGATTTTCTTAGTTATTCTCATATAACATTTGTGATATTTATGGATTTCATCCTTTATCGTTTGTTCTCTTCCATGACATTTATCGTCTTTCTCCTTTATTATTTGCCTTCACATTTATTGTCTATCTCATATTTTCTTATTTAAAGTATTATTACGCTTATTTCTTTCTTAATTCTTGTCTATTTCACTTCATCTCTTTTAACAATCGTGTGTCTATTATCCTTCCCAGTTTTCGATTTTCCTTATTTATTCTCATTTGACACTCGCAAAGAATATTGTCTGTCTCGTTTATTATTGAACCTCATTTAGAATTATGTCTTTCAGTATTGGCCTCTTTTGACCATTGGTTTGATTCGTTGGTTGTCTCGATTAATTGATTATTTGTGTTAATATTCTATATCTCTTCGCTTTACTATTATTGTAATTTATGGTTCTTCTGTTTGCATTAATTTGAGTCATTGATCTCTCTTTTACACACCCTTTCATTTGCTTCTTCGTTCGTATGAATATCAAATTTTCTTCTGAGCACTCTATGCTCATACTAGTACGAATGATATGGACATCTAAATCTATTCTTTATTGTTTTGATTCATTGATCCTTTCATTTGCATCGATTAATAACAGCTTACTTCTTTGTTCATACAAAAACCAAATCTTTCTTTCTAGCACTTTTACTCATGCTGGTACCAATATTCTTGACATCAAATTTTGATCCACTAATGTTATTCATTGATCCTTTGGTTGCATTATTCGATAATGACTTGCTCTTTTGTTCATACAGATATTTGATCTATCCCTTTTAAGCAGTCTTTGCTCCTTAAACATTATACTCGACAAACTTTATTACTATTTTTATGACTCATCAAGATCTTTCATTTGTATTATTCATTACTCCTTGTGACTACCATTTCTTCCATGGCATTGGCATCTACTTCTTTCATCTAATAGTACGCTCCCGTAGTAATCCGATTCGCATTAATCATTAGTACGCATCACGACTTAGGGACAACACTCCAGGACAACAGGCTGCTAGCAGTACAAGATCGTCAGGTGAGTTACGTGAAAGTTTGCCACGAAAGAACGTGCTATGTTTCGGAAAATGATGAAAATTTAACTTGATGTACATTGAACCCTACAAGAATTTGGCAAAAGCTGGACCGGTAGCTTATTGACTTGAATTTCTGCAAGAGCTTAGTAGTTTGCCCAATACATTTCACGATTCGAACTCGAAGAAGTGCCTATCGGATGAAACCCTCGTCATTCCACAAGAGGAGATTCAGCTTGACGACAAGGTTAACTTTAATAAGGAACTAGTTAAGATCATAAAAATACTTGACTAAACCGAATATTACATTATCGTTCCTCAATTATACATAGGCTAATTACCTATGTCTAATTCAGGAGGGATCATGTTATGCTGGGAGCAGTCACCGGTAAGTTTTATTAAAAACGAATTTTCACTTATATCCTTAAAACAATTTGTGAATTTTCTTAAGATTACACAATTAATCAGACTCTTATCCTGCCTTCACCATGTAAAATCAGCCTCATCCGACACCATAATCCGAGGCGACTAACCAAACTATATCGCTAATTATCCTAGAAACCAATCGCCACAAGTACCCTCACTTTTTTTCCGACACACCATCAGCTGATAAGATAAACTGAATCACGAGGATGTGATTCCCTTTTAACGGATGGTTAATGTAACAACCGTGAAATTTCAGGTCATTATTTTATCTAATTTTAATTACTTAATTTTTTCTATTTTAAGTAAATTAGATTTTGCCAGGAAAGTTGCCCGCGTACGTCGTGACACGTACACTTAAATTCGTAATTTGACTCAGGCTATGCTCAGTCCACCCGTTATTATGATTTATTTTTCCCCATGTACTTGTTTTCATATGGTATATTATATTTTTCCATTTCTACGCGAAGTTTGCACTTTTTATGTTTTACGCGTTTTCGGCTCGCGTTTTAAGCTTTAACGACGTTATAACACTCCGAAAGGCTTGGGAAATTTATGAAACATCAATTTAGTTCATTTTAAGTCAAATGTGATATTTTTATGAAAATGTTACCTTTATGGCATTTATTTTTACAAACTATGCATTAAATGTACCCGATATGGCTCTGTTAGCCTTTAAACCCACTCCGTAGCTAACCATACTTGTGCAAAACATATACCTAATGTATTTTAAAAAATAAAACACATAAAACCCTCACCATATAACCCCATGGCCGGCCTCCCTTGAAATACCCCCAACACACCACACTCTTTTTCATTTTCAAGATAAAACTACTCATTATTACATGCAAAAGTAGATCTAAGCTTCATTTCTCTTCCTCCTCTCTATGAGAACGACCCAAAACAGCTCCCACACACCATTTTAATCTTCATTTTGCTAAGTTCTTATACCCATTGATTGAAGATTAAATGGCCTACTAGTTTCTTGGTTCATTTCTACCGAAATCTCATCATCTTGGTAAGTATCTTGTTACTTTTTAATCCCATCTTGGCTTATTAGAGATTTCACTAGGATTAAGTAAATCAAATCTTGCATGCCCTATTTGGATGATTTGATTAAGTTTCCAAATGATTGTTAGGTGTTAGATTGGTAGTTTAGGCTTAAATGGGTTTTTAAATGCAAGAGTTATTGATTGGTTATGTGTTAATCTTGATTTTCTTATTGTTATGCTTATCAAAACCATTTTTTATTTTATTTAAAAACCACTAAACCCCTGGTCATTTTGATATTGAGATCTAAAAAAATGGTACTAATGAATTAATCCTTGCATGTTTCCCACAAAAACCCATTTAATAGGCTTAAAGCATCTTACTTGTCATTGGTTAAAGCTGTCCAGTTTTTCTAGCAACAAAAATAATTCACCACTTTGTTCTCAGTGGGTTTTAAGAAAAGATAAAAATATTGTGAGTTAGCCTTATGTCTTAGGATCATTTCCCCTAAAACCTTGCATCTTAATTCATCCCGATGATTTTTGGAGAAAATCTACACTAAAACTTGTCCAGGATTGCATGTCAGTTTTGAAAGGCCTAATAATCTAAAAAGTTGCATAGTAGCACCTGATGGTCAAAACATAAAAGTTTTAGCTAAGACATGTATAAATTTTTTCCCTCTGGCCTTGTGTCCATTAGACCTATAGATAAAAAGATATACTCATTCTGCTAAGCCTAACTGGATGCTGGACGTAACTGCATAGAGACACAGGGGTAAATTAGTAATTTCACCCTAGTTCTGAAGTTCTCAGTTAAGTGAGGCCTTAATTTTTGAATAATACAGAGTCATACCTTTCCAACCATGTAAAGTTCATAATTTTATCCCTTACGGTTTAGAAATGGCGACCCGTTTATTGCGGTGTTTTTATCCAAATTTCCATCAGCTTTGCATTTTAAATCGTATAAGCTTTTACAAACGTCTTTTCGACCCATGACTTGCTATAAGACTTTTAAGTAAATTAGCTTATGGTATTATAAGACTAATTACTGTATGAAAACTTAAGTAAAAGCGTCAAATATTATTTCCCCGAGCCTAAGTCGTGTTGTATTTTATTTAGGTCATTTGTGACTTTTGCGGCTTTTCTCCCGACGTGTACTTTTCCGCTTTCTTCTACCACTTCATCATTGGTGAGTCATAGCCCAACTTCTACTCTTTTAATTAATTTATAAACTCTTTGGAGGAGATATATGCTTGTTTAACTTACATAGTTTACTCGGTTATCATAAACATTTTACTCGATTTATGAAACACACTATTTTTTATTTAAAACATATTACTTGCTTTTACCTCCGTCCCATATTAAGTGTCCGTAATGGAATCTTGGGATGTCCCAAATTAAGTGTCCAGGGAATATTTTCAACCAATGAGAAGAGACTTTAGTGGGTAATAGTGATATTTGATTGGTGGAGAGTGTAGTTAGTGGAATTTCCTAAAACTTTGTGCATTTGGAAAGTGGACACTTAATATGGGACGGAGGGAGTACTTGCTTTTACTTTCTCGAGTATTATAAAATTTAACATATTACTACAAGTTCATAATCCCAATTTTACTCGTTCTTTAATCTTGTGAGAAAATGCATACTACTCCCATGAACACAAGTATTCACTGTCTATGTTATGGGTGCTACCATCTGGCCCACTGTTTTATGTTATGGGTGCTACCATCTGGCCCACTTTTTATGTTATGGGTGCTACCATCTAGCACACTATTTATGTTATGGGTGCTACCATCTGGCCCACTGTTTATGTTATGGGTGCAACCAACTGGCCTACTGTTTATGTTATGGGTGCAACCAATTGGCCTACTGTTTATGTTATGGGTGCTACCAACTGGCCCACTGTTTCTGTTATGGGTGCTAACAACTGGCCCACTGTTTCTGTTATGGGTGCAACAAGGTGGCCCAATCTTGAGACTTGTGTTCAACTGATTTTTATACAAACAAACTTTGGGTGTATTACAACTAGCCCACTTTCTCTTAAACTTGAAATCTTTTGATCATCTATTTTACTTTGAACCTATGAATTCACTCAACCTTTGTGTTGACTTTTTAGCAAGTTTTATCTCAGGTTTTAAGGCATGAAGGTCTTGGATGGAGTCACACGGATATCTTTTGAAGACTCGACATATTTTCACATTTGAAGAGACTATCTTTTAAAGATTTACGTTAGGTTTAAAACATTTGCAACCTATTGAAAACAATGTGTTTTAAGAAAACTATTGGGAACTTTCTTTTGCAAACTCTGAGGTGTTAATGTATCAAATGTGAAATATTTTTAAAACGTCTCTTTTGAAAGGCCGTTTTCCATGACTTGTACTTTGTGCTATGAAGTAATACCCCTGTGACACTATCTTCCGCTGCGATAATTTTGGGGGTGTTACAACTACCTTCACATATATATTAGCAGTACTAATTTATAGTATGTACTATTAATTATTCTTCAGCAGTCTTCAGTTATACAATAACAGTTTGTACTGTTATACAATAACAGTTTGTACTGTTAGTGTATTCTTCCGGCTGTACTAAGTCTTGAACATTTAATTCCCAACAATCCTCCCCTAAACTTGTGATTTACCCTAAATCATCAAGTTTTCTGAATTAAATGAGGACTGTGAGGACTCTTCTAAACACTACATAGTCAACCTTAGTCTTTTGGCTTTCATTTCTTCAAACAGCTGGAATATCTTCCTTATCAATTCTTTTGCCATCTCTGAATCTTCTTCAACTTTAAGTCTTGTTGCAAGCATAACCATTAATATTCCTGCTCTTAGTGGATAATCTTTTTCAACAAACATGTATACTTCCACTCTTGCTTTAGTAGAAACTCTGTGAACTCCACAGTTATCAAATAATCTCCATGTGGTATCCAGGTCATTAGCTTGAAATCTCCATAGTGCATCTTTTCATCTGGTTCATATAGTCTTTTCAGCTTAACCCATAGCTCTTTATCTTTATCATCTGTAGGATCTGTAGTCTTGAATCTCTCTTGCACTAAGCTCCAAAGCTTATCCAAATCATCTCTGTCAAAAGATTTGATCATGTCTTCAAAGAACTTGTAGACCCCAGACTTTCCTCCTACTCTGATGATTTTCCATCCCTTGATCATTCCATCTGAATAAACTTCCCAATCAATGATGGGATGTTTGGCTTGAATGGGATCAACATTTAGAGCTTCTGGAATTACCACCATCATTCCATGGATCTGTTCATCAGTTAATTTTTCTTCTGAGCAGATTTCTTTTTGCTTTGGCTCTTTCTGATCTGCTGCAATCGGCCATCAATGGCTTTTTCTTGTTCTTCTGTTGTAAACTGTGACCTCTCTTCTTCTTGTAACTTTGCAGCTAACTCACTATCAGCAAGAACCTGAGTAGCTCTTTCTTCTTCTTCAGTCTGAAACTTGTGTTCAACCATAAATCTTGCCAATCTTTCTTCTTCAGCTGCCCTTGCTAACTCCTCTTCATGAAATCTCTGAGCTAACTCCTCATCTAGAGCAATCTGAGCTTGACACTTCTTGGTTGTTTTCTGAGAAGATTCTTCCTCTACCATTATTCCCTTACCCTTGTCTAATCTTGCTCTCTTTGGCCTTCTAGTATATACTGCACCAGCGGTACCTTGTGATATACCACCAGTACCTTCTTCATGCTGTGCATCTGGCCTTCCCTGATTTCTAGATTTTTCTTGGACCAAAGTAACATAAGGATCTTCACCTAGTTGAGCAATCTTCCTCCCCTGTTTGGAAGATTCCTCACCTTTATCTGCTCCCCGATCATCTGATGAACTTGATGAAGAAGATGATTTAGTGGATTCCACCAAGTAGGCTGATCTCTTTCTTTGAAGGGTCTTGACTTTCTGCTCTAATTTCATAACTTTAAGCACCAGTTTAGTATAGACTTTGCCAAAAACATTCTTGTGAGTGGTGAGATCAGTCTCCAAGCTAGCAACCTTCTCAGACAATTTTTTACATAAATTCGTCAACTCTTTAAGTGTCTAACTGCCCTCAGCACTTCCTGATGTGTAACCTTCAGGGAGAGGTGCATCATGGGGCATAGACTCATAGTCCACCACATGGTGAGCCCCTGAGCCACCCAATATTTCCGGTTGGCTTGGGATTCCACCAATAGTACTAGGTTCAAAGGAACTTGGTATTGTTGGTGTTGCCATAGGTTGGGTCTTAAGGATGTTACTTCTGTCCTGCCAAGCTTCTAAGCCTGAGACAGTAGAAGCAGCCATTCCTATACTGAAAAAGTCAGCCTCATCTGCTACATGGGGAGGGGTAGGAACTCTGTGCTGAGGAACAACAGAGCCCTCTCTGGATGAATACCAATATGGCGATGAGGTTAGTTGTGAGGCTGATTGTTCTGATGTTGTGGGTGTGTGTTGGGAGTCAACTGGGCTTATTGATCCTTCACCCTATACCTGTAGCATAGAATCAAATAATGGAACTTCTTCCCCACTATACCCTTTTGAGGCCATCCTCATATTACTGAAAAGTTTTTGTGTAAGTTAGAGTGTTGGATAAACATGTTTGTGAGGAAGAAGCTGATGTTTCCTCATGTTCAAAATAGTTTGAATGAACCTGGGATACATCAAAAACTTTGATTTGCTATCAACATTTTTAACCATTCCTTCAAAGATGAGTTTTGAAAAATTGAAAGTTCTGTCAGTAGCAAAGCAGATGAGAGCAATTGCAATATTGCAACTGAACTGTTCCTATGAGATTTTCTTAGGACTGAGACAGTGAAGGATGGTGTGTATCAAAAACCTCCATTGTGGGGCAAAACAACCCTTTTGAAAAGTTAAAGATTGTGATTGGATGTTGTACCCCATTCTGGTTACAGTTTCAAAGATTTCAGTGTTTGGCATAGCACTAATACCATTATCATCATTCAGATGGAGATGCCTCCTGAGTGATGATTCAGTAAGAGTGATGGATTTTCCATCCACTATTGCATTTAACTCTTTGTCTCCATTTTCAAATGTTCTAACAGTAGCAATCTGCCAAAACTCTTTGATTTGGGAGATATAGATAGTGGGATTTAATGTTAAAGAATATCGTATGTGGGAACCGTTTAAAAAGTCCACTATCTGATGGAATTGTGTATCATCCACTTCTTTTTCCAAAAACGCGACCATGTTGTGTTTGTCAACAAAAGATAGAGAAGCCATTATTTGTCTGTAAAAGTGAGATTTGACTGCTGGGAATAGTGTAATTTTAGGTTAGAAAGTAGATGAAGAAAGGGAATTGAGATATTATGAAAGACTTATGAGGGTTTCTATTGGACCGACTTCAATTAAAAGATAACTTTTGATTGAAGAAAGGTGAATATAATAGATTAAAAGTAAAAATATCCAAAAAGGAAACCCTTAAGATAAGATATTGACCAGTAAAAATCTCAGCAAACTTTCAATGGCTATTTTAAAAAATCTGTTATTTCGAACCAGTACTAACGGTTATCTAGCAGTACAAACTTAAGCCTACCAGTACTAACTTTTTGCCTGGCAGTACAACCTTTTTGGAAAAATTTGACTCAACAGTATGAACTCAATTTTGATTAAAAACCATACTGCTTACAACCATTTTGAAGGGATTAAGTGTAATGACAGACACTCAATCATAATTTTGGTTTAATGCAACCTCTGGTTGTGTGAGAACCAATAATTTCAGTTATAAATAACTGCCTGTGATCAGATAAACTCATTAAAAGAGCTTTCTTGACAGGGTTTCAAGCTCCTGGCAGGTGTTGCCTCTAACACAAATGTGCTAGATTCACTTTTGCTCGTTGTTCTCTTTACCAGATGTCCTTAGACTAACACATTATACTAAAAGTATAAAATGGTAGAGAGTGAGTTAGGTCAGTTACTCTCTGACTAACTATGCCATCAATTCCAATTCAAAACATCATAATAAGATTTCAAGAAAGAAATTTTAAGGAACCTCTTAATGTAGATATAAAATCTTAGTTAAGAGATACCCAAATTTGATCCATCATCAACCTATTATGTCAGCAACTAATCCACCAAATGCTGCTCACACAATGAACTAGTAACTCCTTTGTGCTTAAACTCTAAGATCAACACAAAAGGGGAAGTCTAGATCTTTCATACATAACAACTTCTGGGGAAGTTCATGATTGATTTTGTCATATCAACTTCATGACCTGCAAATGTTAGTCCAAAACCAAGAAAACAAATTGCAAAGCATTTGCTTCATAGCAGTATAAATAAATGACAAACAGTTCTAACAAACAGTCTTAATTTGTACTAACAGTACAAACTATACTTAACAGTACTAATTGACAAAGGTAGCAGTACAAATCCAATTTAAAGTACAAAAACACACAGATTAAAATCTTTAAGGGTTAAACATTTCAATACTTGCTACCAAGTATTGAAACCTTCCAAAATCAAAAGCTTTAGTGAGAAGATCTGCAAAGTTTTGATCAGTATCAATTTTAACAACTTGAACTAACTTTTTATCATTGCAGTCTCTTATAAAATGATGCCTAATTTCTGTGTTTTGTTTTAAAATGTTGCACTATATTTTTAATAATATATATTGTACTGCTATTGTCAATATATATCATGGTATTCATAAAATTATACCCATAGTCAAGCAGTTGATTTTGAATCCATAGCACTTGACCACAACAACTTGCAGCAGCTACATACTCAGCTTTAGTCGTAGAAGTTGCCACAATTGTCTGCTTCTTGCATTGCCATGATATAAGTCTGCAGCCAAGGAACTGACAACCACCAGTTGTTGATTTTCTGTCCAGGCTTGCACCAGCATAATCACTATCTGAATATGCCACCAAATCAAAAGGTGATTCCCTAGGATACCACAGACCCAACCTAGGTTGACCCTTAAGGTACCTAAAGATCCTCTTGACATCAATTTAATGAGAAGCCTTGGGATTGACTTGAAACCTTGCACAGGCACACACAGCAAATAAGATATCTGGTCTTGATGAGGTAAGATAAATCAAGGACCCTATCATTGATCTGTAGGTGTGTACATCAACATTTTCTCCATCAACATCTTTAATCAAAGGTCTCTCTGGATCAACTGGTGTGCTTGCCACTTTAGCATCAGTAAATTGAAACTTCCTTAGTATCTCAGTCACATATTTATCCTGATTGATAAATATGCCTTCAGTTGATTGCTTCACTTGCAACCCCAAAAAGATGGTAAGTTCCCCCATGGAACTCATCTGAAACTTATCATGCATAAGTTTCTCAAATTCTAAGCACATCTCCCTCCTTGTGGATCCAAATATAATATCATCCACATAAACCTGTACTAGCAAGATATCCTTCTTGTTCTTCTTGATTAATAGAGTCTAATCAATCTTGACCCTTTGGAATCCATTCTCTAACAAATAAGAAGCCAAAGTCTCATACCATGCCCTTGGAGCTTGATGTAGTCCATAAAGAGCATTCACCACCTTTGTACACCTTGTCTGGATGTTCTGGATCTACAAAACCTGGAGGTTGAGAGACATACACCTCCTCTTCAATAGTACTATACAGAAAGGCACTCTTGACATCCATCTGGTAAACAGTAAAGCCCATGAAAGAAGCATAAGCTAAGAACAGTCTTATAACTTCAATCCTAGCTACAGGTGCAAAAACTTCTTCATAATCTATCGTTTCTTCTTGTGTATACCCCTGGGCTACAAGCCTAGCCTTGTTTCTAATCACAATTCCCCTTTCATCCTTCTTGTTTCTAAAAACCCATTTGGTTCCAATTACTCTCATACCCTTGGGTAAATCCACTAGTACCCAAACCTTCTGAATCTTGAATTGGAGAAGCTCCTCTTGCATTGCTTCTACCCAGCCTGAGTCTTCTAAGGCTTTGAGAACATTTTTGGGTTCAGATTGTGAAAGGAAACACACAAACAAACATGTGTTAGCATCTTCATGCTTCTTTTCTTCATAAACAGCACTAAGAAAGCCTTGTTGGTATGAAGTCATAGTCTGTCTTCTTGTCTTCACAACAGACTGTATGTCTCCAATCACATTGTCTAGGGAGTGATCTCTGTGTATCCTTGTGTGTGGAGTTGTGGGAACTGGATAGGTGGGTGGTAGATTGTTGATATCTACCTCATCTTCTAAGAAATCAGCAGTATAAGTATCTGATGGGCCAGCAGCATGAACATTTTGCCCAGCAGCACTAACTTGGGGCTCAACAGTACAATCTCCATTTGTACTGTTATCTTGATTCTCTTGATCTTCAGCTCCATCTTCAATACCTTCTTTGGCTTCATCAGGAGAAGGTTCACCATTCTTTGAAGACGAATCCATACTGTTCCATATTGGCATCAGTATATGATCTTGATTTTTCTCCTTAACCAAGCATGTTTCATTTGTTGCAACATCATCTTCTGAACCTGCAAAATCATTATTAAAGGTTCCTGCAACAACTGGCACATAGTTCATTGATTGGGTTAGAGTATCAAGGTCAAATAGCCATTTTGGACCTTCACCTGCAACATTAGAGTTATTTTCTAGAAACTGAACCTGCAGGTTTTCCTCTACTTTCCTTGTTCTTGTTTTGTATACTCTAAAGGCTTTGCTATTTAGTGAGTACCCAACCAAGAAACCTTCATCTGATTTGCCATCATATTTTCCTAGATGGTCTAAGGTATTTAGAATAGTTACATGACACCCAAATGGTCTTAGAAAACCTAATGCAGGAGTTCTACCCCTAAACAGTTCATATGGTGTCTTGTTGTGAGGTTTAACTACCAAAACCCTGTTCTACACATAGCAAGCAGTATTAACTGCTTCAGCCCAAAAAGTGATGGGCAACTTAGAGTCAGCTAACATGGTTCTAGCAGCTTCTATTAGTGTTTTATTTCTCCTTTCAGCAACCCCATTCTACTGAGGAGTTCTAGCTAAACAAAACTCTCTTCTAATACCTTTTTCCTTACAGAACTCATCCATAACTCTATTTTTGAACTATGTCCCATTGTCACACCTGATAACTTTTACTTTCTTATCCACTAAGTTTTCTATCTTTGTTATAAATGTCTTAAGAATGCTAGGTGTCTCATCCTTAGAACCTAAAAAGAAAACCCATGTGAATCTACTATAGTCATCAGTAACTACAAGACTGATGGTCCCTATGAAAGACGTAACACAAGATCTAGTTTACTAATAACCACGAACACAACTACAACTAAGCTACGAATTAGACTAATAACGATAGATCAATTAACAACGAGGGATTAGAGAATTAAGAAGAAAAGAGATGGATGATTCTATTTCATACAAAGGAGTAGCAAAGCTTCCACAAAATAGAATAGAAACCAACAATAGAAATGATGCCTCATGCCTTCTATTTATAGGCATGGGATTAGGGCATCCTATGCTAATAAGTTTCTAGAAGAAATAAACACTAAATGGCTGGCCCATGGGCTCCTAATGGACCGTGGCCTTTATACTTAACTTAGAACCCATATTGTTTAGCAACCTACTCGTTACATATGACTAAGACTTGAAATATAATAAAAATGTGTTCCCAACAATCTCCCCTTAAGTCTTGGTCATCTTGGTTGCTCGACGTCATCCTTGCTTCTTGGGCTTCTAACGTCTTCATAATCTTTGTTCTTTGTTCTTGATCTGATATGATATGGTATAGTAATGATCTGCCGTTCTCCAATGATCTTTAGTTCTGGTTTCTTTACGTCGTTTCCATCATGCCCATATGTTCTTCGACTTTTGTTCTTCATATATCACGTAGTTCTCTCTTCATAAGCTTGATCTTAGACTTGTGAAAGATTAACATATTTGATCTTTGACTTTACTTGAATTACTTTGAGCTTTTGATATTCCATAGTCTTTGTGAGAACTTTGCTTCAGAATATGAGCATGATGAAAAGGTGATGGAACTCCAGGTATTCATGATTCGCTGCAAATAAACAGTTAGCAATAAATCATCCGGTACTTACAGATTTGGACTTCGAGATCATCAACAACATAGTGTGAAGACTTTTTCTAATCCAAACCTAGGCCGTTCTGAGTCGGATACCCCCGAAAGGGCTTACACAGACACACCGAAGTGCACCCACGATTCAGTGAGTCGCTGGAGATCACCCCACGACTGTAGACAACTTTTTAGAGAAAACACTAAGCGTAATCCACAAGGGATTACCGAAGTGACATGCTGTCAGGGCTGTTTGATGTAGACCCTGGCAGGATTTCCATTCAATCACTGAGAATCACATTTGTGGTTTCTCTCATGAATGTTCTCGGTAGATTGCTAAGATCTGCGAAGGACACTCCTATGATTTACAACTGGTGTTCTTATTGTTGAACAGCTAGTGTATACTAAGTGTACCTAAGAGATCTTTGATGAATCTCATGGCTCTAGACTTGATTAGTGCACATTTGTTTGGTCGTCAGAGGCGTAGAGCAGAGTGCCTCCTTTTCAATATCAACACATCTCGTAGTGAGAGGTCGATATATGATGAAGGGTTCTCCGTGTGAAATGAAACAAGTGTCTGTTGAGAGACACCTGAGTGGCTAGAAGGTTAGTGCAGTGCGTCACTGGGTCCATGACGACTTTTATCTTCAATACCGGTGTTGCCCAATCAACCAGTAGATTATGTATTGAACCCGGTGTCTGCCCTAAGGTTGAACAAATGGAGGGCTATTTCTTTTCACCCTTTTCTTTACTTTTCTTTTTAATTCTTCAACCCCTTCTTTCTCCTTTCATTTCAAATCTCCTTTTTCAATCATACCTAGGACTTTCTAGTTCTAAACTATTGGTATTTTCCTTGGGTAGATCCCTCCGGCTCTGGCGGATCATAGGATGGTTATTCCTAACCTTAGTCACCTTATAACTCCATGACTATCCTATTGTTTCCATAACCAAACCTTTTGAAGATCTCTCAAAGTGTTTATGATTGTGTAAATGATGCGTGGTTTTACGACCTTACAACAGGTTTTACCTCTCGAGGGATCTCAAGAGGCTTACAACCCCACCAGGCAGTGTACCTGACCGATGTAGTATAGTGTAGTGGTAAGTACGGGGGATTGATCATTCTCCACAGGGAATAGTGTCGTTAGGATTGAAAAACTACTCTAATAGGTCTAAGGGAGAGGGAAGATTCTTTTTGTATTTTTGTATTTTTATATTTTTATGAAAGCAAGTAAAATCTCGGATTTGAAAGAGTGGGCGGAATTAGTTGCTACTCAACTAACCCAAATAACTACAATTGCAAATAAAATAAAATAACTGGAAATGAAAAGGTTGTGAAACTTATATGGAGAGAAATATGTTTACTTAGATTTCCTTACTCCCTAACTATCTTTTACCGGTTGATTAGTGTGTATTAATTGCGTGGATGACGGGTGTATTCCTTAATACCAATCGTGGGGTGGCGTACGTACTTCCCCAACTCTACAAGCTCCTACTTCACTCCTATGTCGAGCCGGCTAGGAAGCTCCTAACATGGGATCACTAGAATTCGCTCATGCATTAAATACAACCATAAAAACCTTAATACGCATTGGTTCATGTTTCTTAAGACGTTCAAGCAAGTTACCGTATAGGAAGTTAGCCAGTTTTCTTAAGCCTAACATCGATAAACAATCATCCAATACAATTAATAACACACTAATAACCAATAATCAATAGCTAGGTTTCATTAGATCTAAGCAAACACAAGATAAATCTAGCCTAGCATGTTAATCAAAAGACAAGAACAAGATATAATCAAACAACACATAGACATATTGATTGATTAAATGAATACTTATCTTCAATTAAACATGGGAGATCCAAGGGTATAAAAACCCTTAAAAATGGCAGAAATTCGTCTTAGGGTTTCTCCTCACAAAGTTGCACACTAATGACAAAAAATTGTAAAACTATATATAGAACTTAGGGGCTGACGGCGTCATGTTATAGATCTTGACGCCGTCACCTCGCCGTGTCTAGGGTTCCCGGATGGCCTTCTTGACGCCGTCCCTCTTTAGTGCTCAAAAATCCGCTCTGGCTTATCAAAGGTTGACGCCGTCAGAAATGGGCTTGACGCCGTCTCTCTTTAACTTAAACCGTGATGGCCTTGATCACCTTAAAGGGTGACGCCGTCAGACTTCCTTTGTAAAACTCCCTGGCTTATCATGTGTATTTTTCATATCCACCTCTTTTTCCAAGCCATGACGCCGTCAAGAGCAATACTTGACGCCGTCAAAGGTACTTTCCCAACCGATTTTGAGACTTTGTCGTTTTCTTCACTTTTATGCTCCAAAAACGTCCAAAATGCTTCCTTTTCCAGATTTCTTCTCCAAAGTACCTAAAATGACAAAAGGAACGATTTAGGGCAATATTTGATCAAATAAATACGATTTAGGGCTTAAATGACCCCCTAAAAGCGGTACACTTTTTGCTTCATCAGTAAACATATTTTGTTAACACTTTGAGAGTTTTGTGATTTTCAGAAAGACTCCCCTTAACATGTGCTCATAAGTGATTAAGGTAAATTTGCACATGTCGGGTAGAGTTGGCACTTTTTGAATTGATTGATTTTCAATGAACATAATCGTCGCGAAACACGCTTACATCACTAGCAGAACTAGCTTGAAATTATTAGCTGTCCATATCACATTCAAGGAAAATCGATCGAAATCGGTACATTCTACTCAGACACATCCTTTGCGAGACACGCTTACATCACCAGATAAACTGGCTTGAAATTATTACCCGTCCAGGATATGTCTTTTCGACTATTGACTTTTGCTATCATCAATTCGAGGGTCAATTCTGAGCCTAGTTCTCATAAGATTTCATCTTGCAAGTTACCATATTTTGATCATATCGTTATTCTCCCCCTCAAAAATAGCATACTTATGATATTTTTGACAAACGTTTGATAAAAATATGCCATTTGAGTTGTGTGGGAAGAATATTCAAGAACTTTTGTTTTAGAACAAAGATTATTTTTCAAATACTCCCCCTTAACGAGGGAATACTTGTCCTTATGAGCAGAATTTTGAAAAACTTAGAAAAAATTCTGGTTTATTTCTACTCATAAGTAAGAAGCTTTCGCTCCTTTGATCAAGATTGAGGCACTGAAGCGTACCTCAGGGTCCTTTGTTTATAGGTACGGGTTGTGCACTGTTATGTGTACACAAGCCATGGTATAACAATCATATATGAGCAAGAAATATTGAAATTGTAAGCACAAATCAAACTCTTACATCAACCTCCTTTTGCAAATGAAGTGTATTGTGGATCTGGCCTTTGAAAATTGCGAACTGAGAATGATGGACGACCTCCAACATAGCTTTTCACCCTTCGCATCTGGTCTTTTCTGAATAACCTCTTCTCAATTCTCCAAATAAACTAGTGAACCTGTCTCATTTGATCATTTGTCCACCTTCTTGACTTTCGGAGCTCTTGATCATGAACCCTGTAGGGTATTCACAATACGAGAATCACTATCTTGAGGCTAGTTTGGATCGAACTATGTAAGAATTCTAGAGAGAAGTGGGAGCCTTTAGAGAGAGAAAGTAACTAGTGTAATATTAGCTTCAAAAGGTCCAACCCTTCCCATGTGTGGGAAGGGGTATATATACTACTACATATTACGTCCCTAGTGGACTGTGGAGCGAGCTGACAGTGGGGAAAGCCCCGACCCACTCCACAAATATAGATACTACTAATACTAATACTGATAATACTAAGCTACTGATAATATTACAGATAATCCTACGAGCTATGATGATCAAATAAGTACTCGGGGTGACCGAGTCTTCTGCTGAATATTCATATTCCTAACAATCTCCCCCTAAGGGAGGTCACCCCAGAAGTAATGTTTTGAGTTTCAGTACTTCTTCCTTGGATCTTGACATCATAGCTCGCAATCATTGAATCTTCAATGTCATAGCTTGTTGTGCAAACATCAGTGATCTGCAGATGACTTCTCTTTTGTCATGGATGAACTTTGAGCAATTCTTGAAATTATCATCCCACTTGAGTCTCCAAGTCATCTTTCTGTGGTAATACTCCATGTGATGAAATATACTTAGAGCCGACATGCTCACACGAGATGGTGTCATGATCTTCAGCATCAGAGTGAGCAGAAGCTGTGTTGAAGGTCTTTTAGGGTGATCATGACTTCTATGATGATGATGTGGTGTGAACATGTGGTGATGGATTGGCATCTTTTCTGCAACCAGCTACAACAGCAACCAGCTACAGCATTCCACAGCAACATCCGCCAGAAATTCCTGCATACGACAGTTAGCAATAATTCGACCGGTACTTACTAGTTTGGACTTCGAGATCGTCAACAGCATAGTGTGAAGACTCTCTCTAATCCTTACCAAGACCGTTCCTAAACGAAAACCCACAGAGGGCTTTTTAAGATTTTACCGTAGTAAATCAACGATTAGGTGAGTCGCTGGAGATCACTCCACGACTGTAGACCGGTTGAAACCGCCGCGACCACAAAGCGTAATCCACGAGGAATTACCTAAGTGACCTGCTTTCAGGGCTGCTTGATGTTGACCCTGGCAGGAATTTCCATTCAATCATTGAGAATTACATAAGTAAATTCTCTCATAAATGTTCTGGCAGATTGCTAAGATCTGCGTAGGACTCATGAGATTACAACTGGTGTCCTTAAGGTTGAACAACCAGTGTAGAAATGATTCGTGTCCCTATGAGATCTTATTATGTATCTCGTGGCTCTAGACTCAATTGTGCGTTTTGATTTGGTGATCGGAGGCTGGAGAGGACTGCCACCTTTTCAATATCATCTAACTCGGAGTGAGAGAGATGATAGGAATGTATTGAACTCCGTGACAATTGAAACAAGAATCCTTTGAGGGACCTTGAGTGGCTAGGGAGGGTTGTGCAGCGTATCACTGGGTCCATGATACTTTGTCTTCAATGCCAGCAATCAACTAAGTGATTCTGACAGACTATGTATTGACCCGGTTTCTGCCTAAGTTGTAAGGAGGGCTATTTCTTTTCACCCTTTCTCTTTACAATTCTTTTTCATTCTTCAACCCCTTCAGTGCTTACCGAGACTTCATAACTAACACCTTGTTGGGTTTGTTCCAGTGTTAGCTCCATCTCAGTCGGCACTATTCCCTTATGCACATATCTCCTTTTTAATCATACCTAAGGACTTCTACACTAACTAGTGGATTGTCCCTGGGTAGATCCCTCCGGCTCTGGCGGGATCGTGGGAACTTGAGCCTAACCTAACCATCCTTATAACTCCATACATTAGTTAAAATGGTAGGTCTTTGATATTCATCCACGATTGCCAAACCAAATCTTTGAAAAATCTCTCCAAGTGTTCATGATTCAGAAACACATTTTTGCAAACACTTGAGAGTTTTATTTTTTTTTTCAAATGCTCCCCCTCAACATGCGCTCGGTTGATTGTTTTATAAATTTGCACATGTTAGGTAGAGCCTGCACTTTTTGAATTGATCCACTTTCAGTGAACATGACCGATTCGAGACACGCTTACATCACTGGTTAGACCAGCTTGAAATTATTACCCGTCCTGGTCAAGTCCATAGAAAGTTTCTCGAAATGGTACACTCTACTTAGATTCATCTTTTTCGAGACACGCTTACATCACTGGTTAGACCAGCTTGAAGTCATTACCCGGCCAAGACGAATCCTTTCGATTGATGACAGTTCAAGTTTCGTCAATTCTGAGTCACAGCCACACGAGATGCCAAAATCCATTTTTTTTGTAAAACCATTTGCTCCCCCTTAATATATGCATTGATATAAGAAAGTTTTTCGTACATATGGAGGAGCTTGCTTTTATGACCAAAACATTTTGCTCCCCCTCAATATGTGCCATGATTTACAAAATGGTTTAGCACATACGGGAGAGCATACATTAACTTCCAAATCATCACATTTTATCAGAATTTCCTATTTAAATCACATTCTCTCCCCCGATCAAAAATTTCAAACCATTTGAGATTTGTGATCCCAATTGATTTAAATATGTTTAGAAAAATTTGGGAGAAAATGTGGTCAGGTTTAAATGTATTCTGATTTTGAAGCATACTATGCTCCCTTTGAAACAGCGAGAGAGTGTCACTGCTGATGGTTGCACAACTGTGGCAAGGTGTCGGAAATTTGAACACATATGCTCCCCCTCAATTGATGATCCGTTTCCCATTAACATAGTTGTAGTCATTCAATTGAGCGACGGACATTTGTAAAAATTTAGTTCAATTTACCACCTTGTGTAACATCAAGACTCTCTTGAAGAATCAAACAAGATAGAGAATCTTGATGAAAAGAAGACTTCTCTTCTTATATACGAAGTGATGCACTGACACGTACATCAAGTCGGGAGAACATGGATATAAAGTAATCCATGCCCAGGTGAACATCACCCGGTTGGAGAAACAGCTGTCTTTTTGGCGACATGCTTTCCCCATTGTAGAGTGCGGGTTGCAGTATGAAGTAACTGCAAGCCATTAAGACATGTTTTAACTGATTAGTATAACTTCTGCTCGAGCTTCATTTAAAAATCCGTGCCATTGTTGAATGACATTTCTAGATCCGTAAATGTTATCGATAAACAGAAGACATGCCTAGGTAGGACTATTTTTGGTATTTTCTGATTTTTTGATTTTTTATGGTTTTTATAGATTTTATATTTTTGTATTTTTCTTTTTGATATAAGATATATACAGCTATGTACAAGGATACAAGAAGACAATCCTTTACTCCTCCTTTTCTTCCTGAAGACACTTGAGGGTTTCAGGAGTCATGCTTTTCATGCCAAGGCGTGGGAGAATAAACTGAAACCTTTCTCTTGGGAGGGCCTTGGTGAAGATATCAGCTAACTGAAACTCTGTCCTCACGAAGTATAGTTCCACAATTCCTTTTTCCACTTGTTCCCTGATGAAGTGATGCCTGATGTCGATGTGTTTTGACCTGGAGTGCTGAACATTGTTACAACAAAGAGCAATGGCGCTTTTGTTGTCACAATATAGGGGAATTTTGTTGTATGAGAATCCATAGTCCGAAAGCTGTGATCGCATCCAAAGGATTTGTGCACAGCAAGCAGACATAGCAATGTACTCAGCTTCAGTAGATGATATAGAAGTACTCATCTGCTTCTTTGAAGACCAACTAACCAACTTTTCCCCTAAAAATTGAGCTCCTCCTGAAGTACTTCGACGTGTGTCTTGACATCCCGCATGATCAGCATCTGCGTATGCCGTTAACTCCATTGCAGTGTCCTTAGGATACCAGAGACCCATATGAACCGTGCCTTGAAGGTATCGGAAGATCCTTTTCACTGCTTCAACATGCTTCTTGGTTGGTCTGGATTGATACCGAGCACACATACACACAGCAAACAGAAGATCTGGTCTGCTAGCCGTGATGTACATCAAAGATCCAATCATGCTTCGATACTGTGTGATATCAACTGGAATCCCTGAAGGATCTTCATCCAGCTTCGTTCTATCAACCATGGGAGTGTCAACAGGTTCACTTGAATGGAATCCAAACTTTTTCAGGATCTCGTTGGCGTATTTGGATTGATTGATGAATATGCCTCCGGGACTTTGAGAAACTTGTAGTCCTAAGAAGAATGACATTTGTCCCATCATGGACATTTGGAATTTGGAATTCATCTCCTTTGAGAAACTATCACATTCACCAGGATCTGTTGAAGCAAAGATGATATCATCTACATATATCTGAACTAGCAGTAGATGGTTTCTTGATTTCCTGGTGAATAGTGTAGGATCAACAACACCCTTGGAGAATCTGTTTGCTAGGAGGAACTTGGACAATGTATCGTACCATGCCCTTGGCGCCTGTTTTAGCCCATAAAGAGCCTTCTTCAAGCGGTAAACATGAGTAGGTTCTCAGCATCCACGAATCCTTCAGGTTGACTCACGTAAACTTCTTCCTTTAAGTCACCATTCAAGAATGCCGTTTTGACATCCATCTGGTAGACTATCATATTACGACTAGCCGCATTAGCTAGGAAGATTCTTATAGCTTCAATTCTAGCAACCGGAGCAAACGATTCTTCAAAATCAATGCCCTCTTCTTGTCTAAACCCTTTAGCAACTAGCTGGACATGTATCATACCATCCCTGCGCTGTCATTTAAGCCCATTAAAGAAGCCTTCTTCAAGCGGTAAACAGAGTAGGGTCTCAATCCACGAATCCTTCAGGTTGATCACATAGACTTCTTCCTTTAAGTCACCATTCAGAATGCCGTTTTGACATCCATCTGGTAGACTATATATTACGATAGCCGCAATAGCTAGAATCTGTATAGCTTCAATTCTAGCAACGGAGCGAACGATTCGTTCAAATCAATGCCCTTTCTTGTCTAAACCCTTTAGCAACTAGCCAGTGCCTTGTTCTTTAATACATCACCTTCTCGTTCAAGCTTCACTTTGAAGATCCACTTTAAAGCAAGATCATTGCAACGCTCCGGAGGAGGCACTAATTCCCATACTTCAAGTCGATCAAATTCATGGATTTCATCCTGCATAGCCTGGAACCAGCAATCTTTAGTCATAGCTTCTTTGGCATCTTTTGGTTCGACTTTAGACAGTACGGAATTGAAGAAGCCCATAGTGCATCCGTGGCTAGTTGATTACGTGTGGATACTGGACGTGAGGGATTGCCTATGATGTTGTCGATTGGATGATCACTGGTCCATTTCCTGAGATGGTCGTGAGGTTGAGGGTTATGAACAGAAGTAGCAGTGCTGTGTTCCTCAGGTAGAATGTGTCTGATGTTCGGACAATATGTTTTCAAAGGAACCTCTTCACAGGAGCAAAAGGATTAACTTCGACGAATTATTATCTGAAGATTCTTGCATTACTGGAGAAGATTGAACGTTTGATGACGAAGGCGATTGACTGGCAACAGGAGCATTGTGACTGACTGATACTGAAGCTGCAGGGCCTTCTGAACCTTGTGGGGCTTGAACCTCATCCATAGGAATTATAGCTGGTTCACTCGGGATGGTTCCATTTGTTGGCTCAAAGTATTCATCAAACATGGGATCGAATAACTTCTTCAACTCCTCACATGTAGGTGGCACATAAGAATCTGCAGGCGTGGAATTCTGTACAAGTCCTGAACTAATGGTCCAGGAGACAAAAGGTGAAGATCGGGTCCAGAACTGATTTGTCCTGAAACAGGTAGCTCACTCAGCTCATCGAACGTAACATGAATGGTTTCCATGATTTTACGGGTCCTTTTATTGTAGATTCGATACCCTTTACTGTCAGGTGCGTATCCAACGAAAATACCTATATCTGCTTTAGCTCTTAACTTTCCCAGGTCTTGACTATCGTTAGTTGGATAGCAAAGAGCACCAAACACACGCAGAAAGGAAAGATCTGGTTTCTTGTTATGAATTAACTCGAAGGGAGTCTTCTCATGAACCGGATGAATTAGGGATCGGTTTTGAGTGTAA
This sequence comes from Artemisia tridentata subsp. tridentata, assembly GCA_021014915.2. Lineage (NCBI taxonomy): Eukaryota > Viridiplantae > Streptophyta > Magnoliopsida > Asterales > Asteraceae > Artemisia > Artemisia tridentata. Next base: position 69,822,440 of record CP139501.1, on the reverse strand, counting down.
CATGCTGTCGCTATAGCTTCTGCCCAGAGAAACATCGGTGTCTTTGAAAATATAAGCATGGTTCTTGCAGCCTCCACCAGAGTACGGTTCCTTCGTTCAACCACCCCGTTCTGTTGAGGCGTGCGAGGGATACTTTTCTGATGCGTGATGCCAATACTTTCATAGAAATTACGGAGTTGTTGGTTAACAAACTCAGTACCATTATCTGTGCGGATGATTCTGACAGTTTTATCTAGCCTTACTTGCAGCTGTTTTATCAGTTTAATGATAACCTCTGGAGTTTCGTCCTTGGTTCTCAAAAACTTTACCCATGTGAACCGAGAATAATCATCTACTATCACCAGAACATACTTCTTTCCATTTATGGTTTGTATTCTCATTGGACCGCACAAGTCCATGTGGAGGGTGTGAAGAACTTCCAAGTTGGTGTTGACGGTTTTAGGCTTGTGGGTTTGTTTCTTGCTTTTACCCAGTTGACATGCAGAGCAGAGATGATCTTTCTCATATTTCAGTCTGGGCATCCCTCTAACAAGATCTTTACGGGAAAGATTATTTATGGTACCGAAGTTCAAGTGGTTCAAACGACGATGCCACAGCCATGATTTAGTTTTAGAGGCTTTAGAAAGCAAGCATATTGGAGAGGACTTCAACATTTCTTCAATTGATATGGTGTATAGATTGGTGCCCCGACTGCCCTTGAGGAGATCTAAACCATCCAATTCTCTGACGAAACATGTATGCTTTCTGAAAGCCACTTCCAGATCTGAATCACAAAATTGTCCCACAGAAAACAGATTGTGTCCTAGTCCTTCCACATAATATACCCTTGAGATTACACTATTACCAAACACATAATCTCCATAACCCATAATAGCACCAAAGTGGTCGTTCCCAAATCTAACTGTCCCGATAAACTTTTTCACGAAGTTCTTGAGCCGTGAGCGATCTCCAGTCATATGTTTTGAGCAGCCTGAGTCCAAATACCACAGGACGATTTGTACGACCTGCATTTGAAACCAGACAACAATGGATAACTGAAAAATGTGGATCCCCAAGTGCAATTGGGGTCCATTTGGTCAGCACACACATATTCAGGTACCACAGATTTCACAGATGCTGCTATCTTTACTGTGGAGACAGAACTTGAGACAGGACAAGACCTAGATGGAAGGCATTGTGATTCTAAAGGCAAAATTCTACCAGTTGGTCTCCATTCCATATTCTTCACAATTTTATGCATATTCATTTTAGGTAATGGTCTCTGTTTTCCTAAATTGAATTTCCTTCCAGTGGGTCTCCATTCCTTAACTTTTACACTTTTATGCTTATTCATTTTAGGTAACGTGCACGGTTGTCCTAAATTGAATGTCCTTCCAGTGGGTCTCCATTGATAGCCTACGCTAGCAAATGTTTTTCCTGTTGCTTTCCAAACCTTTTTGCATGCTTTAGTTATCCTACCATTCTTAACATGGGATGATGCAGAAGACAACAGAAAAGACACAACACATTCATCATGATTAGCAGAAATTAAACAATTGTCGCAAGTTTTACAGATAGCATTAGAATTCGAATTAATTACAGTACTTCTGATACTAGAATCAACACGATTCATCCTACTCATTGTAAACTTATTGTTCCTAGGTTGGGCTTCTACATTCTTCAAGTGATCATTCATAGCTGGCGCAGTCATATCCTTTCTTTCATTTCCTCTAGACCTTGACCCGCTAGCTTGGGTGTCACTTTTTACTCCTGTAGAAGCATCGAAGGTAACATTAGTTTGTTTTTCTGCCACATGCCTTCCTGATAATGATGTGTTGTGTTCTGATGTTTTGGGTGGTAGGTCAAAGGCTACATGCTTGTTCACAACATTGGATGATGATGCAACAAATCTATCTCTATGGCCTCTAAACTTAGGAATTGAGCCTATGGCATATTCTAAGTTTTCCTGAATCCTTTTCGTGAGTTTGCATGCATAGACAACTGCTTGATCAAGTGGCTTATCATTCCTATCCTCTTCAACTACCTCACGAAGTGTGTCAAGGCCTTCTCTAAGATGATCTAGATATGTTTGATGGGCAAGGCTGTTATTTCTAAGCTTAAGCGGAATGTCCCCAACATCAACATCATACTTTTTACTATTAGTAGCCTTTGGTGCATCACCATTACAAGTGGTGCATGGCATTTTACCTTTCACCCGAACCTTCAGATTCTCAATTTCATTTGTCAAAGAGGTTATTTGATCATTGTGATAGTTTCTTGTGACTTTAATAGAATCATATAACTCTTTGAAATGTTGTTTAACCTTTGAATTTTCTTCTCGATAACACTCATTTTCATAATGTAACTTATTTATGGTGTTTTGATATTGAAAATTCTGAGAATCTGAAGACGAAGGTTTATTGGTGCCATATGCTTCACACTTGTTGGATTTCAATTGGGCAATTTGGGCCCTCAGCAGTCGAATCGTGTTCGTGTGAGCTTGAATTGTCTCATCTCGTTTGCTTAATTCAAAATACGTATCAAATTCAGGAGCATCCAAGGATGTCTTGTCATTTGATATTTTCTGTTTTTCATTTAAGTGTTGATATTTCAATTGCAAATTGAGAAATTCGACTTCCAATTTTGAGAAACGTTTAACCATATTATCATGGTCATCTTTTTGAATTTTTTCAAGCAATTTTAAATTCTCCCCCTCAAGCTCAACAACACGATTCTGGGTGACATTTAACGCAATAGCATACTCATTAAATTGACAAGCAGACAATGCAGAATCAGTGACAGTGTAAAATACATCTTGTGCAATACATTTAGCAATCAAGTTGTCATTAGTGATGAGTATGTTTTTTCTTTCAATCTCACGACTCTTAAGTTCTATTGCATGTTCATTCACCTCATTTTCCATATCTTTAAACACTACTTTCATTTCATTTATTTCGGCTTTAAGGGCAGTTTGCAACCCTTCAAAGTGTTCTTTAAGTAGATTAAAGAATGGCATGACCTCAGTTAAGTAACACCTTTTTGCATGTTCAAAACACCTTTCCCCCTCAGTAATGCCAGTTGGTGTGATTCTCTTCTTACATGTTTTCTCAAAATCAGCAAATAATTGCCAAAGCACATATAAGCTAATAAAGGTTTTGCATTCAGTGGGAAGAGACAAAGGCACCAGATTCCTAGGTGTATTGGGAGGATACACCGTTATGGACGCAACTTTTCTAATGAGGGGGGTGTTGGCCTTAAGTTTATCTTCCTTAAGTTTTTCACTATCTTGTTTCCAAAATATCTGTTCAGGTGTTAACTTCTTTTGAGGAGCAAACACAGTCAAACGATTTTCCTCATAATAATCATGGGGTTTGATTATTATTCGTCGGGCTATGCATTCGGGATCCCTCATTTTCTCATTCATTTTTTCTTTCGTTTTCTCACTTAACTCATCCTCTTCATCAGTGTAGATATGCTCAGGTTGGTCATGAATAGGCTTAATCATCACATTACCATCATATAGGGCAGGTTGAAGTACTTGCATACCCCTAAGGATGGTCGACTTTGGTTCACCTATCATGATTTTACTATGCTTATCACTCAACTTTCTGTGCTTATGAATCATTTGAGCAGTTTGTATGGTTTGATTTTGTGTGTACAACTTATCTTCAAGCTTATTTTTTAACGTCTTGAGTTTAGAGAAATCATTTAAAAGAGTTGTTTCTTTTTGTTTGAATTCTTGCTTAAGTGTTGTTACACACTTTTGTGCTTCCTGTTTTTGTTTGACAGACTGCTCTAGTTGACTTTTCAAAGAACTTAACTCTAACTTTAATGTTTCTTCTCGCACTCTAGACTCTTTAATAAGTGTACTCATTTGACCTTCTAATTTCTGCTCACGACCATTAAGCTCAAACTTAGCACGCTGTTCATACATAGCAACTTGTTCTTTATAGATGTTAAGTCTAGTGATCAAGTTATTATCAGGGACAGGCAATTGGTTCTCATGGTACACACATGCATTATCTACATTACTCGCATTGTCTAAGGCACGTACATTACTCATAGCACACACATCATTATTGACAAAGGATTCACCATTTGGTACATCAGGCAAGTTGTTGCTATTCAAATACTGTTCATATGAGACAATATTGCTATTTTCCATATCAACATCACTTGAGTCAGAAACAACCGCCTGATGTACTTCTTTGGGAATCTGATGTCCCTCGACAATATTATATGTGTCATAAATTTTTAGTACCTCAGAAATCACGGATGCATTAGAAGAACCAGCTTGACGAGATGAGGCCAGGGAAGACAAGTTAGCCATGAAGATTGTTTGAGCAGTAGGTTCATCATCCACATCAGAGTCAAATGCATCACAGTCATCTGCCTTGAAGACGTTAGGATCATTAAGTGCCAGATCCTGAACAGGTTTCTCATCCACATCTTCATCAAAAGTATTTCCTCCATCTCCTGCCAAGAACAATAACTCTTCCTCATCCAATACAGCACCATTTTCTTGAGCTTGCATTAACAGCATCTTGTCTTTGAAGTAATCTGAGTTCTGAGGACGTTTAGGTTGATTGCAGTTTCTAGCAATATGTCCAAGCCCCCCACAATTATAACACTTGATCTGTTTTCCTTGCCCCTGATTGGCATTTCCTGCTCTGTTCTGCACATAACCTCGACCCATGTTTCTACCAGCTCTCCCTTGCACATTCTGGACCACAATTTTCCCGTCCTCCACCATTGCTAGATTGCGTGGGTTGGAAGAATTCCTTAACTGATTGTTGGTCTGAGGGAGTGATGCTTGAAACTGTTGAACCAGTAGAGATACTTGATTGGTGAGGTTGTCAATCATTTTGTCGGTCTGAGAGTAGCCTGAGTCAAGTTGTGAACTCATAGCAGGTACTTGTGAGTGAAGTTGGTGATAGCTTGGATAGGATGATGATTGGATTGTTGGTTGTACATTTGTCATGAAAGCCAGTGGGTCATTCGTAGTTGAAGGATTCAACTTTTCTCTCAGCACCCGATCATAGACAGCATGCTTCTCATGTTGTTGCAGGTAAGCATACAGCTGTTCATAGTTAGTCTCCCTTAAGCCTTTGTTGAGTTTGACAGCAGTAACAAATCTGTCCCATTCCGGAGTCATGTTGTTCACAAACTTTGAGTTAAGTTGGATGTTGGGCATAGTCATTCTGATCATTCTCATATCATTCACCAACTTATGAAATCTCACATAGTAGTCTGTGACATTTTCTCCTGGGTTCATTTTGAAATGCTCGAACTCATCATACAGCTGTGACTCACGATCTTCCTTTGTGAGTTCTGACCCTGCCAACAACATTTTAACGTTGTCCCACACAGCCTTGGCTTCAGTGTTAAAATTGATGAGCTTGTATACATCCTTTGGAAGACCTTGAATAACTATGTTGGAAGCTCTAATGTCGGCATCATACCTCTTCTTTTCTTCTTCATTAAGATCATTGTAGTTTCTAGGTCTGTCTATGCCCCAAGTTACAGTACCATCTTCACCAGTTGTAACAACGTCTCTGGTGGTACCCATCTGATAAGGTCCTTCGTCAATTGACTTAAGAATGTTAACACCATTATCTTTACCCAAGCAGTAAAGTCTAATACGTTGTGCCCAAGACTCATAATCCGTCCTATCTAGCATAGGTGGACGAGTGTCAGATCCTGCTGCCTGAATATCATCTGATGATGTACTTGATGTGGTAGCCATAGTAACTACGGGATTTTACTGATCTTGTGATTTAACCGAGAAATCGAATCTTTCGCGGGAATTTCTAAAATCACCAAGACACAAACCGCCTAGACAAACCGAGTTCACACCAAAGACACAAGCCGCGTACTTGCCAAAGAGACAAACCGAGTTCACACCAAAGACACAAACCGCGTACTTGCCAAAGAGACAAACCGAGTTCACACCAAAGACACAAACCGCGTATTCGCCAAATAGACAAACCGAGTTCACACCAAAGACACAAACCGCGTACTTGCCCAAGAGACAAACCGAGTTCACACCAAAGACACAAACCGCGTATTCGCCAAATAGACAAACCGAGTTCACACTAAAGACACAAACCGCGTACTTGCCAAAGAGACAAACCGAGTTCACACCAAAGACACAAACCGCGTATTCGCCAAATAGACAAACCGAGTTCACACTAAAGACACAAACCGCGTACTTGCCAAAGAGACAAACCGAGTTCACACCGTAGACACAAACCGCGTACGCACCGAAGAGACAAACCGCGTTGGCTCAAATTTCCAAACCTGTCACTATCAATGCCGTTTGTCCTTTAGCCCAAACTAGTATAAAGACAAACCGAGTTCACGATGCTACACAAACCGCATTCAAGAATCGTCCAAGCAGCACAAACCGCATCCAAGAACTTTTGAAAGAAAAGTACTCGAATCACCCACAAACACCACACGAGCCTTAAATCTGTGAATCCAAACACTAACTACCACTCTAATACTAATCTTAATCTAGAAAGTACAAAGAAAAACAACTTCTAATCACTAAACAAAGTACAAATTGAGATTTATGCTACTAAACAAACAAAATAAAAAAAACTTCAAAACTACAATTCGAATCCAACAAAAACCTCAAGAACTACACTAATTCGTGAATACCAACTCTCATGGACCTAACCATGGCTCTTGATACCAATTGTAGGGTATTCACAATACGAGAATCACTATCTTGAGGCTAGTTTGGATCGAACTATGTAAGAATTCTAGAGAGAAGTGGGAGCCTTTAGAGAGAGAAAGTAACTAGTGTAATATTAGCTTCAAAAGGTCCAACCCTTCCCATGTGTGGGAAGGGGTATATATACTACTACATATTACGTCCCTAGTGGACTGTGGAGCGAGCTGACAGTGGGGAAAGCCCCGACCCACTCCACAAATATAGATACTACTAATACTAATACTGATAATACTAAGCTACTGATAATATTACAGATAATCCTACGAGCTATGATGATCAAATAAGTACTCGGGGTGACCGAGTCTTCTGCTGAATATTCATATTCCTAACAAACCCGAATTACTAACCCATCTCGGACTTTCTTCAATGTATCATCACAGAACTTGTGAATCTCCTTGCATGCCATGAAGCAATTGATTGTCAACTCACTCTTGTAAACAAATCCAAAAGTAGGCTTCTACTTCAGTGTATATTGAGCTTGATTGCTGATGTCTTCAGGTAGGAGTAATGGTGCAGTTAAGTTGAACTTCTTTTGATAGCTCTCTACCCCTAATTGAAGATCTTCAACCCATTCCTTGATAATCGTCCTTCTGATGTAATGAAGAATGGAGGTACTGAAGGCATATTGTAATTCAGGTAACACATGTTGTAATTTCCCTTGAATTTTAATTAGGTACATGTCTTCGAGATCGTTTAGACTTAATTCTGGGAAATCTGCTTCAGAAAAAGTGTACAGCTGCATATCATGTCTTCTTACTGTGATTTCTGATAGGAACTTGTGATCATACTTCTTATCTCCTTTTAAAGTGACCACAGCTACAATCTTGAGGTTACTTCTTACTGGTTCTGGAGACTTCTTGGTAAGTTTTCTCTTGTACCAAGTCTTTCGTTTTTCGTACCAGTGAGATATGCCCAACTCTGCATCTTGGTTGTAGTGAACGATTGCGGGAATGAAGAGATGAGAAGCTATTTCTTCGATTGCAGAGTTTGGGTAGCTTGCTGCTGGGATCAAGGCGATTGACGTTGCGTATCTGGGTTTGCATTCAGCTCCATGAACAAGAAGATCCAGGTCATGGTTGAAGAAGAATTGGTAAGGTATGGAAGGTTTATCTGAGACCCGTAGAACTGGTAATGGCTTCGTCCAGTCTGTGATGTAAGGTTGGTTGTTCCTGGAGGTGCTTCTAGTTAGTATCACATCTAGATTAGTCCCGCTGAACTCGCTTGACATTGCACGGGCAATGTTCTCGAGGTGATATTCAAGTTCAGCCGCACTCGAGGAGTTATCCTTCAGAAGATTGAAAGCATTATTCTTTATCCGACGAAGTTCTCGTTTGGTCATCTTCTTGACCTTTTGAGTACTTTTGAGTCGTTGTGTAAACTCAAATGTACTATCTTTCATTCTTGAATCTTCATCAGTCTGAGTTTGAGCATTCACCAACTGATCAAACCATTCGTTGCCATGTGTATCATCATCATCCAGCCATGACACCACGTTTGATTTTCTAGAAGATTTCTTTGTTGTAGTAGCCTTTGTCTTTGGTGGTGATTGTGGTTGATCTTATGGAATTTCCATTTCTTCAATATGCTCATAATGATTCTCCGTTTCTGTAGGACCGGACCCCGAAACCTTTGGAGGTTGGGAATTTGTTGTCGTTGTCGGTTCGATTGGCTCTTTGAACTGAATTCCAGACCCGCCAGCATTTTTTTGTTTCTTTGACTTGGAGTCAGGGTCTTGGTCTTCATCGTTTCTTGAGCGTTTTCCATGATTTGCCGCAACTTTGCATGATTCCACATTAGCTTGTATAGCCTTAATGAGAGCTATTTTTGTATCTGTTGGAGAGATGATTTCCATGAGTTTGGTGAAAAGTGCAAGTTGAAGTTCTTCTGTTGAATAGTCGGTAAGCTGCTTTGTTTGAGTTGCAGATTCAGGAAGAGTAGATGCTGAAATGTTCTTGATTTTTTCTGTGATGTTGGTGTTGATGTACTCTTCAAGTTTTTCAACTTGTTTTTGCATAATCTCAGGCATGAATTGCTTGACATATTTCTTTGTGTTATGCTTAGCTTCCTTGAGTAGTTGAGCTTTGACATCATCTTCAAGGAGTTCATCCATTTTCTTCTTTGTCTCCTGCAACTCTTTTACTTGTTCAGAAAGACCTTTGACCATACTTTGCATCTCAGTTACCTGGTCATTTATTTTGTTATCTCTCTGTGCCTGAGCAAGTTTTGCAGCCTTTTTCAATTTCTTGGCTGGTGGAGATATGACTTCAACTCGAGTTACTCTAGCAATCTTCTTAGAATGTTTGCCCTTGATGATTGTTTTAATTGTTTCTTCAAGTGTTGCTTCTCTTTTGGTAGGTGACGGTTGGGATGGTGGTGATGGATGTGATGAAGCTTGTGCCTTAGGAGAGACAGGAGGAGTTGGTACTTTGGGTGGTGACACTGGAGGAGTAGATTCCTTTGGTGGTGAATCAGGAGGAGGTGTTGGAGTCTTAGTTGGTGATGTAGGAGGTGTTGTGGGATTGGGTGATGAGATTGGAGGAGTTTGAGCCTTTGGTTGTGACTCCTGTTGTGGCTCATGAGGAGTGAGAGTTAGACGAGGTAGAGTAATTGGTGGTGTGGAAATGTATTGTTCGGCTTCTCTTTCTGCCTCTTCTTGCTCCTTTGCTAGTCTCTCATCTTCCTTCCTCTTTTCAAATTCTGCCTTGTGTTCAATTTCTAGTTCGATTGCAGCTTTAGTAGTCTTCTCCCCAATAATTTCCTCTTCCTCTGATTCAGACCATTCAACAGGTGCATCCAGATTCTCCTCATTTTTATTTTCAAATATTTCATCAGGCATTTCCTCATCTGTCAATACGATCTTCTCCTTGATTTCTTTTTCATTTTTCTTGCCGGGTTGATTAACCGGACTATGTGACAGAGATGCATCTTTGGTAGCAACTCCAGATCCTCCGGGTTGATTAACTGGATCAGAATGGGTTGGAGCCACTTCTTTCACTGTGCCATAGCCTCCAGCTCCTTTTACTTCTTCGAGTTTTCTCAGTTCCTCAACCCTTAGCGCTACTCTTCTGGCATCATCCTCTTTGCGAGTAGCCTTTCTTGCTTCTATTGCCTTGATTGTGTCAAAGTCTACTTGCATTTCAATATTTTCCTCAGATTTTGTTTCTTCTGAGTCAGACTCTTCCTCAGCATGGATCCCTCCTTCTTCTTCTTTAGGCTTAGGGGTAACTTTTACTCTTCTTTTGATGATTTTGGAGAATGAGGGTTTTATATTCTTTGAGGCACTGGAAGCACTCCCTGTTTTGCTGCTTCCTTTAGAACGAGTCTTTGAGGATCATGTCTCTTCTGCAAGTTTAGCAAACCCGACTTGTCCTTTGTTGTAATCATCATTATAGTCTTTGTAAGCCTGAGTCTTCTTAACCGATTTTGTCAACAGTCCTTCTGGTAACCTCAACCCTTGTTTGTGTGAGCTGTCTTTAGGGAAGTAGATTAGGTTGATAGTTTTATCCATCCTAAACAAGTGCAGCTCTCTATCTTCGGGTCATGGTGAAATGTCTTTGTCTTCGTCTATCAGCAGACTGATGAGCAATTTTGTATATCGGACAAATGGGATTCTTGTTAACGGTTTTGTATATTGGCTTTAGATCTGGAATATGAGATCATCCCATATGAGTTCTGCATAGTCAATATTCTTCTGATTGACTATGCCCCAGAAGATTTTCATGTGTGGTAAACGAGGGTGCTCATTTCCACTATCTCTCCCTGTGACAGAACGAACCAATATGTAGTAAATGGTTCTCCAGGGTTGTGGAATGCTTTTTGCTTTGATTCTGGAGATTTTAGTCTGTGAAGTGTTGGGAGGTTGATCATATCCTATGTCGATGACGAATTTCAAGACTTCATCTTCAGTTGGTGTGGGCCAATATCGGTTTGCAGTTTCTGGTGGTTCAGGTAAGGACAGTGCTCTACGAAGGTGTATAGGGGTGATTTTGACTTGCTTCCGATCCAATGTGCACTCGAAGTACTTTTCATCAGTATCAAGCAGAATGGTATCCCACATTTGATGAATGTATAACTCTGGAATACTGTCAGAATTTTCCAGCATGCACTTGCACTTGTGTCTTTTGAGGAATTCAATGGCAACAAGACAACTTGGTTCAGCACATTTGATCTCATCAAAATTAACTCTTGCATTGTTGTTCCCATATTTCGCCTTGTAGCCACGTGGGAAAACTTCTTCCTTGGTGAGCATTGGTAGTGGTTGTTGTGATGGTGCAGTCATTTTTGAGATTCCTGAAACATCATTCAGACACCAATTTGCAGGATACATGAAAGTTAGCATTAGATAAACTTTAATTTCACATGTGATCCTCTAATTGCTTAGCATGATTTTACAAGTTGACAGATGAGAATTTCTTTAGAAGTGACAATTTCTATTTCATTTGACAATTCTTTTGGAAATTTACAATTTCTTAAGAATCTAACAATTGCGAAAGAAATTGACAATTGCGAAAGAAATTGACAATTGCGAAAGCATTGACAATTGCGGAAGCATTGAAAATTGCGAAACTTTCTTACAAGAAATTTCGATAACTTTGTAGACATACTATTCACCAGATTTTTCGCAAATTCATCAACACTTGTAATTTTGCATTCACGCTTGTTCTAATGGAATCCTATGATGTTTCTATGTCATGTGACCAAGTTTTAACAACTTTTAACCACAAAAAATCTCAAAAATTCATACTGAAGCAGTTCATCATGTTCTTCTTAAACCCTAATGATCAATTTCACACTTGTGATGTTTCTGGGTACAAATTAAAGGCATAAACACTTAATTCGATGCATAAGAACACTACTTTGATGATTTAATCGCACTCAAACACTAACACTCAGTTTTCCCCAAATCGTTCGCTTAAACCCTAAATTAAGAACATTCAAGATTCATGTTTCTAGGCTTAATTAAACACATGCATTATGTTGAGACACTAATTCTAAACATATCGCACCAACAAATTACAACAAAAACACTCAGAATCAAATAACACAACTACGCATGAACCCTAGATCTAAAACAATCGATTTAAAAAAATGAACCGTCGGATCTTGAAATCCTTCAAAACTGTTGCATATAAACATATATTAAACATTAAAATACTCATGAAATCAAAAATCTTGAACGGAATTGATGGTTGATTGTTAGCCGTAGATCTTGGTTGTTTAACGTATTAACTGTGGTGGGTGATAATGTCAGATGAAATTGAATGTGTATTGATGTGTCATGTGTCGTGCAAGTTTTAAAAAAATTTAAACACAATTTATCCAATTCTCTAATCAACACATACGAGCAAGTATACTCGTCCGTGGTAGTAAAGGTAGGTAAGTTGAGATCGTCCCAAGGGAATTGTTGTTTGGGTTTGGTAGTATAAGTTTTAACAAAAAGGGTTGTCAATCCAATTTGGTACAAATTCTAATGTAAGTAAAAATCAATCAATCAAAAACAAATATACTTGTGTCTAATTCCATGACTAATTGTATAGAGTAATCTACCAAGTTGGGTGTAACTTGTATTGATGCACAACTTAAATTGAGTGATTCACAGTCAATGGTTTTTATCATGAGAAATCATCTTCTAAGAATTCAATCACCTAGTTAATTCCTTTCGGCCTTTGTTAACTAGTACGATAATTCTATTAAACTCTTTGTTGTTTGAAAAGCATTTCCTATCTTAAGAATTCCTACGAATCCTTTCGGCCTTTTCTCGTGATGAAATCGTTTCCAAATCCATTTTAATGAGTTAATATGATGCTTGTCACACACCATATTCCATACTAATTCGTGCACTAAGTTCCCTGGACGTTTTCACAGCAACTACAAGCTTTCGGGCAATGATAATAAGTTTAGCAAGACTTGGTGTAAGCCTTCACTAAGTTTTTGGGTGTCACACTTTGTAAACTAGCCAAGGGTTCTTTAAATAAGTGAAAGAACTCCTCCTCTCCAAGTAAAAACGTCCACAATCAATTAGTAACAAGGAAATGATAAGCCACCATGATTATGGGGCTTAAATTCGTCATTAAATGCAATTTTGTAACTTCAGCTTCCTCCAACCGATTGGTATTGTGATCCAACCGATCGGTTGGATCTCTCGGTAAATTGTTCTTCTCCCATCCGAATCGGATGCGGGCACCATCCGATCGGATAGGCCATTCTGCCACACACAACTTTTGGTTTTTTCTTTCTTTTCTCGTTACGTGCTTGATCCTTTATTTTACCACTAATTTCTTTCATAGAACTCAATCTTTTCTTGATATTTGAACATAGAGATCTTGACATTATTGAATCTTTGAGTTCTTGTGTGGTTTCTCTTTCGTTTTCCTCTCGTAAATCTTCCAATGTGCATAATCACTTCATTTCTTCATCTTTTTATCATCTTTTCCTGTACTTGGCTATATTTACTTGCATATACACTTTTTCACGATTTAGTAACAAATATACACAAATATAACCAAATATGATGCATAAAACTAACGATAACGTGACTAAAAACATGTTCAATTTGAGCGTTATCATATTCCCCCACACTTGAGTTTTGCTCGCCCTCGAGCAAGTCTAGCTTTTAGAAAAATATGATATCAATGGCATCTTCATTATGGTTCTAAAAAATCCAACAACTATCCCAATGGAACAATTGTTATTTTCATTTGAACTGCGAAAAATTCTTGAAACATAAACAAGTTAATTTAAGCTTGATAACATAACTAAGCACCTCACAAAGGAATTTTAAATTCACTCAACACTCAAGGGTAAATTTAATGGTACATCACTCAATTGCTCAGACATGATTCACGTTTCTTACCATAAGCTTGTACGAGTATCAAAACAACAAAATAAAACATCAAAGAGGTCTTTTATTCGGGTTTAAGGTTAAGGGTTACGGTTACCTGGCTAATGTGCAAATATTTCATACAAAGACATAGTAGCTCGCTAACAACGAATTCTTGACTAGCTAAGCAACGGATGGTCACTAGATTGTACCTTGGTTCACTAACAACGTTATTTGCATAACGGATGGTCACCAAAACACGCACTAGCTCGCTAACAACGTATTTCAACTATTCAAAAACCCGGATGGTCACTACACATCCATGTACTACATATCTAAACAAAGCCATCAATTAATCCGGATGCTTGAAAGCTAACAACGAATCAAGTAATTGGTAAAGGTAAGGATAAGACATGGGAATTATTTGTGATTGGTTTCTACAAAATAAAAATAAATAACTAAGAATCAAGTCCAAATTCCGTTCCCAACTCTTTATACCTCAAATGATCACTCTACCAAACTTCTTCGATTATTACTATTCCGCATCTCATACTAACTCCTTTCTTCCTTCATAGCTAATTGACTATTTTATTTTCATCCATTCATACATGCATAGCTCATTAGCTATTCACTCCTCTTTCTTTCTTTCTTTCTTTTTTCATCACCCCCCCCCCCCCACACACACACTTTGGATGAGCACACGCTACAAAAAATACAAATAAGAGTAGCGACCTCCTTCTTCATTGAAACAACACATACACATATGAAAGTGTGGTCAACATGTAATCATCAAAAACAATAAATAGTTTTGAACTTCAATTGAACTTGATTCGGGTAAGGCTAAAGTGTAAGGTGTAAAATCTTTTTGTATTTTTCTGGATTTAATCAAAAGAAAAAGATAGGCTCAGAAGGTGTAACTAAGGGTATCTAGCGTAAAAGATTAACGCTAACAAATGGGTTCCAAATACTAAGGTAACTAACTAATATGGTTAGCAAAAATATTTTTGTAAACGGAAGGCCATTTGGTATAAATCCTAATTTGCCTCTTATCATTTGAATTATTTTATTACTCGAAAGTAATTTTAACCGTAATGCATAACATGTACAAGTTCTAGAATCAACATAATCACCGGCACACTCATAACGAAATATAGAGCATAAGAAATGCTTTATACAAAAAGGCTTAAATCCTCACAATTTAAAGTGGGTTATAACATGTGCTAGCAATAGTTATCAATAGCTCTCCTTACTTGATTAAATTCCAAAAAATCTTTCAAATAGCCTCATTTTTACCAATGAATCAATCTATATAACAAAGAAAATAACTAGAACATTAAGGGCGAACCTAACTCTAGTCACTCGAATCCCAAAATTCTACTAAAAACTTAAAAATTTAAAAATTAAACCAATTTTTCCTATTTTCTTCCCTCCCCCACACTTAAGTTTTGCATTGTCCTCAATGTAATAAAATGAACTTAAAAGTAAAGGAAATGGGAAAAATTTAGAGAGAAAAAATAAAAATAAAAATACTACCCGGAAAAGAAATCGCATAGGCATATTTGATCATAAGTAAGCACATGAGTTCTTCTAACTCCAAATATTGATCAACACTAAGCTTTCGTGAATTCTTCCCCTGCAAAAACTATACGCGAAACAAACAAAACAAAATACTAAAACAAATAAAAGTAGTTCAAAACAAACCATAAATTATAAAATCCTAATAAAGTTAAGTTAAAGTAGTAGAAATAGAAATTATTCAACCAACATTGTTTTTAAAACATAACCATGAATCAAATCTTCGATGATCATCAATCATCGGTATCCATGTGTTCATCGCCATGAACCCTCTCATCTTCACTCTCGTCATCGTCCTCATAGTTCTCTTCATCATCAAAAACTGTATACTTTGGTCTCTTCTGTAACACCCCGACCCGACAAGGGTAAAGATATCACAACAATATGGTTTCACATCAGAACAAGCAATAATAAAACAGTGGAAGTCTTAACATTAAACCAAAGATAATAAGCCAACAAGACTTATATTAAGTTCAACAAGACCAAAGAAAATAAATAAATGAAGTACTTAACAATCCAGGAGCCAATCAAGGCATAACAAGTCTAAAAATTTGAATGGTAGAACTAGGATACTAAGGTCCAAGCTTCACTCAAAGTTGCTCTCATCCCAAAGCAAAACCCAGCTTCCTAGCTTAAATACCTGCCGCAGGAAAGGAAAATGCGGCTGAGCTACGAGAGCTCAGTGAACAGATATAACGGAAACAAAGCAGTAGTAACGGAATAGTAAAGTAAAAGAAATAATACCAGGTGTAACAAGAGTCAGGAAAAAGGAATATAAAAGGGTTATGCAGATATACTAAGAGTTAAGAATGGTTACAATGGTAAATGTAAATGAAACCATAACCCACCACCAGCCCAAGTCAAATCAAGTCAGGTCAAATGTCAGGTCAAGTGTCAGGTCACAAGGTTACAAGGATTCAGGAAAACAAAAATCCTCTACGAGCCCAGAAACAGTACATATCAAATCAAATCACATATCAGGGTGTATGGAGGGGTGACCTCAGCATACCAGGTACAGGGTGAGGGGATACCTCCAGGGGTTGGAGTCATGAGCTCCCAGGATGTGAAAGACGTGTATCGCACACACCATCAGTCACCAAGTATAACAGGTAATATAAACAAATCAGGTCAGGTCTAGGATGCATCCATACGCCCCCAGTAGGCCACAGGGTCTTCCTCTACGTAACAAGTATAAATCAGGTCAGGGACGGGACAGGTCATCACTCTCCTGCCCTAGAGTCATGCCACCGGTGCATCAATGACATGGACATGAAACCCTCATGCCTAGTGGGTGGCTCGTAGTCTCAAACTGTGGGTCAAGGTCAAGTATCAAGTCTCAGGTGTCAAGTATCAGGTATCAAGTCTCAGGGTTCATATCAGGATTCAAGACAGGAGATCAATGCAGGGGTTCACTATCAGGAAGTCAATATCAGAAAAGTCAAATACCAGAAGGTTCATGTCAATTTATTAAAAAGTAATCCTTTTAAAATGGTTTTAAAATAAAGTGGTCTTTAAATCAGTTTTCATAATGAAAGTCTTTAAAAGCAATTCTCAAAACCTCTTCATATGTAATTTAGAAAAGTAGTTATAAAATCCTATGAACCTTTAAGTATCCCAGGGTCCTAAATATTCAGGTTACCAAGTTATGAACAGGTCATGTCAAGTATCAAGGAAACATAACAGGGTCCAAGGCAGGGTTCGAAACAAATGATCAAGACAAGAGTTCAAGGCAAAAGTTCAAGTCAAGGTTCACAATACAAGGGAACATAGCAATGGCTTGGGGAATCCTAAACGAATCAAAATCAGAAGTCAAGAGAAACGAAGGCTCCTTACAAGAAGGGCAGAATATCTGTACCTTATTACGAATGCAAGAACACAAAAGTAGCAAAACAGACGGGGATCAAATCACTCCCTCTTCAAACCTAAAGGAATAGAGGACAGAATTACAAAGGGGTTTCAGTTATCTTTCCATTTTAAGTAACTTTCCATTTTTAGCAGGTTTCCAAATTTAATAAGTTTCCATTTTTAGAAAGTTTCCTTATTTAGAAGGTTTAAGTATTTTAACTTAAGTTAAGTCATAAATAAGCATATTATGGACATAGGGTACATTTTAACAAGTCTTGATAGTTCAGGGTCAAATATGACAAGTTTCCATAAATTAGGGTTTTATTTGTAAATATTCCAAAGTTAAGGTCTAAAATGCAATTATTACAAATTATCCATTATCATCCATAACTTAACAAGGTATACGATTTAAGTACTTCAAGTTTGACCATTTTACATTTTATACCCTTTAGTTCATAATCTTCCAAAACAACCCCATAGTTCCTTTAATCTCATTTTAACCCTTTACATATTAATAATTACACAATAACCCCTCCATTTAAACAAAGATACATAATATACCCCTTATATTTATGGTGGTACGAATTAACCCTCATCTTTGTACAAATTACAAAACTAGTCCTTTTAATTAATAAAAGTACAATTCGATATATATATTAGCCATATTTACACATTAAACCCTCAAGTATCCAATTTTACATATTACACCCATATCATCCTTATTTATATGACACAGCCCCAAGTTTCCAGAAATTACACTTTTAGTCCCTCCAATTTATTTATTTCCATTCGAATTACAATTTTTTTACACGATTTACAAATTAATTCCCTAACTTACATATTTGACAAAAAGGACCCTTATATTATATTTTATACAGATTGCCCTGGTCTAAAATATATTACAAAAATATCCCACAACTTTTATACATTACAAAACACACCCTTTTAGTTACAAAAACCCCATCGGTAATACTTTCTTTTTTACAAAACCCTAACCCTAGCTTTACCCATCATTACACCATCATTGATTCATCATTAAAAAGCATTAATTAGACCAGATTTGATCCAAAAACCCTAAACCCTAATCGAATGCTAGGGTTTCTTGTTTCTTTTTCGTTTTCTTTAAAAATCCGGTTACACCCAATAAATCGACAAGGCAATTATAGGCTTCCAAAATTCGAACAAACATTTTTCCAGAGTCATATGTGTCGAATAGAGTTCAAATAAAATAAGTTTCACACCCAGAAAAATCGTATGGAGTATATTAGATTTTATACGTGTTTTAACCCTTTATAATTATAGCGATCGATTTTGTGTGCATGATTCGATTAGGCCATTTTATTTAGAATATATACGATGTAAAAAACATAGAAAAATACCAGGAAGAGCTTAGAATGATCGGATGAAGCGTATGGATTATATACCTCACGGATGGAACTATCAACAACCAAAACTTCCAGCGACCAAACGAATGAACCCACGACCTCTAGCCTATTTTTCCAAGCCTCCTTAGATGATGAACAACACCAGAAAAATACCCACTTGCCTCCAGAAAATCGTATGGTTGAGAGAGAGTTTTGTGTGTTATTTAGTTAGGGTTTCGGTATTGTAAAAAGGGAATAATAGAGAACCGAGTAATTAAGGGATGGGAGGGCATGAATTTCGGTCCAAGAAAGTGTATAAGGGATCAATTTCTGATTTTGGAAGATCTCCTAATTTATTTTGTGCTTATCTTGATTTATTTAGTTTATAAGGAATTAATAATAATAATTATAATGCATAAAATATGTAAATCGGCCATAATGCATTCTTGTGTGATCTTATAATTTTTGTACATTCCAAATTGTTAAAATGTTGTAGTATAAATTACTTGGTTTCATAACTCGTTCATTTTCAAAGGTTTGGGAATTTATTTGGTAATTTATAAGCTTTTAAATAAAATTTTAAAATTGTAGGGGCATTTTGGTCATTTTGTATGTTTTCAGATTTCAGGTATTACAACTTCTTCCCCTCTTTAAAAAAATTCTGTCCTCGAAATTTGCCAGGAAATAGAAAAAGATAGAACGGAAGTAGAACAAAGACATGCCAGACGCCTTGTTTGCTTGGTCATGAGAAAGCATGTAAACACGACCGGTACTAGGAGTAGGAGGAGGAGGATCAAGGTATTTCCCAAACGTTGCCGAATTCCGCCTAGGACAATCCTTCAACTTATGCTCAGAAGGACCACACCTAAAGCAAGCACCAAAATTCGTACGACAAACTCCAGTATGATTCTTCCCACATTGAGTACAACTAGCTGATCCCTTCTGAGTATTCGATCCAGAAACACGATTCTGCTAGTAATCCCAGGAAGACTGATCCTTCCACTGCCTCTGATTGTCGTTGCGCCCGGAACGATCACTACCCTGCTTAGAAGCTGACCTCCAATCCCGACCTCTCTGATCATGACCACGATCCGCCTGATCTCGTGGCTCAAAACTTCTACTAGACTGCCTCTGCTGCTCATATCCCTAGTCCTGGCGACCCTTATACTCCTGACTCTGGTCCTGACGACCCCTTCGCTCCCTGAAGTCCACACGATTTCCATCCCTGTCTCTCTTATTCGAACCCTCATCAGCATGCAACATCTCAATATTGCGGGCATCGTTCGTAACTGCAGCAACATCCTCATACTCGGTGTTCACAAAACGATCCAACACCCACTTCTTTAATGCCCATTTAAAGTGTTTAGCCTGACGAAAAGCATTACCCGTAACCTCTGGTCCAACAAAACTAGCTAGCCTCATGAACCTCTGCATGAATTCCCCAGACGACTCTCGATCCAACTGACGAATAGACCCATACTCACGTTCGTACCTCTGCTGCTCAGCCACCGGAATATACTGCTTATAGAATATACCACAAAAATCCTCCCAAGAACAAGTATCAGCGAAATCCTCTTCCAGTGACTGAACATACGCTGTCCACCAACTCAGCGCATCACCCTCCAGTTTAAACGTAGCCAAGCGCGTCTTGAATTCATCCGCGCAACCCAAGACCCTAAACAACTTCTCAACATGAGTGATCCAGTCCTCTGCCTCTGTGGGAGTGGCAGCAGACCGGAAGGAAAGAGGTTTGAGCTTATTGAACCTTTCGATCCAAACATGAATACCAGTAGGTGGAGCAGTGGGTGGAGCACCGCCACCACTACCACTTGATGAACCCGCACCATTTCTGATGTTATTGGTGACTTGGGTCACCAACTGAGGAAGAGCAGCAGCCATCGCATAGGCTATCATGGCCTCGAAATTAGGGCCATCTTGTCCATCAGTGTACTGGGTAAAACGCGTATTCACCATCTGAACGATCACGAAAATGATTAGCAAACTCAAACAGAATATGACAGAGCAGATCAAGAAGATATGACAGAGCAAAACAGGAAAAGAGTGCGCGAAAGGAAACCTAATTTCTACCCAATCCTCACAGGTCACGAGCCTAAGCTCTAAGGGTTTCGGATGCCTATTCTCTGATACCATAAATTGTAACACCCCGACCCGACAAGGGTAAAGATATCACAACAATATGGTTTCACATCAGAACAAGCAATAATAAAACAGCGGAAGTCTTAACATTAAACCAAAGATAATAAGCCAACAAGACTTATATTAAGTTCAACAAGACCAATGAAAAGAAATAAATGAAGTACTTAACAATCCAGGAGCCAATCAAGGCATAACAAGTCTAAAAATTTAAATGGTAGAACTAAGATACTAAGGTCCAAGCTTCACTCAAAGTTGCTCTCATCCCAAAGCAAAACCCAGCTTCCTAGCTTAAATACCTGCCGCAGGAAAAGAAAATGCGGCTGAGCTACGAGAGCTCAGTGAACAGATATAACGGAAACAAAGCAGTAGTAACGGAATAGTAAAGTAAAAGAAATAATACCAGGTGTAACAAGAGTCAGGAAAAAGGAATATAAAAGGGTTATGCAGATATACTAAGAGTTAAGAATGGTTACAATGGTAAATGTAAATGAAACCATAACCCACCACCAGCCCAAGTCAAATCAAGTCAGGTCAAATGTCAGGTCACAAGGTTACAAGGATTCAGGAAAACAGAAATCCTCTACGAGCCCAGAAACAGTACATATCAAATCAAATCACATATCAGGGTGTATGGAGGGGTGACCTCAGCATACCAGGTACAGGGTGAGGGGATACCTCCAGGGGTTGGAGTCATGAGCTCCCAGGATGTGAAAGACGTGTATCGCACACACCATCAGTCACCAAGTATAACAGGTAATATAAACAAATCAGGTCAGGTCTAGGATGCATCCATACGCCCCCAGTAGGCCACAGGGTCTTCCTCTACGTAACAAGTATAAATCAGGTCAGGGACGGGACAGGTCATCACTCTCCAGCCCTAGAGTCATGCCACCGGTGCATCAATGACATGGACATGAAACCCTCATGCCTAGTGGGTGGCTCGTAGTCTCAAACTGTGGGTCAAGGTCAAGTATCAAGTCTCAGGTGTCAAGTATCAGGTATCAAGTCTCAGGTTTTATATCAAGTTTCATATCAGATTTCATATCAGGGTTCATATCAGGATTCAAGACAAGAGATCAATGCAGGGGTTCAATATCAGGAAGTCAATATCAGAAAAGTCAAATACCAGAAGGTTCATGTCAATTTATTAAAAAGTAATCCTTTTAAAATGGTTTTAAAATAAAGTGGTCTTTAAATCAGTTTTCATAATGAAAGTCTTTAAAAGAAATTCTCAAAACCTCTTCATATGTAATTTAGAAAAGTAGTTATAAAATCCTATGAACCTTTAAGTATCCCAGGGTCCTAAATATTCAGGTTACCAAGTTATGAACAGGTCATGTCAAGTATCAAGGAAACATAACAGGGTCCAAGGCAGGGTTCGAAACAAATGATCAAGACAAGAGTTCAAGGCAAAAGTTCAAGTCAAGGTTCACAATACAAGGGAACATAGCAATGGCTTGGGGAATCCTAAACGAATCAAAATCAGAAGTCAAGAGAAACGAAGGCTCCTTACAAGAAGGGCAGAATATCTGTACCTTATTACGAATGCAAGAACACAAAAGTAGCAAAACAGACGGGGATCAAATCACTCCCTCTTCAAACCTAAAGGAATAGAGGACAGAATTACAAAGGGGTTTCAGTTATCTTTCCATTTTAAGTAACTTTCCATTTTTAGCAGGTT
Source organism: Artemisia tridentata subsp. tridentata (assembly GCA_021014915.2). NCBI lineage: Eukaryota > Viridiplantae > Streptophyta > Magnoliopsida > Asterales > Asteraceae > Artemisia > Artemisia tridentata. The sequence goes on along the minus strand of CP139501.1, from coordinate 69,800,280 downwards.
TCCAAATTTAATAAGTTTCCATTTTTAGAAAGTTTCCTTATTTAGAAGGTTTAAGTATTTTAACTTAAGTTAAGTCATAAATAAGCATGTTATGGACATAGGGTACATTTTAACAAGTCTTGATAGTTCAGGGTCAAATATGACAAGTTTCCATAAATTATGGTTTTATTTGTAAATATTCCAAAGTTAAGGTCTAAAATGCAATTATTACAAATTATCCATTATCATCCATAACTTAACAAGGTATATGATTTAATTACTTCAAGTTTGACCATTTTACATTTTATACCCTTAGTTCATAATCTTCCAAAACAACCCCATAGTTCCTTTAATCTCATTTTAACCCTTTACATATTACTAATTACACAATAACCCCTCCATTTAAACAAAGATACATAATATACCCCTTATATTTATGGTGGTACGAATTAACCCTCATCTTTGTACAAATTACAAAACTAGTCCTTTTAATAAATAAAAGTACAATTCGATATATATATTAGCCATATTTACACATTAAACCCTCAAGTATCCAATTTTAAATATTACACCCATATCATCCTTATTTATATAACACAGCCCCATGTTTTCAGAAATTACACTTTTAGTCCCTCCAATTTATTTATTTCCATTCGAATTACAATTTTTTTACACGATTTACAAATTAATTCCCTAAGTTACATATTTGACAAAAAGGACCCTTATATTATATTTTATACAGATTTCCCCTGGTCTAAAATATATTACAAAAATATCCCACAACTTTTATAAATTACAAAACACACCCTTTTAGTTACAAAAACCACATCGGTAATACTTTCTTTTTTACAAAACCCTAACCCTAGCTTTACCCATCATTACACCATCATTGATTCATCATTAAAAAGCATTAATTAGACCAGATTTGATCCAAAAACCCTAAACCCTAATCTAATGCTAGGGTTTCTTGTTTCTTTTTCATTTTCTTTAAAAATCCGGTTACACCCAATAAATTGACAAGGCAATTATAGGCTTCCACAATTCGAACAAACATTTTTCCAGAGTCATATGTGTCGAATAGAGTTCAAATAAAATAAGTTTCACACCCAGAAAAATCGTATGGAGTATATTAGATTTTATACGTGTTTTAACCCTTTATAATTATAGCGATCGATTTTGTGTGCATGATTCGATTAGGCCATTTTATTTAGAATATATATGATGTAAGAAACATAGGAAAATACCAGGAAGAGCTTAGAATGATCGGATGAAGCATATGGATTATATACCTCACGGATGGAACTATCGACAACCAAAACTTCCAGCGACCAAACGAATGAACCCACGACCTCTAGCCTATTTTTCCAAGCCTCCTTAGATGATGAACAAACACAGAAAAATACCCACTTCCCTCCAGAAAATTGTATGGTTGAGAGAGAGTCTTGTGTGTTATTTAGTTAGGGTTTCGGTATTGTAAAAAGGGAATAATAGAGAACCGAGCAATTAAGGGATGGGAGGGCATGAATTTCGGTCCAAGAAAGTGTATAAGGGATCAATTTCTGATTTTGGAAGATCTCCTAATTTATTTTGTGCTTATCTTGATTTATTTAGTTTATAAGGATTTAATAATAATAATTATAATGCATAAAATATGTAAATCGGCCATAATGCATTCTTGTGTGATCTTATAATTTTTGTACATTCCAAATTGTTAAAATGTTGTAGTATAAATTACTTGGTTTCCTAACTCGTTCATTTTCAAAGGTTCGGGAATTTATTTGGTAATTTATAAGCTTTTAAATCAATTTTTAAAATTGTAGGGGCATTTTGGTCATTTTGTATGCTTTTAGATTTCAGGTATTACATCTTCAGTCCAACACCTGACGAAGAACCTCCTACATCGTAACTCGAATCTCCAACTATAGAAACTCTACAATAAAGTGGCACTGGGTCGGGGAATGGTGCGTACCCGGGATACGGATAAGGATATTCGCCAGGGTATAGGTCATACTGAATTGGGTATGGTGGAACATTTGGTGGGTTGTAGGGAGGTACCTCATAGTTAGCATCACGAGCCACATGTTGAATCATCGGCATGGAATAATCATAGTTGTAATTTTGCCTCATCATCATAGAATCTCTCCACACTTCCCTACACTCTATCTCATTCAATTCACGGTTCCAATCTTCCCATCCCGAGTCAAAACTACCCGGGCATGAACATTCCTAATTAGTGGTGGTGGTTGATACGGTTGTTGTTGATAAGGTTGTTGCGGTGATCCATGAGGTGCGACCATCGATGGTTCTATCCAAGCTCCCAACATCCTTGTTTTCCTATCTAACGCTCTACCGAAACTTTTATCATCCCACGTCTCACTCTCCTTCATCTCTGAGCATTTCCCCAATTCTTCATTCACAAAATAACCCAAATTTCTTGCCAACATAGTCACATAGTGACCTCCACAAATCAAACTATTATCTTTTATCCCTGGTGCTCTTCTTGAAAGATACTCGGCTATTATCTAAGCCGCGTTCCCGTTCTTATCTTCCTCCAACAATTTCATTAGCCACAAATCCGGTTGATTGCACTTATCCCTGCTACCTGTTCTATGCAAAACCCCCCAAACGATCAATTTTTGTAAAATCTTCATGATAGGATTCCTTAGCTTGGACGAGTTTCTTCTACTACAACCTGGATCTCCTACTGTATTCCAATAATCCGCTAGACCCTCATAATCATTATGCTTCCTTACCAACCTCGCAAAATGAGGTGGAAACAGACGATGCTCAATTTCATCTTGATCGTATAGACCAAGGGCAACAGCAAATTCCGGCAGAGTATAAACATTCTCCCTACCACAAAGCCTAAACCAGATACATTTATCATTCACTACATCCGCAATTTTTCTTTCAAAATAAAACGTGGAGAAAAACTCCAAACACCATTCTCGGTTAACATTCTCATGAATACTAAACGCTCTTTCCCACAAAAAATCTTCAAAACTATCACCATCTCCCTCATACACATACGACATTCTCATCATTTTTCCCAACTCCATCTCACACTCATATTCTGCAAACAAATTCCAATCAACTAACCTTGGCTTAGAAATTTCTCTCCCTTGTAGCTTCGAAAGACGCTCCCGAAAAGGGTGCTTTTCTTCCTTCCTAAGGTTGCTAAACTTCAAGTTTTCATTACGCTCCTGATTTAGAGTATATTTGACCTTGCTCTTAGCATTCCTTTGCACATACTTTGTTACAATTGGATTCATTCCACCACGTGATGAACTCGAGCCACCTGCAAGATAACTCTGTAGAAAACAAAAACATATGATAGTATAAGAGCATAAGAACCAAGATTACATGATTTAGAAGTCACGAAACTCGTTTTCGAAAATTTCATTTTTCATTTACCGAGAGCTCCATCCGATCGGTATTCCTCCAACCGAATCGGATGGAGTAAATGTCCCAGCCCAACCGATCGGTATTGCTCCGCAACCGAATCGGTTGGGACCTACTGTCTCAAGAAGTTTTTCTTCCTCCGACTTTCAATCAATTCTATCAAATTCCACTCTTTCCTATCATGCATTTGATCAATCATAATGGTTTCTACATATCCCATTCATCACCAAAACATTTTCATAACATATTCTCATGATTCCTTAATCTTCCTAGAAAATATGAACACTATTAAATCAAAACTCCTCAATTTATGTTCTAATCAACAATGCATCATCCTAGCATCACTAATCAACAACTAAATAACACCTGGGAATCATCAATTGCAATCTAAATCGATTCAAAGTTTTGACCCATCTTAATCTGAAAATTCAATCAATTAATTCTTCCTCAAAACTTAGTCAATCTATCTAATTCTTTTTGCAATGAATTCCTAAATCATTTACCCATCTATTCCAAAAAAAATTACATCTTAATTCGAACTATATCAAAAATACCCAAATTTTGACCTAATTCAAGAAATCCGAATTAAAACCTAATTAATACAAATTGATGATGTTACTTACTTGTTTAGGTACCATAGATGGTCCTTCAACACTCCTGCAACACTTAATAGTCTCCTAATGGTCAAATTTTTGAACCCCAAGTTTGGTGGATTGAGTGTGTATGTGTTTTTTGGGATTTTTGAAATCTTGAGTATATATATTTCACTCCATCCAATCAGTATTTGATCCAACCGATTCGGATAGAATTTTTGCAAAAACTTCACTTTTCCACTTGACAACACTTGATGGTTCTTGTGAGCTCAAATGAAAATGATTTTAGTCTTCAAAAATACTTTTCCTTTTGTATAAATACTCCACCACACTAGTCTACCAACTTGTTTTTCAAGTCTATTTCTACTAGGTTTAAACAAAACTAACTCTAAAAACTCAAAACATAACTTCATAAACTTAAAACTTAATAAAACCAAGACAACCAAAAGGTCTTAACTTAAACTCAAACTTAAATGCAAACATTAAAGTACTAAAAATGCATAAAAATTAAAATTAGGAAACAAACAAAACACTAGCACAAGCTTTGTGCTTTTATTTTTCAAACTCTTGTCTTTCATCCTTCAAAGTACTCATGCCTCAAGATATCTTCATTTTGAAACTTCCCGGATAACTTTCGGTTAGTCATTTACGTTTAAAACTTCCTTGTAAAGTTCCTTCCATCCGGAGAAACTATATCAAACTTCACATGCCATTCTCCGTCTTCTTTTTCCTTCTTGTAAACACTAGCTCCTTCGGGTCCCCATTCCAAATTCTTTAGTTGTGCCGTTAAAGATCCAAGAAAATCTGTCAATTTGTTAAACACAAAAACATTTTTAAATGGGTTATAGAAAGCCTCCATCGCTAGAGCTCTTTCCATCTCATCTTTAATATCAAAGTAACTTGGGACAACCGGCCCATATTTAGGCCTCCCTTCTTCATCTCTACCTACTTCAAAACAACCCAAATGGTCTTCTTCTTCTTCATCTTCATGCACTTCCTTAACAATCTTGCCTCTTGGTTTAGGTTAGTACGTATGCTTCAAGATTCCATCACTAATAGTCATAGTACCTCTACCCATATCTATAATAGCTCCACAAGTTCTCAAAAACGTTCTCCCTAATAACAATGGTAACTCCTTATCCACCGGAATATGAAGCACAAGAAAATCCACCAAGAAAGCTTGATATCCTACTTGGACTCTAACATTCTTTACTTCTCCCATCGCTTTTGCTCGTGAATTATCAGCCATAGTAAGATTATATTGATTTGGTTGAGGATTACCAAGTCCTAATCTCTTATACAATGGATATGGCATTACATTCACACTCGCTCCTGTATCAGCCAATGCATACATCGCATCTGTTCCATTCACTTTAATTGGTAACAAAAAATTTCCCGGATTGCTCTCCTTTTTAGGCAACTCATTCTCAAATATTCTTTCTCTTGCAACCTCATCAAAATTCTTATCTTCTAACCTATCCCTTGCCATCATAACTGCATCCAACTTCTTGCGATAAGTCATGTAATTATTCAACGCATCAATAACCGGCTTTTCCTCCATAAGCTCCTTAAACTTCATTTCCAAATTTTCCAAAATCACTTCCTTTTGCTCTTTGGTTAATGGTTTAACAATTTTTGGTGTTTTGGGTGGTGAACTAGATGAAGAACTTTTATTCTTAGGGGTGGAGGGTTGGGTAAGTTTGTTAAGTGGTGTTTTCTTTTTATTCGCTTTTCCCATTTTAACAATCTCTCCCTTTCCTACCTTTTCTTCTATCATATTATCAACATCAATCCTCATCTCTCCCAACGCAAAATCATCCTACATTTAGTCTTAACCATGAAATCTCTACCAAACACGACTTCTGGTTCATCAGCATTCCCATATTCCAAAAAAACAAAATCAACTTTGTACACATGACCATGAATATTAACATTCACCTCTCTCATTATCTTTCTTCCATAATCCTCATAATCAAGTCTAACAAAACCAAGCTTACCAAGCATATCTTCCGTAATGTAGTTGTAACCATATTCTATATTAAGCTGAGCATCCCAAGCTTTTATACCTTCCACACCACAAGGTGTAGCATACCTCATGAACGGTGCATCAAATTCTTTAGGTGGTGCTCGTGTAAACACAACAACTCTTTTCTCCTTAGGTAAACAAACACTACTTTCTCCAACTTCTTCTCTCCTTTCAAAATTAACCTTTGCTTCTTCCAAAATATTTTCCCAACTCTCCAATGAATCTCCCGAATCTTTCAGCATCTCTTCCAAATTTCTCAAGTATTCTGACACATTGCTTAAACTCTCCATTCTACTTAAACACTAACTATAACATAACCACAAAAACAAAAGAAATCCAAACTATTAGCGTGAAGGCTAGTTTTAATCGAAACATATTAAAATATTAAACCATAGCAAGCAAACAAACAACTTCAAACTCTTAAAACATCAAAACAACTAAAAATTAAAAATTTCAAAAACTTTTACCGAGGCATCCATCCGATCGGTTTTAGCCCCCATCCGATCAAATGGTTGAATCGTTAAAAATCAAATCTACCCAACCGAATCGGGTGCGGGCAACATCCGATAGGTTAGATCAAAATTTTTCTAAAAAAACTTTTTTTTTTTTTAAACTAAATTAAAACTTTTTAATATAAAAACTAATAACTAACATTAAACTAATTAATAAAAATGAAACATAACACATAAGTCATAACTTAATTATCATTAAACTAACAACAAATTATTAACTCAAATAATCATTAAACTAATTAATTAACATAATTAATAAGAAACTCTTAAACTACTAATTATTAAAACTTAACATTAACTATATTAACTATATTTAATAAAACATTAAACATATTTAAACTATCCTAATTACCCAAATTAATCATCCTAATTAATCTATCACTTAAACAAATTAAACATAACATTAATTAAGCATAAAAACAGAAAAATAACACTTGATCCTAAAAACTAAAAATTTTACCGAGGGCTACAACCGATCGGATGGGCATCCGTCCGATTCGGTTGGTCCCGAACCAAACCTTTTTTTTTTTTTTTTTTACTTTTTTTTACTACAAAACTTATAAACTAGCAAACCAAACTACCAAGTAAATTAACCAATTCCCCGGCAGCGGGACCAAAAACTTGATGTGTCGTGTGTCGTGCAAGTTTTAAAAATTTATAAACACAATTTATCCAATTCTCTAATCAACACATACGAGGAAGTATACTCGTCCGTGGTAGTAAAGGTGGGTAAGTTGAGATCGTCCTAAGGGAATTGTTGTTTGGGTTTGGTAGTATAAGTTTTAACAAACAGGGTTTTCAATCCAATTTGGTACAAATTCTAAGGTAAGTAAAAATCAATCAATCAAAAACAAATATACTTGTATGTAATTCCATGACTAATTGTATAGAGTAATCTACCAAGTTGGGTGTAACTTGTAATGATGCACAACTTAAATTGAGTGATTCACAATCAATGGTTTTTATCATGAGAAATCATCTTCTAAGAATTCAATCTCCTAGTTAATTCCTTTCGGCCTTTGTTAACTAGTACGATAATTCTATTAAACTCTTTGTTATTTGAATAGCATTTCTTATCTTAAGAATACCTACGAATCCTTTCGGCCTTTTCTCGTGATGAAATCATTTCCAAATCCATTTTAATGAGTCAATATGATGCTTGTCACACACCATAGTCCATACTAATTCGTGCACTAACTTTTTGGAATAAAAACATAAAGAAAATCCTTTCGGCCTTTGTTAATCTTTAGAACTGTTTTTATTAACCAATTAAGCAAGATTAGATTGTATTTCAACAAACTCATAAAACAAGACATGTTTTCATGCATCACTATGAAATAAGAATACTCCCACAATTGTCACATCATACACACAAGTATAACCAAAATCACTCCATAACAATTATAACCAAACACAAGTAACAAAACATACTTTCATTCATCTTAAAGTAAAAGTAGTTCATAATAACTCAAACAAGAAATACCTAGTTTTGGAATTACAAGAACTAGAATTGTGGAACTATAGCAACCACACTCCTCCAATCGCCTATGATCACACGTAAACAACTCCACACTCGAACACAACTCTTGAGACTCGAACTCAGGGTTCCCTCGACGTTTCCACAGCAACTACAAGCTTTCGGGCAATGATAATAAGTTTAGCAAGACTTGGTGTAAGCCTTCACTAAGTTTTTGGGTGTCACACTTTGTAAACTAGCCAAGGGTTCTTTAAATAAGTGAAAGAACTCCTCCTCTCCATGTAAAAACGTCCGCAATCAATTAGTAACCAGGAAATGATAAGCCACCACGATTACGTGGCTTAAATTCGTCATTAAATGTGATTTTGTAACTTCAGCTTCCTCCAACCGATCGTATTGTGATCCAACCGATCGGTTGGATCTCTCGGTAAATTGTTCTTCTCCTATCCGAATCGGATGCGGGCACCATCCGATCGGATGGGCCATTCTGCCATACACAACTTTTGGTTTTTTCTTTCTTTTCTCGTTATGTGCTTGATCCTTTATTGTACCACTAATTTCTTTCATAGAACTCGATCTTTTCTTGATATTTGAACATAGAGATCTTGACATTATTGAATCTTTGAGTTCTTGTGTGGTTTCTATTTCGTTTTCCTCTCGTAAATCTTCCAATGTGCATAATCACTTCATTTCTTCATCTTTTTATCATATTTTCCTATACTTGGCTATATTTACTTGCATATACACTTTTTCACGATTTAGTAACAAATATACACAAATATAACCAAATATGATGCACAAAACTAACAATAACGTGACTAAAAACATGTTCAATATGAGCGTTATCATGTATTAACTACGGTCAATTCTTTTTCATTTTATTTGACTTGTATACACTTTGCCAGTTTCACACTTTTAGTCCTCTAACCTTGTATGTTTACTTTCTAAGTCCAACCATGCAAACACTAAGTTATTCAACTTAACAATATTGGCACACAACTTTTTATCCTATGATATTATCACCGAACCATTTGAAGCAACAATTTTGAAGAAACAATGCAAGTACAAATTTTGAAAAAATATTTTAATGCTGTTCTCCCCCTCAACATTTGTTCCTAAATAATTGATAACAGTTTAAAATGAACAAAGTGTTGAAGGTTTTGTACCTGCAAGAAAATGTTTTTTTTTTTTTAATGGAAAATCTTTTTGAGTTTTTCATTAAATATTTACAAAGATAGTTTGATGTTTGAATCCTTAATTTTGAATAAGAAAATTGTTTAAGTCATCAGGAGTCAAACATCGCATACCAATTTGATGAACCAGTTCCACAAATCTTGCATGAGGCAAGGCTTTGGTGAACAAATCCGCCAATTGGTGTTCAGTACCCTCAAAATATAGTTCAACTATACCCATTCCCACATGCTCCTTGATAAAGTGATATCGGAGAGCAATATGCTTCGATTTGCAGTGTTGAACTGTGTTGCATGAAATAGCGATGTCACTCTTGGAGTCGCAGTATATCGGAATCTTGTTGAACATGAATCCGTAGTCCATCAGCTGAGATCGCATCCAAATGACTTGAGCGCAGCAGGCAGACATGGCGACGTATTCTGATTCTGTAGAAGACAGTGATGTACAGTCTTGCTTCTTGGACTGCCAAGAGACGAGCTTGTAACCTAAAAATTGTACTCCCCCAGACGTACTTTTTCTCGTGTCTAAACAACCTGCATGGTCAGCGTCTGAAAAAGTAACAAGTTCAAACCCGGAATCCTTTGGATACCAGATCCCCAAGTGAATGGTTCCCTTTATGTATCGAAGGATCCGCTTAATAGCAGACAAATGATGTTCAGTAGGTCGTGACTGGTAACGGGAGCATAAGTACTTGGCAAATACAACATCCGGCCGGCTAGCGGTGAGATACATGAGAGACCCAATCATACTACGATATTTCGTATGATCAATGGGTGTACCGTGAATGTCAGCATCTAGCTTTGGGGATGAGGAAGACATAGGGGTATTAGAGGTGTCACAAGTATTCATGCCATGCTTTTTCAATATTTCCTGTGCATATTTCGACTGACTTAAAAATATACCACGGGGTGATTGATGAACTTGCAGTCCTATAAAGAAATTGAGTTCACCCATCATGGACATCTCAAAGTTTTGTTTCATAAGTCTAGCAAAAGCGTTTGAATATTTTTTATGAGTTGATCCAAAAATGATATCATCTACATAAATTTGAACAATGAGAATATCCTCCCCGTGTTTTTGTTTAAATAAAGTCGGGACAACAGATCCTTTAGTAAAATGATTGGCTAATAAGAATGCAGACAGTTTGTCGTACCATGCCCTCGGGGCTTGTTTAAGGCCGTAGAGGGCTTTCTTGAGCCTGTAGACATGGTTTGGATGTTCTGGATCGAAGAAGCCCTCTGGTTGTGAAACATACACCTCTTCCCGGAGTTGTCCATTGAGAAATGCCGTCTTCACGTCCATCTGGTATACCGTGATGTTCTTATGAGCAGCGTACGCCAGGAACTTTCTAACAGCCTCAAGACGAGCCACCAGTGCAAATGATTCTTCGAAGTCGATTCCTTCTTCCTGACTGAATGCTTTGGCGACCAAGCGGGACTTGTTACGAATAACTGTACCATCCGCATCTAGCTTATTTTTCCAGATCCACTTCAAACCGACGACATATACCCTATCTGGTCTCTTGAATAATTCCCAAACTTCCAACCTTTCGAATTGATCCAATTCCTCTTGCATGGACTCAATCCAATTATCGTATGTAAGGGCTTCTTTAATATTTTTGGGTTCGGACTGACAAACGGCGAGAGCATAAATGCAGGTTTCACCTTCTGTATGGAGTCGTTGTCGTATCATTACAAGGTTTTTTGGGTTGCCAATAACATTTACAAGGGGATGATCCTTTGTCCATTTGTGTGTTGATGGGTAATGTTGATAGGTATGGTGCAGATTTGATGGTTCCAAGTTGCGGGTGGACGACTCGGCGATATCAGGAATGGTTAGAGCTGGCACAAATGGATTAAAGAATGCATTCCCGTCATAATCTGCTGGAGTGGGTATTTCAGAAGAATGTTAGGGGGGACCTTCAGCTGCAGACGCAGAAGTAGAAGGTGTTTGATCTATTGATGATGAGGTGTCAGGTTGAGGTGCATCTTCAGTAACTGTGGTAGTTGTAGTCACTGGTGTATCAGGTTGTAGATTATGGACGAGTGTTTGTGCAGCGGAACTTTTGGATACATCTTGTGCACGACAAACCATAGTGTCATCAAGCAATGGAGCAAACAAGTCTTCTAGATCTTTGCGGTTATGAGAGAAGGTTGCAGCTAAAGGATTAGAAAAGTTGAGACGGTTGGTTGCGGGTTCTAAGCTGTTTTGCTCAGAAGCCATTTTTGTAAGCTCATCAAAATTAGCATGTATCGTCTCCTCAATCTCCCGGGTGCGACGGTTCCAAATTCTGAATCCCTTTGAATTTTCACAATAACCGACAAAAATCCCTATATCCGCTTTGGCCTTCAATTTTCCGAGGTCATCACGATCATTATTTGGATAGCAGAGAGCTCCAAAGACATGAAAGTAATTGATGTTTGGTTTTCTACGGTGAACAATTTCATATGGTGTCTTGGTGTGCCTTTTGGTGATCATGCATCTATTTTGGGCGTAGCAGGTAGTAGAAACGGCTTCGGCCCAAAGGTAATCCGGTAACTGAGCATTGATTAACATTGTTCTTGCTGCTTCCACTAAAGTTCGGTTTCGCCTTTCGACCACACCGTTCTGTTCGGGGCTGCGAGCAATGGATGTTTGATGTTCAATACCCACTTTCTCATAATACTCCCAAAGAGTCTGATTCTTGAATTCAGTTCCATTGTCTGTTCGAATTTTTCTTATGGTGTTGCGTAACTGAACTTGAATCTTTGTGAGAAAGGTGATGATCATGGATGGTGCCTGATCTTTACTGCGAAGAAAATAAGTCCAAGTCCATCTTGAATAATCATCGACAATTACCAGTATTTACCGCTTCCCATTAATAGTTTGAATCCGCATATGTCCACACAGATCCATATGCAACAGTTGAAGTACGTGATCAGTATTGTGCTCGATTTTAGGAGGAAAGTGAACACGAGTACTTTTTCCATGTTCACAAGCGGGACATAGATGATCTTTGGCGTATCTGAATTTTTGAAGACCATCGACCAACTTTTTGCGAGCAAGCTCGGTCATAGTTTTGAAGTTCAGGTGAGACATCCGTTTGTGCCATAGCCAAGCTTTTATGGGATGTGCCTTGGATAGTAAGCATATTGGAGAGGAAGCAGTCATGCCTTCGAAGGAAATGGTATACAGACTGGTGCCACGTTTCCCTTTCATTAGGTCATTCCCTTCAAGATCTCGAATGAAACAAGTTTTCTCCCTAAATGCCACTTCTAGATCACCATCACAAAATTTTCCGACTGAGAACAAATTATGACCTAGGCCCTCGACATTATATACCCTGCTAATTTCAATGTTCCCGTTGACATAATCACCGTATCCCATGATAGCTGCGAAATGATCTTTATCGAACCTGACAGTGCCAATGAACTTTGCAACGAAGTTTACTAGAAGCTTTAAATTCCCTGTCATGTGCCGGGAACACCCGCTATCAACAATCCATAGGACAAATTGAATTACCTGCATCATAAGAAGAGGACACAGGAGAGTTGGAACCGGTAGATCCCGTTGGGTTAGTAATACATGTTTTAAGCATCTTTGGAACCCATGTAAAACTAGGTTTATATTGTAACCAACTCTGCCACGTCCAACTAGTTTGTGCTTTCTTCTTAGTGAATGTGCTAGGTGAATATGCTTTCTTCTTAGTGGCAACTACGGGCTTGTCAATGGTGGTCTCAGAAACTACTTGTGGCGGTTTTCCTAATATGGACTTAGCAGCGGTTATGGGCCTATCGGAATTGCCAGAAGTACGTTTCTGTTTTCTTGACAAAAGGGTCTTAGCAATGCATTTCTGATGATGTCCAGACAACATACTAGTGCGACAGAATACACAATAAGCATCAACCATAATAGCATTAGAAACATTCAAAGATTCAACATTCATTACATCAGATTCAGAATGACACTTAGACAAGCTAGATTCCAAACTAGACGTAACATGTGTCTTATTCAAACTACTAGCATTAACTTCTACTTCTGCCTTCTTAGATAATCCATTCTTAGGTTGCCAAACTCTAATCTTCTTTTGACTTTTCTTTTGACTCTTGGTGGTCTTTGAGCTGCTAGCCTTAGATGTGGTGCCTAATCCTGTGGAACTTGAAGTATTCACATTAGTAGTTTGTGATAATGCTTGCTTAGGTGCCTTGTCTACTTGGTACATTCCTGGTGCAATCACATTATTTAATACAGCTTTCCCTTTGTCAAGAGTTCTGAGTTTCTCTTTCATTTCAATGATGATGTGGTTTTGTTCTTGAATTTTTGATTCCAACTTTCTATTTAACCGAACAGTGTCATTTCTATTATAACAAACTTCAGCAATATCTTTTTCATACTCTAAAATTTGATGTTTTAAAACCTCATTTTCTTTTTCAAGTTTTTGAAGTGTTGAAACACAAATATTTTTAGAAGACAAAGATTCTTTTTGACTTTGTAATGCTAACTCAAATTTAATACTTTGAGTCTGACACTTATCCAGAGTTTGACGAATTTTGAAAATTTCTTTTGCACATTTGGTTTCCATATCAGCATTGATTTGTCTGAGTCACTCATTTTCTTTTCTCAGATTTTCATTCTCAATTCTCATTGTCTCAAGTTCATCATAGTGATCATCAACAAGCACTTCATGACATGACAAATAGATAGAATTCATTATCACAGATATCACATCCGAACAGAGAACATTCGTCAAGAATCGATCAACATCTTTTTCTAAAGCTTTCTTTGGACCTTTTTGTTTTGCAATTTTGACATCTTTTACATTGAAAATACTCATCATTGATACAACTTCTGACTGGAGTTCCTATTCCCATTGAGTTGCACAAAGTCGCAGGTGATTAACAAGTGGCAAGAATTGTTTTTGAAAAACTTCTCGCTTTTCTTTCTCATAAAGAGAGAGAAAGGTAGAGATTTTGATTTCAGAATTTCTTTCAACAGCGTTTTCCAAAAGTTGAATGTCCTCCATAAATGTTTTGAAATATTTAAGAATGCGACATTCCTTTGGAATTTGTTCATTAACACCTTGACTGGGTAAAGGACCATTGATTTTTGCAACAGTGGTAACTGGACCAATGTCAGATGAAGTATTTGTTTCAGTTAAAGAGCACGTGTGTACAGATTTCTCTTTCTGAGGTACAAAAGATTTTTTAATATGAGGTGCTTTCGAATAATCATATGGTTTGTTATATTTTACATGACTCATCTTTGATCGACACTCGATATCATGTTCTTCTTCCTCTTCAGTACTATAAATAACCACACGTTGAAAAGTATCATCAAACAACAATTCAGTACCGTACAACTTAGGGTGTTCCTTGAGTGCTTTGTTTAAAAAACGTGGTTGATCACATCTGATTGTAAATCCATATCCGCAAGGATTTGGTTTGACAGTTAGATTTCGTAGAGCTGTTACAGAATTACCCGATTTATAGACAATGTTTTGAAAATCCTTAAGTTTGCCTTCCAATGCCACAATTTCATCAAGATATGAATCGACACGTTTCCTTGAAGCTTCTTTGTGTTCAGAAAAATTTGCTTGACAAGTTGACAATTCTGTTTTGGTTTTAGAAATTTTCGTTTGGAGAATTTCAACCTGTTTTTGAAAACCAAATATTTCTTGTTCCTTTTGTGAAATTATTTCATTCTTGGAAACAGTCAATTCACGAATTTGATGTTCCAAATTTTGTACGTTTACGTATGACTCTTGGAATGCAGACTCAAAAATTTTGTCACGTTTTTCTTGGTTTTCAAAGTTTGAAAGTTGTTGCTTGTAGCACTCAAGGTCCTTTGTTAACAGTGCAACTTTGGCTTTTATGTTTTTGTTAATGTCATTGCATTTATCCATCTGGGATTTATGTGCATTCAATTGTGATTGGGTGGCAAGCAATAAGGTCATGAGTTCTGAATCTGAATCTTGCATAAGATCATTTTGTTCAAGATGATCATGATGGTCATCATCAAGAGAATCATCAAATGAAACCACTAGGTTAATTTGATCATCATCAAAGGTAATCACTGTGTTTATTTGATCATTTTCTTGAGATGAAAATGATAAACCATTTTGAACAAAACTTTCTTGTGTAGATAAAGATGCAGATGGTGAAGCAATTTCATGAATAAGACAATCTGCATCAGATACCTGAGATAAGCCGTCGGTGTCATATACCGGGCCTGTCTCGCTCATGTTCATCTGCTGCATGTTGGCCATTAACATGACTACAGCATTAGCCTCTAGATCCTCCATTTCGTCATCAGAGTATGCATTAGCCATAAAACTCTGCTCCTTCTTTGTCAAAATACCACTGGCCTTTTCATCCTTCAATGCCATGAGAAGAGCTTCTTTATGATATGCACTGCCCATTGTTCTTGGCTTGGGGCATGCATTAGCCATATGACCATTTCCCCCACAATTGTAGCAAGTGATAGATGTATTAGCAATCCTTTTCCCTTTGTCAGCAAATTGATTCCTTCTCTGATTGTTACCCATGCTGTTTCGACTACCTCCTCCTGAACTGAATCGTTGCCCACCAGAATTTCCCATGTTTCCTGAGCCAAACCTTCCTGAAGACCGATTCTGAATCTCAACCCGTCCATTGTTAACTACTGCTTGATTTCTGGTGTTTGATGATGTCCTCAGACGATTGTTCGACCTGTTGGAGAATTTGCTGAATGCACGGGCGATTAATGCAAACCCCTCATTTAAAGAATTAAAGGCATCATCTTCATCAGTTTCAACATTGGAGTACATGCTGTAATCAGTGTTGTCGAATGGAACAAGTTGATTGTCAAGGTATTGTTCAGGTGCTTCATAAGGGATAATTTGATTTGACGGTGGTGGTGTAAACCCTGAATGAGGTGGTGGTGGTGGAACAAACTCCTGGTTTGGTGCAAAATGTGATTGAGCCATGAGAGCAAGTGAGTTTGGATTAGGTGCTGGTGAGAATCCTCCACGTGCAACTCGATCCTTATCGACTTCAGATTGGTGTTGTTTTAGGTAATCATATAACAACTGTCACAATTCGCATTTTCAAGTCTTTTCTATGCACGGGATTGCATCATTTCAATTTACGTATGTTCATTAAACGTTACCACTCAGTCATTACTACTAATATTATACCCAAATACTCCCGACTATGATCCTAAAATACTTTCATGCTATTTTTAATGATATAAAAATTATATTATTAATTTACCCGGTGTTTTGAAACCATTTGCTATATTTTCCGGAAAACGCGTATAACTCCGTCAATTTGCGATATTTCATCACGATCATTATTTTTACACCCGATTCTTAACAGTAACATGATTTCATAATTTTCACGACTTCGTCGTATTTTATTTTTATTCGTCGCGTTTTATTTTCAGTTAACCCGGTACCCGATAACGCCGAAATTATACACTAATACTACCATACTTATAATTTAGCAACTCAAATCCATTTTTTCTTCTTTCTTTTGTGTAATAACCGGCCACAAGCACTCCCCCTAGCCACATGAATTAATTTTTTAACCTTGAGCCTTAATTGCTTAATAACTTAATATATATTTTAGATACTTATCTAGGTTTTTACTCCTAACTCATTTACAAACTTATTTCAAGAATCAAAAAGTCACTTTTTCTCTCTTTTCTCTTTGTGGTGCACGGCTAAGACCAAGAACACAAGCAAGAACCATTTTTTTTTCCAAGATCAAGATTTATTCAAGTTCCTTATATCATCCTTGTTAGAGTTTTGCAATAAAAACTCCAAGGTTGTGGTCATTTTTCATCCTAGCTCACCAATCATCAAGTAAGCTCAAGAACATTATTTTTGATCTTTACATACTCCCTTTGTTCTTATATTGATGTATTTCCTATTTATTTTGAGAGCTATCCATGCAAAACTTATGTTATGTATACCACTTGTTTTATTTTTCATTAAAACTATCTCAAATCCTAGATCTGTACGTTTCATTAACATCCCCGCGAAGCCCACTATTTTTAGTGATGTTTAGGACCCATGACACCTTAAGAAGGTGTATGGTAGGATGTGTGTACTTTTGGAGTTGTGTTGTAGTTGTTTGATCAAGCCGCGAACCAAGAAAACGAGTTTTTAACATATATATATACCCGCTGTCCAGAAATGTAAACTTTGGAAAAATCAGTAAACATGGCGTTATTTTAGCTTTCATATTTAGAAAGTACTCTCAAACACGAAAACGTGGTCGCTTGAATCACTAAAAACCGAGTTATAACGAAGGAGATACGATGTTTTAAAGTTAGCAACGCAAAACTATTATTTTCAGAAAATGCGGGCTGTTGGCCGAACTTCAGGGGACAGAACGAGGTGTTAGCCGTAGTCTAGCTGAGCCGAGCCACTGAGAATATGTTAGTTCATGTTATGACGATCGCGTGGATATAAAGAACGTTGAAAACCGACTTGTAACGACCAAGATATGAATTTCTGAAAATCCGACTAACAAAACTTATTTTGACAGCCACACTATAATTCCAATATTTTCTAAGTGTAAACAGTTTTTGCGAGGCACCATCTTACGAGCTATTTTCCCGTTGAGCGAGACGGTTTGAGCCATAAACTCCTTCAGGTGAAACGAAGTATTCCCGGCCTATTTTCCAAATCAATCAGCCGCTTGTTGATCGGACTTATAGTGAGTAAGTTATGAATTTCCTAGTATCGCCAAAAACAACCATTATATAAAAATAAAAAGTGTAAAACTAGCAAGTCGCCAAGTTGATGACCGATTATCTACATGATCGAGACACGTATGATCAAAAGTCAAAGGAGACGGCTGAGAGATTATGTCACAAGGATTTCAAAAACGTCAAGTTCTATTACTAACTCTCAACGTACAATATTTTGCGACTAGCTTTGCGAGGCCGTTCGGTCATATTTTCACCAGTTGTAAAAGTAATATTTTGCGACGAAACTATTTTATTTGACAATAAAACACCAAAAGAGGATCGTGGAGTATTATTCCAACATTTTTACACGAAATATAGTACATGACTTGCCAAGATGTCAAAAATGTAGTTTTCGACGATAAACATTATTTTCAAAACCAACGAGTGGTATCGTTAACATACGTAAATGCATGAGTAGAAGCATTTCAGTTACTTATATTAGATCATATCATTCATCATAGGTCGCAGTTTGAGACCGAGCCTCATTTTCATCATATCCTTAGTGGTTATTGTGCTATCATATCAGGTGAGATTTCATAGCCCCTACTTTTATACGTTTTGAATTACTTTTGGGGGAGATACATGCTTAAATTACTTTTCTCGTTTATCAAATACGTTTTGCATTGGTATGCAAGTCATCAATTCTATTGTGCATTGGTATGCAAGTTCTCTAATACATTTTGCATTGGTATGTAATTACGCTAATACATTTTGCATTGGTATGCAAGTACTCTGACACGTTTTGCATTGGTATGCAAGTACTCTAACCCATTTTGCATTGGTATGCAAGTACACTGATCATTTACGATATGATATGCTTTGATATATCTGTTCTAGACATACTATGTTAGCATTGGGTTGTAAACACACAGGTTGCAAGTCTTGAATGGGCGGGGCTTGGAACTGAGTGGATTTACAATGCCTATGCTGTGGAAACTTTCTCTAAACGCTTTTCAACTTATTTATAACAAACTCTATGAACTCACCAACCTTTGTGTTGACACTTTTAGCATGTTTATCTCAGGTTAGTAAGGTGATAGCAGATGCTTGGAGCAGAGAGTCTTAGGGCACGTTTTTATGAAGACTTTTGCTTTTATCATTTACCATTCGATATACTTTAAAAACTTATGTACTATACTACCTTGGGATCTTTTGCTTGTAAACTATGACTTTTATCTATTCGAATGGAAACTTTTCAAAACGTCTCATTTAGAGGTCGTTTTCTATAACTTGTGCTTTGTGCCCTGAAGTAGCATCCCAAAGACACTATCGTTCCGCTGCGATAATTTGGGGGTGTTACAACAACCCATAAGATACGTCATTTATCTTCTTGGCTTGACGAACGAATGTGACGTACTTCTACCAATCTGGGCCGAGACATCCCAAAAACTTTGAGTTGACAGCAATCTTTGGTAAGGTAATGTTGTGGCGATCCAGATCATTGATGATGTTGGTAAACCGATGATAGTATGATTCCAAGGATTCCTCAGGTTCAATCATGAAGTGTGTGTTTTCCATGTTCAACTTGGATTCTAAGTCCTCTTGATTCAGTTCAGTACCTTCCATAAGCAGATGTACGTGCTCCCACATATCCTTGGTTGTTTTCTGGGCATCAGTACTCCTGAAGATAGGATTCGGGATCCCTTGGAGTATGTAAGCCATGGCTAGCTCATTGGACTCTTGTTGTAGGACTTGTTCCGTAGTTTGTTGAGCTAGAGGAATAGGGGTTGTTGTCGCTTCTCTTGGAGGAACTTGAGTTAGATCAGCAGGAATGGTTGTTGTAGGTGTTGGATATGGTCCATCAATGATGACCTTTTTGAGATATTTCCCATGAGGTTTCCTTAGTTCAATGAATCGCAGAAAATGGCTGGACCACTGCACGTAGTTTCCTGGTATGAGCATAGGTGGTGTTTCCAAGGAACCTTCTTCATGCCTCGATTGCTGACTACTTATGGCTTCACACATTTTGGTAAACCAATGTGGTTCTCTGGAAGATGGTTGGTATTTCTGCATTGGTTGTGGAAGAAGTTGTTGCTGCTGAGGGAATTGATGTTGATGCATGAACATTTGATGTTGTTGATACTGTGGTTGGTATGATGGTTGATACTGTTGCTGAGGATATTGCTTCTGAAATGGTTGTTGACGGTATTGTTGCTGTTGTTGATTGTAGAAGTTGTAATTGTATGGTGGCTGAGACATCTTGTGTTTTTGCTGATCGTGAAGATAATTAAGATGTGTGTTATGAGTTATGAGTATTGGTTTTGGTTAAGTGATGTTTTTGATCAATTGCGAGAGATCACTGTTCACAACAATTGCGAAAATACTGTGCACACTGCCAATTGCGATAAGGTTTACAATTTAGAAAAGTTTCCAAATTGCGAAAAACTCCAACAATTGCGATAAGAAATTGATAATTGCGAAAAAAATTTCTAATGCGAAAGATCAAACAATTGCGAAAAGTTATCTCACTTGCGATATAAAAGGCAATTGCGATAAGTTAATCAGAATTGCGAAAGATCTAGCAATTTCGAAAGATTTTCAAAATTACAATTTCGATCACTTTCACAAATCTTATACAAAAAATGAGATTTAACGCGAAGTCGAAGTATTTTCACAAGCTTATACAAGCAAGAAAAATACTGAGTTCCAATTGCGATCAATCCGAAGGCTGCTGAAGATTGCAAAAAACCCTTGAGAATTGCGAAAAACCCTCTTTGTCCACAATTGCGAAAAACCCTCTTTTATCTAAATTTCACCACAATTTTGAAAAACCCTCTTTTCACCAACTTTTCCAGATCTAACTTTTACGCCTTGAAAATGAAGATCTATTCGATTGTTTTTGGTTTTGAACGTCTAATTTTACCTAGATTATGAAGAGATTTGCAACTTTAAACGTGAAAACCAAAAGTTGATGAAATTTCTACAACTAGCAACGAACAAAACTAGTGTTTTACGATTCAAATTTGAACAAAAAACTGAATATCGAACGTAGAATCTAATCTCAAATCACTATGATATCTTTTCACTTTACAAGCTTGAAGATAAGTGATTGAAATGAGATTTTGGATCGTTTTTTCCACAAAACCACGTAATCAACTGAAACCAAACATAAAAAATGATGAAACGAACAATGTAATCTACTCGTAAACACACACTTAACTATCCTTAGGCGAATGATACCACTTGATGGTCCATATCAAAGACATAACACAAGATCTAGTTTACTAATAACCACGAACACAACTACAACTAAGCTACGAATTAGACTAATAACGGATAGATCAATTAACAATGAGAGATTAGAGAATTAAGAAGAAAAGAGACGGATGATTCTATTTCATACAAAGGAGTAGCAAACCTTCCGCACAATAGAATAGAAACCAACAATAGAATGATGCCCCATGCCTTCTATTTATAGGCATGGGATTAGGGCATCCTATGCTAACAAGTTTCTAGAAGAAATAAACACTAAATGGCCGGCCCATGGGCTCCTAATGGACCGTGGCCTTTATACTTAACTTAGAACCCATATTGTTTAGCAACCTACTCGTTACATATGACTAAGACTTGAAATACAATAAAAACGTGTTCCCAACAAAGACAGTACCTTTTATACATAATACTACTCACAGATGTAGGGCCAAACAAATCCATATGCAGCATAAACAAAGGTTGATTAATAGAGTTGTAGGTCTTGGGCTTACAAGAAGCCTTGTGTTGTTTGCCTTTGAGGCAGGAAACACAAGTCTGGTCATTTTCAAAACATTTTTGAGGCAAGCCTCTTACCAAACCATCTTTAAAAATTTTATTTATGGTTTTAAAAGTTATATGACCAAGTCTATTATGCCATAACATGGACTCATCCAATGTGGCTTTTGCAACAAGACAAGTGAGAGCCTCTTTAGGAACAATCTTCTTCATATCAACACTGTACATGTTGCCCTTTCTTGGAACTTTAAGTAGCACCTAACTTTCATCAGGCAGCTTAAAGTCTGGGGAAAGCATAAGACATTCAGTGTCAGTAAAAAGAACCTTGTTCTTTTTGTCACACATTTGTGAGACACTAAACAGGTTATACTTAAGCTCTTGCACAAAGTACACATCTTCAAAGTCTAATTTACTGGTTTTCAAAGTGCCTTTACTAGTAATCCTTCCTCCTATTCCTCCCCCAAAGGTAACATATCCTCCATCCATTGGTTGAAAGTCTGAAAGATAGGACATGTTGCCTGTCATGTGCCTGGAACATCCACTGTCTGCATAACCTTGATCTTCCTCATCATCTTGTGAATGTCCCTGCACATAAAAGAAGGAAATTAGTTTCTTTGGGATACCCAAGCCATCACTGGCTTGGGTTTGCCTCGTGCATCAATATAGTCAAATCTCTTTAATACAATTGATGCACCATTGGGTTTGATTGGTCTCCATACCCAACATGCTGAGGGCTTAATAGCATTAGCCCTTTAATCCCTAGCAGTATTTTTAGGCTCACCAGTACTAACTGGTGGCTTGGCAGTTTGAACCTTTTAGTTCCAAAATTTATTTTGAACCACTGCTTTCTTGTGAAAAGGCCTTTTAACAGTTTATTGTGCATATTTAAAAGTTGGTTTTGCACTTGAAACTGCTGGTTTAGGGTAAACAGTTTTAAATGGTCTGGCAGCACTAACTGCTAGTCGAGCAGTACTAATTGGTTTGAGGCCAGACTTCAATAAAAGTGCTCTGGGATTCATTCTATTAGCACTAGGATGAGTTTGAGACCTATCTAAGTTCACCCTATGACTTGTATTCCCAAGTACCCTATTGTACCCAATAACCATCTTTCTCCCATGATGGTTATTACAAAAAGCCCCTAGGTGGTCAAAGCTACCACAAGTAAAACAAGCCTTTTTACACATGACAAAGTCACTTCCTACTTGTTGAGACTTGAGGTTATTCTAGTTCCTCTGGTTACCTTTTGGCTTGCTTGTGGACCTATACATCTTACAATACCTAACTGTTTTCCTAACTGGTTTTACATTTGTTGTAGGCTTAACAGTTTCATGACTAACAACCTTAGGAACATTGGTTCCTTCTAACTTTACCACATCAGGTTTAGCTACAACCTGATCTTCATCATCAGATTCCCAATCCTCAATGATGGGAGCATCTGAGTTCCTATCAGTTGACACCATGTCCTCAGTAAGAGAGGTGTCACTAGCACTCTCAAAAGGCTCACTAGCTTCTACAGGTTTAATAGCAGTTGAATTTTCTTTAGGCCTACAAACATATTCTAACTTAGGTTGTTGAAACTCAGTCAAACCTGTATGCTCTAGGTCAATTCCTGGGGGTGCAGGTACTCCTCTATAAGGAGGTGGACATGTTTTATATCCCAACCCAGACATAGCCTTATTAACCATTTGAGACTCTATAATTTTATTAACACCTTTTGATGCATACTCCAAAGTGTCTACAGTTAATTGAATGTTTTCTTTTGCCTTTGTGATTTTCTCTAACTCAGCTTTAAGCATACTAATCTCAGTATTTTTAAGAGTCAAGTCTCTCTTAAGAACAACTATGTCCTCAGTAAAAACAGACTCATTGTTCTAATAATGCACAATTTGTTCTTCTAGGACTGCTAAACCTCTTTTATGATTAGACAAATTATAATTAGTTTGGTTTAATTCAATCCTCTTCTCATCATAGTGTTTCTTTAAAGTTTCATATTCTTCAAGAGCAGTACATGTTTTAGAACAACTTTTAGTTGAGAGTACCTCTGAGTCAGAGAAGGCCATAAGTGTCATCTCAGCAGGTGCTTCCTCTTCATCTGCCATGAAGCTCCAGTCATAGCCTAGACCATCAATAGCCACCATGGCCTTTGAAGATGTCTTTGGCTCTTCCACTGCCTTGGGCTTGCTTCCATACCCCCTAATCTTGCTATCCTGTTGCCTGGGTCTTCTACACTCTCTTGAAAAGTGCCCCAACTTGTGACAGTTATTGTAACACCCCCAATTTCGTGATACGCATCGGAATTTAAACTGGGTGTTACTTCATGGCACAACAGTTATAACAATAGAAAACGAACTCTAATGAAGTCGTTTTAAAAGATTTATCCTTCGAATTATATAAATATCAGAGTTTACAAAATGAGGTCCCAGATGGTTCCATGTTTACAAAATACATCAAATGAGTTTTCGAATGATAATAAAATTTATAGCCCTCTTGAATATCCGTGCTCATCCGTGCTAGCCTCGTTCATTATGGACCTGAAATACATGCTTAAACTGTCAACACAAAGGTTGAGTGATATTCATAGAATTTGTATATGTAGTTGAACACAATATGTTGGTAGTGTGAGTTGCAACTCACACTCATGGTTGGAAAACAAAACGGTTATTATCATACACTAAGCTCATGCAACCAATACGTTAACGTGTACCAATATCAATCGGTGGATTACCCCGGTAGGTATTTTGCCAAATACCTAAGTCTCAAATATTAGTGCGTTTGTTTGCCTGACTGGTCAACACAAACGGGATTCGTCAATCCTAATAGGCCTATTCACAATACTCGCGCTCACTATTTCTAGCGATTAAATGGTTCATGATTATGGGGTCTTGGATTGGCAATGGTGGTACTTAGTTATAATAAAACAATCATACAGCATACAATTTTAAAGCATTGTCTTCGGTTAAAATAACATGTATTCCCCCCAAGGGTTTGTAAAACAATTAAGTAATGGAAAGTGGGGCTATGAACTTACCTCAGAGTACATGATGTTAAGGATATAATGAAATCGCTGGATAAGCCGAGAAACCTTTAAGTGCAACATACAATAGAACGTTGCGACTTAGGTTGGAATAATGTCTAAGAATAAAAAGACGTACATGTATATGTCTTGCATATGGTTTATGAAACATGTTTTGTTTGTATATCTCGTACTACTGTTCGGGCCATCATGATTCAGAGGTCATGTAGCAAACGTTCGAGGAGCTAAGACACTTTAATTCGTAAATCCAGCAACTCGTCGATCCGTTTACCCAAATGAAACCCCTCACATAAAGCTCCCTAGTGTTGTAGTATTCGATAGAAAATATATTTTGCTTACTTGATTATATGATATATATAAAGAGTTTATAAAACACTAAATAATCAAATAAAAATTCATAAGTATTTAAAGTTCATAAATACTTACCTTAATATAGAATGCTTGAGTATTATAGAAAAAGGGAATATACGCGGAGCTTCGACGTAGAATTTGACTTCTTAAAAAACCCGAGGCTATTTGAAGATTATAACAACGCCTTCTTGGAAAACCGATGTGATTTGAAGATTATAACGACGTCTTGTTGGAAACCCGAAGCTATTCAAAGATAATAACAAAGTCTTTTTGGAGACTTGAAGTTATTTGGAGATTATAACGACGCCTTTCTTGAAAACTCGAAGCAAAGTAGATCAAAATCTAGCTTTTGCTCAAAAACGCTTGCAAGTTCTTGAAAGAAACTTTCTAAAATAGCTAAGAATCGCCTTGGGTTTAAGGACTTTAGAGATAAAGAGAGGGTGGTGCAAGAAATAATGAAGGCTTAGGCCTCCTATTTATAGGAAAATTTCCACCGGGGACTCGTTGTGTAATTTTTCTGCTTTTCGTGTTCGGGACTTTTTTTAGGCTAGCAAACGTTTGATTCAAGTCACGAAAATCACGCCGTTGCGTTTGGAATAGTTTTAACAAGAAATGAGTATATAAAACGAGAAATATTTTTACAGGGGCCATTATTGTAACTTTTGTGTTATTATGGTTCGGGACTCATTTAAGCTCGATAACGATCGATTTAGGACACGAAATTAGTACCATTGCATTTAGAATAATTTTCCATGAGAAATGGGTATTTACACGACTAGTGAATTTCTGAAAATATCTAGATATTTTAGATTGAATGATTATCTTGACTTACGGAGTGAGTTTTGGTTCCGTTAATCGCTAACTGTAAACCGTTAAGTCACGAAACGTAAAACCGGGAATCGTAAAAATACGAAACTTGAAAGAATGATTAAACTTGTCAATATAGTCCATAATAAAATATAAAATGAGTGGTAAGTTCCATCGGGTTGCTCAAACCCTGTTAAAACTGAAAACGCGGGTTAAAAACGCGTAATACGTAAAACGTACGAAAGTTGCGCAAAGTTGAGAAAAGTAAAATGTAACTTTTCTAATATGGCGATAATGAATTAGAATGGCCTATAATGTCTAGACTGGGCTCAGTCTAGTGTTGGTTGGTGTTAAATGTCCTTTAGACATAAAACCGGAAGTGTTAAAAATCAGGGAATGACTTATAAAATCAAGGAATGATTTTTATGGTCAAAGGAGGGGCAAAACATATTGTCTTTTATAATAATATAAAAGCTTCTAAATGTCTTAGAAAACACGGTGCAGGTATAGGCTAAGGTTGCGGATAAGTAAAAGTGCTTAAAACGCAATTTCTGTTTGTAAGACACGAGGCTTATTTGGTGACATTTTAACTTAGAATTTTTAATTTTTAAAAATTCCATAATTAATTGTGAGTGTACCAAACATAAATCTGATGCGAGGAAAATTGTCGCAGTTGGTTTTCGTTATGCGCGGGATGTTTAAACGACGTTTAAACCAAACATATAATTTCTTAATAACTTTTGCGAAAATGACCCGACAAGCGTCAAACTTTTATTTTGTCATAGAAATGATTTATCTCACGAGAATATGAAATAAAAATTTCGGAAATGAATAGTGCAAGTGAATAGTAAAAATGAATAGTAAAATTTTCGGGAATAGAAATTAGCCTGAAAATGCGAATTGTTAGAGACTCCACCCCTTAAGAGAGCTCCGTCACGGAGATCAATTTGTGTTAGGAGTAGAAGCATTTTTGGTAAAAAGATGTGGGTATTTCTTACGTATCTCGTCCTCTTGGTTACTGACTAAATCCTTATAAGGTTCTTCCTCATTGTCATAATCAAGTGCTTCAAGATAGGCATCATTGAGTTCGGGAAGAAATGGTAAGTGAGCAGGCATAGCGGAAATGTGATTGGGTGATGGAGGTACAGACATGATGTCTACAATAAGGATATAAGTGAAAAGTTTGTTTTTCATAAAACATACAAGTGACTGCTCCCAACATAACATGATCCCTCCCTAATTAGACATAGGTAATTAGGCTATGTATAATTAAGGACCAATAATGTGATGTTCGGTTTAGTCAAGTAGTTTTATGATCCTTGGTGTTTAAAGTAGTTGGTGAGTACATGGTTTGAGAATAGGGGAGACGATTGTGCAACTCACAATGTCTGGGAGTAAATGAGACCGTTGTTTTATTTACAGTGTCTATGGAAGTAATTGAGACCACTGTATCACTCACAGTGTCTGAGGATGTAACAGAGACCACTATAGGACTTACGATGTTTGAGGAATAGGATAGACCATTTGTGCAACTTAAAATGTCTAAGAAATAACAGAGACCATTGTGTAACTCACAATGTCTTGGAAATAATGAAGACCATTTTGTAACTCTCAATGTCTTGGAAATAATGAAGACCATTGTGTAACTCACAATGTCTTGGAAATAATGAAGACCATTGTGCAACTCACAACGTCTTGGAAATAATGAAGACCATTGTGTAACTCACAACGTCTTGGAAATAATGAAGACCATTGTGTAACTCACAATGTCTTGGAAATAATGAAGGCCATTGTGTAACTCACAATGTCTTGAAAATAATGAAGACCATTGTGTAACTCACAATGTCTTGAGAAGGTTTCGCAAGTCCTAAAATGCACGAGTAGATAAATGAACGGGAAAATGTGATTGTGCCGTAATGCCTTGGAATAGGCATACGCAGATATGTTTAGTACATCGTTTATATAAAATGATCGAAAGTATATCGAGTGTGTATATATCAATATACGAGCATGTTTATTTTGCATAAAATGTCTAAAAATCACATAATCGTCTGGAGGATGGAAGGCACAGAGAGTGAAAGGCTATAAAATGTTTTTGTGGAAAAGCAGTTATAGTTTAGGTCTCAATTAGACCCGTTTCTCTATAACTATAAGCTCTGATACCAATCTGTAACACCCCCAATTTCGTGATACGCAGCGGAATTCAAATTGGGTGTTACTTCATGGCACAACAGTTATAACAATAGAAAACGAACTCTAATGAAGTCGTTTTAAAAGATTTATCATTTGAATTATATAAATATCAGAGTTTACAAAATGAGTTCCCAGATGGTTCCATGTTTACAAAATACATCAAATGAGTTTTCGAATGATAATAAAATTTATAGCCCTCTTGAATATCCGTGCTCCTCCATGCCAGCCTCGTTCATAATGGACCTGAAATACATGCTTAAACTATCAACACAAAGGTTGAGTGATATTCATAGAACTTGTTTATGTAGTTGAACACAATATGTTGGTAGTGTGAGTTGCAAGTCACACTCATGGTTGGAAAACAAAACGGTTATTATCATACACTAAGCTCATGCAACCAATACGTAAACGTGTACCAATATCAATCGGTGGATTACCCCGGTAGGTATTTTGCCAAATACCTATGTCTCAAATATTAGTGCGTTTGTTTGCCTGACTGGTCAACACAAACGGGATTCGTCAATCCCAATAGGCCTATTCACAATACTCGCGCTCACTATTTCTAGTGATTAAATGGTTCATGATTATGGGGTCTTGGATTGGCAATGGTGGTACTTAGTGATAATAAAACAATCATATAGCATACAATTTTAAAGCATTGTGTTCGGTTAAAATAGCATGTATTCCCCCCAAGGGTTTGTAAAACAATTAAGTAATGGAAAGTGGGGCTATGAACTCACCTCAGAGTACATGATGTTAAGGATATAATGAAATCGCTGGATAAGCCGAGAAACGTTTAAGTGCAACCTACAATAGAACGTTGCGACTTAGGTTGGAATAATGTCTAAGAATACAAAGACGTACATGTATATGTCTTGCATATGGTTTATGAAACATGTTTTGTTTGTATATCTCGTACTACCGTTCGGGCCATCATGATTCAGAGTTCATGTAGCAAACGTTCGAGGAGCTAGGACACTTTAATTCGTAAATCCAGCAACTCGTCGATCCGTTTACCCAAATGAAACCCCTCACATAAAGCTCCCTAGTGTTGTAGTATTCGATAGAAAATATATTTTGCTTACTTGATTATATGATATATATTAAGAGTTTATAAAACACTAAATAATCAAATAAAAATTCATAAGTATTTAAAGTTCATAAATACTTACCTTAATATAGAATGGTTGAGTATTATAGAAAAAGGGAATATAAGCGGAGCTTCGACATAGAATTTGCATTCTTCAAAAACCCGAGGCTATTTGAAGATTATAGCAACGCCTTCTTGGAAACCCGAAGTGATTTGAAGATTATAACGACGTCTTGTTAGAAACCCGAAGCTATTCGAAGATAATAACAAAGTCTTTTTGGAGACTTGAAGTTATTTGGAGATTATAACGACGCCTTTCTTGAAAACTCGAAGCAAAGTAGATCAAAATCTAGCTTTCGCTCAAGAACGCTTGCACGTTCTTGAAAGAAACTTGCTAAAATAGCTAAGAATCGCCTTGGGTTTAAGGACTTTATATATAAAGAGAGAGTGGTGCAAGAAATAATGAAGGCTTAGCCCTCCTATTTATAGGAAAATTTCCACCAGGGACTAGTTGTGTAATTTTTCTGCTTTTTGTGTTCGGGACTTTTTTTAGGCTAGCAAATGTTTGATTCAAGTCACGAAAATCACGCCGTTGCATTTAGAATAGTTTTTCCAAGAAATGAGTATATAAAACGAGAAATATTTTTACAGGGGCCATTATTGTAACTTTTGTGTTATTATGGTTCGGGACTCATTTAAGCTCGATAACGATCGATTTAGGACACGAAATTAGTACCATTGCGTTTAGAATAATTTTTTCATGAGAAATGGGTATTTACACGACTAGTGAATTTCTAAAAATATCTAGATATTTTTGAGAAAATATCTAGGTATTTTTGGGAAAATACCTAGATATTTTAGAATGAATGATTATCTTGACTTACGGAGTGAGTTTTGGTTCCGTTAATCGCTAACTGTAAACCGTTAAGTCACGAAACGTAAAACCGGGAATCGTAAAAATACGAAACTTTAAAGAATGATTAAAATTGTCAATATACTCCATAATAAAATATAAAATGAATGGTAAGTTCCATCGGGTTGCTCAAACCCTGTTAAAACTGAAAACGCGGGTTTAAAACGCGTAATACGTAAAACGTACGAAAGTTGCGCAAAGTTGAGAAAAGTAAAATGTAACTTTTCTAATATGGCGATAATGAATTAGAATGGCCTATAATGTCAAGACTGGGCTCAGTCTAGTGTCAGTTGGTGTTAAATGTCCTTTAGACATAAAACCGGAAGTGTTAAAAATCAGAGAATGACTTATAAAATCAAGGAATGATTTTTATGGTCAAAGGAAGGGGAAAATATGTTGACTTTTCTAATAATATAAAAGCTTCTAAATGTCTTAGAAAACACGGTGCAGTATAGGCTAAGGTTGCGGATAAGTAAAAGTGCTTAAAACGCAATTTATGTTTTGTAAGACACGAGGCTTATTTGGTGACATTTTAACTTAGAATTTTTAATTTTTAAAAATTCCATAATTAATTGTGAGTGTACCAAACATAAATCTGATGCGACGAAAATTGTCGCAGTTGGTTTTCGTTATGCGCTGTATGTTTAAACGACGTTTAAACCAAACGTATAATTTCTTAATAACTTTTGCGAAAATGACCCGACAAGCGTCAAACTTTTATTTTTTCATAGAAATGATTTATCTCACGAGAATATGAAATAAAAATTTCGATATGAAATAAAAATTTCGAAATGAATAGTGCAAGTGAATAGTAAAAATGAATAGTAACATGAATAGTAAAATTTTCGGGAATAGAAATTAACCTAAAAATGTGAATTGTTACGTTTATAGCATTCTACCTTAGACTTGTCAAAACCAGCAGTATTATTACTACTAATGTTGATCTTCTTGCCAGTTCTTTGATAGAATTTCTTAGCCGTCATGCTAAGAAGTGAAATCTGCCACTTGAGATCCATTTCTTCCAAGTCATCATCATTAATCTCCTAGAGATCTTCATGTTTCAGCATTGATCCATCATTTTGGCTGGTCAGGAATGCACAGTAGGTAGTATCATTAAGAATACCAGTAGTACTGGTAGATGAGCCAGCAGTACTAACACTAGGGTTAGCAGTACTAACTCCTACAGCCACTTTCACCTCATCTGGACTTGAATTACTGGGAGATGACACAAAAGCCATGTTCCCAGTGCTTGAACTAGCACCTCCAGCTTTTTTCACTTCTTGCTCGACAATCTTGAAGTTGCTGTATAAATCATTGAGGTTCATAGTATCAATACCTGGCTTATTTTTTTAGACCACCACATGCATAGCCCATTCAGCATGTAAGCTCCTTAAGAACTTAGAGTTAAGATCTTCCTGAGGGATTTCAACTCCAAGCACAGCCAGTTGGCTGACAATCTTTTGCAACCTATTAAACATATGATCTAAAGACTCATTACTTGTAGCACTAAAGTTTTCAAAGTTTTGCTTCAGTAGAGTCTTTTGGGTCTTCTTGGTGGCTTCATTACCACCATACCGAGTAGTTATTGCTTCAAACAAGGACTTTTCATCCTTGTATTTGCTGAAGTTTAGAAGATGACCATTGGGAATGGTCATCATCAGCAAGCTCCTAGCCTTGACATCATTTTTCTTTTGCAGCTTCTCTTCTGCAGTCACTGGAAAGGTATTTACAACATTCTTTTCTTCACCAATGACTGTTGATACAGATGTTAAAGGCTTAAAAGAGTTTCCTTCTACAATGATCTCCCAGAGTGCATAGTCCTGCACTTGGAAGTATTGTTCGATTCGCAGCCTCCACATCTCAAAGTCGTTTTGCTTCAGCATAGGCAACTTAGCAGCCATGTTGGTCTGTATGTTTTCCATGTCCATTATCTTCAAAAAGAGTTCTTCTTATAAATCAAAGTATCAGCCTGTCTTTGATACCATTTGAGAGGATCAAACACTGAGGATGTAACTCCTTTATAATGTGTTTAGGATACTTTGAGGTTATATTGTTAAGTATGCGGAATCTACTTAACAATACTTAGAAGATTTTGTTTGATGTAACAGTAACACAGTATGAATAATGAACACAGTGTATAACTCCAAACGACCCAATATTATTCAAGAAATAATACGAGTGATCTCAATATCACTAGGGTTACAAAGACCTTGAATCTTAACAAAACTTATATGACTCGTATATGAACATCTAACCTAGGACCTCCGTTTATAGACATAAGGAGTCCTTTACAAGATAAGTATCTACCTGTATATTTCTAACTAATTGTGATATACATACAATCTATACCATACTTATCCTTGACATGTCCTTATCATTCAGCAGTACCTTCACATATATACTAGCAGTACTAACTTATAGTTTGTACTGTTAGTTATTCTTCAGCAGTCTTCAGTTATACACTAACAGTTTGTACTGTTTGTGTATTCTTCCAACAGTACTAAGTCTTGAACATTTAATTCCCAACAACTTTCAATTCGTTATCTTAACAAATATCTAATCAAGCTTTTCTGTAAGTAACCAACCCATTTACTACACCATTTCACATCCCATTATTATTACCACTACACACACATACACGCAAACCGTTTTCAATTATTTTACCGACCGTTTTGCGGTTATCCTACAAAATGTTTTACTACTGTATTCTAAAAACAAAATTTTGACCTTACCATTATTTTATAAACAATGAATTGATTTCTTAACATCATTCCACTAGCTGTTTTACAAACCGATTTACGGTCTTACTAATATATCACAAACTACGATTTTGTTATTATTTTACAAACAATGAATTGTTTTGCTACTACCATATAAATTGTTTTACAACTCATACAAGCTATCCTATTATTAAGTAATAAATTGATTCGCTACCTTACTACTATTTCATAAACCAACGAGCAATTTCACAAAAAATTTGTAAACTATGTTGCAATTATTTTACAAGTTTTACTACAGCCTTATGAACCATCTTACTCTCCCGCGAGCTGAATTAGCCACTGTTTGATTTGAAAACAACAAAACTGCATTATTATTATCTTACAAATTATTTCGCCACTACTTCCCAAAACTATTTTACTGTCATCCGACGAACCATTTTGCTACTAAATCACTAAGTAAACTACAATTTTGCTAATATTTTGCAGATAACAAATGATTTTCTTATTACTCTATGCATTGTCTTACGAATCATCTCACAAGTTATTGTGTAACCCGATCTTCATCTTTCTAATATATCACAAATTTAACTATGGTTTTGTCATTATTTTATAAATAATAAATCGCCCCTATCGCTTTATAAACTGTCCTACAAGCTATTTTACAAAGTATTTTACAATCACCATGTGAACCATTTACTTCCATGAAAGTGTTTTCATACTATTACTTCATAAACAGAATAACCGATATTTCCTTTTGAAAATAGATCAAACCTTAGAAGTGGATTCCACACTTTCGCCTGGGACTATAGATAATAACCTACCAAGCCTTGATATTGTTTCATCGCTGAATAAGTTACCTCATTCGCTTCATGCGATTAGACTCCCATATTATTAGTGCCTGCGTTGAATTAGGCTATCAGTATACTATCGCTCTTGAGACAATTTACCCTCTAGGAGTTCTAGACAACACCGACTGAAAACACTTTTCTTTTATGTGACACGACTTCTGCACCGGGATGCCAAGAGATCTTAGCCTACCTAGCAACTATTAATACCCAACCTCACCTTGTAAATAGGAAGGACTTTTCTCAACATAGTATCGAGCTGACTCAGGCCTTTCAAGTCACTAGTGCAACAGTTTGAATCAAGGTACCCCTTAGCACCAAGTTATCCCTTTTATACCACGAGTACAAGAATTTCTGTCAGGATACCTTTTAGTACCGTTTAAACAAGTTGGGTAATTACATCTAAGAGCTTCGCCTGATATTAAACATTGAACCCCGCTCAGCATTGGTAACTAGACCTTTTCCTTGGATAGTTAGAAACATAGGTGGACGTACATGCTTGACTGCCCTTCTTCCTTGATGTTCTTACTTTTAGAGAACTTTCTTAAAATGCTTTTATGTCAACCTTGTAAACCATAGTTATATTTTTCTAAAATACATAGTTTGGAGGATTTAGTTCTTCTGGTCAAACATTATCAAACTTTTGTTGCGAAATGTCAAACGTAAATTTTTGTGAAAATTAACTTACCCATACCACAATTGAAAACCCGATTTTACAAAACTTTCAATCTTTTGAAACTGTATCTTACGTAACTATTAGATTTCCTCAGCAAAGAAATTTGTAATACTTGGAAAGTTATTTTGGTCAAACTCGTATAAACACCTGCTCAAATAAAATTTTAAAACAAAATTTTTATCCATTCCTCTGAAGAGGAAAACCATACAATTTCGAAACAAAAATCTTGAAGACCAGTCATCACGCCATTTTTTTTTTACAACCTTACGTATATCAAGTTGAACTTTTGTGTCACTAGGATATGGACCATATATTGGATTTAGACCGTGAGGATTTGAAAAGAGATCACGCTGACAAAATTGTGAAACATCACGTAGTCAAGACTTAAACTGTTTCTCTCTATTAAACATACTTCATGGATCATTGTACCTCACCAAATCACTAGAAGGGAGACAACTTATGGCAGACAACCTAGATACTCTCCCACAAGCAAAGAGGAACCCTAAAAACAGCCTATTGAGACCCAAATCCGCTACTACTACCATCACCATTTTACCGACATTATCCTGACCTATAACTTGAACTAAATCGCGAGGACGCGATTCTTTTTTAGGGGTATGTGCTTTAACACCCGGTAATTTTCCAAACTCATTTTTACTAGCTAAAGTATCTACTTTTGCAATCCCTTAGCTTTTAAACTCCTCTGAACCTGTTTGAGGTTGAAAGACCATGGATATCTTGTTAAACGTGAGCGTTATTCATTTATCGAGCCGGCACAACCTAAAACACACGAAACAAATCGATTTGTTAAATAAATCAACTTCGAGAAAGTTATGCATATTTATAATTGGTTTTATCAGAAAAATTATTTCGAGAACAATGGCGCAAGTTTCATAATTTTTCGAGTCAGTTTAGTACGTCGAATGGGTCCCAGAGTGATTATGGCAAAAGTTTTACCAGTTTGACAACTTATACCCCCGCCCAAAATATTACACCGCGCCCCCATACATTAACCTGGCCATGTATAGTCCCTGTTGGGGTATAAAAGGCATATTTTTTTTTAGTTTTTATTCATTTTACACACACACCCCCTCGCATATCTCTCTCTCTCTCCCCCACCCCATCTGGCCACCTTCTCTTGCAACCACCGTCACCAGAAAAATTTTCGGCGAACCATCTAACCACCCCAAAACGTATATCAGGCTTCCCTGATCTTATCGGAGCAGTTGAAGACCTACGGAGCCCTTTTGGCCGTAGTTTGAAGCACCACAGCCTCCACCGCCGCCACTCACCACCTCATGTCGCCACTCACCTCCATGTACCACCACCTCCCCTCTCCATCTCTCTCACTGGTAAGGACAACACGCTCCCTGGTTCCTTTATTTTCTTTATTTCTTTACAAACCCTAACCGGATCTAGATAAACTTAAACGATTTTGATATAAAAACTAATAAAACTAACATTTTATACAACTACTCGTGTGGATCTAGCTTTTTAACACCGAAACTCAGTTGACTCATCACCGAGTCACTCGACTCGCCACTGAGTCACTTGACTCGCCCGTGTCAACTCGCGAGTTGAGTTGACTCGGTGATTATTATGTTTATTTAGTGTTTATTTTATTATTTTCGTACTATTATTAGTCTTTGTGTGGAATTGGTGTTGTTTGCTTCAAGTTTGGTTATTTATTTGTGTTAGCCGATTGAATTTTTAGTCGAATAGGGGGTGAGTCATTACTCATGGGAGTCACGACTAGTGGTTGATATGTTATCCGAACCATGGTGGAGTTTTCAGTGTCATTTGTGGGTAAGTCATGACTCATGGGAGTCACGACATGGCGTTGGATTGATATTCGAACCCTGGGTAAAGGTTTAGAGTATCGAGTCATATTATATTTTGGCTAAGTTCTAGAGTCGTGACAGGATGGTGTATGGTTTGTGTTTGTATTATGTTTGCTATTGGTTTTGGTCAAGTGAGACACCACAAAAAAATGCATTTGTTCGGTTCGGATTAGCGAGTCTTCAAGAGGGAGTACTCATTTGAGTGTGTCTCGAAAGGGGGTGCCGAGTGAGTATGGCCTTCATTTTTTTTCCTCGTTTGTGTCTCCAGACGAGTAGTAACACCAAATGGGTGTTAGCGTTTGGTTTGCTAAAAGGGCTAAGCCCTTTCCTTAACATCTGTTGGTCTCAAGCTTGGGCCAAAGCCCAAACGTATTTACTTTAGGGTGCGTTCGGTATATATTGGGCCGAAGCCCAATGTATTATTTTGGCATATTTACATTCTGGTTATAAGTTTCATTTGTTTTTTTTTTTTTTTTTTTTTATTTTATTACACGGACTAACTTATTATCCTTTGTTGTCATTAATGGTGTTTCGGATACTATTTGGGGAATACTTAATTGGATATTGATTGAATATTGGACATTGTTACTATTACCTATGCTTGGACGATATTGGATTGATCGTTATTGGATTTACGATATTAGCCGAAGGACTTATGGACGATTTTGGACACAAAATAGTCGATAAACCCGACACTAATATATACGCGAATGATAACGACAAATAATTAATTAAAACTTGTATAAATTTGTATCTACTTGGTGAAATGTAATAAGTAAAACTATTGATTCAAAAGTCGTAACAATTTGGAAATATTATATAAACGGACGTGTCATGTCCAACTTTTATAAAAACCGTGTTATAACTTAAACGATTACAATTTATAAATAATATAAACATTTATAATACCAAGATATTAACATTATAAACCCTTTTACCAATTAAACGATTCTTTTCCTAAACCATAACGTTTTCTCCACTATTTGGGTTACAGGGTAAAACACCGAAACAAAATGTTGACGTTTTATTTCTTTTATTTCTTATTTCCCTCTTATTTCTTATTTCTTTCTTTTCTTATTCTTATTCGTTTGCTATTTCCTTTTCGTTTCTTGATTCTTTTGCTATGTGTTTGATTGTGTTACACCAACTTTCTTCGTCGTACGTGATTTAATCTCCAAACTATATTTTCCAAAAACCACACGAGTTACAAATGATTTCAACTTGTCGTCACCATTGAAACTATTCTTTTAAAAGAAACATACGAGTATTCCATAAACGTTACTTTTATAAAACACTTCTGAGGATTTCTTTCTGAAACATGCTACTTATTAGGTTGTGCCGATCCAGTACCGTTGTGCTCTACTTTTGATATCGTTGTGCATTTACTACTTGATGTCAGTTGTGATATTTGTGATATCTTGCATTGCTGCATACTGAGGTGAGTTCATAGCCCCAATTTTTACTTGCTTAAACTGCTTTATAAGCTACTTGGGGTGAGATACATGCTACTGTTTTGACTATGATCACAATTGTTTGAAAATTGTTCTTTGAACCGAAAACTATGCTTTCTGCTTTCTGAAACTTTATTTGAGCTGGAACAACACTTATAATTTCCCGGTATTGTGTGTGAAGTAGTAGCTGTGGAAAACTAGAAGGGGGGTTGAATAGTTTTTACCGTTTTAAAATTAATCCGCTTTGTATACTTAACGTGATTCCAAAGTAAAGTAAACAATCAAGCACACAAACAAGTAATATAAGTAAAGAAGTAAAGTGAGGAAAGATCAAACTACACAACATAGATGTTTATAGTGGTTCAGCTACAAGGACTCTCTTCCTTGCCCTACTCCACTCCTCAAGCCTCTAACTCGAGAGTTTTTCTTCACTAAGAAACAAGCTCCCTTCTAGGCGGTGAAAACCTTTACACGTCACTTATTCTTTATCTGGTACTAAGCTAAACACCGATTCTTTACAAGGGTACAACCACTCCCGTTGGTTCTTTACAAGGGTACAACCACTCCCGTTGGTTCTTTCACAAGGGTACAACCACTCCCGACACTCTTTTTGTTTTAAAGACTAAAACACTAACCAAACTCTACTGAATAAATGATACAAACAATGATGTGTGAACTAAAACAAAATCACACAGACTCTATACTAAAAGGATAATAACAGAAGGTTGATCCTTATATGCAGTGATCTTATTTGCTACAAAAGGAAATATCAATGAAATGAAATAATGATATGGGTTAGTGATGTGTAAATCAATGGGTATGTATTTAAGCTATATGAGTGATGAAAATGCCCAAATGATCAGCTTGCTATTTATAGGCAAACTGATCCAACAGTTGGCGGATCTGGCGGATCCCAAAAATTGGATCCGCCCTTGTATGGATTTGGATCCGCCATGTCAGGCCAGCTAAGAGATCTCCATATCCTTCCAAATCTTGCACAATCTTTCCATATCTTCAAATTTCAACTCTTTGGCTTGAAGATCTAAACAAAATATCTCAAAATCTTTGTAAGATTATGTTCATGATGCATGCCATGATGTCATCCTAATATTTAAAAAATAATTTTCTATTTTAAGGAATAAACTTGTAAATGTATGTAATATTATCCCTAGTAGATTTGTAATGTGTAAATGTGTTTTTAAAAGACTTATCACTATAACTGTAAAAGGCTTATTCTTATATTTATGCTTTTGCTTAAAGATAAACTTTTTATTTGTCATTAACAAAATTAAGCAAAGATCGTAAAATATAAATAACGTTTTTAGGACGATATTTGTATTAACAATCTCCCCCTTTTTGTTGATGACAAAAAATAAAGTGTATCTTTAAGTAAAGAGCTTAAATAAAGGATGAGTCTTTTAAAAATATAGATTAAGTTAATTTATGCAAGTTTTAATGTACTGTGATGTTTCAAAGTGATGTAAACTTAATCCTTTATCCCCCTTTTTGTTGAAACAAAAAGAAGATATGTGTAGCGGAATGCGATTTTGAGAACTTTAAAGCTCCCTCTTGATTTATACTCCCCCTAAATGGAGTGCCAAGGATATGATGTATGATCCTACAAAACAAATGGTTAGAATATGATATGCTCCTCCTTGATGTATACTCCCCATTGCTAGAGTACCAACGTATACATTTCAAGAGTATGAGATGCTATAAAAGAAAAGTTAGTAATGAACAACTTCAATCAAGAAGCAAAATGCATCTGCAATGATCAACCAAACAAGAAAGGTCAACCCATTTGACTTTAAAAAGTCAAAATGAAGTGTCTGATCAAAATTTAGTTCCTAATGTACATTTGATCAAAGCATTATGTGAAGTTAAAAACAACTTTTACTATGATGTTAGTAATTTAAAATAAGATAATATGCTTAATGTTGATCACCCAAAAGCATTAAAACATAACATTCATTACTTGGAAAAAATAATGTTACATTTAAACAAAATAAATCCTAAAAAGAAAAATTCTAAAACAACATCCTAAAAAGTTCCTATAAGAGGAAACTAAAAGGCTCCTATTGAGGAGGATGAGAGATTGCTTGAGACGCTCGAGAATGTGGTTCAAGATGAACCTCATTTCATTTTGGAGCTCATGGACCAAAATGTTGGTCCTTTGGGCCAAATGAGCGGTCCTCTCACATTGAGAGAAATCATGCCTTTGATAGTCGGGAATATGAGTGGGCTCATTGTTTTGTGGTGGTGGTGGTGGTTGGTTGTTTGATGATGGTTGTTGTTGTTGGTTGGATGATGATGGAGTTGGGATGGAGTTCATCAAGATGGTTTGGAGATCCATTGCTTCATCAAGGCGGGAATCCACCATATTAGAAAGAGCATATAGGCGGTTGAGTTCCTCGTTGATCTCTTCTTGGGTTTGTGGCTCATTTATCCACATTGCCTCATCAATGGCAATTAGTGTGGATGTGGGTGAGAGAGGTTGTGTTTGAGGTTGAGGTGGTGGTGCATCATGGTATAAAGGACCGTGGATATCCCGATGAAGCGGATGAAAAAGGATAGGTTCTTGACCTTCAAAGGTCATGGGTGGAGGATTGGTTGACCTTGGTGGAAGGTCTTCCAAGTCATCAAGATATGGATGTGGTGATGTTGGTGGAGTTCTAAAAAGTTCCAAGGGCTGTAGCTGAGGTGAATGTGGTGGTTAAGGTGATTTGCTAGGTTGGGTTGGGGCAGGCGGTGGAGTTGTAGCAACAGGTGTGATTGTTGGTGGTGGTGTGGAGATAATGGTGTGAGATAGTGTTGAAGTAGCAAGATTGAGAAAAAATTCTAATTTGCGATTGGTGAAGAGATGTTAAGAGGGGATGATTCCTCCTATGATGAGTTAGCTAAGTTTATGAAGAAACAAGGCTTAACACTAATACAAGCAGTTCTTTTTGGGGGTCTGCTAGTGGATGAGTTACTTGATTTTGTCATGGTTAAGATTAATAGTGTAGCTAAGAAAGTACAGGAGATATGTAGAGAAGATGGTGAGTGAGTGAGTTTTGATCATCCTGATCATCCTAATTTATAGACAGTAAGATTTTTGAAAGTTGTGTTTGAATTTGATGTAAATCCAATGGAGAATGTTGGTTCCTAATGATTTGGAACAGGAATTTGTGCTAGTCACATCATTTAAGTCAAACCATAGAGCTCAAGTTGAGTGAATTGTAGAAGATTTGCAGTTAATGCAAAGAGTAAGTGGAAAATCTGTTGATATGATGTTCCCACGGATTTGACGGATCCCATAAAAGGGTTCCTTGCTTGTATTGGAAAGGTAACTCACATGAAAATTTTGAAAATTCAAATTTTGGTGGGAAATTGATTTCTTAAGGTTCTAAGAGTTTCCTAAAACATTCTAAAGAGTCTAATGATCAGTAAAGAATTCTTAAAAACTATAATCCAAAATCTAACTATCGGGATTAGTCGGGAATTTTTGAAAAATGTTACTGTAGGCACCTGCGGATCCAATCGACAACAAAGACGGATCCAAAATTTGGGAGCCGTCGAATCCGCAGGTTCAGGAATGGCGGAGCCAAACGAAACACTAGGCGGATCCAAAATTTGGGATCCGCCAAATCCG
Source organism: Artemisia tridentata subsp. tridentata (assembly GCA_021014915.2). Taxonomy (NCBI): domain Eukaryota; kingdom Viridiplantae; phylum Streptophyta; class Magnoliopsida; order Asterales; family Asteraceae; genus Artemisia; species Artemisia tridentata. The sequence goes on along the minus strand of CP139501.1, from coordinate 69,759,125 downwards.
CCATATGGAAAGTCAGTTTCTTAACAGAACATTTGTCGAATTTTGCGTTTCTCGGTCAAAACCCAAAAAATCTCCTAAAATATATGTAATAGCTAATATGTGATACAAATATACTAAACATATAGATTCTAACACACGTATACACATAGATCAATCCGATCATAATATGTTACCATAAAGGGAGTTAAGCCAAACGGGGGCTTAATCTTGGAAAATTGATAACAACATGTGTTATCGCCCTGCAATGTCAAGTTAGTTTACACATATGTTAAGTACTAACATAATGTCTTAAGAAACATACATGTTCAACACATCATTGTCTAATAAAGTCTAAAACCAAACACTCCTTTCAACTTAACTTCTTGCTCAATTTCTTGTAACCCTTGTGAAGTTTCATGATCCAACGTCCCAAATTCTTCACCATTCCTTTGGTTTGCCTAAATTCTGCTGATTCATTTGGGATTGGTGGAAGATGACTCAAGTACTCCGGTGGAGCGATCCTAGAATTTGGCAAGCCGTCATCCTCACTCATTGATGATGATGATGATGATGATGTAGGAGGATGAGGACGTTTACCTTTTGCTGCCGCTACCCTATGATCACTTAGAGGAACGAAAGTGTGTTCTATCTCGGCGTAGTCGGGAACAAATCCTAAAGCATTTCTAGGAATGGGTTCAAAGGCTCTATAGAGACGAGTCAAGAGCATCCCGTAGGGCATTCGGTGGTACCTTGTACTGGAATATCGGCCATTCGTTTGGCGATATAGTATGCAAGGTTGAAAGGTTGATGGGTTGACACACAATACATCATATAACAAAGACAAGCGTTGATATGATCTCGATTCCCAACGGTGCTTATGACATTTGCCCTTAACACTTCTTCTAACTTTCTAAATTCGGGCCTAAGTTCATTGAGTTCCATGGCAAAAGGATCTCTATTTACTTGACGACCTCGATGCAACCTAGTTGGGTTGTTCCTAGGTAAGAAGAGATGCTCCAGAATGGTTTCTTTTGCGGTCAAAGGTGTGGCATAAGGTGCCGTTCCATCAAGGTTTGATTCTAAGATTGTCAATGACCATTTATCCGAATAGACACATGTTCCTTGACTTGGAACTCCTAAGACCTCTCCAAATTGATCTAAGGTAATGTTGAATTGGGTTCCATTGACTCTAAAGTGAATGTTCATGTATGCATGATCATTAGAACTAAGTCCTACAGTAGCATAGAACTCGAGAATGAACCTAGGGATGATGGGCTCATCAATGTCTAGAAGACTATCGAAATGAAACGTGGCTAATTGCTTGTGGAGAATGGTACCTTCATAGAATGAGGGGTCTACAACCCTACCCTCATGGACATATCATTTTTCTAGTGCTTTAAAAATATTTACTTGAGCTTCGGTGAGACCTTTGGTTTTGTGGTGATTGGGAAGGTATTTGATGGTGTTTTTGTGATCATAATTAGTTGCGGGAGGCATAGTTATCCTAGACAAGAAAAATATATAGTTTAGTTGAAATTATCGAAAATACGTATAAATGTCTAGTGTGTGCCTACATGGGGACAATGTAGAGGTACGGTTATCTCGACTCCTTTTGATGCATGAAAATTTTGTTTATGCAAGTTTTATGATAAAAAGAGAGATAACCCAAACGCTCCTACTTTAATGTAGCTTCATTTGAATGTACCCGAAGATACATATTAGTTATGTATTCCCTTTAGCATTCAAGAGCCATTATGCAAGTGATGTTTAAAACATATTGTTTTTGTATTTGTATGAACAATGTTCAGAAACCGTTTTTCCTAGTCGTGAGAAGATTTTAGCAAAAATTTCTCATGGGGTTTTTGATGAATAATGATATTGTACTACAAGATGCAATTCCTAACTATGAAAAACATGATTTGTTATGCAATTTAGTAAATATGCTTCATGATTTTTCAAGAATTATGCATAAACCCCAAGTTTTGGTTTTGTGCATGAAATAGAAATCCTAGACGCAGATCAGGAATGTATACATGATAAGGATACTTACAGTGATGTTTAGAACTCAATTTGGTTGAGAAAGATGGCCTAAATTGTGAGTTTGGTGAATTATGGGTCGAGTTCCAGTAGGTGTTTGAGTGTTGGGAAGTGTGATGAATAGTATAGGAAGTTTATCAAATAAACAGAAAATTGGCTCAACAGGCCACGGATCCGGCGGATCCAAAAAAAGGGATCCGCCCTTGTTGTCGGTTGGATCCGCAGGATCAGAACACCAATTTTAGTATTGCCTGCGTTTGGTTAATCTAAGGTTTGAGTTAATGTTTAATCTACTCACTAGGTTCCATTAATCCTAAACCAAGTCTAAGATAGTTGAAAGGTTCTCTCTTGAGAGGTTTTGTGAGGATATCGGCAATGTTGTTCTCTGTGGAAACTTTCTCAATTGAGATATTTCCCTTCTGAACATTGTCACGTAGGAAGTGGTGACGTATTTATATGTGTTTGGTTCTAGCATGTTGGACTGGATTTTTGCTAAGATCGATAGCTCCTTTGTTGTCACAAAGAATGGGAATGTCGTTGAGTACAATTCCATAGTCGACGAGAGCTTGTTTCATCCACAGTGCTTGTTGGCAAGCTTTTCCTGCTGCACGTATCGGCTTCAGTGTGTATGGAGGTGTTATTTCTTAGCAACCATAGGTAACAATTCCTACAAGTAAACCTTGTACTTTGCTATCACATATCACAGCTGGTCTAATTTGCATAACTATGGTTCATTCCTCCTTGGATACATAATCCTAGATGTGTGTGCTTAATGTACTAATATCGTTTAACGGCTTCAAGATGGGATGTTTTGGGATCTTCTTGAAAGCGTGCACATAGACAAACACTAAACATAATGTCCGGTCTACTAGCCGTTAGGTAGAGTAAACTACCAATCATCCCTCTATATTTAGTGCTATCTACGGATTCACTTTCGTCATCCTTGGTGAGTTTGGTTTCGGAAGACATTGGTGTTTTCATAGGTTTAGAATCTTCAAGACCAAATTTCTTAATCATATCCTTGATATACTTAGATTGGTTGAAGAATATCCCATCTTCTAATTGTTTTCTTTGGAGACCTAAGAAAAAGTTTAGTTCCCCCATCATACTCATTTCAAACTCATCATGCATTATTTTCGAAAATTCATCGCATAACTCTTGACAAGTTGAACCGAATATAATGTCATCCACATATATCTGGACTATGATAATATGTGATCCCTTTTTCTTGGTGAAGAGAGTGTTATCTACTAGGCCCATGGTATACTTATGGTCAACTAGGAAGGTCTTAAGTCTATCATACCAAGCTTTTGGTGCTTGCTTAAGTCCGTATAATGCTTTCTTAAGTTTGTAGACATGATTAGGTTTTTCAAAATCGGCAAAGCCGAGAGGTTGTGCTACATACACTTCCTCATTTATGAAACCATTTAGAAATGCACTTTTGACATCCATTTGAAATAGTTTAAAGTCGTGTTCACATACATATGCAAGTAATATCTTAATTGACTCAAGTCTAGCTACGGGTGCAAAAGTCTCATCATAATCTATACCTTCTTGTTGATTGTAGCCTTGTGCTACTAGCCTAGCTTTGTTTCTAGACACTATGCCATTTTCATCCATTTTATTTCTAAAAACCCATTTTGTACCGATTATGGTTTGATTTTTAGGTTGTGGAACTAATGTCCAAACTTCATTCCTAACAAATTGATTTAATTTCTCTTGCATCGCAATGACCCAAGATTCATCTTTAATGGCTTCATTAACATTTTTAGGTTCAATTGTTGAAACAAAACAAAAGAAGGTACTTTCATTTTGAGCTTTAGACCTTAATGTTGTTTCATTGATTTTTCCTATGACGTTTTCTAATGGATGACTTTTGGTTTCTTTGATATTAACTATTTCTCTTTTTACCGGTTCATCTTCTTTCTCACTTTCAATATGTTCCTGATTATCAACCATTTGACTTTCAACTAAGTCATCATCTACCAAAGGTGATGTCTTAGAGGGAGGTGGACTTTCATCGAATGTTACGTTCAATGATTCCTCGACTTTTGAGGTTTCTTTGTTCAAAACTATATATCCTTTACTAGTTTTTGAATATCCTAGAAATACACCTTAATACGACTTTGGGTCGAACTTGGCGAGATAATCCTTTGTGTTTAAAATGAAGCACTTGCTTCCAAACACTCTAAAATATCCTAAAGTAGGCTTTTTGCCTCTATATAACTCATATGGAGTCTTTTTCAAGAATGGTCTAATTAGGACTCGATTTAGGATATATGTGGATGTATCTACAGCGTGACACCAAAACTTTTGAGGTATGTTTTGTTCATTTAACATGGTTCTAGTCATTTCTTGAATTGTCCTATTTTTGCATTCTACCACACCGTTAGATTGAGGGGTTCGAGGAGCCGAGAAATTATGAGTTATGCCATTGGCATCACAAAAAGCTCCAAATTGGATTTCATTGTCAAATTCACGACCATGGTCGGTTTTTATTGACACTATGTTACTTCCTATTTGATTTTGAATTTTCTTACTTAAGATTTCAAATTTATCAAACGCTTCGTTTTTAGTTTTCAAAAACTTAGTCCATGTATACCTAGAGTAATCATCTACTATTACCAAAGTATAGAAGTTTCCCCCGTAACTTTGTATAGCGGATGGACAAAAAAAATCCATATGTAATAATTCTAGACACCTAGATGTAGACACCATGTTTTTGGCCTTATGGCTATTATGAACTTGTTTCCTATTTTGCAAGCATCACAAAAGTGTTGGTCATATTTCAACTTAGGCAGGTTCCTAACGAGTTCCTTAGATCATAAGGATTGAATTAACCTCATATTGGCATGACCTAAGCGTCGATGCCATAGAGTTGAGTTATTGTCCAAAGAAGTGAGACAAAGTTTGGCTTTAGGTGTTTTTTCTAGTTTCATAACGTAAACATTATTCTTCAAAACATCTTTTCCTACGGTTATGCCATCCTTAAGTATCTTACTTCCATTTTCACTGAAAAGGACGTTATACTTTTTGTGGCATAATTGACTAATACTAGGCAAGTTAAATCCTAAGTTATCTACATGAGCAACATCATCAATAGTGAGGGAGTCATGAGAAATCGTACATTTTCCGATGATTTTACTTTTAAGCTTGCTACCGAATGTGACATTATCTCCGTCGTACACTTGGTAGTTTGAGAAAAGGCTTTTGTTCCACGTAATGTGTCTTGAACACCCACTATCTTTAATCCACTCATCAGGTTCTAATTCAACTTTCAAGCACACCTAAGTTCAAGAAAAACTCAAGCGTTTGGTCCCCAATATCTCATGGTTCCGTTTGGGTTAAACATAACATTATCATGGTTCGTGTATGGAAATGGTGGAAAAGTGTTCCATGGCATGAAGTTGGGACCTTGAAAGTTTCTAGACATGTTTTGGTTCCAATTATTTTGATAATGATGTTGTGAGTTAAAGTTACTCTTTGGAAAGGGGTGTTTGGGAAAACTAGTTTTAGGTTTCTGTTGAATCGTTTTAACTCTATACTCATTTCTAACTTGGCCTTTTCCTATAAAGACTGATGGTTTTTGTTTGTTAACAGTTGTACTAGTGCTAGGTTTTCTAGTGATCTTAACAAATTCAGTACGATTCGTTTTAAGATCCTTCTGTTCATCAACAGTACCTGCGGATCCCTTGGGTACAACTGGCAGATCCAAAATTTGGATCCGTCGGATCCGTGGGTGTCTGACTCAATTGGAACAGTTTCTTTTTCTTTCACTTTTTATTTCTTAAACTCACTTAAGCTTCCTAGTTTCATAAAACCTAGTCCGGTTTTATCATGAGTTAATTTTTGCATCTTCATTATCTCATCTATACAACTTATGTTTTTGTCGAACTTTTTAAATTAAGAATTTTGTTTAATGAGATCTTCCTATGTGATTTTAAGAGTTTCTAATTCTAGTTTAAGTTCTTGACACGAGACACAGGTTTCTTTACTATTTTTACCTTTTTCCATTCGTATATCCTTTTCTTTAAGCCAATAAACTTCATTTTCTAAAAGTGTTGTTTTGGTTTTTAAGAACTTATTTTTGTTTATGATTTTTAAAGTGATATCACACAGTTTGTTATATTCTACTTCTAAGGTTTCATCATCTATAGAAGAGTATGATGAGTCAGAATGTACTTCTTCTGTGTCATGAGACATGAGAGCAACTTCGTCGTTCTTAGGCTCTTCGTCATCTCCTTCACTATCACTCCAAGCTCCACTGATAAAGGCTCTTTGAGACTTGTTCTTCAGAGGCTTTGGACATTCTCCTATTAAGTGACTAGAATCTCCACACCTATAACACTTCCTATCTATCTTTCCTTTTCTATCATCACGGTCTTTCCGGAAGGATTACTTTTCTTCACGAGGTGGTCTTACGAACTTTCCTCGTCTCCTAAAGAACTTCTTGAAATCTCTTACGGCCATGGCATACTCTTCATCTTCGCTACTAGAACAAGACTCTTCATCATCACTTGACTCAACTCTAGCTTTCAAGGCAATGGACTTCATCTTCTCCTTCTTGCCTTTAACTATTTCAGAGTCTTTTTCCATCACCATTTCGTGAACTTTGAGATTTCCAATGAGCTCGTCCAGTGTCATGCTTGAAAGATCCTTAGATTCTTCAATAGTCGTCACCTTTGTTCTCCACTTCGGATGGAGTGCTTGGTATGTGCTTAAACACATACTTTTTCTTGACCAAATTAAGACCAAAACGACTAAAAACTAACCAAAATGCCAAAGATATTTGTGTTTTTGTGTTTGTTAATATGTAGGTACGAATATAATGAAAAATGGACAAAAATCAAGGAAAAATGGCAAAGACGAGCAAGGGATTTGGGAAGAGCATTTAAAGCTGAATTCGGGGAAGAAATTTACTCAAGTGATCATATCTTTGCTCAAGTTATCAAAAGAGGCCCTTGGAAGTATTTTGAAAAAATGGCAATATTGGTCCTTGGATTTTACATATTGGCAAATTTGATCCTCAATCCTTAAATCCTAAAACTAACACAACCGGATCTCAAATAAATAAACCAGTCCAATCCCACCAAATACCACCCAAGCTCAATCCCATATTTTAACTAAAACCCACAGCCCACACCCTTTTTGGCTAGATACGGGGTCAAAAGCTAAGTCAAATGACTGTTATCCCTAACCTCCATTTTTTACCCGCCGTTAATCCTTATTCTTCCCCTGTCATTTTCTTCTTTCCACCTCACCTCACCATAGTCCAAAAATAGTTACATGTCTATGTCTCCCCCCCCCCCTCCTTGCCACCTTGGCAATCCAAGGTACAAAATTGATCAGACTGCCAAGAATCAAAGAAGTGGTGGCCAAGAAATATCCCAGGGCTGAGATTAAAGAGAAGAAGCGCAAAGTGGAACTCTCTCACACAACAAACACAACAGCAAGAAGAAAACCCTAGCTCATGGCTATAAATACAAGTCTCTCCTCAAGAGCACTTTTTTGTCCAATAGTTGTCTATTGTGTCCTTTGGTGTTAGGTTAATTTACTGCTTATTTAGTGTAATTTTAGTTTTAATATCATTTTTAAGTCTTGTACTCTGAATCTTGTTAATGCAATTTAAGTTTTCTATTTTTCATTTACTAAGTCAACATCTTAGTCAAACTACTTATTTGCTTTTCTCTATTGCTATTTACCGCCGCGGAAGGTTTGAAGCGAATTTTTATTCCCGTTCGTCTATTCGTGTTTTGAAGACCCTTCCTAGTGAAGTTATCGTTTTCATTTGAAAATTTTTTCCTAAAGTTAAAAAACCAACAAAAATCCAAAAATATTTGTTTTTCAATTTTTCTAAATATAAAAAAACCAAAAAGATTTTCCTTTCAAAAATTTATTTTCCTTTTATGTTTCTAAATTTTAAAAATCCAAAAATATTCTTCTTATTCCTCTTATTCGTTAAATTCTTTATCTCTCACCCTCTATCCGTTTAATTCTATCTTCTTATCTCTTTAATGTTTAATTCTTATGTCGTCACTCGGCTATCACTGTTTTCATTATAAAAGTCCAGTGGGTGATGATCATCGTTGTTACAAGTGTTTGTGTGAGCGGTGTGGAAATAATTGTAGAAACGGATTTTGTAATTGGTGTGAATCATTCATTAATCCAAATGCAAATTCTTTCAATATTTCTCAAGATTTTTTCGACTACCCCCCACAACCCCAGCTATCTTCATTCAGTCAGCAAAATTACTTTAATTGTGGAGATCCGTTAGGGAATGATTCACTTTGTGAAGGATATTTTTGCAAAGAATGCGGGTTTACTCATGGACTTTGCATGTGTTGCACTTCTGAAATCGGAAATACACTTACTCATCCAAATTTTCATAATGATTTCAACCCTCCTCAGAATTCATTTGGGCAAGAACCGTGCTATCAAAACTTCAATAATACATCGTTTCAATATGTGCCAAATGATCTTTGTGCAAATTGTGGAGGTCCTCACCAAAGTTTTAATTGTCAAGCAAGTAATATGCTTGTCTATGAGCAGGTTTCGTGTAACAATCAAAATTTTGGTTATGACCATTATCCATACAATGCACTGAATCAATCACAACAATCATGTTGTTGTGAGTACTGTGGAGGTTCGCATTATAATTCCGATTGTCAAATGAGGAACTCGCTTGTCAATGAGCATGGCCCTTGTAACAATTATGACTATTTTTATCTTGACCAACCTCCACAGTACCAAATGATTCAAACACAACCTCAGCCACTTCCTCAAGAACTTCTCCATGATCTTGGTTTACTAAAAGAAGTTAAGGATTTGGTTAATAAACATACCCAAGAAGATCATCATGAGAAATCTATGGAAGAATTATTAGCCGAAGAACGAGCAGCACAAAGGTGTTCCATATTTCTCAAGGCTGCCATTCTCGATGACAATGATGAGGACGACGACGAGGAGAGTGTTATTCCTTTGAACGATACCATTTCTCAACTCCCTCAGTCTATTGCAACCACATCCATCTTATCGACTTTGGACTCCAAGGACTCTCTAATTTTGGGGGATGAGCATCTTAGCACTATTCCTGAAAAGGAATCGGCCGAATTCATAAAGTCTAGTGTTGAGAACCTTTTCCCAATCCCGAGTCTGAGGATATATCCGACAGTGAGAGTGATGGGTCTTTTCATAGTGATCATCCTCTTGACACTACGGATGATTTTTCCGGGATTTTCTCTAACCCTTTTTTCTATTCCAACGATGATTTTTCCTTTAGTGATGACGAATCACTTCCTTATGAGGACGTTCCCAATGAAAGTCTCAAAGTCTATTCGAACTCTCTTTTTGAATTTGATGATGAGTACTTTTCTAGCAACATAAATCCTCTTTTTGATGAAGTGTTAGAGAACTATGAGGTCAAGGACTCTATTATTCCTAAATTTGATGATATGACCTCAATTCTTAATCCCGAGATTCATAAGGACATTCTTTCTCTGACATAAGTGACATTTCCTTCTAAGGATCGCCATTATATTGACTTCACATATGTCGTTCGAGTTTTTCTAACTTTCTTTACCTATAAGGTAACTTGTCCTTTCCTTCACTCGTTCGGGAGTGAAGACACCATTTTTGACCCCGGCATCTCCATTTATCATTCTTTTGAGCCGGGTGTATCTGATCAGAGTGGAACTTTCAAGCACTTCAATGTTTCTCCAAACATCTTGAATGAAAGACCGATGGAGATTTTCTTTTCCACATGCTCCCCCAAGGACAACTAAATTCGGGGACGAGTCAAGCTACGTGACTCGTTAAAAAACAAAGCGCTTCGTGGGAGGCACCCCATGCTTATCCTTCTATTTCTATCTATTTTCTAATAAGTGACATGAGGAGGTCTACCTCTTCTATTTGTCGTGTTTCGTTGTTTGTGATGTGTCCAGGATTTGCCGAATAATGAAAACTCTGGTGCTCATGGTTGTGTTTCTCTCCACTCGAGTTTCATCATTCGTTGCTCATCCAATATCCTTAATCTTATCGTCTAACGATTATCTTTGGCATAATTAATAAACGGCCTTAGATTTATTTAGGAGAACCCTTACCTTTAAGACATTGAGGACAATGTCTCGTTTTAGTCTGGGGGGGTCATCTTTCGATTTGATTTTGCCTTGCATTTTTTGCCGTTTACTCTCGCAACCCCGTTTTTCCTCCAAAATTGAAAAAATTGAAAAAAAATGAGAAAAATTTTAAAAAAATTTGTGCAAAAATATAATAAATTTTGACATTTTGTTGACTTTCCGCTGGTGAGAGTAGGAATAAAATTTTGACTTGACCGGGCGTGTTGAGCTCTAGCTTGTCTCCTTAACCTTTTAAATGAAAGTTTTGCTAGTCTTTTATACAAGGAGCTATAAAACGCGAATTCTTTTCAATAGTTTGCAATTTCCCATGATCGACTTTAAATATGCGCTTCTTGATTTTATATTTGGCTAAGCATTCGCGGATCTTATTATTTAAGATTTTAAATTTGCGAAGAACGAGAAAATGATAGAGTTGTTTATAAGTTAGATTGCTAAACGTGGAGTAGTTGGTTCTCTTTAGAACTCATCGAATTTATTTGTGGCTTTTTGCTCCCATAAGCTTGCACATCTTAAAAATAGAATCTTAGGATTAATTAAGGGTGTTAGGTTTTGGTGATGATTAGTTTTTGTCTTCTTAAGAAAATTCTTGCTTATAAAAGTAGGGTACACATCAAGGTTACTACAAGTGTCGTGTAACATAATCGGCGGTTCATAAAGCGGCCCTTGGATCTCTAATTCAGGATGTGTGAGGTCTTGGTCTAACGACCTTGGATCCTCATTTCAGGAATGTCTAGAGTCTTGGAATTATCCGTAAAGTTCCGGTTAGTTTATCGTACACGAGATTTGGAGTGGTGGCACTAAAATTAAGCATAAATAAATAAATCTTAAATTTATGTGCTATAAGTTGTGGATTCGAGATCGGTCCTTGGATTCTTATTTCCAGAAGGTATTTAGGTCTTGGCTACCCTCTTACACCGGCCCTTGGATCCTTTATTCCGGAAGGTGTAAGGTCTTGGAATTTTCCCGTGAAGATCCATAGTTTATGGTACATAACTTCAATAAAAAGTTAGGTTGTTTAAAAAAAAAAAAATAATAAAAAATCAAAAGTCAAAAATATAAAAATAGAATAATAAGCCCCATTTTAAATCACCTTGATGTGGACCTCATTTTTATGGCAACGGTTTTCGGAGGAAGATTAGAAACTAGTTAGCATCTAAACTTGGTGTCTTTATCGGACTTAAAGAATTATCGAAACAAAAGTATGAAGAAATTCATTTCTCATGCAAAAATAAAATAAATGGAGACATTAGGAATATGGGAGCAAGAAGTAGCTAAGCGTTCACAATTAATTTCTATGGGTAGTGTTAGCAATCTAACTTGTATATAACAATGATTTCGTTTTTAAGCTTACTTTGGGGACTCGTGAAAAATTAAGGATGACGAATTTTATCTGTATGGTCACTTCTTTATGAGTCGTGTTTCCTACTTGTGGACCCTAAAAGTTATTGTTAGATAATGATTGTCGACAAAACCGTCACATGAAAAAGAGAAAAATATAAAAATAGAATAAAATGGAAAAATCTTGGAGTTTTTAAAACTTTAGATTTCTTAATCTCTTTTGAAAATTTTGCGACTTTTCAAAGTTAGTAAAAAGTGATTGGAAATTTTTGGTTTCAAAAATGTGTTTCTATAACATTGCTTGAGGATACAGCAATATCTTAGTCTAGGGGATTTTGGTATGGGCTTAAACACATACTTTTTCTTGACCAAATTAAGACCAAAACGACCAAAAACTAACCAAAATGCCAAAGATATTTGTGTTTTTATGTTTGATAATATGCAGGTACGGATATAATGAAAAATGGACAAAAATCAAGGAAAAACGGCAAACACGAGCACGGAATTTGGGAAGAGCATTTAAAACCGAAGCCGGGGATGAAATTTACTCAAGTGATCATATCTTTGCTCAAGTTGTCAAAATAGGCCCTTGGAAGTATTTTAAAAAAATGGCAATATTGGTCCTTGGATTTTACATATTGGCAAATTTGATCCTCAATCCTTAAATCCTAAAACTAACACAACCGGATCTCAAATAAATAAACCAGCCCAATCCCACCAAATACCACCCAAGCCCAATCCCATATTTTAACTAAAACCCACAGCCCACACCCTTTTTGGCTAAATACGGGGTCAAAAGCTAAGTCAAATGACTGTTATCCCTAACCTCCATTGTTTACCCGCCATTAATCCCTATTCTTCCCCTGTCATTTTCTTCTTTCCACCTCACCTCACCATAGTCCAAAAACAGTCACATGTCTATGTCTCTCCCCCCCCCCTCCTTGCTACCTTGGCAATCCAAGGTACAAAATTGATCAGACGGCCAATAATCAAATAAGTGGTGGCCAAGAAATATCCAAGGGCTGAGATTAAAGAGAAGAAGCACAAAGGGGAACTCTCTCACACAACAAACACAGCACCAAAAAGAAAACCCTAGCTCATGGCTATAAATACGAGGCTCTCCTCAAGAGCACTTTTTTGTCCAATAGTTGTCTATTGTGTCATTAGGTGTTAGGTTAATTTACTGCTTATTTATTGTAATTTTAGTTTTAATATCATTTTTAAGTCTTGTATTCTGAATCTTGTTAATGCAATTTAAGTTTTCTATTTTTCATTTACTAAGTCAATGTAAGTCAAACTGCTTATTTCTCCCGTATCAGTGCTTACTTCTTGCTTTTTCATGCTCATTGATAGTTGTTATTGTTTTTAGAATGCCTTGCAGCTTAAATACAGTTAGGAGTTCATATGTTCAATTTTTACTCAAAAAGTTAGAAAACCCAAAAACAGTCATAATAAGGCCTAGCTTATTTAGGAGCTTATTTACCTTAGCAAATTTTTCAGCAGAGTTAAATTAGTTAGGAAATCAGTGTTAAGTTAGAATCTTAGCTTATTGTGGTCATTAATAGTGAAAATCACCAAAACAACCCCTATAAGGAGTGTTTGGAACAGCTTGGATTATGGGTCAAAATGGGTCAATACTGTTAATTTGCACATTTCCCAGTTTTGATCTTGATTAACTTAGCATATTTAAGTTTTTATTAGGAGCTTTTGGCCTGTTTTCAAAGATTTGTAGGATTTGAGTTAATTAGTGCACTTATAGGGTAGTTGCTGATTCAGAATAAGCTCTTACAGCTATAAGCTCAATTTGTGCTTATTTTTCTGTTCTTTAGACTCACTTTAACCTATTTAGTTGAGTTTGAAAGGCCTGGCAATAGTGATCATGATTTGAGGTAATTTGGTTAGATCAGACTGCATATCACTCCATTTTCCATTATGCAACCCATGTTTTTCATTTTTAATTTCTTCAAATTAAGTTGTAATAATTTCTAATTTGGAACAGTAGATCTTTGGTTGCTTATTTAGTTGTTGCACATTTTTAAGAATTTTTCCAATTAGCTTTTCATAGCTGTTTCTGAGCTTGAAAAGTGCTTCAGTAGCCCCTCATAGGACTGCCTCAGCAGACTTTATTGCTTATTGAAGAATTTCAGTGCTTATTTGCTATTGACCTTAGTTTTTTCTGAGTATGTTGGATTATTTAGAGTAGGTTTTGATAGAATTAGCTTTATCAAGTTTCCCTTTAGCTTATTTTTAGCTTATTTGCCTACTTAACTTAGCCTTAGCTCCTTGCTTTTTAAATTGTTTTCTTTTTTTTTTAGCTAATATTTCATTAATTTAGTTTAAAAACCACAAATCTCACTTTTATTCATCATTTACTACACATTTCACGAACCTGAATCACATAATTCCATTCATCCTTCATCGGGACAACGAACCGGGTTACACATACTTCCACTTGTGTTTCTTTGGACTATAATTGACTCAAATCAGTGCTCTTAGAAATTTCCTGACAAAATTCTTACTAGAAAAATATTCATCAAGTGCTTCAAGAGATGTAATAATAGTATTAAACCTAGCAAATGCACTATCAATGGTCTCATCTTCAGAGATAACAAATTGTTCATATTGTTGAACAAGAAGATCAATTTTGTTATCTTTGACTTGCGAGTTCCCTTGATGAGTGATAATTAATGATTGCCAAATATCCTTAGCCGTTTTACACATAAAAACTCTTTCATATTCTTTCTTAGGTAGAGCATTGTAAAGCATCATTTTGGCTTCGTTATTTTTGGCAATCTTCTTCTTTTGCTCATCATTGTGACGAATAAGAGAATTACCTACATCCCGACCACCTGAAATATCATTACTTATGGGCTTGTAATCACCCTCTACAATTATATACCATAGATCTATGTCCTTTGACTTCACATACGTCTCAAAGCAATTTTTCCAATATATGAAACAATTTGGTTCAAATAGTGGTGGTCTTTGCATAGATTGCCCTTCTTTAAAGTTTTCAAAATCCATTGATTGTTTCAAGTTTTTAAAATACAATATATTTTGAAAATCTTAAGTAACACTGCTCTGGTACTAATTGTGGAAAACTAGAAGGGGGGTTGAATAGTTTTTACCGTTTTAAAATTAATTCACTTTGTATACTTAACGTGATTCCAAAGTAAAGTAAACAATCAAGCACACAAACAAGTAATATAAGTAAAGAAGTAAAGAGAGGAAAGATCAAACTACACAACACAGATGTTTATAGTGGTTCGGCTACAAGGACTCTCTTGCTTGCACTAATCCACTCCTCGAGCCTCTAACTCGAGAGTTTTTCTTCAGTAAGAAACAAGCTCCCTTCTAGGCGTAGAAAACCTTTACATGTCACTTATTCTTTATCCGGTACTAAGCTAAACACTGGGTTCTTTACAAGGGTACAACCACTCCTGTTGGTTCTTTACAAGGGTACAACCACTCCCGTTGATTCTTTCACAAGGGAACAACCACTCCCGACACTCTTTGTGTTTTAAGGACTAAAACACTAACCAAACTCTACTGAATAAATGATACAAACAATGATGTGTGAACTCAAACAAAATCACACAGACTCTATACTAAAAGGATAACATGTAAAACCCTAAATTCTAAATACCTAATTTTACGTCTAATTTGAAATTTTCCTAAGTTATGGACGCGATTAATTATAAAACCGAAAGTAACTAAACGAATAAACCGTAAATCCAAATAATTAAAAACTAAACTTCAAAATTAATTTTTTGAAGGTATTTGAATCTCAAAATATCTATGTAACATAAAATATAATATGAGGAATTAATTACGTTACACGAATAATTGTTTTGGGCCGTTTTTCTTTTGATACGCAAACAATAAACAATCAAAGGCCATGGACACTTAAGCCCACAAACCCACTCAGCCCTTTTGGCCCAACCCGAAACCCACTAGAGAAGTAAAAAAAAAAAGGGGGACTGGTGTTTCCCCCTCCTCATTTTCACGGCACAACAAAGAAAAAAAATAAAAACCCTAACCCTAGCAACAAAAATCTGCCGCCCCCTTTTGTTCCTCCATTCGATCCAAAAAGCAAGCAAGGAAGGTTCGTGGTGGCTTCTACTAGGTGTTCATACGTGGGTGTGATCGTGAGAAGGGTGATCGTAGGTTGTTCTAGTCGAAGGTGGTAGGATCGTGTGGTGTTATTGGCTCCTCGATCTTTGTTTTGTCAAATTGATCTTCAAGGGTAACACGATTCATCTTATTTTATTTTTCCTCCATTTTGATCTTTAAATTAATGTGTAAAATTGTCACATAAGGAGCTATATGAATCGGCCAAATGAATATGTACATAAAATCATAGATCATCATCATAAAATAATGAATTTGTAATTAGATTTTAATGGGAATTCGTGGGTAATTGGATATGAGATTTTTAGAACATGTTAGAATGATGTTAAAGTTCGTGTGGTATGAATATTGAGAGTCTTGGATGTGTTTGGATGTGTAATTATGTGTTGTTATGGTCAAAATTATAAACCCTAGTTGCTGACAGAAAATTAGGTCAAATTGAATTGGGTGGATCTTGATGATGGTAACGTGTTTTTGAGTGATTCTTGGGTCTAAAACTAAGTTTAAGAAAAGAGTTTTCTGGGAATATAAGCCTTGTAATTTTTAGAGGTCGGGAAGATATACTTTTTGATTTTACAAGTTCATGTGTCAAAACTGAATTCGGATGTCTGGAAAATTAGTCTGTGTTTGCGATTTTTAATTTTCAAACCATGTCGAATTAGAGGATAAAAATTGGTGGGATTAATATTTCATATGTTTAGTAATTACTGGGATTTTTTTAGATTTTTCTGAATTATTTTGATGGGGTAAAGAAATACAAACTTTTCGTATGTAAAATCTGATCAGAAATCTGGAAGAGTTAACTTGTTGGAATTTTAAACCATAGCTACACTAGTTGATTAATTCTGAAAAAAATTTGTGTGGGTTCTAAAGACTTTAATGTATATGTGTGAATTTTTGTGAATTTTATTTCAGAGTTCTAATGTGATTCATAAATTTGACAAAGTGTGGTCGGTTCAGGGTTAAAATCTGAGAAAAGTTAAAAGGCTATAGAAAAAGGTTATTTTTATAATACTTAACTTAAGGGTTGAAAATGTCATGTTCTAAACTAATGGGCTAAACTTGTAAAACCATATAACTTTAAGATAATTACATTTTATACCTAATCTTGCAATAATTGCATAATCATCCCTAAACTTGTCATGTCTGCATAACACACCCTAAAACTTGTGAACCTACTATATTAACCTTAAACTTATGTAAATATCATTATGAACCCTAAACTATCAATATTATCACATTGATACTTTAAACTTATTAAATGATAACCTTGAATATTTCTTAATATGGAAACCTTCTAAGTATGGAAACTTACTAATTCGGGAAGCCTGCTAAAAATAGAAAGTT
Source organism: Artemisia tridentata subsp. tridentata (assembly GCA_021014915.2). Lineage (NCBI taxonomy): Eukaryota > Viridiplantae > Streptophyta > Magnoliopsida > Asterales > Asteraceae > Artemisia > Artemisia tridentata. Next base: position 69,742,158 of record CP139501.1, on the reverse strand, counting down.
ACTTAAAATGGTTAAACTACTTAAAGAGGAAACTTACTATTTTTGGAAAGTTACTAAAATGGAAAGCCGACTAAAATAAGTAATCTGATTTAAAATAAGTTATTAATAAGACGATCATGAATTCATGTAGATTCGCTGAAGAAGGAGTTTGTTTCCGATCCTTATGTTTCTAGTTGTGTGTTTCACTTGCGGTCTAAGGTACAGATATTCTACCCTTTTTCAGTAAGGGTGCTTTCATTCTCATGACTTTCTTGATCTTGATTCATTAGGATTCCCTAAGCCATTGCTATGTTCCCTTATACTTTGATTTGTTCTTCATGATCCATTTGACATTCGTTCATTTTGATCCTTGTGATATAATATGTGATAAAATTCATTCGTTACCCTGTGATATAAGTATTCGAATCACTTGATACTTCGAAGGTTCATTTGATTTTGGTGACTAGATGTGAAAACCTTTCTTAATTATATCATGGAAATGTTTTGAGAAAAACTACTTTAAAATGATGTTTACGAACGATGCGATACCACTTTTATATGGAATTTTGCTATCTTTTATGGAAACTAATTTTAAAAACTACATTTATGAAAACCGTTATTAAGGATCACTTTTATGAAAATCATTTGATAAAGATTTCTTTAAATAAACCATTTGATTATGAACCTTCGATTATGAACCTTTGACGATGAACCTTTGATACTTTGATGACTTGACATTTGACCCTGATATGATTCCCTTATTTGACTCATGACTTTCATTGTATGATTGTCATTCATATTGATCCATTCTGACATTTATTTAAATGTCTCTGCTATGTTATATTTATGCTTTGCCATGCTTATTTGAGTTACTACCTTGTTTCTCTTGCCATGCTAGATTATGATTTTTGTATGCTATGATAGATCCGTGCCTGAGCTAACCTAGTTGTGGAGGTACCATGACCATGTCTTGGATGGCACCCTAGGCATGAAACTCCCGTAGAGGTGTGATAGATCTACGGCGTTCCCCCTTATGTTATGATTTTATGTGCACTATTGGCCAACCTTATATGTGTGACCAGTCTAGTACTGACATACATACTTATGTTAGGGAGCGTATGGATGCATCCTAGGTTTTATATTTATATGATTATGGTGACCAGGTGTTGTGTGCCTTACACTCCTTCTTACAATTTTTAGTACTTAGAGGTCTCCCCTCTTCGTGCACTTTTAAGATATTGTATGATTCGACGGATTATGATATGTAGTTTTTATGGCACATCCTTATATGAATTTCTCCCTTATTTCATTATCCTCTTGAATTCATTACTTATTCTTAGTTATCTCTAAAATTTGTATGACTGTCATGATTATGCTTTTCGTTTTGTATTCTTATTCCTTCGTTGCTTATGCTTATTTACCATTATGTTATGTTATATATATCTGTTCACTGGGCTTTTTAAGCTCAGCCGCATTTCTTTTCCTGCGGCAGGTTTTAGTTGGAAGCTGGGTATGAGTGGAGAGTATCTTGGACTTAGAAGACTATACCTTGATAGCTATTCCGGATTAGAGATGACTAGAAGAGATTATATTTAGACTTAGTACTTATTGTAATTCTCATTGTAACCTTGTATCTTCAAATTTTTCCCTTGTAACCATTGAAATTCATTTTGTATTATTTAGTCATATGCTTGTGTTTGCTTTGATATGTCACCATAACGTAATACTTCTACCCTTATCGGGTTGGGGTGTTACAATTATGGTATCAAAGACAGGCTGCGACTTGTAGTACATCTAACCTTGACCTGTGAAGTTTGGACCATTAAGTTTCCACTGTAGGCGCTCATAAGACAACCCTTTGAGAGATTTCTTTAGGATCTCCCCATAGGAACTTAAGTTATTACCGGTGAAGAATGGGTAGACTAGGACATCTATGTAAGTAGCATTGCTTCCGCATCACACTGATTCGTGCCTCTGCCTTTAGTTATGCCTTATAAGACATTTGTTTCAGAAGCTAGAAAGTTTTGCAACCTAAGTTTAGTAACCAAGTAAGATTGGAATACCTCAGAAACTACATGCATACCTTACACCATTTAAGTTTCACCTTCAAATTTTATCTCCAATACCGATCTGTTTGATAAACAGTTGGTATTTTTCCGACCATCCCGAAGGTCATTCGACCATAATATGTTTGACACATTCTATGAATTCATTACTTATGCTGGATATAAATGTATCATCTGATACTACTTAACTCTGCATAATCCATTACTACTCCTAGGAGGACTCCGGTAATAATCAACCACGGATATAGGAAGTTTTATTCCTTCCCTTTGAATGATGAATCTTGCCTGCCAACCAGTTTCCTTTGGAAGGATATGATGTAAATACTATCTTAGTACGGAACTGTTAACTAAGCATGATGATGCTGATAACTAATATTCCATACATCTCACTTTTGCCAGTTATATGATGTTCGTATTACCGATGATTCACACCCTACCTGCCACTTATGCTAAAAAGCTAAACAAAATTCCAACACCTTGAACTGTTCGTTTATCTATCTCAACACTATGATGAACCATGTACTTGACCTTGATATATGAACTATCCCTCTGGCTTGACGACTGTATTCGTTCTACGAATCCGTTTACCCTTGATATAATTGACTTTGAGGTCTTTTGGTTATGGATTGGATGGCTCTTCGTAAAACTACCATAGACTACCGTATCTGAAATGTAATCTTTAACAATCTGCTTCACCCTACTTTTGGTATGATGACTCTCAACCGCTTAAATCTTTTAAGATGAACGTTTGCTATGGAAGTGCAGACTCTGACCTCGTCTGATTGTCAAGTTTCTCCTGACACCTATTAGTATCCACCTTTGGAAGCTCTGGCATTGGAAGTATTTTGTTGTACGAAAAATTTTCCGATGTTCTCTGATAAACCTCTTGGGATTCCCTCCTGCTCGGGAAGTAGAGTTAGCATTGAACTGATTTCAGTTGACGAAACCATGATGCCATAGAAGTGGAGAGATTGAAGGAACTGGTGGAATATGATCACCCTAGTGTTTCTCTTTGGATACTCCTGTTGGTTTATGAAGAAGAAAGAGGGAAGTATGCGGGGGCGTATTGACTATCGTGAACTTAACTGTATCGTTATCCGTACTCATTATCCATTTCCGCGTATCAATGATTGATTTGGTCTATCTTTGAAATTCCGTGTCGAATTACATCATCTAGATTTAAAGGACTGAGGAAGTAACCATAAGAACTTCTAGGAAGGGGGTTATCTAACCAAGAGTAACCTCCGTGAAGTATTCTAGCTGTATTCGTGAAGAAGAAGGAGGATGAAGTGAAGTTGCCATGGAATTTTCCCTAAGATGATTCAGGAGCTGTGGTACTCGTTATGATCATTATGAGCTTTAGTGATGCCAATTGTATTGGCTAATATAATCATGTTTTCGTGAGTAATTGGACAAATTGTCATGGTATGACATTGTGTTATGTCCAGAGACGAAAGAGGAACATAGAGATGATTTTTTTGTATTAAGTTGGAATGACCCTTGTTCTGGAAGAGAAAATTTGATCGGCGTTCAGAGATCGTAGTAGACAGCACTACCATGTATCCTGTGAAGACAGAATTTCCCACATAAAGGACCAAGATTTAAGACCGTTATCGGAGTTAGAAACATTAAAGAAGAGTAGTAGGAGATGTTCGCGACAGGCATTACCATGGAAGAAGCATGTAAGAAGAAGAGAGAAACTGAGAAAGGTCTAGATTATAATTCATACAACACGTGGAGATTTCAGTTCAGGCATCGAGACAACCAGACTGTAGGAGACGAACCATTCAACTCATCACCTGGAGGGGACAGCAGCGGTGTTCACCTTGAAGAGTGGAAGACTGTTCTTGCAAGACGTAGGTGTTGGTGAACATAGAAAGAGAATGTAGTCGAGTTGGCGAATTTAGAGCTGTGCTAGAAAACCTGTCTAAGACACGCAGTCTTGCTTCTCTATTCATTTTGATTGTAGCAAGATGAATTGATAGCAGGAGCAGACTTGCGGATGGAATTTGAGATCATGAATTTGAATGGATGAAATTTTGAAGCAAACGTTTGTGTTCGGATGAGTGGATTCTGTGAAGGATGAAGCTATGGATGACGTAATTCACTTCCTCTTAACTTACTTAAGTTTCCGTTACCTGATGATAAGATCCTTTGAATGATTTAGGTTCTCTATTAGTAATTTTGTTCTGTGTTCATTCTGCGTATGTTGAAGGACGGTTTTGTTATGCGAATTGTAGAAGGAACCTTGAGATTTATGTCCAGGAATGGGCGGATTTTAAAGCAACCACTTATATTGGCTGAGTTGGTTTTGGTGAGTGATGAAGGATTGACGCTATTAACGACGTACCCTAATTCTGATAAACGTTCTAGGATTTCCGTTACTCTTTCGAGTAGTTTCATTCTCCTCTTAGTTATGGTGTTTGATTTTGATGACCTCTGAGACTGTTGAAGGACTAAGTGGATTAAGATAGGTTGCTTTATTCATGACTTGAGATAGAGTATGGTCATCATGAGGGCATACTTATATGATACTAGTATTATGACGTCTGGCCAACGTGATAATACTGGCATCATATAACGTGCACTTATTGTGATCATAGGATATTTCGAGGAGTACCTTAGAAGCCTTAGAATTTCTGATAGCTGTTTGAGATAGTCTGCGTTAGTGAGACTTTAGATCCGTTCTACCGATACGCTTAATCTGCCTTCACCATTATACGATTTGATATATTTGGATCCTTGACACGCGGTTGCTGACCTCTATACTTCCGATAAGAATCTTAGGTTCTGTTGTAGAGCTTTCTGCCATTTGATGATATCAAACAATATGTTTTATGTATGTTCTCATCTGATTTGTCTAATCAAATTCCATGGACGATATATCTGTCAAATCCTACGTTTTCCTTGTATCCCTTCTGAGGGGATACCATTATCATCTGTTACGTTTGGTGTATTATTCTTTTGTCTGGATTCATTATGGTATGTCTTTTCTGGGGAAGCCGAAGCTATTTTGATCAACAAGATAGAGTCATGAGAAACAAGTCATTCACATTTCCGTTCATAGTCCGTTGTGCTTTTCGTTTCGTTTCACTTCAATTTTCGAGGATGAAAATTTTCTTTTAGAGGGGAAGAGTTGTAAAACCCTAAATTCTAAATACCTAATTTTACGTCTAATTTGAAATTTTCCTAAGTTACGGACGCGATTAATTATAAAACCGAAAGTAACTAAACGAATAAACCGTAAATCCAAATAATTAAAAACTAAACTTCACAATTAAATTTTTGAAGGTATTTGAATCTCAAAATATCTATGTAACATAAAATATAATACGAGGAATTAATTACGTTACACGAATAATTGTTTTGGGCCGTTTTTCTTTTGATACGCAAACAATAAACAATCAAAGGCCATGGACACTTAAGCCCACAAACCCACTCAGCCCTTTTGGCCCAACCCGAAGCCCACTAGAGAAGTAAAAAAAAAAAGGGGACCGGTGTTTCCCCCTCCTCATTTTCCCGGCACAACAAAGAAAAAATAATAATAAAAACCCTAACCCTAGCAACAAAAATCTGCCGCCCCCTTTTGTTCCTCCATTCGATCTAAAAAGCAAGCAAGGAAGGTTCGTGGTGGCTCCTACTAGGTGTTCATACGTGGGTGTGATCGTGAGAAGGGTGATCGTAGGTTGTTCTAGTCGAAGGTGGTAGGATCTTGTGGTGTTATTGGCTCCTCGATCATTGTTTTGTCAAATTGATCTTCAAGGGTAACACGATTCATCTTATTTTATTTTTCCTCCATTTTGATCTTTAAATTAACGTTTAAATTGTCACATAAGGAGCTATATGAATCGGCCAAATGAATATGTACATAAAATCATAGATCATCTTTATAAAATAATGAATTTGTAATTAGATTTTAATGGGAATTCGTGGGTAATTGGATATGGGATTTTTAGAACATGTTAGAATGATGTTAAAGTTCGTGTGGTATGAATATTGAGAGTCTTGGATGTGTTTGGATGTGTAATTATGTGTTGTTATGGTCAAAATTATAAACCCTAGTTGCTGACAGAAAATTAGGTCAAATTGAATTGGGTGGATCTTGATGATGGTAACGTGTTTTTGAGTGATTCTTGGGTCTAAAACTAAGTTTAAGAAAAGAGTTTTCTGGGAATATAAGCCTTGTAATTTTTAGAGGTCGGGAAGATATACTTTTTGATTTTACAAGTTCATGTGTCAAAACTGAATTCGGATGTCTGGAAAATTAGTCTGTGTTTGCGATTTTTAATTTTCAAACCATGTCGAATTAGAGGATAAAAATTGGTGGGATTAATATTTCATATGTTTAGTAATTACTGGGATTTTTTTAGATTTTTCTGAATTATTTTGATGGGGTAAAGAAATACAAACTTTTCGTATGTAAAATCTGATCAGAAATCTGGACGAGTTAACTTGTTGGAATTTTAAACCATAGCTACACTAGTTGATTAATTCTGAAAAAATTTGTGTGGGTTCTAAAGACTTTAAGGTATATGTGTGAATTTTTGTGAATTTTATTTCTGAGTTCTAATGTGATTCATAAATTCGACAAAGTGTGGTCGGTTCAGGGTTAAAATCTGAGAAAAGTTAAAAGGCTATAGAAAAAGGTTATTTGTATAATACTTAACTTAAGGGCTGAAAATGTCATGTTCTAAACTAATGGGATAAATTTGTAAAACCATATAACTTTAAGATAATTACATTTTATACCTAATCTTGCAATAATTGCATAATCATCCCTAAACTTGTCATGTCTGCATAACACACCCTAAAACTTGTGAACCTACTATATTAACCTTAAACTTATGTAAATATCATTATGAACCCTAAACAATCAATATTATCACATTGATACTTTAAACTTATTAAATGATAACCTTGAATATTTCTTAATATGGAAACCTTCTAAGTATGGAAACTTACTAATTCGGGAAGCCTGCTAAAAATAGAAAGTTACTTAAAATGGTTAAACTACTTAAAGAGGAAACTTACTATTCTTGGAAAGTTACTAGAAATGGAAAGCCGACTAAAATAAGTAATCTGATTTAAAATAAGTTATTAATAAGACGATCATGAATTCATGTAGATTCGCTGAAGAAGGAGTTTGTTTCTGATCCTTATGTTTCTAGTTGTGTGTTTCACTTGCGGTCTAAGGTACAGATATTCTACCCTTTTTCAGTAAGGGTGCTTTCATTCTCATGACTTTCTTGATCTTGATTCATTAGGATTCCCTAAGCCATTGCTATGTTCCCTTATACTTTGATTTGTTCTTCATGATCCATTTAACATTCGTTCATTTTGATCCTTGTGATATAATATGTGATAAAATTCGTTCGTTACCCGGTGATATTAGTATTCGAATCACTTGACACTTCGAAGGTTCATTTGATTTTGGTGACTAGATGTGAAAACCTTTCTTAATTATATCATGGAAATGTTTTGAGAAAAACTACTTTAAAATGATGTTTACGAACGATGCGATACCACTTTTATATGGAATTTTGCTATCTTTTATGGAAACTAATTTTAAAGACTACCTTTATGAAAACCGTTATTAAGGATCACTTTTATGAAAATCATTTGATAAAGATTTCTTTAAATAAACCATTTGATTATGAACCTTCGATTATGAACCTTTGACGATGAACCTTTGATACTTTGATGACTTGACATTTGACCCTGATATGATTCCCTTATTTGACTCATGACTTTCATTGTATGATTGTCATTCATATTGATCCATTCTGACATTTATTTAAATGTCTATGCTATGTTATATTTATGCTTTGCCATGCTTATTTGAGTTACTACCTTGTTTCTCTTGCCATGCTAGATTATGATTGTTGTATGCTATGATAGATCCGTGCCTGAGCTAACCTAGTTGTGGAGGTACCATGACCATGTCTTGGATGGCACCCTAGGCATGACACTCCCGTAGAGGTGTGATAGATCTACGGCGTTCCCCCTTATGTTATGATTTTATGTGCACTATTGGCCAACCTTATATGTGTGACCAGTCTAGTACTGATATACATACTTATGTTAGGGAGCGTATGGATGCATCCTAGGTTTTATGTTTATATGATTATGGTGACCAGGTGGTGTGTGCCTTACACTCCTTCTCACAATTTTTAGTACTTAGAGGTCTCCCCTCTTCGTGCACTTTTAAGATATTATATGATTTGACGGATTATGATATGTAGTTCTTATGGCACATCCTTATATGAATTTCTCCCTTATTTCATTATCCTCTTGAATTCATTACTTATTCAGTTCTCATGCAATCTTGATTCTTAGTTATCTCTAAAATTCGTATGACTGTCATGATTATGCTTTTCGTTTTGTATTCTTATTCCTTTGTTGCTTATGCTTATTTACCATTATGTTATGTTATATATATCTGTTCACTGGGCTTTTTAAGCTCAGCCGCATTTCTTTTCCTGCGGCAGGTTTTAGTTAGAAGCTGGGTATGAGTGGAGAGTATCTTGGACTTAGAAGACTATACCTTGATGGCTATTCCGGATTAGAGATGACTAGAAGAGATTATATTTACACTTAGTACTTATTGTAATTCTCATTGTAACCTTGTATCTTCAGATTTTTCCCTTGTAACCATCGAAATTCATTCTGTATTATTTAGTCATATGCTTATGTTTGCTTTGATATGTCACCATCACGTAATACTTCTACCCTTATCGGGTTGGGGTGTTACATAACAACAGAAGGTTGATCCTTATATGCAGTGATCTTCTTTGCTACAAAAGGAAAGATCAATGAAATGAAAGAATGATATGGGTTAGTGATGTGTAAATGAATGAGTATGTATTTAAGCTATATGAGTGATGAAAATGCCTAAATGATCAGCTTGCTATTTATAGGCAAACTGATCTAATAGTTGTCGGATCTGGCGGATCACAAAAATTGGATCCGCCTTTGTATGGATTTGGATCTGCCATGTCAGGCTAGCTAAGAGATCTCCATATCTTTCAAAATCTTGCACAATCTTTTCATATCTTCAAATGTCAACTCTTTGGCTTGAAGATCTAAATAAAATATCTCAAAATCTTTCTAAGATTATGTTCATGATGCATGCCATGATGTCATCCTAATATTTAAAAAATAAAGTTTCTATTTTAAGGAATAAACTTGTAAATGTATGTAATGTTATCCCTAATAGACTTGTAATGTGTAAATGTGTTTTAAAAGAATTATCACTATAACTGTAAAAGGCTTATTCTTATATTTATGCGTTTGTTTAAAGATAAACTTTGTATTTGTCATTAACAAAATTAAGCAAAGATCGTAAAATATAAATAACGTTTTTAGGAAGATATTTGTGTTAACAGTAGCCATTTCTACTTTCCTGGTACTGTGAGGAAAGCAGTAGCCACTTTGCAAAACATCTGATAAGCACTAAGTACCGCCCTTGCCAAAAGCAAGTCCCTCAATCATGAACCATTAATCACTTACGAGTGAGCGCGAATATAGTTTATAGGCCTATAGGATTTGACCATCCCATCCCTGTTGTTGGGTAGGCAACATGGGTGTGCTATCTTTGAGTTACCTAGGTATTTGGCAAGATACCTAGCCTTTGGGGAAACTATTATATTATGAAATCCATGGTTACTTTCGACTTACGCCAGGGTTACTGGTGCCGGTTAACGCTTTGTGTGTCATGAGCTTAGTGCAGTGGTAACATCTCGATTTATAGGTGCTAACAACTGGCCCACCGTTTCTGTTATGGGTGCAACAACGTGGCCCAATCTTTAGAATTGTGTTCAAATGATTTTTCTACAAACAAACTTTGGGCGTATAACAACGTAACCCACTTTCTCTTAAACTTGAAACATTGTGATCAACTACTTTACTTAAACCTATGAATTCACTCAACCTTTGTATTGACTTTTAGCATGTTTTATCTCAGGTGTTAGATCTTTTCTGCTGCATATCTTACTCTTGGGGGAGCTTGGCGAATGGCATGCCATGGTTATAAAACACTCTGAAAATTATTTGGGACCGCTTTAAATCCTTTTATGGACCTCTATTTTCCGCACTGTTTTTAAATAATGTAAATTGAATGTTTTTGGTCCGCCCCGAACCAACACTTATATTTAAACAAATGCAGACTCGGAACTGGATGCTCGTGTGTAGTGTGTATACTGGGCAATTGATCACCCAGGTCGTTTCCCAACGAGGTGTGAAATTGACAAACTGTGCAAAGCTAGGATTAAAGTGATTGATGATTCAGATATTTTTGGATTTTGCTTTATTTAACAATTCTAAATTACAAATTAAAAACAGATATACACAGGAAATTTAAACGCGAATAAATTAAACTTAAAACGCGTAACGAAAAAGCTTAAAATGGGACAAAAACTAAAATTTATAAAATTTAAATCCTAAAAATGTAAAATAACTTAAAACTTATTTAAAAACTTAAATTATATTTTTCTACACTTTTTATTTAATTATTATTAATTATTTATTATTTAATTACTAATTAAACTATTTAAATTGCTAAAAAATACTAAATGAACTAAGAAAAATATGAAACTTTTTCTAAAAATATTACTAACTAAATAGAAACTAATAAAATTATAAAAATGAAAATTACTTAATTAAAATTTAAAAAGATAAATTCTATTAAATAGAAGCTATCACTTTATTTCTATTTTTGATTTTTTTTAAGGCCTAAAAATATTTTTATATTTTTCCTAGATTAAAAATGACAAAAGAAAATTATGAAAATTGGAATTATATTTTTCTGATTATTATTCTATTTATTATGATTTAAATACTATTAAAAACTAATTAAAATGATTAAAAATATTAAAAGACTTAGAAAAATTATGAAAAATTACAGATAATGCTAAAATATTATAAGGAAGCTGGGAAAAATAAAATGAAAAGTTCACTAAGCTATATAAGCTGATTTGGGCAGATAAGCTATAAGCTAATAAGCCCAAAATAAGCTAAATGGAATCCAAAAATTCCCAAAAGCTCAGGAATGGATTAAACAACACTAATAAGCACAGAACAATTTATAAATACAAATAAGCACAAGTATTAAGCTAATAAGTAGTTTGGCTGATTCAAAGATATACACAGAAAAGCTCAGGCAAACAGCAGACTTTCAGACCAAATTAAGTACACAATAAGCTGTCTAAAAGGCAACCTAAGGGGGGCAAAATCAAGGTTGAACTACTGGCTATCTAAAAAGTACAAAAGCCCCATCAATAGCATCCCAATTGGGGTCTGATTGAGGGCAAGATCAGCAGACAAAAGCACTAGGTCTGCTGATTGTCTGTTTGTGCAGACCTGCACAATATTGTGCACAGACCAAAATGGACTAAAGCAGCTAATATGGATCAACTATATGGACTATAAGGATTACAAAATAGCTAAGAACAAAGCCAAAATCAGCTTGTGGCTGCTGATGGCTTAATTTAGCTTTTTACTGCCCAAAATTCACACAGTGGACACAAATACTGATAATCTAGCTATACTACTAATGATGACTGGAAATCAGCTTATTATGGTTACTATAAGCTGGATCAAAGTTGGCAATAAGGCAAATGTACAGTACCAACTATATAACCTACTGACTGTTAATATACCAAACAGTCCTTTATGGATTGCTGATTTGGAATTTCAAAGGGAAATCAAAATTTTACACTAAGAGCTTATATATTATTGACTTACTAACTTATATTACTACTGATTAACAACTTTTAACACAAAATTAAGCAATCTAATCAGTTATGCTAGGGTGGACTGTTTTTGGCTTTTTATAAGATTTTTGAGCAAAGTAATGAAAAGCTATGCAACTACTGAAAAGATATATCAAATACACTTATAAACTAATAAAAAGCTTAAAACAATAATAATAAGCTAATGATAAGCACAAGCACAGTGATATGGAAATAATGCCAAAAATTTAGAAAAGCTTACAACTGATATGAACTGATGCACAAAGAACAAGGAACCAAGGACCAATCAAGCTTGTCACAAACAAGCTAGATAACCCAGAAAAGCTTCTTGAACTAGCTTAATCATCCAGAAATAGCTTATTGACCTTCAGTTGACTTTCATTGACCATCTTCCAATCTTGGATTTAAGAACAAGTTACACTACAATAGACTTATGATAAGCTATGAGAAGCTTATATAAGCTATTGAAAACAGCTGAGAAGCTATTCTTGATATTACTTAACAATGATCTAATTATCAGTATCAATGAAAATCAGAACAATGCATAAATATTACACTACTGACAATAATCAAATAACAACAATAAATACACTAATTTTAACTTGTATTGATTGATGGAATTTGGAATTACAAAGTACAATTACTGGAAATGGAAATTCGACTATACTACTTTTCCACACACTTTATTTAAGCTACATTACACACTATTTATACTAACTTTAAACTGGGATAATACTTAGTCGACATCCACAATGCATCCCTACCATCCAATTAGCTCAATTTCATCTTGTTCATCCACTTGGCATTTTGGCGGGAAAACAGGATTTTGACTAAATCCTCTGATATTGCTAGTGGGGAGTGGGAAGAAAGCATTAATTGGTTTTGGATGTGTTAGGTGACTTGTAGGAGGAGGGGGATGAGGTGTTTAAGCCAGCTGGGGGGATGACTGGTTATGGCGGGGTGAGTGGGAAAGAGACGGGTCAAAGGTTTGTTTGACTGAGTTTGGTTAACTCAGTTAAGGCTTGGGCTTGTTTGTGTTTGGGCTTGGTAAATGGGTATAAGGATTGGGTTGGGTAAATAATAAAAGGGTTGGGTTTATTTGGATTTTATGGGTAGTGTTTTGATCCGGATTTTATTTTAGATAATCATAGGGACCATTCTTGTAATTTACTGAAACTTTAGGGCTGAGTTGTCATCTTCCCAAACTTTATTCCAAGGACTAAACCTGCCATAAAATAATTATACAAGGACCAAAGTTGTATTTTTTTATTATTTTAAAACTTTAAGGACCTAATATGTAAATTTGGATATTTGAGGGACTTGTTTTGTAAATTCTCAAAAGTTATCACAAGGGTATTTCTTGCCAAGTATTAATAGTACAAGGGTTTAAAACATGATTTTCCATTTTTAAAACACTCGAGGACTAAATTTGACAACTTTTGAAACTTGAGGGACTAGACTTGCCATTTATGCAAACTTGGATCGTTTTCACTTATTTTCAATCATTTTGCATCTGTAACACATAAAAACACATTTTCAATGATATTTATAATATTTGTGTGTTTTTGGACGTTTATGTGGGTTTAAACCGGGTAAATTATATGTGTTTTTAGACACATATCAAATCCCCCACACTAAACTATTGCTAGTCCCTAGCAATCATTTATGAAGATTTAATGGATTTCAACTCTTTACCAAAAGCCATTACTTCTGGAGTAGCCAAATGTTTCAGTTCAAGTAAGAACTTTGGTACACCGATAACCAAATGATTTTGAGCAAACCATAAGCTGTCAACGGTTTTGATTTGTCTTTACCAAAAGCCGTTTGCTTCTGGACTAGCCAACTCTTAGATAAATTATCAATATTATCTTTGGTGAGCTGATCACCAATCATGGATTTTCACTGCCTTAACCACGAGCCATAACCTCGCGGGCTAGCCAACTCTTCACTTATGAAGATATGGTGAGTCGAATACCATACAATTTTGGGCAAATTGCAAGCCATCAACGGATTTGAGACATCTTTACCAAGAGCCGTTTGCTCTCGGATTAGCCAATCCTTATGTGGGTTAGACATGGCGGACTGATAACCATTTTTTGAGTTCTAAGTGAGAAATTTTTTTTTTAAAATTTTGGCTAAAATGGGGGTACTAGATGGTACATTTGGTTAAATTCGCAAGAATTCCCCCCCACACTTAGAACTGAATATTGCCCTCAATATTCAAAGAACCGGTTGTTAAACCAACACTTAGAACGTGAAAGGGAAATACTAATAGCCTTTTATTTCATATAGTTATTTATTTTATTTTTATTTAATTTGCATTTAAGCCGTTAAGGCATGCAAATTCCTCTTTTTTTTTTTTTTTTTTTTTTTTTTTAAGACTATACATATTTACAACATGTGGGGAATCTCCCCCACACTAAGGTGAAACATGGGTGAAAACCCATATTTTGCTACTGTTTTTGATAACCGAGTCGCTAGCTTGACTCGACCCCAAATTGAGTTAATTCCTCCCGAACAGACAGGTTTATTACGCAAGCTAACCGCTTGTGAACGGTCAACTGTAATAAAGGGCTCCTGAACAGCCTGGGAGAAAAAACAATTTTTAAAAGTTTATGGGGAAGTAAGAGACCAGGAAATCCGGCATTTAAACCAATGTTAGATGGACAATGCCGGGGTCAAAAGTAGCATCCTCACTCCCGAATGAGTGAAGGATAGGGGAAATCACCGAGTAGGTGAAGGGAAGAAGAGAGATCTGAACAGCAATTAGGATAAGAACTTCCTCCTCAAGAATTGTAAGAGGAGGAGGCAAGTCCTTAAACTTGATCTCAGGAAATTTATCAGTTTCCTCATTATGAAGTTGTTTTGGTGGAAGAGGGGAAAATGAATCTTCGTTTAACAAATTTTCTAGAAAAAGAATGTCCCCCTCAGGATCAAGATAGTCATCATCAACCTCATGCGGAAGTGAACTATCTAGAGCAAGAAAAGCATTGACTTCATCCCAAAAGGGATCACTTCCCTCAACCGAAGTGAGAGAAGGGGAAGAGTCTGCTATGATATGTTGAAAAGATGTGGTGGGATCCCCACTCACAGAATTATGAAAATAACCAAGATTTTTTTGAGAGTATTCCTTTGAAGAAATGTCAATGACATCGATTCGGTTAACCGAAGCAGAATTAAAATTTGAGGAGTAACTCGATGTTTGATCATGGTTAAAAGTAACAGCTTCGTTATCCACACGCAAAGTAATCTCATGCTTAAATACATCAATCAGAGCATGGCCCGTTTTTAGGAATCCTCGTCCAAGAATTAGAGGAACCTTTTGATCTGCGTCGAAGTCAACAACCACAAAGTCAGCTGGAAAATGGAACTTTCCTATCTTCACAAATACATCTTCGGCAATGCCGCAGGGATGAGTTATGGTTCGATCTGCAAGCTCAAGAGTCATGCAGGTAGGAGTAAGAGCCGGAAGAGAGAGTTTCTTCCATACTGAATGAGGCATCAGGTTGATGCTTGCACCTAGATCTGCTAAGGCATAACATTCAACCATTCCCGGAAATACACAAGGTAGTAGAAACTTTCCAGGATCTCCAAGCTTCTCCGGAAGCTTTTTCAAGATAACCGCTGAGCAGTTCTCATTTACTGGAGTTTTAGCCATTTCAATCAGTTTTTCCTTGTTGCTTAACAAGTGTTTGATTGCTGCAGCAAATTTGGGCATCAGAATAGTAGCATCCGCAAAGCTTATGTCAAAGTGTAATTCTTTAAAGATTTGATAGAATTTATCATTTTGTTGACTAGCCTTCTCACGGAGCTTTTGCTCATTTAAGCGCGATGGGTAAGGAATGTGAGGTTTGGATTTAGGAGCAATGACTTCAGGAGTCTCAAAGACAACTCCTGGTTTGGATTTCTTTTTAGGGCTAACCGGAGGATGGACATGTGCTGTACTTTGTGGGATTGGAATTTGCACTTTGTCCGTTGTATCTTCCGTCTCTTTTTCCATTTCAAATAACGGAGGAGGAATAGGGCAGCTGGCCCCTTTTAAGAAGCACCACTCCGAGTGGTGATAGCTTTGACGAAAGTGGTATCTTCATCATCATCACTGTCATCAAGTACACTGACAGGAACAGCATTGAGCATTTCGGAATAATATCTGGCTGACCTTTGCTCACTAAGTTTGGTTGACAAACTTTTAACCGTAAATCGTGAAAGAGTAGGATCGATTCTAGACGGCTGAGGAGCAATTGTGGGTGTAGATTTTTGGATGACAGAAGGTTGGATGACCGAAGGTTGGACGTATTTAGCACTTCCATTGTTAGTGGGAAGTACCGGGTCCTTTATCACCTTGAATTCAACATGAGATTTACCACTACGTGTACTGACAGCTTTGAGTTCACCCCTAGGGTTGGTAACAGTGTTACTTGGGAGACCTCCCGAGGTAGAAGGTATATCAGTTAAAGACTTTTTGATCTGGTTTAATTGGGCAACCAATAACTGGTTTGTCTCACGTTGTGTCTTATTTGTTTCCTCTTGGGTTTTCATGAATTGCATAAGCAATTCATCTGAGGACGTCTGATTTCGGTTTGAACCTTGGTTTTGATTAAAATTTTGACCACGGTTTTGGTTAAAATTACCCTGGTTCTGACCTCGGTTTTGATTGAAATTTTGAGAGTTGTGAAAATTTTGTCCCTGATTTTGAACAAAGCGGTTTTGATTATTCTGATTTGGCACGGGTGGAAAACCAGGTGGGACCATAGCATTCGGTGCTCGGTACTGAGTCTCAACATGCGGACGGTACTGATTTTGGTTTACTGCAGCTACGGGAGCTGGGTAAAGAGAAGCATCGGTTGCTTGACAATCAAAATACGCATGTGGGCCACCACAAGTTTCACACACTTTGTTTATTGCTTTGATTTGTTCTGGTTTATGAATTTCACTTTTTAATTCTTTCATTTCCTTCATCATACAACGCATTGAATCTGTAAGGAAGGCTAACTCTGAGGAGTTACCGGATGAAGAAGAAGCAGTAGGAGTGACAGGAACATTCACTTTGTTTCTTGAAATAGGAACTTTTGATTTATTTTCACAAATTTCAACCACCTCTCTAGGTTTACGATTCAAGATATTGCCACCGGAGGCTGCATTAAGTGCATCTTGATCGTTTTGGGTCAATCCATTATAAAACGTATTTATTTGTTGTAACACATTGAAATCGTGATGTGGGCATTTTCTTAGGAGATCTTTAAATCTGTCCCATGCCTCTCCGAAATTTTCATCGAAACCTTGACGAAAACCAGCAATTTCATTTTTTAGGTTAGTCGTCTTTGATGGAGGGAAGAAATAATTTACAAATTTCTTAACGAGATCTTCCCAGGTTTCAATGGATCGAGGGGGTTCTTTATCCAGCCAAATCCGGGCTGCCCCCTCAAGTGAGAATGGAAATAGCATCAATTTGATCACTGTTTGCGGCACATTTTTGTAATTGATTGTGGAAGTCAGTTTGTTGAACCAACGAATGTGTGCATAAGGATCCTCTCGTTCAAACCCGTGGAATTGGTTTGTGGACACGAGCTGAATCAAATGTGTTTTCAGTTCAAAATGATCAGAATCGATGGCTGGTAAAACGATGGCATCTCCATAACCCTCGGTGGGTGCCTGGAGCATTTCAGCCATGGTGCGTTCGTCTGCCATATTATCAGTGGGTTCAGTACGAATCTCGGGTTCGACTATTTGGGCAGCACGTCTACGATTACGTCTTCTCGGAATATCTACGAGTTCACGTAAAGGGCTTGATGACGTGGAAGAACGAGTGCGCATGCACTAAGTAAAATATTCCAATTAAAACAAGACAGAAGCAAAACACAAGTGAACTTAAACCAATAATCAACAAGCGTACGGTAGCTCTCTAAAAGATAAACGCACAGAGTGGCGGAGAAGCAAAGGTGGGCAATTACGCTCCTTAAAAACCCGCTTCTTTCAGTCCGACAATTTAATGTCAGACTATCCTAGAACCTCCGTTAGAGTTTGTTTATCAATTAAAGGTGAGCCGATATTCGCAAGTGATACAAAGGCAAGTTTTAAATCTGATGTTTGGGAATTTATTATGGTCGTACCCCCAGTTAGGTAGTACTCTGTCTTGGTTTTCGATGGTAAATTTTATTGTTTATTTATTATTAACAAAGAAAACGGAAATTATTTTTGGTGTTTTTATTTTTTATATGATAATATTAATAATAATATATATAGAAAAGAATTGAAAAATATTTTTGTATTTTATATTGTTTTTGGGAAAAATAGGAACTTCTGATAGAAGGGTCTCAGATCACTAATCGCTAAAACTTACACAACTGTCGCAGCACACCTCCCCGGCAGCGGCGCCAAAATTTGATCCGCCCCGAACCAACACTTATATTTAAACAAATGCAGACTCGGAACTGGATGCTCGTGTGTAGTGTGTATACTGGGCAAGTGATCACCCAGGTCGTTTCCCAACGAGGTGTGAAATTGACAAACTGTGCAAAGCTAGGATTAAAGTGATTGATGATTCAGATATTTTTGGATTTTGCTTTATTTAACAATTCTAAATAACAAATTAAAAACAGATATACACAGGAAATTTAAACGCGAATAAATTAAACTTAAAACGCGTAACGAAAAAGCTAAAATGGGACAAAAACTAAAATTTATAAAATTTAAATCCTAAAAATGTAAAATAACTTAAAACTTATTTAAAAACTTAAATTATATTTTTCTACACTTTTTATTTAATTATTATTAATTATTTATTATTTAATTACTAATTAAACTATTTAAATTGCTAAAAAATACTAAATGAACTAAGAAAAATATGAAACTTTTTCTAAAAATATTACTAACTAAATAGAAACTAATAAAATTATAAAAATGAAAATTACTTAATTAAAATTTAAAAAGATAAATTCTATTAAATAGAAGCTATCACTTTATTTCTATTTTTGATTTTTTTTAAGGCCTAAAAATATTTTTATATTTTTCCTAGATTAAAAATGACAAAAGAAAATTATGAAAATTGGAATTATATTTTTCTGATTATTATTCTATTTATTATGATTTAAATACTATTAAAAACTAATTAAAATGATTAAAAATATTAAAAGACTTAGAAAAATTATGAAAAATTACAGATAATGCTAAAATATTATAAGGAAGCTGGGAAAAATAAAATGAAAAGTTCACTAAGCTATATAAGCTGATTTGGGCAGATAAGCTATAAGCTAATAAGCCCAAAATAAGCTAAATGGAATCCAAAAATTCCCAAAAGCTCAGGAATGGATTAAACAACACTAATAAGCACAGAACAATTTATAAATACAAATAAGCACAAGTATTAAGCTAATAAGTAGTTTGGCTGATTCAAAGATATACACAGAAAAGCTCAGGCAAACAGCAGACTTTCAGACCAAATTAAGTACACAATAAGCTGTCTAAAAGGCAACCTAAGGGGGGCAAAATCAAGGTTGAACTACTGGCTATCTAAAAAGTACAAAAGCCCCATCAATAGCATCCCAATTGGGGTCTGATTGAGGGCAAGATCAGCAGACAAAAGCACTAGGTCTGCTGATTGTCTGTTTGTGCAGACCTGCACAATATTGTGCACAGACCAAAATGGACTAAAGCAGCTAATATGGATCAACTATATGGACTATAAGGATTACAAAATAGCTAAGAACAAAGCCAAAATCAGCTTGTGGCTGCTGATGGCTTAATTTAGCTTTTTACTGCCCAAAATTCACACAGTGGACACAAATACTGATAATCTAGCTATACTACTAATGATGACTGGAAATCAGCTTATTATGGTTACTATAATCTGGATCAAAGTTGGCAATAAGGCAAATGTACAGTACCAACTATATAACCTACTGACTGTTAATATACCAAACAGTCCTTTATGGATTGCTGATTTGGAATTTCAAAGGGAAATCAAAATTTTACACTAAGAGCTTATATATTATTGACTTACTAACTTATATTACTACTGATTAACAACTTTTAACACAAAATTAAGCAATCTAATCAGTTATGCTAGGGTGGACTGTTTTTGGCTTTTTATAAGATTTTTGAGCAAAGTAATGAAAAGCTATGCAACTACTGAAAAGATATATCAAATACACTTATAAACTAATAAAAAGCTTAAAACAATAATAATAAGCTAATGATAAGCACAAGCACAGTGATATGGAAATAATGCCAAAAATTTAGAAAAGCTTACAACTGATATGAACTGATGCACAAAGAACAAGGAACCAAGGACCAATCAAGCTTGTCACAAACAAGCTAGATAACCCAGAAAAGCTTCTTGAACTAGCTTAATCATCCAGAAATAGCTTATTGACCTTCAGTTGACTTTCATTGACCATCTTCCAATCTTGGATTTAAGAACAAGTTACACTACAATAGACTTATGATAAGCTATGAGAAGCTTATATAAGCTATTGAAAACAGCTGAGAAGCTATTCTTGATATTACTTAACAATGATCTAATTATCAGTATCAATGAAAATCAGAACAATGCATAAATATTACACTACTGACAATAATCAAATAACAACAATAAATACACTAATTTTAACTTGTATTGATTGATGGAATTTGGAATTACAAAGTACAATTACTGGAAATGGAAATTCGACTATACTACTTTTCCACACACTTTATTTAAGCTACATTACACACTATTTATACTAACTTTAAACTGGGATAATACTTAGTCGACATCCACAATGCATCCCTACCATCCAATTAGCTCAATTTCATCTTGTTCATCCACTTGGCATTTTGGCGGGAAAACAGGATTTTGACTAAATCCTCTGATATTGCTAGTGGGGAGTGGGAAGAAAGCATTAATTGGTTTTGGATGTGTTAGGTGACTTGTAGGAGGAGGGGGATGAGGTGTTTAAGCCAGCTGGGGGGATGACTGGTTATGGCGGGGTGAGTGGGAAAGAGACGGGTCAAAGGTTTGTTTGACTGAGTTTGGTTAACTCAGTTAAGGGTTGGGCTTGTTTGTGTTTGGGCTTGGTAAATGGGTATAAGGATTGGGTTGGGTAAATAATAAAAGGGTTGGGTTTATTTGGATTTTATGGGTAGTGTTTTGATCCGGATTTTATTTTAGATAATCATAGGGACCATTCTTGTAATTTACTGAAACTTTAGGGCTGAGTTGTCATCTTCCCAAACTTTATTCCAAGGACTAAACCTGCCATAAAATAATTATACAAGGACCAAAGTTGTATTTTTTTATTATTTTAAAACTTTAAGGACCTAATATGTAAATTTGGATATTTGAGGGACTTGTTTTGTAAATTCTCAAAAGTTATCACAAGGGTATTTCTTGCCAAGTATTAATAGTACAAGGGTTTAAAACATGATTTTCCATTTTTAAAACACTCGAGGACTAAATTTGACAACTTTTGAAACTTGAGGGACTAGACTTGCCATTTATGCAAACTTGGATCGTTTTCACTTATTTTCAATCATTTTGCATCTGTAACACATAAAAACACATTTTCAATGATATTTATAATATTTGTGTGTTTTTGGACGTTTATGTGGGTTTAAACCGGGTAAATTATATGTGTTTTTAGACACATATCATTTAAATTGAATGTTTTCAATTATGAAATTTCTTCTAAAATGGTTGAGTAAAAACCGTTCTCTGCACCTTGTGTTGTGATAACTATTCAATAACACCCCACGACCCGTATGCTTCCGCTGATCCAATTTCGGGGTGTTACAGGTTAGTTGCGGGTCCTAAGCTGTTTTGCTCAGAAACCATATCTATAAGCTCATCGAAATTACCATGAAAGGTTTCCATGATTTCTCAAGTGCGACGGTTCCAAATTCGAAAGCCTTTTAAATTTTCACAGTATCCAACGAACACACCGATGTCTGCTTTTTCTTTGAGTTTTCCAAGGTCATCACGATCATTATTTGGATAGCAAAGGGCTCCAAATACATGAAAGTGTTTGATATTCGGTTTTCTGTTATGGACAAGCTCATAAGGTTTTTGTTGTGGCGTTTGGTAATCATAGAACGGTTTTGAGTGTAACATGCAGTCGAGACGGCTTCCGCCCATAGGTAATCAGGTAATTGAGAATTAATAAGCATTGTCCTTGCAGCTTCCACTAATGTTCTGTTTCGTCTTTCAACTACCCCATTCTGTTCTGGGCTTCATACAATGGATGTTTGATGTTCAATTCCCACTTTCACAAAGTAACCGCGAAGAGTCTGATTCTTGAATTCAGTACCGTTATCTGTTCTAACTTTTCTGACCGTATTGTGAAGCTGAACTTGAATTTTCGTGAGAAAGGTGATAATCATGTTGGGAGCTTGATCTTAATTTCATAGGAAATAAACCCAAGTCAATCTGGAGTAATCATCAACAATTACCAGAATGTAGCGTTTGCCATTGATCGTCTGCAGGCGCATAGGGCCACATAGATCCATGTGAAGAAGATGAAGTACATGATCGGTACTGTGTTCAGCTTTTGGAGGAAAATGTGCACGAGTGCTTTTCCCTTGTTCACATGCAGGACATAAGTGATCCTTGGAGTAACAAAATCTTGGAAGACCGTCCACTAGTTTGTGTCATGCAAGTTCAGTCATAGTTTTGAAGTTCAAATGAGAAATTCGTTTGTGCCATAACCATGATTTTGTCGAAGTTTCTTTAGAGAGCAGATATATTGGAGAATAAGCAATCATATCATACATTGAGATTGTGTAAAGACTAGTTCCGCGAGTGCCTGACATGAGATCATTTCCTAGTAAATCACGAACGAAACATGTTTTCTCCCTAAATGCGACTTCCAAATCCCCATCACAGAATTGACCAACTGAGAAAAGGTTGTGACCAAGACCTTCAACATAGTATACACGACTAATTTCGATGTTACCATTTACATAATCTCCATAGCCCATGATAGTCGCAAAATGATCATTCCCGAATCTGACAGTACCAATGAACTTAGAAACAAAATTAACGAGCAGGTTAAGGTTTCCTATCATATGTCGGGTACAGCCGCTATCAACAATCCAGAGAACAATTTGGATCACCTGCATCACATAAAGACGATAAAGATGAAATAGTGGTAAAAGTGGAACCCGTAGTAGTAAAGGGTTCCGATACAGTAGAAGCACACATGTTCCTAAGTTTAGGTATCCACTTAAAACTAGGTATTTTCTGTAGCCATTTTTTCCATATCCAACTACTTCGTGCTTTTGTCTTAGTGAAGTCACTAGGTGAATCTATTTTCTTAGGACTTATTATTTCAGCTATGGGTGCACTTAACGCAATTTCAGAAACTACTTTTAGGTCTTTTCCTAACGCAGACTTAGAAGCTATAGTGGGCCTAGAAAGAATGTCATTAGTATGTTTTCTAGTGCGTAATAAGAGAGAATTAGCAACACAACGATCATGAGTACCAAACATCATACTTTTACGACAAAAGATACAAGGCGCATTGACATAGAAATGTTCAACGATTGAGCATTCGTTACATTGATATCAGAATTACAATTTTTTAAGTTCGAATCTAAATCAGATGCAACAAGCATTTTAGTCAAAGTCCTAAGGTGATCTTCTACTTCATTATCTTCTAGAGCTCCGCTCCTACGTTTCCAGATCCTATTCTTTTTTCTTGTGCTCTTATGCTGTGATCTGCTAATGCTAGTAGTGGATCTAGTCCTGTAGAAGTGGAAGCATTCAAATTAGTGGTCTGAATTTGCTTGGTATCTGTTTTCCTATATGATGTTCCTATTTTGTACATTTCTGGTGCAAGTACGTTTGTCTTTCCTAATTTTCCTTTGTTAAGTGTACGTAATTTCTCTTCTAACTCACTAATGATGATTTGTTGATCTTGTATTTTTGTATCGAGTTCTCAATTTAAACAAGCGGTGTCATTTCGATTTTGTCGACATTCATCATTTTCTTTCAAAAGTTGAGTACGTGTCTTTTTCAAGGAACCATAAATTGTTTTATACTCATCTTTTAAATGCTCAATATCTTTTTCATATTTGAAAATTTGACATTTTAAAACCACATTTTCATCATCAAGATTCTCAACTTTGGACGTTGAATGGTTTTGAAAAGACGCGTTTTCTTTTTGACGCTGCAATTCGAGTTCAAAAGTAAGACTTTGAGCCTGACACCATTGAAGTTTCTTTTGAAGTTGAGAAATCTCGAGTGAAAGTTTTGTTTGAACATCATCATTATGAGTCATTATTCTCTCATTTTCTGCTTTTAAAATCTCAATTTCGTGTCTCAACGTATTATTTTCTGCATTGTGGTCAGTTATGAGCATGAAATTGCATGACAAATAAACATAATTCATAAATACAGATATAATATCAGAACTCAAAACATCTTCCAAGAGTCGATCTACTTCTTTTTGAAGAATTTTGTTTTGACGTTTTTGTTTTGAAATCGAGTTTTCCGTTGCTTTGAAAATGTTCATCATGGATTAAACTTCATTTTGTAGTTCCCGTTCCCAGTGTGTTGCACAAAGACACAAATGTTGGACATGAGGTAAAACTTGCGTTTGAAAATTTTGTCTTTGTTCTTTTGCGTAAGCAGATTGAAAAGTAGAAATTTTAATTTCAGAATTACATTCAATTGCTTGTTCCAAAAGTTTGATATCTTCCCTAAACGTATCAAAATACCGAAGTACAAGACATCGTTTAGGTAATTGTTTGATTTCACCAGAAGATGGTAATGGGCCATTTATTTGTGCCACTTGTTTAACGGGACCAACATCAGAAGTTGATTCATGAATTTCTGAAATATACCAAGGTTGTTCTGTTTTTTTCTTTTTGAGGAACAAAAGTTTCATGGATAGATGGTAATTTAGAGTAATCAAATGGTTTAACCATTTCCTTTTTGCTCATTTTCAATCGAATCTCGTCTTCTTGTTCCCATTCTTCCTCACAATTATATACAACAACACGCTTAACAGAATCATCAAACAATTTTTCTGTACTATACAACATTGGATTTTCTCTGAGAGCTATGTGTAGAAAACGTGGTTTATCATCACCAAGAGCAAAACCTTTTGAACCATTTGGATTTGATTTTAAAGTGAACTTTTGTATGGTTGCGACCGACTCTCCAAATTTATAAATAACTTTTTGAAATTCTTTTATTTGTCTTTCCAACTCAACGATTTCTTCAACGTGAGAATCAATTCGTTTCCGTGACTTTCTCTTGTATTCTAAAAAAGTTGCTTAACAAACCGACATCTCAAAATTTGTTTTTGAAAGTTCAGTTGCAAGATGTTCGACATGTTTTTGTAACCCAAGCTTTTCTTGTTCTAATTTAGAAACCAATTTTTTATTGGAAACAATTAATTCTCGCATTTGATGTTGTAATTCTTGTTCTTTGACATAAGAATTTTGAAATGCAACTTCAAAACTTTTTCTCGTTTTGCTTGTGTTTCAATGTTTGTAAGTTGAGTTTTTTAGCACTCAAGTTCCGCAGTTAATGATGCAATCTTAGATTTTAAGTTACCATTTATTTCATTGCATTTTTCAACTTGGGATTGGATGGTCATAAGTAAGGTCATAAGTTCTGGATCTGGATCGGACAAAGTTTCAATTTGTTCAAGTTGATCATTGTTATCCATCAATTGGATCATCAAAGGTAATAACTGGGTTAATTTCCTCGTCATCATCAAATATTACAACGGGGTTAATTTGATCATCATCATCAAATGTAACTACTGTGTTAATTTGATCACTGCCTCGAAGAGGTAACAATGGATCATCTTGAAGAACTTGCTCCTTGCCGGGTGCAGATGCAGATGGAGATGCTATTACATGTATGAGGCATGTGTTTGCATTAGGTACATGAGTGATGCAGGAATTCTAACCAGGTTTTAATACTTATATTGTTACTCGTCTACCTATGGTCTACCTTATGCACTAACGGGCAGAGAACCCGATCATGTGTAGTGTAGTAATCGGTAAAGCCAAGGTCATCCCAAGAGCTATGTGTATCTGGATTTTAACCTAAGTCTATGTCACATTTTAAAGGGTTTTGAATAATTTGATTAATTACACTAAATAAATATAAATGAAATGCGAAAATTAAATGAAATGAAAACAAAAGGGAGAAAGTGTACTAGCCTAATTGTTCATCCTATCGTGCAATGACTATGTTTTCTAGTTAAGTTTTCTATCGCTTCAAGTGGGGCATAAGTATCACTAGACTCCTTTGGTCCATTCGCCTAGCCTATCTCCCTAGAATCCTACTAGGACGCCAAAGGTCTACATTCTTATGGTCGTCAAAGCTTACAAGTAGACTAGTTTGACTCATTAAGTGCCGCTACATGCTAGATTTATTCTTTGTGTGGCCCGGCCTTTCGGATCTTAGACCACACATCTAACTTCTTAAGTTCATTGTTGAGAATTAAAACACTTAACAGTTTGTACTGTGAAGCTCAGAGATTGAACTGTTGAAGATTAACACTAACAGTACTAACTGAGTTAGTACTGCTAGTGTAAATATTAGTACTACTGAAGTCTGCTAATAGAAGATAGTACTGCCAGTGATAGAAGACGTGTAAAGTGATAAGTTTAGAAGATATTATGTGTATATCTTATAAGTTTAGAATGATACGTATATTGTATATGAATAGTTATCTTGTAAAGGACTCCTTGTGCCTATAAAAGGAGGTCCTAGGTTAGGGTGTTTGATACATCTAAGATCACGAATCTCATATATCTCTAGAATACGTATGTTTTGATAAGCTTCAAGGTTGTAAACCCTAGTTATATTCAGATCACTCGTATTATTTGCTTAATAATATTGAAGCGTTTTGGTTATACTGTTCTTGCATTACTGTTTCATTGTTCAAAACACTGTCAATATTCTTCTAAGTGTCAAAGAGTAGATTCCGCATACTCTTTGATATACAATATACAATACAGAAATTAAAATACAACACGGAAATTAAAATACACTACACGAAATTAAACATGTTTCGAGCTTTTACATTGCTCAGTAATTGTTAATGAATTCTTCCTTCTAAACAATGCTAAAAAGCAATTCGTTTCTAGCCGACACCAAGTTGTTTGCGTTTCTCATATCGGCTCCATTCGTCCTTTCCAGAGTGTGCAAACCATAGTTGATAAGAGGTCCATCAGGTAGCGAACCCACCCGTATCATTTCAGGACCACGGATGCGCATTTGATCAAGATAGCGAGTCAACACGTTCAACAATTGATTCGCTAGTGCCACCTCGACAGCAAGTTCTTCTCGTAGTCACGTATGGATAGCTTGTCTCACATCATTTGGTTTAGTAGCCATAGTATCTATTGTGTGAAAAAATAAATGATAGTTGGGATAGTTTAAAAAGATGGTGTGTGAAAAAATGAATGATGGCAAAAAGGTATTCATAGGTGGAAAAGTAGCCATTGGAGTAATACGAATTCGAAAAAGAAGTTGTACACGTACGAAATCAAATAAACTAAATTATCATTCATTTAAATAAAAGTAGTAAAACACAAAATGCAATACGAAATTTAAAATGCAATACCAAAACTAAAACATAATCGTCCTATGTATATTTTGAATGTAGCTAAACAAATTTAGCATTAATTTGTTCTTGTATTTTTGCCGCCTTTCTAAACAAAACATTATGCATCTCGTAATCTTTCGAAAATTCTTCGTTTAAAAAAGTCTCTATTTGAGCATAGTTTTTTTGCGGAATGTCATTGCATTTCTCGTATGCTTTCCTCAGATCATCTTTAGCATTGCATGGCTTCTCATATTGCACGGCTAAGTCGATCATCGCTTGCTGATGAACGGTATCCTTCTCAATTAGTTTCTCAACACAAGCTTTGATTTCCTCGATGGTATGTGGAAGCGAACAAGCCATGATTTTTGGTAGTAAGAATCAAGTTTTTTGTCTGAAGAATGGTAAAATATGGGAAGTATTTGTAAAGGTGGGATGAAAGGGAAATTTTTTTTGAAAAACTAGCCGTTTGGCGGTCAAACAGTCAAAACATTTAAACAAAATAAGAAATGGCACTGCGTGAGTTAAGTGGCGCCAGAAATAGCGCAAGGTGGTTGTGGTATGGTAACACACCAAACACGGAACGACACCATTTGACTGCCACATAAGAATGATGCGGTTGCAAAAGTGAACATACCCCTTCCTCTAATAGAAACCAAACACCTCCAAATAAACCAAAATAATATAGTGTTAAGAATCATGTTTTTTGTGTGAAAAACGGTAAAATATGGGAAGTATTTGTAAAGGTGGGATGAAAGGGGAAAAAAATTGAAAACCTAGTCGTTTGGCGGTTAAACAGTCAAAACATTTAAACAAAATAAGAAATGGCACTGCATGAGTTAAGTTGCGCCAGAAATAGCGCAAGGTGGTTGTGGTATGGTAACACACCAATCACGGAACGACACCATTTGACTGCCACATAAGAATGACGCGGCTGCAAAAGTGAACATACCCCTTCCTCTAATACAAACCAAACACCTCCAAATATACCAAAATAATATAGTAGACTTTGTTTACAACCTCGGGTCACAATTCACAATTAATCAACAAATTGTTTATAACTCGCTACAGCTCAACAAAATCAGAAAAATCAGTTTAGAACTTGCTATATAATTAAAGATTGAGTAAATAAAAAGTATATCGTTAGTCATCAGTGGAAAATGTGAAAATTGGTATAAAAAGTATATCATTAGGCATTAATGGAAAATTTGAATTCATTTAGTACGTAATTATATAAAAAATATAGGTCTAATGAAACTTACGTCGACATGTGTGTAGGATTGCTTTCTTTTCTAGACTCAACCGGCAAGGTCGGCCTCGACACCCTCTTTACATTGGCCTTTTTTGAATTTTTATTCAGATTGCCCAATGTAAAGAGGGTGTCGCGGCCGACCTTGCCGGTTGAGTCTAGAAAAGAAAGCAATCCTACACACTTGTCGACGTAAGTTTCATTAGACCTATATTACTACCAAAATAATACAGTAAGTTTCCAACCTCGGGTCACAATTCACAATTAATCAACTTAGGGTTTCATTATCAAAATTAGGTTAGCATATGACCAAATGTATTCTACTTATTACTCAAGTAGAACTGAAATTCCCCATTTGAGCCGTATCGTCAAAGAAAACAGTTCTTCTTAGGACTTCAAGTTCATCAATCCCCCCGTGTTATATTTCATGACATTATGACTGTTATCATTAATTTAACATTACCCCTTAGGCTATGTGTAATGGGGCGTGAGGCACCAATTTTTTGCCCCTTTAGCGCCCAACTCGCGACCTCCCCCATTACATAGGGGCGCTAAAGCCCATGAAAATGTCCAAGGCGTTACCAAAGTCGCGCTGGTGCCCAAGCTTGTTTCCAAAAAAATTAGCCGTTGAACGGCTCTTTTATTCAAACGTTAACTTCTTTTTTTTTTTCTTTTTTTTACCTATAAACTCTTTTATATAAAACTCATTTACAAACAACTCAAACACACACAACTCAAACACACTTTTATAAAAATTATGGATTCTCCAAGCTCTTCATTCCTTATTGAGTCTAGTTCCGACGACGAGATCTCGGACATGGAACAAGAAGCGGTTTCTATTGCGTCGATCGCGTTGACTAAATTGAGAGCTAAAAGAAGTGACACACCGATCCAACGAAGAGCTAGAGTTGAACGTGACCGTTTCGAAGCCAACAAACGGTTGATGAGAGATTACTTTGACCCGAACCCAAGGTATACAGAGGAAACATTTAGGCGACGTTTTAGAATGAGAAAACGGTTATTTTTGCGTATTGCGCATGATTTGGAAGAGCGGTTTCCATATTTCCGACAAAGAAACGACGCCACGGGAAATTTGGGGTTCACGTCAATTCAAAAGTGTACTTCGGCTTTGCGTGTGCTTGCTTACGGGTTCACCACCGACATCAATGACGATTATTTAAAAATGGGAGAAAAAACTTCTCGGGACACACTCGAAAATTTCACAATAGGTACAACATTTTTCTAATAGTATTTTTTTTTATAATCGTATTTTTTTTATAATCGTATTAATATATATATATATATATATATATATATATATATATATATATATATATATATATTTTTATTTTATAATCTTATTTTTTTTTTCTTTATAAAAGTATATTTTTTTTATAATCGGATTTTTTTTTTTTAGGAATAAAAGATTTGTACGAGGAAAGGTATTTAAGGAAACCGACGAGTAGTGACTTGATGCGTTTGTATGATGTTCATCAAGAAGTTCATGGACTACCGGGTATGTTGGGTAGTATCAATTGCATACATTGGGAGTGGGAGAACTGTCCAACCGCGTGGCGAGGTCAACACCATCAGGGTGACCATAAAAATCCAACCTTAATTCTTCAAGCCGTTGCATCCTACGACCTTTGGATATGGAGTGCTTATTTTGGTGTACCCGGCTCCAACAACGATATCAACGTTTTAGAACAGTCACCCATTCTTGAAGACTTCATCGCTGCAAAAAATCCAACTCTCGGGTTTTATGCTAACGATAACTTCTATCCACATGGATATTATTTGGGAGGTGGGATTTATCCTGAGTATTCGTTTCTAGTTAAGATGTTTACAGACCCGTCGGACAAAAAAATAATCAACTTTAAACAAGTTCATGAATCGGCAAGAAAGGATATCGAGAGGACGTTCGGGGTTCTTAAGAAAAGGTTTCATTTTGTGAGAAATCCTTGCCGTCTATGGACAAAGGATAAGATTAAAGATACGATGCGATGTTGTCTTATTTTACACAACATGATTTTGGAGGATGACGGGAACGCGTATTGTCAAGATTATCAGCCGGAAGAAATTGGTTTACAATGCCGGCATTATCGCATGCAGAAGCTATTGAAAACTCCATTTACATGCGAAGTCACACGAACCATTACGCGCTCATGCAAGATTTGATCGAGGAAGCGTGGATCATTCGGAATGTGACAAACAATGCGGAAAACAACAACAACAACAACGACGAGTAGTTTTTAATCTTAGGGTTTGTTTGAATTAAATTTAATGTAATGTTTTTTATTTATTATTAATAAAATGATGTTGTCTTTTTTATTTTTTTTTAATTATATGTCATGTTAATTTAAAATGTATTATTTGATTGAATTTAAAAAAAAAAAAAAAAAGAAAAAAAAAAAGAATGACACGTGTTGTGAAAGCCCTACCCACCATTACACACCTCATGCCTTCAAACCCGTTGCGGCTACGTGCATCTAGTTGTTGCCAAAAGAAGGAAACGTACGCATTCTTTTTTGCTCTCCACAAACGGCTATCTGATATTACAAGAAAACACAAATGGGTTTGTGGGATTCTTTGCTCAATTGGCTTCGCAGGTACTAACTCACAAATCCCTTTTCATATTTTTTTAATTTTCTGTTATTTCATGTTATTTGAGCTTTTTTTTATTTATTTTTTTTTTATTTTTTTTTTTTTTTTTGCTTATGTGAAATTTTTATTTGCTAAATTTAAGATTAGTTCATGTTTTTGGTACATTTTGGTATCAGTTTGTGTTCTGTTTGTAGATGTTAATTTGGTCTTTCATGTTGTTTTAGGTTGCTTACAAACAGATTTTAGTTTTCTTGGTGATTTTGGATTTTGGAAGTTGGTTTTTTGACTTTGGAAGTCAAAATTGTGGCACTTGTAGTGAAAATATGGGTGTTTATGGTGGAATATAATCATATTACTTTTTTGGGTTATTGTGATTGTGTATACCTTTGAAAACAAGCGGTTACCGACATGCTAATATAATGGGCTGAAGCTAATATACAGTTTTATCAAGAGGTCTTACTGGGTACAGATTTGGGGGTCGTCATGAAGGGTCGGAAACGGTCTCGTGGATACCCTGGTTAGGCCACTCCACAGGGTAACTAACACATGGTTTTGTTATATGTAAGGTTACTAATAATGTAAAATTTATCAATTTTAAGCTAGTGATGCTAATAAGTCATAACACCAGCAATAGACAGCAATCGCACGTTGACCTTGTAAGTAAATTCTGGACTCTTTTGTAAAGCAACGTGATGTGTGAGTATGTGAATGAGGAAAGCTTTGAGTAACATTTACACGAAAAACCTTAACTAAATCATCCAAAGACTTGAGTTTTGTTTTTTCAAGAGTGGTTAATTTGTATGAAGTGGTGACTTGAAATCAGACTAATTATCAAGAGCTGATTATAATTTCATTGTATCATTATTCAGGTTAAGATAATGTTATTTGGAGACACAGATAAGAAGTTCCCATAGAAAAACTGATTATCAAGTATTAACATCAATGTAAATTACTCAAATACCCTTATTTTTAAGAAGCCGACGATTTTATTTGCAGAAATGGCGATAGTCAGAATAATTACTTTGATAGGCTGATTCCTAGTTAGAAAGGAAATTGAAATTACATGTATTGAACGGCATGCACACTATTTTGAAAACTCAATTAGTAGACCAAAACTTCTATACAGATAAGGATTAGTTAACGCTATCTTTGCGTTATTTATAACGATATTTAATACCATTACTTATAAGCGTAACTGTGGAAACCGTTGTAATGTATATTTGGAGCGAAAAAGGACATATAATTACGCACTCTCTGACTCATGCGCATATCCCAACTTGTTTGTTACCATTTTTCTTAATTTAGCATGTGTTTTACAGTTTTTTATCTTGAAGTAGAATATATGTGCCCATATAGACAACAAAAACATATATTTTTTTTTCTTTTCTTCATACTTTTGATTAATGACAAATCTCAACCATATCACTATTCTGAATTTTGTGAATAACACTAAATTAGCTTGTGCTGCAACTTTACTTTAAGGTTCTGACCAGTTTTAAATATCAGTTTGTTTTTCAAACAGGAAATGGAACTTTCCCTTATAGGCCTTCAAGATGCAGGAAAGACATCTCTTGTTAATTCCATTGCTGTAAGCGGTTTTTAAGTCCTCCATTGTGTTTGTCTACTTTCTTTTTGTCCATCGACATGTACAATATGATAACTTTGTTTTCTTTTCCATTTTGTTATTCACCAGACAGGCGGCTATAGTGAGGACATGATTCCAACTGTATGTATCTTTTGATTAGCAAAATTTTGTTTATGACTCTTGCTGTTACATGGTATGTTATTTAACCGTGTTTTTTTAAATGGAATATCAGGTAGGATTTAATATGAGAAAAGTAACTAAAGGAAATGTGACGATAAAGCTTTGGGATCTTGGAGGGCAGCGGAGGTTTCGCACCATGTGGGAAAGATATTGTCGAGGTGTCACCGCGATTCTGTAATTTTCTCAACCACACCCATTGTTTTTTACTTCAAATTTTATATGATGCTTTCAAATTGCTAAGGTAAACATGGTAACTATCAACGCAGGGTGTGTAGGGGGTGTGTGGATGTGTGTTTTGACTGTGATTTTAATGTTGTAGAATTATACGATAATCAACTAATAATACATGCTACAGGAGATGGTATTTGGATGTGTCTAGCATTGTGATAATCACTTTTGGTAGTTTAGAATGTCATTAATGTTAAGTGTTTAGCAATCTCTGATTATTTGAGAGACCAACAAATAAAGTAACGGCATGTAGAAAATTTTACTCAAGTACTCTCCTCGTGGAATTTCAGTTTTTGTTTGGGCTAGAATCACACTGATTTCAGAACTATTAATCCAATGGTCAAGCAATCAAATGACAGTAAACACAAGTAGGTTAACCAAGCACAAGAAACTAAGAATGGATTGTTACGACATGAAACTCAAAATAATCTGATTCATTATTTTGCTATCAGATATCCAAACGGTCCTCTTAACTTTGAACACAAATCTTGTTAATGGACTGCAGGTATGTGGTTGATGCTGCTGACTGGGATAGCATTCCAATAGCCAAAACAGAGCTGCACGACCTTTTGACAAAACCATCCTTAAATGGGATTCCTTTACTTGTTCTAGGAAACAAGATTGATAAGTCACAAGCTCTGACTAAGCAAGCATTGGTGGATCAGCTGTAAGCCACTAAATACTCAATAGCAAATGTCGATATATTTAATGCTTTGCATGTATCTTTATACTTTCGCTGTTTGACAGGGGTCTTGACACCATTACAGATAGAGAAGTGTGCTGCTACATGATATCTTGCAAGGACTCGATAAACATAGATATGGTGATCGATTGGCTTATCAAACACTCCAAAACGGCAACATAGACCAATTGGGTTGACTTTCTCATCTCTGTTGTTTCGTTGCAAATGGGATCTACACGACTGTTTTAGTGATCGGTAGAGTATCTTTGAGTAATGTATATGGTCTATAATATGTATCTCGAGATTTCTTGATTCCATCCATTACCATGGAGATCGTTTTCTCTTTTTCTTTTTTGTCCATTGATAAAAAGGCAGAGTCTGGACTGTGGAGTGTGACCCACTGATCAATGGTACTCGTATAAAATGTAAAACTATTTGGTATTATGCATTGTAGTGATTTATCTGTGCCGGTCACTAGGGTGTTTAAACCATATACAATGTTTAAACCATGGATACCTAAATGGACGGTGACTTGAATAATTCATTATTATTCATTTTTTAGGTCCAAAACATTGTTATGAAGGGACACATTGAGGCCAGTGGGCTGAGGTGTTGCTTTAGCCTATTTGGAAAGGAGAACTGCAATAAGTAAACCGGAAGTGCTTTTTTTTTTTTTTTTTTTTTTTTTTTTGGTGTGGGGTGTGCGCGCGCGTGCGTGTGAAGGGGAGAGAGGCGCAAAAGCTCTCCTTTTGACTCAGGGGGCCTTCCACCACTTCGACTGATGCGGACGCAATTCTCTCATTGTGAAAGAAGTAATTAAAGGTAAGCCCCGGGTCAACCCGCGCTCGTTGTTGCCTGTCATCTATGTTGAAGAAAGGTTTGGAACCCTGTAGATAATGAAGAGGGGCAATGCCAATTGAATCAAAGTTATTATCTGTGAAGAGGGGCAATGCCAATTGAATCAATGTTATTAGCTGTGAATTCGAATTTTTTGGTATTTTCCGTTTCTTCGGATGATATGATGGGTCAATCATTTGCTTCATTGGTTCCAACGGTGGCAGCTGCGGAATCTGCTATTGGGTTAGCCATTTTCGTTATTACTTTCCGAGTCTGAGGGACTATTGCTGTAGAATATATTACCACATCCCCAACGGTTAGGCCCACTTTTTACAGGTGAGTGAAATCTTTATGCTCAAAATCCTGATTCAAGTAGTCATTTATTTGGTACCTCCCAAGGAGCAGGAACTGTCATTTTAACCCTTCTCGGGGGATTCCATCCACAAAGAGGGAGAGGGAGAGGGAGAGGGGGGGGGGGGGGGGTAAATTAAGTATCTAGTCATATTTTGAAGCTTTGCTAAAAGGCTTTCTGCTGATAGTTCTTGGATTTAGTTGCTGCCTAGATTGTATGGTCAAGAATGCAACGTGCAGTTTTTATGATGGTAAATGCTGGTCCCTTCTGATGGAGAGTTTTTTATTTATTTTTTTTTTTTTTTTTTTTTTTTTTTTTTTTTGAAACGGCAGAATTATATTAAAAGACTAGCAAGAAGCTAGAATGAATGATCACAAGATTGAACTAAGAGAGTTACATGGGTCACAGTCTAACCAACTTAAAGAAATGTTTTTACTTCTACTCGAGATCCAATTAAACGTCGAAAGCTTGATCTCGTTCAGAATGAGCTCTTTTTTAGGCCGCTTTAGATTAAAGAGGACATTGTTTTTTTTTTTAGGGTAAAGGGTTCCAAAGGGACCACATGGTTGTGTTGACCGTAACATCAAAGAAACTCCTTAGGCGTTTCTCTAAGGGTGCTCAATCGGCCGATAACACAGACTTGAGAATTTGGAAGCTTCCAATAAGTAAAAACGTCTTTCCACACGGATTGGGCAACTGGGCATGAAACCAAAACATGGCTTTTCGTTTCGATGTCGTTGCTGCACATAGGGCATAAAACTGAATCGAGGTCGATCCCACGCTTATCAAGATTGGCTCTCTTTGGGAGCCTTTTGTTTGCGATACGCCATGCAAGAATGTTCACTTTAGAGGGGAGGAGCTTGTTCCATCTCGTTTGTTGAGAAGTAGGATCAACCAATGTGTTGGATATGGTCTTCCGCATAGACTTAATCGAGAAAATTCTTGTTGGCTCTTGGGTGAATTCCCGCGTATCTTGATCCATTGAGAGGTGGAGATTGGTTAAAAGATTTTGAATATCAGTAAGCTCCAATCTTTCTGCCAGGGAGTGAATTCTTCTTCTCCAAGCCCAAGGAGTGACAAGCCCATCATTTATTCTTGAAATTTAGGCTGAAATATTGTGCCTAAAACAGGTACAGAAACATGAGTTGTGTGGTTGTTTTGTAAGATAGACACATGTCGCTCAATCACATAATAATTCTTCTTAGTTTCGAGCTGATATAAGTGCGGGAAGGCTTTACAAAGGGTGTTACCACCTAACCAATTGTCGTGCCAAAAGCGTACTCTTTCCATCTCCAACTTTCTCTTAAAAAATGATAGAAGATGTATCCAATAGAAGTAAGATCATCTTTTAGTTTTACTATTTGTGACCAAGTACCTGATGAGTGCTTAAGATTAAAGGAGTTTACCATACCACCCGTAAGACCACGAATAGAGCAGATGATTTTACACCATATAGCATTTTCTTCTACACGGAATCTCCTCCACCATTTGGCCAACAAGGATTGGTTAGTTTCCATGAGGCTACCAACACCAAGACCGCCATACTTTTGAGGAGAGATAACTTTGTTCCAAGCTATCCATGATATTTTATCTTCATCAACATTTCCTTCCCAAAAAAATCTCCTACGAATGCCCTCAAGCTTATTAATAATATTCTTTGGTGCGTTGAGGGTTGAGAAATAATATACTCCCAAACAACCAAGAATGGATTTAATGAGAGTGAGACGACCTCCAAAAAAGAGACTATTAGCTTTCCATTTGGAGAGCCGCTTTTGAAACCTTTCAACAATGGGATTCCAATTCATACATCCAGACATTCTAGCACCAATGGGGAGACCCAAGTACAAACAAGGGGAAGGAGCGGCGAGACAACCAATTGAGGAGGGAACAATATTAATCTCATTATCCGTAACCCCAATTCCAAAAAGCTTACTTTTTTTGAAGTTAACCTTGAGATCCAAAGCAAAGTGGAAGCAAGTTAAGATACAAGAGAGGTTTTTAGCATTAGTAATAGACCAATCTCCCAATACGAGAGCATCATCCGCAAATTGAAGGTGTGAAATATTAATATTGTCCTTCCCCACTTTAACACCATGAAAGATATTATTATTAGTTGCTTCAAGGATTGCCACATTAAATGCTTCCATTGCAAGAATAAATAAGAGTGGAGAGAGGGGATCTCTTTGACGAAGGCCTTTTTCAAGTTTAAATTCCTTGGTTGGGGAGCCATTGACAAGTACCGAAGCGAAAGCTGATCCAAGACAAGAGCGGATGCAATTTTTCCATTAAATACTAAAAACAACTTGATCCATGATAGAGATTAGAAAAAACAATGACAAATAGTCAAAAGCTTTTTCAAAGTCCACTTTAAGAAACAAAAAACGCTTCTTATGCTTTTTGGCCCAAGTTATTATTTCATTCACCATCATAGGCTCATCTATAATTTGATTCCCTTTTATGAAAGCCATTTGAGTGTAGCCCACACCCGAAGATATTACCTTTGAGAGATGGTTGGCAAGGACTTTTGAGATAATTTTATATTGACATCCAATATGACTAATGGGTCTTAAGTCACTGCTAACAAAGGGATCATTGAAGAGTTACATCCCATAGGGATGAAGGTTATACGACCCTTTAAGGTTGTATCGATAAATTGCACCCTTCAAGCGTGTGCTAGCTCCCTAAGAAAGTAGAAAAGAGAAGACGAGATTTGTTGTTGGCTAAAAACACATAATAGTTTCATTAACATTGACGGGCATTTATACTAGCTATGAGATAGACTCAATCTAATACAAACACATATCCTAATACGACTCAAACATATCCTAAACATGACTTTCACAATGCTTATCCTAACACCTAAACAAAAGATAGTTATCCCATAACATAGTCCTTGTACCACGCTGGGATGGCCGTGACCCTCTTAGCTCGAGCTCGTCCTACACCGCTTATGGCAGTCATAACATTCCCCACTCCTTCAGAAATCACCTTGTCCTCAAGGTGTGGCTGCAAAAATCATGATTCCAGGATCCCATATTCTTTTAATAAACATGGACTCTTCTTTGAACCACATAACAGTTATAATATGAGACACAAAGAACTGTTTCCAAAGTTGTCCATAAGAGGATTCAAGTCTTCTTTGTAACTTATGTTTTCTTATAGTCATATGTCCTTGATCTAAAATATGCATAATATGAGGCCTATATTTCATGAAATTATGTAACAACATCATTTGTTTCATCTTGTGCCTGAACCTCTGCATCACAAATTCCTTCAAAGACACTGTAAACTTAATCCTTCTTATCTGCTGCCACTGGTCACACTTTGATAATAAATAAACTTCTTTTTGTGTAACCTTCTCTTTTGCCTGCCCTTCTTCAAACTTTTCAGCCGTGTCATTGGTATTGTCATCAACCGGCTTCAGAGTTGTTAATACAAATAATGTCTAAAACGCCATTTGAATTATTCGGTCTCTATACGTTTTGATAATCACAAAATATAAAAAAACGTTATTTAAAACTATGTTTAATAAGTTTTTGATCGAGAAAACTCGTTTCGACAACGTCTCGACTACAACGTCACTTAAGGTATGAACAAACACTATACTAATATTAGTTAAGTGATCTGTTAGTGCAAATATTACGATATTTAAATTAAACGGTTTCTTCGGTTTTAATGATGACAAACATGTAACTTGTAATACATAACGTAAAATGTGCAAGTTACTTGTAAACACAAATCATCAGTGCATACTTCATCAACACCTCCCGACGTCTCAAGTATGCTTCAACGAAGTCGTAGATTTCCATCCCGACATAAATCACTGAAGGTATGGACAAACAAATCTACTACTTGACAAATGATCAAAGGATTTTATTTTTCTAAACTTCACATTTTTAATGTGACAAAACATTTTTTCAAAAATATATTTTACAAATTATTTTTGAATTAAAAAGAAATGTTTTATTTTGAAAAATAAATTTGAAAACTCCCAACAGCCATTTTTCCCCCAAAACAGCTCCAACTTCCCCAAATAAACCTTCCCCACTAAAGATAAAAAAGGGAGCGTCCAACGGCACCTTTAAGTATGGACGGCTCCACTAAATTTAGTGGAGCCGTCGGGTATTTAGTGGAGCCGTGGGTCTGTAACGGTCAGATTTTTCCTTGCCTATAAATAGTGGACCATTCCACACTTCCAACTTGATTTTTCCAGTCCTTTTTTTCTGGTCTTATCCCTCTTCACTTAGATAACTTTCTTTGATCATTTGGAGAGTCTTAGGTTGTTTAAGAGTGATCCAATCATCCACTCAAGTGATCCTCTTCATTCCTCTTGATTAGCAAGAGAAGAACACAAAGTATCCTAGATACAAAGTGTTGTCATCCCTCTTGATTAGCAAGAGAAGAACACAAAGTATCCTAGATACAAAGTGTTTTCATCCCTCTTGATTAGCAAGAGAAGAACAGAAAGTATCCAAGTAGATACAAAGTGTTGTCATCCCTCTTGATTAGCAAGAGAAGAACACAAAGTATCCAAGTAGATACAAAGTGTTGGAGTTGTTAGGTCTTGTAACATTTGTTACACTCTTGATTGTATCATAGAATACATCAAGATTACTTTTCTTTTGTGAGAGAGTGAGTCAAGATCATTGTGATCTTAAGAGATAGTGAAGATCTATTGAAGCCATTGGGCTTGTGTGATTGATCATGTGGATCAAGGGTAGATCGGGTAGATCGTGGTAGATTGGTGCTAGCTAAGATTAGCACTCGACATCTAGCTTAGTGTCGGAAATAGGATAAGCGACGTGTATGGTGTAGATCGGGTAGATCGTGGTAGATTGGTGCTAGCTAAGATTAGCACTCGACATCTAGCTTAGTGTCGGAAAACAAGTTAAGCGACGTGTACGGTTTTCTCCGCCTAAAGGGAGTTTGTTGATTAGTGAAGTAACTCTCGAGTTGGGTACTCGGGGAGTGGAGTAGGGCGAAGAGGAGCTTCGTGACCGAACCACTATAAATCACCGTGTCCGGTTTGCGCCTTCTAACTTATCTCTTTACTTTCATTTCATTCGTTATCGCTTTATATTTATATTTGCATAGCGTATATGTTTGTGTGGCTAGTTGCTTATGTCATGATTGATTATGTATGCTCCATGGTTTGATTGTGCATATGTTGTAGTTTACTATAGTCATCTCTAGATGCTATAAACTCATAGTTGACACTTTTCGTATTACATCACACTCGATCGGGTGTTTGATACAAAAAGTTTTTAAGTTTTTAAATGGAAACGTATTCACCCCCCCTCTACGGTTTCCACAATTGGTACCAGAGCCACGTCGCTCAAATTTTTAAAACAAATGGTTTTCAAAATTGAGTACGATCCATGTATCAAATTACCCATGAAAGTGATAAAAATATGAAAAGTATTTAGTTGCTTAATACTTATAAGTTTTGTTGTTAAGTATACTTTGTCATACTAGCTTGAAGGTTTTCTTAAACCATTAAAAGAACAGTGTCTTTAAGTGTCCGTTCATGTTTTCAGAACGAGTCATTAAGTCATGCAGTTCTGAATCAGAAAACAGACCACGGTACCACTAAACATTGTACGGTACCGTTATATTTAATGGTACCGTGGGTCATTTAACGGTGCCGTGCATCTGATTGTCTGTTTTTCATTTTTGGTTCATTTTCAAAAATCCATATAAAATCAACCATGAGTTTGTACGAGTCGTGTCGCCCATCATTTTAAACGATGTTGAGTCTACTTTCATTTGAGAAACATTTTTATGAATTAGTTCTAAATGAAAGTATGTTAAAGTCCTTGATTTTCAACTAAATGTCTTCTGGTCATGCAGTTTGCGTAAATTTTTGGTCAAACTGAAAAAGGGCGATTCAACTTTTAAACCTTGACATGTTTTCAAAGTGCTCAGCAAAAATATTTGAAATGGGGAGGAAACCAATTCATTGTCAAATAAAATCAAGCTTAGTATACATTGTTATACCTAATACACAAAATGACGATAAGTATTTTTGTGTGTTAAATTGCTATTTGCTTATTATAGTTTTTCGGTTTATGCATTTATAAGGCTCATGCTAAATCACTTGCACTATATTAAGTAATTAGTTTGCATTGCATATAGGCATCAACCATTTGTCTTGCATTTGTTGCAAGTTCTTAAAATGGTTTAGTAACTTTCTTAGGAATAGAAACTAAGTTGGTAGATCATGTGTGTCGAAAGATATTGTCTTACACAATTATTTTTCCAAAGGTTTAAGTGTAAAAAGTATATCACCCCAAAACACTTAACACTTTCATAAAATCCGTAACATGATCCTTAAAACATCACATCATTTTGTCTTGTTTGACCATGGGTTGTCTAAACAAGATAAAAGGCCATTTTAATACATTAGTATTTAAGTAAAAGAAAATGTATTAAACTTGCATTGATTTAACACACATACAAAATGTTTTAAAGATTTAGTATTTTACGTATGTGGTATAAAAATGGTTAAGATAATTATTTTTATACTAATGAGGTGTCGAAAAACTAAGAGTATTATACATAATAATATAAATAGTTTTTCTCAAATAAAAATAAATTACAATATCAAAGTAGTAACTTAGTTTGTCATTAACCTCACACATACAACTAGTGTTAAAATAAATGGAACACACTCTTTAAATTTTTATTTTCTTTTTAAAAAGGGAGTGATTGTGAGGGTCAAGAAAGATTTCGAGTACATATCAATTCATTATTCAAATTATGATTGATATCATCATTGAATCTAATTGACAAGTTTTCGAGTGTGGACATGAAATTGGAGTCATTATTTGTTTAGCTTCAAGATAACATCAAAACATGATGAAACATATTATCTTGAATCTACATACTCAATCACACTCGATTGTTATGAAAATAATGACGTCCTCTCAAGACGAAAATAATATGCATCGGATCATAACTCACACTTGTGTTGAAGATGCCATATTGAGTCTTGTTGTCCAATAGTTGTGTTCCAAACATTAAACTAATATGTTTAAAAGATGCATAAAATACACAACTAAGTAGGAGTGACAACTTGGATGTTTCATCCGAAATATACAAGTAATTTACATTGCAATGCAATTAGTAAATGTGTCATTTCCGAAAAACCAAACAAGAGCAAACAAACAACATATGTAAACTTTGCTCATGAACAACTCAACACTCAAAGTCACATGTCTAGTAAAAGTGTCATACATAATATATGTAAGTCATCAATCTTTGAGAATATCACATGTATTTCTCTTATCAAAAGATTGACAAAGGATAACTTATATCCTATGCATCTTATTTTCTTTGTGACATGAATGGTTATGTTACAAGAGAATACATTGCATCCTGTTAACAAATATAGGATATTAGAGTTGAATAATAACCTAATATGACATGTGTCATTTCATAAACAAGTAAAATTGGTCATACACTAAAATACTTGTTTCACAAAGCATTCGTAAGAGTGATAAGTTTCCTCTTAGAAAAGCATACTTGTTGAAATAAACAATATGTCTCATTTTAAATAAAATACTCACAAAATCTATTGAGGTAAGTAACCTCTACTAGATTCTTTCCTCAAGTTATGCAAAGGAGCATTCTTGAAACACACACAATGTAGTAGGTTCTACATTGTATAACATTAGAGTGTCTCTTGGTTCTAGGAAACCAAATAATGTTAAAATAACATGTAACAACTCAACAAACAAAGATGATGTCCAAAAGATTATAAAATACACCACCTTCATCAAATAACCTCTGAATCTCAAACACGAAATTAAAACATTTTGCTTGCCTTTGTTAGGAGTTGTGTAAGACATGTCATTCTCTTAACCGACTTTCAAAGTATGGTTAATTGAGTCATATTAGGCCATGTATTAGCGAAGTAAGCTAATATCATCTTTGCTACACTTCAATAGGAAAATATAGGAATTCGAATTTTTCTAACATGAGAATGACTACTGGAGAACCTATCGCACTAGAAATTCAATTTGACCTAACGGTTGAATTGCTTCCAGGAGAGAAGTTGGGTTCGTGTATAACCCGTAAAAATGGTCGTGTTTAGCCTTAATTGAGCACCACTAGTGATAGTCTCATACTCATTCTCTAACTTGAAAAACTTTCATTCCTACATTTGACTAGAGATAGTTTACATCGGTGAACTTTATCTCCCATTAGGATGTCATCTTGAACAAGTAGTAATTAGGATCTGCCTTAGCAAACCTAGATTGCTTGCATCCCACATACATGTTTCAAAATGATAACATGTTCTCATAAGACATGATTAAATGTCTTCATGATCTTAAATGCTAAATGATTATCATGTTTTGCATGATGTTTGCATTTATTCCTTATGTGCATTCTACTTGATTTACTTGTAAAGTTTGCACCCACACTATGTTCTTTTGACACATTAGGAATTAGGTATGCCCATCACTATGAACCTTTAGAAGTCATAGAGCCATACACTAGTGTCAAAACCCATAAGTCAAAGTAGTCGCGAAGTTACCCTAATTCCCCAGTCATCACTTCGCCTTCTTCCAAGTAATACACCTTTTTGTCATGGGAAGGTTAGGAACAAACCTAGTAGAACTCGGAGTAGGGTTGACAACTTAAATATT
This sequence comes from Artemisia tridentata subsp. tridentata, assembly GCA_021014915.2. NCBI lineage: Eukaryota > Viridiplantae > Streptophyta > Magnoliopsida > Asterales > Asteraceae > Artemisia > Artemisia tridentata. The sequence goes on along the minus strand of CP139501.1, from coordinate 69,698,451 downwards.
TCATCCGAAATATTCAAGTAAGTTTAACTTGCGATCGCAATTGTTAAATGTCATATCCGAAACATCATACTCAAGCCTTTTAACAACATATGTTAAAACGCTCATCCAAAGGACTCACGAGTTACTATATAAGTAATTAGTAGTTCCTTTCATCCTCGTGTGAATATACACGTTTTAAGATCCCAAACCCTGCTGCAAATCAGCACCATAGGCCTAGCTTTACATCTTTCAAAACCCCATGAAATACTCACGTGCGAAGCACATATAAACCCTTAAATCAACCAAACCTCTCAACCGAGAATCCCCTTACCATCTCCGTCTAGGTCTAGGAATGATGGAACATTTTCCGTAAAACTTATGACTATTTAAATATTTCACTGGAAATATTAAAGTCATCTCTCGTACCCCTCTTATGATTACTTGAATATTTCACTGGAAATATTGTAGTCATCTCGTGCGTCTCGTCTCATGACTCTTTAAATATTTCACTGGAAATATTGAGTCATTCTTTAAATCCCTCTCATGACTATCTAAATATTTCATTGGAAATATTAAGTCATCCCTCACGTTCCTTGCATGATCTCTTGAATATTTCACTGGAAATATTAAGTCATCCCTAACTTTAGTCAAACAAACACCCTCCTTCCCCACCCCGCTCAATATCCACTGGGTAAACCACCACACCTCACACCACCACTGCAACACTCAACACCACCTCAAAAGCACCCCCAAACACAATCCCCAATCCCACTACCCTCCTCACAATCCCTACCTAACACCCAATCCACCCTGGCAATCCAGAATTTACATAAAACGTTTTGGCGCCAAAAACGATTTAAGGGACAGGATCACTTAAACTTTTATTGGACGAGTGGGATTTGATCAAGAAAGCACAAGGAGTGATATACAACTGTTTTCTCACTCAGAAGAAGCACAAGCAAGTAGAAAAACCTAATTCGACATCCACTATAAATAGGAACCCCTTGTAAGCCATTAGGGCATCTTTTTCTCTTGTATCTTTCTGTTTTAAACTTAGTTTACATCTGTAATTTCAATTTTCAAGTTTAATTAAAGTTTTCTTTAAGTTTATGCCAATTCGAATTTTCATTCAAATTTTCAAGTTACTTGTTGTTTCATTTAAATGCCATTTGTTTTATCTCAGAATGTTTGTTAAGTGTTGCTAAGATATCTAAAAGCAAAAAGAAAGTGAAAACTCAGAAAAGAAAAGAAAAAGGAAAAATACAAAGAAAAATTCAAAAAAAATACAAAATATTGAAGAAGAAGGAGATAAGCAGTCGCAGAGATGAATGGAGATTATGGGTTAGAGTCTCATGGGAGATATTAGGTTGTTCTTTGGTCACTGGTTCCTAAGTTCCTTCTAGCTTGGATGTCAAGTAATTTTTCATACTTTAATTTTGTTGAAATATTGGTTGTTTGATTACTGGTGTTAATTGCTTTTGAAATCTGTTTATCTGAGTTCCATTTAGTTTATTATAGCCTAGTTAACCAATTTGTTGTGTTAATTATTGCATTTGCTTTGAAACTTTGAAAATCAGTTATAATTAGGGGTGTTTGGAACTAGAGGTCAAATGGGTCAATATTGGTTATCACTGTTCCATTGCAGGTTTCTCAAATTTAAACTTCATCATCTTTTCAGTTCTAAGCTATAGGGATAAGTAGTTCATTTAATTTTGAGGTTTCACAGGTTTTGCACCCCCTAGTACCATATTGGTGGCCAAACTGATCTAAATAAGCTTCTACAAGCTTAAGCCCCTTCAAGGTCTTTCTTTGAGTATTTTCACACTCCACTAGATCAGTTTAGACTAGCTTTAGTGTCTGAACAAAAGCCTTTTAGCCTAGACCAAGTCTGCGCATACCTTAGGCATAGCAGACTTGGAAATACCAGTTTTTCAGGTTTTTAACAAAGTTGGTGATTTTCTTATGTGCTCAATTTAAGTTGGAATTATTTGGTCTTTTGGATTCTGAAAGTTCACCAGCTCGTCTACTTAGTGAATTTTTTCTAGGATTTTAGAGGAAGCTTTTGATAGCGTATCGAGGGCTTGAATTAGGCAGTTTTGGCCCTGCTCCTTGAGTTATCAGCAGACTGCAGTGTTTCTTAGTCCAATTAGAGCTTATTTTTGAGCTTATTTCGAATTAGAAAAAGTTAATATTAATTGTATACGCTTATTTGATAAAGTTGTTAGTTAGTTTTTAAGAGAAAAGTAAAAAAAAAATAGTTTTAACAAAGTGTAGTTGCCCAGGTTCGAACCTGGGCCGTTTGTTGTTTAAAAATCGTTTTTAATTTTTAAAGTTTTACAAGTCAGTCCACTAAGTTTCAGTTTAATCCATTTTGGTCCTTGTCTTTGTCTTAAAATCGTTTTTAGTTTAAAGTAAGTTTTAGAAAAGTACCATTTGGCCCCTGTCTTTGTTTTTAGTATTTTTAAAGTTTTAATTTTTGCACTTTGGTCCCTAAACTTTTGTAGAATTTTATTTTCTTTTATAAAAGTAGTTTTTATTACATTTGTACCCCTAGGTTTAGTATTTCATTTATTTCACGTTTTTAGCTTCGTGTGTTTACCGTATTTATTTGCGTTTTCATTTATTTCAATTTCTGTTCTTATTTATTTAATTTCAGTTTCCAAGCAACAAATCAAAATCTCATTCAAATCATCAAGCATTTTAATTCCGAACCTAAAACAAAATCCTCGATTCACACCTCGCTGGGACACGACCCGGGTGATCACTTGCCCGGTATCACACACATCACATTCACGGGTTTTGCAAGTTTGACTTTTCCTAAGGTTTGACTTGTCATCTCCCAAAGTATCACGTGTGCACGATACTATATTTATTTATATATATACTACACACGGATCAAATTTTGGCGCCGCTGCCGGGGAGGTTGTGTTGCGACAATATTGTTTAAGGTTTAAACGATTAGTGACTTGAGATCCTTCTTCACGAAGTTATCACTTCCAAAAAAATTATAAAACACAAAAATATTTTTCTTTTCTTTTGTATATATATTATCATATAAAAACAAAAATACAAAAAGATTTTCCGTTTTTCTTGTTAAATTAATAAAACAATAAAAAAAAATTACCGTCGAAAACCAAGACAGAATACTACCTAACTGGGGGTATGACCATTAATAAGTTCCCAAACTAAAGATTAAAACTTGCCTTTATGTCGCTTGCGAATTCGGCTCACCTTTGATTGATAAACAACCTAATCAAGTGGTTTAAGGTAGGTCTTGACATTAAATTGCAGACCGAAGAGAGATCCATTCTTCTCTCCCGCCACTCTGCGCGTTTATCTTTTGAAGAGCTACCGTACGCTTGTTTGATTTAAGGTTTAAGTTCACTTGTGTTTTGCCTCGGTCTTGTTTTAATTGGAATTGTTTTTGTTAGTGCATGCGCACTCGTTCATCTCCGTCAACAAGTCCTTTACGTGAACTCGTGCATACCTCGAGAAGACGTAATCGAAGACGTAATCGTGGGCATTCCGCCCCAATAGCCGGACCCGAGATTCGTGCTATTCCCGTTCCTCCCATTGTCACAATGGCGGAGGAACGTACCATGTGTGAGCTTCTCCAAGCACCCACCGAGGGTTACGGAGATGCTATTGTTGTTCCGGCAATCGTTGCCGATAGCTTTGAGCTTAAGACCGGGTTGCTATCCTTGGTAACTTCGAGTCAATATTTCGGATTTGAGAGGGACGATCCTCATTCCCACATTCGATGGTTTAACAAGATCACCTCTACCATCAAATACCGAAATGTACCACAAGATGCAATCAAATTGCTTCTTTTTCCTTTCTCTCTCGAGGGGTCGGCCCGAACTTGGCTAGAAAAACAACCCCCTCGTTCTATTTTAACATGGGAAGATTTGGTGTCGAAATTTTTGAATGAATTTTTTCCTCCATCAAAAACCACAAGCCTTAAAAATGAAATCACCAAATTCACTCAAAAATTTGATGAATCCTTTAGTGAAGCTTGGGACCGTTTTAAAGAATTACTTCGCAAATGTCCTCACCATGGTTTCTCCGAGTTACATCAACTCGATACCTTCTATAATGGTTTGAACCATTCCGATCAAGACTCTCTAAATGCCGCCGCCGGTGGTAATCTCTTGTATCGGACGACTAAAGATGCTTTAGCCATCATTGAAAATAAGTCTAAGGTTCGTACTTCACGAAGCAAGCAAGTTGTTTCTCAAGTGAATGCTTCACCTTCTACTTCATCTCCCGTGAGTTCTTCTAGCACCGATGCTAAGATTGACAAACTCACGGAGGCTATTCAAGCTTTGGTTCTTTCCAAGCAAAAGAAACAATCTTCCCCACAAACTTCTTCACCCACTCAAGTCAAAGCGGTGGAAGAAACTTGTGTCACTTGTGGTGGTCCTCATGCATACTACAATTGTACTGCCACCGATGGTAGTCATTGTGATGTTAATGCGGTATCCGGGTCTTTCAACCAAGGAGGTAATCAATACCGTCCTCAAGTTGACCCGAACTATCGTGTTAGTAATCAAAATGGACCACCCGGATTTTCTCAACCCAACAATCCAAATAGATTCAATCAAAACCAACCGAGAGGGCAAAATGTTCAAAATCAATTTCAAGCCCCGATCAATCAATACCCAAATCAAGGTGGTAATTTTAATCAAGGCTTTCAAGCTTCGAATTACCAAGCCCCAATTGCTTCCTCAAACGAACTTGCTAATTACATCAAAGCAAATGAAGCAAATATGAGGTCAATGCAAAGTCAAATCACCACCTTGAAAAATGATTTTCAAACTTCAATTTCAAAACAAGGTCATGAACTTAAAAATGAGCTTAAGAATACAAATCAAAAGATTGATCAATCTCAAAATAAAATTGAGAACATGTTTGCTAGTCTCATGTGTCAATTGAATCAACCTTCAACTTCGGGAACCCTTCCGGGAAATACCATTCCAAACCCGAAGGGTGAGTTGAAAGCTATTACCACTCATAGTGGTAAGACAATCGATGGACCCTCGATTCCTACTCCTTCTCCGGTGAAGGAAGTGGAACGAGAAACCAAGGTGACAAAGGACAAAGTGCAAATTACTAGCCCACAAAGTACCGCAAACGTCCAACCTTCGGTAGTCCAACCTCCAATTCCGGAACCCGATGTTCCGAAGACAAATTCTAAGCCCTCGATTCCTTATCCTTCGAGGCTTAATGAACAAAAGCTCCGTGATAAAACTAATAGTCAAATGATGAAGTTTCTTGAAATCTTTCAAAAGATACACTTCGATATTAGTTTTGCGGATGCTCTTCTCTACATGCCAAAGTTTGCTTCAACATTCAAAAGTCTCCTTAGCAATAAGGAAAAATTGTTGGAATTGGCAAAAACTCCATTGAATGAGAATTGTTCGGCGGTGATTCTTAAGAAGTTACCCGAAAAACTAGGAGACCCCGGCAAATTTCTCATTCCTTGTGACTTCCAAAAGCTTGATGAATGCTTAGCCTTGGCCGATCTTGGCGCAAGCATCAATCTAATGCCTCTTTCCGTATGGGCAAAGCTTTCTCTACCGGAACTTACTGATACACGAATGACTCTCGAGCTTGCAAACCGATCGGTTACTGTTCCGAAAGGTATTGCCGAAGATGTCTTCGTGAAGGTTGGCAAGTTCCATTTTCCTGCTGACTTCGTAGTAGTCGATTTTGATGCCGATCCCCGTGTCCCCCTTATTTTGGGAAGACCATTCTTGAAAACGGCTCGTGCATTAATCGACGTCTACGAAGGTGAAATGACTCTTAGGGGCCGTTTACTTTCAACTTAATGTCCTGTTTGGTAACAAAACTGGCTGGAAACAGGAAACTTTGGTGTTTCTTTTTAACTTATTGCAAAAGAGAATCCTTAATGTGGAAGGGGGCAAAATTTGATACTGTTTCTATTCAGGACGTCTTAATACGATTTTTTTCCCGAACTAGTGTAGGTGAAAAAAATAAATTCGAAAAATTTAGAAAACTTCGAAAAAATTTATAAAAATTCAAAAAAAAATTAAAAATTCGAAAAATTTATAAAAATTCGAAAAATTTATGAAAATTCGAAAAAATTTATAAAAATTTTAAAAAAATTCAAAAAATTTTAAAAATACAAAAAATTTATAAAAATTCAAAAAATATATAAAAATTCAAAAAAATTTATAAAAATTCGAAAAATTGATAAAAAATCAAAAAATTCGAAAATTTTATAAAAAATTTATAAAAATTCAAAAAATTTATAAAAATTGAAAAAATTTATAAAAATTCAAAAAATTTATAAAAATTCGAAAAATTGATAAAAAATCAAAAAATTTGAAAATTTTATAAAAAATTTATAAAAATTCAAAAAATTCGAAAATTTTTATAAAAATTTATAAAAATTCAAAAAAACTTATAAAAAATTTGAATTTATTAAATTTTTTTTCGAATTTTTATAATTTTTTTTGAATTTTTAAAAAATTATAAATTTTTACAAATTTTTTGAATTTTTAAAAAATTATAAATTTTTATAAATTTTTTGAATTTTTTAAAATTTTTTATAATTTTTTATAAAATTTTCGAATTTTTTGAATTTTTATAATTTTTTTGAATTTTTAAAAAATTATAAATTTTTACAAATTTTTTGAATTTTAAAAAAATTATAAATTTTTATAAATTTTTTGAATTTTTTAAAAATTTTAATAAGTTTTTTCGAATTTTTATAAATTTTTTCGAATTTTCATAAATTTTTCGAATTTTTATAAATTTTTTCCACCTACACTAGTTCGGGAAAAAACTCGTATTAAGATGGTCAATTAAGCATAAAAAAGAAACAACATATATCCACACAGGACCTAACTAGAAACAGTACACATATATCCACATAGGACCTAACTAGAAACAGGAAAAAAAAGAAACAGCCCCTTAGAGTCGGTGATGAAAAATTGGTCTTAAATATTGAGAGTACTTCAAAATATCCTCTCAAGCATGATAGCGAGTCAATTAACCAAATTGATATCATTGATACTACATGCGAGGAATATTTTCATGAAGTGCTAAGTGGCAATCCCACTTCTTCGGACCATACCAATGCTCTCTCTTCCCCGTCTCTCACTCCATTTGAGGGAAGTGACTTCATTTTGGAGGAGATTGAAGCTTGTTTAGCTTGTGATGTAACTCAATCGGAAATGGATGAAGGTGTGTTTGACATGGAGGGAGACCTTCGTCTAATTGAGAAGTTACTTAATGAAGATCCATCATCTCTCCCTCCGAAAGAACTTCATAATGAGGAAATCACATCTAGTGAGAATCCTATTGATCCACCGGAGGTCGAACTTAAGGACTTACCGCCTCATCTCGAATATGCATTTTTGGAGGGTACCGATAAATTACCCGTCATAATTGCTAAAGATTTAAATGATGAGGAGAAAACCGCTCTCATAAAGGTTTTAAAGTCACACAAGCGAGCCATCGCTTGGAAACTTTTCGACATTAAGGGTGTTAACCCGGAATTTTGTACACACAAGATTTTAATGGAAGATGACTTTAAACCAGCGGTTCAACATCAAAGAAGGGTTAATCCAAAAATTCACGAGGTTATCAAAAAGGAAGTTCTTAAACTCCTTGATGCCGGATTGATTTACCCTATCTCGGATAGTCCTTGGGTGAGCCCCGTTCATTGCGTGCCTAAAAAAGGTGGCATTACCGTTGTTACAAATGATGAGAACGAGTTGATTCCTACTCGATTGGTGACGGGATGGCGTGTATGCATTGACTACCGAAAGTTAAATGACGCCACCCGTAAAGACCACTTCCCTCTTCCATTCATGGACCAAATGCTCGAAAGACTTGCGGGAAACGAGTACTATTGTTTTCTCGACGGTTTCTCGGGTTACTTCCAAATTCCCATTGACCCGCAAGATCAAGAAAAGACCACTTTCACTTGCCCTTATGGAACGTTTGCCTACCGACGCATGCCTTTTGGCTTATGTAATGCTCCGGGCACGTTCCAAAGGTGTATGTTGGCCATTTTTCACGACATGGTCGAGAAAACTATGGAGGTCTTTATGGATGATTTCTCGGTCTTTGGGGATTCTTTCACCACATGTCTCTCCCATTTGGACAAAATGCTTCAACGTTGTGAAGACACTAATCTTTGTCTAAATTGGGAGAAAAGTCATTTCATGGTCAAAGAGGGCATTGTCCTCGGCCATAAGATTTCTAAGAGTGGGATTGAGGTCGATAAGGCTAAAGTTGATGTTATCGCTAAGCTACCTCATCCCACTACCGTAAAGGGTATTCGGAGTTTCCTTGGTCACGCCGGTTTCTATCGTAGATTCATTCAAGATTTTTCGAAAATCGCCCGGCCGATGACCCGTCTCCTTGAAAAGGAAACTCCGTTCGTTTTCTCACAAGAGTGCATTGAAGCTTTTCAAACTCTAAAGAAAAAGCTTACTGAAGCACCGATCTTAGTTGCCCCCGATTGGGACCTACCTTTTGAACTCATGTGTGATGCAAGTGATTTTGCCATAGGTGCGGTCTTGGGGCAACGAAAAGCAAAACATTTTCAGCCTATACACTATGCTAGCAAAACTATGACCGAAGCTCAAGCACATTACACCACGACGGAAAAAGAATTATTAGCCGTGGTGTATGCTTTCGAAAAGTTTGGCCATACTTAATCTTGTCTAAAAGCATGGTGTATACGGATCACTCGGCTCTCAAATATCTCTTTACAAAACAAGATGCAAAGCTGAGATTGCTCCGTTGGGTTCTCCTCCTACAAGAATTTGATATCACCATCCGTGATAAAAAAAGGAGCCGAGAACCTTGCTGCTGATCATTTGTCCCGATTAGAAAATCCTCATCAAAGTGTGCTCGAGAAAAAGGAAATAAATGAAACATTTCCTCTCGAGACACTTAACGTGGTATCTTTTCGTGGTGATTCTAGTACCCCATGGTTTGCCGATTTTGCAAACTACCATGCGGGAAACTTTGTTGTGAAAGGGATGTCGTCCCAACAAAAGAACAAATTCTTCAAAGATGTGAAGCATTACTTTTGGGACGATCCCTACTTGTTTAAAGTGTGTGCGGATCAAGTCATCCGGCGGTGTGTTCACGGCCAAGAAGCCGTTGAAATTCTTAAGGCTTGCCACAATGGACCCACGGGGGGACATCATGGTGCCAACTACACCGCCAAGAAAGTGTTTGATTCCGGTTTCTTTTGGCCCACAATCTACCGTGATGCCCATGACTTGGTCAAATCTTGCGACTCTTGTCAACGTCACGGGAAGATTTCTCAAAAAGATGAAATGCCACAAAACGTCGTTCAAGTTTGTGAAATCTTCGACGTTTGGGGCATTGACTTTATGGGCCCGTTCCCGTCTTCACGAGGGAACAAGTATATACTCGTGGCCGTCGATTATTTGTCTAAATGGGTTGAAGCAAAAGCACTCCCCACCAACGACGCCCGAGTAGTGTGCAAATTTTTGAAAACTCTCTTTGCTCGGTTTGGAACTCCACGTGCTATCATTAGTGATCGTGGTACGCACTTTTGCAATGATCAATTTGCAAAAGTCATGCTTAAATACGGTATCACTCACCGTCTTTCTACCGCGTATCACCCACAAACAAGTGGACAAGTGGAGGTTTCAAACCGTGGTCTTAAGAGAATCTTGGAAAGGACCGTAGGTGAAAACCGTGCGTCTTGGTCGGATAAACTAGATGATGCACTTTGGGCCTTCCGTACAGCTTACAAAACACCCATCGGGTGCACTCCTTACAAGCTTGTGTACGGAAAGGCGTGCCATCTACCGATCGAGCTTGAGCACAAAGCTTATTGGGCCTTGAAGCATGCAAACTTCGACCTTCAGTCCGCGGGTGATCACCGCAAAGTTCAACTCAATGAATTAAATGAACTTCGTGATCAAGCCTACGAGAACTCTTTGATCTACAAAGAAAAGACAAAGAAGATCCACGACTCCAAGATCAAAAACCGCGTTTTTTAACGTTGGTGATCGAGTCCTTCTTTTTAACTCTAGATTGAAGATTTTCTCGGGCAAGTTAAAAACCCGATGGACTGGACCATTCACCGTTGCCAAAGTTTTTCCTTATGGTACTGTCGAGTTATCTCAAAATGACGGACCAAACTTCAAGGTGAACGGTCATAGGTTGAAGCATTATTTTGGAGGGGACATACCATCCATGGTTGTCCCGGATCTCCAAACTTTCCCCATGGACCAATGAATTCGGGGTCGAGTCAAGCTAGTGACTCGGTTATCAAAAACATTAGCAAAACATGGGTTCTCACCCGTGTCTCTGTTTTCTTTCTCTTTTCTACCACTAAGTGTGGGGGAGATGGTCTCTTCCACTCACTTCCCCGTAGACTTTTTAATTGATTTTTCTCCCGGGCTGTTCAGGAACCCTTTGTTACAGTTGGCCGTTCACAAGCGGTTAGCTTGCGTGACAAACCTGATTGTTCGGGAGAAATCAACTCAATTCGGGGTCGAGTCAAGCTAGTGACTCGGTGATCAAAAACTCAAAGCACCATATGGGTTTTCACCCATATTTCTGACTTCTTTCTATTTTCTACCACCTAAGTGTGGGGGAGATGCCCCACATGTTGTATATATGAAAAATTTTCAAAAAAAAAAAAAAAAAAAAAAAAAAAAAAAAAAAAAAAATGTGTATGTAAAATAAAATGGCTATTCATATTTCCCTTTCACGTTCTAAGTGTTGGTTTAACAACCGGTACTTTGAATATTGAGGGCAATATTCAGTTCTAAGTGTGGGGGGGGGGGGGAATTCTAGCGAATTTAATCAAATGTACCATCTAGCACCCCCATTTTAGCCAAAATATAAAAAAAAAATTTTATTTTTTTTCTCACTTAGAACGAAATAAAATGGTTATCAGTCCGCCATGTCTAACCCACAAAAGGATTGGCTAATCCAAGAGCAAACGGCTCTTGGTAAAGATGTCTCAAATCCGTTGATGGCTTGCAATTTGCCGAAAATTGTATGGTTTTCGACTCACCATATCCTAAAAAGATGAAGAGTGGCTAGCCCGCAAGATTATGGCTTGTGGTAAAGGCAGTGGAAAAACCATAATTGGTAATCAGCTCACCAAAGATAATAGTGATAATTTATATAAGAGTTGGCTAGTCCAGAAGCAAACGGCTTCTGGTAAAGACAAATCAAAACCGTTGACAGCTGATGGTTTGCTCAAAATCATTTGGTTATCATTGTACCAAGGTTCTTACTTGAACTAAAACAATTGGCTACTCCAGAAATGATGTATATCTGGTAAAGAGAAAAATCCATTAAAACTTCATAAAAGATTGCTAGGGACTAGCAATAGTTTAGTGTGGGGGATTGATGAGTGTCTAAATACTCATCATTTTTGTCGTATCTGAACTGCCAAAACATTCAAAAACACTCAGAAATGCATCAAAATACTGAAAATATCCCAGGGATTGTGTTTTATATGTTTCAAATGCAAAATGTTTAAAAACAGTTGAAAAACGAACAAAGTTTGCAAAATTGGCAGTTTCAGTCCCTCAAGTTTCAAAACTTGTCAAAATTAGTCCCTATGCATTTGTTTTGTAAGAAAAGTCACCAAAGGTCCATTTTTAAATCATAAATATCATATTTAGTCCTTTGGTGAAAAGTTTAAATAAATTACAAGTTTGGTCCCTGCACTTTCAAGAATTTGCAAAAATGATCCCTGGGAAATATTATTTTTTGGAAACATCATGTATGGTCCCTGGATTATTGAAACATGGCAGGAATTACTCTTGGTGTATTTTGGAAGTTGTGCAAATTTAGTCCTCCAATTTTCAGGAATTACCAGATTGGTCCTTGTGATTTAGCCAAAATATAACCACAACCGGATCCATAGTTAACCACAACTAAACCCATCCCATGTTTAAACCACTATCCTTAACCCCTTAGCCCACCTAAACAAACCTACCCAAGCCCAACACCATAAAACAAACCCAACCCAATCCCAACCTTAACTAATACTGGGTTCAAAACAACAAGAATAGTCAAAATCCCCAACTTTAGTCAAACAAACACCCTCCCTCCCCACCCCGCTCAATATCCACTGGGTAAACCACCACACCTCACACCACCACTGCAACACTCAACACCACCTCAAAAGCACCCCCAAACACAATCCCCAATCCCACTACCCTCCTCACAATCCCTACCTAACACCCAATCCACCCTGGCAATCCAGAATTTACATAAAACGTTTTGGCGCCAAAAACGATTTAAGGGACAGGATCACTTAAACTTTTATTGGACGAGTGGGATTTGATCAAGAAAGCACAAGGAGTGATATACAACTGTTTTCTCACTCAGAAGAAGCACAAGCAAGTAGAAAAACCTAATTCGACATCCACTATAAATAGGAACCCCTTGTAAGCCATTAGGGCATCTTTTTCTCTTGTATCTTTCTGTTTTAAACTTAGTTTACATCTGTAATTTCAATTTTCAAGTTTAATTAAAGTTTTCTTTAAGTTTATGCCAATTCGAATTTTCATTCAAATTTTCAAGTTACTTGTTGTTTCATTTAAATGCCATTTGTTTTATCTCAGAATGTTTGTTAAGTGTTGCTAAGATATCTAAAAGCAAAAAGAAAGTGAAAACTCAGAAAAGAAAAGAAAAAGGAAAAATACAAAGAAAAATTCAAAAAAAATACAAAATATTGAAGAAGAAGGAGATAAGCAGTAGCAGAGATGAATGGAGATTATGGGTTAGAGTCTCATGGGAGATATTAGGTTGTTCTTTGGTCACTGGTTCCTAAGTTCCTTCTAGCTTGGATGTCAAGTAATTTTTCATACTTTAATTTTGTTGAAATATTGGTTGTTTGATTACTGGTGTTAATTGCTTTTGAAATCTGTTTATCTGAGTTCCATTTAGTTTATTATAGCCTAGTTAACCAATTTGTTGTGTTAATTATTGCATTTGCTTTGAAACTTTTAAAATCAGTTATAATTAGGGGTGTTTGGAACTAGAGGTCAAATGGGTCAATATTGGTTATCACTGTTCCATTGCAGGTTTCTCAAATTTAAACTTCATCATCTTTTCAGTTCTAAGCTATAGGGATAAGTAGTTCATTTAATTTTGAGGTTTCACAGGTTTTGCACCCCCTAGTACCATATTGGTGGCCAAACTGATCTAAATAAGCTTCTACAAGCTTAAGCCCCTTCAAGGTCTTTCTTTGAGTATTTTCACACTCCACTAGATCAGTTTAGACTAGCTTTAGTGTCTGAACAAAAGCCTTTTAGCCTAGACCAAGTCTGCGCATACCTTAGGCATAGCAGACTTGGAAATACCAGTTTTTCAGGTTTTTAACAAAGTTGGTGATTTTCTTATGTGCTCAATTTAAGTTGGAATTATTTGGTCTTTTGGATTCTGAAAGTTCACCAGCTCGTCTACTTAGTGAATTTTTTCTAGGATTTTAGAGGAAGCTTTTGATAGCGTATCGAGGGCTTGAATTAGGCAGTTTTGGCCCTGCTCCTTGAGTTATCAGCAGACTGCAGTGTTTCTTAGTCCAATTAGAGCTTATTTTTGAGCTTATTTCGAATTAGAAAAAGTTAATATTAATTGTATACGCTTATTTGATAAAGTTGTTAGTTAGTTTTTAAGAGAAAAGTAAAAAAAAAAAATAGTTTTAACAAAGTGTAGTTGCCCAGGTTCGAACCTGGGCCGTTTGTTGTTTAAAAATCGTTTTTAATTTTTAAAGTTTTACAAGTCAGTCCACTAAGTTTCAGTTTAATCCATTTTGGTCCTTGTCTTTGTCTTAAAATCGTTTTTAGTTTAAAGTAAGTTTTAGAAAAGTACCATTTGGCCCCTGTCTTTGTTTTTAGTATTTTTAAAGTTTTAATTTTTGCACTTTGATCCCTAAAGTTTTGTAGAATTTTATTTTCTTTTATAAAAGTAGTTTTTATTACATTTGTACCCCTAGGTTTAGTATTTCATTTATTTCACGTTTTTAGCTTCGTGTGTTTACCGTATTTATTTGCGTTTTCATTTATTTCAATTTCTGTTCTTATTTATTTAATTTCAGTTTCCAAGCAACAAATCAAAATCTCATTCAAATCATCAAGCATTTTAATTCCGAACCTAAAACAAAATCCTCGATTCACACCTCGTTGGGACACGACCCGGGTGATCACTTGCCCGGTATCACACACATCACATTCACGGGTTTTGCAAGTTTGACTTTTCCTAAGGTTTGACTTGTCACTTCCCAAAGTATCACGTGTGCACGATACTATATTTATTTATATATATACTACACACGGATCATATATATATATATATATATATATATATATATATATATATATATATATATATATATATATATATATATATATATATATATATATATATATATATTGAAAACATGTTGTTGGAACCTCATATTCATCCTCATATTCATCCTCTTCAATTCATGAAAAAACCCAGATCTTCATCCAATTCATCTCGTATTCATCCTCTTCACTTCTTCAATCTCAATTTATTACATCAATAACATCTTCTTTGTTTCAACCCCATTAACCCAACCATCTCAAACATAAAAAACAAACACCAGATCCAATCAATTTTAATAATTATAGTTATAAATAGCCCAAAACGCCCGACAAACGAAGATCCAAATTTTCAAATTAACAAATTCCTAACGATCGAACAAATTTCAAACAACAAAACAAATTCAAATGATTTGAACCAAGTCTTCAAACACTAAATCGATCTTCAAATTTCAAATACCAAATTTAGATTCTAATGACCCACTTATTTGATAAGTATTATGGTCCAACTTCAAACTTATTATCTATGTTTCAAACAAATTCAATTTAATAAATAACTTGTCGAACGGACTCTAATCATTCAAATGCCACAAATATGATACAAATAATAATTCTAATGACACACTTATTACAATAAAAATTACAGTCCAAATTTAAATACAAATACCCGAATAACCTAATCGTAGCTGTCTTCGAAACGATCTCGTAGGCTCAGTGGCGGGTCTATAAGTTTTTAGTGGAGGGGGCCGGAAATTTTTTTGTCTTATCGTTATATTAGGGTCTTTTAATTCGGGGGGGGGGGGGGGGGGGGGCGACTTAATAAATATAAATTTTTTCGGACGAAATACGGATAAGTTAGCACTACTGAACCAAAAAACGTGGGGGGGGGGGGGGGGGGCCCGGGCCCCAACCAAGATCGTCCCCTGCGTAGGCTGTCTTCGAAACGATCTCTCAAAAATCCAAACGAATCCATCAAATAAAAAATCTATTCCAACGAAGTCTTCAAAATTCAAATACTTGAGTTCGAACGAAAAACCAAACAAATCAACAACACCGAACTTGTTGATGTCTGACAAAACAAAACAAAATTGACTAATTTTCTTTTGTACATAAAAGACCAAATTGACAGCCCAAGTATTGAGATATTGGCCCAAATCTAACAAACAACCGAACTTCAAACCAAATACCAAAAGTAAGAACGCTTTTCTTGGTTACAAACTTACTGATCGAACAAACAAATCAATGGAACAAAATAATACGATCCAAAATCTAACTCCAAATTTAATATGACTACAAGTCAGTCAATACCAAACGATTTTTCAATCCAAAAACAATCGAACTCCAAATCAAACAAACATAAACGAACTATTTTTTTCTTCTTTTTCTTCTTCATGGTTAAACAAACCTAGCTCTTGATACCACTTGTTGATATATCAATGGAACGAAACAAACAAACAAAATCGAACAAACGAAGCGGGAGATTTATTTCAAATTATCAAACTAAATACAAAACCAAATTCAAAAGGTACCAACACAAAAACTAATTTAAAAGGTACCAAACCCTATCAAACGGTACAAATAATGCTAATGCCAATGATCCCTATTTATAGGCAAAACTAACCGTCAAAGATTAGTTTCCAAATTCCAAACAAACTTGTAGGACAAGTCACACAAATTACCAAATTTACCAAATAACCCATAAAGTTGAAGTCACTTTTCTAACAATCTCCACCGTGATTTAAACTCCTCCACCTGCTTCAAATCAAATTCAAAGTTCCAAACGCTAGTGATACTAGCCAAATTCAAATCAAACGATCGATTCCCAAAAGCAATCCAAAACAAATTCGATCCTAAGAAAATGCCGATGACTTCAAAATGAACAATCAAACGTTAACCGATAAATTCAAAACGGTCAACCGAACAAAACCAAATCGGCTCAAACGATCTTCAATAAAGACAATCAAATTCGGGCAACCAACTTCAAACGCCCGACAAACGAAGATCCAAATTTTCAAATTAACAAATTCCCAACTATCGAACAAATTTCAAACGACCAAACAAATTCAAACGATTTGAACCAAGTCTTCAAACACCAAATCGATCTTCGAATTTCAAATACCAAATTTAGATTCTAATGACCCACTTATTTGATAAGTATTACGGTCCAACTTCAAACTTATTATCTATGTTTCAAACAAATTCAAGTTAATAAATAACTTGACGAACGGACTCTAATCATTCAAACGCCACAATTATGATACAAATAATAATTATAATGACACACTTATTACAATAAAAATTACGGTCCAAATTAATATACAAATACTCGAATAACCTAATCGTAGCTGTCTTCGAAACGATCTCGCAGACTGTCTTCGAAACGATCTCTCAAAAATCCTAACGAATCCATCAAATAAAAAATCTATTCCAACGAAGTCTTCAAAATTCAAATACTTGAGTTCGAACAAAAAACCAAACAAATCAACAACACCGAACTTGTTGATGTCTGACAAAACAAAACAAAATTGACTAATTTTCTTTTGTACATAAAAGACCAAATTGACAGCCCAAGTATTGAGATATTGGCCCAAATCTAACAAACAACCGAACTTCAAACCAAATACCAAAAGTAAGAACCCTTTTCTTGGTTACAAACTTACTGATCGAACAAACAAATCAATGGAACAAAATAATACGATCCAAAATCTAACTCCAAATTTAATATGACTACAAGTCAGTCAATACCAAACGATTTTTCAATACAAAAACAATCGAACTCCAAATCAAACAAACATAAACGAACTATTTTTTTCTTCTTTTTCTTCTTCATGGTTAAACAAACCTAGCTCTTGATACCACTTGTTGATATATCAAAGGAACGAAACAAACAAACAAAATCGAACAAACGAAGCGGGAGATTTATTACAAATTATCAAACTAAATACAAAACCAATTTCAAAAGGTACCAACACAAAAACTAATTTAAAAGGTACCAAACCCTATCAAACGGTACAAATAATGCTAATGCCAATGATCCCTATTTATAGGCAAAACTAACCGTCAAAGATTAGTTTCCAAATTCCAAACAAACTTGTAGGACAAGTCACACAAATTACCAAATTTACCAAATAACCCATAAAGTTGAAGTCACTTTTCTAACAATCTCCACCGTGATTTAAACTCCTCCACCTGCTTCAAATCAAATTCAAAGTTCCAAACGCTAGTGATACTAGCCAAATTCAAATCAAACGATCGATTCCCAAAAGCAATCCAAAACAAATTCGATCCAAAGCAAATGCCAATGACTTCAAAATGAACAATCAAACGTTAACCGATAAATTCAAAACGGTCAACCGAACAAAACCAAATCGGCTCAAACGATCTTCAATAAAGACAATCAAATTCGGGCAACCAACTTCAAACGCCCGACAAACGAAGATCCAAATTTTCAAATTAACAAATTCCCAACTATCGAACAAATTTCAAACGACCAAACAAATTCAAACGATTTGAACCAAGTCTTCAAACACCAAATCGATCTTCAAATTTCAAATACCAAATTTAGATTCTAATGACCCACTTATTTGATAAGTATTACGGTCCAACTTCAATCTTATTATCTATGTTTCAAACAAATTCAAGTTAATAAATAACTTGAGGAACGGACTCTAATCATTCAAACGCCACAATACAAATAATAATTCTAATGACACACTTATTACAATAAAAATTACGGTCCAAATTTAAATACAAATACCCGAATAACCTAATCGTAGCTGTCTTCGAAACAATCTCTCAAAAATCCAAACAAATCCGTCAAATAAAAAATCTATTCCAACGAAGTCTTCAAAATTCAAATACTTGAGTTCGAAAAAAAAACCAAACAAATCAACAACACCGAACTTGTTGATGTCTGACAAAACAAAACAAAATTGACTAATTTTCTTTTGTACATAAAAGACCAAATTGACAGCCCAAGTATTGAGATATTGGCCCAAATCTAACAAACAACCGAACTTCAAACCAAATACCAAAAGTAAGAACACTTTTCTTGGTTACAAACTTACTGATCGAACAAACAAATCAATGGAACAAAATAATACGATCCAAAATCTAACTCCAAATTTAATATGACTACAAGTCAGTCAATACCAAACGATTTTTCAATCAAAAAACAATCGAACTCCAAATCAAACAAACATAAACGAACTATTTTTTTCTTCTTTTTCTTCTTCATGGTTAAACAAACCTAGCTCTTAATACCAATTGTTGATATATCTGAGGAACGAAACAAACAAACAAAATCGAACAAACAAAGAGGGAGATTTATTCCAAATTATCAAACTAAATACAAAACCAAATTCAAAAGGTACCAACACAAAAACTAATTCAAAAGGTACCAAACCCTATTTCAAACGGTACAAATAATTCTAATGCCAATGATCCCTATTTATAGGCAAAACTAACCGTTAAAGATTAGTTTCGAAATTCGAAACAAACTTGTAGGACAAGTCACACAAATTACCAAATTTACCAAATAACCCATAAAGTTTAAGTCACTTTTCTAATAGATTTCAAAAGTTTTCTGACGCGAACGAGGCATGACCTTGCCCAGAAACAGGATTGTCTGCTTCGGGTTTGGGACCATCGGCTGGGACCATCAGCAATAAAGAGTTTCGTGATAGGCCTGATAGGCCCTGTCCCGTCCAATGACTATTTTACTTGTTGGTTGCCTGATAAAATTTCTAGCGTTGTAAACTTGCTATAGATTTAAAATACAATCTCAAATGTATAAATAAGATGACCAATTTGCAAGATATGAATCCAAATTTAAACATGCTAAGTAAATGCTATTTTAATTGCCTTCTTCCAATACAAGTCGGAAAGTTTTTTGGTTTGTATTATTACTTGTTCCACTTTTCCATCATAAGATAGCTAAATGCCATCAGTAAGCTTGCGCAAATAACTTGATTATTGGGTGAACCCCTACATCAACAATTTTGTAAGATGTTACATTTATCACATTTCAAAATTGGATCACTGGCACATGCAGTTGTCAGTGATCCAAAGTAAGTAGAAAGCTAGCAATTTGATGGAAAACAAAAAAGGACAACAAAAGAAAAGGAAGCTATGCCCATGAAAGGTCCAAAATATTTTACTAGATTAGGCGAAAAGGGTGTTACTGCATGGAAAACTATAGAAAAAAGTAAGAAGATTAAGCTCATACTCTTGGATATACCAAGTAGATCAAATGTCTTGTTCAAGGTATGAAGGCCAAAGATAGTCTTTAAGTTTCTTGGATCTGAGTTACGATAAATCATCCAAAGGGGCCATAGTAAAAGTCAATCTCGATAAATTGCTAAAAAAGTTCGACAAAAATGGAGATTTTATGGTAACAAAACACTGTCATAAAATGGTCTCAAAGTCATGGTGTTCAGAGGTTTAGATTTGTATTAGGATTTTGAGTTCTCGAGCAAAATTGTAACAACATATCAAACCTTTATGTTAGGTGTAGTTTTAGTCATTCGCAATTTTGATGTAATTATGTCTGTATGCCAACATTCATTATGTATAATTGCGTAGACCATCCGGGGTAGTGTAATAATAAAAGCATAGCGTATTAACTTACTTGCTTTATGTCCTAGGACAGAGAATACATAAGCGAGAATTATTGATTGGTCGCTGCCAAACTTAATTTGATGTTCTTTTATGCTTGAAAAGAATCTTTATTAATTCTTTGCTTTTTCTACGGAGTCAAAATTACGGATAGGGAAGATACTGCTACATGATATCTTGAAAGAAATCGATAAATATAGATATGGTGATTGATTGAATTTATCAAATACTCTTGGCTAAACTTATAACGGAATGTATTTTAGTGTTCCATCATCTTTCTGCTGTTAAGAATTTATTTTGAGCAGTGTACATGGTTTACAAAATGTATACTGAAGATTCTTGGTTCCTTTCATTACCATGTAGCTCGGTTACGCAGCAGCTGGAATCTAAACTTTGATAATGGCCCTAGTACGTGATACTAAACCATGTTGTAATTTTATTTATTTATTTATTTATTTTTTCATGTTATTTTTGTGTCAATCGAGTGCTTTAAATGTTGCCCAGTTTTCATTGCGCGATCAATCTTGAACTTTACAGTACAAAGATATTTACTTCTTTTGGTCCTAAAATTCCTGTGACAAATTCAAAAAATTATGAGGAGCTGTTACTTCTGTGACACTTTTATGGGTCAGTTTTTTTGTCACAGTAGTAAACAAGCTAAGAATTCCAATAGGAGTCAATGTTTTCTATGGGTTCTTAATGTAAATGGGATGAGTAATCGAAGGTGAACGAACTGTGTACCCCGGTCCCAGGACCCGAGACGGATAACATGTTGGGATGTGGTTTAGTACCAACCCCAGCCTAGGACTGCTTACTAGTTAAATTCCAAGTACGGGGGCCCAAAGGATCACTAGCACTTACTTCCAAAGTATAAGTAGAGGAATAGATTAATACCTTCTAATGATGGTTTAACAAACTCATGTTCTTAACCACTTAGGGTAGTCTAGTTGCAAAAGTGCTTGTGACTATCACTTTAAGATGTGTGAGGTCTCAAGTTCAATTCCAGCTAGGTTCAACTGCAAACAACCCTGAAATGGCCATGCTAATCTCGTGAAAAATGAGGGATTTATGCAGTTTGAGTCTGTGTAGTGGTGGGTTTAAACCTCATAGTTTAGTTGACCAAAAAGGTTGGAAACCATGGTTACCAAGAAAAACAAACTGATGATCTTCATATGCATATGGAGTAAAATACCAGTTTTTTATCTTGTTTTCTAAACCTTGCTTGCATACTGCCTACAATTTGTAGCGATAGTTAGAAATTTAGCATATAAGTTGTGCATATACTGGATACATATTTTTGATGCATAAACATAAGGGGACTTAATGAACATAAGACCTAAGTGTTGAACATTAAACCCCATGGAATCTATTGTATTATTCAAAGAGTAAATTGCAAAAATCATCCTTGTGGTTTGGTCAAATTGCACGTTTCCTCCTTGTGGTTGATTAAATGCAAATATCATCCTTCTTTCGGTCCTCTAACATTGCAAAAATCGTCCTTGTGGTTTGCCAAATTTCACTGTTGAAGGACCAAAAGTGCACGTAACAGTGTAAAATAATGACGATCTTTACACTTAATGAACCACAAGGATGAAACCTGCAATTTGGCCAAACCACAAGGACGATTTTTGCAATTTACTCTTATTCAAATATATATAAAGCATGAGTACATAGAAACCCTAATCAATAATGGACCTTAAGACTTATACAATTGGGTTTGGGCCAAATACTCAAAACTACCGTCGAATACTCCTCGCACTCCAACCAGCGAAATCGCAAATGCTCGAGACTGGAGAAAAACGATAACAATTATTTGCTAAACTAATTTTTGTTGTAGACGACATGTACAACCGAAGCGAAATCTTCAACATCTTTTGAATGTAGCATTGGATAATGTCGGTGTTTAGAGTGATTCAAAGGCCGCGGCAAGCTATTAGCTTCCTCTCCTTTATTTATATTAAGCTAAAACACATTTGTTTTATTAAAAAAAAAGAAAAATAAAAGAAAAGAAAAAAAGGTCTTTATAATTTTAGCAGGAACATACTCGGATAAAAATGCTAGTAAGATGATAATGTTGTGAATACATGATTGAGAGAATGAAAAGTATTCTTCAATTAATCATAATGTCAGAGATTACAAAGGGTATATATAAGATAAATATTAGGGTAAAACCCTAATAGCTAATTGGGTCATGGGCCTCTTATGAGTTATATGGATATCCACTAATAATTATATCCATAACACTCCCTCTTTAATGTCCATATTGTTAATACACTTAGGAATTGTTGCCTCATTAAAAACCTTGTCAGGAAAACCCAGTGGGAAAAGCCATGACCAAGGGAAAAAGAGTGCAGCGTGTATTATCTCCCTCTGATGACTATATCACTTTAGCTCTTTGAGTCGACACATCCCAATGTTGTGACTTAGTTTCCTAAATATTGAGGTAGGAAGTGCCTTGGTAAATAGATCCGCCAAATTGTCGCTTGAACGAACTTGTTGAACAATAATATCACCATTCTTCTATAATTCATGAGTGAAGAAGAATTTTGGTAAAATATGTTTTGTCATGTCGCCCTTGATACAACCTTCTTTATGTTGAGCAATGGATGCTGCATTATCTTTATGCAAAACTGTTGGTTCCACCTTCTCTTAAGAATTACCACATGATCTACGTATGTGTTGTATCACACTTTTTAACCAAACAAATTCTCGACTTGCTTCATGGATCGCTAGAATTTCTACATGGTTGGATGAAGTTGCTGAGATTGTATGCTTTATTAAACCCCATGAAATTGCAGTTCCTCCACTTGTAAATACATATCCAGTTTGAGATCGACCATTGTGAGGGTCAGACATATATCCTGCATCTGCAAAACCAACTAAACTTGTATTTGATGGGTTAGTGAAATATAAACCCACATTTCTTATACGTTGAAGATACTGAAATATTTGCTTTACTATGGTTCAATTTGATCAATTAGTATTCTCGAGAACATTTCTTAAATGCTCTAAGCATTAAAAATCACTAGCATGCTTCATAAAATATGAACATCACATGAGCTCTATTAATATATCTATTAGACGCATATTAATGACTTATTATATTGCCAGACTTGTAAAATATTAAATACATTATTGGATCCACTACATGAGAACATGTCTCTATATGCAAAGTCTTTGCGAAAATATTTGTGTGCCATCCATTATGCCTTAAATATAATAGTTCCATACTTAATTTCTCTTTCTAATAATGATCAATGCATATCCAATAATTTTGCACATTCATATGTACGGATGTCAAGTCCCAGTAACCATGTCTCATCACAAGAGACTCAATCTTTCATTAGTTCTTTGCGTCTTTACATCTTTTGGCCATTCATTTATACATATGCACTTCCTGCATGTATGCTTCCATGATCCTCACCATGATTATAGCGCTATCTTATTTATTTACAAAATCATATATAATAGTACTATCGACGTCGATTCATTTCTTTTCGATTCCACACATTACTAGACATTATATATCGTTTATTGAGATCTCATAGTTTTTCATGTACCCAGGGTTTATCAGTTACCTTTATGTCTAGTGTCTCTTTAGGAGACTAATATGGGGTCTTTATTACCTCGATTCGACCATCTTAATTTTCTTGCTCCATTTTATCACTTCAATCAAGGACTTTTATTTAGAATCGATTAGACTATCATGTTACAGACGTGCCATAGACTTACTATCAATCATTGGTTTTACTGGTGGGATATACATTCTAATTGGAGCAATAGCAGTGTATATATGATCCAGTCACTTCTTTAGGTCACTAAACATGTCTGGCATTTACTAGATCTGGAATGTTATTTGTCCCTTGAACTTTAAGTTCATATTCATTAGTGTGAGGATCAACATTTATATCATAATTAATTCCATATCCCTCGCTGCCCATTCTCTCCCCTTGAATGAATTATCCTTTTTAACATTACAAACGAATAAACAAGTGGTTATTTTTATTTTATTTTTATAAAGTTTAGCAACGACTCATGGTGTTTTTGAGGAAGGAAAAACAAGGGTTTTGAGGAAGGAGATAGAGAATGTTGGAAGTTTTGATTAGGTGACATAAAGACAACAGCTTATGGCGGTCGACTAGATATCGGGATCAGACTAGCTATGATACCGTGCTAAACTTTAAACACCATAAAGTAGTATGCTAGAAATGATGACTGGAATGGACTGATATATATGGAAAATGGAGTGTTTTGATTTAGGTGGGTATGAGCAGATGGCTAGTAACTTGGTGGTGAATGATTATTAATTAAGGTGGCTAATACATATCTGTGTACTTCGAGTAGCAGGTCTAGTGTTTGGCTGATCTTAGTTGATTGAATGATTGCAAACTATAAAGTAGTTCCTGTTCAAGAAGTGGTAGAAGTATAGTTCCTGATTTTAGATATGAGCAATTTTGGTACATTGCTATGCAGCAGATGAGGTTCAAGAAATGTCTGCAAAAAGAGTTATGACATAGGTTTTATCCTACTACTCTACTCTTCCTATGGTTTTGAAGAGTGAGTTTGTAAGTTCATTCGCAACAAGTGTGTGCGGTGATAGTACCCAAAGATAAGAGTATGAGAGAAAGAGAGCAATAACAAGGATAAACAAACAATAGATAAAAAAAATACAAGCAAACAGAGCATATAGGCAGAAAACCATTAAAAGAACATAAAAAAGCAAACGCCGTAAGAAAAGCAAAAAAAAAAAGGAAAAAAAAAGCATACAAGCAAACAGAGCAGAAAGGCAGAAAACCAAGACATAAACATAAATAAACAAACACAACAAGAAACCCAGCCAAAAGAAACGCGAGCAAAGCAAAAAAGAGCAAAAACACAAACAAAAAACACAAGCAAAGAAAAGAGGGAGAATGGGAAACAAGACCCAGTCCTAAAAAAGCAGCAAAGAACAAAGCAGGGAAACGCAAAGGGGCCTAAAGCTAAGGAAAAGCTAAAGGAACAAGAGAGGCCACAAAACGCCTAATGCCTAAACAAAACAAGCCATGGGGCCCAAAAACTAAAATGCAAGGGGCAAGGCTACAAAGAGACTCATATAAATCCTAAATGCAACAACTAACACACACCCTTGAACAACCTAGCCCAAAACTACCCGCAAATTCTAATCATATCTCTTCATACATTCCTATCTGAGGTCATGTCCTCGAACAAGAGAAGCTCCTTCATGTCTTGCCTAAGTCTATCTTCCCACCTAAGTTTAGGTCTGCCCCTCCTTCTCAAAGTGTCGACTATTACTGTTTCTACTCTCCTTACTAGCGTTGTTTGTGGCCTCCTCCTAATATGTGCAAACCACCTCAACCTTCTTTCTCTCATCTTCGAGATAATATATGGTGTTAATTCAAGAGAAGTAAAACTCTTGTTATAGTAATTCGTAAAACCAAACACCCCCATATGTTTTAGCTTGTTTTAAACGCTAGTTTATAGTAGCCAAGTCCATATTCTAAGTGAACCTATATGCTATGTTATGACACTAGGCGATAAAAGTAAGCTGGGTACCTTTTCGGAAGCTTGGAAACCACTAAAAGCATAATAAGGTGAGTAACGTAGTTTTAGAGTAAGTACGGATTCATATATACGCGTAAGTCATACTATGTACTTTGTGTTATTCGTACTAGTGCTACGATGAATATTGATGCTATAACTCATTTTACGAATTCTGTTATGCAAGTATGAGTCTTTTTTCATTAATATGCTCACATGATAATTAATATGCAAGTTATGTGAATTATACTAATTTTGACCCTTCGAGGACATGAACTTTGTGAAAAACGTAGAGGGGGGTTGAATACGTTTACGTTTTAAAAACTTAAAACTTGTTGTATCAAATTTCCAATTTGGCTTGTTCTAATATGAAAGATGTTTGTTGTAGTTTATGACTACCAAGTTGCCACACAAGTATTATCTATTAATCACAACACAAGCAATCACATAATGCAAACATAAAAGTAAAGAAATAAGTAAAAGAAAGTGCAAATCGAACACGATGATTTATAGTGGTTCGGTCACAGAGCTCCTCTCCACCCTACTCCACTCCCCGAGTACCCAACTCGAGAGTTACTTCACTAGATCAACAAGCTCCCTTTCTTAGGCGGAGAAAACCTTTACACGTCGCTTACTTCCTTTTCCGGTACTAAGCTAAACACCGGGTTCTTTACAAGGGTACAACCACTCCCGTTGGTTCTTTCACAAGGGTACAACCACTCCCGTTGGTTCTTTACAAGGGTACAACCACTCCCGTCACTCTTTGTATTTTAAGGACCAAAATACTAACCTCACTCTACTGATCTAAATGATACAATGATGGTTACAACAATGATCCATGACTTAAGTGTATCATGGATATGTATACCTACTCTACATGAACTTCCATTGACGAGAAGTCTTCAATCATTGAGGATGTCAAGTGTCCTTGAATCTTCATATGTTGGAATGCTACTTCAAGATCTTCTGACCTTCATGAAGTATGCTATGCTTGTGATGAATGATGACACATGATCATGAGCTTGCTTCACAGGATCATTGACAGTGTATGCTTACAACATAATGAAAGTTAGTAGCATTATGATCATTATGAAATGGATGATTAATGTGTGTTTCTACATGATTTACTAATGATCTAAATGTATGCAAAGGGTAGAGGGAATGTGTGTTTGAGTTGGATAAACAATGGGTAAACAATGGGCTTCTATTTATAGCCAACAAGATTTTTGCCCCGCGGATTTGAAGGATCCCTAAATTTAGATCCGCGCTTTATACCATTTGGATCCGCGAGTGTCTGCCAGCTAATAGATTCTCAAATCTTTCCATATCTTACCATATCTTGCTATATCTTTAAAAGTCAACTTGTTAGCTTGAAGATCTATACAAAATATATTACAAATCTTCCAAGATATGTAAGTGATGCATGCCATGATATCATGTTAAATATTTCTAATTTAAGAAATAAACATAAACATGTAAATGTATATATGTAGGTAACATGTATCCTAGTGATCATGTAGCATGTATGTTTACCAATATGTATCATGTTAGTTTGACACCTAAAGTGTACTTATCCTATTAAACTTAGGAAACATGATGTACAAGCAAGAATACTTGTTTATGCGAAGGTGTAAAATGAGGTTCTAAGTAGAATGATTAGCCTTTTTAAAATACTTAATTACCTAGCCGTATTTTAAACATTCTAAATGGTTTGTTAAGGTTTGATCATAATGCCACATAACAAACATGTACGAACCTGTGTTGTATCATACGAGGACTTGAGAGGTGTTGAATATATGTTGAGACAAGATATGATTACAAGTAACTTGAACATTTTACGGTATGTATCAAATTACATGTTTGTCATCAATCAAAACAAACAAGATTGCTTGCACTAGCAATCTCCCCAACGAGTCTGCTTGCACTAACAATCTCCCCCTTTTTTATGATGACAAAATATGTAAACGTGATAGAAAGTAAAATGCAAAAAGTTACCTGTGTCCGTAATTACTTACTTTATCCTTATGTCCGTTTCTCCGTTTACACCTTTCTCCATTTTCTCCTTGTGTCCATAATTACTTACTGTCTCCGTTTACACCTTTCTCCCCCTTTTGTCGAAGCAAAAAGGGTGTGTCCTTGGAGTTAACTTCATTTCTCCCCGAAATGGCGAGTTTGCATCATCCCTAGTGAAGTTAAATAGACTACTCCAATCTCCTATGGTTGTTGCATTCCCTAGGTTGTTATCGGATCCATGGATCAAATGAAGACTCTAAACCTACATCAAGATTAGTGGTGTGCAACATAAAAAGAATATATATATGAAAAATGCATGATGAATGAAATGCATATAGCCAACGATACACGTGGGTAAGCTTTGTTGGACTATCTAGGCCTATCTCCTCCTTTTTTTCGAAACACAAAAGTGTGTCGAAGAATGAGAATTCTTAAGAATGCGAACATGCTCCCCCTTGACTGTAGCTCCCCCTTAATCAATACTCCCCGTTGCTAGGGTACCAACGTATATGATGTAAGGATTATGAATGCTACAAAACAAGGATTAGTACATGATATGCTCCCCCTTGATCAATACTCCCCGTTGCTAGGGTACCAACGTATATGATCCAAGGATGAGAAATGCTACAAAATAAAGGTTAGTATGTGATATACAACAATGCGTGTATATGATGTATTCTAAAAATGCTTGAAGAAAGCTCCCCTTGCTCTAGGGCGTCAAGATAAACCTACAAAATAAAAGATTAGTACACTAGAAGCTATGTCTTAAGTCATATACGACCAATGTGTATAGACGATGCAATATGAGTGCTAGACTGATAATCCTCCCTGTTTGAGAGCGTTAAGCAGCACCTATGAAAGAAGAAAAATAATCGATGCAAACTTCATCCTATGATGAGTATGCTATATACTATCGAACGTATGTGATGATGAACCTACAATGAAATAGTTAGTGCAATATATTTTATTTCAAGGAAAAATAGTATGCAAATAATCTAATCACAAACAACTTACCAATTGTGATTGTTTAATCAAAGAGAAATATGATGCAGCATACCAATTGTGATATCAATCGTGATTATCTAGTAAACCGTGTTATAAAGAGTGTAATCTTCTAATAAGAATTACACTTACAAGAATATAATATGATAAAATCCTACAAAGCAGTGCCTATGAGGAGGATATGAGTGATCCTAGTGTTGGTGTTAGTTTACTAGTAATAACTTGATAACTAAAGATTGATGCAAGTAAGTTTTTCGCTAATCCATGGGGTTGATGATTAGTGAAAGAGCTGATGGAAGGTTGTGGTTATAATGAATGGAATGAATTCAGAAACTCTAATGTATATCAAATGCTATAAGAGTATTTGAAGACGGTTACGGTTATGATATTATCATCTACCAAAGATGATGAATCGTGCTGTAGTAAATGCTCGAATGAAAATAAGAGGAAGTGAAGACGATGATCACTTAGGAATAGAGATTCCATATGTAACAATTAGAAATACTAGATACCTATATGCGGATGAAAATGACATCATATGATGAGAGTGTTGGTTGGAACAACGTGTTGAGAATGATAGTCCTGTTTGCACTGACAATGACGTGCTTGATATGTATCAAGAATAAAGGATGACATCATATGACGTGCTTGTTTGCACTGAAGATGTTTTAGATAATGAAGTTGTGAAGGAAAATCCTAGAATCGGTTGTGAGAGGGTTGTCTGTTTTAAATGGTTAAAAATTGAACCAGGTACCCATGGATTAGGCGGATCCCAATTTTTGGTTCCGTCCGTTTTATCCAAGGGTTCCGTGAGACCAGATTAGATTTGGTCATGTTTTGTTGTTTTTGATCAAACGAAGGTTTAAGCTAAGGTCTATTTACTTATAACTACGGATTTGGTTTCACTAATCCTAGTCAAAGTCTAAGGAGACTTAATGGTTCTCGTTTAAGATGTTTATCAAACACGTGATGTATTTTTCACTTGAAGAGGTATTGGTGCAAGATTGTGATGTTGATCTAAGAAGGTTTGAAAAACTTGTGGTTTTGTGAATTGGTTTTAACTGAATGGTTTGAACCTATATATAGGTATTTGGGGATGTAAGAAACATGACTACATGTTCTTTAATGTGAAAAGACAATTACGTGAATGAATTTCTCTCCCCCTTAATTGGTGGACATCCAACATAATGTTATATGTATCGGATGAAGAATGACGATACAGATTAATGAAACTGATGAGCTTAGCAAAGTTTTTGCGAATGTTGGTTAGCATACAATGAACTTCATCCGTGAAGTTACGTAGCTCTTCTCTATCAATGCGAGATGATCGCACAACGAGGCATGTGGTTTTTCTTATAGAAGGTGTATTGTTATAACTAAAAGATGATGGAGATGTTGTTTAGTAAAGCGGAAGCAACAATACGATTTGAAGAGAGATATGTTGAAAGATATCCAAACACAAATTTCAAACCTCTAAAATTTAATCCTATTAGCTTTTAAAGTTATATGCAAGAAAATGGATCCCATAAACATATTACTAATCTAAGTAGCAATAATGGGACAACAATTATAAGCATAACAAAGAGAAATAACAAATAATTTGTTATCAATTTACAAGACAAAAGTCTTAATAAAAATAGATGTGAATATCATAGAAATCATAACATCTTATGTAAACAAATATTTATCTACTAGACAAAAAAGCTACCACATAGCATCAAGACAAATAATCATACGACATTGTTTGAGATACTATATTGTGAAATGGTTTCGAAGTTAGGCTTAGTTAATTAAGCATACTTACCTGTAGGGTATTCACAATACAAGAATCACTATCTTGAGGCTAGTTTGGATCGAACTATGTAAGAATTCTAGAGAGAAGTGGGAGCCTTTAGAGAGAGAAAGTAACTAGTGTAATATTAGCTTCAAAAGGTCCAACCCTTCCCTTGTGTGGGAAGGGATATATATACTACTACATATTATGTCCCTAGTGGACTGTGGAGCGAGCTGACAGTGGGGAAAGCCCCGACCCACTCCACAACTATAGATACGACTAATACTAATACTAATAATACTAAGCTAATATAGATAAGCCTACGAGCTATAGTAATGCTAATTAGATGCTCGGGGTGACCGAGCCTTCATCTGAATATTTATATTCCTAACAATCTCCCCCTAAGGGAGGTCACCCCGGAAACAATAATTCGAATTCTAGCATTCTTTCTTCTGAACTTGTCTTTATAGCTCGTAGTCTTTGATTCTTCACACTCTAGTATCTTTGTGCATTCAGCAGTGATGATTTGATGACTGATCGATTGTCTTGGATGATCTTTGAGTATTCTTCGACTTTATCATCCAACATTAGTATTCAAGTCATCTCTCAGCAGTATGTTTCCCTGTAATGTGATAATCTCGCGCCGACATGCTCACACTGGTTGGTGTCATGATCTTCAGCATCAGAGTTAGCAGAAGCCGTGTTGAAGGTCTTTAGGTTGATCATGACTTTGTTGAATAACAATGATGATGTAGTGTGAACATGTGATGATGGATTGGCATCTTTTCTGCAACCAGCTACAACAGCAACCAGCTACAGCATTCCACAGCAACATCCGCCAGAAATTCCTGCATACGACAGTTAGCAATAATTCGACCGGTACTTACAAGTTTGGACTTCGAGATCGTCAACAGCATAGTGTGAAAACTCTCTCTAATCCTTACCAAGACCGTTCCTAATCGAAAACCCACAGAGGGCTTTTTAAGATTTTACCGTAGTAAATCAACGATTAGGTGAGTCGCTGGAGATCACTCCACGACTGTAGACCGGTTGAAACTGCCGAGACCACAAAGCGTAATCCACGAGGAATTACCTAAGTGACCTGCTTTCAGGGCTGCTTGATGTTGACCCTGGCAGGAATTTCCATTCAATCATTGAGAATTACATAGGTAAATTCTCTCATAAATGTTCTGGCAGATTGCTAAGATCTGCGTAGGACTCTTAAGATTACAACTGGTGTCCTTAATGTTGAACACCCAGTGTAGAAATAATTTGTGTCCCTATGAGATCTTATTATGCATCTCGTGGCTCTAGACTCAATTGTGCGTTTTGATTTGGTGATCGGAGGCTGGAGAGGACTGCCACCTTTTCAATATCATCTAACTCGGAGTGAGAGAGATGATAGAAATGTATTGATCTCCGTGACAAGTGAAACAAGAGTCCTTTGAGGGACCTTGAGTGGCTAGGGAGGGTTGTGCAGCGTATCACTGGGTCCATGATACTTCGTCTTCAATGCCAGTAACCAACTAAGTGGTTCTGACAGCATATGTATTGACCCGGTTTCTGCCTAAGTTGTAAGGAGGGCTATTTCTTTTCACCCTTTCTCTTTACAATTCTTTTTCATTCTTCAACCCCTTCAGTGCTTACCGAGACTTCATTACTAGAGCCTTGTTGGGTTTGTTCCAGTACTAGCTCCATCTCAGTCGGCACTTTTCCCTTATCCACTTATCTCCCTTTTTAATCATACCTAAGGACTTCTACACTAACTAGTGGATTGTCCCTGGGTAGATCCCTCCGGCTCTGGCGGGATCGTGGGAACATAAGCCTAACCTAACCATCCTTATAACTCCATGCATTAATCAAAGTGGTCGGTCTTTGGTATTCTTCCACGATTGCCATAAAACCAAATCCTTGAAAAATCTCTCAAAGTGTTCATGATTCTGAAACACATTTTTTGCAAACACTTGAGAGTTTTATATTTTTCAAATGCTCCCCCTCAACATGTGCTCGGTTGATTGTTTTATAAATTTGCACATGTTAGGCAGAGCTCGCACTTTTTGAATTGATTGATTTTCCAAGAACATGATCATCGCGAGACACGCTTACATCACTAGTAAACTAGCTTGAAATTATTACCCGTCCAGATCACATTCAAGGAAAGTCGCTCGAAATCGGTACATTCTACTTAGACACGTCCTTTGCGAGACACGCTTACATCACCAGATAAACTGGCTTGAAATTATTACCCGTCCAGGACATGTCCTTTCGACTACTGACTTTAGCTATCGTCAATTCATTGGTGAAGTCTGAGCCTTGCTCACATAAGATGCATGCCAAATCCTTTTTGTCCATTTGCTCCCCCTCAATATGTGCATCGATATACGAAAGAGTTTAGCACATATGGGAGAGCGTTCATTATACTTTCCAAAACATCACATTTTCATCAGGTTTCATATTTAAATCACATTCTCTCCCCCGATCAAAAATTTCAAACCTTTTGAGATTTGTGATCCCAATTGATTTAAATACTTTAGAAAACATGGGAGAAAATGTGGTCAGGTTTAACATGTTCTGATGATGAAACATACTATGCTCCCCCTTAATCTAAGAGGGAGATTCACTGCTTATTTTGCACAAAGTGATTATTATGACACAGATGATATTGACCTTTTTGCGCAGATGATGTAATCACCCGCTTTTCTGAGTTAGTAGTCAACATCAATTATCCATCCACCAACAAGTCTTTCGCAAATGTCGTTGATCCCCACTTGGCGAGACCAAAATAGATGAATGGTGGAGGAGGTGCAGGTGTTGTTGTTGTTGTTGCTGCCGATGTTGTTGTCGTGGTGAATTTCGAGCCAATCAATAGAGTTTGAACGTCTGATCAAATGGTTAGAATGGGAACTGGCACATTCATTCTGGCTATGGAATCTGCATAAGAATATCAACACAGATATGCATACATACAGATACACTATCCCTTAATAGCTACCCTTCAGCAGCTTGCCACATTATAATACCAAGTTCATCTTATAATCAAACCCCAATCAGGAACTACGTCAAACCACTATCTAGCATGAAGAGCAAATAGCAATCATGAACATGGCAATTCACACGACTTTCAATATTCAATTCAGGATCTTAGGGACATGATTCAAGCATGATAACAATACACCTAAGCAAATCCTGATAGCATAAGCACAATATCAACAACACTTGAGCAGCAATCGACTAACAAAAGTCAAACAACATTTGAAACTCATTCATTCAGATCATACAAATGTCATTGGGGCATTCAAGAACGTCAAACTCAACTGGTTTTCTAACTTCTTTTAGGTTTTGAGTCTTAAAGCATTTTGGGGATTATACGAGGATTCCAAAGTAACACAAATGAACCTTCTAGATACATAAAGCTAGGAAACTATAAGCAAATTGCACATAATGTCCTAAACTTTCTAGCAACTAACACACTTGGTCATTTGATATATTTAAGCAAGATCCTCTTCAACTAATTCCCCATTAACTACAAGACCATTTCTAACAAGTATGATTTAACCAATGAATCCGTTTGATGATATAAAATTTGAATTCACTCTCCCCCTCAATCAATGACCCGTATTCTAGTTGAACCTCAACTAAAATCACGCTCAACCCCACAACTCATCAAACAAGAACTGTCATGAGGTTGTGTAGTCGTTGATTGAGTGACAAATTTTATGCATAATCCAAGTATAAACAAATTTCATACAACACATATTCACCAAGTGTCTCACAAATAATTTTCAGAAGAATCATAGAATGAAAACTATTTGTCATACAAAGAAGACTTCTCTTCTTTTACAAGAAATGATGCACTGAAACGTACATCAAATCAGGAAACATGGATATAAAGTAATCCATGCCCAGGTGAACATCACCCAGTTGGAGGAACAGCCGTCTTTTTGGCGACGTGCTTTCCCCAGTTTGAAGCGCGGGTTGCTATCTAAAGTAATAGCAAGCCATTAAGACATGTTTTAACTGATTAGTATAACTTCTGCTCGAGCTTCATTTAAAAATCCGTGCCATTGTTGAATGACATTTCTAGATCCGTAAATGTTATCGATAAACAGAAGACATGCCTAGGTAGGACTATTTTTGGTATTTTCTGATTTTTCGATTTTTTATGGTTTTTATAGATTTTATATTTTTGTATTTTTCTTTTTGATATAAGATATATACAGCTATGTACAAGGATACAAGAAGACAATCCTTTACTCCTCCTTTTCTTCCTGAAGACACTTGAGGGTTTCAGGAGTCATGCTTTTCATGCCAAGGCGTGGGAGAATAAACTGAAACCTTTCTCTTGGGAGGGCCTTGGTGAAGATATCAGCTAACTGAAACTCTGTCCTCACGAAGTATAGTTCCACAATTCCTTTTTCCACTTGTTCCCTGATGAAGTGATGCCTGATGTCGATGTGTTTTGACCTGGAGTGCTGAACATTGTTACAACAAAGAGCAATGGCGCTTTTGTTGTCACAATATAGGGGAATTTTGTTGTATGAGAATCCATAGTCCGAAAGCTGTGATCGCATCCAAAGGATTTGTGCACAGCAAGCAGACATAGCAATGTACTCAGCTTCAGTAGATGATATAGAAGTACTCATCTGCTTCTTTGAAGACCAACTAACCAACTTTTCCCCTAAAAATTGAGCTCCTCCTGAAGTACTTCGACGTGTGTCTTGACATCCCGCATGATCAGCATCTGCGTATGCCGTTAACTCCATTGCAGTGTCCTTAGGATACCAGAGACCCATATGAACCGTGCCTTGAAGATATCGGAAGATCCTTTTCACTGCTTCAACATGCTTCTTGGTTGGTCTGGATTGATACCGAGCACACATACACACAGCAAACAGAAGATCTGGTCTGCTAGCCGTGATGTACATCAAAGATCCAATCATGCTTCGATACTGTGTGATATCAACTGGAATCCCTGAAGGATCTTCATCCAGCTTCGTTCTATCAACCATGGGAGTGTCAACAGGTTCACTTGAATGGAATCCAAACTTTTTCAGGATCTCGTTGGCGTATTTGGATTGATTGATGAATATGCCCCCGGGACTTTGAGAAACTTGTAGTCCTAAGAAGAATGACATTTGTCCCATCATGGACATTTGGAATTTGGAATTCATCTCCTTTGAGAAACTATTACATTCACCAGGATCTGTTGAAGCAAAGATGATATCATCTACATATATCTGAACTAGCAGTAGATGGTTTCTTGATTTCCTGGTGAATAGTGTAGGATCAACAACACCCTTGGAGAATCTGTTTGCTAGGAGGAACTTGGACAATGTATCATACCATGCCCTTGGCGCCTGTTTTAGCCCATAAAGAGCCTTCTTCAAGCGGTAAACATGAGTAGGGTGCTCAGCATCCACGAATCCTTCAGGTTGACTCACATAAACTTCTTCCTTTAAGTCACCATTCAAGAATGCCGTTTTGACATCCATCTGGTAGACTATCATATTACGACTAGCCGCATTAGCTAGGAAGATTCTTATAGCTTCAATTCTAGCAACCGGAGCGAACGATTCTTCAAAATCAATGCCCTCTTCTTGTCTAAACCCTTTAGCAACTAGCCGTGCCTTGTTCTTTAATACATCACCATACTCGTCAAGCTTCACTTTGAAGATCCACTTTAAAGCAATGATCATTGCACGCTCCGGAGGAGGCACTAATTCCCATACTTCAAGTCGATCAAATTCATGGATTTCATCCTGCATAGCCTGGAACCAGCAATCTTTAGTCATAGCTTCTTTGGCATCTTTTGGTTCGACTTTAGACAGTACGGAATTGAAGAAGCACCATAGTGCATCCGTGGCTAGTTGATTACGTGTGGATACTGGACGTGAGGGATTGCCTATGATGTTGTCGATTGGATGATCACTGGTCCATTTCCTGAGATGGTCGTGAGGTTGAGGGTTATGAACAGAAGTAGCAGTGCTGTGTTCCTCAGGTAAGAATGTGTCTGATGGGTGTTCAGGAGCAAATATGTTTTCAAAAGGAACCTCTTCAACAGGAGCAAAAGGATTAACTTCCGACGAATTATTATCTGAAGATTCTTGCATTACTGGAGAAGATTGAACGTATGATGACGAAGGCGATTGACTGGCAACAGGAGCATTGTGACTGACTGATACTGAAGCTGCAGGGCCTTCTGAACCTTGTGGGGCTTGAACCTCATCCATAGGAATTATAGCTGGTTCACTCGGGATAGTTCCATTCGTTGGCTCAAAGTATTCATCAAACATAGGATCGAATAACTTCTTCAACTCCTCACATGTAGGTGGCACATAAGAATCTGCAGGCGTGGAATTCTGTACAAGTCCTGAACTAATGGGTCCAGGAGACAAAAGGTGAAGATCGGGTCCAGAACTGATTTGTCCTGAAACAGGTAGCTCACTCAGCTCATCGAACGTAACATGAATGGTTTCCATGATTTTACGGGTCCTTTTATTGTAGATTCGATACCCTTTACTGTCTGGTGCGTATCCAACGAAAATACCTATATCTGCTTTAGCTCTTAATTTTCCCAGGTCTTGACTATCGTTAGTTGGATAGCACAGAGCACCAAACACACGCAGAAAGGAAAGATCTGGTTTCTTGTTATGAATTAACTCGAAGGGAGTCTTCTCATGAACCGGATGAATTAGGGATCGGTTTTGAGTGTAACATGCTGTCGCTATAGCTTCTGCCCAGAGAAACATCGGTGTCTTTGAAAATATAAGCATGGTTCTTGCAGCCTCCACCAGAGTACGGTTCCTTCGTTCAACCACCCCGTTCTGTTGAGGCGTGCGAGGGATACTTTTCTGATGCGTGATGCCAATACTTTCATAGAAATTACGGAGTTGTTGGTTAACAAACTCAGTACCATTATCTGTGCGGATGATTCTGACAGTTTTATCTAGTCTTACTTGCAGCTGTTTTATCAGTTTAATGATAACCTCTGGAGTTTCGTCCTTGGTTCTCAAAAACTTTACCCATGTGAACCGAGAATAATCATCTACTATCACCAGAACATACTTCTTTCCATTTATGGTTTGTATTCTCATTGGACCGCACAAGTCCATGTGGAGGGTGTGAAGAACTTCCAAGTTGGTGTTGACGGTTTTAGGCTTGTGGGTTTGTTTCTTGCTTTTACCCAGTTGACATGCAGAGCAGAGATGATCTTTCTCATATTTCAGTCTGGGCATCCCTCTAACAAGATCTTTACGGGAAAGATTATTTATGGTACCGAAGTTCAAGTGGTTCAAACGACGATGCCACAGCCATGATTTAGTTTTAGAGGCTTTAGAAAGCAAGCATATTGGAGAGGACTTCAACATTTCTTCAATTGATATGGTGTATAGATTGGTGCCCCGACTGCCCTTGAGGAGATCTAAACCATCCAATTCTCTGACGAAACATGTATGCTTTCTGAAAGCCACTTCCAGATCTGAATCACAAAATTGTCCCACAGAAAACAGATTGTGTCCTAGTCCTTCCACATAATATACCCTTGAGATTACACTATTACCAAACACATAATCTCCATAACCCATAATAGCACCAAAGTGGTCGTTCCCAAATCTAACTGTCCCGATAAACTTTTTCACGAAGTTCTTGAGCCGTGAGCGATCTCCAGTCATATGTTTTGAGCAGCCTGAGTCCAAATACCACAGGACGATTTGTACGACCTGCATTTGAAACCAGACAACAATGGATAACTGAAAAATGTGGATCCCCAAGTGCAATTGGGGTCCATTTGGTCAGCACACACATATTCAGGTACCACAGATTTCACAGATGCTGCTATCTTTACTGTGGAGACAGAACTTGAGACAGGACAAGACCTAGATGGAAGGCATTGTGATTCTAAAGGCAAAATTCTACCAGTTGGTCTCCATTCCATATTCTTCACAATTTTATGCATATTCATTTTAGGTAATGGTCTCTGTTTTCCTAAATTGAATTTCCTTCCAGTGGGTCTCCATTCCTTAACTTTTACACTTTTATGCTTATTCATTTTAGGTAACGTGCACGGTTGTCCTAAATTGAATGTCCTTCCAGTGGGTCTCCATTGATAGCCTACGCTAGCAAATGTTTTTCCTGTTGCTTTCCAAACCTTTTTGCATGCTTTAGTTATCCTACCATTCTTAACATGGGATGATGCAGAAGACAACAGAAAAGACACAACACATTCATCATGATTAGCAGAAATTAAACAATTGTCGCAAGTTTTACAGATAGCATTAGAATTCGAATTAATTACAGTACTTCTGATACTAGAATCAACACGATTCATCCTACTCATTGTAAACTTATTGTTCCTAGGTTGGGCTTCTACATTCTTCAAGTGATCATTCTTAGCTGGCGCAGTCATATCCTTTCTTTCATTTCCTCTAGACCTTGACCCGCTAGCTTGGGTGTCACTTTTTACTCCTGTAGAAGCATCGAAGGTAACATTAGTTTGTTTTTCTGCCACATGCCTTCCTGATAATGATGTGTTGTGTTCTGATGTTTTGGGTGGTAGGTCAAAGGCTACATGCTTGTTCACAACATTGGATGATGATGCAACAAATCTATCTCTATGGCCTCTAAACTTAGGAATTGAGCCTATGGCATATTCTAAGTTTTCCTGAATCCTTTTCGTGAGTTTGCATGCATAGACAACTGCTTGATCAAGTGGCTTATCATTCCTATCCTCTTCAACTACCTCACGAAGTGTGTCAAGGCCTTCTCTAAGATGATCTAGATATGTTTGATGGGCAAGGCTGTTATTTCTAAGCTTAAGCGGAATGTCCCCAACATCAACATCATACTTTTTACTATTAGTAGCCTTTGGTGCATCACCATTACAAGTGGTGCATGGCATTTTACCTTTCACCCGAACCTTCAGATTCTCAATTTCATTTGTCAAAGAGGTTATTTGATCATTGTGATTGTTTCTTGTGACTTTAATAGAATCATATAACTCTTTGAAATGTTGTTTAACCTTTGAATTTTCTTCTCGATAACACTCATTTTCATAATGTAACTTATTTATGGTGTTTTGATATTGAAAATTCTGAGAATCTGAAGACGAAGGTTTATTGGTGCCATATGCTTCACACTTGTTGGATTTCAATTGGGCAATTTGGGCCCTCAGCAGTCGAATCGTGTTCGTGTGAGCTTGAATTGTCTCATCTCGTTTGCTTAATTCAAAATACGTATCAAATTCAGGAGCATCCAAGGATGTCTTGTCATTTGATATTTTCTGTTTTTCATTTAAGTGTTGATATTTCAATTGCAAATTGAGAAATTCGACTTCCAATTTTGAGAAACGTTTAACCATATTATCATGGTCATCTTTTTGAATTTTTTCAAGCAATTTTAAATTCTCCCCCTCAAGCTCAACAACACGATTCTGGGTGACATTTAACGCAATAGCATACTCATTAAATTGACAAGCAGACAATGCAGAATCAGTGACAGTGTAAAATACATCTTGTGCAATACATTTAGCAATCAAGTTGTCATTAGTGATGAGTATGTTTTTTCTTTCAATCTCACGACTCTTAAGTTCTATTGCATGTTCATTCACCTCATTTTCCATATCTTTAAACACTACTTTCATTTCATTTATTTCGGCTTTAAGGGCAGTTTGCAACCCTTCAAAGTGTTCTTTAAGTAGATTAAAGAATGGCATGACCTCAGTTAAGTAACACCTTTTTGCATGTTCAAAACACCTTTCCCCCTCAGTAATGCCAGTTGGTGTGATTCTCTTCTTACATGTTTTCTCAAAATCAGCAAATAATTGCCAAAGCACATATAAGCTAATAAAGGTTTTGCATTCAGTGGGAAGAGACAAAGGCACCAGATTCCTAGGTGTATTGGGAGGATACACCGTTATGGACGCAACTTTTCTAATGAGGGGGGTGTTGGCCTTAAGTTTATCTTCCTTAAGTTTTTCACTATCTTGTTTCCAAAATATCTGTTCAGGTGTTAACTTCTTTTGAGGAGCAAACACAGTCAAACGATTTTCCTCATAATAATCATGGGGTTTGATTATTATTCGTCGGGCTATGCATTCGGGATCCCTCATTTTCTCATTCATTTTTTCTTTCGTTTTCTCACTTAACTCATCCTCTTCATCAGTGTAGATATGCTCAGGTTGGTCATGAATAGGCTTAATCATCACATTACCATCATATAGGGCAGGTTGAAGTACTTGCATACCCCTAAGGATGGTCGACTTTGGTTCACCTATCATGATTTTACTATGCTTATCACTCAACTTTCTGTGCTTATGAATCATTTGAGCAGTTTGTATGGTTTGATTTTGTGTGTACAACTTATCTTCAAGCTTATTTTTTAACGTCTTGAGTTTAGAGAAATCATTTAAAAGAGTTGTTTCTTTTTGTTTGAATTCTTGCTTAAGTGTTGTTACACACTTTTGTGCTTCCTGTTTTTGTTTGACAGACTGCTCTAGTTGACTTTTCAAAGAACTTAACTCTAACTTTAATGTTTCTTCTCGCACTCTAGACTCTTTAATAAGTGTACTCATTTGACCTTCTAATTTCTGCTCACGACCATTAAGCTCAAACTTAGCACGCTGTTCATACATAGCAACTTGTTCTTTATAGATGTTAAGTCTAGTGATCAAGTTATTATCAGGGACAGGCAATTGGTTCTCATGGTACACACATGCATTATCTACATTACTCGCATTGTCTAAGGCACGTACATTACTCATAGCACACACATCATTATTGACAAAGGATTCACCATTTGGTACATCAGGCAAGTTGTTGCTATTCAAATACTGTTCATATGAGACAATATTGCTATTTTCCATATCAACATCACTTGAGTCAGAAACAACCGCCTGATGTACTTCTTTGGGAATCTGATGTCCCTCGACAATATTATATGTGTCATAAATTTTTAGTACCTCAGAAATCACGGATGCATTAGAAGAACCAGCTTGACGAGATGAGGCCAGGGAAGACAAGTTAGCCATGAAGATTGTTTGAGCAGTAGGTTCATCATCCACATCAGAGTCAAATGCATCACAGTCATCTGCCTTGAAGACGTTAGGATCATTAAGTGCCAGATCCTGAACAGGTTTCTCATCCACATCTTCATCAAAAGTATTTCCTCCATCTCCTGCCAAGAACAATAACTCTTCCTCATCCAATACAGCACCATTTTCTTGAGCTTGCATTAACAGCATCTTGTCTTTGAAGTAATCTGAGTTCTGAGGACGTTTAGGTTGATTGCAGTTTCTAGCAATATGTCCAAGCCCCCCACAATTATAACACTTGATCTGTTTTCCTTGCCCCTGATTGGCATTTCCTGCTCTGTTCTGCACATAACCTCGACCCATGTTTCTACCAGCTCTCCCTTGCACATTCTGGACCACAATTTTCCCGTCCTCCACCATTGCTAGATTGCGTGGGTTGGAAGAATTCCTTAACTGATTGTTGGTCTGAGGGAGTGATGCTTGAAACTGTTGAACCAGTAGAGATACTTGATTGGTGAGGTTGTCAATCATTTTGTCGGTCTGAGAGTAGCCTGAGTCAAGTTGTGAACTCATAGCAGGTACTTGTGAGTGAAGTTGGTGATAGCTTGGATAGGATGATGATTGGATTGTTGGTTGTACATTTGTCATGAAAGCCAGTGGGTCATTCGTAGTTGAAGGATTCAACTTTTCTCTCAGCACCTGATCATAGACAGCATGCTTCTCATGTTGTTGCAGGTAAGCATACAGCTGTTCATAGTTAGTCTCCCTTAAGCCTTTGTTGAGTTTGACAGCAGTAACAAATCTGTCCCATTCCGGAGTCATGTTGTTCACAAACTTTGAGTTAAGTTGGATGTTGGGCATAGTCATTCTGATCATTCTCATATCATTCACCAACTTATGAAATCTCACATAGTAGTCTGTGACATTTTCTCCTGGGTTCATTTTGAAATGCTCGAACTCATCATACAGCTGTGACTCTCGATCTTCCTTTGTGAGTTCTGACCCTGCCAACAACATTTTAACGTTGTCCCACACAGCCTTGGCTTCAGTGTTAAAATTGATGAGCTTGTATACATCCTTTGGAAGACATTGAATAACTATGTTGGAAGCTCTAATGTCGGCATCATACCTCTTCTTTTCTTCTTTATTAAGATCATTGTAGTTTCTAGGTCTGTCTATGCCCCAAGTTACAGTACCATCTTCACCAGTTGTAACAACGTCTCTGGTGGTACCCATCTGATAAGGTCCTTCGTCAATTGACTTAAGAATGTTAACACCATTATCTTTACCCAAGCAGTAAAGTCTAATACGTTGTGCCCAAGACTCATAATCCGTCCTATCTAGCATAGGTGGACGAGTGTCAGATCCTGCTGCCTGAATATCATCTGATGATGTACTTGATGTGGTAGCCATAGTAACTACGGGATTTTACTGATCTTGTGATTTAACCGAGAAATCGAATCTTTCGCGGGAATTTCTAAAATCACCAAGACACAAACCGCCTAGACAAACCGAGTTCACACCAAAGACACAAACCGCGTACTTGCCAAAGAGACAAACCGAGTTCACACCAAAGACACAAACCGCGTACTTGCCAAAGAGACAAACCGAGTTCACACCAAAGACACAAACCGCGTATTCGCCAAATAGACAAACCGAGTTCACACCAAAGACACAAACCGCGTACTTGCCCAAGAGACAAACCGAGTTCACACCAAAGACACAAACCGCGTATTCGCCAAATAGACAAACCGAGTTCACACTAAAAACACAAACCGCGTACTTGCCAAAGAGACAAACCGAGTTCACACCAAAGACACAAACCGCGTATTCGCCAAATAGACAAACCGAGTTCACACTAAAGACACAAACCGCGTACTTGCCAAAGAGACAAACCGAGTTCACACCGTAGACACAAACCGCGTACGCACCGAAGAGACAAACCGCGTTGGCTCAAATTTCCAAACCTGTCACTATCAATGCCGTTTGTCCTTTAGCCCAAACTAGTATAAAGACAAACCGAGTTCACGATGCTACACAAACCGCATTCAAGAATCGTCCAAGCAACACAAACCGCATCCAAGAACTTTTGAAAGAAAAGTACTCGAATCACCCACAAACACCACACGAGCCTTAAATCTGTGAATCCAAACACTAACTACCACTCTAATACTAATCTTAATCTAGAAAGTACAAAGAAAAACAACTTCTAATCACTAAACAAAGTACAAATTGAGATTTATGCTACTAAACAAACAAAATAAAAAAAAAACTTCAAAACTACAATTCGAATCCAACAAAAACCTCAAGAACTACACTAATTCGTGAATACCAACTCTCATGGACCTAACCATGGCTCTTGATACCAATTGTAGGGTATTCACAATACAAGAATCACTATCTTGAGGCTAGTTTGGATCGAACTATGTAAGAATTCTAGAGAGAAGTGGGAGCCTTTAGAGAGAGAAAGTAACTAGTGTAATATTAGCTTCAAAAGGTCCAACCCTTCCCTTGTGTGGGAAGGGATATATATACTACTACATATTATGTCCCTAGTGGACTGTGGAGCGAGCTGACAGTGGGGAAAGCCCCGACCCACTCCACAACTATAGATACGACTAATACTAATACTAATAATACTAAGCTAATATAGATAAGCCTACGAGCTATAGTAATGCTAATTAGATGCTCGGGGTGACCGAGCCTTCATCTGAATATTTATATTCCTAACATTACCCATTAATGATTTCTAAATGTTTATCACTTAGACATGTTATAGGTACACACATGGAAAACAAATAGTGTGACAAGGTCACAAAAGAAATGAGACGACAGATTCATGCAAAAAATTTTAACATTCTTGAAGCATGCATCATTTATCCTACGAAAAAGCTCAATGAATGTCAATTAAGGACAAGAACTATGTATTAAAAATGACATATTGTAAGTTTACAAGTACCATGTTAATCTTGTGAAATATCATATAAAAAGTATCACGTTAACTTGCGAAACAACATATAATGAAGGAATGAAAATATCATATAAATCATGTTAATATGAAGCATACAAGCATGCAGAAAAAACCTTTCTAAGGTTTACACATTTGACAATCAATCAAATAATTATCATGATAACATCAAGATATCAAACAAATATCATGTAATCAATACACGTATATGTAATGAAAGTGATTTTATTAATAAACTAAAGAAAAATCACATCTACTCCTTGTTTGATTAATTATTCCTAAGACAAGATAATTCACCA
The DNA here is from genome assembly GCA_021014915.2 of Artemisia tridentata subsp. tridentata. Classification (NCBI taxonomy): domain Eukaryota; kingdom Viridiplantae; phylum Streptophyta; class Magnoliopsida; order Asterales; family Asteraceae; genus Artemisia; species Artemisia tridentata. Next base: position 69,653,900 of record CP139501.1, on the reverse strand, counting down.
ATACATGACTTAATGAAACTCAACTATTTCTATTAAAAACTAAAGAGATTAAGATGTCATGATATACACGGAAATTTAACAAATATGTGTCAACAAATTTTAATCTTTGTGTTTGGAATCTAAGGTTGAATGATCTAAAGGGTGGCATCTTTAATGTTGAGTTTAAGTATGTGTTATGCAAGTGATTTGATCATCTTAGACCAAGAGATGTGTTTGTGTGTGATAATGGAATATGTTAAGAAAGTTCTTTGAAACAAGAATCTAAGTAAAGTTACCAACTTTAATAGATCTTGTGTGAGCGCAAGATTTGAGCAAGGCTTGGTTATGACGTATGATTGAAAGAAGATAGATACATAAAGTATCTTTCAACAAGTAAGATTATCATACTTATGAAAACAAGTATGACACGATGAGGAGGAAGCTCTAGTTCATAGAACTTGCAGATGTTTGTTTAAGATCATTTACCTAATGAGGTGTAATGAAATCTCTTGTAACACAACCGTTCATGTTGCAAGGAGAGAATGATAGGATATATATTATCCTTTTGACAAGATGAGAGCTAAACGCATGATTTCTTAGGCATAATGTTTTTGAAACATCATGATTTTCTAAATGATGATATGAACTCAAAGGTTTGAATTGGATAGATCTATCCTGAATTTAATAGATGATGACAAGAGGAATTCACTTGAGTTTCTTATGTATACTTCTCAAGAGTCATTGTTACTTGGGGTGCATGAGGCTGTATTTGAGACATAAGCAGAAGCTTGGTGACAAAGCAAAACTTTGACTACTTGTGAAAGTGGTACTACTTAAACCTAGTGTAAATGAATGTGAGCTTCATGCTCATTTGATGTTGAAGGTTCTAATCCTATAGGTGGTAAATTATGGTTGAATATGTTTAACGCATACTTGATTTGATACGAGTGTTTGGACAAAGGGCTTTTTGAGCAATGCACTCAATGATGGTAAGAATTGAGGTGTTGTAGGGGTTTATTGTGCTATGGGTGTACATAGGTTACATGGATGTTGAAGATGACAAGAATAGATACTGATTCTTGTGGTTCACTAGTGGATGAAGTGCTTAGTCATGTTTGGGAAATCTAAGGGCTGAATGTGATGGGTTGATGAAAGAACACGTGTTCTAGTTGGGATAGGATAAGTGTTTTAACATACGTTGTTAAAATACTTGGGAGTTGATTGTTTCAGATATGACTTTTAATGACTATAATCGTAAGTCAGATATACTTGAATATTTCGGACGAAATACTTAAGTTGTCAATCCTATTTTGAGAAAAGGATAACAAGACTTGAAAATTACATCTATAACCTAAGTGTGAGTTATGACTTGATGTAAATAGTCTTGAAGGATGACATGTTAACCAAGTGAGGCAACATATGTGAATACAAGATAATATCAACAATTATGATTTGGACTTGTGATCTGTGATATCTTTACAAATGAGGAGTTTGGATTTATTGAGAAGTTGTCAATTAACAAATTAATCTAATGGATGAGTAAAGGACGGGAGGATGCAGTGAGTGTGTGTACTGATCATAAATACACAGTGATCCTACGTATTGCAAGGAACTAATTTCCGGGTTCCTAGCTTGTGACAGAAGGGTAATTTGGATGAAAATCTTAATTTTCAAATTTTGGTGGGAAGTGTCTTTCTTAAAGTTCTAAGTGTGCCTAAGTCATCCTAATGTGCCAGAAGATCAACAGAAGAATCCTAAGGACTAGAATCAATAATCTAACGATCTGGATTAGTCGGGAATTTTAAAAAGATTACTGTTGATACTGGCGGATCCTATCGACAACAAAGACGGATCCAAAATTTGGGAGCCGTGTAATCTACCAGTTTAGGAATGGCGGAGCCAAAGAATACACTCGACGGATCCAAAATCTGGGATCCGCCATATCCGCCGATCATGGGTGCTAAAACAAACATAGAGAATGTCAAAATTTGCGTTTGTCGGTCAATTCCCAAAAATTCTCCTAAAACATATGTAATAACTAATTTATGATAGAAAATTACTAAATACATAGGTTCTAACACACATATGCACATAGATTAATTAGATGATAATAACTTACCATAAATGGATGTTAAGCCAAACAGTGGCTTAAACACGAAAACTTGATAACATCAAAGTGTTATTGTCCTGCATGACATGGTTAGTTCACATAAAGGTTTAACAATAATATAATATCCAAAAGGCATAACAAATCAATACATCATTATTTGAAATTATCTTATACCAAACACTCTTTCACAGATACTACATGTTTACAAATTTTAACACTTGAAATTAAGTGCAAGTCACTAAACTAGTTTTACTCAGTTTACATTTCTAAGAAAGTTATGTAAAGTTTTCACATAACATATGCAAACAAAAATATCTAAGTCTATAAGTGAAATAAATACTGTTTATTAACTTAGTGCACAAGATCTAGCTAAAGTCCTATTGTGCATCATACAAGCAAGCAAATAATTGTCATGGCAAAACATTTATGTATTACCCATCAACAAATGCAATCACAATTACCAACAGACAAATAACATGTATGCAAATAGCTCAGAACAGATAGTTACATAGCATAGCATAAATGAAAAGATACTTTTCGTCACTTTACGTTTAAATATGACGATGTATGCCAAGCTTGATTTGTTTCCTTTATATTACCAAATACTTTAGTTTCAAAAGAAATCATATCAATGTTCAAAGAATATCAACTTACATTGCCCGACGTAAAAGTTTAAGTTACTGTGTCAAAATTAAACTTAATAATTTGAACAGTTTGTAGTATTTGATTTGTTTCACTCATTTTGAATTAGATTCAGGTCCTAAGAGTATTTTTAAATGAAAGTAGACTTAATTTCCTTCAAAATGATAGGTGGCACGACTCCTACGGACTTACGGTTAATTAGTTATGATTTTTTGAAGTTTGACAAAAAACTGCATACTGCATAGACGGATCTGGCGGATCCTTTTTGAGGGTTCTGCCCTTTGTGTCATTTGGATCCGCTGAGACCTGTGACAGATTCTCCTAAACTCGTATTTTGACATAGCGAAAGTGTGCGGGACTTACTAGATTAGATAGTAAACTTACACTACACTTATTTAACATTATTTCTACTAATGTGACTTATCTAAACATTACGGAGGTGATTTTTCAACTAAATTAGTGGCTATCCCAAACACTCCTTTAAAAACCGTGTTTTTCGTAAATTAGCTTTACGCACACAATTTGACACTCAATCCTTTTAAGAAATCCTTTCTTTTGATTTTCCAAAGATATCTTCAAGCTTGTATACAAAGTAACATTTAACAACAAAGTTTCTAAGTATACTTAGCGAAACATTTTTCATATTATATTCCGCTTCAATGGTAATTTGATACATGGATCGTACTCCATTTTAAAAAATATTTGTTTTGAAAATAAGAGCTACGAGGCCCTGATACCAATTGTGAAAAACGTAGAGGGGGGGGGGTGAATACGTTTCCGTTTTAAAAACTTAAAACTTGTTGTATCAAATTTCCAATTTGGCTTGTTCTAATATGAAAGATGTTTGTTGTAGTTTATGACTACCAAATTGTCACACAAGTATTATCAATTAATCACAACACAAGCAATCACATAATGCAAACATAAAAGTAAAGAAATAAGTAAAAGAAAGTGCAAACCGAACACGATGATTTATAGTGGTTCGGTCACGGAGCTCCTCTCCACCCTACACCACTCCCCGAGTACCCAACTCGAGAGTTACTTCACTAGATCAACAAGCTCCCTTTCTTAGGCAGAGAAAACCTTTACAAGTCGCTTACTTCCTTTTCCGGTACTAAGCTAAACACCGGGTTCTTTACAAGGGTACAACCACTCCCGTTGGTTCTTTCACAAGGGTACAACCACTCCCGTTGGTTCTTTACAAGGGTACAACCACTCCCGTCACTCTTTGTATTTTAAGGACTAAAATACTAACCTCACTCTACTGATCTAAATGATACAATGATGGTTACAACAATGATCCATGACTTAAGTGTATCATGGATATGTATACCTACTCTACATGAACTTCCATTGATGAGAAGTCTTCAATCATTGAGGATGTCAAGTGTCCTTGAATCTTCATATGTTGGAATGCTACTTCAAGATCTTCTGACCTTCATGAAGTATGCTATGCTTGTGATGAATGATGACACATGATCATGAGCTTGCTTCACAGGATCATTGACAGTGTATGCTTACAACATAATGAAAGTTAGTAGCATTATGATCATTATGAAATGGATGATTAATGTGTGTTTCTACATGATTTACTAATGATCTAAATGTATGCAAAGGGTAGAGGGAATGTGTGTTTGAGTTGGATAAACAATGGGCCTCTATTTATAGCCAACAAGATTTTTGCCCCGCGGATTTGAAGGATCCCTAAATTTGGATCCGCGCTTTATACCATTTGGATCCGCGGGTGTCTGCCAGCTAATAGATTCTCAAATCTTTCCATATCTTACCATATCTTGCTATATCTTTAAAAGTCAACTTGTTAGCTTGAAGATCTATACAAAATATATTACAAATCTTCCAAGATATGTAAGTGATGCATGCCATGATGTCATGTTAAATATTTCTAATTTAAGAAATAAACATAAACATGTAAATGTATATATGTATGTAACATGTATCCTAGTGATCATGTAGCATGTATGTTTACCAATATGTATCATGTTAGTTTGACACCTAAAGTGTACTTATCCTATTAAACTTAGGAAACATGATGTACAAGTAAGAATACTTGTTTATGCGAAGGTGTAAAATGAGGTTCTAAGTAGAATGATTAGCCTTTTTAAAATACTTAATTACCTAGCCGTATTTTAAACATTCTAAATGGTTTGTTAAGGTTTGATCATAATGCCACATAACAAACATGTACGAACCTGTGTTGTATCATACGAGGACTTGAGAGGTGTTGAATATATGTTGAGACAAGATATGATAACAAGTAACTTGTACATTTTACGCTATGTATCAAGTTACATGTTTGTCATCAATTAAAACAAACAAGATTGCTTGCACTAGCAATCTCCCCAACGAGTCTGCTTGCACTAATAAACTTAGTGCATTTATGGCTTTCTTTGTGGACTATAGTCTATATGTTATCCTAAGTATTAGTGCACCTTGAGCACTTATGTTCCTACAAATGAACTTATGATGTCCTTTGTGGAATATGGGTGCACAATGGCACCTAAGTTCCTTAAGTGGAACTTACGATGTCCTATGTGGAGAACTACGCTCGAGTGATGATTATGACCCTTCATGGATAAAAACTTAGTGCACTTATGGCTTACTATGTGAAGTTAAGTCTACATGATGTCCTACGTGGATTTCGTGAGTTAAATAGTACATTGGACATGTTATGACTTCGTGTAGTAGAAGCAACATTAGTTAATGTCTTTTACTTCGTGTTTTCAAGTTATACTATGTTTACTTACTAAGCTTTGTGCTTACGTTGCTTCTTTCGTATTTTTGAGACACGTGAGTCAAGTGACATTAAGCGTAAGGGAAAAGAAGCTTCAGGTTAGCTAGCAGTGGTGCTCGGATGTCATAAGCATTCTCTAACCTTCTCTTGATGCAACTAGAACGTGCCTTTTGTGTCATGTTAAGTTGTGTCAAGTAAAAACGCATAAATGAAGTTGAAAGTCTCTAACTTATGTTATATGTATATGTTAAAGGGTGTTTGGCATAGTGCCGTTTTTACCCTTATTCAAATGTTATGGGTCTTTTTATGTATTAAACACTTGTGTACTACTTGGTTACACTTAGTAATGTACAAAAGCAAGTTATAATCTATGTGGTTTGCGAAAATGATCAAAACCGAATTTGTGGTTTTAAAAAAAAAAAAAAAAAAAAAAAAAAAGGTATTAGACCAGTAAGGGAGGGATCCACGTATCCCATTAGGGATCCGTCCCACACTAGGGATTTGTGGGTGCTGGTTTCAGATTTTAGTTAACTTCTAAAATTCATAGTAAATCAACCGTTCGTTGGATTTCGATGAGGTCAAAACCAAATTTTAAGTTCTTTGGGTGTAATTTCCAATGAAATTAGTCTTAGGTCATGATTCAATCCCAAGTGGGTCAAATAAGCATAGTGCTACAGACTGTCCAAAATTATGAGTTGTTTTAGAGTAAAAAAAAATCCAGGTCGGGCATTTCACATGTCATAATTAATTGAGTGCTAAGTGCACAGCCTAAATGATCATGAGGATTAGGCAACAACTAATTATTCATCAGTTCTATACTACCTACATAGTGTGAATTTTCATTCAATATATATTTATGTTTGGGAAATTGTTTTTTAAAGGTATCATACTTGTCATCATTTCTTTTTCTTGATATCGAACAGGAAATTTTCCTTATACGGGTACTTATCTTTCAAATTCTGCCTTTTTAAGGTACTTTGTGACATTTTTGCCCTTCAAATTATTAAAATTCCTATTAGCTCAAAGGGGCAAAAATGTCACAAAATACTCAGGAAGACCAAATTTGAAAGATTAATACCTGTATAAGAAGAAAAAAAATTATTAGACACCCACAAAAAATAATTTTGGCAAGTATGATACCTTTATAAAACATTATCTCATTTATGTTACACAATGGTTACAAATGAACTTGATGGAATAATCATGTGTATTAAGCAAGACCGATTTATTGATGACTTCTACACTATCAAAGTAGTGAGATTTTTCGTTTAAGCCTATGTATGTATATTAATGGTTCATCCTGTTTGGTATAACACCATATGTCAATATGTACAAATTCGAACATGGAGAACTTGGCATGTGATATATTATCAATGTATATGCACATGATTCAGCTACATTAAAAAGATGTCTATAAGGAAGTTAGAAAAAATTCCATGACAAAAATTATTGTCATTGAAGCATGTTATTTTGAATATTGAAACATGGGAAAGATCAAACAAGATCATGTATGCATTACTTAAACTACATAGCGCAAGATGGTGACTAGTGGAGAAGAAGACGAATTATAATTGGAAGCATAATATATTAAATACAAAGATTTGTCCAAATAGATTATTAGTGAGACATCGTACTTACATCCAATTAAGGATGTATAATGCATAGAGTTGAAATCAATGCAGACAAAAATTCTAAAAATTCAATGAATTAATTATAGCCACTGTGAAAAACTAGAAGGGGGGTTGGATAGTTTACCGGTTTTTAAATCTTCTTAAAAACTTTTCTATTGAAAACCTTGATTCGAATCTTATGTGTAATTAATCAACACCAATATGAACACTACACTATAATATGCAATATAAACATGATATAACAAAATGAAAGTAAAGGAAAGAGATGGAAAGATCAAACCGGGATAAAGAGATTTATAGTGGTTCGATCACGAAGCTCTTCTTCGCCCTACTCCACTCCCCAAGTACCACACTCGATAGTTTCAAGCACTATGTCAACAAGACCTCCCTTCAGGCGGAAAAAATCGTACACGTCGTTTATCCTATTTCCGACACTAAGCTAGATGTCGGGTGCTAATCTTAGCTAGCACCAATCTACCATGATCTACTTGATCCTTTCTACTTCACACAATCACAGAAGACTCGATCTACCCGATCTACCTATGATCCACTTGATCAATCACACAAGCCCAATGGCTTCAAGAGATCTCCAAGATCTCACAAGATCACAATGATCAACTCTCACTTGACTCAATCTAATCTATCTACCCTTGATCAACTTGATCGACAGACAAGCCCAATGACTCCTAGAGACAATCAATATGTATAAGATCACAATGATCTTCCCTCACAAACTCTTAAAAGAAAAATGATATTGATGTATACTATGATACAATCAAGTGTGTAATAAATGTTACAAGTGCTCTAACTACAACTACAACACTTTGTATCTACTTGGATACCTCGTGTTCTTCTCTTGCACTTGAAGATGAATGAAGAGGATCTCTAGGTTGGATGATTGGATCACTCTTAAACAAAAGAAAAACTAAACTAAATGATCAAGAAGAGAAAAAGTGATAAGGGTATTGAACTCAGAAAGTTCTGTGTTAAAAAGGATGCCCAAAATCTGTGAAGTGGGCTGTATTTATAGGCAGAAAAAATCTGGCCGTTATGAAGGCACGACTCCACTAAATCATACACGGTACCACTAAATTTAGTGGTACCGTGCCTGACAAAAACGCTCCTCTTTTTGTTATTTCTGGTGAAAACATATTTGGGGAAGTTTGGAGCTGATTTTGGGGGGGGGGGGGGGGGAAATAGCTGTTATGGTATTTGAACTTATTTTTCCATTAAAACATTTCTTAATTATTCAAAAATTATATGTAAAGTATATTTTTGAAAGAAATGTTTTGTCACATTAAAAATGTGATTTCTTAAACACAAATTCACTTCTTTGATCATTTGTCAAGTTGTAAATTTGTTTGTGCATACCTAGAGTGATTTGCGTAGAAATGGGAACTTTCGATTAAAAACTTGTTTACGTTAATTTTAACGTAACGTGTTTTCACATTTTGTCATCCTCAAAACGTGAAGTTATCGAAAGATATAAATAACGTTTTTAGAACATTATTTGCATCAACAATCTCCCCCTTTTTGATGATGACAAACATAAACTCATTTTATGTTGAAATTAGTTTTAACAAGTTTTTAATGATTTTACATCCCATTTCTCCCCCTTTTTGTCGTAGCAAAAAGGTTGCTAAGGCTCCCCTTTGATTTATACTCCCCCTCGTTTAGAGGACACCAAGGAATCGAGCAATGGTTCTTGCTACAAAACAAAGTTAGATGACAAGTATACAATATCTAACATGTAGCAAGCACGAAAAATATCCATCCAAAAAAAATGACCAAGTAGTCAATCACCACAACAAACATATGAAAAGCCCATTCATTCATAGAAATAAAATGTCATACATAGGTATGACTACATAACAAGCATAAAGAGAGAGAACAAGAAGCATAAATCCTTAATGACTAGAGGCAAGCTTCATTTCCAAGAGGAGTCCTAAAGGTTTATTGTTGAAAACTAAACATGAACATGGTTAGTTTTGTGGACTAGGAGGTGGTGGAGATGGAGACATGATTGGGGGTGGTGGTGGTGTGACTTCATCATCTTTTGTAAGATCAAAAAAGAGAGGTTTAGATGGTGGTCTTACGGTTATCCTATGTTTTTTGGAAATGTGGTTCGTTGATCCTTGTGTGGAAGACATGGTGATTGAGTTATGTGAGGTTGAAGATGAAGTGCAAGATAAACTTGCAATGGTGAAGCCTTATATAGGCAAGAGTTGGGGAATTTGAATTAAAGGTGATGAGAGTGTCCTATGGTGTAGGAAGGGAATCTTGGGGTGTATGTGAGTTTGCAAAATTTGCAGGTTTGAGGTTTGAGGTTCAGGGATCTAGAGGAAACAGTGAAAATTCATCAAACAAGGGCACGGTACCACAAAATACCGCACGATACCGTTAAATTTAACGGTACCATGGCCTATTTAACGGTACCGTGACATTGGAGTCACGAATTTTGCTGTGCAGGCTAGTTCTGGGCAGCTAGAGGGATATTTTTTAGGGGAACTATTTCTTGGAAATGATGTTGCCTCAAATCACTAAAGATTTATTTGCCTAATGTGTCCCATATTAAGCTACTCCTAGCATATAAAGATTATCATGTAATTTGCTAAGATAATCCATAAGCATGCAAACATAAGGGACAAAATAAGCTATCATCCAAATATCACATAAAATATTCATGCAAGGTGATAGATTAAATGTCAAGCATGCAAGATAACAAAAAGTATTAATCCCTAATATATTATAGATAAATATTAGTAAGAGGTATGCATTCCTTATTAACTACTTATGACTTGAGCATTCTCCCATTTTTAACACATTCTCGTCCTGAGCATGCATTTCTTCCTCATGATTTGGATCATCAAAGGGTGCATAGTTGGTGGAGGTTTCAGAAATGAGTATGGATGAGACATACGACTCATTGAGGGGTTGCATAACCGTATCGAAAAGTGAGTATTGAGGACCACTAGGGTATGGGTGATAGTACATGAGGTGGTGATAAAGACGAGTTAGGAACATCCCATAGGGTATCAATTTATTTTTGTTACCCTTGAGATGTACAATTCGCTTAGCGAAGAAGTAGGCAAGATTGTATGGTTGTTGAGTAAGAAGACAGTAAATCATATGAGCACAACACGTCGAAAGTTGCTAACGATTTCATGTTAGACTTAGAACATTTTCTCGCAGGATGATTACCCAAGAAAGTAGTTCATAACGAACCACTTCCAAACGAATTTTCGTTGGATTTGGGTAAGAGGAGTACTTATGAGTACGAATGAGTTTGGTGAGTTCAGTTGGAGAGGGTATGTAGGAACAATATGGACTATCCTCTTCACGATAGTTGAAGAGGGACTCAAGACACCAATCTTCAGTATAGGCACATTGCTCATGATTGGAAATTCGGAGAATTTGAGCAAATTGCTCAAGAGTCAGAACGAATTTGAAATTTCGGATCCAAAACCAAAGTGACAAGGATTGATCCTCGTTACATACGAGTTCAACTTGTCAAAAGAATTCCAACACAAAACAAGGACAAATGTGCTTATTGATGTGGAGTAAGCAATCGAATCCTATAGCTCTAAATGAAGTGTTGATATCCCTATGATAAACTAAGGATGGATCAACAACTCGACCTTCATGAAACTGACGGGTTTCAAGATTGACATAGGCGCGAATGTGGTTACCGGGTGTTGTGGGTTCACGAGAGATTTCGGGTGTATAGGTATCGGTTAGAAGATGATCAAAATCATACTAATGAGACATTTTTGTTTCCTATAAGAAAATTTTAGGAAAAATTAGAATTGAGAGTAGTTCCATTAAAGACACGTGCCTAGTGTGTGCCTATATGCAAACTATGTGGAGGTGCGGTAATCTCGACTCTAGAAAAAAAATAATGAGATTACCCAAACACTCCTAATTTTACTTTTGCTCAAGCAAATATGTCGAAAATTACATATTGATTATGTAATTCAATTAATATTTGTGAGATCATGTATGCATGGAAAAACGTTTTTAGTTTGCATCAACAATGCATACAAAATGTTTCATGATCCTAATTTCGTGAAATTTTTCAAAAGCAATGGAATTAGGGTGTTTGGCGACTTTAAAATGTTGATGCCACTAATTGCTCAAATGCAAAATTTTGGACTAAAATGTATGGGTTTATGCAAATCCTAAGTTAAGGGAATCATGAAGGTTATGCATTGGCTAATCCTAGTCTTAATTTCATAGAGACTCAATTAAAATTGAAAAACCCCAATTCAATTTTTATGCAAGAACAAACCCTATACTAAAAATTAAAGAAAAGTAGAGTCAAATGACATACAATTTATGTTGAAAAAGTGAAAGTAGTTGATAATCTTGAAAATTAATCCCTTGAGTATTATCTTGGAAGGGTGTAATTGAATTTTGGGTTGTGAGGTTTGGTTTTGACAGCAATTGCAGAAGTTGGAAGGTATAAAATGAATAATGTGGTAAAAGAGGACTGAAATGCGAGATGTATCAGATACACAGTACCGCGGTACCATTAAATTTTTGACACGAGGAAAGAATTTGTACCTAATAAATTCTCGCTATTTTTGTGAGACATTTTGACACGAGGAAAGAATTTGTACCTAATAAATTCTTTTCACGAGGAGAACCTAGACTAGACGAAAGGAGATGACTTCAATGTGTCATGAGACGAGAAACATGAGATGACTTCAATATCTCCAGTGAAATAATTAAATAGTCATGATAGGGATACGCGGGATGAATTTAATAGTCATGAGATTTATGGAATATGTTCCATCATTCCTAGACCTAGATGAAGGTAGTTGAAGGATTCTAGTTTGAGAGGTTTGGTTAGGATGTCGGTGATATTGTCTTGAGAAGGAACTTTCTCAATAGAAATGTTTCCTTTCTGAACGTTATCGCGAAGGAAGTGGTGATAGATTTTGATGTGTTTAGTACGAGAGTGTTGAACGGAGTTTTTGCTCAAGTCAATAGCACCTTTATTATCGCACATAATGGGAACGTCGTCAAGATGAATGTCATAGTCATTAAGAGCTTGTTTCATCCATAGTGCTTGTTGACATGCCTTTCCGGCGCTTACATACTCAGCTTCGATCGTGGAGATAGCTAGAGCCATTTATTTCTTAGAGAACCATGAAGTTAGACAATAACCCATAAAGGTACAAACGCCACACGTACTTTTTCGATCCACATAATCTCCCGCATGATCAGAGTTGGCATAGACAACAGTCTCTACACCGGTCCCCTTGGGATAAAATAAACCCAAGTGTATAGTGCCTTTAATGTATCAGAAGATACGCTTAACCACTTCAAGGTGAGAGGTTTTAGGATCCTCTTGGAAGCGAGCACAAAGGCAGACACTAAACATGATGCCGGGCCTACTTGCCGTGAGGTACAATAAACTTCCTATCATACCTCTATACTTAGTGCTATCTACTAACTCACCTTCTTCATCTTTTGTGAGTTTAATTTCTGTGGACATGGGAGTTTTCATGGGCTTAGACTCTTCTAAACTAAATTTCTTATGCATCTCCTTACTATACTTAGATTGATTAAAGAAGATACCATCTTCCATTTGTTTTATTTGTGGACCAAGGAATAAATTTAATTCGCCCATCATGCACATCTCAAACTCGTCACGCATGATCTTAGAGAAATCATTGCATAGTTCTGGACAAGTTGAGCCAAATATGATGTCATCGACATATATTTGAACAATGATGAGATGAGAATTACGTTTCTTCGTGAAAAGTGTGTTTTCAACCACTCCCATGGTATATTCATGTTCAATAAAGAATGCCTTTAGTCTATCGTACCAAGCTTTAGGAGCTAGTTTGAGACCATAGAGTGCCTTCTTGAGTTTATAAACATGATTCGGATTTTTGAAATCAACGAATCCCGGAGGTTGTGCAACATATACCTCCTCGTTGATATAACCATTTAGGAATGCACTTTTCACATTCACTTGGTATAATTTAAAGTCTAAGGCGCAAGCATAGGCAAGGAGTATTCTAATTGACTCTAATCTAGCTACGGGTGCATAAGTTTCATGGTAATCTATTCCTTCTTGTTGGTTATAGCCTTGTGCTACCAACCTTGCCTTATTCCTAGTTACGACGCCATTTTCGTCGAGTTTATTCCTAAACACCCACTTAGTTCCTATGATGGTTTGATTCTTAGGTGGAGGTACTAAATCCCAAACTTGGTTTGCGGTGAATTGATTAAGCTCCTCTTGCATGGCAACTACCCAGCTTTCATCCTTAATCGCTTCACCGACATTCTTAGGTTCTACGGTTGATATAAAACAAAAGAAATTACTTTTGTTTTGAGCTTGTGACCTAAGGGTTCGTTGGTTTAGGTTTCCTATGACATTTTCAATAGGATGGTTCTTGGATTCCTTAATGTTGACAACCTCGTCAACTTAAACTATTTCATCCTCAATGTCATCTTCTAAGGTTTTCTTGCCATTAACCTTAATGGCTTCATGCTCATCTAAGTCATCATCCACCAAGGATGATGTCTTAGTTGGTGGAGGACTTTCATCGAATGTCACGTTGAGTGACTCTTTGACTTTCATTGTTCCCTTATTTAGGACAACATAGGCCTTACTATTTTGGGAGTAACCTAGGAAAACACCTTCCTAAGACTTTGGGTCAAACTTGGTGATGTAATCTTTAATGTTGAGAATGAAGCACATGCTTCCAAACACTCTAAAGTAATCAAGAGTAGGTTTTCTACCTTTCATGATGTCATATGGTGTTTTTCCTAAGATAGGTCTAATTAGAATCCTATTAAGAATGTAAGTTGAGGTGTCCACCGCATTACACCAAAATTTTTATGGAATTGATTGTTCATTCAACATCGTTCTACTCATCTCTTGTAGAGTATGATTTTTCCGCTCAACTACCCCATTGATTGTGGAGTGCGTGGAGCCGAGAAATTGTGTGTAATACCATTAGCATCACAATATACTCCAAATTGCACTTCATTATCAAATTCCCGACCATGATCCGTCCTAATTGAGACTATAGTACACCCTAGTTGATTTTGGACTTTCTTACTAAAGATTTCGAATTCCTCGAAAGCTTGTGTCTTATTCTTAAGAAATATAGTCCAAGTATACCTAGAATAGTCATCAACTATTACTAAGGTGTAGTAATTTCCTCCGTAGCTCCGTACGGCGGATGGACCAAATAAGTCCATGTGAAGAAGTTCTAGGCATCGGTCGAGACCATATTCTTAGCTTTGTGACTAGAATGAGCTTGTTTTCCAACTTTACAAGCTTCACAAAAGTGTTTATCAAACTTAATATTAGGTAGGTTTCTAACTAGTTCCTTAGACGCCAATGATTGTATCAAGCGCATATTGGTGTGACCTAATCTCCTATGCCATAGAGTGGAATTATCATCTATGGTTGCTAAGCAAATCTTATCCTGAGACTTATTTCCTATTTTCATAACAAATAAGCCATTCCTCCTAACTCCTTTGCCTATGATTTTACAATTCTTAATTATCTCGCTACCCTCTTCGTAGAATATAACTCTACACTTATTGTCTACCATTTGACTAATGCTAAGCAAGTTAAATCCTAAGTTATCTACATGCTCAACATCTTTAATAGTGAGGGAGTTTTGAGTAACCGTACATTTTCCTATTATGTTGCCCTTAAGTTTGCTACCGAAAGTGACATTACCTCCGTTGTATGCCTTGTATGATGAGAATAGACTTTGGTTACCCATCATATGATTAGTGTATCCACTATCCTTGACCCATTCGTCAGGCTCCAAGTCTATTCCCAAGCATATCTCATTAGAAGCCTGAGCCATTAGACATGTTTCATCGTTGGGCTTCTTCTCTTCTTCTTCACCGCTATCACTCCAAGAGCCTCCTATGAAAGCTCTTTGGTTGTTGGTTCTCGGTGGTTTAGGACATTCTCCTATGAGGTGATTAGGATCTCCACATCTAAAGCATTTCCTATCACTCATTTCTTTCTTTTCAACTCGGTTCTTTTGTGACGATTTCTTATCATCACGAGGTTGCCTAACAAACCTACCTCTTCTCCTAAAGAAATTTTTAAAGTGTCTAACGGCTAACGCATACTCTTCATGTAACACCCCGACCCGACAAGGGTAAAGATGTCACAATAATGGTTTCATATCAGAACAAACATAAGCATATGACATAAATAATACAATTGGATTTCAATATTTACAATGGAAAATCTGAACTACAAGGTTATAATACAATAATTTCTAAGTCTAATTATAAATTCTTCTTTTCATCTTCAATAGCTAGTAAGGTCTTCTAAGTCCAAGTTACTCTCCACTCATACCCAGCTTCCAAACTAAAACCTGCCGCAGGAAAAGAAATGCGGCTGAGCTTAAAAAGCCCAGTGAACAGATATAAAGGTAACAATCAGAAATAAAGGGATAGTGAAGGAGTGAAACAATGCAAGGTATAACAAGAGTTAGGAAAGAAAATAAAGGTTATGCAGAGATATCAGGAATTAAGAAACAGTTACAATAGATAGGAGTAAAGGGAAACAGTAATCCCAACTCGAGCCCAAGTCATATCAAGTCAATTCATGTATCAAGTCAAAAATCAAGTCAAGTATCCAGTCAAGTACGTATCCGGAGGGGTGACCTTGGAATACTAAGTACAAGGTTATAAGGTAACATAAACAGAAATCCCCTACGAGCCGAGAAACAGAATCAAATATCAAGTCAAATAATCAAGGTGTACGGAGGGGAGTCCTCGGTACCAAGTACATGGTGAGGGGATACCTCCAATGGGTGGAGTAGCTATCTCCCAGATATGTGAAAGACGTGTATCGCACACACCATCAGTCACCAGATATAACAGATAATATAACATATTCAAATACAGATAACAGATCTAGGATGCATCCATACGCCCCAGGTGGCCAAATACCTCCTCTACACACCAAATCAAATCAAGTCAGGGACGGGATAGGACATCACTCTCCTACCCTAGATTCATGCCATCGGTGCATCAATGACATGGACATGAAACCCTCATGCCTAGTGAAACAAGTAGTGGCTCGTAGTATCAAACTGTAGGTCAATGGTCAAGTATCAAATGTCCAAGTATCCAGTTCAGTTTCATATTAAGTAGTTCAAGTCCAATTTCCATTTCAGTTATATCAGAAAGTCCATATCAGAAGTTCATATCAGAAGGTTCAATATCAGAAGGTCCAATATCAGAAGGTTCAATATCAGAAGTTTCATAGCAACAGTTCATTTAAAAAGGTTTCTTATTTAAAAGTCCATTTAAAGAAATCTTTCAATAATGGTTTTCCTAATAAATGATCTTACAAAATAATTTTCATAAAATGGTCTTTCAAAACGGTTTTCATAAAGATGGTCTTAAGAATAGTTTTCCTAAAAACTTTTAATAATTTTCATTTAAAAGTAGTAGCGCATCTTTTTAAAATAGCTTTTCTCACACATTTTCATATATAATTCAGAAAGGTTTTCACATCTAGTTACCAAAATCAAATAATCCTTCAAAGTATCAAGTGATTCAAATATTCATGTTACAGGGTGACGAACGAGTCATATCAAGTATCAAGGAACATGGCAAGGTTCAATTATCAAGGTTCACAAATCAAGGGAAGCATAGCAAATGTATAGATTAAATAAGAAAGCCCCAAATAAAAGGCTCAGATTATAATCCAACCTATATAGACAGATGTAAGTGAAACATGAAGAACGAATCAAGTATAAGGGAACATAGCAATGGCTTAGGGAATCCTATGATGAATCAAGATCAAAAGGTCATGAGAAGGACACCCTTACTGAGAAAGGGTAGAATATCTATACCTTATTAACCAAGTAAGCAGAATCACAAAACAAACACTGACAGGAAAATTCGTCACTCCTTCTTCGGACCTAGAGGAGTAAAAGACAGAATTACTATTGTTTCCAATCTACATATTTCGTTATCTTTCCATTTTAAGTAACTTTCTATTTTTAGCAGGTTTCTGTTTTTATCGGTTTCCCGACTTAGTATGTTTCCAGAATTAGTAGGTTCCCATATTTAGAATATCATAAGTTTAAGTATTCAAATGTGACAATGATATTATTTCAAGGTTCATAATGTTGATTATATAAGTTTAGGGTATATTATGCAATTATAACAAGTTTAGGGTTAATAGTGTCATTATGATAAGATTAGGGTGTAAAATGTAAATATTATCAAGTTACATGTTTTTACATGTTAATTCCTTTAGTTTTAGAAAAATGACCATTTAAACCCTTTAGTTTGAAAAATAAACACTTAACACCTTTTAAATATCCTTAAAACCTTTCACATATTTTACACACAAATTAGACCTGTTTTACACGATTTTTCATCCTTATAATAACTCAGAATAAAAATTCCCAAAAATTTGCACACGTACCTAGATGTCTTAAGAACTTACCCTAATTTTTCCAGAATTTATTAAGTTGTCTAGGTACGAATGAAAAATCCATTTCTATAACATTCTCCAGAATCGTATATGATGAAACACTCGACAAGTTTTTACTTAGTTACCCCTTCAGATAAATTCAAACAAATCTATAAAAATTCCAGTTATTAATAGACATATAGAATATGACTTAGTTCAAAGGAAACCTTCTAATTCGACACGGTTTGAAAATTAAAATTCATAAACATTGACTATTTTTCCAGACATACGAATTCGATTAGACACTTAATTTTCCAAAAGTCAAAAAGTAACCTTCTAGGCCTCTAAAAATCACAAGACTAATTTTCCCAGATAGCTATTTCATTGAACTTAGTTTTAGACTCTGAAAACACCCAAAAACACGTTCACATCATTTAGATACATTCGATTTAATTGGACCTTTTTTTCTGGACAGCACTATTATTAACATATCATGTAATATCTTAGGGTTTCGTCATTCCGATCTTTAATTCTTGACACATAACGATTATATATGAGTTTATAACATGTCTAGGTCAATTTACATCAGGTCTTAACATAATCAAAACCAATAAATTCATCATACACACACATGGTCGATTTATACATAAAAGATTTTAGGGTTTTCATGATCAATATTTTATATAACATCTTTTATTACTTCATGTGACCATATTCGACTAGAACACAAGAACATGACAAAGATTGAACAAGGTAAGATGATACAATACCCTCGTAAATCAAACGAAGAACAAGAATAACACGAGATCAAAACACCACACGAAAGAATCCTTCCTTCCTCTCTTTGGTTTGATAGGCAGAAACACAAAAGACATGGTTTGATCAATTTTTGTTCATGAATTCGTATATTAAGATAGTATTACATGGTTACCTTAGAACAAGAACAAGATCAAGACTCCTTTTGGTTGTGTTAAGGTCGACAGCAGCAGCAGCAAGAAGAGGAGAGCCGACCCTTTTGTGGAGAGTTAGGGTTTCTTTTGGTTTTCTTGTTTGTGAAGATCGGTATATGAAAAAATAAATAAATACTGTGTTCTTTTTGATGGGCCAAATAAGGAGTGAATGGGTTTATTGTGGCTAGGATCCATCAAGTTAAATGCCTTCTTATTTCACAATATGGCCGAAAAAATATGTATGTACAAAACACATCAATCGGTCGACTAGTATAGGGCTTCGATGTAGAGATTTTATTTTGTACATAGCATAAGTCTTAAATATTCGTATCACGTTCATATATTCAATTATTGGTGTTTAGATACTTAATTTAAGTGCAAATGAGGTTACTTATATAATTTCATAAATTCTTAAAGTTCAAATTCAGAGGGTATTTTAGTCATTTCAGATTATATTAATTTTGGGGTTTTACAACTCTTCCCCTCTTAAAAAGAAATTTTCGTCCTCGAAAATTGAAGTACGAAGTCAAATAGAAATATGAAATCGAAAGCGATATCGAAATGAATACGTACCAAGTCAAAAAGAGAAATGCGGATAATCGGATCGTATCGACTCTTCGGTTTCCCAAGTAGCCTCGCTCTCAGGATGGTTCTTCCAAAGAATCTTTACGAATGGAATGGTCTTAGTTCTCATGACTCAATCAAAACAAGGTGGGTTCAAATTTCTCAGAAGGAGACAAATTAGGTTGATTCTGATCAAAAGGTCCACGCAACGTAAAATGGATGATAGGTGAATCTTCAGGAAGGCTCATATGGAATACGAACAAGATTTCAAGTCAATTTAACTGTATCAACAGTAGAGAGCTCTACAAGAGTTCAAGATTTATAACTGTGGTCAACAGAATGCAAAACGAGAGTCCAAACTCATCCAGGTATCTAATGAACGAAGGCAAGGTATACGCATATGTAGAATGAACCTAAAGTCTTACTAATCACGGATAATCCAACGAAGGTCAAATTATAAACTTCTTAGGTACTTCCCAAGATATCCTATGCCCACAATGAGGGCACGTTATATGGTGTAAGTATTATCACGTTGGCCAGACATCATAATACTAGCACCACATAAATATGCCTTCATGATGATCATACTTTATCTCGAGTAGTAAGCAGAACAACCTATCTTAATCCACCTATAACTTCTACAGCCTTAAAGGTCAACAAAATCAATGTCATAGTCAAGAAGGAAAAACAAAACTACTCGCAAGAGTATCGGAATCCCAGATTGTCTAGCAGAAGTAAGGTATGCCGTCCACAAGCATCAGATCTTCCACAATTCGTCATTATACTCGTGGTTAAACACCACAAGACTTTTCATAGGAACAGAGATGGGTAAGACGAAATCGAATAGCGTCGGAAGATTTATAGATGTTTATCAAAACAAGAGATAAATAACAGAATGTATCAAGTACGTCATCGCCATGGAGATTCTCAGAATGCCCGAAGAGGCATCAAAATGATTAACAAAAGATCAGAGGTCAGAGTCGGAATCTGAAGGTAAGGATCAAATAGTGTCAGGCAATTACTATGAAATTTTCAATGGCTTCAAGATTTATTTAGGTTTCAAATCTTAGTTGGTGCAAGGCATAAGCTTTCAATCTCCAGAAGTGATCTCAACAAGCTTTAACCAAAAGCAAGGCACGGATCAGAGTGATGCGGAAGCAATGATACTTAAACAAATGCCTTATAGTCTACCCATTCCTCACTGGTCAAAACTTAAGTTCATATCAAGGAAATCCTAAAGCAAGTTCTCAAGGTGTTCCCCTATGTTCTTACAGTGGAAGCTTAATGGTCCAAAACTCACAGGTCAAGGGTAAATGTATTACGAGTCGCAGCCTGTCTCTCTGATACCATAAATTGTAACACCCCGACCCGACAAGGGTAAAGATGTCACAATAATGGTTTCATATCAGAACAAACATAAGCATATGACATAAATAATACAATTGGATTTCAATAGTTACAATGGAAAATCTGAACTACAAGGTTATAATACAATAATTTCTAAGTCTAATTATAAATTCTTCTAGTCATCTTCAATAGCTAGTAAGGTCTTCTAAGTCCAAGGTACTCTCCACTCATACCCAGCTTCCAAACTAAAACCTGCCGCAGGAAAAGAAATGCGGCTGAGCTTAAAAAGCCCAGTGAACAGATATAAAGGTAACAAGCAGAAATAAAGGGATAGTGAAGGAGTGAAACAATGCAAGGTATAACAAGAGTTAGGAAAGAAAATAAAGGTTATGCAGAGATATCAGGAATTAAGAAACAGTTACAATAGATAGGAGTAAAGGGAAACAGTAATCCCAACCCGAGCCCAAGTCATATCAAGTCAATTCATGTATCAAGTCAAAAATCAAGTCAAGTATCCAGTCAAGTATCCAGTCAAGTACGTATCCGGAGGGGTGACCTTGGAATACTAAGTACAAGGTTATAAGGTAACATAAACAGAAATCCCCTACGAGCCGAGAAACAGAATCAAATATCAAGTCAAATAATCAAGGTGTACGGAGGGGAGTCCTCGGTACCAAGTACAGGGTGAGGGGATACCTCCAATGGGTGGAGTAGCTAGCTCCCAGATATGTGAAAGACGTGTATCGCACACACCATCAGTCACCAGATATAACAGATAATATAACATATTCAAATACAGATAACAGATCTAGGATGCATCCATACGCCCCAGGTGGCCAAATACCTCCTCTACACACCAAATCAAATCAAGTCAGGGACGGGATAGGACATCACTCTCCTACCCTAGAGTCATGCCATCGGTGCATCAATGACATGGACATGAAACCCTCATGCCTAGTGAAACAAGTAGTGGCTCGTTGTATCAAACTGTAGGTCAATGGTCAAGTATCAAATGTCCAAGTATCCAGTTCAGTTTCATATTAAGTAGTTCAAGTCCAATTTCCATTTCAGTTATATCAGAAAGTCCATATCAGAAGTTCATATCAGAAGGTTCAATATCAGAAGGTCCAATATCAGAAGGTTCAATATTAGAAGTTTCATAGCAACAGTTCATCTAAAAAGGTTTCTTATTTAAAAGTCCATTTAAAGAAATCTTTCAATAATGGTTTTCATAATAAATGATCTTACAAAATAATTTTCATAAAATCGTCTTTCAAAACGGTTTTCTAAAGATGGTCTTAAGAATAGTTTTCCTAAAAACTTTTAATAATTTTAATTTAAAAGTAGTAGAGCATCTTTTTTAAAATAGCTTTTCTCACACATTTTCATATATAATTCAGAAAGGTTTTCACATCTAGTTACCAAAATCAAATAATCCTTCAAAGTATCAAGTGATTCAAATATTCATGTTACAGGGTGACGAACGAGTCATATCAAGTATCAAGGAACATGGCAAGGTTCAATTATCAAGGTTCACAAATCAATGGAAGCATAGCAAATGTATAGATTAAATAAGAAAGCCCCAAATAAAAGGCTCAGATTATAATCCAACCTATATAGACAGATGTAAGTGAAACATGAAGAACGAATCAAGTATAAGGGAACATAGCAATGGCTTAGGGAATCCTATGATGAATCAAGATCAAAAGGTCATGAGAAGGACACCCTTACTGAGAAAGGGTAGAATATCTATACCTTATTAACCAAGTAAGCAGAATCACAAAACAAACACTGACAGGAAAATCAGTCACTCCTTCTTCGGACCTAGAGGAGTAAAAGACAGAATTACTATTGGTTCCAATCTACATATTTCGTTATCTTTCCATTTTAAGTAACTTTCTATTTTTAGCAGGTTTCTGTTTTTATCGGTTTCCCGACTTAGTAAGTTTCTAGAATTAGTAGGTTCCCATATTTAGAATATCATAAGTTTAAGTATTCAAATGTGACAATGATATTATTTCAAGGTTCATAATGTTGATTATATAAGTTTAGGGTTTATTATGCAATTATAACAAGTTTAGGGTTAATAGTGTCATTATGATAAGATTAGGGTGTAAAATGTAAATATTATCAAGTTACATGTTTTTACAAGTTAAGTCCTTTAGTTTTAGAAAAATGACCATTTAAACCCTTTAGTTTGAAAAATAAACACTTAACACCTTTTTAATATCCTTAAAACCTTTCACAGATTTTACACACAAATTAGACCTGTTTTACACGATTTTTCATCCTTATAATAACTCAGAATAAAAATTCCCAAAAATTTTCACACGTACCCAGATGTCTTAAGAACTTACCCTAATTTTTCCAGAATTTATTAAGTTGTCTAGGTACGAATGAAAAATCCATTTCTATAACATGCTCCAGAATCGTATATGATGAAACACTCGACAAGTTTTTACTGAGTTACCCCTTCAGATAAATTCAAAAAAATCTATAAAAATTCCAGTTATTAATAGACATATAGAATATGACTCAGTTCAAAGGAAACCTTCTAATTCGACACGGTTTGAAAATTAAAATTCATAAACATTGACTATTTTTCCAGACATACGAATTCGATTAGACACTTAATTTTCCAAAAATAAAAAAGTAACCTTCCAAGCCTCTAAAAATCACAAGACTAATTTTACCAGATAGCTATTTCATTGAACTTAGTTTTAGACTCTGAAAACACCCAAAAATACGTTCACATCATTTAGATACATTCGATTTAATTGGACCTTTTTTTCTGGACAGCACTGTTATTAACATATCATGTAATATCTTAGGGTTTTGTCATTCCGATCTTTAATTCTTGACACATAACGATTATATATGAGTTTATAACATGTCTAGGTCAATTTACACCAGGTCTTAACATAATCAAAACCAATAAATTCATCATACACACACATGGTCGATTTGTACATAAAAGATTTTAGGGTTTTCATGATCAATATTTTATATAACATCTTTTATTACTTCATGTGACCATATTCGACTAGAACACAAGAACATGACAAAGATTGAACAAGGTAAGATGATACAATACCCTCGTAGATCAAACGAAGAACAAGTATAACACGAGATCAAAACACCACACAAAAGAATCCTTCCTTCCTTTCTTTGGTTCGATAGGCAGAAACACAAAAGACATGGTTTGATCAATTTTTGTTCATGAATTCGTATATTAAGATAGTATTACATGGTTACCTTAGAACAAGAACAAGATCAAGACTCCTTTTGGTTGTGTTAAGGTCGACAGCAGCATCAACAAGAACAGGAGAGCCGACACTTTTGTGGAGAGTTAGGGTTTCTTTTGGTTTTCTTGTTTGTGAAGATCGGTATATGAAAAAAAATACCGTGTTCTTTTTGATGGGCCAAATAAGGAGTGAATGGGTTTATTGTGGCTAGGATCCATCAAGTTAAATGCCTTCTTATTTCACAATATGGGCCGAAAAATATGTGTGTACAAAACACATCAATGGGTCGACTAGTATAGGGCTTCGATGTAGAGATTTTATTTTGTATATAGCATAAGTCTTAAATATTCGTATCACGTTCATATATTCAATTATTGGCGTTTAGATACTTAATTTAAGTTCAAATGAGGTTACTTATATAATTTCATAAATTCTTAAAGTTCAAATTCAGAGGGTATTTTAGTCATTTCAGATTATATTAATTTTGGGGTTTTACAACTCTTCCCCTCTTAAAAAGAAATTTTCGTCCTCGAAAATTGAAGTACGAAGTCAAATTGAAATATGAAATTGAAAGCGATATCAAAATGAATATGTACCAAGTCAAAAAGAGAAATGCGGATAATCGGATCCTATCGACTCTTTGGTTTCCCAAGTAGCCTCGCTCTCAGGATGGTTCTTCCAAAGAATCTTTACGAATGGAATGGTCTTAGTTCTCATGACTCGATCATAACAAGGTGGGTTCAAATTTCTCAGAAGGAGACAAATTGGGTTGATTCTGATCAAAAAGTCCAAGCAACGTAAAATGGTTGATAGGTGAATCTTCAGGAAGGCTCATATGGAATACGAACAAGATTTCAAGTCAATTTAACTGTATCAATAGTAGAGAGCTCTACAAGAGTTCAAGATTTATAACTGTGGTCAACAGAGTGCAAAACGAGAGTCCAAACTCATCCAGGTATCTAATGAACGAAGGCAAGGTATACGCATAGGTAGAATGAACCTAAAGTCTTACTAATCACGGATAATCCAACGGAGGTCAAATTATAAACTTCTTAGGTACTTCCCAAGATATCCTATGGCCACAATGAGGGCACGTTATATGGTGTAAGTATTATCACGTTGGCCAGACATCATAATACTAGCACCACATAAATATGCCTTCATGATGATCATACTTTATCTCGAGTCGTAAGCAGAACAACCTATCTTAATCCACCTAGTACTTCTATAGCCTTAAAGGTCAACAAAATCAATGTCATAGTCAAGAAGGAAAAACAAAACTACTCACAAGAGTATCGGAATCCCAGATTGTCTAGCAGAAGTAAGGTATGCCGTCCACAAGCATCAGATCTTCCACAATTCGTCATTATACTCGTGGTTAAACACCACAAGACTTTTCATAGGAACAGAGATGGGTAAGACGAAATCGAATAGCGTCGGAAGATTTATAGATGTTTATCAAAACAAGAGATAAATAACAGAATGTATCAAGTACGTCATCGCCATGGAGATTCTCAGAATGCCCGAAGAGGCATCAAAATGATTAACAAAAGATCAGAGGTCAGAGTCGGAATCTGAAGGTAAGGATCAAATAGTGTCAGGCAATTACTATGAAATTTTCAATGGCTTCAAGATTTATTTAGGTTTCAAATCTTAGTTGGTGCAAGGCATAAGCTTTCAATCTCCAGAAGTGATCTCAACAAGCTTTAACCAAAAGCAAGGCACGGATCAGAGTGATGCGAAAGCAATGATACTTAAACAAATGCCTTATAGTCTACCCATTCCTCACTGGTCAAAACTTAAGTTCATATCAAGGAAATCCTAAAGCAAGTTCTCAAGGTGTTCTCCTATGTTCTTACTGTGGAAGCTTAATGGTCCAAAACTCACAGGTCAAGGGTAAATGTATTACGAGTCGCAGCCTGTCTCTCTGATACCATAAATTGTAACACCCCGACCCGACAAGGGTAAAGATGTCACAATAATGGTTTCATATCAGAACAAACATAAGCATATGACATAAATAATACAATTGGGTTTCAATAGTTACAATGGAAAATCTGAACTACAAGGTTATAATACAATAATTTCTAAGTCTAATTATAAATTCTTCTAGTCATCTTCAATAGCTAGTAAGTTCTTCTAAGTCCAAGGTACTCTTCACTCATACCCAGCTTCCAAACTAAAACCTGCCGCAGGAAAAGAAATGCGGCTGGGCTTAAAAAGCCCAGTGAACAGACATAAAGGTAACAAGCAGAAATATAGGGATAGTGAAGGAGTGAAACAATGCAAGGTATAACAAGAGTTAGGAAAGAAAATAAAGGTTATGCAGAGATATCAGGAATTAAGAAACAATTACAATAAATAGGAGTAAAGGGAAACAGTAATCCCAACCCGAGCCCAAGTCATATCAAGTCAATTCATGTATCAAGTCAAAAATCAAGTCAAGTATCCAGTCAAGTACGTATCCGGAGGGGTGACCTCGGAATACTAAGTACAAGGTTATAAGGTAACATAAACAGAAATCCCCTACGAGCCCATAAACAGAATCAAATATCAACTCAAATAATCAAGGTGTACGGAGGGGAGTCCTCGGTACCAAGTACAGGGTGAGGGGATACCTCCAATGGGTGGAGTAGCTAGCTCCCAGATATGTGAAAGACGTGTATCGCACACACCATCAGTCACCAGATATAACAGATAATATAACATATTCAAATACAGATAACAGATCTAGGATGCATCCATACGCCCCAGGTGGCCAAATACCTCCTCTACACACCAAATCAAATCAAGTCAGGGACGGGATAGGACATCACTCTCCTACCCTAGAGTCATGCCATCGGTGCATCAATGACATGGACATGAAACCCTCATGCCTAGTGAAACAAGTAGTGGCTCGTAGTATCAAACTGTAGGTCAATGGTCAAGTACCAAATGTCCAAGTATCCAGTTCAGTTTCATATTAAGTAGTTCAAGTCCAATTTCCATTTCAGTTATATCAGAAAGTCCATATCAGAAGTTCATATCAGAAGGTACAATATCATAAGGTCCAATATCAGAAGGTTCAATATCAGAAGTTTCATAGCAACAGTTCATTTAAAAAGGTTTCTTATTTAAAAGTCCATTTAAAGAAATCTTTCAATAATGGTTTTCATAATAAATGATCTAACAAAATAATTTTCATAAAATGGTCTTTCAAAACGGTTTTCATAAAGATGGTCTTAAGAATAGTTTTCCTAAAAACTTTTACTAATTTTCATTTAAAAGTAGTAGCGCATCTTTTTAAAATAGCTTTTCTCACACATTTTCATATATAATTCAGAAAGGTTTTCACATCTAGATACCAAAATCAAATAATCCTTCAAAGTATCAAGTGATTCAAATATTCATGTTACAGGGTGACGAACGAGTCATATCAAGTATCAAGGAACATGGCAAGGTTCAATTATCAAGGTTCACAAATCAAGGGAAGCATAGCAAATGTATAGATTAAATAAGAAAGCCCCAAATAAAAGGCTCAGATTATAATCCAACCTATATAGACAGATGTAAGTGAAACATGAAGAACGAATCAAGTATAAGGGAACATAGCAATGGCTTAGGGAATCCTATGATGAATCAAGATCAAAAGGTCATGAGAAGGTCACCTTTACTGAGAAAGGGTAGAATATTTATACCTTATTAACCAAGTAAGCAGAATCACAAAACAAACACTGACAGGAAAATCAGTCACTCCTTCTTCGGACCTAGAGGAGTAAAAGACAGAATTACTATTGGTTCCAATCTACAGATTTCGTTATCATTCCATTTTAAGTAACTTTCAATTTTTAGCAGGTTTCTGTTTTTATCGGTTTCCCGACTTAGTAAGTTTCCAGAATTAGTAGGTTCCCATATTTAGAATATCATAAGTTTAAGTATTCAAATGTGACAATGATATTATTTCAAGGTTCATAATGTTGATTATATAAGTTTAGGGTTTATTATGCAATTATAACAAGTTTAGGGTTAATAGTGTCATTATGATAAGATTAGGGTGTAAAATGTAAATATTATCAAGTTAATGTTTTTACAAGTTAAGTCCTTTAGTTTTAGAAAAATGACCATTTAAACCCTTTAGTTTGAAAAATAAACACTTAACACCTTTTTAATATCCTTAAAACCTTTCACAGATTTTACACACAAATTAGACCTGTTTTACACGATTTTTCATCCTTATAATAACTCAGAATAAAAATTCCCAAAAATTTTCACACGTACCCCGATGACTTAAGAACTTACCCTAATTTTTCCAGAATTTATTAAGTTATCTACGTACGAATGAAAAATCCATTTCTATAACATGCTCCAGAATCGTATATGATGAAACACTCGACAAGTTTTTACTGAGTTACCGCTTCAGATAAATTCACAAAAATCTATAAAAATTCCAGTTATTAATAGACATATAGAATATGACTCAGTTCAAAGGACACCTTCTAATTCGACAGGGTTTGAAAATTAAAATTCATAAACATTGACTATTTTTCCAGACATACGAATTCGATTAGACACTTAATTTTCCAAAAATCAAAAAGTAACCTTCCAGGCCTGTAAAAATCACAAGACTAATTTTACCAGATAGCTATTTCATTGAACTTAGTTTTAGACTCTGAAAACACCCAAAAACATGTTCACATCATTTAGATACATTCGATTTAATTGGACCTTTTTTTCTGGACAGCACTGTTATTAACATATCATGTAATATCTTAGGGTTTCGTCATTCCGATCTTTAATTCTTGACACATAATGATTATATATGAGTTTATAACATGTCTAGGTCAATTTACACCAGGTCTTAACATAATCAAAACCAATAAATTCATCATACACATACATGGTTGATTTATACATAAAATATTTTAGGGTTTTCATGATCAATATTTTATATAACATCTTTTATTACTTCATGTAACCATATTCGACTAGAACACAAGAACATGACAAAGATTGAACAAGGTAAGATGATACAATACCCTCGTAGATCAAACGAAGAACAAGAATAACATGAGATCAAAACACCACATGAAAGAATCCTTCCTTCCTTTCTTTGGTTCGATAGGCAGAAACACAAAAGACATGGTTTGATCAATTTTTGTTCATGAATTCGTATATTAAGATAGTATTACATGGTTACCTTAGAACAAGAACAAGATCAAGACTCCTTTTGGTTGTGTTAAGGTCGACAGCAGCAGCAACAAGAAGAGGAGAGCCGACACTTTTGTGGAGAGTTAGGGTTTCTTTTGGTTTTCTTGTTTGTGAAGATCGGTATATGAAAAAAAATACCGTGTTCTTTTTGATGGGCCAAATAAGGAGTGAATGGGTTTATTGTGGCTAGGATCCATCAAGTTAAATGCCTTCTTATTTCACAATATGGGCCGAAAAATATGTGTGTACAAAACACATCAATGGGTCGACTAGTATAGGGCTTCGATGTAGAGATTTTATTTGGTATATAGCATAAGTCTTAAATATTCGTATCACGTTCATATATTCAATTTTTGGCGTTTAGATACTTAGGTTAAGTTCAAATGAGGTTACTTATATAATTTCATAAATTCTTAAAGTTCAAATTCAGAGGGTATTTTAGTCATTTCAGATTATATTAATTTTGGGGTTTTACACTTCATCTTCACTATCGGAAATCGAACATCCCTCATCACTAGACTCCTTTTTGGCTTTCAATGCTAGAGATCTAACTCTCTCGCTTTTGCCTTTCACTATATCGGAGTCTTTCTTGATTATCATCTTGTGAACCTTCAAGTTTCCTATTAGTTCATCGAGTGATAATGTTGCCAAGTCCTTTGACTCTTCAATGGTGGTGACCTTTGCTCTCAATTTAGGATGTAGAGCCCTAAGAAACTTTCTAACATAATTCTTGCTAGAGTAACCTTCATCAAGTGCTTTAAGACTAGTAATAATAGTATTAAATCTAGCAAAAGCATTATCTATTGAATCATCTTCTGAAATGGAAAATTGTTCATATTGTTGAACAAGAAGGTCTATCTTGTTCTCTTTGACTTGATTATTATCTTAGTGAGTGACTAACAAAGTTTTCCAAATATCTTTTGCCGTATTACACATGAAAATTCTTTCAAATTCCTTTTTAGGCAAAGATTTGTAAATCATCATTTTAGCCTCATTATTTTTGGCTAGTTTTCTTTTAAGTTCATCACTTTGTTTGTCGTACGGAAGTATTTCATCCCTTTTGGTTTCCGGATTCTTTTGAATCGGTTGAAAGTCACCCTCGGTAATAACATGCCAAAGATCAATGTCTTTTGATTTCAAATACATTTCGAATCTTATTTTCCAATATATAAAACAATCGGTTTCAAAAAGTAGTGGTCTTTGCATAGATTGCCTTTCTAGATATTTGTCGGAATCCATTGATCGATTCAAGTTTTAAAATACAATTTACTTTAAAATCTTGACTGACGTGGCTGCTGATACCAATTGTGGAAAACTAGAAGGGGGGGTTGAATAGTTTTACCGGTTTTTAAATCTTCTTAAAAACTTTTCTATTGAAAACCTTGATACGAATCTTATGTGTAATCAATCAACACCAATATGAACACTACACTATACTATGCAATATAAACAAGATATAACTAAATGAAAGTAAAGGGAAGAGATGGAAAGATCAAACCGGGACAAAGAAATTGATAGTGGTTCAGTCACGAAGCTCTTATTCGCCCTACTCCACTCCCTGAGTACCACACTCGAGAGTTTCAAGCACTATGTCAACAAGACCTACCTTCAGGCGGAGAAAATCGTACACGTCGCTTATCCTATTTCCGACACTAAGCTAGATGTCGAGTGCTAATCTTAGCTAGCACCAATCTACCACGATCTACTTAATCCTTTCTACTTCACACTATCACACAAGACTCGATCTACCTGATCTACCTATGATCCACTTGATCAATCACACAAGCCCAATAGCTTCAAGAGATCTCCAAGATCTCACAAGATTACAATGATCAACTCTCACTTGACTCAATCTACTCTATCTACCCTTGATCAACTTGATCGACACACAAGCCCAATGGCTACTAGAGATAATCAATATCTCTATAAGATCACAATGATCTTCCCTCACAAACTCTCAAAAGAAAAATGATCTTGATGTATACTATGATACAATCAAGTGTGTAACAAATGTTACAAGTGCTCTAACTACAACTACAACACTTTGTATCTATTTGGATACCTTGTGTTCTTCTTTTACACTTGAAGAGGAATGAAGAGGATCTCTAGGTTGGATGATTGGATCACTCTTAACCAAAAGAAAAACTAAACTAAATGATCAAGAAGAGAAAAAGTGATAAGGGTATTGAACTCAGAAAGTTCTGTGTGAAAAAGGATGCCCAAAACCTATGAAGTGGGCTGCTATTTATAGGCAGAAAAAATTTGCCCATTATGAAGGCACGACTCAACTAAATCACACATGGTACCACTAATTTTAGTGGTACCGTGGTACCGTGAGAGACAAAAACGCTCCTCTTTTTGTTTTTTCTGGTGAAAACTTATTTGGGGAAGTTGGAGCTGATTTTGGGGGGAAAATAGCTGTTATGGTATTTGAACTTATTTTCCCATTAAAACATTTCTTAATTATTGAAAAATAATTTGTAAAGTATATTTTTGAAAGAAATGTTTTGTCACATTAAAAATGTGATTTCTTAAACTCAATTTCACTTCTTTGATCATTTGTCAAGTTGTAAATTTGTTTTTCATAGTGATTTCAATTACCTCACCCCACTACTATGGTTCTATGGGTATTCTATCATTGTTTGATTGCTAGACATTTAACCAAATAATTGAAATCACTATGAAAATCATTGTTTGATTCTCATTAACTTGTACCAAACGCACCTAAGATTATGATCCTCCTCATCCTTTTTTGATGACTTATTTTGATCTGAATGAACCGGTTATTTCAGTTACAGAAGTTGTTTACTGATTCGATTGATATTGATACGGTTGATAATTCTATTGAATTGGTTGATTATTCTATGGATTAAGCTGTTAACAGTTCTTCTTATCATGTTGATTGTGGTTCTAATGTTGTTGAGGATGAAAATATGAGCTTTGAGTTTACTTTTATGATTTCAGTCTGATTTTTTGCTTTTTGATCTTGTATTTAGTGTTATGATTATCTGTTGAATGATAATAAGCTGTTTATAAGTTGTTTTATTGTAAGCTGTTTATTATAAGCTTTTTTTCCCCTATGTGATTGCTTTATTTTTAAAGTTGTTTTTGAATCTGCTCTGTATCATATGTGTAGTATCACCAGTGATATTTCAAGTTGTTGATAGTATAATTTTGCTTATTAGTTAAGCTTGAACTGGTATACGTGTTGTATCACTTGTGATATTGTTAAGTTGATGACCGTTTACCATGCTTACTAGTTACGCTTTTTATTATATGGCATGTATAGTATCACTTGTGATATTTCAAAACAACACAGTTAAGATTTTTGTTAAGTTGTTGTGATATGCTATTTACTTTGTGTTTTATCATCTTCTTTACAACATCTAATAGTGTGAAAACACCTCAATCTTTTATTGATCATGATTTTATTGATACTCCTGGTGGATCAGTTTATTGGGTTCCGAGAGTTCCTGGTTGTGTGTTACCAGTATTGTTTAGTGTTTATGATTCTATTGAGGATTGCATTAGTATGTATAGGAAATACGCTTCAGAGGCAAGATTTGGTGTTAGACTTTCTTGTCAGAAAAGATTAAGGAATGGTTTTGTGAAAGAGAAGTATTTAGTGTGCAGTAGGGAAGGGTGCCAGAAGAATATTCAATTGAATACTTTAGCTCCTAAGAAAGGTGATAAACAAGGACTTCGAACTATAGAATCACTGGATGCTAATCGCGTGTTGTTTTTCATATGAATTCTGGTACAACAAAGTAAAAGCTTACTACTTTTTATATGATACATAATCATGAGCTTGATCGTATTGAGTATAAGCATCTGTCCAAAAGTGAGAGGAAGTTAACATACCTAGAGCATCTCTTTTATTATTAAAGATGAGAATGCGAACCTTGGTGCATTTAGACTTCATTATTTTTATACTGGGTTGAAAGGGTCCTCTTCTCTTGTTCTTGGTACAGAAACTAAGTTTAAGAACTACACCCGTTGTATAAACTGTTTCATAGGAGATAGTGATGCTCAAATGCTTATTAATCATATGTAAGATCGGAAGATGTATACACCAAACTTCTCTTTTGACTATTTTGTTCAAAATGCTGAGTTGTGTGGACTTTTTTCGGCTGATAAAGTTGCAAATTGCAACTACAAAGAGTTTGATGATATCGTTTCTTTTGATGCCACATACAAAACTAACAAGTATGCCTTTTAACCTTTAATATCTCTTGTGATATTTCATTTCTTTTGTACATTTTGTTTATATTATCACCTGCGATATTTCTCTTTTCAGATACAGGATAATTTTTGTGCCTTTTGTCGCAATAGACAATCACAGGAGATGTGTGACTGTTGGTTCCGGGCTGCTTAAGAATGAAACCGCTGAATCATACGAATGGTTACTCTAAGCATTCAAGAAAACATTTGTGCATTCTCTGAATATCATTGTAACTGATCAAGATGGCGCTATGCGTAAAGCAATTGTAGCTGAGTTTCCTGATTCCAAGCACCGGATTTTCATGTGGCATATCAAGCAAAAGCTTCTAGCTAAGGAAAAGGTTTCTTTTTAAGTAGACTGTCATAAATTAGAAGTTATGTATCTCTTGTGATATTGCATTGATCTGTGAAATTATGCTATTATGTATCAATCAGATGTGATTTATCACATGCGATAATTTATTGTAAAGGATAAATCATAGTGTAATGTTTGTTTTATCACACTTTTGTTTTTAGATTATGTCAAGAATTTATTATGATACTGATTTCAAGAGTAAACTTCACAAGATAGTTTGAAACATGTATATTGGGCATAAGGAGTTTGATTTTAGATGGAATTAGTTAAAGGAAGAAGTTGAACTTGTAAGTCACAAGTGGTTGTCAAAGGTGTAAAGGATTAGATCATCATGGATTCTTGCCTTTTTTGTTGATTCTCCACTTTTGTAGATTGATGAGGACTACGTCTAGGTCGGAGAGCAAGAAATCTTTCTTTTCATATTTCACTAGTGTCGGTGCTACACTTGTGAAGTTTATGATATCTTGTGAGTCTGCAATGGAAAAACAAAGATACAAACAAGAAAGATTAAATCATCAGTCGATTGACTCATTTCCTGCTTTGCTGATGCCATTACCCATAGAAGTTCATGCAGTAAGGGTTTACACTCGAACGATGTTTGTGCTTGTCCGAAAGGAGATTCTTTCATGTTTATGGTTATGTTCAATAAAGGCTAAAAGTTGTGATGAGGGATGTGATGTTTGTGTTATTATTGAGAAAAAAGTGTTGTTCCAAAAGTGATTGACAAAGAAAGTACTTCTGAGACCATTGAAATAGAGGTAAATTTGTATCAAAAAGACATAGGAGAGTACAAGGTACATGTCTTTTCAAATTTGTTTTTACATGTTTTATTTATTGAAGCATTACACGTGACATTTAATTACTTTCATTGTTAAAAATTCCATATGAAGTAAAGTTCATAAAACTGGACACTCTTTAAAGGGATAATTCCATATTTACCCAAATGACAAGTGTTCAACGCATGAATACAATACTTTTAAAGCATGTGTTGGGGAAATATGGAATTATGATGTTTGTTTTGGGTATATATAGAATTGCCCCTATTTAAATATCACTTGTTATATTATGTGTGTTATGTATTTTATTTTTGTTATATTATTTGTTTTTGTTTTTGATGAAGGGGTTTTATAACAAACAAGATGGTTTAGTTTTCTGCTGTTGTTAGCTTTTTGTTCACCATGGGATTTTATGTCGTCACATTTTTTGTGTATTCAAGAATTGTAAAGTGGTGCATATTCTAGATCAGTATATACTTAGGCGTTGTGTAGGATCGTTATAGCTCTAGACTTGTTTGGTCTAATCTATTACAAATAATAACAAAGGCGGAATATTCAATAAAGAATCAATTGTTATTATCAACAAGGTTTTACAATCTCCTACACGCTCCAATTCTACTTGATCAAGGTAGAACGTGTTACACACCTTGTAACAGGGATCAAGACTTGACCTTGAAGCGTAAAACAACCACTAAACCCTAGGCATTTTCTACAAACCCACACTTAGGACACACACACTTTTTCTTAGTCGACTACATTGTAATTGTGCACACATAAACTAATGACCTAATGTCTTTTTATATAATAGAGATCATCTAGGTTTACAAGGAAAACATTCCTAATACAATAAGGAAACTATTTTAAGCATATCTTCTAAGAATCTCCTAAAAGCTCCATCTTTTTGTAGTTTCCCTTCTTATTACTTTAAGTCCTTCATGTTTCATTCTTCATGTTTTGTATCTTCAAATCTTTTTGACCCAACAATCTTCCCCAATTTGATTATTACAAAACATACACGTTCTTGTACGAGCTTCCTTAGACGTAGTAAAGAAGTTGAGATAATTAAATCTCACCATGAATGAAACAATCTTGTCCTCCCCTTAATCCATGCCATGCCACCACAACATCTCTTCCCCTTTTTGTTATAATCAAATAGGGAACGTATGCAAATATGATCTTGACCACTACAAACCAATACCACACTCCTAATCCAAGCCTTCCAATGTTTCAAATTGCCCTCCATGACGCATATATATGAAAAATGAATCCAAACAGTAGAAACTCCAACTAGCAGTAGTAAAAATGATCAACAGTAGTAAAAATAAAAAACCTCCCCTTGAGTGGTGCATGAACATCAAATGATTAAACACATCATAAGAATAAGCTTCCCCTGAAATCAATGTGTTAATCATCTTCATGATTCTTCAAATCTGTAGAATCCTTGTAATGATCACTAATGAAGAAAACTTGATATACCAAACTTGAAACCAAAGTATAGTATCCCAAACTTGTTACTTAAGCTTGCACTATTATTAATTGAAAACGGTATAGAGAGTTGTGGTGTATCAAATCTCTAAATCTCTTGAATTTATCCACATCGACTTCATCGTGTGACACTGAGTACTACAATGTATCTCCTTTAAGTGATAGTTAACTAGGTCTTCGTCCATCCACCCCTTGACCTATGAAAACTAGATAAACCAAGTCCCAATAATAAACCATATATAAACAAACAAGTCACCAATCAATAGCTAGGAATATTGATGATGAAGTAAGTAAACGCCTTCGTGAAACTTCACTTCAATGTCAAATAAGAGATAAACAATTTTTCTTCGTAATCAATTATTCCAATAAATCCAAATACGAGCCTTTTAAACGTTTACGAACAAATAAACCAAAAACCAAACTTCTGTGTGTGTCATCCGATAACTCTCAAACCAATTGAGAATTAAATAAACCTTTTACTTTCAAAACATAAGATATCCCGTGTAATATTATGATATATTTGACAATCAGTACTAAATAGAACGTAGCAACATTAACTATAAAGGTAGCATAAACAACGAGAGCAGTATTAACTTGTGATAACAACAATATTAACGAAGCTTAGGAGTATTAACCAAGATGTTGAACCAATACCTTTATCACATTCTTATCAGCAGCAGAAAGTCCATATGGAGCAGCACTAACTCGACATCATAATAAACTAGTAGCAGCATTAATATAGTGCAGCAACACTAATAACACACAACAACTTTCATCATGAACATCATTAATTACAGCTTCTGAAATCAACTTGTGCCTTCAGTAACATTCTGAGGAGCAGCAACAGTCATATTAACCGTGTGAACACTTGCGTTACAATGATCATGCATAATAACATGAGCACCAGTCAACCAAAACATCTCCTCCACATCAGATTCATCACAGTATAAACCCTAATTTGTAGAAACTTGAATCAAATAGTAAAAACGACCACACAAACATACTTAGGGTTTGCTTGCACCTTGATAGTTGAAACTGTCATGATGATTTGAGAGTATACACTTGAACGCATCAAAGATCCTTTTCTTCCAGAACACTATACGTTCGATAACTTGAAGAAAAATAATGTCAGTTTAGGGTTTGTTGAGAAAATAACGCAATAGACCCTAAAAATCCGAAACCCTGAAAACCCTAAATAACGATATCCTTAAAACTCAATTTGTACACTAAAGCTGCTATCTTCCTTCAATAATAAAAATCGTAGACTCAATGAAGGAGTATTATTTGATCGAAAATTATTAAAGAACAGTAGGCTTTTAGAAAATAAACAATAACCTTAAAAACCGACAACCACTTAAACCCTTAAAAGTCGATCATATTCTTTACTACATTTGCTTCATTCCATCGACAATAAAACCTTGGAATATCCTAGATCACGAGCTCCCTGAGCTCTGATACCACCCGTAGGATCGTTATAGCTCTAGACTTGTTAGGTCTAATCTAGGACAAATAATAACAAAGGCGGAATATTCAACAAAGAATCAATAGTTATTATCAACAAGGTTTTACAATCTCATACACGCTCCAATTCTACTTGATCAAGGTAGAACGTGATACACACCTTGTAACAGGGATCAAGACTTGACCTTGAAGCGTAAAACAACCACTAAACCCTAGGCATTTTTTACAAACCCATGCCTAGGACACACACACTTTTTCTTATTCGACGACATTGTAATTGTGCACACATAAACTAATGACCTAATGTCTCTTTATATGATAGAGATCATCTAGGTTTACAAGGAAAACATTCCTAATTCAACAAGGAAACTATTTTAAGCATATCTTCTAAGAATCTTCTAAAAGCTCCATCTTTTTGTAGTTTCCCTTCTTGTTACTTTAAGTCCTTCATGTTTCATTCTTCATGTTTTGTATCTTCAAATCTTTTTGACCCAACACGTTGGAAAAGGGATTTGATTCCTCCTGATTTGAGGAGGAAAACGCCCGTTATGGTGAGAAGAATGAAGAAAGAAAGAGTCTTGCAGTTGAGGCATCTAATTTAGTTGATGCATGTATACATTTGATGACAATAATCAACCAAGGTTGACTTCTTTGGTAGACAAGCTCAGAAAACTAAAGTCAGAAGTTGAGGCTGATTTTCCATATTTTCCATCCCGCAAAGTTTCTGATATTCTTCAAGATTTTATAGGCATTAAGAAGCCTCCTAAAGTTAAATTTAAAAATCAATCAAAAGCAAAGAATAAATGGCGTGAGAAGGATCGTATTAAGGGCGGATGTAGGAAAGCAATCCAGCAAAGTAAGATGCAAAAGAAAGGTTGCACTATTTGTAGGTTGATTGATCATAACAGACATATTTATCCAAACAAGGAAAAAGTTGCAAGCTTAAATGCCGGCGGAGGTGTCGGCGCAACCGTTGCAATTGAAGTATCAATTTACTGATTGAATTTAATTTTTTTTTTGTTTTTGATTTATCTCTTGTGATAAATACAATATTTGGAAATTTATATTCTCTTGGAATAAATTTTTTTGAGGTGTTTGTGACTTTATGTAATATTTGACATTTATCACTTGTGATAAAGCATAAAAATGATGAAATGTTTACATCATTTATGAGTTTTTTGTGAGTTTACTTTAGTATATCACTTGTGATATTATTCTTTAATTGATATATGTGTTAACCTTTTTTTCCGAATTGTTATGTTACTCAAAAGCAATGCTAAATTAATCCTGCAGTGGTTTGATTTTGAGAATATGTTAAGTTTTTATTTTCATAGTTTGCTTCGTTTTGATTCATTCTGGTATTGACGGTATTTTTAAGTAAGATTTGAATAATATCACATGTGATAAGGCAATAAAATTACCAAAAGCATGTCATATTCAGATAACCCAAAAGCGTTGTTTACAACTTCGAATTTATATTAGACATCAAAATTACTAAACCAGTCTGCTAGACATAGAAATACATGGAAGAAGTGTCGGTCATTCTTTACTGCACCTTGTAAACATGTTATAGAGTAGTCGGGTAAACGGGCTTAGATGTTTAAGCTAATATTGTATACGTTTTTACTTATTACACAACCTAAGCCAAGCGCAGCCTAAGATAAGCTTATGAACGGCCCAAACAAACTTCTAGGTTCTTCATACTTATTTCTAATATAAATAGGACCCTCCAAGCATTTTAGGAGGGTGTTAGAACTTGTAATATCACTTTCTTATTTCAATAGTTTTCTCCACTCTTTCCTTTCTCTCTTATCTCATCTCACCTCCTCTCTCCTATCCTCTCTCTTCTCCTCTCTCTCCTCTCTCTCCTCTCTCTTCTCTCTCTCCTCTCTCTCTCTCTCTCTCTCTCTCTCTATTTTCTAACATTTCTTATTATCTTGAATGTTAAATGATAACTATGTAGAGACCTACATGTTGTGTAAAACTCTAAAATCTGAAACATGCAAAATTACCAAATTGCCTCTGAAACTTTAAAATTCAATTAAAGCTTATATAAAGTACCAAATTAATCCCGAATCTCTGGAAATGAACTACATATGAAGTGAAATAATTTTGAGGTAAGCTTTTAACATTTTTGCAATTTACAAAAATTTATACAAGCTACACCTATGGACCAAATTTATTTAATTAAAATACTTAAGTTGTGAATTTAATTAATTAATTCCATTTTACTTACAAAATAAATTAAGAAAACATTCAAAATTGGAAATATATTTTGGTCAAGATGAATACCGGTTCTTTAGGCCCTCCCCTCCCCAAAATCTCAGCAATCTTCCTTCCATTTACCAAATCCCATTTATTCCTTCCAAAACAAAGCTAAAAACCCTAAACCGACTATATCTAAAACACAAACAAATTCGTAAATAATCCATACGACTCTCTAAAATTCGTGGGTCATTTTTTTGGGTTTCTTCATCATTTAAGGGAGCTAAGAAAATTGGTTTGAAGGTATGGGGTTCGTTGGTTTGATCGTGAGAATTTTGGAAGCTCGTTATTTCATCCGCAAGGCTTAATTTCCTTTCGATCTATCCACACGTTCAAATAATTATCTGGTATTTTTATTATGCTTATTATATCATATAAGATCCATGAAAAATATAGAATTCAAATCATGCAAGTTTAAAAGGGTCGAATGAATTATAAATGTGTAAAACGGGCTAAATATCTAAATCATGTTATACGATTTTTCTGGGTTGTATTATTAATTTTTTTGAGTTCCTTGGTCATCACATAAGCTGGGAAAAATGGTTTTTCGAATTTTAGAAGCCTAGGTTAGTCGTTGTGAATTTAAAGTATTAAAAAGTGTGTAAACTCTAATATATGATAAACGAATTTTATGGGCATGGAGATTATTTTTATTAGACTCTATATAATTATTATGAAACAGGAAAAATAATGGTTTGATTTTTAGAAGCTTAAAATGGTCGTGATTGAATTTAGTCCAAAGCGGGTTTTAAATTCGAATGGGGAAAAATTAAGAGCTAGGGTTTATGTTGGAAACTAGGGTTCTTAAATCTGGATTTGGTGAATTAATGATGTATATATGATGTGGTAATTATGGCCTAATGATTTGGGAAGATTAGGGTTTGAATTTGTAAAATTAAAGGTTATACGATTTGATTTTAAAATGATAAGGGGGTGTTTTGTAATTAAATAAACTTGTGGGCCATTTTTATAATGTTAAATAGATCGGTAATAAAGTGTAAAAATTATAACATAAGGGTCCTATGTGCAAAATTATCAAGATTTGGAATTAAAATGAAATTAGGGTTTCGAATTTCATCTATTTTAAAGGAGGGACTAAAAGTGTAAATTATGGAAACTTGAAGCTGTTCTGTGTAAATACTGATATTAAAAGTGTAATGTGTAAATTTGAGTATTTATGGGCTTAATATGTAATTGATACTAAATTATGATTTAATTTATAAGTTTTGTAAACTTAAAGGACTAAATGTGTAATTTCTGAAATTTGAGGGACCTAACTTGTACTATATATAATTCTGATGTTACATTCTGTAATTTTGTAAAATAAGATGCTTGTTTGGTAAATATGAATATTGTAGGGATTAAATCATAAGTTATGTAAATATAGGGTTTGTTTTGTAAATATTGTAACTAGAGGGGTATAAATTGTAATTTGTGAAACTTAAAGGTTCAAAGTCAAATTTTGGAAACCTGTTAAAAATAGAAGATTACTTGAAATGAGTAAACCTACTTAAAGTGGAAACTTACTAATTCTGGAAAGTTACTAAATAAGGAAAATTGCTATTTCTGGAAAGTTACTAAATAAGGAAAGTTTCTAAAAATGGAAAGCCGACTAAAATAAGTAATCTGAATCAAACATGCTATTAATAAGACAATCATGAATTCGTGTAGATCCGATGAAGATGGAGTTTGCTTCTGATCCTTATTGTTTCTGTTGTGTACTTGCGGTATAAGGTACAGATATTCTGACCTTCCTTATAAGGTTTCTCATGATCTCTTTCATTTTTCTGATCTGTCAGTTTCGGTATTAATGCCATTGCTATGATCCCCTTTACTTGAACCTTTCATAAGATTTCCCTTGTTTATAAATCCCTGATTAGAACATTGTTATAAGAATTTGAATATGAACCTTTCTGATATGGTATCTGATTCTAAGTTCCCTTGATAAACTGAACCCTGTTCTATTCCTTTGATACTTGACATGATTCGTTCCTCACCTTGTGACCTGAATATGTAAACCTCTGAATACCCTGAAGATTCATTTTGACATTATAACTGAAATTAGAAACTTTCCTTGATGATATGTAAATGTTTTTGAGAAAAGCTTTTGAATATGATGCTATACCAACTTTGAATTGAAACTGCACTAAAGGTTTTATGAAAATTTCTTTTAAAAGACTATAATTATAAAAGGTTTTACTAAACATCATTTTATGAAAGTCACTGAAAGATTATTTTAAATACAAGTTTAATATGAAACCTTTGAATTAAATCTTTTCTATGAATCTATAAACCTTTTTATTATGGACCTTTGATATGACCTATTGAACGTTGATTTGAACCTTATTCTAAACCTGGTTATAAACTCTTGTTTTGAAACTTAATTTGAACTTTAATATAAGCATTAATCTGGTATACTATTTCTGAACCTGGAATTGAACATTGTTATAAACTCCGATATAAACCTATCTGATTTCTGAACCTCTGATGTACACTTCTGTAACATCTGACATGGACCTTATAATCTGAACCTTTTGACATGACCTCTGTTTATGACATGATACATGACCTTTGACCCACGGTTTGATACCCGAGCCACCTCACTAGGCATGAGGGTTTCATGTCCATGTCATTGATGCACCGATGGCATGACTCTAGGGCAGGAGAGTGATGACCTGTCCCGTCCCTGACTTTATCTGATTTGGTGTATATTGGTAGACTCTGGCCACCTGGGGCGTATGGATGCATCCTAGATTTGTTCTGTTTCTGTTATCTGTTTATATTATCTGTTATATCTCTGGTGACTGATGGTGTGTGCGATACACGTCTTTCACAACCTCTGGGAGCTAGCTACTCCATTTGATACATGAGGACACCCCTCATATTATCTGGTTACTGAGAGGACACCCCTCTGATTGATGATGATGGCATGGTTATATATATTATATCTCTGTTTCTGGGCTCGTGGTGGATTACTGTTTACCTTTACCATATACATTACTTACCTTTGACCATTATTATACCTTGCACTGTTTCCCTTTACCTTTATCCTTGCTCCTTTATTTACCTTTTAACTCCGATTATGTCTGCATGACCTATATTTCTGATACTTTGTACTATTCTTTATCACTGCTTGTTACCGTTATATCTGTTCACTGAGCTCTCGTAGCTCAGCCGCATTTCTTTTCCTGCGGCAGGTTTTTAGTAGGAAGCTGGGTATGAGTGGAGAGTACCATTGGACTTAGAAGACTACACTGTGATAGCCATTTGATATAGATGACTAGAAGAATTTTTATTTTCAGACTTAGTATTTATTCCTCTGTAATTCTGTATTTCCTTGTAATTTCTTCTAACCTTTGTATTCCTTTGTATTATTGAAGATGTATGCTTGTGTATGTTTCTGATATGTCACCATTGTTGTGACATCTCTACCCTTGTCGGGTCGAGGTGTTACATGTTGTATCAGTCGCCTCTAGAGAATCTTGAGTGATTCTTGTGTCAAAAGCAAAATGTTTTTTGGGTTTTATAAACTTTTTGGTCTAGCGATGTTTTAAAGAAAACACACTTTTTTAGCATAGATTTTAACTTTTTCTTGCATTTAAACTCTTACTAGCAGATGTTGGTAGTGTTTTGGAGTGTCAAAAACACGTTTGTATCAGAATATACATAAAAAACAAACCAAAA
Source organism: Artemisia tridentata subsp. tridentata (assembly GCA_021014915.2). Classification (NCBI taxonomy): domain Eukaryota; kingdom Viridiplantae; phylum Streptophyta; class Magnoliopsida; order Asterales; family Asteraceae; genus Artemisia; species Artemisia tridentata. The sequence continues at coordinate 69,610,817 of CP139501.1, read as the reverse complement.
ACGTTACATTTTTTGTAACCCTAGTTGGCGAGGTTTTGAAAAAAAATCAGCGAAGTTTTAAATTTGCCACATTTTGAATTTCTTAGCGAGATTTAAGACTCTTTAAAGATCAATAACAGAGTTCCTTGGATTCTTAGAAGCATTTATGATCTTGCTTCCACAAAAGTTTCAAGAAAAATATCAAAATTTCGTGTTCTATAGATCAATTTTTTATTGTTTTTTCAAGTACTTCAAAATGAGTCTAAATCTTAAACATTTAACGTGTTTAGAACATCAAGTTTGCATTTTTATCAAATTTTAAGGTGTTTAGAAGAAGTTTATGCAAAAATCTTGAATGAAAAACGTGAAAAAATGAACCTTTAATCGCTTTGAAAGTGTTGTGTTTTGTGTCGTGGACTAGCGATGTAACACAAGAGAGTATCGAGGTTTTGTAAACCCTAATTTACCCAGAAAAGAAACCCTTAGCAAGATTCTACCAACCCTAATTTTTAACGAGATACTTTAAACCCCTAGTTTAAAGAGATAACATGTTTTAACGAGATAACCAAGCTGTGAGGTTTAACCAAGAGTTGACTAGCGATGTTTAAGTTTCGTAGCGAGGTTTAATGTTTTTACCAAGGTTTCAATTTTCACAGAGATTCGTCATAACAAGTTTTCTAAAACCGCAATCTCTTCAAACCTAATTTAACCTCGGATACTAAAGCATAGAACACAAAGATAACTTTAAAACACGGATTTAACAAGACCAAATCAAATGAAAACAACACAATCATTAAAACACAAATCACAATCACTCGTTATATTCATTAAGATCCGTATTCATTTCACCTAATCATTAAAATGGCTAATAACAACAACGCGTCTCACTTATCTTTTATGCACTTATTATCGTTTGATTTGTATAAACCTATTTCCGTAACATGAAACATCTTTTGGGACCTAACTTTTGTAACTCTGAATGTTTTTAATTAATCAAACGATGTATTTTCAAAACAACACTTTAGGTCGTTCAATATAACTGTAACTGTGGTGCTATGATCAGTCACGCCCTCAAACATTCCATTCCGCTGCAAAACCAGATATTTGGGGGTGTGACAGAGTGGTATCAGAGCAAAGGTTATAGTGAACTAGGTTGTCCATAATACCCTAGACTGTAACTACATCATCATAGCATCTTATCATTTCATCATAAGTGCATATTCATTTTACATGAGGTTTCATACATAAATTATGTTGGTTATTTACTTTTATTTCACATCGATTGTCACAGAGATGTCTTCAGACTCGCACCCTATTGTCATCTCATCGGACTCTGAGTCAGACGAGGTTCCCTCACTAACTTCCATTATACTAGAGTCGATTACATCATCATCACTACCCACTATCATTCTATCATCAGTGGAGCCTACTCCACAGTCATCACCCGTTATGTCAGAGGCTTAGACCGAACCCTTCGAGGAGGGGGAAGTCGCGCCTACACCACCAGTGTCGCCACCTATTCGTCGTGGGGCTGCAGTTGTTCCTGTTATTCAGCTAGGAGAGTTCATACCTATTGGTCGGGTTTACCGACTATATCCCGATGGAGCGCACATGAAGCGCACCGCTGCTAAGCGAGTTCATCGCCTAACTATCAGATCACCAGCTGCATTTGTATCCTTACCACCACCATCATCATTTGCCTCAGGTAGCCATCCCATTGTGCCTACTAGATCCCATCCACTCAGATGTCGCGCGACTGCGCGAAAGAGAGATGCTTTTCGTACCCCATTATCACCATCATCACCATTACCATCCTTATCATCATTGTCTCCATCATTACCATCCCTATCAGTATCTGTGGTACCATCAGCACCAGTTCATCCCAGGGATCCTACTCCTATGTCCGACCTATCGCTCAAGAAGTGGGCACGGCTCGACATCTCATCACCAGACACTACAGAGACGACAGAGACTGCACCACCCTGCAGATTCGAGGTTGGTGAGAGTTCAAGGGCTGCTACTGCCAGACTACTTACTGCTGCTACACTTGACTCGCGACTAGATCATCTGCAGGGAGAGATTGACAGGGCATTAGCCCATATAGAGGAGATACCAGTGAGCCGGATTGAGGCTATAGAGGAGGAGGTTGAGGAGCTGGTAGTAGGCAGAGTTTCCATAGATGTTTCATATCAGGGATTGGAGGCCCGACAGCTAGAGAGTTCTGAGCGTATCACCTAGTTGAGGCAGGAGATGCCTGAGTTATTCGATAGGGCACAGATGTCCCAGGATGAGCATCACCGCCAGGCCGGTGAGTTATCTTCAGTTCAGGCTAGGATTTCTGCATCAGAGACTAGGGAGACTGATCTTCAGCTTCGAGTTCAGCACTTAGAGGAGATTGTTGTTGCTATGTCTAGAGATATTCAGAGGATTAGTCATCGATTAGTTTGAGCACAAGGAGGTGCTTAGTGTTAGACTGTTATCATGTAGCTTGTACTACTATTTTCCTAGTCCCGGGGTGTGGGACATAGTTTAGAACTTGTTGTCTTTTGCTTGTAGTACAAACAAATATATCAAGTGTGACTCTACTATGCAGGATTTGTTGTGGTATTTTATGATATCGGTCAACACAGACTGAAATTTTCATGTATTATATTCATGAGCGTTGTGATTATATCTATGATGTTTTGTGGTTATCCTTGTTGTGATTTCATGGTATTTATACATGTTGTGGTTGTATTTATACATGTTGTGGTTGTATATACATGTTGTGGATGTATATATTGTGTATGATGATCGTTTCTATTATGAGTTCTCATTGTTGTTATCTTTTGTGATCATGAAGAATCATGCCACCCAAGAGAGCTACTACATCTATGACACCCGCTGATATCAGGAAGCTTGTTGCCGACAGTATAGAGGCAGCACTGGTAACTGAAATGGCTGCCGTAGCTGCAGCCGTTGCTGAAGCCGCTTCTAGGCCAGAAACAGAAGAAGCTACAGGACGAGCTACTAATGGTACTAATGGCTATAAATGTACTTACAAAGACTTCAAGAGTGGTGATCATGTAAAGTTTAAGGGCACTGAAGGAGCCACTGCCATGATTCGATGGTTTGAAAAGACAGAATCTGTATTCCTGCTATGTAACTGTCCCGAGGACAGCAAGGTGAAGTTTGCAACCAGTACACTCATTGAAGAATCCATGTCTTGGTGGAATTCATATGCCCAGCCGATTGGAATGGAAAATGCTCACAAGCTCACATGGGATGAGTTCAAGAAGTTACTGTCAAAGAAGTTTTGCTTACGTACTGAAGTAAAGAAATTGGAAACAGAGTTTTATGAGTTAGTGACTAAGGGTAATGAGATTGAAGCATACATCAGAAGATTTCAGGAGTTGGCTGCATTGTGTCCAACTACGGTTCCAGACAACGAAAAGCTGTTAGAAAATTTCATTGGTGGTTTACCATCCAGCATTCAGGGGGATGTAATTTCTTTTGACCCACAAACACTGGACGAGGCCGTCAGAATATCTCAGAAGCTTATGGCTCAGGTAGTCCTAATGAATCCATAGATTCTTCTACCATTCGACCAGATCTTCTAGATTGTATTCTCATTTTCCGGCCTCGAGCAACTTTACTAATAAGGAAAAGCCCTTAACTTAATTTAATTCAATCACGAGTTTTTCTCCATTCCTCTCATATATCGTCGTAACGCCCTTAATGCTAGGTTTTGAAAAAGACTTTTCATGTCATTCCCATTTAGGTCCGATTCGGATCCCTCCGTTGTTTCCTTTTCCTTCCGCACCTTTTCCTCGAAATGAGAAAGAAGATGGTACACTTGAATTGTATTATTTAAGTGCTTATTGGTTGCCAAAAATCCTACTTCTACAATTGCTAGGTAAAGAAAGGGACGACTGCAAACAACAACAACAGCAACACCAACAATAACCATAACTACAACAACAACTCCAACAACTACCGAAACAACAACAACTATAACAACAACCGAAACCGTTCCAACAATAACAACAACAACAAAAGAAAGTGGGACAATAACCAAGGTGACAACACCACTCAACCACCACCGAAGAGACAAGAGGTTGAAAAGGCCTATGTTGCAGGCCCAGCTGAAAGGAAAGGTTACAATGGTACCTTACCCAAGTGCAACAAATGTCAAAGCCATCACAACCCTGGAAATTGTCCTAACCCTTGTGGGAACTGTAAGAAGGTTGGTCATTAGACCAGAGATTGCAAGGTTCCGTTTGTGGCTGATAATCAGAAACCCCCGGTAACATGTTTTGGTTGCGGAGAAGTAGGAAACTTCAAGAATAAATGTCCAAAAGGGAACAATCAGGGAAATGGGAATCAATGAGGAGTAGCTAGAGGCAGAGTGTATGTGATAGGAGGTGAAGATGTCAAGGAGGACCCGAATGTCATTACGGGTACGTTCCTCATCAATAATCGTTATGCATCCAATTTATTTGATTCAGGAGCCGATAGAAGTTTTGTTTCTACTGCATTTTCACCCTTACTCAATATGGAACCAACCACACTAGACACTCCTTACCACATCGAACTAGCTAACGGTAGTTTAGTTGGCACAAACACCATCATTCGTGGTTGCACTATCAATTTTCTAAATCATCCATTCAATATAGACCTCATGCCTGTAGAAATTGGAAGTTTCGACGTCATAATCGGTATGGATTGGTTATCCCGACATCAAGCAAGAATCATTTGTAATGAAAAAGTTGTTCATCTTCCTTACGATGGCGAAACCTTGATCGTTCGTGGTAAACGAAGTGGTACTAGACTCAGTATCATCTCATGCATCAAAACAGAGAAATACATAAAGAAGGGTTGTTATGCTTTCTTGGCACATATAACGGAAAAGAAGTCGGATGAGAAACGACTTGAAGATGTACCAATTGTCCGAGATTTTTTGGAGGTCTTTCCTGAAGACTTGCCAGGACTTCCACCTACTCGCCAAGTAGAATTTCGGATTGACTTAGTGCCAGGAGCCGCACCAGTCGCAAGAGCACCGTATCAACTTGCACCCTCAGAAATGCAAGAGTTGTCTAAATAGTTGCAAGAGCTCTTAGACAAAGGATTCATTAGGCCGAGTTCCTCGCCCTGGGGAGCACCGGTCTTGTTTGTAAAGAAGAAAGATGGATCTTTCAGGATGTGCATAGACTATCGGGAGCTGAACAAGTTAACGGTGAAGAATCGTTACCCACTGCCCAGAATTGATGACTTGTTTGATCAGTTGCAAGGCTCTAGTTTTTATTCGAAGATCGATTTACGATCAGGTTACCATCAGCTCAGAGTTCGGGAGGAAGATACCCCGAAGACAGCATTCAGGATACGTTATGGTTACTATGAGTTTCAAGTAATGTCGTTCGGATTAACCAATGCACCTGCGGTATTCATGGATCTCATGAATAGAGTTTGCAAGCCATATCTGGATAAGTTCGTGATTGTATTCATCGACGACACCTTGATTTACTCGAAGAGCGAAGAAGAGCACAGAGAGCACCTCAAGACGATCTTAGGGCTACTCAAGAAGGAGAAATTGTATGATAAATTTTTGAAGTGTGATTTCTGGATCCGAAGAGTACAATTTCTTGGTCATGTCATTGATAGTAAAGAATTACAAGTGGACCCTGAAAAGATCGAGGCTGTTAAGGATTGGGCAACACCCAAGACTCCAACAGAGATTCGTCAATTCTTAGGACTTGCCGGATATTATAGAAGGTTCATTGAAGGGTTTTCTAAGATATCAAAACCTTTGACCAAGTTGACACAGAAGAACCAGAAGTACGAGTGGGGAGAAAAACAAGAGTCCGCTTTTCAGTTATTTAAGCAGAAGCTTTGTAGTGCACCAATTTTGGCATTACCCGAAGGGATTGAAAACTTCGTGGTATATTGTGATGCTTCACATAAAGGACTTGGAGCTGTGCTAATGCAGAACGAGAAGGTGATAGCTTATGCATCTCGTCAGTTTATGAAGCATGAGAAGAATTACACTACTCACGACTTAGAATCGGGTGCCGTGGTTTTCGCACTCAAGATTTGGATGCACTATCTTTACGGAACTAAGTGTGTAGTATTTACAGACCACAAGAGCTTACAATACATACTTGATCAGAAGGAACTCAATATGCGACAGCGTCATTGGTTGGAATCGCTTAGTGATTACGATTGTGAGACTCGATATCACCCAGGGAAGGCTAATGTTGTAGCAGATGCCCTTAGCCGGAAAGAAAGACTCAAGCCTTTGAGAGTCAGATCATTGGGAATGACGATCATTTCACCTTTACCGTCAAAAATTCTCGAGGCTCAGATAGAGGCACTCAAGGAAGAAAACCGACCCAGTGAGAAAATCGATAAAATGCCAGAGAACGCCAATGGCTTTGTAAGAAGATCAGACGGAGTATTGTGCTTCAAGGACAGAAGCTGGATACCTCTCTATGGTGGAATACGAGAGTTGATTATGCACGAATCGCACAAGTCGAAGTACTCCATCCACCCAGGTTCTGATAAGATGTATCAGGATCTCAAGAAACTTTATTGGTGGCCGAATATGAAAGCAGAAATAGCTACGTATGTTAGCAAATGCCTCACTTGCGCCAAGGTAAAAGCCGAATACCAAAAATCATCAGGGTTACTTTAGCAACCAGAAATTCCCTAGTGGAAGTGGGAACGCATTACCATGGACTTTGTCACTAAACTTCCCAAGACTTCAGGAGGTTTCGATGCTATTTGGGTAATAGTTGATCGACTCACTAAATCAGCCCATTTCATTCCAATCAGAGAGACTTATTCTATGGATCAACTTACCAGACTTTACGTCAAGGAGATAGCCTCAAATCACGGTGCATCAATTTCCATCATTTCCGATAGAGATAGTCACTTTACTTCAAACTTTTGGGAGTCATTACAAGATTCATTCGGAACAAAATTAGACATGAGCACTGCCTATCATCCTCAGACTGATGGTCAGAGCGAGAGAACGATTCAGACATTGGAAGACATGCTCAGGGCATGTGTGATTGATTTTGGAAATAGTTGGGCTAACCATTTGCCATTGATCGAGTTTTCTTACAACAATAGTTATCAAACGAGCATAAAGGCAGCACCATTCGAGGCACTCTATGGTCGCAAGTGCCGGTCCCCTGTTTGTTGGGTCGAAGTTGGCGATGCACAATTTACTGGTCAAGAGTTGGTTAAAGAAACAACGGAAAAGATAATTCAGATCCGAGAGAGACTCAGAACAGCCAGAAGCCGACAGAAAAGTTACACCGATGTTAGACGCAGACCATTAGAATTCCAGGTTGGAGACAAAGTCATGTTGAAAGTCTTGCCTTGGAAAGGCGTGGTACGATTCGAAAAACGCGGGAAGTTAAACTCGAGATACATTGGGCCATTTAAGATTCTGGAAAGAATTGGTCCCGTGGCATACACACTTGAGCTTCCGTCAGAGCTCAGCAGCGTACATAACACCTTTCATGTCTCAAACCTCAAGAAATGTCTTTCAGGTGAATCACTTGTAAATCCATTTGACGAAATTCAACTCGACGATAAGTTAAATTTCGTTGAGGAGCCCGCAGAAATCATGGACCATGAGGTCAAACAGTTGAAACAGAGCAGAATTCCTATCGTGAAAGTTGGCTGGAATTATCGAAGAGGTCCCGAGTTTACTTGGGAGCTGGAAGACCAGATGCGTCTCAAGTACCCACATCTTTTCACCGAGTCCACTCTAGAGACCAACGCTAATTGAATTCAGGGACTGAATTCCTTTTTGGGTGGGCGACTGTGATAACTCGTAATTTTAGGTAATTTTTCAAACCTCGAAAAGTTACTATTCACCAATCACTATTCATGGTTATCATTCATCATTACGTAAACTAGGTTTACGGGTATTCAAATGCGCGTAACCAGTATGGTGTAGCTGCGTATTCATGTATCATCAGTAAGAACACTTCATATAGACTAGACTATGTCCAGTCTACACTTTTTATGCATCATTGGTTCCTTACAATTCTATTTTAAAAGTCACTATTCACTTTTTCCAATTTTACGTAAACCTTGCACCTTTTACGTCTTACGCGTTCTAAACCTTCGTTTTTAGATTTCAATTATATTTATACTCTCTGATGAACTCACCACTCATCTAAAATAATAAAATAGGTCATGATAACAAGTTTTTATATTTTTAGAAGTTTTACATTTTTACGTTACCCGGTATTGCATTATGTGTCTTAAAAACCCTACGTTTGAGTACCGGGAGCAACCTACACTACAAAATAGACTCTATAACCTAACAACTAATAAAAATCTGCATCTAACCCACTCACCCCTTGTTTTGCCGCCCCTAGTCACCAAACCACCCCAACACTTGTCCAACTTCAAGACAAGTGTTGAGGTTAACTTCCCTTATGATCTCTATTATCCCAAGTCTCACATAAACTATCATTTCACATGCAATACCATCAAAAACCTGGTCTTTTCCTCTCTTGTTGGTCGTGGGTTTCCAAGGGCTAAACACACATCACTTTTGTGCTAAATCTATTGAAGAACTAGTGTAAGATGAAGATCCATTGGTGCTAAATTGTTTATAGTTATCTTTTTCTCCATAAGTCAAGGTTTCCACAAGTTATTCAAAGAGTTTTGAAGGGTTTCAAAGGTGATTTAGGGCTGTGATTTAAAAAGGTTATTCAAAGTGTTCTTGGTGATTTGAAAGCTAGGGTTTTGGTGAAGATTTGAGTCTTGGTTTTCTTGGTGTTCTTGGTTTTATTGATTTTCTTGTTCATCACCACTTGTAAGGAACCAACCCTCATTATTTTCATTCATTTCACTACTGATATTCATGTCATTTTATGCATTTTATATGCTACATAAGTTGTTTATGCTTGATTATACTTGGTACACACTTTAAATTACTAGAAAACCCTAAAAGGACTTAACATGCAAAACAGTATTCTGATAAGGGGTAAAAATGGAATTAACTGTATTGATCAGTAGACTTTGGGCCTAAGGGAAAAATATTAGTTGTAGATCTATGTTTTGTGGTCATTTCCCTGGGTGGTGATTCCCGTGTTGATAATCGATGATTGAGATTTGATTTTTGTGGTAAAAACACTCAGATCTGGTGTACTGTTACAATTTGGGGCAAAACTCAAGTTTTATTGCATAAGTTTTTAAATAGAAAATATGTAGCCTATTCTAGAAAAATAGGGCTATCATCTCCAATTGATTTCACCTTCATAGGATCTATAGATTTCAAGATATGGCCTTTTTGGCTAGACATAAAACTCAGTCAATATCACCTTTAGGACTGACTTGTAAACAAAAATTATAAAAAGTGGTTATACTTGGATATTTTTGAGTAAACTTATTTTTAAAGTAAAGTAGGGACTTAGAGGAAGCTAGGGATGTAAAGAAAATAATTTTTATACTTATGGTTTGGGAGATACGAATTTTTGAAAGTGGCTAAGTGTATAAAATTTCCATCAGCTTTGTAATTAAAAGATGCAAAAAGATTAATAACTTGTATATTTGAACCTTGAGCTTTTGTTTTGAACCACCTAATATATTTTTGACCCTTAGACATAATTTGAACCTTTTGACTATAGATTGAACTCTTAGACTTAATTTAGACCATTATGACTCATTTTGGAGTTAAAGTCAAAAATAGAATTTAAAACTTGAAATTTGGTAAGGAATATCTTTCATATTTGTAAATCATTTTAAAAGCCAAATTCAACCTTGAAAATTATTTAAACATTGTGTACCAAGCATAATTGAGGTTACAACTTACATGGCATATAGAGATAAATGTATCATTATTTTTAGAAGCTAAGACATGCGTATGCATATATATATATATATATATATATATATATATATATATATATATATACATATATATATATATATATATACATATATATATATATATATATATATATATATATATATACATATATATATATATATATATATATATATATATATATAGGTTGCTTGTAGGATTCTCGCGGTTGTTTCTTCATTATCTCACTTGATTGTGCAATTTGTTTTCGGTGAGTTTTCATAGCCCCGACTTTTACATTGTTTATATATAATTTCTAAATTCTCGAGGGAGAATACATTGCACCATTTTTACATACGGACCAAAGTATCAAAATTCAGTTACATTGCTTAAGTTACATCATTGCCAGATTAAAGTCCCCTATTTGAATCATGAACCGTTAATTGCGAGCAAGCGAGAGTGAGTGAATAGATCTATTGAGGGTGACTCCTCCGTCCGGGTTGGTCGCTCCAACTTGTCAAACGGACGCATTTCATTTTAATCATATTAGAGTGATTGGCAAACACTCAGATGGGGCATTTCATTTCAGTCTAGCTTCGAGGTCATGTACTTATGAGCTAATGTATTATTTTTATGTGGCATTGTTTTGTTATACACCTTATACTTTTGGTTTCCATAGGAACATTTCATTTACATAAACCTATGATTCTCACCAACATTATTGTTGACCATTTTTAGCAATGTATTTTCTGGTAATTAAGGTATGCGCATCATAGCCTGCATATGGACCTATTTTGGAGTCGCAGTGTCGACGCGTCTCACTTATCTTTTATGCACTTATTATCGTTTGATTTGTATAAACCTATTTCCGTAACTTGAAACATCTTTTGGGACCTAACTTTTGTAACTCTGAATGTTTTTAATTAATCAAATGATGTATTTTCAAAACGACACTTTAGGTCGTTCAATATAACTGTAACTGTGGTGCTATGATCAGTCACGCCCTCAAACGTTCCATTCCGCTGCAAAACCAGATATTTGGGGGTTTGACATGAATAAATTCAACACAACCAAGTATAGAAACTGTCTTTGAGTTTATCAAATACAATGCGGAATCTTGTTCTTGATCTTAAGAAGAACTTTGTAACAATGTAATAGTAAACAAATAACACAATTATATCAAACAAAATGCTTTAATATTATTGACTATAATACGAATACTCAACAGTATTAGGGCTTTACAACCTTAAAGCTATAACTCTATGACTCAATGAATACGTATCAATCTCTATGCCCTAGGACCTCTTTTTATAGACTAAGGAGTCCTAGTCGGCTTACAATAACTTTCTATGCAAGATAAATCTTTTCTATATTTATCTTAACGTGTTACACGGTATTACTATACTTATCTTACACATAAAACCGACTTAATACATCAGCAGCACAAATTAATACTCCAGCAGCACTAAACTTTAACTCTGTCAGCATTAATACTTCAGCAGTAGTAAGTTAGTACTAGTAGCACTAACTTTTCTTCAAGCAACACTAACATACTTAGTGTATTTCTTTGAAGTTCAGCAACATTACAAGCAGTAGTAATATACACTTGCAGTCTTAATCTTTGTACCAGCAGTAGAAATATACATAGAGTATTTTTATTTAAGTACCTGAGCAGTCTTAATCATGTGAGCAGTCTTAACATCATGAGCATCATTAACACCTTGGAAGCTTTAATTCCCAACAATCCTCCCCTAAACTTGATATTTTCTCCCAAAATCATCAAGTTTCAATCAAAGTGTAAACCATCACCAGGAGGATGCTTCTAAACATCTTAATTCTTCTACTTCTTCTCTTTGGGATTAAGTGTATACTCCATCTTCTTGAGGAGCTGATAAGTCATCTCATCCCATCTTTCTACTTGAAGTCTAACCTTATATGTATCCAGCATCTGAGTAACTATGGCAGGACTCAAAGGATAACCTTTTTCAATCAGCATATGCACTTGAACCCCACTCATAGCCACTGTGTGAACTCTGCATGAGTGATACAGCTTCTAACTTACAACTCTATTCTGAAACTGATCATGCCAAACTCTATCTTCATGATGAGGTTCAAACATAACTTTCATGTCACCCCAAAGAACCCTGTCCAAGATATCCTCTGGCACTGTATATCCATACTTGTTCTTGACCAGCTTCCATAAAGTCTCCAGATCATCTCTATCAAAATTTCTCAACGACTAACTAAAGGTAATTAACCTTTGAGACTTTCCTCCAACTCTAACTATATCAAACCAAGAACTTTTTACATGAGAGCCACACTTCCAATCAATGATAGGAACTTTTGTCATTAAGGGAACAACATCAACTACCTCTTCATCATGATCAGAAGCAATCACAATCAATTCTAACTTTTTAGCTCTGTCTTGGTCATCATTTTCTTCTTGGTCTTGCTCTTTTTGCTCAATCTCTTGCTCTTATTCTGCTATTGGCACATTTGCCTTTTGTTTCTTAACAACCTCATACTCTAACTCTGCTCCAGTTCTTTTTAATGAACTACCCACCACCTCTGTATCCATAGCAATGAATGTATTTACCCTTTTGAATACCTTGTCAAACTGATCTTTTAGCTTTTCAAAACTAAGATTCTTCAACTGACTAGGCTTCCAACTATCCATGTTTCTTAGATATGTACTCATTACTTTCCTTTGTTCAGCTTTGGTGGGTGGTTTATTCCTTTTGGCTTCAGCTTTCTTTCTTAGAAAATGTTTTCGTCTTTCTTCCATTGATAGCTATTCTTGCAACATTTTCTTAGCTAATAAACCATCTGCCTCAATCTTGGCTTGAGTATCATCCCATTGTTGAATAAGACCGAGACTAGATGCTTCTTCTTTTTCAGCTCTTTCTACTAAGATTCTTTGATGTTCAACATCATATTCTTCTTGTAATTTCTTAGTAGCTTCTTCTCCTAGTTTAAGTTGCTCTTTTCTTGAAAGCAGAATAGGATCTTTTTCAACTTCAACCAAAATAATTTTACCCTTGCCTTTGCCCTGTGGTGGCGGTTGTGATTGTTTTGTTGTTGTTATTGCTGCAGAGGATGGTTCTTTGATCACTATACCTTTAACTAGTGGTTTTGTGCTCTTCAAGGAAGTTAGAGTTTGAGCCAATGTAGTTAAATCATCTTCTGAACTTGTTGTAGTAGCAGCAGTAACTTTTGCACTAGCAGCATTAATTTTTGGCTCAGTAGCAGCAGAAACTGGTATACTAGCAGTATTAATTTCAGTAGCATTCACACTGGCAGTTTTTTCCATTAACTTTGCCACTTCAACCAGTTTATCAACATTCAGCCCAGCAGTCTTAACAAATTTAACAGCATCATCCAAAACCACTTCATTTCTTTGTTGATCAACTACCACAAATTCATCACTCTTGTTGATGCAAATAATGTTCTAAAAACGTTACTTATATCTTTCGATAACTTCATGTTTTGAGGATGACAAAATGTGAAAACACGTTACGTTAAAATTAACGTAAACAAGTTTTTAGTCGAAAGATCCCATTTCTACACAAATCACTCTAGAACAAATTTACAACTTGACAAATGATCATAGAAGTGAATTTGTGCTTAAGACTTCACATTTTAATGTGACAAAGCATTTCTTTCAAAAATATACTTTACAAATTATTTTTGAATAATTAAGAAATGTTTTAATGGAAAAATAAGTTCAAAATACATAACAACTATTTTCCCCCCCAAAATCAGCTCCAAACTTCCCCAAATAAGTTTTCACCAGAAAAAACAAGAAGAGGAGCATTTTTGTCTGGCACGGTACCACTAAATTTAGTGGTACCATGTGTGGTTTAGTGGTGCCGTGTCCCTATAATGGCCAGATTTTTTATGCCTATAAATACCAGCCCACTTCACAGATTTTGGGCATCCTGTTTCACACAGAACTTTCTGAGTTCAATACCCTTATCACTTTTTCTCTTCTTGATCATTAGTTTAGTTTTTCTTTTGTTTAAGAGTGATCTAATCATCCAACTTAGAGATCCTCTTCAAGTGCAAGAGAAGAACACAGGGTGTCCAAGTAGATACAAAGTATTGTAGTTGTAGTTAGAGCACTTGTAACGTTTGTTACATACTTGATTGTATCATAGCATACATCAAGATCATTTTTCTTTTGAGAGTTTGTGAGGGAAGATCATTGTGATCTTATAGAGATATTGAATATCTCTTGTAGCCATTGGGCTTGTGTGTTGATCAAGTTGATCAAGGGTAGATAGGATAGATTGAGTCAACTGAGAGTTGATCATTGTGATCTTGTGAGATCTTGGAGATCTCTTGAAGCCATTGGGCTTGTGTGATTGATCAAGAGGATCATAGGTAGATCGGGTAGATTGTGTCTTGTGTGAGAGTGTGAAGTAGAAAGGATCCATTGGATCTTGGTAGATTGGTGCTAGCTAAGATTAGCACTCGACATTTAGCTTAGTGTCAGAAATACGATAAGCTACGTGTACGGTTTTCTCCGCCTGAAGGGAGGTTGTTGACATAGTGCTTGAAACTATCGAGTGTGGTACTTGGGGAGTGGAGTAGGGCGAAGAAGAGCTTCGTAGCCGAATCACTATAAATCCTTTTGTCCCAGTTTGATCTTTCCATCTCTTCTCTTTACTTTCATAACTTATATTTAGTTAGTTTAGTGTGTTGTTCATATTGGTGTTGATTGATTGCACATAAGACTCGAATCAAAGTTTTTCGATATTAATAGTATTTGAGACAAATTAAAAACCGGTAAAACTATTCAACCCCCCCCCCCCTTCTAGTTTTTCATTATTGGTATCAGAGCCAGGTTAGTCAAGAGTTTAAAGTAAATTGTATTTTAAAACTTGAATCGATCAATGGATTCTGACAAATATCTAGAAGGGCAATATATGCAAAGACCACCACTTTTCGAAACTGGTTGTTTTATTTATTGGAAAACAAGATTCAAAACATATGTGAAATCAAAAGACATTGATCTTTGGCATGTTATTACCGAGGGTGACTTTCAACCAATTCAAAAGAATCCAGAAACTAGAAAGGATAAATAGTTCCTTATGATAAACAAAGTGATGAACTTAAAGAAAACTAGGCAAAAATAATGAGGCTAAAATGATGATTTACAATGCTTTGCCTAAAAAGGAATTTGAAAGAATTTTTATGTGTAATACGGCAAAAGATATTTGGAAAACTTTGTTAGTCACTCACCAAGGTAATAATCAAGTCAAAGAGAACAAGATAGATCTTCTTGTTCAACAATATGAACAATTTTCCATTTCGGAAAATGAATCAATTGATAATGCTTTTGCTAGATTTAATACTATCATTACTAGTCTTAAAGCTCTTGATGAAGGTTACTCTAGCAAGAATTACGTTAGGAAGTTTCTTAGAGCTCTACATCCTAAATGGAGAGCAAAGGTCACCGCCATTGAAGAGTCAAAGGGCTTGACGACATTATCACTCGATGAACTAATAGGAAACTTGAAGGTTCACGAGATGATAATCAAGAAAGACTCCGATATAGTTAAAGGAAAAAGCGAGAGAGTTAGATCTCAAGCATTGAAAGCCAAGAAGGAGTCTAGTGATGAGGAATGTTCGAGTTCCGATAGTGAAGATGAAGAGTATGCGTTAGCCGTTAGAGACTTTAAAAAGTTCTTTAGGAGAAGAGGTAAGTTTGTTAGGCAACCTCGTGATGACAAGAAACCGTCACACATGAACCGAGTTGAGAAGAAAGGCACAAGTGATAGGAAGTGCTTTAGATGCGAAGATCCTAATCACCTCATAGGAGAATGTCCTAAACCACAAAAACTCAACAACCAAAGAGCTTTCATAGGAGGCACTTGGAGTAATAGTGGTGAGGAAGAAGAGAAGAAGCCCAATGATGAAACATGCCTAATGGCTCAGGCTTCTAATGAGATACGCTTGGGAATCGACTTGGAGCCTGACGAATGGGTCAAGGAAAGTGGATGCACTAATCATATGACGGGTAACCGAAGTCTATTCTCATCATACAACGCATACAACGGAGGTAATGTCACTTTCAGTAGCCAACTTAAGGGCAACATCATAGGCAAATGTACGATTACTCAAAACTCTCTCACTATTAGAAATGTTGAGCACGTAGATAACTTAGGATTTAACTTGCTTGGCATTAGTCAAATGGTAGACAATAAGTGTAGAGTTATATTCTCCGAAGAAGGTAGTGAGATCATTAAGAATAGTAAAACCATAGGCAAAGGAGTTAGGAGGAATGGCTTATTTGTTATGAAAATAGGAAATAAGCCTCAGGATAAGATTTGCTTAGCAACCATAGATGATAATTCCACTCTATGGCATAGGAGATTAGGTCACGCCAATACGCGCTTGATACAATCGTTGGCGTCTAAGGAACTAGTTAGAAACCTACCTAAGATTAAGTTTGATAAACACTTTTGTGACGCTTGTAAAGCTGGAAAACAAGCTCAATCTAGTCACAAAGCTAAGAATATGGTCTCGACCTCTAGATGCCTAGAACTCCTTCATATGGACTTATTTGGTCCATCCGCCGTACAGAGTTACGGAGGAAATTACTACACCGTAGTAATAGTTGATGACTACTCTAGGTATACTTGGACTAGATTTCTTAAGAATAAGACACAAGCTTCTGAGGAATTCGAAATCTTTATTAAGAAAGTACAAAATCAACTAGGGTGTACAATAGTTTCTATTAGGACGGATCATGGTCGGGAATTTGATAATGAAGTGCAATTTGGAGTATATTGTGATTGTAACACCCCAACCCGACAAGGCCAAGATATCACTGTAAAACCCGAAATTTAACATAATACGAAATGACGAAAATGCCCTCTAATGTTGAAATTTTAAGAACTTATAAAATACGCTATAAATTAAAACTTGAGTCATATGTCATGTTATGACTCCAAACCATACGATATGAACATATAACTCAAAGTAAAAATACGAAAACTTTACGAGAACTATATGATTAATACATGACACGTTTAATAAGTATAACTTAAGGTCCAAAATAAATAAATTTTGTACACAATATAATTATTAAGAGATAAACATGAGTTTTGCAACTATGGAAACCACAAATCACATTGATCACTTCCCATATTTCGGCCCAAAATTTTCTCCCCTAATTTGTTTCCAAACCGTGTATATCCATCTCTCCATCCCCATATTCACGGCATTCTCAAAAAAAAAAAAAAAGAAGAAGAAACCCTACTACATCTTAAAAGTTCGGCTGCTTCTTTTGTTAATTGCACCTGCTGCTGTCGATCCAAAACAACCATCAAGAAGGGTTAAATCTTGCTCATATTAGTCAAGGTAATCTTATTCTTGTCACCATTGATCCATTCGATTTGTTCCTAAACCCTAAATCGACCAACTGTTTTTTTTTCTCTTGTTCTGCTGCTGTTCGAACCAAGAAGAAGGAAGAAGGATTCGTGGTGTTTGATCTTGTGTTGTTCGTGTTCTTCGGGTGCTTGTCTTCAAGGGTATTCGTATCACTCATCTTTTGTTCAATCCTTATTTGAAATTATTGTGTTCTAGTCGAGTTATGATCAAGGGATTATAAGAAAAATCTGCTACATAAAATCATGAACTAAAAACCCTAAAGAAACCCTAATATATAATCGATCAGCTGTGTATGATGTATTTAAGATTGTTTTGAATATGTTAGATCTGTATTAATTCGACCCAAGCATGCTATGAACACATCTAAAATCGTGTTATGTCAATAATTAATGATTGGAATGATTAAAACTTTAAGAATATACATGAAAT
Organism: Artemisia tridentata subsp. tridentata; assembly: GCA_021014915.2. Classification (NCBI taxonomy): domain Eukaryota; kingdom Viridiplantae; phylum Streptophyta; class Magnoliopsida; order Asterales; family Asteraceae; genus Artemisia; species Artemisia tridentata. Next base: position 69,593,200 of record CP139501.1, on the reverse strand, counting down.
CATAAATCTGCTACTGATCTGGGAATTAACCCGACTTTAATCGACTGTAATTAATTAATGGTAATGTGTATTTAGGTGGTTTTGGAGTCTAGAACTAAATTCAATGAAATAGCTACCTGGGAAAATTTAGTTTGTAATTTTTGGAGGCCTGGAAGGTTACTTTTTGATTTTTAGAAAATTATGTGTCTGATCGGATTTGTGAGTCTGGAAAATCAGTCCGGGTTTTTGAATTTTAATTTCCAAACCGTGTCGTATTAAGAGGTTTCCTTTGAACTGGGTGATATATATGATGTCTATTACTTCCTGGAATTTTTTTAGATTTTTTTGAATTTTTCTTAAAAGTTTCTAATTAATAACTTTTCGTATAGCAAAATTAATCAGAAATCTAGACGAGTTGGTTTAAGTGAATTTTAATCCATAGCTATGTTACTTAATAAAATCTGGAAAAATTAGATAAAATACTTAAGACATTTGAGCATCTCTGGGAATTTTTTGGGAATTTATTTCTAAGTTCTTATATAATTTTGATTTATAGGAAACCTAACAATTTCAAGCTTAAAACTTTTAGAACCTGATGAAAAGTATAAAAAGGGTTTTGAAAGGTGTTTCGTGTTATTTTAAAAAAAACTAAAGGGACTAAATGTGTAATTTTATGAAACTTGAGGGTTTGATTCTTGCCACACTTATATTTTAGAGTATAATATGTGATTTAGTAAATATGAGGGTTAGTTGTGTAATTATGAGCATAATAAAGGTTGAAGTGTAATTTGTATAATTATAAGGTTTATTTTGTGATTTTGGTAAATCAAGGGTGTAATGTGTAAACTATGAAACTTAAAGGACGGGAGATGTGATTCTGAATAAATGATGTACTTAAATTAGTAGTTTGCAATATTTTCATTCAAGACCCTTAACTTTGGGATGTTTGCAATTAAAAACCCTAACTTATGGAAACTTGTCATATTTAACCTTGAACTTATGAAAAAGGCATTATGAACCTTAACCTACTAACATGGTCATCTTTAATAAGTTGATAAACAGGAATGATAATAACTAAAGTTACTGAATGTGTAAAGTTACCTAAGATGGAGAGAAACTAAAATGAAACCTTATGATTAAGAAACTATGAAATCATAAAGCTATGAAACTTATAAGTACAATTATAATTCATGTAGATTCACTGAAGCGGGAGTAATCCGGTGTTTTGTGATCTGCCTTTGGTTTGTTTTGCTATCGGATAAGGTACGGATACTCTACCCTTTTTAGTAAGGGTGTCTTTTCACCTATGCATTGATGTTGAGCTATGATTTAAACCTTTGCCATGATCCTTTTGACATGAACCTTTTGAGATGACCATGAGATATACCTTCTGATTATGACTTTGAGTTTGGGGGCGTATGGATTGCAATCCTAGATTTGTATGTTTAGTGGATTTAACTATGACTTTGAGTTATGACTTTGAGGTGACTGGTACTGTGTGCAATACATGCCTTTCACATTTCTGGGAGCTGATCACTCCACCCTTTTGATACATGAGGACACCCCTCATATTATCTGGTTGCCTAAGAGGTATCCCCTCTGATTGTGAGATTATGACTTTGAGATTATGATGTTGAGATTATGACTTTGAGTTTCTGGGCTCGTGGTGGATGACTATCCTATTCTTCTCTTATCATCCATTTGTTTCTTTTATACCTTATGACATTCCCATTGCCCATATTATATTTCTGTTTCGTTATTCTTTGCTTTGTATATGTATCTGTTCACTGAGCTTTTTAAGCTCAGCCGCACGTTTTCTTTTCGTGTGCGGCAGGTAATAAGCAGGACGACGGGTTTTGGGTATGAGTGAAGAGGCTTTTGGACTTAGAAGACTTTGATAGTTATTCTGAAGTAGAGACCATTAGAAGGAGTTGCTTTTGCAGACTTAGTAATTAGCTTTTGTTTCCCTTGTATCCTTGTGTATTCAGTATTTCATTTGTAACCTTTGAGAATCTTTGTATTACTATTGAATGTATGTTTTGTTTGATCTGATATGAAGCCATTAATGTGATACTTCTACCCTTGCTGGGTTGGGGTGTTACAATTATGGTATCAGAGAGACAGGCTGCGATTCGTAATACATTACCCTTGACCTGTGTAAGTTAGGACCACTAAGTTTTCCCTGTAGGCGCTCGTAAGACAACCTTTGAAAATTTGCTTAAAGATTTCCCTATAGGAACGTAAGTTTTGACCAGTGAGGAATGGGTAGACTATAAGGCATTTGTTTAAGTATCATTGCTTCCGCATCACTCTGATTCGTGCCTTGCTTTTGGTTAGATCCTGTTGATACCACTTTTGGAAAGTGAAAGCTTATGATTTGCACCACCTAAGATTTGAACCTGATTAAATTTGGAAGGCATTGAGAAATTTCATAATAATTGCCTGACACTATTTGATCCTTATTTTCAGATTTCTTTGTTAATCATTTTGATAAAGACCCACGTTGCACTCTGATCCTTTCGTTAATCATTTTGACGCCTCTTCAGGCATTCCGAGAACCTCCATGGCGATAACATACTGGATATGTTTTGATTGTCTTTTGCTTTTGATAAGTATCTATGAATCTTCCGACACTATTCAATTTCGTTTCGCCCATCTCTGTCCTTGTAAGAAGCCTTGTGGTGTGTAACCACGAGTATAAGAATGTTTTCCCCCTCACTTTTGAATGATAAGACTTTGATTTGCGAACCGTCTTTCTTTGGATAGTTAACCTCGATTTTATTCTGACAAGGAATTTGTTGAGTGATCAGTCGAATATCGATAACTACCCTCCTATATCTCACCTTTAACGTTTGCAAAAAATTTTGAACTCCCTACCATGATTACCGATTGTTAAATGTTCGCTATTACTCTGGAGACTCGTGTGTTACTTTCGCGGTTATAAAGTTTTCTTAGAAACCATTTCGTACACCAATGAATGAACCTTATCTTGGAAGCTAGTTGGCACTTTGAGTCGTCTGAGCATGAGCCTTGTATTGAACGTTATTTGGCACCCTGCTTTTCTGAATATGATTCCTGGTAGTCCCACCAAAATTTTTTTTTTCCATCGGAGCGTGAAGTAGGAATTGACATGATACCGAGAGATTTCCAGTCACTAAACGAAGAAGTCTTTCGGATCATACCAATTGATTGGAGCAATCGGGAAGAGCAGCAACCGAAGACCAAGAAGTGAGTTTACTTAAGTGTATTTTCTGGGCATGTTTTAGTTTCGTTCGTGATAATAAGGATGGCGACCAGAAATAGCTGAACCGTGTTACTGTTAGGAGCCGATATTCCTCTACCCTGAAACGACTATGTGGTTGTTTAAATTTAGAGCGCGAAGTTTCCTTCTGATAAATTGAGTCTATTCTTGGAATCGACCCCCCCCCCCCATATTCGTAAACGACTACTATGACGGTTAGTGACGCTAATGGTATTAGCTAAAGCTTTAACTATTTCGTGAACTTGATAAATGATGTTTTCTCGTAAGTACTTAGGCAAATGGTCATTGTATGACTTAATGGTACTTTCGGAGACGAGGAAGAGCATGAAAATCATTTTTGCACCTTGTTAGAAATTGACGATCATTTGTGCATTCTGGGAGATAGACATTTGTTAAGAGAACGGTGTTCCATGCTTGACCTGGGGTAGACGACAATGGAGGCTACCCTGAAGAGTGAAGACATTCCTTACAAGGCAGAAGTGTTGTCGATGCAGAAGAAGAAATTCTAGTCAAGATGGTGAACCTGGAGCTGATGAAGACATGCAGTCTCACTTCCCTATTCATCTTGGTTGTACTAAGATGAATTGAGAGCGGAAGCAGACTGGATGATGAAGAGATTTAAAGATCGTGCCAGAAATCCACATTACCTCATCACATTACAAGAGAACTGCAGGAGGCTCGACGAACCAGACACAAGTTCCCGATTTTGGTTTCACTTCCCGGCTGATGGACAGACGAAAACAGATTAACCGGACTTGAGGAGATTGGATGTGTTGAACGAACGAAAATTTGAAACAGACCCTTTATGCTTGGAAGAATTGATTCTATGAAGGCCGAAGTTCTGACGGCTAACTTTCATTTCCGTTGACCCTCTTAGGTTTCGTTATATCATAATAAGAACCTCTTAAGATTTAAGCTCCCTTGAAGCATTTCAGTTCGTATTTATCTTTTTGTATGTTCGGTGATGGCTTTGTTTTGGGAGGATTTGGCGAATTGTGGAAGATATGATGCTCGTGACGGCGTACCTCACTTCTGCTAAACAATCTGGGATTTTGATACTCTTACGAATAGTTTTGTTTTTCCTCTTGACTATGGCATTTGATTTTGTTGACCTATGGGACTGTAGAAGTACTAGGTGGATTAAGATAGGTGGTTTTGATTACGATTTGAGATAAAGTATGACCATCATGAGGGCATATTTATATGATGCCAGTATTATGACGTCTGGCCAACGTGATAATACTTACATCATATAACGTGCACTTGTTGTGGGCATAGGATATCTTGGGATGTACCTTAGAAGTTAAGAATTTGAACTCCGTTGGATTATCCGTGATTAGTGAGGCTTTAGGTTCATTCTACCTATGCGTATACTCTGCTTTTGTTCAATAGATATCTGGATGAGTTCAGACTCTCGTTTTGCATTCTGTTGACCTGAGTTATAAATCTTGAACTCTTTGTAGAGCTTTCTACCGTTGAAACAGTTAATTTGATTTGAAATCTTGTTCGTATTCCATATGAGCTTTCTAGAAGGTTCGCCTATCGTCCGTTTTATGTTGCATGGACCTTTTGATCAGAATCAAATTATTTTGTACTCCTATGAGAAATTTGAACCCATCTCATTTTGATTCGAGTCATGAGAAACTATCTGGTCTGAAGATCTTTTTAGCAGAACCTCTTCGGGCATGAGAATGTTTGTGATGATATTTTGCGATTTGCTACGACTTCATTTCGACTTCGCACTTCAATTTTCGAGGACGAAAATTTTTTTTTTAGAGGGGAAGAGTTGTAAAACCCGAAATTTAACATAATACGAAATGACGAAAATGCCCTCTAATGTTGAAATTTTAAGAACTTATAAAATACGCTATAAATTAAAACTTGAGTCATATGTCATGTTATGACTCCAAACCATACGATATTAACATATAACTCAAAGTAAAAATACGAAAACTTTACGAGAACTATATGATTAATACATGGCACGTTTAATAAGTATAACTTAAGGTCCAAAATAAATAAATTTTGTACACAATATAATTATTAAGAGATAAACATGAGTTTTGCAACTATGGAAACCACAAATCACATTGATCACTTCCCATATTTCGGCCCAAAATTTTCTCCCCTAATTTGTTTCCAAACCGTGTATATCCATCTCTCCATCCCCATATTCATGGCATTCTCAAAAAAAAAAAGAAAAAAGAAGAAACCCTACTCCATCTTAAAAGTTCGGCTGCTTCTTTTGTTATTTGCACCTGCTGCTGTCGATCCAAAACAACCATCAAGAAGGGTTAAATCTTGCTCATATTAGTCAAGGTAATCTTATTCTTGTCACCATTGATCCATTCGATTTGTTCCTAAACCCTAAATCGACCAACTGTTTTTTTTTTCTCTTGTTCTGCTGCTGTTCGAACCAAGAAGAAGGAAGAAGGATTCGTGGTGTTTGATCTTGTGTTGTTCGTGTTCTTCGGGTTCTTGTCTTCAAGGGTATTCGTATCACTCATCTTTTGTTCAATCCTTATTTGAAATTATTGTGTTCTAGTCGAGTTATGATCAAGGGATTATAAGAAAAATCTGCTACATAAAATCATGAACTAAAAACCCTAAAGAAACCCTAATATATAATCGATCAGCTGTGTATGATGTATTTAAGATTGTTTTGAATATGTTAGATCTGTATTAATTCGACCCAAGCATGCTATGAACACATCTAAAATCGTGTTATGTCAATAATTAATGATTGGAATGATTAAAACTTTAAGAATATACATGAAATCATAAATCTGCTACTGATCTAGGAATTAACCCGAATTTAATCGACTGTAATTAATTAATGGTAATGTGTATTTTCGTGTTTTTGGAGACTAGAACTAAATTCAATGAAATAGCTACCTGGGAAAATTTAGTTTGTAATTTTTGGAGGCCTGGAAGGTTACTTTTTGATTTTTAGAAAATTTTGTGTCTGATCGGATTTGTGAGTCCGGAAAATAAGTCCGGGTTTTTGAATTTTAAATTTCCAAACCGTGTCGAAATAAGAGGTGTGCTTTGAACTGAGTGATCTTTAGGATGTCTGTTATTTCCTGGAATTTTTGTAGATTTTTTTGAATTCTTCTAAAAAGGTTTCTAATTAATAACTTTTCGTATAGAAAAATTAATCAGAAATCTGGACGAGTTGGTTTAGTGAATTTTAATTCATAGCTATGTTACTTAATAAAATCTGGAAAAATTAGATAAAATACTTAAGACATTTGAGCATCTCTGGGAATTTTTTGGGAATTTATTTCCAAGTTCTTATATAATTTTAGATTTATAGAAAACCTAACAATTTCAAGCTTAAAACAGTTAGAACCTGATGAAAAGTATAAAAAGGGTTTTGAAAGGTGTTTCGTGTTATTTTAAAAAAACTAAAGGGACTAAATGTGTAATTTTATGAAACTTGAGGGTTTGATTCGTGCCACACTTATATTTGAGAGTATAATATGTGATTTAGTAAATATGAGGGTTAGTTGTGTAATTATGAGCATAATAAAGGTTGAAGTGTAATTTGTATAATTATAAGGTTTATTTTGTGATTTTGGTAAATCAAGGGTGTAATGTGTAAACTATGAAACTTAAAGGACGGGAATGTGATTCTGAATAAATGATGTACTTAAATTAGTAGTTTGCAATATTTTCATTCAAGACCCTTAACTTTGGGATGTTTGCAATTAAAAACCCTAACTTATGGAAACTTGTCATATTTAACCTTGAACTTATGAAAAAGGCATTATGAACCTTAACCTACTAACATGGTCATCTTTAATAAGTTGATAAACAGGAATGATTATAATTAAAGTTACTGAATGTGTAAAGTTACCTAAGATGGAGAGAAACTAAAATGAAACCTTATGATTAAGAAACTATGAAATCATAAAGCTATGAAACTTATAAGTACAATTATAATTCATGTAGATTCGCTGAAGCGGGAGTAATCCGGTGTTTTGTGATCTGCCTTTGGTTTGTTTTGCTATCGGATAAGGTACGGATACTCTACCCTTTTTAGTAAGGGTGTCTTTTCACCTATGCATTGATGTTGAGCTATGATTTAAACCTTTGCCATGATCCTTTTGACATGAACCTTTTGAGTATGACTTTGAGTTTGGGGGCGTATGGATTGCAATCCTAGATTTGTATGTTTAGTGGATTTAACTATGACTTTGAGTTATGACTTTGAGGTGACTGGTACTGTGTGCAATACATGCCTTTCACATTTCTGGGAGCTGATCACTCCACTATTATGATACATGAGGACACCCCTCATATTATCTGGTTGCCTAAGAGGTATCCCCTCTGATTGTGAGATTATGACTTTGAGATTATGATGTTGAGATTATGACTTTGAGTTTCTGGGCTCGTGGTGGATGACTATCCTATTCTTCTCTTATCATCCATTTGTTTCTTTTATACCTTATGACATTCCCATTGCCCATATTATATTTCTGTTTCATTATTCTTTGCTTTGTATATGTATCTGTTCACTGAGCTTTTTAAGCTCAGCCGCACGTTTTCTTTTCGTGTGCGGCAGGTAATAAGCAGGACGACGGGTTTTGGGTATGAGTGAAGAGGCTTTTGGACTTAGAAGACTTTGATAGTTATTCTGAAGTAGAGACCATTAGAAGGAGTTGCTTTTGCAGACTTAGTAATTAGCTCTTGTTTCCCTTGTATCCTTGTGTATTCAGTATTTCATTTGTAACCTTTGAGAATCTCTGTATTACTATTGAATGTATGTTTTGTTTGATCTGATATGAAGCCATTAATGTGATACTTCTACCCTTGCTGGGTTGGGGTGTTACAATCACATTATGGTGTCATACAAAGCATACATTACGCAAGCGGAAGTCTTTTAAATAAATAACCAAGTCTCAAACATCAAGATTGGTATCAAAAGATAATCCTAAATGCATAGTGGGTTAACCAAACAAACCAAAGTAAGAAATAATATTCAAAGTACTGAAAGAAATGAAAGTCCGAAACAATGGACAACGACATGATAAAATAAATAGGTCTCTAAATCCTATGCTCTCTCATTCCCAAGCCCGTCGCCCCGCTTATTACCTGCCGCATAAGAAAAGAAAACATGCGGCTGAGCTTAAAAAGCCCAGTGAACATATACATATATAACATAACATGACGGTAAATAACACCCTAGGCAAATCCCACATCGGCTGTGGCCTGGAGAGATGCTGGGTTCATAAGATAACATTCGCCTTACAATGACACAACGCGTTTTGTGGTCTACTGCGAGTGGGGTTCTTAGGAACTGGCAGTTAAGCGTGCTCATGTGAGAGTAGTACTGGCTTGGGTGACCTGCCGGGAAGTCTTCAAATGAGGCCACAAAAGCAAAGCCGTGAGTCTGCGGGCAAAGCGGACAATATTGTGGTCTGAGTAGGCGGGATGTTGTTGTAAAACCCCAAAATTTAAAACATGCAAAATGACCAAAATACCCCTGAAACTCTAAAATTAAATTAATAAGTACATAAAGTATCAAATAAATCCCAAACTCTTGGTAATGAGCAACATATGAAGTAAGAATAATTTTGCTAATACCCTAAAAAGTAGTTCCTAAAATCCGTGGCTAATTTGAATGCAACTATTTATTTCTCGAGTCTTTTAAGAATTCAATGGAGCAAAAATCATCGAAAAATACAACATTTGATAACATTTTGGAATTTAAAACCAAATAGGTTCATTTTCTTGTACTCGGTATATATCTTTGTGACAAACATGATTTGTGTTGTTTTAACTCATAAAGTAAATGACTAATATTCATATGATTATGATAAAAAGCACCCTTAACAATATAAAAGTGATATGTATGTTATAAAGCTCCATATGGTCTCTAATTGACATTACACGATCACCTCATTTCATTCTTTTAAATCCTATATTCCAAAGGACCCACCAATGACAACCAATATCACTAAATTTACATAATAATGCATAAGTTAGGCCACCTTAGGTCCTTGTCCCTAAAAGCATTTATAATCAAATTAATCCCACACGTTGAATGTTACTAGGGACCCATTTTGTTGAAATATGGAAACTGTATCACACTAAAAGCATTCCATGATTTTCGGTTGATCACTATCTCTGCCACCCAAAAATTGAGGAATCAATCAAATATATAATATGCAACCTTTCCAAGTTAGACCAACCCTCTACTCGTTTATTATGAAACGATACTTATCACCTCGCCCATTTTTCTCCCATCCCTGAACATAGAAAGCAAGAACCCACACACCTTAAACAACAACAACCGATCCATTTGATAATCAAGAGACACGAGAGAAGGTTGAAGGAGGGTTTTGATCGTGGAACGCTTAGCAGCTATCATCTTATTTCTGTTCGTACCATTCGACTCTAAGGTATCCCCTAGTCTGTTTGATGTTCTTGTTACACGTCTAGCATATTCAGTAAATAAACTTTGTCACGTAAAGAAAGAAAGAAAAAAAAAATAAGTCAATAAACGACTCGTGTATATGATCACTAATTAATATGTTTTACTTCGTTTAATAACAAGCCATGCGAAGATCCGAGATACCTATGTACGTAAGAGAATAAACATGCCTCCTATATAAAACCTAAATTGTTCTTGTCGTGGACTGTGGCTCCCTGTGTCGGATTGCATGTGGTGTTGTAAGTGTATCGAGTGGGCTGGAATAAAAAGAGTACAATGTGGGTGAGTTGTGTCACGCTCAAAGGAGTTCAAATGGGGTCTTGGTGTGTCGAACTATGGGGAAACAGGAAAGTCAAATTGGTCACGTTTGGGTCGAACAAAAATCAGTAACCATGGAGTGTTGTGGTAATTTTAAACGCGCGATTTCATGAGAGTTGCTGTGTGTCGACATGGGGTTTAATGTGGCTTTATAGATCGAGTTCATACGTGGGTTAAAAGGTTATGCTTGGGTAGTATTAAATTTGGTCTTTTGTACACACTAAAACCTGTGCTTGTGTGAGTAGAAAGGATTGTAATTTTATGTGTCGTTATGGCGTGGGTCGTGGTATGAGTCTGTTATGGGGTAACGTGGGCTTTGCACAAAAGAGTGTAGGATCGAGTCTTCTAGCGTGTCACAATCGGTTTCCAAAGAGTTTCTTTTTATGGGTTATGTATCGTATGCGTGAAGAAGAAGAAGGATAGGAAAAGAAGAAGAAATATAATCATTCATGATTCAAGTGATATAATAATTAAAGTTGCATGATTAAAGTGATATATAAGTTGCATGTGTGATAATTGAATCCAATTCAGTAGGGTAGAGAATATTTTAATCTAATATTACACGCATAGTTCATGAAATCATATGATGTATATATGTTAAAATATAAAGTTATGGCATGATCTTTTTGTATTAAAATATAAATGCATGCATGAGGTATATAACAGTTAGTGATATTATATTATAAGCTTTAATATAACTCTTTTCTTATTAAATGGTAATGAATTTCAAGAGTATTCTTTTGTGTAAACTAATAAGACTTATTGTTGTTATGAAATTAACAGGATGTTACTAGTTAGCTTATAAGTATCATTATAAATATCTTAATAATTCACAACAATTGAATAGGCTAACGCTACTATATTAAAATAAAACGTAATAGTAAAGTGTGAAGCATGAAAATAGATGCTAAATAATAAGTGTATCCATAATTCATGTAGATTCTCTGAAGAAGGAGTGATTCTCTTCCACCGTTCTTTTGCTTTCGTTTTCGTTGCTTGCTAAGGTACAGATATTCTGACCTTCTCTGTAAGGTTTCCTGTGATCTCTTTCATGTTCTGATCTGTTTAGCCTCTGATTTGATACCTTGGCTATGATTCACTTCGTTATGACCTATGATATGAACCTAAACTGTGAAACCTTTTTAATTCTGACCTGGAAATGATTTGAAGAAAAGCTATTTTAAAATGATGTTTGCAAATTATGATACAATACTCTTTTAATTGGGATTTTACTAACTTTTATAAAAACTAGTTTAAAAGACTATTTTTACGAAAAACCGTTTGAAAGGTCATTTTATGAAAACTACTCTGAAGGATCATTTTTATGAAAACCGTCATTTAAAAGATAGTTTTAAAATGGACTCTTAATTAGAAACCTTTTTAAATGAACTGTTACTATGGAACTCTGATATTGACCTTCTGATGTTGACCTTCTGATATTGACCTTCTGATATTGACTTCTGATATTGAAACTTGTGACATGACACTCTGATCTGATATGATATCTGACTCTTAGTTTGATACCCGAGCCAAAATTTGTGACCCTAGCCATGAAGGTAACATGGCCGTGTCTGTGATGCACCACTGGCATGACTAGTGTGTAGCCCTAGTGATTTGGTTACACCGTCCCTTTGATTTGGTCTGCATGTGATTGGGTAGGGGCGTATGGATGCATCCTAGATCTGTTCTGTTTAGTGGATTTAACTATATATGATATGATTTCTGTTCTGGTGACTGGTACTGTGTGCAATACATGCCTTTCACATATTTCTGGGAGCTAGCTACTCCATTTGAAGAATGAGGACACCCCTCATATTATCTGATTATCTGAGAGGTCTCCCCTCTATATGATTATGAAGATTATGGTTACGATATGATATGATCTGTTTCTGGGCTCGTGGTGGATTACTATCCTACTCTACTCCTTATAACTTTACATTGTTTATACCTTATGATATTTTCCAGTGTACCATACCTTATTTCTGTTTCATTATCATTTCCTTGTATATGTATCTGTTCACTGAGCTTTTTAAGCTCAGCCGCACGTTTTCTTTTCGTGTGCGGCAGGTTATAAGCAGGACGACGGGTTTGGGTATGAGTGAAGAGACTTTTGGACTTAGAAGACCTTGATAGTTATTTTGAAGTAGAAGTCATTAGAAGGATTGCATTTGCAGACTTAGTATTTAGTTTTGTTTCATTTTTAACCTTGTAATGTTAGTATTTCATTTGTAACCTTTGAAATTTATTGTATTACTATTGAAGTATGCTTTGTTTGATCTGATATGAAACCATTAACGTGACATCTTTACCCTTGCCGGGTTGGGGTGTTACAATTATGGTATCAGAGAGACAGGCTGCGATTTCGTAATACATTTACCCTTGACCTGTGTAAGTTAGGACCACTAAGCTTTCCCTGTAGGCGCTCGTAAGACAACCTTTGAAAATTTGCTTTAGGATTTCCCTATAGGAGCTTAAGTTCTGACCGGTGAGGAATGGGTAGACTATAAGGCATTTGTTTAGGTATCATTGCTTCCGCATCACTCTGATTCGTACCCTACTCTTGGTTTAAGCCTCTTGAGATCCCTCTTGGAAATTGAAAGCTTATGCCTTGCACCACCTAAGTTTTGAAACCTAAATGAATCTTGAAAGCATTAAGAATTGCATAGTAATTTCCTGACACTATTTGATCCTTACCTTCAGATTCCGACTCTGACCTCTGATCTTTGTTAATCATTTCGATGCCTCTTGGGCATTTTGAGAATCTCCATGGCGAGTAGTTTGGCTTTCCCTCTTGATTATGACATTTGTTTTTGTTGACCTCTGAGACTGTAGAAGTACTAGGTGGATGAAGATAGATTGTTTTGCTTACGACTCGAGATAAAGTATGATCATCATGAAGGCATATTTATGTGGTGCTGGTATTATTAACGTGATAATACTTACACCATATAACGTGCCCTCATTGTGGCCATAGGATATCTTGGGAAGTACCTAAGAAGTTGAGAAATTGATCACCATTCGATTATCTGTGATTAGTGAGACTTTAGGTTCATTCTACCTATGCGTATACTCTGTCTTCGTTCATTAAATATCTGAATAAGTTTGAAACTCTCGTTTTGCATTCTGTTGACCCCGGCTATAATCTGGAACCCTTGAAGAACTCTCTGCTATAGATAAAATTAGTTCGATCTAAAATTTTGTTCGTATATGAGCCTTTCTGAAGATTCACCTATCATTATGTTTCATGGTCTTTTGTTTGGAAGCGACCTAATTTGTCTCTGTCTGAGGAAAATTGAACCCACTTCGCTTTGTTTCGACTCATGAGAAATTATTTGATCCGAAGATCCTTTCTGAAAGAACCTCCCCGGCATGAAAACGTTTGTGACGATCTTTTGCGATTTGCTACGACTTCGTTTAGCTTTGCGACTTCAATTTTCGAGGACGAAAATTTTTTTTTTAGGAGGGGAGAGTTGTAAAACCCCAAAATTTAAAACATGCAAAATGACCAAAATACCCCTGAAACTCTAAAATTAAATTAATAAGTACATAAAGTATCAAATAAATCCCAAACTCTTGGTAATGAGCAACATATGAAGTAAGAATAATTTTGCTAATACCCTAAAAAGTAGTTCCTAAAATCCGTGGCTAATTTGAATGCAACTATTTATTTCTCGAGTCTTTTAAGAATTCAATGGAGCAAAAATCATCGAAAAATACAACATTTGATAACATTTTGGAATTTAAAACCAAATAGGTTCATTTTCTTGTACTCGGTATATATCTTTGTGACAAACATGATTTGTGTTGTTTTAACTCATAAAGTAAATGACTAATATTCATATGATTATGATAAAAAGCACCCTTAACAATATAAAAGTGATATGTATGTTATAAAGCTCCATATGGTCTCTAATTGACATTACACGATCACCTCATTTCATTCTTTTAAATCCTATATTCCAAAGGACCCACCAATGACAACCAATATCACTAAATTTACATAATAATGCATAAGTTAGGCCACCTTAGGTCCTTGTCCCCTAAAAGCATTTATAATCAAATTAATCCCACACGTTGAATGTTACTAGGGACCCATTTTGTTGAAATATGGAAACTGTATCACACTAAAAGCATTCCATGATTTTCGGTTGATCACTATCTCTGCCACCCAAAAATTGAGGAATCAATCAAATATATAATATGCAACCTTTCCAAATTAGACCAAACCTCTACTCGTTTATTATGAAACAATACTTATCACCTCGCCCATTTTCCTCCCATCCCTGAACATTGAAAACAAGAACCCACACACCTTAAACAACAACAACCGATCCATTTGATAATCAAGAGACACGAGAGAAGGTTGAAGGAGGGTTTTGATCGTGGAACGCTTAGCAGCTATCATTCTTATTTCTGTTCGTACCATTCGACTCTAAGGTATCCCCTAGTCTGTTTGATGTTCTTGTTACACGTCTAGCATATTCAGTAACTAAACTTTCTCACGTAAAGAAAGAAAGAAAAAAAAAATAAGTAAATAAATGACTCGTGTATATGATCGCTAATTAATATGTTTTACTTCGTTTAATAACAAGCCATGCGAAGATCCGAGATACCTATGTACGTAAGAGAATAAACATGCCTCCTATATAAAACCTAAATTGTTCTTGTCGTGGACTGTGGCTCCCTGTGTCGGATTGCATGTGGTGTTGTAAGTGTATCGAGTGGGCTGGAATAAAAAGAGTACAATGTGGGTGAGTTGTGTCACGCTCAAAGGAGTTCAAATGGGGTCTTGGTGTGTCGAACTATGGGGAAACAGGAAAGTCAAATTGGTCACGTTTGGGTCGAACAAAAATCAGTAACCATGGAGTGTTGTGGTAATTTTAAACGCGCGATTTCATGAGAGTTGCTGTGTGTCGACATGGGGTTTAATGTGGCTTTATAGATCGAGTTCATACGTGGGTTAAAAGGTTATGCTTGGGTAGTATTAAATGGTCTTTTGTACACACTAAAACCTGTGCTTGTGTGAGTAGAAAGGATTGTAATTTTATGTGTCGTTATGGCGTGGGTCGTGGTATGAGTCTGTTATGGGGTAACGTGGGCTTTGCACAAAAGAGTGTAGGATCGAGTCGTCTAGCGTGTCACAATCGGTTTCCAAAGAGTTTCTTTTTATGGGTTATGTATCGTATGCGTGAAGAAGAAGAAGGATAGGAAAAGAAGAAGAAATATAATCATTCATGATTCAAGTGATATAATAATTAAAGTTGCATGATTAAAGTGATATATAAGTTGCATGTGTGATAATTGAATCCAATTCAGTAGGGTAGAGAATATTTTAATCTAATATTACACGCATAGTTCATGAAATCATATGATGTATATATGTTAAAATATAAAGTTATGGCATGATCTTTTTGTATTAAAATATAAATGCATGCATGAGGTATATAACAGTTAGTGATATTATATTATAAGCTTTAATATAACTCTTTTCTTATTAAATGGTAATGAATTTCAAGAGTATTCTTTTGTGTAAACTAATAAGACTTATTGTTGTTATGAAATTAACAGGATGTTACTAGTTAGCTTATAAGTATCATTATAAATATCTTAATAATTCACAACAATTGAATAGGCTAACGCTACTATATTAAAATAAAACGTAATAGTAAAGTGTGAAGCATGAAAATAGATGCTAAATAATAAGTGTATCCATAATTCATGTAGATTCTCTGAAGAAGGAGTGATTCTCTTCCACGCGTTCTTTTGCTTTCGTTTTCGTTGCTTGCTAAGGTACAGATATTCTGACCTTCTCTGTAAGGTTTCCTGTGATCTCTTTCATGTTCTGATCTGTTTAGCCTCTGATTTGATACCTTGGCTATGATTCACTTCGTTATGACCTATGATATGAACCTAAACTGTGAAACCTTTTTAATTTTGACCTGGAAATGATTTGAAGAAAAGCTATTTTAAAATGATGTTTGCAAATTATGATACAATACTCTTTTAATTGGGATTTTACTAACTTTTATAAAAACTAGTTTAAAAGACTATTTTTACGAAAAACCGTTTGAAAGGTCATTTTATGAAAACTACTCTGAAGGATCATTTTTATGAAAACCGTCGTTTAAAAGATAGTTTTAAAATGGACTCTTAATTAGAAACCTTTTTAAATGAACTGTTACTATGGAACTCTGATATTGACCTTCTGATGTTGACCTTCTGATATTGACCTTCTGATATTGACTTCTGATATTGAAACTTGTGACATGACACTCTGATCTGATATGATATCTGACTCTTAGTTTGATACCCGAGCCAAAATTTGTGACCCTAGCCATGAAGGTAACATGGCCGTGTCTGTGATGCACCACTGGCATGACTAGTGTGTAGCCCTAGTGATTTGGTTACACCGTCCCTTTGATTTGGTCTGCATGTGATTGGGTAGGGGCGTATGGATGCATCCTAGATCTGTTCTGTTTAGTGGATTTAACTATATATGATATGATTTCTGTTCTGGTGACTGGTACTGTGTGCAATACATGCCTTTCACATATTTCTGGGAGCTAGCTACTCCATTTGAAGAATGAGGACACCCCTCATATTATCTGATTATCTGAGAGGTCTCCCCTCTATATGATTATGAAGATTATGGTTACGATATGATATGATCTGTTTCTGGGCTCGTGGTGGATTATTATCCTACTCTACTCCTTATAGCTTTACATTGTTTATACCTTATGATATTTTCCCAGTGTACCATACCTTATTTCTGTTTCATTATCATTGCCTTGTATATGTATCTGGTCACTGAGCTTTTTAAGCTCAGCCGCACGTTTTCTTTTCGTGTGCGGCAGGTTATAAGCAGGACGACGGGTTTGGGTATGAGTGAAGAGACTTTTGGACTTAGAAGACCTTGATAGTTATTCTGAAGTAGAAGTCATTAGAAGGATTGCATTTGCAGACTTAGTATTTAGTTTTGTTTCATTCTTAACCTTGTAATGTTGGTATTTCACTTGTAACTTTTGAAATTTATTGTATTACTATTGAAGTATGCTTTGTTTGATCTGATATGAAGCCATTAACGTGACATCTTTACCCTTGCCGGGTTGGGGTGTTACATATACATATATAACATAACATAACGGTAAATAAGCATAAGCAACGAAGGAATAAGAATACGAAACGAAAAGCATAATCATGAAAGTCATACGAATTTTAAAGAGAACTAAGATTCAAGAGTGCATGAGAACTGAATAAGAAATGAATCAAGAGAATAATGAAATAAGGAAAAGTTCATATAAGGATGTGCCATAAGAACTACATATCATAATCCGTCAAATCATATCATAGCAATACAAGTATACGAAGAGGGGAGACCTCTAAGTAATCAAAAGTGTGAGAAGGAGTGTAAGGCATACACCACCTGGTCACCATATCATACACATACATAAACCTAGGATATATCCATACGCTCCCTAACAAAATATGGATGCCAGTACTAGACTGGTCACACATATATAAAGTTGGCCAATGGTGCACATAAAATCATAACATATGGGGGAACGCCGTAGATCTATCACACCTCTACGGGAGTGTCATGTCTAGGGTGCCATCAAAGACATGGTCATGGTACCTCCACAACTAGGTCAGCTCAGGCACATATCTATCATAACATATAACAATCATAATCTAGCATGGCAAAAGAAACAAGCTAGTAACTCGATAAGCATGGCAAAGCATAAGCATAGCATAGCGGAGACATTTAAATAAATGTCAGAATGAATACATAAGAATGACAGTCATACAATGAAAGTCATGAGTCAAATAAAGGGAATCATATCAGGCATAGGATCGATAGAAATATCCCTACTGAAAAGGGAAAGAATATTTGTACCTTATCAAAGCACACAAACCAAAGCAATACGATGAATGGAAGCAAATGATCACTCCTTCTTCACCCGATCTACATTAATCATAAGTTTACTTATAAGTTTCATAGTTTCATAATCATAAAGGTTTCATTTTAGTTTTCTTTCCATTTTGGGTAACTTTCCATATTTAGCAACTTTCCCAAAAATAGTAACTTTCGATAAATAGTAACTTTCCAAAAATAGTAACTTTCCATAAATAATAACTTTCCTTATTTAGGTTTAAAAGCAATTTAGTGTTTCTAAAAATAGCAAATAGTATTTAAAAAGGCTTAAATAATTATTAATGTCAAAATTGAGTTTCATATATTAATATGATTATAGAATGATGTCATTTCGCAATTTAGAGTTTTACAAGCCAAATTAGGGTTTTCAAATTAAGTAAATGTGAGATTAGGGTTTCTAATTACACAAGTCATTTTAGTTGATCATTTAAAGTAATTAAATTCTAATTAGGGTTTCATACATTCAATTAGGTCATAATTAAATTATATATCCCGAATTAGCAGTTTTTGGGTTTAATTCATATAATTTGGGTTTCATATTATCATTATTCAAAGATTAGGGTTTCTATTGCAATTATACCAAAGTTAAAGGTTAATATATTATTTAATCAAAACATAAGTTAAATACTTTTAAGATGACACATAGCTTATTTAGGTGCTAAAGGTGAAAAAAATAAGCTTATAAGAATTTTAAATAAGTAACAACTTAAATTCAGCATTAACATCAAAACAGATCCGACTTTTGCCATTTTTTAATATACCTTCCCGAGCTTATAAAATTCTATAATTTTACCCAGATGTACATATATGTCTTAAGTATTTTATGTAATTGTTCCAGATTTTATTAAGTAGTACAAGTATAAACTAAAACTCGACATTCACAACATGTTCCTGAATTGGACTTGCTAAAACACACCGAAAGTATGTAATTATTTACCCAGGTTAAACATCTCAAAAAAATCTAAAAAAATTCCAAGACTTAACTAATATACCAAATATCATTCAGCCAAAATTTCAGATCTTAATTCGTTATAGATATTAAATTAAAAATTGCGGACCACGACTGAATTTTCAGACCTCGAAATACAGTTTTGACACATGATTTTCTAAAAATCAAACGGGTGCCTTTCCGACCTCTAAAAATCACCAATGAATTTCATTCGAACCCTATTTCACCGAATTAAGTTTTAGACCAAAGAACCACCAAAATTCATGTTTGTATCATTGGTTATTAATTCGTTTATGTAGCACAAAATTCTGATAGATTAATTCTTTATATATTGATCCGATTTTAAGAATACAAATAATCATATCGACACATATCATTACATGTTGATCCGAAATATTATTTTGGATTGAAGTTTATATGATACCTATTAGGTTAGATTCGAAAGGAAGGAAATAACACAAGATCTCTACATCGGACGAATCACCAACACCTTTTCTTCTCCTTCTTGATCATGATCGAATGAAAGAAAAAGAACATAGATCGATTAGGTTTTTTTCACAATTTCGAATGTATTAAAATGATAAATATATGGTTACCTTTGTCGTGTGTTTCTACGAATGAGAGTGGATCAAGAACTTGCTTCTTCTTCTTCTCCTTAGATCGAATGGAACAATGAAGTTTTTAGGGTTTTTTTGTTTTGGTTTTCTTCTAGCCGACAATATGGAGTAGGGAGAAGAGTTTTAGGGTTTTGTTGGAGGTGTGTTGTGGTATACAAGGTTTGGGAAAAAAATAGGAGGGGAGTGCCGAAATTTGGGTGTTCGTAATGATGATTAGCACATTCCAAATTTACCAAAATTCTTACATACTTATCTCTTAAAATATTGTGTACAAGTTTTATTATTTTTGGCCTTCTAGGGACATATTAAACGTGTCATATCTTATGTTATAAGGCTCAAACATAATTTCATATAATACTTTAGATTATGTGTTCATATTGTATGGTTTCGAGTCATAACATGTTATATAGCTCAAGTTTTAATTTATAGCGTATTTTATAAGTCGTATTTAATTTAGGGTGTAATAGTGATGCTAATGGTATTACGCACAATTTCTCGGCTCCACGCACTCCACAATCAAATGGGTTAGTTGAGCAGAAAAAATCGTACTCTACAAGAGATGAGTAGAATGTTGTTGAATGAACAATCAATTCCGTAAAAGTTTTGGTGTAATGCGGTGGACACCTCAACTAACAAACTTAATAGTATTCTAATTAGACCTATCTTAGGAAAAACACCTTATGAAATCAAGAAAGGTAGAAAACCTACTCTTGATTACTTTAGAGTGTTTGGAAGCAAGTGCTTCATACTAAACACTAAAGACTACCTCACCAAGTTTGACCCAAAGTCTTACGAAAGTATTTTCCTATGTTACTCCCAAAATAGTAAAGCCTATGTTGTCCTAAACAAGGAAACAATGAAAGTCGAAGAGTCACTCAACGTGACATTAGATGAAAGTCCTCCACCAACTAAGACATCACCCTTGGTTGATGATGACTTAGATGGGGATGAAGCCATTAAGGTTAATGACAAGAAAACCTTATAAGATGACATTGAGGATGAAATAGTTGAAGTTGACGAGGTTGTCAATATTAAGGAATCCAAGAACCATCCTATTGAAAATGTCATAGGAAACCTAAACCAAAGAACCCTTAGGTCACAAGCTCAAAACAAAAGTAATTTCTATTGTTTTATATCAACCGTAGAATCTAAGAATGTCGGTGAAGCGATTAAGGATGAAAGTTGGGTAGTTGCCATGCAAGAGGAGCTTAATCAATTCACCGCAAACCAAGTTTGGGATTTAGTACCTCCGCCTAAGAATCAAACCATCATAGGAACTAAGTGGGTGTTTAGGAATAAATTCGATGAAAATGGCGTCGTAACTAGGAATAAGGCAAGGTTGGTAGCACAAGGCTATAACCAACAAGAAGGAATAGATTACGATGAAACATATGCACCCATAGCAAGATTAGAATCTATTAGGATACTCCTTGCCTATGCTTGCGCCTTAGACTTTAAGTTATACCAAATGGATATGAAAAGTGCATTCCTAAAGGGTTATATCAATGAGGAGGTATATGTTGCGCAACCTCCGGGATTCGTTGATTTCGAGAAACCGAATCATGTTTATTGATGTGCGTGTGTATTGCTCTAATTTTTATATCCACGGTGTGTTGTTGTGGTTTTAGCAGTATTCAAGTTTTAAATTTATATTTAGCCGACTTATCAATATAACATACACTTTAACGAGCAGTGTACCCGGTCAGTATGAATATAATGGTAAGTAGAGTGTCGATCACTAAGAGTGGAACGTATTATCTAGTTATTCTAATCAGTATTTTAATATCTTAAGTTAGCTATACACCCAAATCTAACGCAATGGGGTTCAGCCTGAGAGACTGGCACGGTTTGGTTATGATTAAATATAAACTAAACTAATTAGCATGAATCAGCGATTAGCACACACGTAGACAGATAAATACTTGAGACAATAAGAAGACCTGTCCTGATAATTAAGTAGCTTGTCACTTGTTTTATTGCTAGTTTTATATGAAGTGTATAGTTCGATGCGACGCACCGAGATGTAAACCTTTCTCGTTGGCTCTAATCTTATCGGCGAGTAAACCCTTAATGATTACTTATGTCTATCCCACTATCCTAAAACGATAGAATAAATAGGCGAGGAAGGGGCATGGCGACCCAAGCAATGATCAGCTAGACACAGAGGTTATCAATGCACTAATAAAAGTCACCAAAGACATCAACATATAAACTTTAATTAATGGGAAAGCAATTTTAAGGGTTGCCCATGGTTTTCCGTAGTCACATGGAATCGGCCCATCAATCCTGATGAATTAAAGTGTACTAATACAATAAAACAAAACTACTTAATGAATTGAATACATGCAGGACCTTCTTACAGCTCTTGTATCTTCATTTAGGACGTGTCTAGTGCTGCTAATGCGTCTGACTTCGGCCTAGGGTTTCTTCTGTCTCGTACTTTGTATCTTGCACCGTCCAACCTCTTAAATTCGTCTGACCTTGGGGTATTTATAGTTTCTATCTGAGGGTTAGATGCGGCGCATAGGATAAGTAGATGCGGCGCATTGACTTAACTTCGCGTGGGGTCCAAGATTAATATATTCAGGAATATTCGTACACCGCCAGAAGATGCGGCGTAACTCCATTCTTGTATGCGGTGCATGTCCTTTTCCGTCTTGGATTATAACTTGTGAAATCTTGATAGCGATGCGCCGTATGTATGAAGTAGGATGCGGCGTATCTGGAGCAGAATGATCTTGATCTTGTACATTTCAGTAGACTCTTAATATCTTGCTTGTTTTGCTCCATAATTAGTCCAAAATTGCCAAGTTTCACATAATACTTGTTTTTACCTGAGAATTACAAAAGTAAACATTAACATATCAATTCTCACAGATAATATAATAAAACAAGTCAAATAAATAGGATAAATGATGGTAATAAAATGTACTTATTTGAGTTCATCAAATATCCCCCCACTTGAACTTTACTTGTCCCCAAGTAAACCTTAGAATAAATCTTATGAAAATGTATCCTAAAAGATATTAGGATTTATTTTTATATTTAAGCATGTATTCGTTTTTTGTCATAATTGCACAACCAAACACTTAACGAATTAGAAATAAAATAAAATATTTTGATAAAAGCAAATCTAAACGTTTAACTGTCCAGTCGTGACGAATATTCTATCATAAGCTTGGCAAGTATACGCATCTCCCCCACTAAAGCCAAGGAATAACAAGTCTAAAGCGGTAAAAAGGGTTTGTAGGTTAAGGGTTAATAATTCTTCTTAATCTCTATCGATCTCAAATTCCAGAAAAGGAGACAAAATCACAAATACATGATCGAATCCACGAACACGATACTTGCAATTGCTCAAATCCTTAACTCGAATAGGCTAAAGATAGGACCAAGTAATCTTTACCAATAATATTATATCAAAAAGGGCGACAAAATCATAAATACATAGCCGAATCCACGACTACGATACTTAAGATTGCTCAAATCCCTAATCTCAATAAATCAAAGGTTTGGATAAAGAATAATATAGGGTATGGATAATATTTGGGATACAAATTGGTGTAAAATGAAAATAAACAAAACAGATAAATTAAAATCCTAAGTGTGGTAAATTGCTTTCCCAACCATCCCATGAATAAGACTCATATCATTGAATAACTCACGCTTTAACACTTGAAACACACGCTTTAGGTAGACACGAATTATACTCAACAAGATCTCAATCAAAGAATAACCTTAGTTGGCGTTCCATAACGTCCAACTCCCATTCAATCCATAGATATAATATACAACAATTAGTGGTGATATCGACCACTTAATACAAAACTTTACATAAGTTGGTTAAAACAAACTTCCAACTTTTTCTTTCTTTTTCTTTTCTCATTTTTTCGATTTTTTATTTTTTTTTTTTTTTTTTTTTTTTTATACATGAAACATAAACATAGATGTGTAAAATTTCACCACATCACTATAACGATAACTCTGGATAATTTTTCCATACTTTTCATACTTTCAGAAATAACTGTAATAGCGAAAGTAGTAAACACACAAAAAATAAACTCAAAGATATACAATATTTACTTTCATACCAATTGCATTGTGCAATTTCCTGACTCAACCAAAGATAATGAATTACGCACGCGAACACAGGTAATGTAGGGAAACACACTTTGCCTAAAGCAATTAACCAACCACGGCTTTTAATCTACAGGGTAGGCTAAGGTGTAAGGGTGTAACGAAACATTATAACAAAGGTGTAAGAAACGAAAGGAATGGCTCTGAGTGTTTTTCTTGGGGTATCTTACTCTAAAAGTGAGAGTATCAAAAAGGTTTATACGGGAGTTAACTAACCAGTGTAGTTAGTTAATATCACATAACATATAAAGGCTATTTGGGTGTAATCCTAGAAATTTACCAATTTAGACAAGTCATTCCAATTATAAAGATAATACTTATTATGGTGGTCTCGAATAGTATACAAGCCAAGTTCTAAAGTTTACAAGTCACCGGCACACTCATAGATTTGTGAATTTTGAAAACTTCACAATTTTTGGAAATAATGTTATGTGTGCAGCTATGTAATTTAGACTTTAAACAAAAACATGCTAAAAAATTTTAAATTTTGATATATTAAGCACATTTTACGCATATTTTGAAAAAGTTTAGGACAAGTAAGTGTTTTAATTCTCCAATCCCCCCACTTAAGTTAAACAACGTCCTCGTTGTTTGTATCAAAGGTTAAAAACTGGAAAATAAAAGAATTAGAACAGAAAAACTCCCCTGAGATTTGCTCGGTATGATCCTCCATTATTTGTATGAGAGCAAAAATCATCTTTCTTGTGGATGAGAACGTTTAAGCTTCATATTTGATGTATCCACAGGAAATGCAGGAATCTATAATACCATCAAGACTTAAACACACCTGAGTTAAGAAGGTTCAAACTTGCATAATACATTAGTAGTTAGTAAAAATAAAAATTAAAAATTAAACTGAAAATCATCAGGTCAGTCGATACGCCGTATCTTATGGAAGAAGATACGCCGTATCGAGCCTGGAATAAGTACGAATAAGAATAAAAGATGCATCGCATCCTTAACCAGGGATGCGCCGCATTAAAATACTGACAGAAAGTTTTAAAGTTAAAAATAAAAATGCAGAAAATTAAATATAATATGACCAGTGCAGGAGATGCGTCGCATCTTAGGATTGAGATGCGCCGTATCTTCTGCGGACCTGACTGACTCGACACAGAACAGAATGTAAAAATTTTCTGGGTTGTCTCCCGGTCAGCACTTTTCTTTATTCCAGAGTCTTCAAGTTAGACTCACGTTCAGCTCTCTAATACCAATCACTAAAAGAATCGGAAGCATCGCGCTCCCTCATCGCCAGTCCAGTAATATTGAACACTCCTTGCTCGTCCTTAATTTCCACGCCATTCTTCTTTAATATCTATATAAACAAAGTTTTATCCCTTTCGGGTAGAGATGACAAAATGATAGACGGGAAATTCTTATTTTTATATAGGCATAAATATGCAAGGTGGGGTGGTAGTTCAATAAACACATCATTATTCAAATTTGTATTTTCAACTATCCTCCTACGTTTTTTAATTACTACGCAATCATACCACTCATCATCATAATCATTAACAATATCGCGCCTAAGTTCGGTAGGTACATTAAGGTCAATAAATTCCTCGAAGTTCTCATGATTAGGATTAGTTGAGTTGTTTGGAATCAATGTTTCTCCCATAAGCCTAGCTTCAAGATCGAGGTCCATACGTTCTCTTAATCCTAGCACATAGATGCCTCTAATTATGCTTTTAAAAGGATCTTGGCACTTATAGACTAGTTTATTATTCCCTATCCTTAATGAGATTTTTCTTTTAAACACATCAATCTTAGCATGGGCGGTAGACAAGAAAGGTCTCCCAAGGATTAAAGGAATCTTAACATCCTTGGGCATATCTAATATAACAAAGTCTACGGGGAACACAAACTTCTCAATCTTAACTAGCACATTATGAGCCATCCCTTCAGGTCGTTTTACCGTCTTATCAGCCAATTCAATAAGAAACTTAGTTGGTGCTAATTTTCCTAGTCCTAGGGTAGTGAATGTCTTAAAGGGCATAACACTAACGCTAGCTCCTAAGTCAGCTAACACATTATTGAAAGATATATCATTAATTGAACAAGGTAAAGTAAAACTTCCTGGGTCCTTTTCTTTATGAGGCAAGGCATGTAAGTCGGTTGCAGAGCTCTCTTCTTTCATTGTAGCCTTGATATCCTCTTCAATCTTTGTCTTCTCTTTTAGTAGCCTCCTTACACTGATTGAAGAATTAAAGAAAAATTCGGGCTTTGCATCTTCATTACCATTCATCAATCTTCTAGGTACGTTAGGCATGACTTCCTCGGTTGTGCTTATGGCCTTGACATGATCTCTTGGATTGGTTTCAGTTGAGCTTGGTAAACTTCCGTATCCCCTTTCTTGAGGAACTTTTCTCATCTGTCCAATTTGTTGTTCCAATGCTTTGATCGAAGCTCCTTGATTTCTTGTTATAGTATCCGTTGAAGCTCGGATTTCTTTGATCATAGCAGTGTTCTCTTCATATCTTTTAGCAGCATCGGCCATAATTTGCTTAAGAGTGTCATCTAGAGTCTGCCTCCTTTCTTGATAAGTGGGATTAAAGTTGTTCTTTTGATAGTATCCCGGAGTAGCTTACCTAAATCTCCCTGAAGGTCAGAATGGTTGTCCAAATTGTGTGTAGTATGCTTCTTCAAAAGTCTCACTTTCATTCTTATTAGGGCAATCCTTAATGTAGTGAGGTCCTTCGCATTTTTCACATCCAACTTGGGCAGCATAAACTTTCTCATCACGCTTCTTCATCTCTCTACTAATTTTATCCAATTGAGCTTGAATAGCAGCAAACCCGTCAAAATTAGTGCTGCTCTTGGATCTAGTAGAGGTTCCGTCGTGCCATTTTTGAGAATGATCAGCGGCTTCTTAGATAGCTTTCCTAGCATTGGCTGCACTCATTTGAGGCACAGCTCCCTTGGCATCCAAGATTTGTCTAGTAGGCACGTCCAATCCTTGATAGAACAGTATTATCTCCTGCATTTCACTTAGATAATGTTGAGGGAATTTCATCAACAAGTCTTTAAATCTTTCCCAAGCTTGATAAAGAGTTTCATCAGGCTCTTGCTTGAAACCGTTGATAGCCTCCATCTTTTTAGCGGTTTTAGCAGGTGGACAATATCTTTTCAGGAATTTGCTCTTCAAATCTTCCCATGTTGTGATTGAACTAGCAGGTTCATTCCTTAGCCACTTATTAGCAGCTCCTTTAAGCGAAATTGGAAAGATTCTTAGCATAAGTTGATCGTCAGAAACTCCTTCTGTAGTAAACAAATCTGCAATCTCGAGGACTTTTTCAACATGTTCATTAGCATCTTCATGTTCTGTTCCACTGAAAGCATTTTCTCTTAGCTCCTTGAGAAACTGACCCTTCAACTCAAACTTAGACTTTTCATCAAACTTTGGTCTAGCAACTCCTGAAGTGTAATAAGCACGGGTTTTGTTCATGTATTCCTCCATAGTAGTGTTTTCCGTCATTGTTTCTGTTTCTTCTTCCTCTTTCTCTTCAGAAAAATAATCAAGCTCGAACGAACTTGAGATTTCAAAGCTTTTTGTGTTGAAAAGCCTTTTAAGCGAATGAAAGGCTCGTTCAGGATCTTCGAAAGGTATAATCAAGTTCTTAGTAGAACTCCTGGTCATGCACTCCCTGAAACTATCACAAAAGCATCAGTAGGGTATGTTCAAGAAAGTAGTATATCAGAAAATCAACAACGAAAACGGAATACGAAAAATAAAAGTTACTGATATCTGCAGACGATGCGCCGTATCCAAAACGTTGGATACACCGTATCTTATAATCGTTAAAATTTAATCAGACTTTATTCAGAAAATACATACGCCGCTTAGAATTAGAATGCGCCGTATCAGTTTAAATTATCAAAAATTGATTATATTTATCAAAAATAAATGCATCGTATTAACAAAAGTTAATGCGCCGTATTTTCGTTACGTTTCAAAATACATACTTATCTCTTAAAATATTGTGTACAAGTTTTATTATTTTTGGCCTTCTAGGGACATATTAAACGTGCCATATCTTATGTTATAAGGCTCAAACATAATTTCAGATAATACTTTAGATTATGTGTTCATATTGTATGGTTTCGAGTCATAACATGTTATATAACTCATGTTTTAATTTATAGCGTATTTTATAAGTCGTATTTAATTTAGGGTGTTATAGTGATGCTAATGGTATTACACACAATTTCTCGGCTCCACGCACTCCACAATCAAATGGGTTAGTTGAGCAGAAAAAATCGTACACTACAAGAGATGAGTAGAATGTTGTTGAATGAACAATCAATTCCGTAAAAGTTTTGGTGTAATGCGAAGGACACCTCAACTAACATACTTAATAGGATTCTAATTAGCCCTATCTTAGGAAAAACACCTTATGAAATCATGAAAGGTAGAAAACCTACTCTTGATTACTTTAGAGTGTTTGGAAGGAAGTGCTTCATACTAAACACTAAAGACTACCTCACCAAGTTTGACCCAAAGTCTTACGAAGGTATTTTCCTATGTTACTCCCAAAATAGTAAAGCCTATGTTGTCCTAAACAAGGAAACAATGAAAGTCGAAGAGTCACTCAATGTGACATTAGATGAAAGTCCTCCACCAACTAAGACATCACCCTTGGTTGATTATGACTTAGATGGGGATGAAGCCATTAAGGTTAATGACAAGAAAACCTTATAAGATGACATTGAGGATGAAATAGTTGAAGTTGACGAGGTTGTCAATATTAAGGAATCCAAGAACCATCCTATTGAAAATGTCATAGGAAACCTAAACCAAAGAACCCTTAGGTCACAAGCTCAAAACAAAAGTAATTTCTATTGTTTTATATCAACCGTAGAATCTAAGAATGTTGGTGAAGCGATTAAGGATGAAAGTTGGGTAGTTGCCATGCAAGAGGAGCTTAATCAATTCACCGCAAACCAAGTTTGGGATTTAGTACCTCCGCCTAAGAATCAAACCATCATAGGAACTAAGTGGGTGTTTAGTAATAAATTCAACGAAAATGGCGTCGTAACTAGGAATAAGGCAAGGTTGGTAGCACAAGGCTGTAACCAATAAGAAGGAATAGATTACGATGAAACATATGAACCCGTAGCAAGATTAGAATCTATTAGGATACTCCTTGCCTATGCTTGCGCCTTAGACTTTAAGTTATGCCAAATGGATATGAAAAGTGCATTCCTAAAGGGTTATATCAATGAGGAGGTATATGTTGCGCAACCTCCGGGATTCGTTGATTTCGAGAAACCGAATCATGTTTATTGATGTGCGTGTGTATTGCTCTAATTTTTATATCCACGGTGTGTCATGGTGGTTTTAGTAGTATTCATGTTTTAAATTTATATTTAGCCGACTTATCAATATAACACACACTTTAACGAGCAGTGTACCCGGTCAGTATGAATATAATGGTAAGTAGAGTGTCGATCACTAAGAGTGGAACGTATTATCTAGTTATTCTAATCAGTATTTTAATATCTTAAGTTAGCTATACAACCTAATCTAACGCAAGGGGGTTTAGCCTGAGAGACTGGCACGGTTTGGTTATTATTAAATATAAACTAAACTAATTAGCACGAATCAGCGATTAGCACACACGTACACAGATAAATACTTGAGACAATAAGAAGACCTGTCCTGATAATTAAGTAGCTTGTCACTTGTTTTATTGCTAGTTTTATATGAAGTGTATAGTTCGATGCGACGCACCGAGATGTAAACCTTTCTCGTTGGCTCTAATCTTATCGGCGAGTAAACCCTTAATGATTACTTATGTCTATCCCACTATCCTAAAACGATAGAATAAATAGGCGAGGAAGGGGCATGGCGACCCAAGCAATGATCAGCTAGACACAGAGGTTATCAATGCACTAATAAAAGTCACCAAAGACATCAACATATAAACTTTAATTAATGGGAAAGCAATTTTAAGGGTTGCCCATGGTTTTCCGTAGTCACATGGAATCGGCCCATCAATCCTGATGAATTAAAGTGTACTAATACAATAAAACAAAACTACTTAATGAATTGAATACATGCAGGACCTTCTTACAGCTCTTGTATCTTCGTTTAGGGCGTGTCTAGTGCTGCTAATGCGTCTGACTTCGGCCTAGGGTTTCTTCTGTCTCGTACTTGGTATCTTGCACCGTCCAACCTCTTAAATTCGTCTGACCTTGGGGTATTTATAGTTTCTGTCTGAGGGTTAGATGCGGCGCATAGGATAAGTAGATGCGGCGCATTGACTTAACTTCGCGTGGGGTCCAAGATTAATATATTCAGGAATTTTCGTACACCGCCAGAAGATGCGGCGTAACTCCATTCTTGTATGCGGCGCATGTCCTTTGCCGTCTTGGATTATAACTTGTGAAATCTTGATAGCGATGCGCCGTATGTATGAAGTAGGATGCGGCGTATCTGGAGCAGAATGATCTTGATCTTGTACATTTCAGTAGAATCTTAATATCTTGCTTGTTTTGCTCCATAATTAGTCCAAAATCGCCAAGTTTCACATAATACTTGGTTTTACCTGAGAATTACAAAAAGTAAACGTTAACGTATCAATTCTCACAGATAATATAATAAAACAAGTCAAATAAATAGGATAAATGATGGTAATAAAATGTACTTATTTGAGTTCATCATTTATAAACTCAAGAAAGCACTCTATGGTCTCAAACAAGCTCCTAAAGCTTGGTACGATAGACTAAAGGCATTCTTGATTGAACATGAATATACCATAGGAGTGGTTGACAACACACTTTTCATGAAGAAACGTAATTCACATCTCATCATTGTTCAAATATATGTCGACGAAATCATATTTGGCTCAACTTGTCCAGAACTGTGTGATGATTTTTCTAAGATCATGCGTGACGAGTTTGAGATGAGCATGATGGGTGAATTAAATTTCTTCCTTGGTTTACAAATAAAACAAATGGAAGATGGTATCTTCTTTAATCAATCTAAGTATAGTAAGGAGATGCTTAAGAAATTTAGTTTAGAAGAGTCTAAGCCTATGAAAACTCCAATGTCCACAAAAATCAAACTCACGAGAGATGAAGAAGGTGAGTCCGTGGATAGCACTAAGTATAGAGGTATGATAGGAAGTTTATTATATCTCACAGCAAGTAGGCCCGACATCATGTTTAGTGTCTGCCTTTGTTCTCGCTTCCAAGAGGATCCCAAAACCTCTCACTTTGAAGCAGTAAAGCGTATCTTCCGATATATTAAAGGCACTATACACTTGGGATTATTCTATCTCAAGGGGACCGGTGTAGAAACTGTTATCTATGCCGACTCTGATTATGCGGGAGATTATGTGGATCGAAAAAGTACGAGTGGCATTTGTACCTTCATGGGTTGTTGTCTAACTTCTTGGTTCTCCAAGAAACAAACGGCTCTTGCTATCTCCACGACCGAAGCCGAGTATGTAAGCGCCTGAAAGGCATGTCAACAAGCACTATGGATGAAACAAACCCTCAATGACTATGACATCCATCTAGATGACGTTCCCATTATGTGCGATAATAAAGGTGCTATTGACTTGAGCAAAACCCCCGTTCAACACTCTCGTACTAAACACATCGAAATTCGTCACCACTTCCTTCGCGATAACGTTTAGAAAGGAAACATTTCTATTGAGAAAGTTCCTTCTCAAGACAATATCGCCGACATCCTAACCAAACCTCTCAAATGAGAATCCTTCAACTGCCTTCGTCTAGGTCTAGGAATGATGGAACATATTCCATAAATCTCATGACTATTAAAGTCATCCCGCGTATCCCCCTCATGACTACTTAAATATTTCACGGGAAATATTTAAGTCATCTCGTGTGTCTCGTCTCATGACTCTTTGAAGTCATCTCCTTTCATCTAGACTAGGTTCCCCTCGTCAAAAGAATTTATTAGGTATAAATTCTTTCCTCGTGTCAAAAACTCTCACTAAAACAGCGAGACTTATTCGTCAAAAATCAAAACGGGACGAAATTTCATCCCATCAGATCATGGCTCCACTAAAAGTGGCACGGCACCATTAAATTTAATGGTACTGTGGTACCGTGCATCTGATACATCCCGTATTTCAGTCCTCTTTTCCTACAGTATACATTTTCAACTTTCCCAACTTCTGCTAAAACCAAACCTCACAACCCAAAACTTAATCACACCCTTTCAAGATCATATTCAAGACATTACTTTTCAAGATTATCAACTAACTTCATTTTTTAACATAAATTGTAAGTCATTTAACTCTAATTTCTCTTTAATCTTTAGTCTAGGGTTTGTTCTTACATAAAAATTGAATTGGGGATTTTTCAATTTTGATTGAGTCTTTAGAAAATTAGGACTAGGATTAGATAATGCATAACCTTCATCATTCCCTTAATATAGTATTTGCATAAACCTACTTAAATCACACATTTTGGTTCAAACCTTACTTTTATTAGATTTAGAAAATTTTAGAGGCATCATGTTTAGGAAACTTGCAATTAGGATTAGGAGTCATCAACACTCAAATTTTTCAAAACTTTGAAGTCGCCCAAACATCCCAATTCAATCATTTTCGAAAAATTTCACGAAATTAGGATCATGAAACCTTTTTTCGTGCATTGTTGATACAACCTAAAAACCTTTTCTCATGCATACATGATCTCACGAATATTGATCGAATTACATAACTAATATGTATTTATCGATAAATTCTCTTGAGCTAAAGTGAAGTTAGGAGTGTTTGGGTAATCTCATTAGTTTTAATATGTATTTATTGATAAATTTCCTTGAGCTAAAGTGACATTGCTTTCGCTTTAATGCAACTTCTCTCAATTCTAATTTTTCCTAAAAATTTTCTTATAGGAAACAAAAATGTCTCATGAATATGATTTTGATCATCTTCTAACCGATACCTATACACCCGAAATCTCTCATGAACCCACAACACCCGGTAACTACATTCGTACCTATGTCAATCTTGAAACCCGTCGGTTTCATGAAGATCGAGTCGTTGATCCATCTTTAGTTTATCATAGGGATATCAACATTTCATTTAGAACTATAGGATTTGATGGCTTACTCCACATCAACGAGCACATTTTTCCTCGTTTTGAGTTGGAACTCTTTTGACAAGTTAAACTCGTACGTACCGAGGATCAATCTTTGTCACTTTGGTTTTGGGTCCGAAATTTCAAATTCGTCCTCACTCTTGAGCAATTTGCTCAAATTCTCCAAATTCTCAATCATGGGCAATGTGCCTATACTGAAGATTGGTGTCTTGAGTCCCTCTTCAACTATTGTGAAGAGGATAGTCCGTATTGTTCGTTCATACCCTCACAAACCGAACTTACCAAACTCATTCGTACTCGTAAGTACTCCTCTTACCCAAATCCAACAAAAATTCATCTGGATGAGGTTCGTCCTGACCTACTTTCTTGGGCATTCATCATGCGAGAAAATGTTCTAAGTCTAACAGGAAATCATGAGCAACTTCCGGCGTGTTGTGCTCATATGATCTACTGCCTCTTAACCCAACAACCATACAATATCGCATACTTCTTCGATAAGCAAATTGTACATCTCAAGTGTAACAAAACTAAATTGATACCCTATGGGGTGTTTCTAACCCGTCTCTATCATCACTTCATGAACTCTCACCCTTACCTTCGTGGTCCTCAATACTCACTCCTCAATCCCGTCATGAAACCCCTAAATGAGTCATATGTCTCATCCATTCTCATTTTTGAATCCTCCACCCACTATGCACCTTTTGATGATCTAAATCATGAGAATGAGATGCATGCTCAAGACGTGAGTGTGATGAAAACGGGAGAAAGCTCAAGTCATAAGTAGTTAGGAGAGGATTAATATCTTTATTAGGATTCATCTATGATAAACTTTAGTAGGGATCACTATTCTTTGTCATCTTGCATGCTTGATTTTTAATCTATCACCTTGCATGAATATTTTATGTGATATTTGGATGATAGCTAATTTTGTCCCTTATGCTTGCATACTTATGATTATTTTGGCATATTACATGATAATCTTTATGTGCTAGAAGTAGCTTAATATGAGGCAAAATAGGCAAATAAATCCTTAGTGATTTTAGGCACTATCATTTTCAGGAAATAAATCCCCTAGAAAACATCCCTCTAGCTGCCCAGAACTAGCCTGCACAGGAAAATTCATGACTACAGTGTCACGGTACCGTTAAATTTAATGGTACCGTGTGTTATTTAGAGCTACTGTGCCCTTGTTTGACGAATTTTCATTGTTTTCTCTAGATCCCTGAACCTCAAACCTGTAAATTTTGCAAACTCACATTCACCCCAAGATTCCCTTCCTACACCATAGGACACTCCCATCACCTTTAATTCAAATTTCCCAACTCTTGCCTATATACGGCCTCACCATTGCAAGCTTATCTTGCACTTCATCTTCAACCTCACAACACACACTCACCATGTCTTCCATATAAGGATAAACAAAACACATCTCCAAGAAACCTATAATAACCGTAAGACCACCCACCAAACCTCTCTTTGTTGATCTAACAAAAGATGAAGAAGTCACAACACCACCTTCCCAAGCCACTCCCAACTCACCATCTCCACCTAATGCACCCTCCAAAACATCCTCAACTTACACAACATCTTCATCATCTCCTTCCTTCAACACCATGCCATCATCCATGGACTACACCATCTCACCCATCACTCCATTGGATTATGCCATGCCAACCCCATCACCAACAAACTCACCACCACCTCCTTCCCCAATCATGGGTCAACCTATCCAACCTCTTCCCTATGATTTACATAGTGCTAATGCCTATGTTGCCACCATAACCGTAACCTCATCTTCTCCTTGAGAGATGAGATACATTTTATGTTCTCTTATGTGGAGCATCTTTTGACACCACCACCAACCTAAATGATGCCACCATCTCCACCACCTCCTAGCCCACAAGACTAAACATGTTCATCTTTAGTTTTTCAACAATAAACTTTTAGGACCCCTCTTGGAAATGAAGCTTTCCTCTAGTCATTAAGGATTTATGCTTCTTGTTGTCCCTTTTTATGTTTATCATGTAGTCATACCTATGTATGACAATTTTCTTTTATGAATGAATGTTTTCTTTTATGTGGTTATTTTATTTTTGGGGGCTTGGCTACTTAGTCATTTATCTGTGGTTGGATATTTGTCATGTATGCTACATGTTAGATCTTGTATATTTGTTATCTAACCTTGTTTTGTAGCACGGATCATTGCTCGATTCCTTGGTGTCCTCCAAACGAGGGGGAGTATACATCAAGGGGGAGCTTTAGCAACCTTTTTGCTTCGACAAAAAGGGGGAGAAATGGGAGTAAACTCATCAAAAACTTGTTAAAACTAATTTTAACTTTAAATGAGTTTATGTTTTGTCATCATCAAAAAGGGGGAGATTGTTGATGCAAATAATTTCTAAAAACGTTATTTATATCTTTCGATAACTTCACGTTTTGAGGATGACAAAATGTGAAAACACGTTACGTTAAAATTAACGTAAACAAGTTTTTAGTCGAAA
The DNA here is from genome assembly GCA_021014915.2 of Artemisia tridentata subsp. tridentata. NCBI lineage: Eukaryota > Viridiplantae > Streptophyta > Magnoliopsida > Asterales > Asteraceae > Artemisia > Artemisia tridentata. The sequence goes on along the minus strand of CP139501.1, from coordinate 69,557,987 downwards.
GATCCCATATCTACACAAATCACTCTAGAACAAATTTACAACTTGACAAATGATCATAGAAGTGAATTTATGCTTTAGACTTCATATTTTAATGTGACAAAACATTTCTTTCAAAAATATACTTTACAAATTATTTTTGAATAATTAAGAAATGTTTTAATTGAAAATCAGTTCAAAATACATAACAGCTATTTCCCCCCCCCCACCCCCATAAAATCAGCTCTAAACATCCCCAAATAAGTTTTCACCAAAAAAGACAAAAAGAGGAGCATTTTTGTCTGGCAAGGTATCACGGTACCACTAAATTTTGTGGTACCGTGTATGGTTTAGTGGTGCCGTGTCCCTATAACGGCCAGATTTTTTCTGCCTATAAATACCAGCCCACTTCATAGATTTTGGGCATCCTTTTTCACACAGAAATTTCTAAGTTCAATACCCCAATCACATTTTCTCTTCTTGATCATTAGTTTAGTTTTTCTTTTGTTTAAGAGTGATCAAATCATCCAACTTAGAGATCCTCTTCATTCCTCTTCAAGTGCTAGAGAAGAACACAAGGTATCAAAGTAGAAACAAAGTGTTGTAGTTATAGTTAGAGCACTTGTAACATTTGTTACATACTTGATTGTATCATAGCATACATCAAGATCATTTTTCTTTTGAGGGTTTGTGAGGAAAGATCATTGTGATCTTATAGAGATATTGAATATCTCTTGTAGCCAATGGGCTTGTGTGTTGATCAAGTTGATCAAGGATAGATAGGATAGATTGAGTCAAGTGAGGGTTGATCATTGTGATCTTGTGAGATCTTGGAGATCTCTTGAAACCATTGGGCTTGTGTGATTGATCAAGAGGATCATAGGAAGATCGGGTAGATCGAATCTTGTGTGAGAGTGTGAAGTAGAAAGGATCTGTAGGATACTCATTAATCTAAACACATATGGTTCTTGTGATTCGGTCGTTTAATGTTTAGAGAGAGAAAGGAAGTGGGAGCCTTTAGAGAGAGAGAAAATGAGAAGTATTAGATTGAAATGAAAGAAAGGTCCAACCCTTCCCATGGGTGGGAGGGCTATTTATACAAGACATAAAAACGCCTCTAGTAGGCTATGGACCGGGCTGACAGTGGGTAAAGACCAGACCCAACTCCATTGTGAAACGATATCTAAACTAATATGATTAAACCTACGAGCTACTTAATGCTAATCCATACTTGGGGTGACCGAGTCTTTCATGTGAATATTTATATTCCTAATAATCTCCCCCTAAGGGAGGTCACCTCGGAAATTACACTTTGAATTCTAGCATTCTATTACATATATTAGAGCTCCTAGTTCGTAGTCTTTGATTCTTCTAAGTCTTTAATCTTTGTACTTTCAGCAGTGAACTTTTGATGACTATTCTTTTGTCTTGGATGATCTTTGAGGATTCTTTGAAGTCATCATCCAACGTACGTCTCCAAGTCAACTTTTTGCAGTATCGTCTCCATGTGATGTTGTGATCTTTGGACCGACATGCTCAAACTTTTCTAGATCATGATTTTCAGCATCAGAGTTGCGGAAGCAGTGTTGAAAGTCTTTCAATTATCATAATTTCTTTTATTATGATGGTGAAGTGTGAGCATGGGGTGATGGATCGGCATCTTTTCGGCAATCAGCTGCAACCGCCAGGGATTCCTGCATACAACAGTTAGCAATAAAACGTCCGACACTTATAGGTTTGGATTTTGAGATTGTTAACAGCATAGTGTGAAAACTTTCTCTAATCCTTGCCAAGGCCGTTCCTAAACCGGATACCCCCGAGAGGGCTTACATAGATATATCGAAGTGTATCAACGATTCAGGTGAGTCGCTGAAGTATAGCGTAGCATCACTCCACGACTGCAGACCATTTAAAACCACCGCGAACACTAAGCGTAATCCATAAGGAATTACCGAAGTGACCTGCTGTCAGGGCTGTTTGATGTTGACCATGGTAGGAATTTCCAATCAATCACTGAGAATTACATATGTAATTTCTCTCATAAATGTTCTGGCAGATTGCTAAGATCTACGTAGGACTCTTAATTTTACATCTGGTGTTCGTAACATTGAAGCACCAGTTGTAGAAGTATCACCTGTTCCTATGAGATCTTATGATGCATCTCGTGGCTCTAGAGATGATAAGTGCATTTTTGGTAGTCGGAGACTGGAGCGGTGTCTCCTGTTTCAATATCTGGATAACTCGTAAAGAGAGGTCAATAGATAATTTAGGGTTCCCCGTGAGAATGAAACAAGTTCATTTAAGAGAATTTGAGTGGCTAGAAGGTTTAGTGCAGTGCGTCACTGGGTCCATGGCGTCTTGTCTTCAATACCGGTGTTACCTTAGTAACCAGCAGTAGCATATGAATTGAACCCGGTTTCTGCCCGAAGGTTGAATAATTTGAGGGCTATTTCTTTTCACCCTTTCTTATTACATTTCTTTTTAATTCTTCAACCCCTTCTTTCTCCTTTCTTATATTACTCCTTTTTTTTCTTCTTCATAATCATACCTAAGGACTTTCTAATACTAACTATTCGGTATTGTCCTTAGGTAGATCCCTCCGGCTCTGGCGGATCATAGGACGGTTTTCCTAACCTTAGACACCTTATAACTTCATGACTATCCTATATTGCCGTCAACCAAATCTTTGAAAAAATTCTCAAAGTGTTTATAGTTATAAAACACATTTTGCTAACACTTTGAGAGTTTTATACTTTTCAAATGCTCCCCCTTAACATGTGCTCAGTTGTTTTTATTATAAATTTGCACATGTTGGGTAGAGTTTGCACTTTTTGAATTGATCCACTTTTAGTGAACATGACCGATTCGAGACACGCTTACATCACTAGTTAAACTAGCTAGAAATTATTACCTGGCCTGGTCAAGTCCACATAAAGTTTCTCGAAACGGTACACTCTACTCAGACAAGTCCTCTTCGAGACACGCTTACATCACTGGTTAGACCAGCTAGAAATTATTACCCGGCCAGGACAAGTCCTTTCGATTAATGACAGTTTTTTTTTTCGTCAGTTCATTGGTGAAGTCTGAGTCGCGTTCACATGAGATGCCACATCCTTTTTGTCACCACAAACAATTTGCTCCCCCTCAATATGTGCATTGATATCAAAAATAGTTTAGCACATATGGGAGAGCTTACATTTAAGTCAAAAACATCACATTTTTATCAGATTGCATATTTAAATCATATTCTCTCCCCCGATCAGAAATTTCAAATCTTTTGAGATTTTGTGATCCCAATTGATTTAAATAAGTTTAGAAAATATGGGAGAAATGTGGTTAGGTTTAATATGTGCTGATAATGGAACATACTAATGCTCCCCCTCAATTAATGAGGGAGAATGTTAGTGTCAAGTATGATAAGTTTGAAAGATATTTGAATTAAAAAATCATACACTGACACATAACAACAAGTTTCATTAAATTCACTGCTTATTATGTACAAAGTGACTTGTTTTGATGATATAAATTTTTTGAAATCACTCTCCCCCTCAATCGATGACCCGTTTTGTATTTAAAGAGCTATATTCATTGATTGAGTGATAAATTTTTATGAAAAGTTCAATTCTGATTGATATTCAAAAATCACCGTACCACCAAGTTTGGCATAAATACTTTCCTGAAGAATCATAGAAGGAAAAGTATCTGTGATGTAAAGAAGACTTCTCTTCTTATACGAGAGATGATGCACTGAAACGTACATCAGATCGAGGGTGCACGGATGTAAAGTAATCCATGCCCGGGAGAACTTAATCACCCGTTGTTAGGAACAACCATCTTTTTGGCGACGTGCTTTCCTCATTTTGAAAAACAGGTTGCGTATCTGAAATAATAGCAAGCCATTTAGGCATGTTTTGAGAAACAATTTGAACTTCTGCTCGAACTTCATTTAATGACCCGTGTCATTATTGAATGACATTTCTAGGACCGTAAATGTTATCGATACCAGAAGACATGCCTTGAAAAACTATTTTTGGAATTTTCTATTTTTCAGATTTTTATGGTTTTTCTTGGTTTTATATTTTTGTATTTTGTTTTTGGTATAAAATATATACAAAGGATACACAAGGCAAATCCATTACTCCTCAGTCTCTTCCTGAAGGCTTTTGAGTGTTTTTGGCTTCAGACTCTTCATACCAAGGCGCGGGAGAATAAACTGGAACGGTTCTCTCGGAAGTGCTTTAGTAAAGATATCTGCTAGCTGGTACTCAGTCCTCACGAAGTATAGTTCAACCACACCCTTTTCAACCTCTTCCCTAATGAAGTGATGTCGGATATCGATGTGCTTTGATCTAGAGTGTTGGACATTGTTGCAGCAGAGAGCAATGTCACTTTTGTTGTCACAATAAAGAGGAATCTTGTTGTATACAAAGCCATAGTCTGAAAGTTGGGATTTCATCCATAGGATTTGAGCACAACATGAAGACATGATGATGTATTCAGCCTCTGTGGAAGACATGGAAGTACTCATTTGCTTATAAGATGACCAACTCACCAACTTTTCTCCAAGAAATTGAGCACCTCCCGACGTACTTCGATGAGTATCTTGACACCCTGCATGGTCAGCATCTGCATATGCTTTTAGTTCGATGGCGGTGTCCTTCGGATACCAGAGACCCATGTGATTGGTTCCTTGGAGATACCGAAAGACCTGCTTTACCGCTTCAAGGTGCTTTTTGGTAGGCTTAGCCTGTTACCGAGCACACATGCATACAACGAATAGAAGATCTGGCTTACTGGCAGTGAGATACATCAAGGATCCAATCATACTACGGTATTTAGTTTGTTCAACCGGGATCCCAGAGAGGTCCTCATCTAGTTTTGTTCTCTCCACCATGGGAGTTTCAACAGGGTCACATGAATCAAATCCAAATTTTTTTAATATTTCATTAGCATATTTAGATTGATTTATGAAAATGCCTCCGAGACTTTGAGAAATTTGTAAACCTAAGAAGAAAGACATTTGTCCCATCATTGACATTTGAAATTTCGAGCTCATTTCTTTTGAAAAATGATCACATTCCAATGGGTCGGTCGAGGCAAAAATAATATCATCAATATAGATTTGAACAGGAAGTAAATGTTTGCCTGTTTTTCGAGTGAACAATGTGGGATCAACAACGCCTTTGGAGAATTTGTTTGCTAGAAGGAACTTTGACAGTGTATCGTACGATGCCCTAGGCGCCTGCTTAAGGCCATAGTGAGCCTTTTTCAGACGATAGACATAGTTAGGATGATCAGGGTCCACAAAACCTTCTGGTTGACTGACATAGACAACTTCATTCACCTCGCCATTTAAGAAGGCAGTCTTCACATCCATTTGGTTGAACGTCATGTTCTTGCTAGCAGCATTAGCGATGAAGATTCTGATAGCTTCAATTCGAGCAATAGGTGCGAATGATTCCTCAAAGTCTATGCCCTCTTCTTGATGATATCCCTTTGCAACTAGCCGTGCCTTGTTTTTCAGAATGTCACCATGCTCATCAAGTTTCACTTTGAAGATCTACTTAAGAGCTATAATCATAGCACAGTCTGGAGGTGGTACTAATTCCCATACTTCCAATCGATCGAACTCGTGAATTTCTTCTTGCATAGCGTTGAACCAACAATCTTTCGAGATTGCAGTCTTGAAGTCTTTAGGTTCGACTTTTTGATAGTACCGAATTATAAAAGCACCACAAGGCATCAGTGGCAAGTTGTTTTCGTGTGGATACCGGACGAGAAGGATTCCCAATAATGTTGTCAATCGGATGATCATTTGTCCATTTTCTGAGATGTTCATGTGGTTGAGGACAGGGAACTGATGTAGCTGTGTTAGGATCCCCTAAAGGAGATGCATCAGTAGATGATTCAGGAGCAAATATGTTCACGAACGGAGCATCATCAGCAGGAGCAAAAGGATTCACATCTAAAGAATTATCAACTGCAGAGCTTTGTTGTACCGTAGAAGATTGAATATTCGATGATGATGGTGAGTGACTGGCAGATGGTGTGTCTTGACTAATTGAGACAGATACAGATGGACCATCTGAGTTGTGTGGAATTGGAGCATCAACAACTGGAGGTAAAGGTGAAGCTTCATCCGTTGTATCAATAGTTTGTGGCTCAAAGTATTCATCAAACATCAGATCAAATAACATCTTCAAATCTTCACTTGTGGAAGGTACATAAGGATCTACAAGAGTGGAATGTTGTACAAGACCTGAATTAATTGCTCCAGGAGACAAAAGTTTAGGTACGGGTCCAGAACTTGTGTGTCCAAGAGCCGTTTTCTCTGTCAGCTCATCGAATGTCGCGTGAATGGTTTCAATAATTTTCCGGGTTCATTTTTTGTAGATTCGGTATCCCTTGCGATCTGGTGCATATCCAACGAAGAATCCAATGTCTGCTTTAGCCTTTAGTTTTCCTAGATCCTGACTATCATTTATTGGGTAGCATAGAGCACCGAACACTCATAGAAAAGAGAGATCTGGTTTCTTGCCATGTATCATCTCATAAGGTGTTTTGTTGTGAAGAGTATGTATCAAGGATCGGTTTTGGGTGTAACAAGCTGTGGCAATTGCTTATGCCCAAAGAAATATCGGTGACTTGAAAAATATCAGCATGGTTCGTGCAGCTTCCACAAGAGTACAATTTCGTCTTTCAACAATGCCGTTCTGCCGAGGAGCGCGTGGAACACTTTTCTGGTGAGTTATGCCAGTACTTTCATAAAATTGAATGAGTTGTTTGTTAACAAACTCAGTTCCATTGTCTGTACGGATGATTCTGGCGGTTTTGTTGAGTCTTACTTGTAGCTGTTTGATAAGTTTGATGATAACCTCTGGAGTCTCGTCCTTGGTTCTCAAAAACTTCACTCATGTAAACCGAGAGTAGTCGTCGACCACCACAAGAACATATTTCTTCCCATTTATACTCTGCACTCTCATTGGTCCGCATAGATCCATGTGAAGGGTGTGAAGAACTTCCATGATGGTGTTGACAGTTTTGGGTTTATGAGTATACTTCTTGCTTTTGCCCAGTTGACAGGCAGAACAAAGATGATCTTTTTAAAACTTTAATCTGGGCATACCTCGTACAAGATCCTTGCGAGTAAGTTCCTTTATGGTACCCAAGTTTAAGTGATTTAAACGATGGTGCCAAAGCCATGATTTGTTCTTTGAGGCCTTTGACAACAAGAAAATAGGAAAGGACCGCATCATGTCTTCAATAGAAATGGTATATAGGTTAGTGCCACGACTCCCTTTAAGGACATCGAAACCATCCAATTCTTTGACAAAACAAGTGTGTTTTCTGAAAGCAACTTCAAGATCGGAATCACAAAATTGACCAACAGAGAACAAATTGTGCCCAAGTCCTTCCGCGTAGTATACCCTAGAAATTACACTGTCACCAAACACGTAATCTCCATAACCCATAATTGCCCCAAAATGGTCGTTCCCGAATCTAACTGTCCCGATAAACTTATTCACGAAATTCTTGAGCCGTGAGCGATCCCCGGTCATATGTTTTGAGCAGCCTGAGTCCAAATACCAAAGGACGATTTGTACAACCTGCATTTGAAAACAGACAACGATGGATAACTGAAAAGATTGGATCCCCAAGTGTAACTGGGGTCCGTTTGGTTAGCACAAACAAATTCTGGAACTACAGAAGCCATGGTATTCAGAGTGGAAGCTTAACAAGTAGATGAAATAAACCTAGTTACAGGGCATTGTGTCTCTAAAGGGAAAGTTCTACCAGTTGGTTTCCATTCCTTAACAGTCACAACTTTAGACTTAGTTATCCTAGTTAAAGGGCACTGCTCTCCTAAAGTGAATTTCCTTCCAGTGGGCTTCCATTGATAACCAATATTGGCAAACAGTTTTCCGGTAGGTTTCCAAATTTGCTTACTCAGTTTAGGTTTCCTCACATTCTTAACTGGGGATCGTTTAGAAGACATCAAGAATGACACAACACATTCATCATGAATACCAGAAATTAAGCATTCATTACATGTCTTATAAATGGCATTAAAATTTGAATTAATTACAGTAGGCTTATAGCTAATACTAGAATCAACATGATTCTTTATGTTCGAATCAAGTTTATTGTTACTAAGATGGTCTTCTACTTTCTCCTGGTGAGCACTCTTAGCTGGCGCAGTCCTATCTTTCTTTGTATTGAGACTAGGCTTTGACCCGCTAGCTTTAGTGTCACTGTTTACTTCTGTAGAAGTAATCATGGGAACATTAGTTTGTTTCACTGCCATTTGTTTATCTGGTTTTGATGTGCTGGGTTCAGATGTTTTCAGTGGTACATCAAAGGTAACATGCTTGTTCTTAGTTATTGAGGATGATGCAACAAACCTATCTCGCTTGTTATCAATCTTAGGACATGTGCCAATGACGTATTCTAAGAGTTTCTGAGATCGTTTAGTAAGGAAGCAGGCATCTACAACTGCACTATCAAGTGGTTTATCAATCCTATCCTCTTCTACGGTCTCACGAAGAATGTCAAGACTATCCTTAAGATATGTGAGATAATGATGATGAGCTGACCTATTGTTCCTAAGGGGAAGCGGAACAGTGACAGCCTGAATTGCATATTTTCTACCAGCAGAAACCTTTGGAACAATATTATCACAAGTGATGACTAGTGTTTTCCCTTTTACCTGAGTCTTTAGATTCTCAATCTCATTAAGCAAAGAAGTTATCTTTTCATTTGTTTTATCACGCGTGATTTTAATCGAATCTTATAACTCTTTGTAACGTTGTTTAACATTTGAATTTTAAGCTTGAAACCAATCATTTTCATGTTGTAATTTATTGATGGTATCTTGATAGTGAAAATTCTGAGAATCTAAAGACGATGGCTTGTGGTTGTCAGTCACATAACTCTTGTTGGTTTTCAATTGGCCAATTTGGGCCCTCAATTTTCGAATTGTGTTAGTGTGAGCTTGAATTCTTTCATCACGTTTGCTTAATTCAAAATATGCATCAAATTCAGAAGCATCCAAAGATGTCTTGGCATTTGAGGTTTTAATTCTTTCTTCTAAATGTTGATACTTTAATTGCAAATTAAGATTATCAACCTCTACTTTTGAAAAATGCCTAACCATGTTATCATGGTCATCGTTTTGGATTTTCTCATGCAATTTTAAATTCTCCCCCTCAAGCTGAACAACACGATTCTGGGTAACATTCAATGCAATAGACAACTCATGAAATTGATAAGCAGTTAATGCAGAATCAGTAGCAGTACAAAATACATCCTGTGCAATACATCTAGCAATCAAATTCTCATTGGTGATGAGAATATTCTTTCTTTCAATCTCACAGTATTTAAGATCAATAGCATTTTGTTTCCCCATGTTTTCCATATCTTTAAAAACTTTTTTCATCTCTTTTAATTCAGTTTCAAGGGTTTTTTGCATGCCCTCAAAATGTTCTTTGAGAAGTTAAAAAAATGGAATAACCTTAGTTAAGTAGCACCGTTTTGTTTGTTCAAAACCCCTTTCCCCTTCAGTAATTCCCGTTGGCGTAATTCTCTTCTTACATGTTTTTAGCGAAATCAGAAAATAGTTGACAAAGAACATATATGCTAATTAGGGTTTTACATTATGTGGGAAGAGTTAAAGGAACTAAGTGCATGGGTGTATTGGGTGGGTACACCATTGCTGCAGCTATCTTTCTAAAGGGTGGAGTTTTTGCTTGAAGTTCTTTGGCTTTCCTTTTTTCTAAGTCTAAGTACCAAAATATTTGTTCTGGAGTCATCTTAGTTTGAGGTACAAAAATAGCCAATCGGTTCTCCTCAGAGTAATTATGGGGTTTGATTATTATTCGATTTGCTATACATTTGGGATCCTTCATTTTTTCAGCCAATCTTTCTCTATTTATTACTTCTATCTCATTACTCTCTTCAAATGATGACACATCAGGAGGGGTATGACCAAGCTTAAGCATTACATTTGCATCATATATTGATGGTTGAGCAACTTTAACACTCCTAAGAAAAACTGATTTAGGTTCACCTACATCCTTTACACTATGTTCATCACACAACTTTTTATGCTTTTGAATCATTTGAGCAGTTTTTCTGGTCTGGTCTTGTGTGTACAACTTGTTTTCAATCTTATTCTTTAACGTTTTAAGACTGGAAAAATCATTTAAAAGTTCTGTTTCTTTTTCTTTGAAATCATGTTTTAGTGTAATTACACTTTCTTGGATCTCCTGTTTTTGTTTAACAGTTTGATCAAGTTGTTTTTGTAAAGAATATAACTCCTTTTTAAATGTTTCTTCCCTTAAATTAGGTTCTGTTATGAATTTACGCATTTGACTATCCATTTTCTGCTCACGTTCAGTTAGCTCAAATTATGCACGTTGTTCATATATGGCCACCTGATCTTTATAGATGTTAAGGCTAGTGGTCAAAATGTCATCAGGGATAAACATGGTGTTCTCATGCAATTCACAAGTATTATTGACAACAGAAGATGCACTACTTGGTACAACAGACACGTCGTTGTGATTCATATATTGTTCATATGGGATAACATTACTATTTCCCATATCAGCAGTATCTGATTCAACAACATCTGTCTATTGTACTTTGTTGGGGATCTTCTGTTCATCGACCATGTTATACATGTCATACAATTTTAGTACCTCAGATATGACAGATGCATTGGAAGGACCAGATTGTTGTGGTGATGAGACTGCAGAAGACGGATTAGCCATGAACATGGTTTGAGCAGTGGGTTCATCATCAACGTCTAAGTCAAAAGCATCACAGTCATCAGCTTGGAAGATGTTGGGATCATTTAGTGCCAAGTCCTGAACTGGTTGATCATCCACATCAGCATCAAACGTGTTCCCCTCATCACCAGCAAGAAACAATAACTCTTCATCTTCCAAAGCTGCTCCATTCTCTTGAGCTTGCATCAATAGCATCTTATCCTTGAAGTATTCGGAGTTCTGTGGACGCGTTGGTTGAGTGCAGTTCCTTGCTATGTGTCCCAATCCACCACAGTTGTAACAATTGGTTTGCTTTCCCTGTCCCTAGTTAGCATTCCTAACTCTGTTTTGTAAATTACCCCGACCAACATTCCTTTGATTCACATTCTGCCTTCCCTGTACATTCTGAACCACAACCCTTCCATCTTCCACAGTTTCTTGATTACGTGGATTTGATGAAGTTAGAAGTTGGTTGTTGGTTTGAGGGAGTGTTGCTCTGAACCATTGGACAAGTAAAAAACTTTGTTGGAGAGATTATCAATCATCTTGTCAGTATAAGAATATCCTGAATCCAGTTGGGTGTTCACAGCAGATGGTGGGTGCAACGATGATTGGGCAAATGATGTCTGATTCTGTGATGAAAAGGGATGGTGATAAACTTGATCAAGTGAGGATTGATTGAACGGTTGAACATTTGAGACAAATGCAAGTGGATCATTAGATGTTGTTGGATTGAGTTTTTCCCTCAATTGACGATCATAGACAGCATACTTTTCATGTTGTTGTAAGTAGGCAAACAACTGTTCATAATTAGTCTCTCTCAATCCTTTGTTGAGCTTCACGACAGTGACAAATCTGTCCCACTCGGGTGACATGTTGTTCACAAACTTAGAGTTGAGTTGGATGTTTGGCATTGTCATCCTGATGATCCTCATGTCATTCACAAGCTTGTGAAATCTCACATAATAGTCAGTGATGTTTTCTCCAAGATTCATCTTGAAGTGCTCAAACTCATCATACAACTGAGATTCACGATCTTCTTTGGTCAGTTCAGATCCAGCCAGAAGCATTTTAACATTGTCCCAAACAGCTTTGGCTTCAGTGTTGAAGTTTATAAGCTTGTAAACGTCTTTAGGAAGCCCTTGAATCACAATGTTAGAAGCTTTAATGTCTGCATCATAACGCTTCTTCTCTTCCTCATTAAGATCGTTTTAGTTACGTGGTCTGTCAATTCCAAGAGTAACTATTCCATCCTCAGCAATAGAGATAACATCCCTAGTGGTGCCCATTTGAAAAGGTCCTTCATCAATAGATCTAAGATTGTTGAAACCATTCTCTTTTCCCAAGCAGTAGAGTCGAATTCTTTGTGCCCATGACTCATAATCTGTCCTATCAAGCATAGGAGGGCGGGTATCGGACCCGGCAACTTGAATATCATCAGAAGTGCTTGCCATGATGTTACTGTGCATGGGATTTTACTATTCTATGATTTAAACCGAGAAATAGAATCTTTCGCGGGATTTTACAAAAATCAAGAAGAAACCGTGATTAGAAGAATACAAGGATGTGTTATGAAAGTTGTTGGATTGGTTTAACGATTTGTGATTGTATGGTAGGAATGAAGGTTTTCTAAATTAGGTGAATTGTTGTTAAGTTAAGTTGTGATTGAGTGAACGTATTGATTTGAGCAAATCTCAATGAAGAAACTTAAGCTAATCTCAATGAGGAAACTTGAGCAGAACGCAGACGCCACAAATCGCAGAGACTCAAATCTCAGAGATTCAAATCGCAACTGATTCAAGTCGCAGACTTCAACTCGCAACTCCTCAACTCGCAACAATCTTCAAACCGCAAGATATGATCAAATCGCAACAGAATCGCAATACTTTAAATCGCAGCTGAGTAAATCACAACAGAGCAAATCGCAATAGACCAAATCGCAATACTTTAAATCGCAGCTTGATCAAATCACAACAGAGCAAATCACAACTTACAACAGACAAAAATGTCCCTTTCTTGCAATTTTGTCTTCTTTCCCCTTTTTAGCTAAATACCAAATTGAAGTACAAAAACCTGCCAAATCGCAACACTAACAATCCTAATCTAACTCAAGACTCAAATCGCAACCTAGAACAACTTCAAAACACCACTCGAATTGACTCAAACACACCAATAAACGGATGAAACAAGCTAACAAAACACTAAACTAAGCTCATACAACAACCCTAATCATGAAAGTACAAACATATCACAAATCTAACCACAAACAAAGCTAACACTAGGTGTTTTCAAGCTTAAATGTTCAACCCAAACAAAAACCACAAAACCAAGCAATAAATCCGAGTACCCACAATCTAAGTGATCAAACCATGGCTCTTGATACCAATTGTAGGATACTCGTGAATCTAAACACATATGGTTCTTGTGATTTGGTCGATTAATGCTTAGAGAGAGAGAGAGGAAGTGAGAAGTATTAGATTGAAATGAAAGAAAGGTCCAATCCTTCCCATAGGTGGGAAGGGCTATTTATACAAGACATAAAAACGCCTCTAGTAGGCTATGGACTGGGCTGAAAGTGGGTAAAGACCCGACCCGACTCCATGGTGAAACGATATCTAAACTAATATGATTAAACCTACGAGCTACTTAATGCTAATCCATACTCGGGGTAACCGAGTCTTTCATGTAAATATTTATATTCCTAACAGGATCAAGTGGATCTTGGTAGTTTGGTGCTAGCTAAGATTATCACTCGACATTTAGCATAGTATCAAAAATAGGATAAGCTACGTATATGGTTTTCTTCGCCTGAAGGGAGGTTGTTGACATAGTGCTTGAAACTCTCGAGTGTGGTACTCGGGGAGTGGAGTAGGGCGAAGAAGAGCTTCGTAGCCGAACCTCTATAAATCATTTTGTCCCGGTTTGATCTTTACATATCTTCTCTTTACTTTCATTACTTATATTTAGTTATTTTAGTGTGTTGTTCATATTGGTGTTGATTGATTGCACATAAGACTCGAATCAAAGTTTTTCAATAGTAAAAGTTTTTGAGACAAATTAAAAACCGGTAAAACTATTCAACCCCCCTTCTAGTTTTCCATAACTCTCATACACAACCTGCTCCTCCATTCGCTCATCCACCATAGCCTCCCCTGAAACCATGCTCTCATTATTCCCTCCTGTTTAGGAGCATCCTCATTTGTAGCAATGTTGAGAACATCATCAGAGTCAGAGGACTCTACCCTAGCTGTTGTACCCACTTTGAATAACCTCTTCAACTTGTGAGTTTTTGCCTTTCTTTGCCCTTTAAGTTGCTTGACCTTCTTTCGCAACTTTATAATAATGATTTGTTGAGAAGAAGTGATCTTCTTCAAGGCTGAAATTTCTTTTTGCTAAGTGGTGGTGAGTTTCTTCAGATCAGAGACAACTTTATGAAGGGTGGTACACATAGCCATCAATTCATTGGTTAGTTGCATAATACCCTCAGCACTTCGGAGTGTGTTACCTCTCCCGAGTGGTGCATCATTGGGAATGTTAGACTCAGCCTCAAAGCTAGTTTGAGCTTCTGAGCCCCCCATGGTTTCTTGGTGCCTAGGGTTTCCATCACATGAGTCAGGTCCATGGGAACTTGACCCATTAGATGTTGCCTTGGATTGGGTCTTAGTTATGTTACTACTATCCTGCTATGCATCTAAGCCAGTACCAGTAGTAGCAGACCATTCCAAACTACCTTCCCAATCTTTATTGGTAGCCTCATTTGCATCCATATCAGCACTAGCCTAACGAAGCTGAGTGCCTTTTCCTGTGTGAGCCTACGGGTATAGGTCTTTTTGTGTTGGGATGAGGATGGTAAAATTGTGGGTGTGTGATGGGTTTCAGTTGGGATTACTGAACCTTCACCATGATTTTGACCTAGTTCTAACATTGTTGGAAACAATGGTGTTACTATGACTGTAAAATCTTTTCCCTCCCGTTTCATTTTTACAAAAAGTTGTCTTGTATGAAAGGGAGCCTCATAAATCTTTTTGTGAGTTTTCTTTTAAGAAAACTATTTTTCCATATGCAATTGTAAAAACCTTGGATATAAGAAAAATTTGCTTGCAGATTTATCCAAGTTCTTGACCATACCACCAAAAATCATTTTTGAAAATTTATATTTTTGGTTTGTAGCCAAGCAGACTATGGCAGAAGCCACATTGCTGCTAAACTCATTCCAGCCAGTTGTCTTTGGACTAAGACACTGTAAGATGGTATGAATCAAGAATTTCCATTGAGGGGAGAATGATCTTTTGAAAATTTTAGAGAATCATTTTTCCTTACATACCCCCATCTGTGCAAGGTTTTCAAAAAGTGTAGAATTAGGAAGATTCTCAATTCCATTTGTATCTACTAGGTTAAGAACTTGCCTAACAGATGACTCTGTAATGAGAATTTCCTGCCCATCTACAAGGGCATGTATCTGTTCTTCCCTCTCAATAGTTTTGACCCTAGCAGTAGACCAAAACTGTTTGATTTGGGAAATATATATATTAGGGTTGACTGTTAATGCATACCTTATATGGGTAGCATTAAGAAAATCAACGATTTCAGTAAACCCTTCAGACTCTTTTGGTTTTTGCAAAAATGCAACCATTTTGTGTTGGTCGGCAAAAGAAAACGTCAACATGATTTTGTTTTGGTTGAAATGGACTTTTGAAAATTGATGATGAGAAGTTGTTAGGTTTTCAATTGAGAGAATAATATGCTTGCGTAAATTCAATTGAAAGACTTATTTGGGGATATAAACCCTTAATCGAGGAAGTTACATAGCCATCCCTGTGGAGACCGTGGGGGGGGGGGGTTGAATACCTTTCCGTTTAAAACTTAAAACTTTTGTATCAAACACCCGATCAAGTGTGACAAATATGAAAAGTGTCAACACTAGTCTTACATGAATTAGAGATAATATAAGGCAACATGTAAGGCAAGTCACAATGACACAAACTTAGACATATAATAACTAGCAAGCCTTGGCATAAACACAACTAACACAACATAAGAAACAAACCAGACAAATATAAACGCAATGCAAATATAAATGTAAAGCGATAAATGCAAAAATAAAAAGTAAAGAGATGAGTAAAGAAAGCGCAAACCGGACACGATGATTTATAGTGGTTCGGTCATGAAGCTCCTCTTCGCCCTACTCCCGTCCCCGAGTACCCAATTCGAGAGTTACTTCACTAATGAACAAGCTTCTTTCTTGGCGGAGAAAACCATACACCGTCGCTTACAATATTTTCCGATACTAAGGTAGACGTCGAGTTCTTCTTCGGGTACAACCAAACCCGTTATGTTTTATGGCCTAACATAACAAACCTTGTGTTTTAAGGCCTAAACACATAAACCGCGTCGCTTACATTATTTTCCGACACTAAGCTAGATGTCGAGTACTAATCTAGCTAGTACCGATCTCACTCACAATCTACCCGATCTTCACAAATCACACAAGCTACAAGATCCACATGATCTACACTCGATCTACCCGATCTACTCATGATCTACCTGATCTACTCACGATCTACCCGATCTACTTTATGTTCAAACGATCTACCCGATCTACTCACTATCAACACTAGCTACACAAGATCTCTTCGATCTCTACAAGATCACAATGATCCACATGAACTAACTAAACAAGATGATAGACAACTTGATGTATATCAAGATACAACAAGTACGTAACGAATGTTACGAGTGCACTACACTAGCGCTATAACACTTTGTATCTTTGTGATACTATGTGTTGTAACACCCCCAAATCTCGGATAGCAACAGCGGAAGACTTTACCGGGTGTTACGTAGTGGATCACAGTCATAACCATAGAAAACGACTTAAAAGACGTTTTGATTTATCATTCAAAACACAAGAGTTTTTATAATACAAAGATGTTTCATAGTTGAACATGTTTATTTAAATTTGAATGATAAACATTTATTTAGAACCCGTGCCGGGTTTAATGCCCACTCCGTGCCTTGAGCTTCAGCTTCTAGTTACCTGAGAATACATGCTAAAAGTCAAGAAAAGTTGAGTGATGTTCATAGGTTTGAGTTTAATAGTTTGAACACAAGTATAAATGTTAATTGCTTCGAATACAATTAACTAGTTAAAATCAAGTTGTTATTGCATTAAGCTCATGACACGCAACGCTTAACAGGCATCAAAAGAATGATGTAAAGTATATAGGCCCTCAAGGTAGGTATTTGCCAATAACCTAGGGTTTGTTTAAATAAAGTGCGTTTGAGTGGCTCATCCTAGCAGACTCAAACGGGGATTGTCAGTCCCAAATAGATCTATTCACAACTATTTACGTTCACTCGTAAGTGATTAAGGTTCATGATAGAGGGACTTTTGGCAATAGCTACTTAAGCAATAATAACATCAGGCATAGCATACAAAAAGTTTGTGTTCATGTTTTGTAGCATGTATCTCCCCACAAAAGAGATTTAAAAGTTGAAAAATAGTGGGCTATGAACTCACCTGGGTAGTGCGGTAGTGGTAGAAGTAATATCGTTAATTAACGATGAAAAGAAAACGGCTTCAACACACGACCTATATTGCATATGGCAAGTTTAGTGGTTTGATAGTCTAAGTCTGGTTTATCGCGATTAGTAACGTTTAAGATTTGTATTAATTTGTTCGTCACATTATAACGTGCGTGTTTATGTGATCAAAGTTATATGTAACTAAAATGTTATACATAAAAAAATGATGGGTTATATATATATAAAATTATAGAGTTTTATATATAAAAGAAGTTATATATATATATAAAGTTATATATATATATAGCGTTTTCGGATGCATGTTCATTTGTCGGAGTATAATGGTTGACAAGAGAGATTGTCGTCTTATACCTCAAGTTGGTTAACGATAACTTGGATTCTACGTTAAGAGTTTCGTTAAGTAGTTTTTCAAATATATTTATATATATAAGTTTAATAACTACGTATATAGAAATTATTATTTGTTGACTAAACGTATTTGGTTCGGGTGTTGGGTTCATAATTTACTATCACAAGTATAAGTTTAGAATTACCCTTTAGGTTTCCACAAAATTATATTTTTAACCCTAACGGCATAACATTTGCACCGTTAGTCCCTGGTTAAGTTTTTATACCCTTTTAAATCCAAAACTTTTGATATTTACATTTTGTACTCAAAATTTCCTATATTTACAGTTTTCATCACAAAGTTATTAAAATAACATTTTTACCGAAAGTTTTCTATATTGACAACTCTAGTCCCTCGGTTAACGATTATTCGCAAAACAAGTCCAAAGTTTATAAATTCAAAGTTTCACTAAGTTTAAAAAAAATCAGTTTGTGTAACTTATAAAAATAGCTTAATCAGCCGAGAGCTTATCTGTCAGCTTATGGGCCTTTAACGGGCTAAAGGTGTATCATTTTATGGGCTTGCGATCTAGTGGGCTTAGTGCGGTTTGGGTTTTGTCACTAGTTTGTTTTAAGGAAATAAAAAACATAGTAATAGAGCTTATTCGATCAGCTTATTTATAGAGCTTAAAATCAGCTTGTTGGGCTTTAAGCCCATTGCGCTATTAGTTTTTAGGTGCTAAAATATGATTCGATCGGTTTTACTTTGAGCTTAGATTAGTTTCGAATTGGGTTTTCTTAGGCTAAATGACATACGTATTTGTTAGTTTGATAGCTTGTTTATTAGTTCAAGTTATAAAATGTATAAGTCACATGTTGGGTCGAGAAAATATAGTACCATAGTTAACGCGACTTAGGTTATCTAAAATGGTTTTTGAGAACTAAAATATTCTAAGTGTTCTTTATAGAATTTAAAGGTTATCAAGTCGACATGCAAACTTGTGATGGTTGTGATTTATTCGATTAATAGTGTTCGAGTATTTATAGTATTCGATAGTTAACATAGCTAAGATTTAAGATGTCGAATGCAAGTTGTTTATAGATTTTTAGGAATAATGAATCAATTTGTACGTAGCATGCAAGGATAACTAACGTATTAGTTGAAAAGGAAAATAGGAGGGTGACTTACTTCTCTTCGAAAGGAGGCGTATCACTTATGAGGAAACGAGATTTGAATGAGAGAGCTAAGGCAACTCGATTCAAAGACACAGGAATGAAGTCGAATGCTTCTTGGGTTTGACTCGATCACTTCGAAAATAATTAAACTAGTCGTTCTTATTCATGTTTTATGACTTAGTGTATTTGGATGGTGATAGATATTTGGGTGTGCGTATAATAGAGGTTGCATGCATGGTATTTATAGAAGATTTAGAGCGAGTGCATGCAAACATATCCGGTCCAAAACAAGGAAATGATGGTTAAGTTGGAGTGTCACAGAAGAAAAATGATGAAGGCGTGAGATATGAATTCGTCCTTGTGGTAATTCGAACAAGAAGAAGAAGTCGAGTTTTTCTCCAAGTTTTGCGCTGACTTCATAGAAGGTCAATCCCTTTTATCATACATAATACATCTTGCATTATGATTACTTCTGAATATCGTGTGCAAAGAAAAGAAGGTTGACGTGTGAATCTCTTCACTTGTGTCTAACCGAGAACTAAGAAACAAAGAAACATAATATGGTTTTGTCTTGACTCTAGTTGGAGTGTTGTAATTCTTCAATGATGGTAGAGTGTAGCAGTGAATGATATCATAGTTTGTGTTTTGGTATTACTAGTCGGCGCATAGAACAATTAGTAGAAAACAATAGAGTTTTTTTTTTTAGGATTTGTTCTCGTGGTTCGGTTAAGTATTTCGAATATGCATTCATATTTTGGACGTGAACAACAAATGTAGTAAGGTGCGTTTAATATCTTGAATGTATTTGTTAATTAGAATAAGGTTGGTGTCGAGTTGTAGATGGTATAGAAGTCGGCTAGGCCAAAGAGTGGAATTTGAGATGTGTTTCATGGCTCGTCGTGTAAGTTAAGCTTCGAAAGATTTAAAAATATTAATTGAGCGAATTGGAGTGAGATGTTTATTTCTCTTGATTCCTAGCTAAGTCGAGAATGGTGTCGGTTAAAATATTAACATAATCGTTATGTTAATTTGTTTGTACGATGACCAAATCGTTCGGCATGTAAATCACTAAACCGAAGGTTTTAGTTTTTAAATCTTGGGCTTGAGTTTACATTGTTTGGGCTCGTTTGTGGATTGGGCTGAAAATAATATGACTCGCTTGTTTGGGCTTGTTTAAGAGGAGAAAATAAAGACTTAGAGTCCGGTTGTGATGTTGGGTTTTTGTCGAAATGTTGGGCCGAGGCCCAATGATTCTAGTGATTCATTTGGGAGTTGGGTCGAGGCCCAATGTAGTTACTGAGTATTCGTGAGAATTTTTGTGAGTTCGGGAATTTATTTGATCACGTTTGGTTAATTGACAAGATGTATAAACGTTAAACATTAAACGTTTATTGTTTTAAATAATTCGCGATTTTTAGACTATCAAGGTTCGTGTGTAAGCATCGTTTCTATGTAAATGGTGAATCACAAATATCGTTGTGATTAAAATAATATGGCATAGATAACAAAAAAAAAATTTTTGTTACTAGTAGAAATGGTTATTAAATAACGTAATGATTCATTGATCATTTATTAGCATTTATTATTCATAGGGAAAAATCACGGGAGTTTACAGTACCTACCACTTACACTGAATTCCGTCCCGGAATTCTAGCCTAAGAGAGTGGTTAGAGGTGTTTATGGAAATAGGTGTGGGTATTTGGCACGAATCTGGTCTTCGCGTTCCCAAGTATATTCCGGTCCTCGTTTAGAGTTCCATCGGACTTTGACAATAGGGATGCGGTTCTGTTTTAGTTGCTTGACCTCTCTGTCCATGATTTCCACGGGTTCTTCCGTAAAGACAAGTTTGTCATCGAGCCGAATCTCTTTCAAAGGAATTACAAGAGATTCATCTGACAAGCACTTCTTAAGATTCGATACATGAAAAGTGTTGTGAACTTGGCTAAGTTCCTCTGGTAGTTCGAGTTTGTAAGCCACTGGTCCAATCCTTTCTAGGATCTTGAATGGACCAATGTATCTAGGATTGAGTTTTCCACGTTTTCCGAAACGTACTTTCCCTTTCCAGGGGGACACTTTTAGCATGACCTTGTCTCCAATTTGAAATTCCATAGGTTTTCGCCTTACATCGGCGTAGCTCTTCTGTCTATCTCTTGCTGCTTGTAATCGTTGTTTAATCTTGATTATTTTCTCTGTTGTCTCATATATGAGATCGGGTCCTGTGAGTTGTACATCTCCAACTTCGGTCCAACAAACAGGTGATCTGCACTTCCGTCCGTAGAGTGCTTCAAATGGTGCTACCTTAATACTAGCATGGTAGCTGTTGTTGTAAGAGAACTCAGCTAAAGGTAAGTGTCTGTCCCAACCTTTACCGAAATCAATAACACAGGCTCGGAGCATGTCTTCTAGGGTTTGAATTGTCCTCTCACTTTGTCCATCGGTCTGTGGGTGATATGCCGTACTCATGTCTAATTTGGTTCCCAAGGCTTTTTGTAAAGACTTCCAAAAATGAGATGTGAAACGACTGTCACGATCTGAGATGATTGAGATCGGCACTCCATGTCGTGAAACTATTTCTTTTAGATATAGTTTTGCGAGTGTCTCCATCTCGTCAGTTTCTTTGATGGCTATGAAGTGAGCGGATTTGGTGAGACGATCAACGATGACCCAGATGGTGTCCAATCCAGTTGATGTCTTAGGTAGCTTGGTGATGAAGTCCATTGTAATGCGTTCCCATTTCCATACAGGAATTTCAGGTTGTATGAGTAATCCTGACGGCTTTTGATATTCTGCCTTTACTCTTGCGCACGTCAAACATTTCCCGACATACTCTGCTATGTCTGCCTTCATGTTTGGCCACCAGTAAAGTTTCTTGAGGTCTTGATACATTTTATCAGAACCTGGGTGAATGGAGTACTTGGACTTGTGAGATTCATGCATAATGATATCACGTATTCCTCCGTATAAAGGAATCCAACTTCTTTCTTTGAAGCAGAGCACTCCATCTGCTCTTTGTACGAAGCCATTATCATTCTCTGGCATACCGTGAATCTTTTCACTAGGTCGGTTGTCTTCCTTAAGAGCCTCGGATTGAGCGGCGAGTATTTGTGAGGGTAGAGGTGAACAAATGGTCATTCCTAATGATCTGACTCTAAGCGGTTTCGGTCGTTCTTTTCGACTTAAGGCATCAGCCACGACGTTAGCTTTTCCTGGGTGATAACGGATTTCACAATCGTAATCACTAAGTAGTTCTATCCAGCGGCGTTGTCTCATGTTCAGCTCTTTTTGATCTAAGATATGCTGAAGACTTTTGTGGTCGGTGTATACGATGCACTTGGTGCCGTACAGGTAATGTCTCCACATCTTTAGAGCAAATACTACTGCTCCCAACTCCAAATCATGAGTCGTGTAATTTACTTC
Source organism: Artemisia tridentata subsp. tridentata (assembly GCA_021014915.2). Taxonomy (NCBI): domain Eukaryota; kingdom Viridiplantae; phylum Streptophyta; class Magnoliopsida; order Asterales; family Asteraceae; genus Artemisia; species Artemisia tridentata. Next base: position 69,535,776 of record CP139501.1, on the reverse strand, counting down.
ATGTGGTTTGAGTTGTCGTGAGGCATAAGCTATCACTTTGTTTCGTTGCATCAGTACAGCTCCTAAACCATGATATGAAGCATCACAATATACTACAAAATCTTCACTTCCCTCAGGTAGTGCTAATATTGGTGCTTCACATAGCTTTTGTTTTAACAGTTGAAAAGCTGATTCCTCTTCCTTTCCCCAAACATACTTCTTGTTTTTCTGAGTTAACTCGGTCAAAGGCTTCGAGATCTTTGAAAATCCTTCAATAAATCTCCTGTAGTAACCGGCAAGACCCAAAAATTGGCGTATCTCAGTGGGGTTTGTGGGAGATGTCCAACTTTTGACGGCTTCAATCTTTGCGGGGTCTACATGAATACCTTGACTGTCGATAACGTGCCCGAGAAATTGTACGGTTCGAATCCAAAAGTCACATTTGGAGAACTTGGCATACAATTGTTCCTTTTTGAGTAATTCTAAGATAGTTCTCAAATGTTCGGCATGTTCCTTTTTGTTGCGGGAATATATCAGAATGTCGTCTACGAAAACTATCACGAATTTATCCAAGTAAGGTTTACAAACTCGGTTCATCAAGTCCATGAATACCGCAGGTGCGTTTGTTAAACCAAATGGCATTACCTGGAATTCGTAGTGTCCGTAACGCGTTCTGAAAGCGGTCTTGGGAATATCCTCTTCTCGAACTCTTAACTGATGATATCCGGACCTCAGATCGATTTTTGAGTATACACTCGATCCTTGTAATTGGTCAAACAAGTCATCGATCCTGGGTAGTGGATAACGATTCTTTACAGTGAGTTTGTTCAATTCCCGGTAATCGATACACATTCGGAAAGATCCGTCTTTCTTCTTAACGAATAGGACTGGGGCTCCCCAAGGTGATGAGCTGGGTCGGATAAAACCTTTATCAGACAATTCTTTCAATTGTTCTGACAATTCCTTCATTTCAGATGGCGCTAACCTATAAGGTGCTTTCGCCACAGGTGCCGCTCCAGGTACTAGTTCAATCTGGAATTCTACTTGGCGGGGTGGTGGAAGACCGGGTAGATCTTCGGGAAATACTTCTGGAAAGTCTTTAACGATCGGAACGTCCTCTATTCGCTTTTCTTTGGATTTGTCTTCCGTCACATGAACCATGAATGCTTGACATCCTTCATTCATGTATTTCACCAATCGCGTGCATGATAGAATACCGTATCGTGTCTTATTTTTGTCTCCGTGGACAATAAATGTTTCACCATTACATGGGATACACACGGTTTTCTCGTCACATAGTATTCTAGCGTGGTGTTTGGATAGCCAATCCATTCCAATGACTACGTCAAAACTACCGAGCTGAATGGGCATAAGATCGATGGAAAAAGGTTTATCTTGTAGGGTTAGGGTGCAACCACGAATTATGGTGTTGGTGCCTATTAGGTTTCCGTCCGCCATTTCGATTTCAAAGGTAGTGTTTAGTTTGGAAGGGGTAACGTTAAGTAAAGGAGTAAATGTAGTTGACACAAAACTTTTGTCTGCTCCAGTATCAAATAATACTTTAGCACTATGTTGATTGAGTAAAAACGTACCCGTGACAACATCAGGGTTTTGTGGTGCATCTTCTTCCTTTAACAAGTACGCTCTCCCTCGTGCGTGGTTTTGCTGACCGTTTCCTTTCGGGCAGCGGTTCTTGAAGTGACCTACTTCTCCGCAGGAGTAGCAAGTTGGAGCTATAGGCTGTAAGTTGCTACCAGTAGCGGGATTTCGGCAATCCTTTGCCTGATGACCCACTTTTTGGCATTTCGTACATCTGGTTATGCATGGCCCATTGTGGTGTAGCTTGCATCTGTTACACTGGGGTTTCTGACCTTGATATTCTCTGCCTTCAGTAGCAACATAGGCCTTGATGGTTTCCTGACGTTTGTTTTGTTGGTGGTGACGATTGTTTCGGTTTTGGTGATACGGGTTACTATTTCTATGGTTGTTGTTGAAGTTACTGTTGCGGTGATTGTTATTATTGTTGAAATGGGTGGTTCTCTTATCATCGAGTTTTCTCTTGAGTTCATTGTTGCATTTGACTTCTCGGTCCAGTAGTTTTTGAGCAAGCTCCATGGCTGCCTCTAGAGTTGATGGATTTGATGAAGTGACATTTCCCTCAATACTACGGGGAAGTCCTTCGATATACTTCTCCAGTTCTTTTTCGAAAGTTGATACAACAGTAGGGCATAATACCTTAAGCTCTTGGAATCTCCTGTTGTATGTTTTAAGATCAATTCCCTTTACTACTAGTAGATGGAATTCATCCTCCAATTTTCTTAGTTCCGAACGGGGACAGTATTTCTTCAGCATCTTGGTTTTAAACTCAGTCCAAGGGAGCTGGTAGGCTGTCGTTATTCCCATGGCTTTGACTGTGGCATTCCACCATGACAAAGCATCTTGCATGAGAGTTCCAGTAGCGAAAGTAACCTTGTTTTCTTCGGTGCAACCGCTTCTCTGAAAAACAGTTTCAGATCGTTCGAACCAGTGAGCAAGTTCAGTTACTCCTTCAGTTCCTTTGTAAAATGTTGGTTGACAACTTATAAAGTCCTTGTAGGTACATTTGCGGTTCACAACTGTCGCACTTTCTCCTGTTGGTAAACTAGTGCCACTGTTGTGTGCATTTGCTGCTGCCTGTTCTGCTATGACTGCATTTACACCGTCAGCGATTGCTTTTCGGATAGCTTCTGGAGTCATTGTAGGCGTAGCAGTTGCAGTTTCATGATTTGCGGTGGAGGTTGCTTTCCTTGTACGTACCATTGTTCTATCAATATTGCAAAAGCATATTTTTAGAAATCTCATAATGATCACGTTAAGTTAGATTATATTTAATATGAATCATAATATTATAGTCATGTTATTATTCATATTAAGTTTATGTTGATTCTGGTTTATATCTGCAGGTACAGTAAATATCATATCATAAATACATTCATGACATGTCTGAGTCACAACACACATGAGAACATAAATGATTGGATTTAAACTGTATGAGCCGAGACAATATCGTAATGCACATGAATGTAAGAAACAACCATGGAATTCATAAATCACATCAATATAGTACATCCACACAACATAGATTAATAACTTGTTCGATCTGTTTTACAAAACATAAAGATACAAGATTCTTTATTAATACAACATTGATAGACTAGATATCTCCTAGCTATATTGATACATCTCTGATCTATGGTCCTCCTGGTGCACCATCTAGGCGGCGCTGAAGATCTGCAATCATAGTCATCAGAGTCTCTACTGTCTGGTCTCGATCCCTTTCCCTAGCCTGGGAATCCTCAATCATAAGTCTCAGAATCAGAACCTCAGATCTAACTTGATTAAGCTCAGAGTCTAGTGTCTCAATCACTGTCTGCATCGTAGTAGTGGCGTTTCCTAGCACTGAAATAGTCTCAATGGCTTCTTCCAAACTAGCACCCACTTGATCGAAGACTGTCTCCATTGCTAACTGGCCTATCACGAGGTTTTCTACTTCTTCTCCAAGAGTCTCAACCTGCTCTAGTGGTAGGTCGTCAAGAATGTCTACAATGTCGTCAAGGCGGTCCTCATGTCTAACTAATCTGGCTGCCAGTAGAGGTACAGTGTGATGGAGGGGTTCTCCAGTGACCGGAAGAATCCTTGAAGCAGCAGTAGCCGAACTCTCTCCTAGTTCCATGGCTCTCGGGGCTCCCTCCTGGGATCTCCAGTGACGAATGATCGGTAGCAAGAAAGACCATCGGCGAGCATCGACTCTTTTGCGGGTTCCCGTGCGAACTGCGGCCTCATCTATAGCCTGAACATAGGGGTCCGATGAAGATGGAACCAAACGATATGTTCTTGTTGGGCTATAAAAATCAAAGTACTGCTACTCAAGTCAAAGTACTGCTATTCAATGAAAGTACTGCTGCTCGTTAAAGGACTGCCATGCAAATAGTTTAAGGACTAATGTGTAATTCTAGAATATTCGTATTAGATTAGAGTTATAATTAGAATTTACTTGTCGTTCAAGTATTGTAAACCGACTAGGGTTTTCCTTGTGCCTATAAAAGGATCCCTAGGTTGGCATTAGAGATATAAGTGTTTTTAGAGAGACAAGATATAGTCGATTAGTGATATACGATTATTAGAGTTTAGAGTTTGTTAGTGAATCTGTGTAAGAAAGCAGGTTCAAGGTTTTAATAATATTCAAAGTTGTTTATTAAATTCTTCTTAGCTTTGTTGAAGTAGATTCCGCATACTTAGCAAAGTATATCAGTGTTTCACCATTAATAGGTTTGAATTTATTCAAAGCTGTTAAACCGTAGACAAGCTACAAGTTAGTTTGGTCAGAGTATAATCGATCCAACAAGTGGTATCAGAGCTTGTGTGGAGACTCTGATTAAGAAGAAACTCTTAAAACCGATTTATCAACAAACCCTTAACAATGACGACTGAAGCTGCACCTATCCCATCCATCACCTCACTTAGAATTCCTATCATCAAGAAGGGAGAATATGATCTCTGGAGTATGAAGATGAGGCAGTACCTTGCTATTACTGACCATGCTTTATGGGATGTAATTGTCAATGGTAATGTTGTTCTTGATGAACCTCTACAAGTTGAAGGTCAACCCAAACCACCTCAACCAACCCTACCAGCAGCTACAAAGAGAAATCAAGATAAGGCTCTCAACATACTGCTGTCTGCTATTCCTGATGGACACCTATTGAAGTTTCATGATGCTAAGGATGCAAAACAATTATGGGCTGCTATCAAGACAAGATTTGGAGGTAATGATGCCTCAAAGAAGATGCATAGAAACTTATTGAAGCAGCAATTTGAAACCTTCACTGTTGGTGAAAGAGAAAGTCTTGATGCTGCCTATGACAGATTCCAAAACCTACTTAGTATGCTAGAACTATATGGAGCAGAGGTATCTGTTGAAGATGCAAATTTGAAGTTCTTAAGGAGTTTGCCATCTGTCTGGCATGTGGTTGCTACTATGATTAGAGGCCAACCTGGATTGGAGTCTATGGACTTTGATGATCTCTATAACAATTTGAAAGTCTACGAGCAAGAGATGAATGGTCACAGTTCTCAGAAAACTCACAACATAGCTTTTGTATCTTCTGAAAACAGAAGCAGTACTTCCACTAAAAGTACTGCTTATCCTTCTCAAAGTACTGTTGGTGATTCACAGCATGTTTGCACAACCACAACTACCCCCAACCCATCACCAACAAACAACACCAATTCTGATGAAATTGTATGTTCCTTCTTTGCACAACAAGCCACTTTACCTGTTACCTATCAAGAAGACTTGTTGCAGATTGAAGAAGATGCTTTAGAAGAGATTGACATAAGATGGCAAGTAGCTATGATCACTGCTAGGATCAAGAAGTTCATGAACAAGACAGGAAGGGGAATTGATTTCAAAGCCAAACAAGGTATAACTTTTGACAAATCTAAGATTGAATGTTTCAATTGTCAAAAGCTTGGACACTTTGCAAGGGAATGCAAGTTTGCAAAATATCAGGCAAACAGGATGATTGAACAACCCAAGGTTGAAAGAAAGGAGGTTCCTATTACTGAATCACAACCAAAAGCTTTGGTGGCTCAAGAAAATTTAGCAGAAATTGACTGGAGTGCTGAATTTGATGATGAACCTGTAACATATTCTATGGTTGCAATGGAAGAATTTGATTGGGGCACAGCTTTTGATGAGGAACCTGGATATGCTGCTTTGGAATCAAGAGATGGTCTTGGAAGCTTTGACTGGAGCATGGAGGATGAAGATGAACCTGTTCAGATTGCTATGGTAGCCACTTCACCAAGTTCATCCAATGTCTCTGAGGTATGCTCTAAATGTAATAATGTTTATCAAAAGTTGCTTAAAGATTATGTGACTGAAAGAGATAATTGTAGAACAGCTAGGTCTGAGGTAGCTGGTTATCAATTAACTTTAGAGTCAATGGAAGCCAAAATATTAACACATGAAAATAATGAAATGGCTTGGGCAGAAAAATATGAGCAACAGGATTATCAATTGAAATTAAGTGAATGGAAGTTAGGATGTAAGGTGTCTGAATTAGAAAAGATTACTAAGGAAAGAGATACTTTGTTAGAAAGACTTGGTAGTATTAAACAGGCTGGTCTATCACATGTTCAATTTGTTGAAAAACAAAGAGTCATAAACAGTAGAGCTGGACTAGGTTATGGTGAAGCTAGTAGTTCAGATGAGACCTCACCTAGTGATAAGGAAGAAACTCCACCTAGTGCTAAGGAAGAGATTCCACCTAGTGATGATGACCTTACAAGCTCAGAAGAAAACACATCTAGGAATGAGGAACCAATTAGTGAATCACCTCCTGAGTTTAAGAAAGATAAGGAGTACCATTCAGTTCCTCCACCCACTGGTCAGTTTCAACCTGTTAGGACAGATGTTTCTCGCTATGGTGTAGACAACCTAGAGTTTAGGAAGAAGCTTCATGGTAGAATTAGTTCTGAGAAATCTAAGAATGATTTTCAAAGGGGTAATGATCAAAAGTTTCCTACAGCCTTTCAAAAACAAGCAGTACCTCCAAAAACTTTTCAAAGTACTGCTGGACATTCAGCAGTACCTCCAAGAGAAACTTTTCAAAATACTGCTTACTACAGGAAACCTTTTAATCATAGAAGAGGATTTGGGAATATGGAGAGAAAGTTATGTTATGTATGCTATAGTCCTGATCACCTGATTAAGCACTGTGACTTTCACTCAGAATACTTAAGTCAGTTTCCAAAGAATAGACCTCCCACCCATAAGCCAAGAGAGACTAGACCAGTTTGGAATCACTCAAATAGGGTCAACCATAGTAACTTCTCAAAAGACTATAAGTACCCTCACCAGAAAAGAATGTTTTCCAAATCACCAGTACCTTCACAATCTGATAAGTCTCAAGAAGTACCTTCACCAAGGACTGATAAGTTTTCACCCACTCATGGTACTGTTCATACTTTTTCACATAGAAGACCTAAGAGATTCAATTCATATAAAAAGTCTTCCACCTCAAGCAGAGTACCTAGCTCAGAGAAACCTAAGGTCAAACGAAATTGGGTTAAGAAAGAAAGTACTGATGGAGAACAAGAAGTACTTTCATCAGATAAGGGTGAAACAGGGAGTGTTGTTGATATTGCAACACTGGACATGGGACCAACTCAAATAATCATTGACCATGCCTTTAAAACCAGTGGAGATTACATACTGAAGGAATTCAAGTATGTCACTCCACAAGGGGAACACAAGTCAGTAATGGCTTGGGTTCCTAAAAGAAACTAACCTTTTTTTTTTTTAATGTGCAGGGCAACCCAGAGGAGGAGCTTAAAGATCATATTATTGTTGATAGTGGTTGCTCTGGCAGCATGACAGGGGACAAGGAGATCCTGTCAGACTTTAAGGCATATTATGGAGGAAGAGTTGCATTTGGTAATGATCCTGATGGAGGAAGAATCACTGGCAAAGGAACAATCAAGGCTGGATGTATTGATTTTGAGAATGTTAGATATGTAAAGGAGCTCAAATTCAACCTATTGTCAGTATCTCAAATTTGTGACAAGAAGTATCCAATTCTGTTTACTGATACAGAATGTCTCATTCTCTCCCCTGAGTTCAAATTTGTTGATGATCACTTGGTGACATTGAAAGTACCAAGAACCAATGATGTATACAGTTTAGACTTAAAGAGTCTCAATTCTGCTGGAAGAGCAACATGTTTAGTAGCAAAGGCATCATTGGAAGAAGCACATCTGTGGCACAGAAGATTAGGTCATGTTAATTTTAAGAACATCAACAAGCTGGTCAAAGGAAATTTAGTTAAAGGTTTACCTTCCAAAACATTCACGGCTGATCATTCATGTTTGGCTTGCAAGAAGGGTAAACAACATAAAGCTTCATGTAAGAAGCTTGGGGAAAGAGATATTAGAGAACCTTTGGAGTTGCTACACATGGATCTGTTTGGACCAGTTTCAGTAGAGAGTTTAAACAAGAAGAAGTACTGCTTGGTTGTGACAGATGATTGTAGCAGATTTAGTTGGGTCTTTTTCTTGGGATTTAAAGATGAAACCTTTGATGCTATTCATGACCTGATAGTAGCCCTTGAAAATCAATTAAGACTCAAGGTAAGAGGTATTAGATGTGATAATGGAACAGAATTCAAAAACAAGCATATGGATGAATTCTGTGCCAAGAAAGGGATCAAGAGAGAGTTTAGTATTGCTAGAACACCACAACAGAATGGTGTTGCAGAAAGAAAGAACAGGACTTTGATAGAAGCAGCTAGAACAATGCTTGCAGATTCCAAATTACCTATTCTCTTTTGGGCTGAAGCCATAAGTACTGCTTGCTATGTGTTGAATAGAGTTTCAGTCACTAAACCTCAGATGAAGACACCTTATGAGTTACTCATGGGAAAGAAATCAAATATTCGTTTTCTAAAACCTTTTGGTTGCTCTCTGACTATTCTTAATACCATTGATTCTCTTGGAAAATTTGATGGTAAGTCAGATGAAGGATATTTATTGGGTTATTGTACAAATAGCAAAGGATTTAGAGTTTATAACAGGAATACCAGAAAGGTACAAGATTGTCTTCATGTTGAATTTTTGGAAGATAAGGAAACTCAGAAAGGTAAAGGTCCTGATTGGATGTTTGATCTTGATCTCAAGTTCACACCATCTATGAATTATGTCCCTGTTAGAGAAGAGAATCAGGCTAATTCCAAAGAAGATGATTCACAGTACATTGTTCATGGAGTTAATGGTACACCAGAAGAAGTTCCTGACAAAGAACCTGAAGTTACTATTGAAGAACAAACTACTGCTCAGCCATCTCATATAGTATCTGATGAAGATCAAGCCATACAAGATGAACTCAATAGGATGCTTTTTCAAGAAACTATAGCACAATCCTATGAAGATGAACAAAGGAAGGCTTATGAGGCTGCAAAGAAAAAGAGTAACTTTCAAGATACTGCCCACAGTACTTTAGATCAAAGTACTGCTGATCCATTTGACAGTACTTCTGATGTATTAGAGCAATCAAATTGGAACAATGCTGATGATTCCAATGTTGATGATGATGATTTAGTTAATGCTAACATTCCTGGATTAGAAGAAGTTGATGATGAGCTTAATCCAGAAGGTATTTTCTCCAATGAAGGAATTGATTTTACTAACTTAGAGTCTGCTCTTTCAGTACCACCAACTCCTACATTGAGAGTTCATAAAGCTCATCCTCAAAGTAATATTATTGGATCACCCTCTTCAGGAGTGGTTACAAGGAACAAAGTTAAAGGCCTTTCTAAGCAACATACTGCTTTACTTAGCTTTGTTTACAAACAAAACAGGATGAATCACAAGGATCAACAAACATGCCTGTTTGCTTGCTTTTTATCTCAAGAAGAACCCAAAAAGGTAGCTCAAGCTTTAGCAGATGAAAGTTGGGTTGAAGCCATGCAAGAGGAGCTTCTACAATTTAAGCTTCAAGAAGTCTGGGTATTATGTGATTTACCAGATGGCAAAAGAGTCATTGGTACAAGATGGGTTTTTAGAATCAAAAGAGATGAAAGAGGGAATGTTATCAAAAATAAAGCTAGATTGGTTGCACAAGGATATCGCCAAGAAGAAGGGGTGGATTATGATGAAGTATTTGCTCCTGTTGCAAGGATAGAGGCAATAAGGTTATTTCTTGCCTTTGCATCATACATGGGATTTCCTGTCTACCAAATGGATGTAAAAAGTGCTTTTCTTTATGGCACAATTTCTGAGGAAGTTTATGTTAAACAACCTCCTGGTTTTGAAGATCCTGCACATCCAAACAAAGTCTACAAAGTGATCAAGGCATTATATGGCCTTCATCAAGCTCCCAGGGCTTGGTATGAGAGACTCTCAAATTTTCTATTACAACATGGTTATAGGAGAGGAGCAATTGATAAGACTTTGTTCATCAAGAGGGATAAGAAAGATATTATGTTAGTCCAAGTATATGTGGATGATATTATATTTGGAGCTACAAAGAAGTCTATGGTGAAAGAATTTGAAGATCTTATGCAGAAGGAGTTTCAAATGAGTTCTATGGGAGAATTAACCTTCTTTTTGGGACTTCAAGTTCGACAAACAAGAGATGGAATCTTCATTAACCAAGAAAAGTATGTTGCAGACATACTTAAAAGATTTGATCTTCCAAATCTCAGGCCTGCCACCACACCCATTGATAAAAATAAACCTCTAGGCAAGGATGAAGATGGACAAGCTGTGGATGTCAAGCTTTACAGATCTATGATTGGTTGTCTTATGTACTTAACTGCATCAAGACCTGACATTATGTTTGCTGTTTGCTTATGTGCAAGATTTCAGGTTACACCCAAGGTTTCCCATATGTATGCAGTCAAGAGAATTTTTAGATATCTCAAGCATCAACCAAAGTTAGGATTATGGTATCCTAAGGAGTCACCTTTTCACTTAGAAGCCTTTTCAGATAGTGACTATGCAGGGGATAACTATGATAGAAGATCAACCTCAGGAGGATGTCAATATCTTGGTAGAAGATTAGTCTCCTGGCAATGTAAGAAGCAAACCATTGCTGCCACCTCCTCTACTGAAGCAGAATATGTTGCTGCTGCAAGCTGTTGTGGACAAGTTCTGTGGATGCAAAATCAACTCTTGGATTATGGATTCAATTTCAAGAATACTCCTATCAACATTGATAATGAGAGTACCATCTGCATTGTGAAGAATCCTGTTTATCACTCCAAGACCAAGCATATTCAGATTAGGCATCATTTTATTCGGGATTGTTATGAGCACAGGCTTATAAATGTGGTTAAGGTTCACACAGATGATAATGTAGCTGATCTACTCACTAAGGGATTTGATGTTTCAAGATTCAACCACTTAGTTGTGAGCATTGGGATGATTAACTACTAGGCTACATTTGAGGGGAGGCTTTAGTATTAGTTAGAATACTTTTTATTCAGTCTTAATAAAAGTATTGGTTATTAGTGATTTAGTTTAGCCTATATGTTGTATTTGAGGGGAGGCAACATTAGCTATTAGTTAGATCTAAAGCATGAACCTTTTACAAGTTCTTGGTTTTAGTTGGCATATTGATTGTGGATAACAAGATGGAACGTACTGCTTTATTGCCTAAAGTACTGCTTCACCAACGTACTGCTTCAACGTACTGCTTACGTGGACGTACTGTTCCAACGGTCAAAATTTGTGGGGCTCACGGTTAATTAATTCCTTACGGCGGAGATAATAAGTTAATCCAAACGGTAACTTTATTATTAAGAGTTTGATTTATTTTCATTCTATTTAAAGAAACTCACTCCTATTTCCCCGCCTTTTTACGTAATTGAGATCCCTCATTCGCTTTTACACCACAATCTTTTTATTAAATCATACACTCAAAGCGAATTCTTCTCTACCCACTCATCATGGCTAATCGCCTTACTGTTAGCAAACATAATATGATCGCTAATTTGGACAAGACAAGGGATAATCTTGATTTTCATGCGATCATTGATTTCTTAACTGGGTCTTCCATCAACTACTCTATTTTAGTTGACCCTGATGTTATTGGTCCCTGGATGCAAGAATTTTGGGCTACTGCAACGAAAGAAGAAGATTCGTTGATTAGGGCTACGGTTGCTGGACGAGCTATTAGGATTACTGAGGCCACGATTAGGGATGTTTTGATGTTTGATGATGAAGGGGGGGCTGTTCGTTTTGAAAAACAAGTGCTTTGGGACATTTTAAGTGATTTAGGTTATGAAGGCGATCTGACGAAGCTTACTTTTCAAAAGCCTTTGTTTTGTTCTCATTGGAAGTACCTAATTCATGTTCTACTTCATTGTTTGAGTCCCAAGAGTACTTCTTTTGATCAATTTGGTCAAAATATTGCATCTGCATTAGTGGGTTTAGCTACCGATCGAAAATTCAATTTTTCAAGACTCATTCTGGATGGTATGCTTACACATATTAGTAATGGTTCACCATTTTTGATGTATCCAAGGTTTGTTCAGTTGTTCTTGAACAATCAACTTGAGGATGTCCCTAAACCTCAAAGTTTTCTACCCACTGTCAAACTTCCATCAAAGGTGTTTACTTTTCTATCTAAACAAAGTGCAAAGTTTTCTGGAACCAACACACCATTGACTGCTCATATATTGGGAGTTGCACAAGTTGTAAGAGATGCAGAGCAAGAGCAAGAGCAAGAAGCAAATTCTGAGTCAGCAAGCCAAGAGTCTCCAGTTTCAAGAGAAGATAGTATTCCTCAACCTACTGCTTCTCAACATACTGCTTCTCCAAATTCAGTTACTAGGGAAGGTACTGCTCCTATGGACATTCCTACTCATGAGGAGTCAGACCAAGGTATGCATACTCCACCATCTCCTATTGATGATTCTTCCGCAAATGTGTCTAAGCAATTTGAAGAAGAGGAGCTAGAATTGGACAATTATGCTTTAACAAGGGAGTTAAAGAGGTTGAAGAAGGAGAGTGAGGCTCAAGCTGCTAAGATAGACAAATTAAAGACAAAGTTTCAAAAGTTGAAAAGGTATGTTTGGCCACTAGTTCAACACCATAGGTTATGGGTGAAGTCTCAGAAAAAGAGTGGCAGGATACCTACAAAGATTTCTAAGAAGAAAAAGTCTAAGAAGCAATCTTCATTCCAAATGGGGAGGAATTTAGAGAATTTGAATGAAGATGATGCTGGTTTTGAACCTGATTTTGAACAAGATGCTAGATTTATGGATGATACTCAGAGGACACCACCTGAAAATATTCCTCAAGATACTGTTGAGAGGAAAAGTGATGAAACAGAGCAAATAAACTTGGAAGAAGCTACTGTTGATGTGAGAAGTGGTGATACTGAGGAAATAAACTTAGAAGGAGCTGAAGTTGAAAGTACTGTTCAAGAAAGTACTGCTCAACAAGGTACTGAGAGGCAATTCACGATTACACCTAGAACCTTAGATTTTGAAGAGGATATTGGTCCTTCAAATCAAGTTCAAGAGGAAGTAGGTCCTTCTAAACCAGCTCAGGAAGAAGTTATAGCTCATACTAACAGTGATGATGAAACAATTGCTGATATCATGCTTAATATGTCAAATCAAAGAGGTATTAGTATTCATGAGGTTGAACAACATCATATTTCTTCTCAACCTACACAAGAGATAGATCCAAAAGATAAAGGCAAAGGGATCTTGATAGAAAAGAAGAAGAAGAAGATGACATTGGCACAGTTAAGACAAATTGAGGTTGCCAAAAATGAGGAAGCAGCAAGAATATTACAAGCAGAGATAGATGCTGAAGAATCAAGGAAGAGTGTTCAATCAATAAGGCCAATTAGTAAAGCTAGAGAAAGGAATGATATGATGGCTTATTTGAAAGGTCGAGGATACACAGGTTTAGTTAGATTGACATATACAGAGATGAAGGATCTGTATGATGCTGTTAGAGAAGCCATTCAAAGAGATCTTGCAGGCATTATTTCTTTTGAAGATGACAAGCCTGAAGATAAAAGAAAGGAAAGAGCTGCTACTAGAAGCTCAAAGAGGAAAAGAGTCACTGATGAACAGCCATCAAAGAAGTTCAAGGAAGCTGTTGAATTAAGAACAGACACAGTTGATGAGCTCAGAAATTATCTTAGAGTTGTTGACTTTGAGAATCCAAAATTGAAAGAAGATTCTGATAAGAAGTCCAAGATATCTACTTTTTCAGTTGTAGAATCTAAAGAAGGAGATTATCTAATATTTCATAGACAAGATGGAAGTTTTAGAGTGTTTAATTCATTGTGGGATATTCTACATCTGATTGATAGAGATGATATGCTTCAGTTATATCTCCAAGTGCAAACTTATTTTGAACATATTCCACCACAAGGAGTAGGTTTGGTATTGTTAGGAGATCTCACAACAATCTGGGAGACAGAGGAGTCTAAGGACAGTGCTTTGTGGGAAAATCAAGACAACTGGGAGATTAACAGATGGAGATTCTTTGGATCAGTTGGGATACATGTTTTGGAGTTAGAAGATGGCACTATGATTCATATGCTAGCAGAACAGAGATATCCACTCACAAGAGATCTGATGATCAGAATGCTAGAGCATGGAATGGAAGTGGAACTAGAGGATGAAGTAGCATTGATGGTCATAAAGTTATTCATCAAGTGGACTACTGAATTTGAAGATTAGTACATAACTACTGGTATGGTTTCATTATTATATAAATCTTTTGAAAAATAAAGTACTTTCTTCAAAGTACTGCTGGTCAGACAGTACTTTCTCAAAGTACTGCTTGCAGCATAAAACCAGTAAAGTCTTTTGATAAAATTAGTAATTTTTGATAAGTGCAAAAACATTTTGAAGCACAAAGATTAAACAGCAACAAATGGTTTTGAAAGCAACAGCATGGTGTTAGTACTTGTACTACACAACAAATGGTAATCAACTCACCATGTTTAATAAACAAGAAAGAGTTTGACTCATCATGAGGGTACGGCTCTGATGTGATTATCAAATCCGTTTTTAGTTGGCAATTTACTAAAAATTGTATGGTTTTCAACTCACCATATCTATATTAGTGAAGAGTTGGCTAGCCCACAAGATAATGGCTTTGTGGTAAAGGCTGTGGAAAACCATTATATGGTAATTAGTTCACCATGGTAGTGATTGTACTAAAAGAACTAACTAGTCCAAAAGCAAACGGCTATTTGGTAAAGACTACTCAAATCCGTTGATAGCTGATGATTTGCTAAAAATCATATGGTTATCAATGTACCATGGTTTTTCCTAAATCTAAACATTGGCTACTCCAGAGTTAATGGCTTTGGTAAAGAGACATCAAAATCCATTAAGTTTTCAATGATTCACCTCTCACAGGAGTTAACACACCTGGAAGTGATGAGAATAGTATGAAACTCTTAAGATCTGATGTACATATTGCCAATATGATGCTGAGTTGCTGAAAAGATCTGATGCTGAAAAGAATTGTTGCTGATAAAGATTGAAGATACTGTTTGCATTGATGATGACAACATAACGAGTCAGATTTGAGGAAACAATCTTTCTTTGAAGATAAAGTGTTGAAGTTAAAGACATACAAAGAAACTTGAAATCAAGCAAGTAGAATTCAAGTTAGGGGAGGATTGTTGGGCTATAAAAATCAAAGTACTGCTACTCAAGTCAAAGTACTGCTATTCAATGAAAGTACTGCTGCTCGTTAAAGGACTGCCATGCAAATAGTTTAAGGACTAATGTGTAATTCTAGAATATTCGTATTAGATTAGAGTTATAATTAGAATTTACTTGTCGTTCAAGTATTGTAAACCGACTAGGGTTTTCCTTGTGCCTATAAAAGGATCCCTAGGTTGGCATTAGAGATATAAGTGTTTTTAGAGAGACAAGATATAGTCGATTAGTGATATACGATTATTAGAGTTTAGAGTTTGTTAGTGAATCTGTGTAAGAAAGCAGGTTCAAGGTTTTAATAATATTCAAAGTTGTTTATTAAATTCTTCTTAGCTTTGTTGAAGTAGATTCCGCATACTTAGCAAAGTATATCAGTGTTTCACCATTAATAGGTTTGAATTTATTCAAAGCTGTTAAACCGTAGACAAGCTACAAGTTAGTTTGGTCAGAGTATAATCGATCCAACACTCGATATGTTCTCTCACGAGGTGGCAGAGGCTCACTGAGTGTAGCTGATGGTGGTGAAGCAGGTGGTGGAGTAGTGGATGGTAATGGAACAGTGGTGGTCTGCTGGTAGAAAATAGTAGGTGGTGGAACAGAAGATAGTGGTGTAGGTGGTGATGTCCTGGTATGCTTAGGAGCTGAAGGTGGTATGATCAAAACCGGTGGTGTACGTACCCGTTTCCGGGGAGTGTGTTTGCGAACAAAACCTTCTCCAGGGCGTCGGTAAAGTTGGTTAAAGGGTTCGGGTTCGTACGGCTGGAGTTGTCGTACTCGTCCATGCCGGCGAATCAGGTCAGGTGATGGGATGGGCGATGTTGGAGGGGAAATCTCCGTGTCAGATGCCGGTAGAAATTGCTGGCTTTCCATGTACCGGTCAGTAGCAGGTGACATCGGTATAGCTGCCGTAGCAAAGTCTAGCGTGAAAGGCATAGGATCCTCATTCTCTGAATCAGATGATACAGTGATAGGATGGGAGTCTGAAGACATAGTACTGTAATAATCCCGAATAATAAATGTGAGCTATTAACATAATCATGCACATGTTAAATTTAGTTAAGAACTTAATGTAGTAAGCAACATTCTTTAATGTTGGATATGCGTAGGCACGGAGGGCATAAGGTGGTTTACAATGGTCCGTTTTTAAAAAATGTAGTTATAGTCCAGTGTTTAAAATACATCTGGTTCTCTATAACCATGAGCTCTGATGCCAATCTGTAACACCCCCAAATTTCGAATAGCAACAGCGGAAGACTTTACCGGGTGTTACGTAGTGGATCACAGTCATAACCATAGAAAACGACTTAAAAGACGTTTTAATTTATCATTCAAAACACAAGAGTTTTTATAATACAAAGATGTTTCATAGTTGAACATGTTTATTTAAATTTGAATGATAAACATTTATTTAGAACCCGTGCCGGGTTTAATGCCCACTCCGTGCCTTGAGCTTCAGCTTCTAGTTACCTGAGAATACATGCTAAAAGTCAACAAAAGTTGAGTGATGTTCATAGGTTTGAGTTTAATAGTTTGAACACAAGTATAAATGTTAATTGCTTCGAATACAATTAACTAGTTAAAATCAAGTTGTTATTGCATTAAGCTCATGACACGCAACGCTTAACAGGCATCAAAAGAATGATGTAAAGTATATAGGCCCTCAAGGTAGGTATTTGCCAATAACCTAGGGTTTGTTTAAATAAAGTGCGTTTGAGTGGCTCATCCTAGCAGACTCAAACGGGGATTGTCAGTCCCAAATAGATCTATTCACAACTATTTACGTTCACTCGTAAGTGATTAAGGTTCATGATAGAGGGACTTTTGGCAATAGCTACTTAAGCAATAATAACATCAGGCATAGCATACAAAAAGTTTGTGTTCATGTTTTGTAGCATGTATCTCCCCACAAAAGAGATTTAAAAGTTGAAAAATAGTGGGCTATGAACTCACCTGGGTAGTGCGGTAGTGGTAGAAGTAATATCGTTAATTAACGATGAAAAGAAAACGGCTTCAACACACGACCTATATTGCATATGGCAAGTTTAGTGGTTTGATAGTCTAAGTCTGGTTTATCGCGATTAGTAACGTTTAAGATTTGTATTAATTTGTTCGTCACATTATAACGTGCGTGTTTATGTGATCAAAGTTATATGTAACTAAAATGTTATACATAAAAAAATGATGGGTTATATATATATAAAATTATAGAGTTTTATATATAAAAGAAGTATATATATATATATAAAGTTATATATATAATATAGCGTTTTCGGATGCATGTTCATTTGTCGGAGTATAATGGTTGACAAGAGAGATTGTCGTCTTATACCTCAAGTTGGTTAACGATAACTTGGATTCTACGTTAAGAGTTTCGTTAAGTAGTTTTTCAAATATATTTATATATATAAGTTTAATAACTACGTATATAGAAATTATTATTTGTTGACTAAACGTATTTGGTTCGGGTGTTGGGTTCATAATTTACTATCACAAGTATAAGTTTAGAATTACCCTTTAGGTTTCCACAAAATTATATTTTTAACCCTAACGGCATAACATTTGCACCGTTAGTCCCTGGTTAAGTTTTTATACCCTTTTAAATCCAAAACTTTTGATATTTACATTTTGTACTCAAAATTTCCTATATTTACAGTTTTCATCACAAAGTTATTAAAATAACATTTTTACCGAAAGTTTTCTATATTGACAACTCTAGTCCCTCGGTTAACGATTATTCGCAAAACAAGTCCAAAGTTTATAAATTCAAAGTTTCACTAAGTTTAAAAAAAATCAGTTTGTGTAACTTATAAAAATAGCTTAATCAGCCGAGAGCTTATCTGTCAGCTTATGGGCCTTTAACGGGCTAAAGGTGTATCATTTTATGGGCTTGCGATCTAGTGGGCTTAGTGCGGTTTGGGTTTTGTCACTAGTTTGTTTTAAGGAAATAAAAAACATAGTAATAGAGCTTATTCGATCAGCTTATTTAAAGAGCTTAAAATCAGCTTGTTGGCTTTAAGCCCATTGCGCTATTAGTTTTTAGGTGCTAAAATATGATTCGATCGGTTTTACTTTGAGCTTAGATTAGTTTCGAATTGGGTTTTCTTAGGCTAAATGACATACTTATTTGTTAGTTTGATAGCTTGTTTATTAGTTCAAGTTATAAAATGTATAAGTCACATGTTGGGTCGAGAAAATATAGTACCATAGTTAACGCGACTTAGGTTATCTAAAATGGTTTTTGAGAACTAAAATATTCTAAGTGTTCTTTATAGAATTTAAAGGTTATCACGTCGACATGCAAACTTGTGATGGTTGTGATTTATTCGATTAATAGTGTTCGAGTATTTATAGTATTCGATAGTTAACATAGCTAAGATTTAAGATGTCGAATGCAAGTTGTTTATAGATTTTTAGGAATAATGAATCAATTTGTACGTAGCATGCAAGGATAACTAACGTATTAGTTGAAAAGGAAAATAGGAGGGTGACTTACTTCTCTTCGAAAGGAGGCGTATCACTTATGAGGAAACGAGATTTGAATGAGAGAGCTAAGGCAACTCGATTCAAAGACACAGGAATGAAGTCGAATGCTTCTTGGGTTTGACTCGATCACTTCGAAAATAATTAAACTAGTCGTTCTTATTCATGTTTTATGACTTAGTGTATTTGGATGGTGATAGATATTTGGGTGTGCGTATAATAGAGGTTGCATGCATGGTATTTATAGAAGATTTAGAGCGAGTGCATGCAAACATATCCGGTCCAAAACAAGGAAATGATGGTTAAGTTGGTAGTGTCACAGAAGAAAAATGATGAAGGCGTGAGATATGAATTCGTCCTTGTGGTAATTCGAACAAGAAGAAGAAGTCGAGTTTTTCTCCAAGTTTTGCGCTGACTTCATAGAAGGTCAATCCCTTTTATCATACATAATACATCTTGCATTATGATTAAATTCTGAATATCGTGTGCAAAGAAAAGAAGGTTGACGTGTGAATCTCTTCACTTGTGTCTAACCGAGAACTAAGAAACAAAGAAACATAATATGGTTTTGTCTTGACTCTAGTTGGAGTGTTGTAATTCTTCAATGATGGTAGAGTGTAGCAGTGAATGATATCATAGTTTGTGTTTTGGTATTACTAGTCGGCGCATAGAACAATTAGTAGAAAACAATAGAGTTTTTTTTTTTAGGATTTGTTCTCGTGGTTCGGTTAAGTATTTCGAATATGCATTCATATTTTGGACGTGAACAACAAATGTAGTAAGGTGCGTTTAATATCTTGAATGTATTTGTTAATTAGAATAAGGTTGGTGTCGAGTTGTAGATGGTATAGAAGTCGGCTAGGCCAAAGAGTGGAATTTGAGATGTGTTTCATGGCTCGTCGTGTAAGTTAAGCTTCGAAAGATTTAAAAATATTAATTGAGCGAATTGGAGTGAGATGTTTATTTCTCTTGATTCCTAGCTAAGTCGAGAATGGTGTCGGTTAAAATATTAACATAATCGTTATGTTAATTTGTTTGTACGATGACCAAATCGTTCGGCATGTAAATCACTAAACCGAAGGTTTTAGTTTTTAAATCTTGGGCTTGAGTTTACATTGTTTGGGCTCGTTTGTGGATTGGGCTGAAAATAATATGACTCGCTTGTTTGGGCTTGTTTAAGAGGAGAAAATAAAGACTTAGAGTCCGGTTGTGATGTTGGGTTTTTGTCGAAATGTTGGGCCGAGGCCCAATGATTCTAGTGATTCATTTGGGAGTTGGGTCGAGGCCCAATGTAGTTACTGAGTATTCGTGAGAATTTTTGTGAGTTCGGGAATTTATTTGATCACGTTTGGTTAATTGACAAGATGTATAAACGTTAAACATTAAACGTTTATTGTTTTAAATAATTCGCGATTTTTAGACTATCAAGGTTCGTGTGTAAGCATCGTTTCTATGTAAATGGTGAATCACAAATATCGTTGTGATTAAAATAATATGGCATAAATAACAAAAAATTTTGTTACTAGTGGAAATGGTTATTAATTAACGTAATGATTCATTGATCATTTATTAGCATTTATTATTCATAGGGAAAAATCACGGGAGTTTACATATGTGTTCTTCTCTTGCACTAGTAGAGGAATGAAGACGATCTCTTGGTTGGATGAAAGGATCACTCTTAAACAAACTAAGACTCTCTAAATGATCAAAGAAAGTGATCTAAATAAGAAGGGATTAGACCAGAGAAAACTAACTGGAAAAATCAAGTTGGAAGTGTAAAATGGTCCACTATTTATAGGCAAAGAAAAAACTAGCCGTTACGTACGGACGGTACCACTAAAGTTCAGACGGTACCACTAATTGTCAGACGGTACCGTTAAATTTCGTGGTACCGTCCCAGACAAAAATGCTCCTCTTTTTGTTTTTAGTGGTGAAGGTTTATTTGGGATGTTTGGAGCTGTTTTGGGGGGAAAAATAGCTATTGGGATTTTTAAACTTATTTTTCAAAATAAAACATTTCTTTTTAATTCAAAAATAATTTGTAAATTTATTTTTGAAACTATGTTTTGTCACATTAAAAATGTGAAGTTTAGAACAAAAAAATTATCTCTTTGATCATCCGTCAAGTGTAAATTTGTTTGTTCATACCTTGAGTGATTTATGTCGGGATGAAAATCTGCCACTCTGTTGAGGCATACTTGATACGTTGAGAGATGTTGATGTAAGTATGCGTTGATGATTTGTGTTTACAAGTAACTTGCGCATTTTACGTTATGCATTACATGTTACATGTTTGTCATTATTAAAACCGAAGAAACCATTTAGTTTAAATATCGTAATTTTTGCACTAACAATCTCCCCCTTTTTGATGATGACAAGTATGTAAACCGTAACACATAGTAAAATGTAAAAGTTTCCAGTTTACACTCCCTTCTCCCCCTTTTGTCGAATCAAAAAGGTAGTTGAGCTCTCCCTTGAACTCACTCCCTACTCCCCTTATCACACTACTTTCCTTTCTTCCAAAAAAGGTGAGCTTGCATCATCCCTGTGAAGTCTTCTATCACCACTATTAGAAAGACTTTGTGCGATGTATTCAAATACTCCTGAGCTCCACCTAGCTCAATGCTCCCCTATGCTGATTGAATCCCCTTGTTTATTTACCTTAGTATCTAGCGGATCCATCTATCAAATTCTTATAAAGGCTTTTCCTACATCAAGGGTTAGCTTCGTGCAACATAATATATAAAAGAATAGGAGCAATAATATAGGGATAGAATACTCATAGCAAGAAATGCAAAGGTTAAACTATGTTAAAGTGTAGCTACAAAAAAAAAAGAGTTTGATGAGGTATGTGAGCATAACAAAGTATGCTAGAGGTTAGAAACATGATGAATGTATGCCAAAGGGATAAAAACGAAGAAGAAAGCCCAAGACAGTTAAACGACACAAAAATGTGAATGCGTAATGCAATTCAACGACACTAGAGAGTCACAACTTGACCGAAAACCTAAGGTGTAATTGTTCAACCAATCACACTAACAAAAACGAAATTCGTTCGTTGACTGACACATAAAATGACTTCTTCCAAGTTGTCATTGGGAATACAAATTCTAACAAACCTTTTGAAGAACATAATCATCTACCTAAGATGATTGGTGTTAATAATAGTTTGTTGATAAGACATACTCTAAATGATTACTATTATGACAAGTCATGCCATAAAGTAGACTCGATAGAAGTTATACAAAAAAAAAATGAAAATGTGAACGATAAGCACCTAGATGAAAATGGAAATGATTCCATAAGATGGGAAGTGTTGGATTTGACCTTTGAGGAAAGGTGGGAAAAGACGGTTTAGATTAATATATCGTTTGCACTGACAATGAGATGCATGATCTATTTCAAAAGAGAAAAAGAAAATGTGCATGTGATCCTAATAGGGTTGTGGGCGAATATCTCTAACAGGGTTGAGGTAACGAAGTTCTAGAATTCTAGTTTTGGATTATCGTAGATGTGAGTTAGAGATAATTTTGTGTATGAAGGATTTCGTGTGATTGTGTAGTTATACACTTTGGGTATAATGATTGTGATTGTTGAAGGTTATTGAACTAACTGTGACTATCAAGAGTGAAGTATAGTGATCAGGTTTGAGTGTAATGATCGATGGGTTGAAGGTTCTTAAGCTAACTATCACTGTCAAGAGTGAAGTGTAGCTAAAGGGTTTGAGTGGGATTGATATAAGGGTGGAGGGTTCTGAAACCAAATATCACTATCAAGAGTGAATTTTAGTTATAAGGTTTGATGTGAGGGTTGAAGTTGCTTGTATAGAACAAATAGCTAAGTGATCTCATAGAGTAGAGGTTAGGAAGCTAGAGCCAATTGTGGTTTTGTGACTGGGGTTTTGCTAAGTAGCGAGTACTTAAGCAGTGAGTGTTTTAGTAAAGAATTCTAGGGAGTAAGAACCACATTTCTGTGTTCTTTAGAGTGTTTGGTGAAAGACTATATGAGTGTGTTTTCGCTCTCCCTTAATCGAGGACCATCCGAACTAGATGTGTTGGAAAAAAAAAGAGGAAAACAAACGTTGACGGAAGCGATGAGCTTAGTAACATCATGAAAAGTGGTGGATAGCATACACTAAACTTCACCTTTGATGTCACGTAGCTCTTCTCAATCATTGTGAATATTTATAGAACAATCATATGATGAGGCATGTGATTACGGGGAAATGTGCTAAGGGTTAAGAAGATAGAATCTTCAAGGTTTGTGGAGTTAGTGATAAGGTTCTAGTGGGGTTATCCTTGATAGAAGAAACTATGTTGATGAAGCTAAGGAATCAGAAGATAGGCAGACTCTATTCCGATAGGAGACGGTTCTGGTTCAAGACTACAACGAGTGGGTTTTGATAGTGCTTTTGAAACGGTGGGAATTGAAAACAAAATAAACTGTCTCAGCAGACAACGGTCCGACGGTACCGTTAAATTTAGCGGTACCGTCCCCTATTTAAGGGTGCCGTGACCTGCTGAGGTCATTTTTGACCCAGAATTTGATTTTCGACAAAGAAATTTCACATATGTTGTGATTTTCCTGGACCTTAGATTAAAGGAATTTACATCAAATAAATTCTTTTATGAATGAATCCAACGGGATTCGATGAACGTTGATCGAGAACGAGAGATGACATTTAATTGCATTTCGCAAATTAAATATACTTTAAAAATTTGAATGAAATATTTAAGTTTTCATTGGAATTTAAGAGGATTTTACGAATAAATCTCGCTGATTTAGTGAGACTTTTTGACACGAGGAGAGAATTTATACCTAATAAATTCTTTTTAAGAGATGAACGAGACTAGACGAGAAGAGATGACTTTTATATTTCCGAGGAAATACATAGGTAGTCATTAGAGCGATGTGAAGGATGACTTAATATTTCCAGTGAAATATTTAAAAAGTCATGAGACGAGACATAAGAAATGACTTCAATATTTCCAGTGAAATATTCAAGTAGTCATAAGAGGGATGTGAAGGATGACTCAATATTTCCAGTGAAATATTTAAAAAGTCATGAGACGAGACATAAGAAATGACTTCAATATTTCAAGTAGTCATAAGAGGGATGATACGTTTGTTTTCTACCCTAAAACCGATGGATAAGTTCGATCCTCATTATCTATGAGGTGAGCTTGACTCAAAGCACGATGAAAGACCTATGGGGATAAAAGGAACTAACGGAAATGAATATACTTGGTCTTAAGAAGTGTATATTCACACGAGGATGAACGGAACTACTAATCACTTATGTAGTAACCGTTAGTCCTTTGTCACCCGAAGGTTGATTTTAGCTTTTAGCTTTTGGATGAGCGTTTTAACATATGTTGTTAAAAGGCTTGAATATGATGTTTCGGATATGACATTTAACAATTGCGATCGCAAGTTAAACTTACTTGAATATTTTGGATGAAATATTTAAGTTGTCAAACCTACTCCGAGTTCTACTAGGTTTGTATTTAACCTTCCCATGACAAAAGGGTGTATTACTTGGAAGAAGGCGAAATGAAGACCAAGGAATTAGGACAATTTCAAGACTACTTTAACTTATAGATTTTGACACTAGTGTATGACTATATGACGTCTAAGAGTTCATAGTGATAGGCATACCTAATTCATTATGTACCTAAATGACAAAGTGTGGGTGCAAAATTTACAAAAAAAATAAATAAATAAATAAATAAATAAAAACATGTAAAATGCACATAAGGAATAAATGCGAACATCATGCAAAACATGATAATCATTTAGAATTTAAGATCATGAAGACATTCAATCATATCTAACGAGAACATGTTATAATTTTGAAACACATATGTGGGATGCAAGTACTCTAGGTTCGCTAAGGAGGATCCTAATTACTACTTGTTCAAAATGAAATCCTAACGGGAGATAAAGTTCACCGATGTAAACTATCTTTAGTCAAATGCAGGAATGAAAAATTTTCAAGTTAGAGAATGAGTATGAGACTATCACTAGTGGTGCTCAATTCAGGCTAAACACGACCATTTTTACGGGTTATACCACGAATCCAACTTCTCTCCTGGAAGCAATTCAACCGTTAGGTCAAATTGAATTTCTAGTGCAATAGGTTCTCTAGTAGTCACTCATGTTAGAAAAATTCAAATTCCTATATTTGCCTATCGAAGTATAGCAAAGATGATATTAAGTTATTTCGCTAATACATGGCCTAATGTGACTCAACTAACCATATTTTGAAAGTCGGTTACGAAGATGACATGTCTTACACAACTCCTGATAATGGCAAGCAAAATATTTTAATATCGTGTTTGAAATTTGGAGATGGTGCATTTTATGATCTCTTGGATAACATATTTGTTTGTTGAGTTGTCAAATGTTATTTTAACATGATTTGGTTTTCTACTACATCAAGAGTGTTTCAGGAATGCTCCTTTTCATATCTTGAGAAAAGAATCTAGTAAAGGTTACTTACTATTAGGAATTAAATATTCAAGAAGTTTAATATCGGGTTCTACTCAAAGAAATACTCTAAGTATGATTCTGCTGCTAGAGCATTTTGGTTTCTGCTGCTAGTGTTTGATTCTGCTGCTAGCATTAAACATTCTGCTGCTGAAGGATTCTGCTACTAGCGTTACCATTGCTGCTGGTGATTCATTTTCTGCTGCTGAGTGGATAAGTATGAAAAGATATTATGTGTATTAAAGTCAACAAAATACGGTAGATAATATCTTACCCCATGTGATAAGTCATAATGTTATATTCACAGAACAAGTTGTAAACATAGATACAAGTTGTATCTTAATGACTGACACTCTCAAAGCAAGTGTTCGATTAGACTTAACAATATTGTAAAAATCTTTCTTGTGTTATAAAAGAAAGAACTTAGTCTTGTAAAGAGAGTGTGTCTAAAAATAGTGTGAATTGAAAAGTGCAAAACAATAACTCTCAAAAACATAGAACAAATATCACAAGTCGTAGAAAACATAAGATTCAAGGTCTTTGTAACCCTAGTAATATTGAAGATCACTCGTATTATCTTGAATAATATTGAATCGTTTGGTGATAACATTGCATGTTCTTCGTTCTATATACACAAGCATAACTGTTCCATTTCCATAACACAAATAACCTTCTAAGTGTGATTAAGTAAATTCCGCGTGCTTGATCATATTAATTCAACTTATCACATACACTCAAGCAACAAAGGTTTAACCACCTTATTAGTGTATCGATCAACCTCATCATTTGGTATCAGAGCCAGGCTGATATAGTTGATTTAGAAGAAGAAGAAGAAGAAGAAATGGACGTTGAATCTATTCAGACCAATGTTGCTGCAAAAATACCCATGCACAAACAGAATGAGTTTGAGATGTGGAGGCTAAGGATAGTACAATATTTCCAAGTGCAAGACTATGCACTTTGGGAAATTATTGAAGATGGAGAATCTTTCAAGCCTACCACCACTGCATCAATTGTTGACGGCAAAGTGCTGACAACTCTACAGATGAAGCCAAAATCTGCAGAAGAAAGAATACTGAGGAAAAATGACTTAAAGGCAAAAAGCATGCTGATGATGAACATTCCCAATGATCAACTTCTAAACTTCAGCAAGTTCAAAGATGCCAAGTCATTATTTGAAGCTATTATTGCCAGATATGGTGGAAATGAAGCCACCAATAAAACCTACAAGACACTGCTCAAGCAGCAGTTTGAAAACTTCTCCTCTACATACAATGAATCTCTTAACCATATGTTTAATAGGCTTCTGAATATTGTGAGCCAACTTGCTATTCTTGGGGTTGCAATACCTCAAGAAGATTTGAACTCAAAATTTCTGAGAAGCTTACCAGAAGAGTGGGCTATGCATGTTGTTGTCTGGAAGAATAAGCCAGACCTTGATACAATGGAACTGATTGATTTGTATAGCAACTTTAAGATTATGGAGCAATATTTGAAGAAGAATGGAGGTACTAGTTCTAATAATGGGAACATGGCTTTTATGTCGACTCCTAGTACCTCAAAATCAAGTGAAGAGGTGAAAGTTGTTGATGGTGTTGGTGCTGTTAGTTCATCAAGCAGTACCATGGGTATTTTAGATGAAAAGACTTGTTGTGCATTTCTTACAAGTCAAAATAATGGGTCCATGCTCACCTATGAAGACCTCCAAGAGATCAATGATGATGATCTAGAGGAAATGGATCTAAAATGATAAATTTCTCTTCTTAGCATGAGAGCTAAGAAGTTCTATCAAAGGACGGGGAAGAAGCTCGTAATCAGCAACACTGATGCTGCTGGTTTTGATAAGTCAAAGGTAGAGTGCTATAACTGCCATATGATGGGTCACTTCTCAAGAGAATGTAGAAGACCAAGGAAGCAAGATAGCAAGAACAAGGGTTTTGGAAGCACATCCAAAACAAGGGAGGTTTTTGAGCCAAACTCAAAAGCTATGGTAGCTATTGATGGGCTAGGTTTTGATTGGAGTTTGATGGCTGATGAAGAAGAAGATTCTTCACAAATGAGATTCATGGCTTTTTCTACTTCTGAGGTACAATCTCATAAAGCTTGTTCAAATTCTTGTACTGCTCTTAAAGAATTACACACTTTAATCAAACATTATGATGACAAAAAGAACGAGCTAAGCAGAACTTTTCAAGACTTAGTAGATTATAAGTGTGGATTAGCATCAACAGAAAAGCAGATCTTATACTACAAAGAAAATGAACTTGCTTTTTCTGATGACAAAGCTCTCCTAAGACAGGACATATTCTATAAAAATGCTGAAATTAAGCTTTTAAGAGAGGCTTTTAATAGGGTCAAAAAGGAAAATGGAAACATTTACTTGACTACACAGACACTAAAACATGCTTCTAGAGGTGTGACCAACATGATAGAATGCCAAGTGATTAATAGAGCTAAGTCAGGAGTAGGATATAAGAGTGTCCCACCTCCTTACAGAGGTATCCCTAAACCCCCAGGAATTGACCTAGAAAATTCAGGTGTCCCTGACTTTCAACAACCTGAGCTACAATATGGTGTACAACCAAAGACCAAGCTAGTTATTGATGAATCTAAGAAAGTAGGTGAAAGTTTAAGTAAAACTTCACTTCCTGAGGACAAGGTGTCCTCTGATAGAAGATCAGATAGTGTAGTCATTGAAGACTGAGTATCTGATGATGAAGAAGATGAACAGGTTATGTCTAAACCTGAAGTAGTTAAGAAAGCAGGAACAAGGGTTCTTAAAGTGATCAAAAAGGATACTGTTAAGCCTAGTTCAAACATTAAACATGTTAGGAAACCAGTTAAATATTGTGAACAATATAGATCCACTAGCAAGCCCAGAGGTAACCAAAGAAATTGGAATGGCCTCAAGTCTAACCAATTAGGTGATGACTTTTCCTTTTATAATAAAGCTTGTTACACATGTGGTAGTTTTGATCATCTTGCAGCTTTCTGTAACAAATGGGTATCTGGGTATGAAAACAATAGGGTGAACTTCAAAAGGCAAACTCCTCAACTTCACTTTCACTCTAAGTCTAAGAGAACAAAACCCAGAGCAGTTGTCAAAGCAGTTTTTGCTGCCAGACCATTCATGACTGTTAACCCAAGACCAACAGTTAAAAATGTAAAATCTTTTTATACAAATGCATCAAAGACTGTTCAAAGGCCCATTCAATCAAAAGCAGTGGTCCAAAAACAAGTTTGGAAAATTAAGGGAAAAATTACAAAGCTAGCAGTTTCTGCTGCTAAGCATGTAATTCATTCTGCTGCTGCTAGGGAAAACAGGGCAAATGTTCTTAAGGCCTCAGCATGTTGGATTCTTAAATCCAATGTTGCATCAACTGTTCTTAAAAAATTAAATTACATTGATGCAAGAGGCAGATCCAAGTCAGTAATGACTTAGATCCCCAAAAGAAACTAATAGTTCTCATTAATGTGCAGGAACATTCAATTGATCAACAAGAGGATCAAGGATACTCAGATAGTGGATGTTCAAGGCACATGACAGGCAACAAGTCTTATCTCTTAAATTTTCAATCAATAGATGGAGGCTATGTTACCTTTGGAGGAGGTGTTGGTGGTAAAATTTCCGGTAAAGGTATAATCAAAACTGGAAATTTAGATTTTGAAGATGTATACTATGTACAAGAGCTAAATTATAATCTTTTTAGTGTCTCACAAATGTGTGACAAAAAGAACAAAGTTCTTTTCTGTGACACTGAATGTCTTGTACTTTCTCCTGATTTTAAGATGCCTGATGAAAGTCAAGTGCTTCTTAAAATTCCTAGAAAGGGCAATATGTACAGTGTAGACATGAAGAACATTGTTCCTAAAAAAGATTTAACTTGTCTTGTTGCAAAGGCCACATGGGATGAATCAATAAAATGGCATAGGAGGCTTGGTCATATTAATTTCAAAACCATAAATAAAATTGTTAAGAATGGTTTGGTAAGAGGTTTACCTCAAAAACGATTTGAAAATGATCAAACATGCATTGCTTGTCTTAAAGGCAAACAACACAAAGCCACTTGTAAGCCCAAGATTTTTAACTCTATCAATCAATCATTGTTTATGCTTCATATGGACTTATTTGGACCTGTTTCAGTAAGTAGTATAATGCATAAGAGATATTGTCTTGTTATTATTGATGACTATAGTAGATTTACATGGGTTTTCTTTTTAGCTACTAAGGATGAGACACCTAGCATCCTTAAGACTTTCATTATTGAGATAGAAAACCTAGTAGATAAAAGAGTAAAAGTCATTAGATGTGATAATGGGACTGAGTTCAAAAATAGAGTTATGGATGAATTCTGCAAAGAAAAGGGTATTAGGAGAGAATTTAGTGTTGCTAGAACACCTCAACAGAATGGTGTTGTTGAGAGAAAGAATATAACACTAATAGAAGCTGCTAGAACTATGTTAGCTGATTCTAAGCTACCTATAACTTTTTGGGCTGAAGCAGTCAGCACTGCTTGCTATGTCCAAAATAGAGTTTTAGTTGTTAAGCCTCACAATAAGACATCGTATGAACTTTTTAGATATAGAACTCCTGCAATAGGATTTCTTAGACCTTTTGGATGTCATGTGACAATTCTCAATACCTTAGACCATCTTGGAAAGTTTGATGGCAAAGCAGATGAAGGTTTCTTAGTTGGATATTCTCTCAATAGTAAAGCATTTAGAGTATACAACTTAAGAAATAAGAAAGTAGAAGAAAATCTACATGTAGAGTTTTTGGAAGATAAATCCAATGTAGAAGGTCAAGGACCAAAATGGCTATTTGATCTTGAAACTCTAACCAAATCAATAAATTATGTGCCTGTTGTTGCAGAAACTAATAATTTTTCAGGTTCACAAACAACAAATGAGGCAGGGTTAGACAAGGAGACAAATCAAGATCATATATGGATGTCAATAAGTACCAGTGTGGTTTCAACTTCAAAAAATGATGAATCTTCTTCTGATAAAGCTAAAGAAGATGTTGAAAGTGAACTCAAGGAAGATGGAACAAAGGAACAACAAAATGTTTCTGTTGATGATAGTGCTGCTGAGACAGAGCATTCTACTGCTAGGCTTAATTTTTCTGCTGCTAGGCCAAATGATTCTACTGCTGGCCCTTCAGACTCTAATGAAGCAGATTTCTCAGATACTGAGGTGGATTTGAGCAATATCACACCTACCTATCAAGTTCCTTTAACCCCACACACAAGGATTCACAAAGTCCACTCCCTAGAAAATGTGATTGGAGATGTACAATCTGGTGTGAAGACAAGACAACAACTGATGTCTTCAGACCAACAAGGGCTTCTTGATGCCCTTTATGCTTCAAAGCAGCATTAGTTTTCAAACTCTTGCTTGTTTGTATGTTTTCTCTCACAAGATGATTAAAAGAAAATTCTGAAAGCCTTAGATGATTCAAGCTGGGTAGAAGCTATGCAAGAGTAGCTTCTTCTGTTCAAGATTTAGAAGGTATGGGTGCTAGTTCTTTTACCAAAGGATGCAAAGGTAATTGGCACTAGATGGGTTTTCATGAATAAAAGGGATGAAAGGGGAATAGTGATTAGAAATAAGGCTAGATTAGTAGCCCAAGGGTACACACAACAAGAAGGGATAGACTATGATGAAGTTTTGGCTCCAGTAGCAAGACTTGAGGCAATTAGGCTTTTCTTAGCTTATTCTTCATTTTTAGGCTTCACAGTTTACCAAATGGATGTCAAGAGTGCATTTTTATATGGCACAATTGAAGAAGAGGTGTATGTCTCACAACCTCCAGGTTTCATTGATCCTGACCATCCAGACAAAGTGTACAGAGTTGTTAAGGCTCTTTATGGCCTTCATCAGGCACCTAGAGCTTGGTATGAAACACTAGCTTCCTATTTAAAAGCAAATGGATTTCAAAGAGGAAAGATTGATCAGACACTTTTCATCAAACAGCACAAGAAGGATCTTCTGTTAGTGCAGGTGTATGTGGATGACATTATCTTTGGATCTACAAGGAAGGAGATGTGTTTGGAGTTTGAGAAGCTTATGCATGATAAGTTTCAGATGAGTTCCATGGGGGAACTTACATTCTTTTTGGGTTTGCAAATTAAACAGTCATATGAAGGCATATTTATTAGTCAAGATAAATATGTTGCTGAGATTCTAAGGAAGTTCAACTTTGCTGATTCATAAATGGCAAGCACACCAATGGACTCTGAGAAGCCTCTTTCAAAAGTCTTAGATGGAGAAAATGTGGATGTACACACTTACAGATCTGTGATAGGATCTTTGATGTACCTTACATCATCAAGACCTGACATCATGTTCTCTGTTTGTGTTTGTCCAAGATTTCAAGTAACTCCAAAGGTTTCTCATTTAACAGCAGTCAAGAGGATTTTTAGATATCTCAAGGGTCAACCTAGGTTGGGTCTATGGTATTCTAGCGAGTCACCGTTTGACTTGGTAGCATTTTCGGATAGTGATTATGCTGGTGCTAGCTTGGACAGAAAGTCAACAACTGGAGGATGTCAATTCCTTGGGTGTAGACTTATCTCATGGCAGTGTAAGAAGCAAACAACTGTGGCTACTTCAACAACTAAAGCTGAATATGTAGCTGCTGCAAGTTGCTGTGCTCAATTCTTATGGCTTCAAAACCAACTTCTTGACTATGGGTACAATTTCATGAACACTGTTATTCATATTGATAATAGTAGTACTATTTGCATTATTAAAAATCTAGTACAACATTCTAAAACAAAACACATTGAAATTAGACATCACTTTATAAGAGATTGCAATGAGAAAAGATTAATTCAAGTTCTTAAAATTGCTTCAGAATTCAACTTTGCAGATCTGCTAACAAAAGCTTTTGATGTTGGAAGGTTTCAGTACTTGGTAACAAGTATTGGAATGCTTAATCCTCAATGCTTTTAAACTTTGTGTTTTTGTAAATAAATTTTTGTTTGTGCTGCTGACTTTAAAAGATACTACTGCTATTACAAAAGTTTGTGCTGCTAGTAAAAATTTAAATTGTGTTATTCATATAGTAAGTCCTATGATTATTCTAATACAAGACAAGTACTTTGTACATTGTTCTTTTGGTTTTAGACTAACAATTTCAGGTATGATCATGTGAACACAAAGGATGTTTCAAGTGAAATGGAAGCAGAAGAATGATAATATTAGTTGTTGACATAATAGGTTTATGATAGAAAAACTTTAGGAATTTCTAACCTCCTTAAAACTTCTTTCTTGAAGCTTGATTATGATGTTTCACATTGAATTGATGACTTAGTTGATCGGATAGTAACTGATACAACTCACTTTCTATCATTTTATACTTTTAAGTATAATGAGCAAGTCTAATGACATCTGACAGAAAGAACAGCTAGTAAAAGTGAATCTAATACTTGTGTTAGAGGAAACAATTACTATGAGCTGGAAACCCTGTCAAGAAAGCCTTTTGAATAGGGTTATCTTTACACAGGCAGTTATTTATAACTGAAAAACATTGGTTCTCACACAACCAGAGGTTGCTTTAAACCGAAATTTTGATTAAGTGTCTGTTATACACTTAATCCCTTCAAAATGGTTGAAAGCAGTATGGTTTTTCATAATAAAATCATGAACATCCTACTAAGTTAAATAATTTCTTAAATAAGGATTTTCAAAGGATTCACAAAAACCATCCAAATGATGGACCATGAGTCAAATGCCCCATGAATTACCTCTCATAGGAGTTAACACACCTAGAAGTGATGAGGGCAGCAACTTAAACTCTTAAGGAATTGATGGCTACGTGTACAACATTGTCTGATAACATGTTATGATGGATAGCTCAGATGATGGAGAGAAATATTTTGGTACATAGTGAGAGATCTTCCAAACAGGGGAGGAAAAAATGTTATTTGCATCTCAGGGGAGGTAATATCTCAGGAGAGGAAATAAATCCCAAAGAAGGAAGATTAACCAATGAAAGGGAGGAAAAGACAAGAGCATACAAGATGATGACATGGAGGTTGAAAATGACAAGAACATTCCAAAGGAGAAAGTTCTATCTAGGTCAAACGAAGAAAAGTTTCAATTTCAGCTCACCATGTTTGTTCATCACTTGCAAAGGCATGCTGTTAGATGATTTCACTTGTTGAAACAAGCATCCAAGATACACAGCATCATTGCCTCTTATAATTCCTCCATCCAAGGAAATTGCACCATCTTTAGGTCAATGTTTGAAGACTGAAGATGTGTATTGATATTGTTAAAGTCAAAGAACAGAAAGCAGATGAGTTACTGAGAAAGATATTTAATCTTGAAGAACAGAAGTGTTTTAAAGATCTTCACAATCCATAATTTAATTCAGAAACATGTTGAAATGGATTCACATGTTTAGGGGAGGATTGTTGGGAATTAAATATTCAAGAAGTTTAATATCGGGTTCTACTCAAATAAATACTCTAAGTATGATTCTGCTGCTAGAGCATTTTGGTTTCTGCTGCTAGTGTTTGATTCTGCTGCTAGCATTAAACATTCTGCTGCTGAAGGATTCTGCTGCTAGCGTTACCATTCCTGCTGGTGATTCACTTTCTGCTGCTGAGCGGATAAGTATGAAAAGATATTATGTGTATTAAAGTCAACAAAATACGGTAGATAATATCTTACCCCATGTGATCAGTCATAATGTTATATTCACAGAACAAGTTGTAAACATAGATACAAGTTGTATCTTAATGACTGACACTCTCAAAGCATGTGTTCGATTAGACTTAACAATATTGTAAAGATCTTTCTTGTGTTATAAAAGAAAGATCTTAGTCTTGTAAAGAGAGTGTGTCTAAAAATAGTGTGAATTGAAAAGTGCAAAACAATAACTCTCAAAAACATTGAACAAATATCACAAGTTGTATAAAACATAAGATTCAAGGTCTTTGTAACCCTAGTGATATTGAAGATCACTCGTATTATCTTGAATAATATTGAATCGTTTGGTGATAACATTGCATGTTCTTTGTTCTATATACACAAGCATAACTGTTCCATTTCCATAACACAAATAACCTTCTAAGTGTGATTAAGTAAATTCCGCGTACTTGATCATATTAATTCAACTTATCACATACACTCAAGCAACAAAGGTTTAACCACCTTATTAGTGTATCGATCAACCTCATCACTTACCTCAATAGATCTTGTGAGTATTATCTGATGTATGATTGAAATGAGACCTGTTCTATCTTTCAACAAATATGCTTTTCTAATAGGAACCTTATCACTCTTACGAATGCTTAGTAAAACAAGTATTTCAGTGTATGATTAATTTTACTTGTTTATGCAATGACACATGTTGTATTGGGTTATTACTCAAATCTAATATCCTATATTTGTTAAACAGGATGCAGTGTATTCTCTTGTAACATAACCATTCATGTTACAAAGAAAATAAGATGCATAATGTCACACCCCCAAAATCGGGTCCAGCGGAAGCTTACGTGTCGCTGGGGTGCAACTCAATTGGTATCATAACACAAGTGTAAAGAACGGTTTTCACATCAATCATTTAGAATATATTTGAGAAGTCAAAAGTGTTAAATTTACATTATGAAAAGTGGTGCGGAAGTTGGCCCATAAAATAAGTTAAGCGGTCCCAAATGTTTTATCAGAGTCTTCTATGACCATGCCATGCCCTGCCAAAAGCCTCCAGTAGCGTGCTATTGCTTAGTTCCTGAAAATACATGCTAAAGTGTCAACACGAGGTTGGTGAGTTCATAGAGTTTGTTTAACAAGTAAAGTATTCGAATAAAGATTTTCCCAGCAAAGGCATTGTAAATCCACTCAGTTGCAAATCCCGCCCATAACAACACTTGCAACCTGTGTGTTTACAACCCACTGCTAAAATATAGCTTGAGTAAGACATGTAAGTATACGATATGCGTTCTATATCACTAATAGACCTTATGCTGCTCACTAGGAGACTTATCAATGCTGCTCACGAGGAGACTTATCAATGCTGCTCACAAGGAGACTTATCAATGCTGCTCACGAGGAGACTTATCAATGCTGCTCACTAGGAGACTTATCAATGCTGCTCACGAGGAGACTTATGTTCGGCTACCCCAAGTGTTTGATACTTAGGTCCGCGAAATGCTTTCAAGAGTAACGCAAGTAAGTTTAACACAATCATGTACGTACGCAAATAGTTTAAGCATGTATCTCCCCCAAAGAGTTTAAAACAATTATTAAAGAATAAGAGTGGGGCTATGAAACTCACCTGATATGATAGCACAATGATCACAATGGATATGATGCAAATGAGGCTCGGTCTCTAACTGCGACCTATTATAAATGATATGATCTAATATAAGTAATGAAATGCTTCTACTCATGCATTTACGTATGTTAACGATACCACTCGTTGGTTTTGAAAATAATGTTTATCGTCGAAAACTACATTTTTAACGTCTCGGCAAGTTATGAACTACTTTTCGTGTAAATATGTTGAAACGGCACTCCACGATCTTTGTCTGATGTTTTATCGCCAAATAAAATAGTTTCGTCGCAAAATATCACTTTTACAACTTGTGAAAATATGACCAAACGGCCTCGCAAAACTAGTCATAAAATATTGTACGTTGAGAGTTAGTAATAGAACTTGACGTTTTTGAAATCCTTGTAACATAATCTCTCAGCCGTCTCCTTTGACTTTTGATCATACGCGTTTCGATCATGTAGATAATCGGTCATCAACTTGGCGACTTGCTAGTTTTACACTTTTTATTTTCATATAATGGTTGTTTTTCTGGGAAACTAGAAAAATCATATCTTACTCAATATAAGTCCAATCAACAAGCGGTTGATTGATTTGGAAAACAGGCCGGGAATACTTCGTTTCACCTGAAGGAATTTATGGCCCAAACCGACTCGCTCAACGGGTAAATAGCTCGTAAGATGGTGCCTCGCAAAAACTGTTTACACTTAGAAAATATTTGAATTATAGTGAGGCTGTCAAAATAAGTGTTGTTAGTCGGCTTTTCAAAAATTCATATCTCGGTCGTTACAAGTCCGTTTTCAATGTTCTTTATATCCACGCGTTCGTCATAACATGAACTAACATATTCTCAGTGGCTCGGCTCAGCTAGACTACGGCTAACGCCTCGTTCTGTCCCCTGAAGTTCGGCCAACACCCCGCATTTTCTGAAAATAATAGTTTTTGTGTTGCTAACTTTAAAACTTCGTATCTCCTTCGTTATAACTCGGTTTTTAGTGATTCAAGCGCCCACGTTTTCGTGTTTGAGAGTACTTTCTAAATATGAAAGCTAAAATAACGCCATGTTTACTGATTTTTCCAGAGTTTGTGTTTTGTACAGCAGGTATATAAATACGTTAGAAACTCGTTTTCTTGGTTCGCGGCTTGATCAAACTACTACAACACAACTCCACAAATACACACATCCTACCATACACCTTCTTAGGGTGTCATGGGTCCTAAACATCGCTAAAAATAGTGGGCTTCGCGGGGATGTTAATAAAACATACAGATCTAGGGTTTGAGATAGTTTTAGTGAAAAATAAAACAAGTGGTATATATAACATAAGTTTCGCATGGATAGCTCTCAAAATAAATAGGAGATACAACAATATAAGAACAAAGGAAGTATGAAATGATCAAAAATGGTGTTCTTGAGCTTAATTGATGATTGGTGAGCTAGGATGAAAAATGACCACAACCTTGGAGTTTTTATTACAAAACTCTAACAAGGAAGGTATAAGGGACTAGAATATAACTTGTTCTAAAAAAAAATGGGATCTTCTTCTTCTTCTTGGTTGTGCCGTGGGATAGAGAGGGGAGGGAGAGAGTGTTTTCTTGTTTTGCTAGTTAAAATGATATGTAAATGTGTTAAGGAAATAAAACTAGTTAAGTAAAGTTTTAGCATTAAAAGATTTTGGTGTATTAGGCCCATAAATGGGTCAATAGGGGCGGCAAGCTTCATGGGGAAGCTTTGGCATGTGATTTTTTTTTTCTAAAAAGATATTTAAGATAAGTTATAGTTAGATTAGTGTGTAATTTCGGTGTTATCGGGTATCGGGTTAACTGAAAATAAAACGTGACGAATAAAAATAAAATACAACGAAGTCGTGAAAATTATGAAATCATGTTACTAATAAGAATCGGGTGTTAAAATAGTGATCGTGATGAAATATCGCAAAACGACGGAGTTATAAGCTCTTAACGTAAAATATAGCAAAAGGTTTCAAAACACCGGGTAAATTAATAATATAAATTTTATATCCTTAAAATTAGCATGAAACTATATTAGGATCATAGTCGGGAGTATTTGAGTATAGTATTAGTAGTAATGACTGAGTGGTAACGTTTACTGAACATACGTAAATTGAAATGATGCAATCACGTGTATAGTAAAGACCCGAAAATGCGAATTGCGACACATAAGATATAAGTTATCCTTTGTCAATCTTTTGATAAAAGAAATACATGTGATATTCTCGAAGATTGATGACGTACATAATAGTTAATAACATATTATGTGTGACACTTTTACTAGACATGTGATTTTGAGTGTTGAGTCATTCATGAGCAAAGTTTACATATGTTGTTTGTTTGCTCGTGTTTGGTTTTTTAGAAATGACACATTTACTAATTGCATTGCAAAGTAAATTACTTGAATATTTCGGATGAAACATCCAAGTTGTCAATCCTACTTGTGTATTTTATGCATATTTTAAACATATTAGTTTAATGTTTGGAACACAATTATTGGACAAGAAAACTCAATATGGCATCTTCAACACAAGTTTGAGTTATGATCCGATGCATATTATTTTCGTCTTGAGAAGAGGTCATTATTTTCATAACAACCGAGTGTGATTGAGTATGTACATTCAAGATAATACATTTCATTATATTTTGATGTTATCTTGAAGCTAGACAAATAATGACTCCAATTTCATGTCCATACTAAAAAACTTGTCAATTAGATTCGATGATGATATCAATCATAATTTGAATAATGAATTGATATGTACTCGAAGTCTTTCTTGACCCTCACGATCACTCCTTTAAAAAAGAAAATAAAAATTTAAGCAATGTGTTCCATTTATTCTAATACTAGTTGTATGTGTGAGGTTAATGACATATTAACTTACTACTTCGATATTGTCATTTATTTTTATTTGCAAGAAACTATTTTATATTATTAAGTATAATATTCTTAGTTTTCGACATATCATGAGTATAAAAATAATTATCTTAACCATTTTTTTACAACATACGTAAAATACTATATGTTTAAAAAAATTTGTGTGTGTGTTAGATCAATGCAAGTTTAATACATTTTCTTTTACTTAAGTACTAATGTATTAATATGATATTTTATCTTGTTTAGACAACCCATGGTCAAGCAAGACAAAAGGATGTAATGTTTTAGAGATCATGTTACGGATTTAATGAAAGTGTTAAATATTTTGAGGTGATATATTTTTTACACTTAAACCTTTGAAAAAATAATTGTGTAAGACAATATCTTTCGACATACATGATCAACCAACTTTGTTTCTATTCCTAAGAAGGTTACTAAAACATTTTAAAACGTGCAAGATGTCGAAAACACATACGCAACTTAGTGCAAGAAGTCAAGTCTAAGTCCTATTGACGCATAAACCGGAAAACTAATAATCAACACATAGCAACAAGGCATGTAAAACGCTTGTGATTATAGATATAATTAGCTCAACTAAAGATAACAATAAGCACACAAAAATATTAACTAACAATACTAAGACACAAAGAAAAACCAAATAGTCATTTAGCATAACACACAAAAATACTTATCGTCATTTTGTGTATTAAGTATAACAATGTATACTTAAGCTTGTTTTTATTTGAAAATGAATTGGTTTCCTCCCCATTTCAAAGATTTTTGCCAAGTCACTTTGAAAATACGTCAAGATTCAAAAGTTGAAACGCCCTTCTTCAGTTTGACCAAAAATTTACGCAAACGGCATGACCAAAAAGACCTTTAGTTGAAAATCAAGGACTCTAAAGTACTTTCATTTAGAACTAATTTATAAAAGTATTTTCCAAATGAAAGTAGACTCAACTTCATTTAAAATGATGGGTAACACGACTCCTACGGACTTATGGTTGATTTTAAATGAATTTCCGAAAATGACCCAATACGGAAAACAAACAGACATATGCATGGTACCTTTAAATACCCCATGGTACCATTAAATATAACGGTACTGTCCTATATTTAGTGGTACCGTGACCTGTTTCCTAATTCAGTTTATAATTTTAGTGTAGTGACTTGACGGAAAAATGTAAAATTTAATAAACTAGATACCTAACATATAAGATATATATTAAGCATCATTTCCATGTTTAGGACTGAGAAAGACATTTAAGATAATACTTTTGCTACAAAATAATGGTTTGTCCCAAACACTCCTTGCAAAACCGCATGACTTTACGACTCGTTCTAAAGACATGACCGGACACTTACAAACTCTTTTCTTTTATTTGTTTAAGAAAACTTTCAAGCTAGTATGACAAAGTATACTTAACCACAAAACTTGTAAGTATTAAGCACGTAAATACTTTTCATATTATATTCCCCTTCATGGGTAATTTGATACATGGATCGTACTCAATTTTGAAAACCATTTGTTTTAAAAATTTGAGCGACCTGGCTCTGTTACCAATTGTGGAAAACGTAGAGGGGGGGGGGGTGAATACATTTCCGTTTAAAACTTAAAACTTTTGTATCAAACACCCGATCAAGCCCTACTCCACTCCCCGAGTACCCAACTCGAGAGTTACTTCACTAATCAACAAGCTCCTTTCTTGGCGGAGAAAACCGTACACCATCGATTACAATATTTTCTGACACTAAGCTAGATGTCGAGTTCTTCTTGGGGTACAACCAAACCCGTTATGTTTTATCACCCAACATAACAAACCTTGTGTTTTAAAGCATAAACACATAAACCGCGTCGCTTACATTATTTTTCGACACTAAGCTAGATGTCGAGTAGTAATCTAGCTAGTACCAATCTCACTCACGATCTACTTGATCTTCACAAATCACACAGCTACAAGATCCACATAATCTACATTCGATCTACCCGATCTACTCACGATCTACCCGATCTACCTTATCTTCACACAATCTACCTGATAAACTCACTATCAACACTACTACAAGTCTCATCGATCTCTACAAGATCACAATGATCCACACGAACTAACTAAACAAGATGATAGACAACTTGGTGTATATCAAGATACAACAAGTAAGTAACAAATGTTACGAGTGCACTACACTAACACTATAACACTTTATATCTTTGTGATACTATGTGTTTTCTCTTGCACTAGTAGAGGAATGAAGGTGATCTCTTGGTTGGATGAAAGGATCACTCTTAAAGAAACTAAGACTCTCTAAATGATCAAAGAGAGTGATCTAAATAAGAAGGGATTAGACCAGAGAAAACTAACTAGAAAAATCAAGTTGGAAGTGTAAAATGGTCCACTATTTATAGGCAAAGAAAAAACTAGCCGTTACGTACGAACGATACCACTGAAGTTCAGACGGTACCACTAATTGTCAGACGGTACCGTTAAATTTAGTGGTACCGTCCCAGACAAAAACGATCCTCTTTTAGTTTTTAGTGCTAAATGTTTATTTGGGGATGTTTGGAGCTGTTTGGGGGGGGGGGGGAATAGCTGTTGGGATTTTTAAACTTATTTTTCAAAATGAAACATTTCTTTTTAATTCAAAAATAATTTGTAAAATGTATTGTTGAAACAATGTTTTGTCAAATTAAAAATGTTAAGTTTAGAACAAAAAATTTATTTCTTTGATCATCCGTCAAGTTTAAATTTGTTTGTTCATACCTTGAGTGATTTGTGTCGGGATGAAAATATACGACTCTGTTGAGGCATACTTGATACGTTGAGATATGTTGAAGTAAGTATGTGTCAATGATTTGTGTTTACAAGTAACTTGCGCATTTTACGTTATGCATTACATGTTACATGTTTGTCATTATTAAAATCGAAGAAACCTTTTAGTTTAAATATCGTAATATTTGCACTAACAGTCCATGTACTCTCAGACTTAGCAGCAGAAACCTAGCAGCATTAAGTTAGGCTTAGCAGTACTAACGTATGCCTAGTAGCACTAAGTCAGTTTCCACTCCAAATAGCTTAATTATCAGCACTCCAACACATTTCATTTGCTTATCCTGCAAAAGATTAGTCCAAAAATACCAAAACACAAACAATAACACAATTCACAATAATCACATCATCAAGTATAATTAGCAGTTTTAAGTATAACTAGCAGCAGTAACACAACAGTTCTATGTATAACTAGCAACACTAAGTATACTTAGTAGCAGAAACAATTTATTGAATTGAATAACATTACTAATCCTTACAAAACTTTACAAAAACACTAAGAGATAAGAGATTTTAAAGATTTAACATTCCAATACTGGCAATTAAAAATTGAAATCTACCCACATCAAAAGCATTTGTGATCAAATCTGCAACATTATTGTCAGTATGAATTTTAACTACTTGAATTAACTTCTTTTCATAACAATATCTTATAAAATGGTGTCTTATCTCTATATGCTATGTTTTTTAGTGATAAACAGGATTTCTAATTATGCACATAGTACTGCTATTATCAATAAATATTTTAGTATGCATAAAATTATACCCATAATCTAGCAATTGATTCAGAATCCAGAGTACTTGTCCACAACAACTTGAAGCAGCCACATACTCTACTTCTATTGTGGAATTAGCAACCACAGTTTGTTTTTTGCATTGCCATGAAATCAACCTACATCCTAGAAATTGACAACCTCCTATTGTTGATTTTCTATCCAAGCTTGCTCCAGCATAATCACTATCAGTGTATTCTACCAAATCAAAAGGTGAATCTTTTGGATACCAAAGGCCTAATTTAGGTTGACCTTTCAAGTATCTAAAAGTTCTTTTCATAGCATTAAGATGTGAAAATTTTAGAGTGACTTGGTATCTGGCACAGGCACACACTGCAAACATAATATCAGGTCTTGAAGTTGTAAGATACATCAATGAACCAATCATTGATCTATATAAGTGTACTTCAACTTCTTCGCCATCTTCATCCTTGAGCAAAGGTTTGGAGGTTTCCATTGTTGTCTTTGCAGGCTTTAAATCAGTAAACCCAAACTTCTTCAAAATGTCAGCCACATACTTATCTTGACTGATAAATATGCCATCCTCCTTTTGCTTAACTTGTAACCCTAAGAAGAATGTGAGTTCTCCCATAGAACTCATCTGAAACATTTTATGCATCAATTTCTCAAACTCAATGCATAACTTCTTGTTTGTAGATCCAAAGATAATATCATCAAGTGTAACAACCCGAGATTTCAGGTCACTTTTCCCAACCACGACAATTCACTATTCATCAGTTACTATTCATCATTTACTATTCACCAATCACTATTCATCATTTCACTATTCATCGTTTTTGGAGTCAGTTTGAGACTTCGAGAAGCGTTCAGGAATTTTACTATTCATGTGACACTATTCATCCCCGGGAGGGAATCACTATTCATGTTCATTATTCATTTCAGCGTAAACGTAGTTTACGGGTATTCATATTCGCGTAACCGGTTTGGTTTGACTGCGAAATTCATGCATCATCAGTAGGAACACTGCATACGGACTAGGAATAGTCTGCATATCATCAGATTTCCATTTTCATACTATACCACTCGTAGGTTTATCAAATTAATATTTTTGTTACATTCGACGTATTACGTATAATTACTTTTAATTAAAACGTCAACGCGCGATCAATAAATATGACTAACACGTCCGACAAACCCCACGATGGTCCCGACATATTTTTATACTCATTTTAATATCAAGAAAATTTTAAAATTCATTTACCCAGTATTTTGCAAATTTATTTAATTTATATCGTACGTTTAATATAATTACGACGGTTTTTGTAAAAACTAAACAATAATTACCCGAACACCCAATACTTGTACCCAACCTATTTTTGTAATTTTTATGACTTCGTCAAGTCCCGACTAACTCCGTTAAAATTTATTTCTAGCAAACACGGTACCCGATTACACTTAAACTACTCACAAACTACACTAAATAAACATACTTATCTTATGTAATCATCACATGGAACTAACCAAGGAGCCCCCCCCCCTTGCTCCTTGTTGCGCCGGCCTCACCCCCCCCCCCCCCAACACCCTCAAAAATAGCAACCTATCACTTCTCATTTAATGCCTACTAAATCTTGTCCACTATATAATAGTTAACCCCATTTTTTTTCACTTCATTTTCACACATAATCTTCAAGTAAACTAGCAAGTTTCTCTCTTCTCCCTCCCCCTCTTGGTGCTCGGCCTACACAAGAAGAACAAGGAAACATCATCAATTTTGCAAGATCAATACATAAACAAGCTCTATTAGTCTTCCTATAAGGGTTTTGAAATACAAACTCAAGGGTTTCTTAGGTTTTCTTCCTCATTTGCTCACTAATCTTTCAAGTAAGTTGTCAAAACTCATTTTCATAATTTTACCAAGTTAATATAATGTTCATATCATTTTTATGCAAGATCTATATGTATATGTTAGTTATACCACTCCTTTTAAATCTTTTTGCAACTTATGAGCCCTAGAAGTGTTATATACTTAGATCCTTGGTAGATTTACATGGATGATGAAGTTTAGGACCCATGACACCCTAAGAAGGTGTATGGTAGGATTGAGAATTGTTTGGTTGAAGATTGGATGGTTTTGGACTAGACATAAACTAGAAAAACTCATTTTTTTTGAACATATATAATACCTACTGTCTCTAAAATGAAAACGTGGGAAAATCAGTAAGTTTTGGATTATTTTTGGCCAAATATTTAGAAAATACCTTCCGAGACGAAGCCGTGGCCGAAAACGGGGATAAAAACGAGTTAATATCAAAAGAGATATGATTTTTACAAGTTTAACGACGAAAACTAATTTTCCGGAAAATAGCAAGCTGTTACACGACTTTCGACGGACCCGCTGAGGCGTTTAACGCGACCTAGATGACCCGAGCTACTGAAAATATATTAGTACATGTTTATACGAAACCACGGTGATGAGTGTCTAAATACTCATCATTTTTGTCGTATCTGAACTGCCAAAACATTCAAAAACACTCAGAAATATATCAAAATACTGAAAATATCCCAGGGATTGTGTTTTATATGTTTCAAATGCAAAATGTTTAAAAACAGTTGAAAAACGAACAAAGTTTGCAAAATTGGCAGTTTCAGTCCCTCAAGTTTCAAAACTTGTCAAAATTAGTCCCTATGCAATTGTTTTGAAAGATAAGTCAACCCAAGGCATTTAAAAGTCATAAGTAATCAAATATGATCCTTGGGTAAAAACTTTGAAAATTACAAGTTTAGTCCCTGCACTTTGCAAAATTGTCAAATATGGTCCCTGGGATTAAAACTTTGGAAATTATCAAAAATGATCCTTGTGTTAGTGAACTTTGGCAGAAATGGTCCTTAGGTGAAAAGTTTGGAGATTGTACATGTTTGGTCCCTGCAGTTTGGAAATTGGCAATA
Source organism: Artemisia tridentata subsp. tridentata (assembly GCA_021014915.2). NCBI lineage: Eukaryota > Viridiplantae > Streptophyta > Magnoliopsida > Asterales > Asteraceae > Artemisia > Artemisia tridentata. The sequence continues at coordinate 69,490,903 of CP139501.1, read as the reverse complement.
TTGGTCCCCGGGAATTCTGTTTGAAGAAAAATGATCAAAAGGACTTTGGGAAATTATGGAGTAACAAAATTGGCCCTTGGAGTGAATTAAACCATTCCCTTGGCCCAAGTTACAACCAGGCCCAAAATTAACAAACCCAACCCCACGTTTTTATTTAAACGTCCAGGTCAACTCTAGTCAAACAAAAAAACCATCTCCTTCCCCACCCCGCTCAATATCCACTGGATAAAAACCCACCACCCAACACCATCACTGCAACACACTACCTCCCATCAAAAGCACCACCAATCCCATCTCCCAATCCCACTATCATACTCAAAACCCTACCTAACCCCAATCCACCCTGGCAATCCTCAAATCCCCACAACCCCTTTTCCCGCCAAAACCACTTCAAGGGCTAGGATGAGCTTTACTTTAATTAAACAGCTGGGATTTGATCGCAAGGTTCAAGAGACCACTTTGCTGCCCTAATTCTCGCAGAAGAAGCACAAGAGGCCATTTTCCTACCTACCACTTATTTAGTATAAATAGGCATTGTTGTAAGCCATTTTTGGCAGTTAGTTTATATAGTTTTAAAATCGTTTTTTCTAGTTCTTAAGTTTTCCAGTTGTATTTTCAAGTTCTTAGCAGTTAATTCAAATCAAGTTTAAGTTATTGTTCTGTTTCAAATCATTTGTAACCTCAGTTCAAGTTTAATCAAAGTTCAAGTTTATTTCCAAATCGTATTCACTTATTTTAAGCAATTAGAGTTAATTACAAGTCTCTGGTTCTTTATCATAAGCTCATATAAGCTTGTTGTAGCTTCTTGTGAGCTTATTTTAGTCTTCTCAGTCCTAATTCAGAAAATCCAAAAATAGTCAAACAAAGTCAAAGTTTACTGTGGACTAGCTTATTAATAGCTTATTTTAACTTTTCTGAGTTTATCACTCATTTTAAGGTTAATCTAATCTATTTTTATTGATAGCATCAGTTTGAGTCCCATTTCCATTTGATAACTTTAAAACAGTCATTAAGTCCTAGTTTAGTCAATAGCTTATTCTGAGCTTATTTACATTGTTGTTTGCTTATCTCAGTTTAAAATAGTTTTCTAGTGATTAAAGGGTCAGTGGTCTAGTTAGTTTGGTTTAAATCCTATTTTTTCATTGAAAATCTTCAAAACAGTCAAAAAGGTCAATTATTAGCATTAGCTTATTAGAAGCTTAATTTTATTTACATTTAGCTTTTTCTGAGTCTCTATAAGTTACTTAGTTAGTAATAAGTCAGTAATTCAAACTAGCTCAGTGTTTTCTAGTTTAAACTCAAAACAGTCATAACTAAAGGGGTGTTTGGTAAAACAGGTCAAACCGGGTCAATTGGTGTGATCACTGTTCCATTGTATTCAAGTCAGTTTTGGTTGAGCTTATTAAAGCTTATATAAGCTGGTTTCAGAGTTACTTTGGTTGTTTGTAGCTTTTTACAGGTTTTGAACAGGTTGTGTAAATACTAAGGTGTGAAGCTGCTTCGATAAGCTCCAATAAGCTGGACAGGCTTTGGGGTCTATTTTTGCATTCTCACAGGTTCCTTACATCTCCTTTCTCAGTTTTAATTAAGTCCTTTAGGCCTTGTTTTAGAATTCCTCATATTTGCCTTTAGCAGTCATATTAGAACAACAGTCCTCATAGTTGCTGATTCAAGCCAGTTTCTGGCTTATTTAATTAATCTCATGGTATGATTTTTGTTGTTTTTAAAAGCTTGTAGTACAGTATTGAAGCCTAGTATCTGGTATCTCAAACTTTAGCTCATTTAAGTACTTAAAATTGGTCTTGAAATCACCTAGTCGACTGCCAAATGCCCTGCACACTAGGCCTATAAGCAGACTGTCTGTTCCATGTGCTTATTTCCCAGCTTATTTGTGGCTTTTAGCTTAAGTGGTAGTTATAAAAAAATGATCTTTGTCATGTGCTTAATAATTCTGTTTAAAGAAAATTAAAAAATAAAAAGTTTCAAAAAAAAGTGGTGCAAGTGTGGTTCGAACCTGGGTGGTTTTCCAGTTTAAAAACGTTTTTCACTTTCAGTTTTTACGAGGTAGTCCACTAGTTTCAGTTTCATCCTTTTTGGTCCCTGTCTTTATTCTAAAACCGTTTTTAGTATAAATTAGTTTCAGAAAAGTCAAATTCAGCCCCTGTCTTTGTTTTAGTTTATTTAAAGTTTTAATTTTTACACTTTTGGCCCCTAAACTTTTGTAGATTTTTATTTTCTTTTATAAAATTAGTTTTTATTACTTTTGTACCCCTAGGCTTTGTATTTCATTTATTTTACATTTTTAGTTGCGCGTATTTTATTTCACGTTTTTAGCTTCGTGTGTTTACCATATTTATTTGCGTTTTCATTTATTTCAATTTCTGTTCTTATTTATTTAATTTCTGTTTCCAAGCAATAAATCAAAATCTCATTCAAATCATCAAGCATTTTAATTCCGAACCTAAAACGAAATCCTCGATTCACACCTCGTTGGGACACGACCCGGGTGATCACTTGCCCGGTATCACACACATCACATTCACGGGTTTTGCAAGTTTGACTTGTCATTTCTCAAAGTATCACGTGTGCACGATACTATATTTATTTATATATACTCACACACGGATCACACGGATATAAAGAACGTCAAAAACAAGCTAATAACGAACGAGATACACGCGTTTAAACATCGACTATATACATTTTATTTTGACAGCTTTTTAAGTAGAAAATGTTTACGTACTAGAAACTATATTTTTCACGAAACGACTATGGTGAACCGTAATTCTTATCCATTGGAACACGTACAATCAAAGGTTTATTAACGCGACTACCATATCACATTTCAATGTTTTCAAAACGCCAAGACCAACACTAACGTTTTATACACATTATGACACGACTAGTTTTACGTTAACAAGTTAACATATTTATACCAAGTTTTGGAAAAACTTTACATATCAACGATAACTAGTATTTTCAAATGACGAGTGGTATAGGTTACATATACATGTACATGCACTACATTGCCTTATAATCTAATTAGATTATGCATATTCATTTTAGGTAGCGGCTAGTGTTCGCGCCTTGTTATTGCCAAGTATTCCAAGTGTTCCAGTATTTCAATTATTCCAAGTATTCCGATTTCATAGCATTGTTGTATCATCACTTCAGGTGAGTTTTCATAGCCCCGTATACATTTTATTATTGTTTTCAAATCCCACGGGGGAGAATACATTGCAACTGTTTTCCATACGAGCCAAAGTATCAGACTTCCTGTACATAGATTAAGTTACCTTGTTGCTAATTGAAAGTCCCCATATAATCATGAACCGTTAATTAAGTTTAAGCGAGAGTGAGTGGATAGATCTATCGAGGGTGACGCCTCCATCCGTGTTGGCTTTGACCAACAACCGATAGCGGATGCATTTCATGTCTTTTCATTTGAGTGTCTGGCAAAACACTCCCAGGGGCTCCAAAGAATTCAGTCACAGCGTCGGGGTCATGAGCTTAAGGCTATTGTACAATCATTTTTATGTGACTTATGTCATACACTTTATACTTGTGGCTATCGTATAACTTCATTTTATTAAACCTATGAACTCTCACCAACTTTATGTTGACCGTTTTTAGCAATGTATTTTCAGGTTATTAGCTATCATGTGGGCATGCATTGGATTGTTTTGGAGTCGCGGGGTCGACTTGCATCACTTCATTTTATGCACTTATGTAACCGTTTGATCGATTATGGTTTTGTTTTATAAACTTGCAACATCATTTGGGACCTATGTTTTGTAAACTCTGATTTTATTTATGATCAAACGTGTATTTTCAAACGACACTTTAGGTCGTTCAATATATCCATTGTATGAGACGCCATGAAAGTCACACCAAGGTATTCAATTCCGCTGCCATTAACAGGTAAATTCAGGGTGTGACAGATTGGTACCAGAGCAATGGTTATAGCGAACTAGGTTGTCCTCATACCCTAGACTATAACTACCCCAACGGTAGCGTCTCATCATTACATCATAAGTGCACATTATTATTTGCGAGGATTCATTACATGGGTTATTCATTTCATTTTGTATTGTTGCCACAGAGATATGTCTTCCAATTCCCGCACTATTGTTATATTTTCTGATGTTTACATCGAGGACGTTATGTCTTCTACTACTCCCATTGTTGCACCTACTCCTCAGATTTCACTTATTGCACCACCTTTGGTTACTCGTGCACCTACAGATTCATCATCCCATACTATTCCGGTTTCCGCAGAATCCAACTCTTATGTTCCGACATCGCAAGACGATCGGGATGTCCCTATTACTTCAGCCCATACAGAGTATACCATTTGATAAGACGTACATGCTTAGTCCTTATGGACCTATTAGAATGTTTATTGCAAGAAAGATAGTATACCTTCATTCCCTCACTATTAGAACACTCACTACTCATGTATTACCACCAGTATCAGCTACTCATACCACTATTGGTCGTCCCATAGTGCATACTCCAGTTTTACCGCTTAGACATCGCAAGATAGCGTAAAAGAAGGTAGTGATTCCTTCAGTATTATCACCATCGACTTCATCATCATCATATGGAACCCCATTTATACCATCACATTTCAGGGACTCTACTCACATACTTAACTTACCGCTTGAGAAGCGTACATGGTTTGATACACCATTACCATCTACCACTAAGGACACTACACCACCTTATAGATTAAGGTTGATGAGAGTTCGAGAGCCCTTACTGTTAGACAACCTACTACTCTTCATCGTTAGATGATGATCTCTAACTAATTGAGACTACACATGAAGGTTTGGATGCCCCACAGACCAAACAAGAGCAACAACAAATCGCCAAAGAGTGGCATTCCTCGCAAAGACTCTATACTATCTCAGGTATAATCGACTCATACTTCCATGACATAATGAACCAACAAGATGCTTTGAGCAATATTACACCACCACAAGAGAACTCTTCACAACTCCCTCTTCATTACCAAGTTTGATTACATCACATTCTAAACCGATGAGTTGGATTTCATCATTGGTCATCGTAACAACACCCCACCAATCAGATATGACACCGAGACCTTCGAGATTCGGGAGTCTAACCTTGCCTTTCAGTACGACCATTGTCATTTCCTTTTTCCCATTCTCACTTGACATGAATTAGATAACATCTTGTGGATGACACCAAGATCACGGACTCAACAGGAACATCTATAGATTCCTCAAGGATGGATTGGAATCTACATTATCTCAGACATGAATCGATGCACAACCCCGGACCTCACTTCAGGACATCATCCTAGCTTTTACCTTTACTCGCTTTTACTATCATCTTGGCCACGGGAAGTGTGGCGTGGTTCAAAGAAACTTGTGGTATTTTGATTGTTGTACAACGAGATCCCCAAGTATTGACTTTACTATATGGGTATGGTTGTGCTATCTATGACACCGGTCAATGTAGACCAAAATTTTTAAGTGTTGTATTCATGTGTTATGAGGATATACGCATGGTTGTGATGGTATACCTAGTGAACAATGATCGTTGCTATTACGAGTACTCATGGTTGTATTTATACACGCTGAGGTTGTACATGTTGTGGTTGTACATATCGTGGTTGTATTTACACTTGTGGTGGATATATATATACATGTTGTGGTTGTATATATTTTGTACGATAATCATTTCTAGTATGATTGTTGTTGATGTATTCTGTTGTGATGTACCAGAATTATGGCACCTAGGAAAGCAAAAGCCAAGGCTGCTGCAACGACTACCCCAGAAATGACTCAGGCTGCTATCCGGAAGCTCGTTAGGGATAGTGTAGCCGAAGCTCTAGAGATTGAAAGAGCCGCTGTTGCCGCAAGAGCTGCCGAAGATGCTTCTCGGATAGGGACATCGGGAGAAGCTAGCAACGGAACCAATGGGAAGAAATGTACTTACAAGGATTTCAAGAGTGGAGATCCTACTTTGTATAAGGGTACTGAAGGGGCTACTGCCATGGTTCGATGGTTCGAACATACTGAATCCGTGTTTATCTTATGCAACTGTCCGGATGATTCCAAGGTTAAGTTTGCCGTGAGTACGCTTCGTGATCAAGCCTTATCGTGGTGGAACTCCTATGCAAAGCCCATAGGGATGGAGAATGCTTACAAGGTCACATGGGACGAGTTCAAAAAGTTGGTAACTAAGAAGTTTTGCCCACGAACCGAAGTGAAGAAGTTAGAGGTGGAGTTCTATGATCTGGTAACTGTGGGTAATGATATTGAGACTTACATTCGGAGGTACCAAGAGTTAGCTGCTCTATGCCCATCTATGGTGCCTGATGATGAAAAATTGGTAGAGAATTTCATTGGTGGATTGCCCGAACGCATCCGTGGTGATGTGATTTCTTTTGATCCGCAAACTCTTGATGAGGCAATCAGGATGTCTCAAAAGCTCATAGCTCAAGTTCTGAAGAAAGTGACACCCGCCAACAACAACAACAATAACTTCAACCGAAACCGTAACTACAACAATAACACCAACAATTACCAGAACAACAACAACAAAAGGAAATGGGATGACAACCAAGGTAACAACGCCAACCAACCACCACCCAAAAGACAAGAAACTGCACGGGCCTATGTTGCGGGTCCGACTGAAAAGAAAGGTTACGCCGGTACTCTACCAAAGTGTAACAAATGCCGAACACATCATAACCCGGGGGATTGCCCTAAACCTTGTTTCAATTGTGGGAAGATCGGTCATCTGGCTAAGGGATGCAGGGCTGCTCCTGGGGGAAATAATCAGAATCCACCGCCAACATGTTATGGTTGTGGAGAAGTTGGACACTTTAGGAACAATTGCCGAAAGGAAATCAGGACATGGGGACCAAGAGGAATTAACTCGAGGAATAGCGTGCGTGTTTGGGAGAGAGACCGTCAGGACATTAGCAACATCAAAGACAACAACAATGCTTAACCAGAAGGAGTTCATGTTTTAATAAACCGTAGTTGAGCCCTCTAGGGTTGTATCTTTCTTTTGTACTTTCCATAGGTACGTTGGTGTAACCTAGTTGTATTAAGCACTTTCCTATCCAATGTAATACCTATCTTTTGTTATCTTCGCGATAATCATAACCATCGTTTATTCCATTCCTATTCCAATTGCTCAATTCTCTATAGTTTCGCAACAATATACCTTTATCTTACTAGGGATTAGGCCGATTTCATTCTTGACGGATTAGTAGACTAATACCATTTCATAAGATTCATCCATGTATCCAATGAAACCTTCAACAAATTTAATGCAAGTTATTTTACTACCCTACGGGAGAACTATTTTTCAGAACTTTCAAAATAAACCATTTGGTACCACCCTATAAATGGATTTCCTGTCATTTTATCAAGTATTTACTACCGCTACGCGAGACAATTTTCATGTTACTTTCAAAGGAAATATCTAGAAAACCATTTATCAAAACAACACGCTGAACACCATCTAAAACTTTTGGGAAAAAGTAATACCGTTTCGATTTAACCAAGCATCGCATCGTTGGTCCTCAATTATACATAGCCTGATCACCTATGTATAATTCAGGAGGAATTATGCCGTGAAGAAAATAGTCACATTTTCAGAAATTATTAATAACAATCTTCATTCAAAAGCTTTGTAAACAAATGGAATTTTTCATGAACACCCCTTTTAACAAACTCCCACCGGATACTTACATCACTCATCACTCACTCAGCCATTAAGTTGAATTTGCACCATTGACTTCTCTAGGAGAGACTCTACATTATGAAAGATATTTTATGACATAGAAATGGCGAAAGGATAGACGATACCCCTCAGATTTCTAGCAATTCCTTTAAGATATTCCTTTTCTAATTGGATATACACGCTCTACCATAGTTAGCCCGACGAATCCTTAAGAGAACTACCTGAACACTATAGGATTTATTCAACACCACATAACCAACTTTGAATGGATTAGGATAATCTTTCGAGTATTGACGAATTTCATCATCAGCAAAAATAACCATCACGGGAATATATAAAGGCACCATTTAAGACACCCTATGGCCGAAGTGACCATATACATATTTATATATCGAATTTGGAAAGTTAAATTCACGGACCTAGAACTAAACCGGGAGACAACAAAGGAAACTGTTGGATCGATTATACTCTGACCAAACTAACTTGTAGCTTGTCTACGGTTTAACAGCTTTGAATAAATTCAAACCTATTAATGGTGAAACACTGATATACTTTGCTAAGTATGCGGAATCTACTTCAACAAAGCTAAGAAGAATTTAATAAACAACTTTGAATATTATTAAAACCTTGAACCTGCTTTCTTACACAGATTCACTAACAAACTCTAAACTCTAATAATCGTATATCACTAATCGACTATATCTTGTCTCTCTAAAAACACTTATATCTCTAATGCCAACCTAGGGATCCTTTTATAGGCACAAGGAAAACCCTAGTCGGTTTACAATACTTGAACGACAAGTAAATTCTAATTATAACTCTAATCTAATACGAATATTCTAGAATTACACATTAGTCCTTAAACTATTTGCATGGCAGTCCTTTAACGAGCAGCAGTACTTTAATCGAATAGCAGTACTTTGACTTGAGTAGCAGTACTTTGACTTTTATAGCCCAACAATCCTCCCCTAACTTGAATTCTACTTGCTTGATTTCAAGTTTCTTTGTATGTCTTTAACTTCAACACTTTATCTTCAAAGAAAGATTGTTTCCTCAAATCTGACTCGTTATGTTGTCATCATCAATGCAAACAGTATCTTCAATCTTTATCAGCAACAATTCTTTTCAGCATCAGATCTTTTCAGCAACTCAGCATCATATTGGCAATATGTACATCAGATCTTAAGAGTTTCATACTATTCTTATCACTTCCAGGTGTGTTAACTCCTGTGAGAGGTGAATCATTGAAAACTTAATGGATTTTGATGTCTCTTTACCAAAGCCATTAACTCTGGAGTAGCCAATGTTTAGATTTAGGAAAAACCATGGTACATTGATAACCATATGATTTTTAGCAAATCATCAGCTATCAACGGATTTGAGTTAGTCTTTACCAAATAGCCGTTTGCTTTTGGACTAGTTAGTTCTTTTAGTACAATCACTACCATGGTGAACTAATTACCATATAATGGTTTTCCACAGCCTTTACCACAAAGCCATTATCTTGTGGGCTAGCCAACTCTTCACTAATATAGATATGGTGAGTTGAAAACCATACAATTTTTAGTAAATTGCCAACTAAAAACGGATTTGATAATCACATCAGAGCCGTACCCTCATGATGAGTCAAACTCTTTCTTGTTTATTAAACATGGTGAGTTGATTACCATTTGTTGAGTAGTACAAGTACTAACACCATGCTGTTGCTTTCAAAACCATTTGTTGCTGTTTAATCTTTGTGCTTCAAAATGTTTTTGCACTTATCAAAAATTACTAATTTTATCAAAAGACTTTACTGGTTTTATGCTGCAAGCAGTACTTTGAGAAAGTACTGTCTGACCAGCAGTACTTTGAAGAAAGTACTTTATTTTTCAAAAGATTTATATAATAATGAAACCATACCAGTAGTTATGTACTAATCTTCAAATTCAGTAGTCCACTTGATGAATAACTTTATGACCATCAATGCTACTTCATCCTCTAGTTCCACTTCCATTCCATGCTCTAGCATTCTGATCATCAGATCTCTTGTGAGTGGATATCTCTGTTCTGCTAGCATATGAATCATAGTGCCATCTTCTAACTCCAAAACATGTATCCCAACTGATCCAAAGAATCTCCATCTGTTAATCTCCCAGTTGTCTTGATTTTCCCACAAAGCACTGTCCTTAGACTCCTCTGTCTCCCAGATTGTTGTGAGATCTCCTAACAATACCAAACCTACTCCTTGTGGTGGAATATGTTCAAAATAAGTTTGCACTTGGAGATATAACTGAAGCATATCATCTCTATCAATCAGATGTAGAATATCCCACAATGAATTAAACACTCTAAAACTTCCATCTTGTCTATGAAATATTAGATAATCTCCTTCTTTAGATTCTACAACTGAAAAAGTAGATATCTTGGACTTCTTATCAGAATCTTCTTTCAATTTTGGATTCTCAAAGTCAACAACTCTAAGATAATTTCTGAGCTCATCAACTGTGTCTGTTCTTAATTCAACAGCTTCCTTGAACTTCTTTGATGGCTGTTCATCAGTGACTCTTTTCCTCTTTGAGCTTCTAGTAGCAGCTCTTTCCTTTCTTTTATCTTCAGGCTTGTCATCTTCAAAAGAAATAATGCCTGCAAGATCTCTTTGAATAGCTTCTCTAACAGCATCATACAGATCCTTCATCTCTGTATATGTCAATCTAACTAAACCTGTGTATCCTCGACCTTTCAAATAAGCCATCATATCATTCCTTTCTCTAGCTTTACTAATTGGCCTTATTGATTGAACACTCTTCCTTGATTCTTCAGCATCTATCTCTGCTTGTAATATTGTTGCTGCTTCCTCATTTTTGGCAACCTCAATTTGTCTTAACTGTGCCAATGTCATCTTCTTCTTCTTCTTTTCTATCAAGATCCCTTTGCCTTTATCTTTTGGATCTATCTCTTGTGTAGGTTGAGAAGAAATATGATGTTGTTCAACCTCATGAATACTAATACCTCTTTGATTTGACATATTAAGCATGATATCAGCAATTGTTTCATCATCACTGTTAGTATGAGCTATAACTTCTTCCTGAGCTGGTTTAGAAGGACCTACTTCCTCTTGAACTTGATTTGAAGGACCAATATCCTCTTCAAAATCTAAGGTTCTAGGTGTAATCGTGAATTGCCTCTCAGTACCTTGTTGAGCAGTACTTTCTTGAACAGTACTTTCAACTTCAGCTCCTTCTAAGTTTATTTCCTCAGTATCACCACTTCTCACATCAACAGTAGCTTCTTCCAAGTTTATTTGCTCTGTTTCATCACTTTTCCTCTCAACAGTATCTTGAGGAATATTTTCAGGTGGTGTCCTCTGAGTATCATCCATAAATCCAGCATCTTGTTCAAAATCAGGTTCAAAACCAGCATCATCTTCATTCAAATTCTCTAAATTCCTCCCCATTTGGAATGAAGATTGCTTCTTAGACTTTTTCTTCTTAGAAATCTTTGTAGGTATCCTGCCACTCTTTTTCTGAGACTTCACCCATAACCTATGGTGTTGAACTAGTGGCCAAACATACCTTTTCAACTTTTGAAACTTTGTCTTTAATTTGTCTATCTTAGCAGCTTGAGCCTCACTCTCCTTCTTCAACCTCTTTAACTCCCTTGTTAAAGCATAATTGTCCAATTCTAGCTCCTCTTCTTCAAATTGCTTAGACACATTTGCGGAAGAATCAGCAATAGGAGATGGTGGATTATTCATACCTTGGTCTGACTCCTCATGAGTAGAATGTCCATAGGAGCAGTATCTTCCCTAGTAACTGAATTTGGAGAAGCAGTATGTTGAGAAGCAGTAGGTTGAGGAATACTATCTTCTCTTGAAACTGGAGACTCTTGGCTTGCTGACTCAGAATTTGCTTCTTGCTCTTGCTCTTGCTCTGCATCTCTTACAACTTGTGCAACTCCCAATATATGAGCAGTCAATGGTGTGTTGGTTCCAGAAAACTTTGCACTTTGTTTAGATAGAAAAAGTAAACACCTTTGATGGAAGTTTGACAGTGGGTAGAAAACTTTGAGGTTTAGGGACATCCTCAAGTTGATTGTTCAAGAACAACTGAACAAACCTTGGATACATCAAAAATGGTGAACCATTACTAATATGTGTAAGCATACCATCCAGAATGAGTCTTGAAAAATTGAATTTTCGATCGGTAGCTAAACCACTAATGCAGATGCAATATTTTGACCAAATTGATCAAAAGAAGTACTCTTGGGACTCAAACAATGAAGTAGAACATGAATTAGGTACTTCCAATGAGAACAAAACAAAGGCTTTTGAAAAGTAAGCTTCGTCAGATCGCCTTCATAACCTAAATCACTTAAAATGTCCCAAAGCACTTGTTTTTCAAAACGAACAGCCCCCCCTTCATCATCAAACATCAAAACATCCCTAATCGTGGCCTCAGTAATCCTAATAGCTCGTCCAGCAACCGTAGCCCTAATCAACGAATCTTCTTCTTTCGTTGCAGTAGCCCAAAATTCTTGCATCCAGGGACCAATAACATCAGGGTCAACTAAAATAGAGTAGTTGATGGAAGACCCAGTTAAGAAATCAATGATCGCATGAAAATCAAGATTATCCCTTGTCTTGTCCAAATTAGCGATCATATTATGTTTGCTAACAGTAAGGCGATTAGCCATGATGAGTGGGTAGAGAAGAATTCGCTTTGAGTGTATGATTTAATAAAAAGATTGTGGTGTAAAAGCGAATGAGGGATCTCAAATACGTAAAAAGGCGGGGAAATAGGAGTGAGTTTCTTTAAATAGAATGAAAATAAATCAAACTCTTAATAATAAAGTTACCGTTTGGATTAACTTATTATCTCCGCCGTAAGGAATTAATTAACCGTGAGCCCCACAAATTTTGACCGTTGGAACAGTACGTCCACGTAAGCAGTACGTTGAAGCAGTACGTTGGTGAAGCAGTACTTTAGGCAATAAAGCAGTACGTTCCATCTTGTTATCCACAATCAATATGCCAACTAAAACCAAGAACTTGTAAAAGGTTCATGCTTTAGATCTAACTAATAGCTAATGTTGCCTCCCCTCAAATACAACATATAGGCTAAACTAAATCACTAATAACCAATACTTTTATTAAGACTGAATAAAAAGTATTCTAACTAATACTAAAGCCTCCCCTCAAATGTAGCCTAGTAGTTAATCATCCCAATGCTCACAACTAAGTGATTGAATCTTGAAACATCAAATCCCTTAGTGAGTAGATCAGCTACATTATCATCTGTGTGAACCTTAACCACATTTATAAGCCTGTGCTCATAACAATCCCGAATAAAATGATGCCTAATCTGAATATGCTTGGTCTTGGAGTGATAAACAGGATTCTTCACAATGCAGATGGTACTCTCATTATCAATGTTGATAGGAGTATTCTTGAAATTGAATCCATAATCCAAGAGTTGATTTTGCATCCACAGAACTTGTCCACAACAGCTTGCAGCAGCAACATATTCTGCTTCAGTAGAGGAGGTGGCAGCAATGGTTTGCTTCTTACATTGCCAGGAGACTAATCTTCTACCAAGATATTGACATCCTCCTGAGGTTGATCTTCTATCATAGTTATCCCCTGCATAGTCACTATCTGAAAAGGCTTCTAAGTGAAAAGGTGACTCCTTAGGATACCATAATCCTAACTTTGGTTGATGCTTGAGATATCTAAAAATTCTCTTGACTGCATACATATGGGAAACCTTGGGTGTAACCTGAAATCTTGCACATAAGCAAACAGCAAACATAATGTCAGGTCTTGATGCAGTTAAGTACATAAGACAACCAATCATAGATCTGTAAAGCTTGACATCCACAGCTTGTCCATCTTCATCCTTGCCTAGAGGTTTATTTTTATCAATGGGTGTGGTGGCAGGCCTGAGATTTGGAAGATCAAATCTTTTAAGTATGTCTGCAACATACTTTTCTTGGTTAATGAAGATTCCATCTCTTGTTTGTCGAACTTGAAGTCCCAAAAAGAAGGTTAATTCTCCCATAGAACTCATTTGAAACTCCTTCTGCATAAGATCTTCAAATTCTTTCACCATAGACTTCTTTGTAGCTCCAAATATAATATCATCCACATATACTTGGACTAACATAATATCTTTCTTATCCCTCTTGATGAACAAAGTCTTATCAATTGCTCCTCTCCTATAACCATGTTGTAATAGAAAATTTGAGAGTCTCTCATACCAAGCTCTGGGAGCTTGATGAAGGCCATATAGTGCCTTGATCACTTTGTAGACTTTGTTTGGATGTGCAGGATCTTCAAAACCAGGAGGTTGTTTAACATAAACTTCCTCAGAAATTGTGCCATAAAGAAAAGCACTTTTTACATCCATTTGGTAGACAGGAAATCCCATGTATGATGCAAAGGCAAGAAATAACCTTATTGCCTCTATCCTTGCAACAGGAGCAAATACTTCATCATAATCCACCCCTTCTTCTTGGCGATATCCTTGTGCAACCAATCTAGCTTTATTTTTGATAACATTCCCTCTTTCATCTCTTTTGATTCTAAAAACCCATCTTGTACCAATGACTCTTTTGCCATCTGGTAAATCACATAATACCCAGACTTCTTGAAGCTTAAATTGTAGAAGCTCCTCTTGCATGGCTTCAACCCAACTTTCATCTGCTAAAGCTTGAGCTACCTTTTTGGGTTCTTCTTGAGATAAAAAGCAAGCAAACAGGCATGTTTGTTGATCCTTGTGATTCATCCTGTTTTGTTTGTAAACAAAGCTAAGTAAAGCAGTATGTTGCTTAGAAAGGCCTTTAACTTTGTTCCTTGTAACCACTCCTGAAGAGGGTGATCCAATAATATTACTTTGAGGATGAGCTTTATGAACTCTCAATGTAGGAGTTGGTGGTACTGAAAGAGCAGACTCTAAGTTAGTAAAATCAATTCCTTCATTGGAGAAAATACCTTCTGGATTAAGCTCATCATCAACTTCTTCTAATCCAGGAATGTTAGCATTAACTAAATCATCATCATCAACATTGGAATCATCAGCATTGTTCCAATTTGATTGCTCTAATACATCAGAAGTACTGTCAAATGGATCAGCAGTACTTTGATCTAAAGTACTGTGGGCAGTATCTTGAAAGTTACTCTTTTTCTTTGCAGCCTCATAAGCCTTCCTTTGTTCATCTTCATAGGATTGTGCTATAGTTTCTTGAAAAAGCATCCTATTGAGTTCATCTTGTATGGCTTGATCTTCATCAGATACTATATGAGATGGCTGAGCAGTAGTTTGTTCTTCAACAGTAACTTCAGGTTCTTTGTCAGGAACTTCTTCTGGTGTACCATTAACTCCATGAACAATGTACTGTGAATCATCTTCTTTGGAATTAGCCTGATTCTCTTCTCTAACAGGGACATAATTCATAGATGGTGTGAACTTGAGATCAAGATCAAACATCCAATCAGGACCTTTACCTTTCTGAGTTTCCTTATCTTCCAAAAATTCAACATGAAGACAATCTTGTACCTTTCTGGTATTCCTGTTATAAACTCTAAATCCTTTGCTATTTGTACAATAACCCAATAAATATCCTTCATCTGACTTACCATCAAATTTTCCAAGAGAATCAATGGTATTAAGAATAGTCAGAGAGCAACCAAAAGGTTTTAGAAAACGAATATTTGGTTTCTTTCCCATGAGTAACTCATAAGGTGTCTTCATCTGAGGTTTAGTGACTGAAACTCTATTCAACACATAGCAAGCAGTACTTATGGCTTCAGCCCAAAAGAGAATAGGTAATTTGGAATCTGCAAGCATTGTTCTAGCTGCTTCTATCAAAGTCCTGTTCTTTCTTTCTGCAACACCATTCTGTTGTGGTGTTCTAGCAATACTAAACTCTCTCTTGATCCCTTTCTTGGCACAGAATTCATCCATATGCTTGTTTTTGAATTCTGTTCCATTATCACATCTAATACCTCTTACCTTGAGTCTTAATTGATTTTCAAGGGCTACTATCAGGTCATGAATAGCATCAAAGGTTTCATCTTTAAATCCCAAGAAAAAGACCCAACTAAATCTGCTACAATCATCTGTCACAACCAAGCAGTACTTCTTCTTGTTTAAACTCTCTACTGAAACTGGTCCAAACAGATCCATGTGTAGCAACTCCAAAGGTTCTCTAATATCTCTTTCCCCAAGCTTCTTACATGAAGCTTTATGTTGTTTACCCTTCTTGCAAGCCAAACATGAATGATCAGCCTTGAATGTTTTGGAAGGTAAACCTTTAACTAAATTTCCTTTGACCAGCTTGTTGATGTTCTTAAAATTAACATGACCTAATCTTCTGTGCCACAGATGTGCTTCTTCCAATGATGCCTTTGCTACTAAACATGTTGCTCTTCCAGCAGAATTGAGACTCTTTAAGTCTAAACTGTATACATCATTGGTTCTTGGTACTTTCAATGTCACCAAGTGATCATCAACAAATTTGAACTCAGGGGAGAGAATGAGACATTCTGTATCAGTAAACAGAATTGGATACTTCTTGTCACAAATTTGAGATACTGACAATAAGTTGAACTTGAGCTCCTTTACATATCTAACATTCTCAAAATCAATACATCCAGCCTTGATTGTTCCTTTGCCAGTGATTCTTCCTCCATCAGGATCATTACCAAATGCAACTCTTCCTCCATAATATGCCTTAAAGTCTGACAGGATCTCCTTGTCCCCTGTCATGCTGCCAGAGCAACCACTATCAACAATAATATGATCTTTAAGCTCCTCCTCTGGGTTGCCCTGCACATTAAAAAAAAAAAGGTTAGTTTCTTTTAGGAACCCAAGCGATTACTGACTTGTGTTCCCCTTGTGGAGTGACATACTTGAATTCCTTCAGTATGTAATCTCCACTGGTTTTAAAGGCATGGTCAATGATTATTTGAGTTGGTCCCATGTCCAGTGTTGCAATATCAACAACACTCCCTGTTTCACCCTTATCTGATGAAAGTACTTCTTGTTCTCCATCAGTACTTTCTTTCTTAACCCAATTTCGTTTGACCTTAGGTTTCTCTGAGCTAGGTACTCTGCTTGAGGTGGAAGACTTTTTATATGAATTGAATCTCTTAGGTCTTCTATGTGAAAAAGTATGAACAGTACCATGAGTGGGTGAAAACTTATCAGTCCTTGGTGAAGGTACTTCTTGAGACTTATCAGATTGTGAAGGTACTGGTGATTTGGAAAACATTCTTTTCTGGTGAGGGTACCTATAGTCTTTTGAGAAGTTACTATGGTTGACCCTATTTGAGTGATTCCAAACTGGTCTAGTCTCTCTTGGCTTATGGGTGGGAGGTCTATTCTTTGGAAACTGACTTAAGTATTCTGAGTGAAAGTCACAGTGCTTAATCAGGTGATCAGGACTATAGCATACATAACATAACTTTCTCTTCATATTCCCAAATCCTCTTCTATGATTAAAAGGTTTCCTGTAGTAAGCAGTATTTTGAAAAGTTTCTCTTGGAGGTACTGCTGAATGTCCAGCAGTACTTTGAAAAGTTTTTGGAGGTACTGCTTGTTTTTGAAAGGCTGTAGGAAACTTTTGATCATTACCCCTTTGAAAATCATTCTTAGATTTCTCAGAACTAATTCTACCATGAAGCTTCTTCCTAAACTCTAGGTTGTCTACACCATAGCGAGAAACATCTGTCCTAACAGGTTGAAACTGACCAGTGGGTGGAGGAACTGAATGGTACTCCTTATCTTTCTTAAACTCAGGAGGTGATTCACTAATTGGTTCCTCATTCCTAGATGTGTTTTCTTCTGAGCTTGTAAGGTCATCATCAATAGGTGGAATATCTTCCTTAGCACTAGGTGGAGTTTCTTCCTTATCACTAGGTGAGGTCTCATCTGAACTACTAGCTTCACCATAACCTAGTCCAGCTCTACTGTTTATGACTCTTTGTTTTTCAACAAATTGAACATGTGATAGACCAGCCTGTTTAATACTACCAAGTCTTTCTAACAAAGTATCTCTTTCCTTAGTAATCTTTTCTAATTCAGACACCTTACATCCTAACTTCCATTCACTTAATTTCAATTGATAATCCTGTTGCTCATATTTTTCTGCCCAAGCCATTTCATTATTTTCATGTGTTAATATTTTGGCTTCCATTGACTCTAAAGTTAATTGATAACCAGCTACCTCAGACCTAGCTGTTCTACAATTATCTCTTTCAGTCACATAATCTTTAAGCAACTTTTGATAAACATTATTACATTTAGAGCATACCTCAGAGACATTGGATGAACTTGGTGAAGTGGCTACCATAGCAATCTGAACAGGTTCATCTTCATCCTCCATGCTCCAGTCAAAGCTTCCAAGACCATCTCTTGATTCCAAAGCAGCATATCCAGGTTCCTCATCAAAAGCTGTGCCCTAATCAAACTCTTCCATTGCAACCATAGAATATGTTACAGGTTCATTATCAAATTCAGCACTCCAGTAAATTTCTGCTAAATTTTCTTGAGCCACCAAAGCTTTTGGTTGTGATTCAGTAATAGGAACCTCCTTTCTTTCAACCTTGGGTTGTTCAATCATCCTGTTTGCCTGATATTTTGCAAACTTGCATTCCCTTGCAAAGTGTCCAAGCTTTTGACAATTGAAACATTCAATCTTAGATTTGTCAAAAGTTATACCTTGTTTGGCTTTGAAATCAATTCCCCTTCCTGTCTTGTTCATGAACTTCTTGATCCTAGCAGTGATCATAGCTACTTGCCATCTTATGTCAATCTCTTCTAAAGCATCTTCTTCAATCTGCAACAAGTCTTCTTGATAGGTAACAGGTAAAGTGGCTTGTTGTGCAAAGAAGGAACATACAATTTCATCAGAATTGGTGTTGTTAGTTGGTGATGGGTTGGGGGTAGTTGTGGTTGTGCAAACATGCTGTGACTCACCAACAGTACTTTGAGAAGGATAAGCAGTACTTTTAGTGGAAGTACTGCTTCTGTTTTCAGAAGATACAAAAGCTATGTTGTGAGTTTTCTGAGAACTGTGACCATTCATCTCTTGCTCGTAGACTTTCAAATTGTTATAGAGATCATCAAAGTCCATAGACTCCAATCCAGGTTGGCCTCTAATCATAGTAGCAACCACATGCCAGACAGATGGCAAACTCCTTAAGAACTTCAAATTTGCATCTTCAACAGATACCTCTGCTCCATATAGTTCTAGCATACTAAGTAGGTTTTGGAATCTGTCATAGGCAGCATCAAGACTTTCTCTCTCACCAACAGTGAAGGTTTCAAATTGCTGCTTCAATAAGTTTCTATGCATCTTCTTTGAGGCATCATTACCTCCAAATCTTGTCTTGATAGCAGCCCATAATTGTTTTGCATCCTTAGCATCATGAAACTTCAATAGGTGTCCATCAGGAATAGCAGACAACAGTATGTTGAGAGCCTTATCTTGATTTCTCTTTGTAGCTGCTGGTAGGGTTGGTTGAGGTGGTTTGGGTTGACCTTCAACTTGTAGAGGTTCATCAAGAACAACATTACCATTGACAATTACATCCCATAAAGCATGGTCAGTAATAGCAAGGTACTGCCTCATCTTCATACTCCAGAGATCATATTCTCCCTTCTTGATGATAGGAATTCTAAGTGAGGTGATGGATGGGATAGGTGCAGCTTCAGTCGTCATTGTTAAGGGTTTGTTGATAAATCGGTTTTAAGAGTTTCTTCTTAATCAGAGTCTCCACACAAGCTTTGATACCACTTGTTGGATCGATTATACTCTGACCAAACTAACTTGTAGCTTGTCTACGGTTTAACAGCTTTGAATAAATTCAAACCTATTAATGGTGAAACACTGATATACTTTGCTAAGTATGCGGAATCTACTTCAACAAAGCTAAGAAGAATTTAATAAACAACTTTGAATATTATTAAAACCTTGAACCTGCTTTCTTACACAGATTCACTAACAAACTCTAAACTCTAATAATCGTATATCACTAATCGACTATATCTTGTCTCTCTAAAAACACTTATATCTCTAATGCCAACCTAGGGATCCTTTTATAGGCACAAGGAAAACCCTAGTCGGTTTACAATACTTGAACGACAAGTAAATTCTAATTATAACTCTAATCTAATACGAATATTCTAGAATTACACATTAGTCCTTAAACTATTTGCATGGCAGTCCTTTAACGAGCAGCAGTACTTTCATTGAATAGCAGTACTTTGACTTGAGTAGCAGTACTTTGACTTTTATAGCCCAACAGAAACTTCACAAGTCAAGAATCAGTTACAAGAAATGAGAAAACAACGGAAGTTAGGTCGATGTATGATGCACATCATACGGAATTGATATCCTTGAACAACGAACCTCCTAGATTCAAGTAAAAGCACGAACTATGATTGAAAGCCTTGCCTTGGAAAGGCATGATACAATTTTTGGTAACCCGATAGACTGAGCTCTCGGTATTGGACCATTTCAGATTCTAGTTAGAACCGGTCAGTTGGCATACACACCTAAGTTTCCGTCAGAACTCAGCAACGTTCATAACACATTTCATGTTTCAAACCTCAAGAAGTGTCTCTCCGACGAGTCGTCCGTTATTCCACTAGAAGAAATTCAACTAGATGACAAGCTTAATTTTGTGGAAGAACCCGTTGAAATCATGGACCGTGAGGTCAAACAATTGAAGCAGAGTCGAATTCCTATCGTGAAAGTTCGCTGGAATTCTCGAAGAGGACCCGAGTTTACTTGGGAACGAGAAGACCGAATGCGACGCAAGTATCCACATCTTTTTCCCGAGCATGCTTCCGAAACCAACAACATTTGAATTCAGGGACTGAATTCCCTTTTGGAGGGGCGACTGTAACAACCCGAGATTTCAGGTCACTTTCCTAACCACGACAATTCACTATTCATCAGTTACTATTCATCATTTACTATTCACCAATCACTATTCATCATTTCACTATTCATCGTTTTTGGAGTCAGTTTGAGACTTCGAGAAGCGTTCAGGAATTTTACTATTCATGTGACACTATTCATCCCCGGGAGGGAATCACTATTCATGTTCATTATTCATTTCAGCGTAAACGTAGTTTACGGGTATTCATATTCGCGTAACCGGTTTGGTTTGACTGCGAAATTCATGCATCATCAGTAGGAACACTGCATACGGACTAGGAATAGTCTGCATATCATCAGATTTCCATTTTCATACTATACCACTCGTAGGTTTATCAAATTAATATTTTTGTTACATTCGACGTATTACGTATAATTACTTTTAATTAAAACGTCAACGCGCGATCAATAAATATGACTAACACGTCCGACAAACCCCACGATGGTCCCGACATATTTTTATACTCATTTTAATATCAAGAAAATTTTAAAATTCATTTACCCAGTATTTTGCAAATTTATTTAATTTATATCGTACGTTTAATATAATTACGACGGTTTTTGTAAAAACTAAACAATAATTACCCGAACACCCAATACTTGTACCCAACCTATTTTTGTAATTTTTATGACTTCGTCAAGTCACGACTAACTCCGTTAAAATTTATTTCTAGCAAACACGGTACCCGATTACACTTAAACTACTCACAAACTACACTAAATAAACATACTTATCTTATGTAATCATCACATGGAACTAACCAAGGAGGCCCCCCCCCCCTTGCTCCTTGTTGCGCCGGCCTCACCCCCCCCCCCCAACACCCTCAAAAATAGCAACCTATCACTTCTCATTTAATGCCTACTAAATCTTGTCCACTATATAATAGTTAACCCCATTTTTTTTCACTTCATTTTCACACATAATCTTCAAGTAAACTAGCAAGTTTCTCTCTTCTCCCTCCCCCTCTTGGTGCTCGGCCTACACAAGAAGAACAAGGAAACATCATCAATTTTGCAAGATCAATACATAAACAAGCTCTATTAGTCTTCCTATAAGGGTTTTGAAATACAAACTCAAGGGTTTCTTAGGTTTTCTTCCTCATTTGCTCACTAATCTTTCAAGTAAGTTGTCAAAACTCATTTTCATAATTTTACCAAGTTAATATAATGTTCATATCATTTTTATGCAAGATCTATATGTATATGTTAGTTATACCACTCCTTTTAAATCTTTTTGCAACTTATGAGCCCTAGAAGTGTTATATACTTAGATCCTTGGTAGATTTACATGGATGATGAAGTTTAGGACCCATGACACCCTAAGAAGGTGTATGGTAGGATTGAGAATTGTTTGGTTGAAGATTGGATGGTTTTGGACTAGACATAAACTAGAAAAACTCATTTTTTTTGAACATATATAATACCTACTGTCTCTAAAATGAAAACGTGGGAAACTCAGTAAGTTTTGGATTATTTTTGGCCAAATATTTAGAAAATACCTTCCGAGACGAAGCCGTGGCCGAAAACGGGGATAAAAACGAGTTAATATCAAAAGAGATATGATTTTTACAAGTTTAACGACGAAAACTAATTTTCCGGAAAATAGCAAGCTGTTACACGACTTTCGACGGACCCGCTGAGGCGTTTAACGCGACCTAGATGACCCGAGCTACTGAAAATATATTAGTACATGTTTATACGAAACCACGGATATAAAGAACGTCAAAAACAAGCTAATAACGAACGAGATACACGCGTTTAAACATCGACTATATACATTTTATTTTGACAGCTTTTTAAGTAGAAAATGTTTACGTACTAGAAACTATATTTTTCACGAAACGACTATGGTGAACCGTAATTCTTATCCATTGGAACACGTACAATCAAAGGTTTATTAACGCGACTACCATATCACATTTCAATGTTTTCAAAACGCCAAGACCAACACTAACGTTTTATACACATTATGACACGACTAGTTTTACGTTAACAAGTTAACATATTTATACCAAGTTTTGGAAAAACTTTACATATCAACGATAACTAGTATTTTCAAATGACGAGTGGTATAGGTTACATATACATGTACATGCACTACATTGCCTCATAATCTAAGTAGATTATGCATATTCATTTTAGGTAGCGGCTAGTGTTCGCGCCTTGTTATTGCCAAGTATTCCAAGTGTTCCAGTATTTCAATTATTCCAAGTATTCCGATTTCATAGCATTGTTGTATCATCACTTCAGGTGAGTTTTCATAGCCCCGTATACATTTTATTATTGTTTTCAAATCCCACGGGGGAGAATACATTGCAACTGTTTTCCATACGAGCCAAAGTATCAGACTTCCTGTACATAGATTAAGTTACCTTGTTGCCAATTGAAAGTCCCCATATAATCATGAACCGTTAATTATGTTTAAGCGAGAGTGAGTGGATAGATCTATCGAGGGTGACGCCTCCATCGTGTTGGCTTTGACCAACAACCGATAGCGGATGCATTTCATGTCTTTTCATTTGAGTGTCTGGCAAAACACTCCCAGGGGCTCCAAAGAATTCAGTCACAGCGTCGGGGTCATGAGCTTAAGGCTATTGTACAATCATTTTTATGTGACTTATGTCATACACTTTATACTTGTGGCTATCGTATAACTTCATTTTATTAAACCTATGAACTCTCACCAACTTTATGTTGACCGTTTTTAGCAATGTATTTTCAGGTTATTAGCTATCATGTGGGCATGCATTGGATTGTTTTGGAGTCGCGGGGTCGACTTGCATCACTTCATTTTATGCACTTATGTAACCGTTTGATCGATTATGGTTTTGTTTTATAAACTTGCAACATCATTTGGGACCTATGTTTTGTAAACTCTGATTTTATTTATGATCAAACGTGTATTTTCAAACGACACTTTAGGTCGTTCAAGATATCCATTGTATGATACGCCATGAAAGTCACACCAAGGTATTCAATTCCGCTGCCATTAACAGGTAAATTCAGGGTGTAAAGACAATATCATCAAGTTAAACTTGAACTAGCAGAATATCATCTTTGTATCTTCTGATAAACAAGGTCTTGTAAATCTTCCTTCTACTAAAACCATTGTCCAACAGGTATGTTGACAATGTGTCATACCAAGTGTAACACCCCCAAATCTGATCGCAGCGAAAATAACATTTGGGGTGTTACTTAATTGGATCATAACACAAGTAATAGAGAACGAATTTATCAAAATTGTTTTAAAAGCTTGAGAAAGGAAAACATCAGTTTTACATAATTGAAATGCGGAAAACAAGGCCCATTATTGTTATTAGTTGTCCCATAGTACAAAAACCCAAGTCATGAGTGTATTGTGTACACTCCAAAAGTGTGCCTATGCCCCTGCCATGCACTGCCTTGCATCATCATATATCAACAATTAAACACCTGAGAAAAACATGCTAAAAGTCAGCTAAAAGCTGGTGAGTTCATAGGTTTACACAAATCAGTAAGTTCAAGAGTTAACATTTCTAAGCGTGAAATGTTATTCAAAATTGCTATTACTCTGCTCAAAGTCTCATATTACCGAAGCTACGACAGTTTGCATGCGTAGAGTGCTTATAATAACATTGGAAGAGTCCATGTAGTAATAACCATGCGAAGAGTGCATATAATAACATGGGAAGAGTCCATGTAGTAATAAGCTTGTGAAGTGTGCATAAATACAGTACTTAGGCTAGCAGGTAATAGTTTTACAAAAAAAAGCATTGTTTAAGTAGTTCTGAAAAGTAAGCACGTTTCTCACCCCAAGTAGTTTGAAATGAGTAATAAAGAAATGATGGGGCTATGACTCACCTTGATTAAAATCAGCAAGGTGAAATATGAAATTAAGCAAGTTATGGGAATGACTCCAACACACGACCTGAATTAATAATGAAGTCTGACTTTTTACAGTTTTGGCTCAACACGAATAATGAGTGTGATTTGGTTTGTGATGTTTGAGTTTGATATGCTTAAAATGCTTAAAGTTCAAAAATAATATTATATAGAATATTATCTTGTTTTTATGTTTTTGATTCCCCAATTATCAGCTCCTTGAATGTCGTTGTATAACATGTTAAGCATATCGTTAAAAGTTCGTTATATAATTATAAACGTAACGAAAATAAAGATACTGAAACGAATTGTAAATGCATATTTGCAAATGAAATATGAAAAACATGAATAGAAATAAATATGAATAAATGTTACTGTTCAATCCTTGTACTTTCACATAATTTACAGTTTTTACCCTAACGGTGTAGGTTTTGCACCGTTAGTCCTCCGTTAGTTAAATGTTACATATTAAGTCCAAAAGTTTCCAAAATGACAATTTATGCTTCATGTTTACTAGTTGAACCATTTTTACCCCTAAGTTATGAGATTTACAAATTGGAACACATTTATATGAAATGTACAAAATTAACCCGAATATTAATTATGTTTGCAAAACAAGTCCAAATTTCACAAAAAGAATGGGAAAAGAATTCTGAAAGTTTATATAGCTTTATAAAGCTTATTTGAGTCAGTTTCAATTGCTTATCGTCTAAAGTGCTTAATTTTCCACTTATTAGGTTTTTAACAAACTAAACCAAAGCCCATTAAGAGTTTTAGATCCGATGGGTGATGAAATAATTTGGGCTTATGTTTAGGCTTAATAAAAGGTCTTAAAAAGGTATTCAAATAGCTTATAAGCACCGCTTCTCGCAAGTGCTTATTGGGCTTATTTTTGGATTTAAAGCCCAATCGGTATAATTATTAAGTTTTCGACTGTTTCTATCTAGCGATAGGTTTGAGGTTTTTAGAGGGCTTATGTGAGCTTATTAAAGGAAACTTAAAAGATCAATTCGTTAGATGGTTGTGTAGAGAAACAGGCTGAACAATAAAAACAACATGTTGCATATATGTATTCGATTATATTTAGGTTGTTTCTTGGTCGATTGATGCATGGTACGAAATAATAAAATGACATGTATATATGTTATGCGATATAATGAAGAATTAAAATAAAGTTCGATAAGCATTATAATGAATATGTAAACATCGAATAGATGTGTATATCGTATATCTAGCCATCCATGAAGGAGGTCAATGATTATGTACGTAAAATGAATAAAGGAAAATCGTATAAATGTACAAGAATAGATATACGTTCGAATGAAAGAAATAAATGATGCATGAGGTATTGAAATTGATATATACGAGTAGTAAATGAATTAGAGAGACTTACAACACCTTAGATGGTTTGTTAGACGTTTAAAATGGTCTAGAACTTGTATGGATCGCAAGAATGATCACAAGGCTTCAAGAACTCATGGTTTTGACTTGGAATTGGTTTCGAAAATGCTTCCTGTTCTTGTGAGGCTTCGGTAAGGAGTGTAAGAGTTTTAGAGAGAATGTTTTGAGCGAGTTTTCAAGTGAGAATGCAAGTGTATATGTATGGTTCGATGTATATGCATTTATGTGAGATTTATATAGTTTAAAAATGATCAAGTGGTAGATTTTATTCCCTTAGCTAAATTTTATGAGATTTCCAGGAGATAAGGTGAAGTATTGGTCGAGTAGGAAGGTATTAAGGGGAGGGTTTGCTAGTTTGGGTTTGGTTATGATCGAACCATGTATATATATATATATATATATATATATTTATATATATATATATATATATATATTATATTATAATTATTATTGTATATATATGTATCGTATGACTTTTGAAAGGGTCCAAAATGTTTTCTAATGCGACCAAACGTTGGATATGATGAGAAAACAATGATATGAACTTGTATTCGACTAATAAATATAAAAGACATAGGTTAAAATTCAATTTGGTCGTGTTTAGTTAAGTTGGATAATTATTGGTTAAACATTTATATGTCTCGAGGGCATTTTACGTTGTGCTTCAATTTGTGATCAAATGTTCGAATCATGTAATGAGACTTGTATCCTGATTCTTTGTAGTATGAAGAATCGAGTTTTGTAAAAATTCGTATAAGTTATGTATAGGCAAAGCTTGGGTGTTTCAGTCAATTGTGAATAAAAGGAAATAAGAATTGGGTTGGACCATGAATAGTAACAGGCCAATTTGTTGGGCCAGGAATAGTGTAATGGTCCGTTTGGTTGTTTATAAGAATTATTGGTTTTCGAGGTCCGCGTGTGAGCTCGTCCATTATGTATCAATTTTTTTGAGTTATCGTAGTGTGATAAAGTAATTAAATGAGATAATTCCTCATTAACAAGTGTCAGAAAATAAATAATGCACATTTTCTGATAATTAATCATAGTTATTAAAATGGAAATCACCATTTGCTACACCAAGCGCTGGGAGCTTGATGTAAACCATAAAGTGCTTTTTCCACCTTGTATACCTTATTAGGAAAGTCAGGATCTTCAAATCCATGTGGTTGAGAGACATATACTTCTTCTTCAATTGTCCCATAAAGAAAATCACTTTTTACATCCATCTGATACTGTTAGGAATTATAATTTAAGTTGATATTGACAAAAGATGAAAGATGGAGGAAACTTATGAAGACAAAGATGAGGGACTAATTATGTTAAATGTTAAAGTCTTTGTAACCCTAATCTCTATTATATAAAGAGATTAGAGGCGTAGGTTTTTAATACACAGGAGTTAGAGATGTAACTCAAGGAAAAGGTGTGTGTGTGTTCTAGGCATCAAGTTCCTACAATGGATGCCTAGGTTTTATATGGTTACTGGTCGAGATTAACAGTACTAATGGCATGTGGCTTATCTTGTTATTCAGAGTATACTCCAAGTTTTTCAGTTGATATTGCTACCAGTCTATACTGCAACAAACCAAGTTAGCACTGCTGTGTTTAAATGGTTTGTATTGCTCGTGTTTTCAACGTAGTACTGCTTATGGATAGTTAGTACTGCTCGCGGAATGAGTTAGTACTGCTCTTCAAAGTTTGTACTGTTAGGTGTCGGATTTGTTCTGCTTCATGATGTTCGAAGTTTATTCGTACTGCTTGTGTTTCATTCATGACGCTCGAGATTATGAGTTCCTACTGATCGATATTAGCGCTTATCCTGCTTGTGTATTTGCATGCACGTGAGAGGTAGATATGTTTGCATGTTCACTGACTTCATGCATTTTTATTATGCATGTTTGTTGACTTATCAAGGGACAATGCTCTTTTCTTTTATAAAAGGTCGGTGTTCTTATTTTCTCATGTCCACATGATACTGATTGGTGATCGAGCTACTAGCATGGAAAAGAATTTCATGGTTCACATGCATATTCACATGGGACGGTGGAGATAGTATTTGTCATATTTGCATGGAAGATGTTAAGAAGTAAAGTGGAACATATTTAATTTTGAAGGCAGTACCTAAATCCAAAAACATGGAATCATCCTTTGTTAAAGTGGTCCCTTTATGGCATGGACAATATAATTATGAAATTGTTGTGATTCCATGCAATATCGAAGGTGATTTTTATCAGTTGGTGATAGCATCATAGTGAGGGGAAGCATTGGTTATTGATTTGGAACTAGTGGTTTCAACACACACACACAAGGAACAACACACACCTAGAGAAGGTTTTGGTATTTGGTTAAAAGAACTATTCTTCATTCTACTACTGCTTAGTTTCAAATATTGTTGTAGTCATTTTTCGTAAGCTATTTAGTGATCGTTCATGGCTGGTACTACATGGTATTTGTTTCTATGGTGGTTAGTTATTCGACAAGTTCTTTCAAATGGTTAACATATGGGTTTCAGGGGAAGCTTAATGTTTAAATATTTAACCATTTATATGCTACATCGAGGTGAAGGTTTTTCATGATTGCTCGTTAGTATTTTTAGTGAAGATTTGGGATTTTTCTGTCTTGGGTTCATTTATAAAAGAAAGCATTATGATGTTCATTCTTGGAGGGCGAATCAAGATATTAAAGGCCTAAATTGGATGTATGGTACTGGTTGGTGATTATGACGATCAAAGTTGCATGTATTTTTTTTTCTCCTATTTGAGTATGACAAAAAAGGGAAGAAGATTGATGCGTGGTTTTGTGACCTTACAACAGGTTTTACCTCTCGAGGGATCTCAAGAGGCTTGCAATCCCCACCAGGCAGTGTACCTGACCGATGTAGTATAGTGAAGTGGCAAGTACCGGGGGATTGATCGTTCTCTAGGGGAATAGTGTCGTTAGGATTGAAAAACTACTCTAATAGGTCTAAGGGTGAGAGAAGATTCTTTTTGTATTTTTATAATTTTATGAAAGCAAGTAAAATCTCGGGTTTGAAAGAGTGGGCGGAATTAGTTGCTAGTCAACTAACCCAAATGACTACAAATGCAAATAAAATAAAATAACTGAAAATGAAAAGGTTGTGAAACTTATGTGGAGAGAAATGTGTTTACTTAGATTTCCTTACTCCCTAACTATCTTTTACCGGTTGATTAGTGTGTATTAATTGCGTGGATGACGGGTGTATTCCTTAATACCAATCGTGGGGTGGCGTACGTACTTCCCCAACTCTACAAGCTCCTACTTCACTCCTATGTCGAGCCGGCTAAGAAGCTCCTAACATGGGATCACTAGAATTCGCTCATGCATTAAATACAACCATAAAAACCTTAGTACGCATTGGTTCATGTTTCTTAAGACGTTCAAGCAAGTTACCGTATAGGAAGTTAGCCAGTTTTCTTAAGCCTAACATCGATAAATAATCATCCAATACAATTAATAACACACTAATAACCAATAATCAATAGCTAGGTTTCATTAGATCTAAGCAAACACAAGATAAATCTAGCCTAGCATGTTAATTAAAAGACAAGAACAAGATATAATCAAACAACACATAGACATATTGATTGATTAAGTAATTACTTATCTTCAATTAAACATGGGAGATCCAAGGGTATGAAAACCCTTAAAAATGGCAGAAATTCGTCTTAGGGTTTCTCCTCACAAAGTTGCACACTAATGACAAAAAATTGCAAAACTATATATAGAACTTAGTAGCTGACGGCGTCACGTTGTAGATCTTGACGCCGTCACCTCTCCGTGTCTAGGGTTCCCGGATGGTCTTCCTGACGCCGTCCCTCTTTAGTGCTCCAAAATCCGCTCTGGCTTATCAAAGGTTGACGCCGTCAGAAATGGGCTTGATGCCGTCTCTCTTTAACTTAAACCGTGATGGCCTTGATCACCTTAAAGGGTGACGCCGTCAGACTTTCCTTTGCAAAACTCTATGGCGCGTCACGTGTATTTTTCATATCCACCTCTTTTGCCAAGACATGACGCCGTCAAGAGCAATACTTGACGCCGTCAAAGGTACTTTTCCAGCCGATTTTGAGACTTTGTCATTTTCTTCACTTTTATGCTCCAAAAAGTCCAAAATGCTTCCTTTTCCTGATTTCTTCTCTAAAGTACCTAAAATGACAAAAGGAACGATTTAGGGCAATATTTGATCAAATAAATATGATTTAGGGCTTAAATGACCCCCTAAAAGCGGTACACTTTTCGCTTCATCAAATACCCTTACACTTGAGATTTGCTTGTCCTCAAGCAAATGCGCTTTTATTCTAATCAAAATACAAGTTAGGGGTCATTTAACGCAAATATAAAAGTAATTACAACAAATAGTCATTCCACTTTAATCATATTAAGCACGGAGATTACAAACTAGCACCTCACAAGTTGTGTTTAGATACTCACATCTCTCAGGTGTCATCAAAATAAATCTCATAAATGAAAACGGATAATATCTCTCACTACCTGTCATAGCAAATAGATTATCATAGGCTTGGGAAAGGATCGAAAACCTCCTCCACTAGGCGTAAGCACCTAAGCTAAACTATCAAAGAGGGCTTTTAAACGGGTTATAATGTTAGGTGTAGGGATATGATAAACACGGTTTTGTTGGATAAGGGATATTTTACTGGTGGCGAGTTAAAGATCTTGATTAATTACATGTACAATATGGCGTTGCTAAGCCAAGACTAGACTCGACTTAAGCTAAAAACAAAATAGCAAAAACATAAAATAAACATAAAATGAAACGGGATGGTAGTCCGTATGTTTTTTCTATTTTTCTTTTTCTTATTTTTTTCGATTTTTTTTTTTTTTTTTTTTTTATTTTATTCATACACTCTTGCCCTACCATCCAAAATAATACATCATAGGGGCGTTGCATTCCCCTTACACTTGAATTTTTACATAACTTTACAAATAACTATTCTAATTACTCGAATTAAGATAATCGAAACACTTGGAGTACTTTTAAAATATTTAGCACATATGGGGGTAATAATGTTCTTCTTCCCCATTACTCCATTACACTAGTACTTTACCCATGAGTCCCAATCGTCCCAAAACAATATGTACAAGGATATGACTCGACTTAGCAACCATGTAATCAATTAGATAATTAACTTGGGGTTTAAACAAATGTTGTCACAATAATGCACTAAAAATGAGTGCATACAAGGTAGGCTAAGGCGATTTGGGTGTACATTTAAGTGGGGTGTAACAAATTCTTCCTTTAAGTAAAATGCTTAAAGTTAGAAACGAAAAGATAGGCTCTGAGGGGTGTACTAGGGGTATCGTGTACTAAAAATGAGTACAACGCAAAGGGTGTGGGAGAATTACTTGACCAATGTAGCCAATGTAATTATAACAAAAATACAGGTGTAAAACAATGGGTTAATCCTAATGCCTCTTATCATGTAGTAAATCTAACTACATGAATGTAGTCTCACTTGTGGCCTCGGAATGGTCCTAACGCAAGTTCTAGAATCTAAGTGCTACCGGTACACACATCATAGCATAAATGCTTTTCCTACCAATTCTAGGGGCGAACCTCACATATTTGGGGGTGGAAAATTTTTTAGTGGTACGGTTTTGTGCTAGTCATATAACTCCTATCCGTGAGACGCTCATTAAGACTAAAGTTTCACTTCTATATGTTGTAAAAAAAATTTAAATTTGGCACTAAAATTGCCCTAACAGGTATTTATCTCAGTTTTATTACACATCTACCATCAAACAAACAAAAATCAAGCGTAATAGCATTCTCTAAAGTATCGTACATTACCCCCCCTTACACTTAAGATGAACATTGTCCCCAATGTTCAAATAACAAGATGTAAAAGTAAATAAGGTAAAAGAATGAAATCAAATACTCCCCTGATTCGTTTGGTGGATAAAGAGGTAACATGGTTAGATCTTCTTCCAAGAGAATGTAGAAGCTTCAAGACTAAAGCATCGCCAAAAGCTTGATTCCACATACATCTCCTTGTCCAAAATAACCTGTTAAACCTGAGAAAACAAACACGAAAACCTGCATAACATCGGCGGGATAAATTCTATATAAGGATATAATGCTTGTGTAATGATAATTTTGCAGATTCCTGGAGTTTATAAGTTAAAGATTTAATAAAAACTTTTTATGAAAACAAAACTTTCAAAAATTTCAGAAAATTAAAACCTGACGCCGTCAGGTTGTAAA
This sequence comes from Artemisia tridentata subsp. tridentata, assembly GCA_021014915.2. NCBI lineage: Eukaryota > Viridiplantae > Streptophyta > Magnoliopsida > Asterales > Asteraceae > Artemisia > Artemisia tridentata. The sequence goes on along the minus strand of CP139501.1, from coordinate 69,458,748 downwards.
GCCTGACGCAGTCAGAAATGATCTGACAGAATTCTCATGTTAAGTTTCCGGAAAATTTCTGGAAAAACCTATACCTTACTTCCTGGAAATCTTGCAAAACATCATTATGACTCGATACAAGCATTTGACTCAAACAATTACTAATATGTATGTTAATTTATTATTATTACGATTCATGTTCATTTGTTCTAATAAACCGATTTGGATTTCCCTTACACTTAACTTTTGCAAAATACCTTTATATGTAGTTAAGACGAAGTTAAAAACAAGATAAAGCATTTTCACAATTTAGTTTTGAACATGAATCAATAATAATAAAAATTAAACATACATACGGAAACAAATAAAATCAAACAAACAAATAAATAAACACACAAAGCAAATAAAGCTTTTGTTGCCTCCCAAGAAGCGCTTTTCTTTATTAACGAGTCTTGTAGCTAGACTCAAAGTCACCGTACATTACGTGACTCCATCATTGGTCATGGTTCCTAGGCCATTCTCATTTTCGGTTTTATATTCCGGTCCTAATTCCAAACAATCCTTGTAGAAACCGGATATCCTTTCCATAACATAGTCTACTCCTTTATTTCTATCCTCATGATTCCTATAGTAGACCGCTTGCTTAAGCTCCTTCTCAACATTTGACAAGTGTTGGAATTGCTCTATCTTATATGGCATTTGGTAGTTTACCTCATCGGTCTCATCCTTAAATCTAACTATCCCTAAGAAAGGTTCATAAGTCATTCTAGAGACCTCAACAAATGGTTTTCCAAAAACTACTTGAGTTAAGGGTGCATCGACTATTGGGTGGATATCTTATACAATTACAAAGTCGGTGACATAGGTGAAGTTTCCTACATAAACCGGTAATCCCTTAACTCTTCCCGTGAAGTTACTCATCCAACCCTTATCAGGGAACATCCTATACCCAAGTTGATCTTTCATTATCAAGTTGTAGTGGGCTCTAGTCATGATGTTTATGGGCGATCTAAGGTCGATGTAAGCTTTCCACACATGCAAATGTCCGATGTTGCATGGTATGTTGAGATTAGAAGGGTCGCCCATTTTTATAATTGGTCTACCTAGGAAGTATGGTGTCTCGGGGTCATCGAATAAGTTTGTATGATATGCGCGCTCTTCCTTAGTGGGTAGCCTATTGAAGTAGTCCTCATCATCATCATCTACTTCTTCAATCTCACTCTTCCTAACTTCTTTATCAACCTCGACTTTCTTAACCTCATCCTCAGGTTCACTATTATCCTCATTCCTATCAATTGGTTTGATAGTGACAATGTTGACGAAGTGGACGTGTTTGGATGAAGAGGGGTCTTTTACTTGGGGTCCGCTATTTGTGTTCCTAGCGTCCTTATGTGGAGGTGATAGCACTTGGTTATTGAGGGCTTTCAATAAGTTGTCAATTTTATTGGTCATCTCCGTTTGTTGTTGATTGAATTCGGATTCAAACTTGGCTAAACGAGCTTCTTGAGATGCCATAAATTGGGACATCAATCCTTCAAAGTTATTGGTACTACCATTGCCGGAAGGATTGTTGTTGAAAGTACGGTTCGAGTTGGAACCGCTTGATTGGAAACGATTAGGTGGGTTGGAAGAATTGGTTTGTTGTGCGTTTTGGTTTTGTTTCCACCTAAGGTTCGGGTGATTTTTCCATGAGGGGTTGTATGAATCACCGTAGGGGTTTGGCTCGGGTTTGAAAGTGTACCACTTGTCTCCCGCTCCGTCGGTACGCGAGGATGCGTAGTCCGCAAAAGCTTGTTCGGGGAGTTCCATGCAATCACGAGTGTCGTGGGGACCACTACATAATTCACATGAAGAAGTGATTTTGTTCACTTGGCTTGAAGGTTTAGGAGCCTCGTAGGATTTCATAAGAAACTTGACTTGGTCTTCAAGTTCTATGATCCTACGGTCGGAAGTGCTTGAATTGTTCGAAGGCAAGGATATTGCCTTGACCATTTTATTCAAATCACGGGGATCACTCCAACTTTCGTTGTCATAAAGAGCAAGATCTTCTAGGAGGGCCCATGATTGTTCCGCACTTAGATCACGTAGCTTACCACCAGCCGCTTGGTCAATGGTTTGCCTCGTGGAGAGAGATTGATATGGTCATAGAAGATTTGGACTTGGAGCCAAAGTTCTATGCCATGGTGAGGGACTTTTCGGAGTAAGTCCTTGAATCGAGTCCATGCCTCGTAGAGGGTTTCGCCTTGACATTGTTGGAACATCAAGATATCATTCCTTAGCTTGGTAGTTCTTCCCGGTGGGAAAAACTGAGCGAGGAAACGAGTGGTGAGATCATCCCAAGAGGTGATGGATCCTGCGGGTAGACGCTCTAGCCATTGACTAGCTTGGTCCCGCAGAGAGAATTGAAAGAGACGCAGTCGGGTCGTCTCTCGAGTAGTAACATCAAGGTCTATGGAATCAACGATTTTGAGAGAGTCCTTGAGATGTTGGTTAGGATCTTCGGAACGAAGTCCATGGAATGCACATCCGCTTTGCACCAACCGGATGGTATCGGATCGCAAGGGAGTGACATTGGCTCCTTGAGTGAGCTTAATGGTGTTTCGATAGCCATGGTGGCTAGGACGGGAGTAGTCTCCTTAGGTACGGGCTCTAGGAGGTGGGTGTTGTTGTGGTGGTGGGTTGTTGGGATCAAGGATATTACCACCTTCCATGATGTCGGATGGTAATGGTTACGAACAAAGAAACGAAGAAAAAAGATAGACTAAAGAAAACCTAGAAAAAGAAAATAAAAATCTCACTAGAAAGGAATCTAGTGAATAGACCTAATAAAATAAAAATTCAACCTAAACAATAACTATTCCCCGGCAGCGGCGCCAAAAACTTGATGCGTGGTTTTGCGACCTTACAACAGGTTTTACCTCTCGAGGGATCTCAAGAGGCTTGCAATCCCCACCAGGCAGTGTACCTGACCGATGTAGTATAGTGAAGTGGCAAGTACCGGGGGATTGATCGTTCTCTAGGGGAATAGTGTCGTTAGGATTGAAAAACTACTCTAATAGGTCTAAGGGTGAGAGAAGATTCTTTTTGTATTTTTATAATTTTATGAAAGCAAGTAAAATCTCGGGTTTGAAAGAGCGGGCGGAATTAGTTGCTAGTCAACTAACCCAAATGACTACAAATGCAAATAAAATAAAATAACTGAAAATGAAAAGGTTGTGAAACTTATGTGGAGAGAAATGTGTTTACTTAGATTTCCTTACTCCCTAACTATCTTTTACCGTTGATTAGTGTGTATTAATTGCGTGGATGACGGGTGTATTCCTTAATACCAATCGTGGGGTGGCGTACGTACTTCCCCAACTCTACAAACTCCTACTTCACTCCTATGTCGAGCCGGCTAAGAAGCTCCTAACATGGGATCACTAGAATTCGCTCATGCATTAAATACAACCATAAAAACCTTAGTACGCATTGGTTCATGTTTCTTAAGACGTTCAAGCAAGTTACCATATAGGAAGTTAGCCAGTTTTCTTAAGCCTAACATCGATAAATAATCATCCAATACAATTAATAACACACTAATAACCAATAATCAATAGCTAGGTTTCATTAGATCTAAGCAAACACAAGATAAATCTAGCCTAGCATGTTAATTAAAAGACAAGAACAAGATATAATCAAACAACACATAGACATATTGATTGATTAAGTAATTACTTATCTTCAATTAAACATGGGAGATCCAAGGGTATGAAAACCCTTAAAAATGGCAGAAATTCGTCTTAGGGTTTCTCCTCACAAAGTTGCACACTAATGACAAAAAATTGCAAAACTATATATAGAACTTAGTAGCTGACGGCGTCACGTTGTAGATCTTGATGCCGTCACCTCTCCGTGTCTAGGGTTCCCGGATGGTCTTCCTGACGCCGTCCCTCTTTAGTGCTCCAAAATCCGCTCTGGCTTATCAAAGGTTGACGCCGTCAGAAATGGGCTTGACGCCGTCTCTCTTTAACTTTAAACCGTGATGGCCTTGACCACCTTAAAGGGTGATGCCGTCAGACTTTCCATTGCAAAACTCTCTGGCGCGTCACGTGTATTTTTCATATCCACCTCTTTTGCCAAGACATGACGCCGTCAAGAGCAATACTTGACGCCGTCAAAGGTACTTTTCCAGCCGATTTTGAGACTTTGTCGTTTTCTTCACTTTTATGCTCCAAAAACGTCCAAAATGCTTCCTTTTCTAGATTTCTTCTCTAAAGTACCTAAAATGACAAAAGGAATGATTTAGGGCAATATTTTATCAAATAAATACAATTTAGGGCTTAAATGGCCCCCTAAAAGCGGTACACTTTTCGCTTCATCAAAGATATTGAAGATTACAGCTTGAAGATCCTTGATGATATGCATGGATTAAGGGGAAGATCATCTTTCATTCATGCTTGGTTTTGTCATATCAACTAAGGGAAGATTGTTAGGAATTATAATTTGAGTTGATATTGACAAAAGATGAAAGATGGAGGAAACTTATGAAGACAAAGATAAGGGACTAATTATGTTAAATGTTAAAGTCTTTGTAACCCTAATCTCTATTATATAAAGAGATAGGAGGTGTAGGTTTTTAATACACAGGAGTTAGAGATGTAACTCAAGGAAAAAGGTGTGTGTGTGTTCTAGGCATCAAGTTCCTACAATGGATGCCTAGGTTTTGTATTGTTAGTGGTAGAGATGATGACGAGGAAAACCTTATAGCAATAATAATGAAGCTTTTGTTTATTCCGCTGCGTACATGTTTTATTCATTATTATTGTGTTATCCTAGATAAAGATCTAACAAATCTGAGCTTAAACGATTCTTAACAGATACACCACAAAATCTTTGTATAAAGCATAAGCCAAGAATAATCTTATAGCTTCAATTCTTGTAACTGGAGCAAATACTTTATCATAGTCAATCCCTTCTTCTTGAGTGTATCCCTGAGCTACCAATCTTGCCTTATTTCTAACCACAATGCCTCTTTCATCCTTTTTGCATCTGAAAACCTATTTAGTTCTAATGGCTCTCTTTCCATTTGGCAAATCTACCAGAGTCCTCCTTTCCTAAAAAAAATCTACCAGAGTCCAAACTTCTTGTAGCTTGAATTTTAGAAGCTCTTCCTCCATAGCCTCCACCCAGCTTAGATCCTGTATTGCTTTATGTGCATTATTGGGTTCTATTTGTGATAGAAAACAAGCAAACAAACAATTTTGAAGGTCTTTAAGACTGTTTCTTTGATTAAAGGGATCTATCAAAGAAACCTTGTTCCTTCAAATCTTTTTTCATTCTTCTTGTTTGAACAGCTGACTTCACATCTCCAATGATTAGTTCTTGAGAATGATGCTTATAAATTCTGGTAGTTGGAATAGGATTGATAGGGATAGTATCATCCATGTTGTTTATGTCAGCCTCTGCACCAACTTCTTCATCATCAGTATCAGCATAGATATTTTCCAAAGGAGGCATGTTTGGATCAACTGGATGTTCATCTTCATCAACATCAATGCGTTCTTTGTCAGCAGTATTAACAGTTTTATCATTGTTAGTGCTGTTAGTACTGTTACCATCACTAGCAGCATTAACATCATTAGAACTGCTAACATTACCATCCTAGACTTGTTCTTCAGTTTCTTTTCTTGGAGATTCTCCATTCTGCTTTTCTTCTTTACTCAAAGATTTAACACCATCTTCCTTATAATCTTTTGGATCTTCATCTGGATCATCTTCTTGTGAACTCTTTGAAACTTGGGTTGAGATAAGTGGATCAACAGTCCATACGAGTAGCAAGATGTACTTTTGTGTCGATTTTGTCTCCTTTCTAGCTTATGTACCTGCATCAGTATTAGCTTTTGTACCTGCAAACTCATTAGACTGTATACCTACAACAACTGGCTCATAATTCATTGTTTTGTTTAGGGCATCAATATTAAACAGCCAGTCTGGTCCACTACCTGCAACATTAAGTGTACTATTACAAAACTTAATGTGCAAGTTCTCTTCCACTTTCCTGGTTCTACTATTGAACACTCTAAAAGCTTTGCTATTCAGTGAGTATCCAATAAGGAAACCTTCATCAGTCTTGCCCTCAAACTTGACTAAGTGATCTATGGTATTGAGGATAGTAACAGGACACCCAAATGGTCTTAAAAAGTTTAATATTGGTGTTCTACCCTGTAAAATTTCATAAGGAGTCTTGTTATGAGGCTTAACTACTAAACTTCTATTTTACACATAGCAAGCTGTATTAACTGCTTCTGCCGAAAAGGTAGTAAGTAGCTTAGAATCAGCTAACATTTTTCTAGCAACTTTAATAAGTGACCTATTTTTTCTCTCAGCGACACCATTCTGTTGAGGAGTCCTAGCTACACTATACTGTTTCATAATACCCTTCATCTCACAAAACTTGTAACACCCCAACCCGATAGGGGTAGAAGTATTACGTTATGGTGACATATCAAAGCAAACACAAGCATATGACTTAAATAATACAAAAGAATTTCAAAGGTTACAAAGGGAAAATCTGAAATACAAGGTTACAAATGAGAATTACAATAAATACTAAGTCTAAAAATATAATCACTTCTAGTCATCTCTAATCCAGAATAGCTATCAAGGTATAGTCTTCTAAGTCCAAAGTACTCTCCACTCATAACCCTGCTTCCAACTAAAACCTGCCACAGGAAAATAAAAGCGGCTGAGCTTAAAAAGCCCAGTGAACAGATATGTATAAACGAAGCAAAAGATAAGGAGCAAGAATATAATATGGTTCATTGGGGAAAAACATAAGGTATAAATAAATGGATATCAAGAGTAAGAAAAGGTCAGTAATCTACCACGAGCCCAAACAAATTAAATCTAATCTCATAGTAACCATAGAGGAGCGACCTCTCAAATATGTGAAGGACGTTATTGCACACAACATCAATCACCAAATCAAGTTATATCATATCATATCATATCATATACAAAGCAAACCTAGGATGCATCCATACGCCCCTGCAAAGATGTTAGTGGCCAAACATATATATAATAATTGAGCTCATAATAAATAACAGAAAAGGGACGGTGTGGAACATCACTCGACCAAACTAGAGTCATGCCATTGGTGCATCAATGACACGGCCATGGAACCCCCATGACTAGGAAAAATAGTGGCTCGGGTATCAAACTATAAGGTTTAAAAGTCATATTATATCAAAGGTCCATAAGTTTCATAGCAAAGGTTCATAGTCAAAGTTTTCTATCAAATGTTCATTTAAAGAAATCTCTTAATAATGGTTTTCATAAAAATTATCTTTAATAACGGTTCTCATAAAGGTAGTTCGTAAAAGTAGTTTTCATAAAAGTTAGTAAAATTCCATATAAAAGTGGTAACTCATCGTGTTCATAAACATCATTTTAAAATAGTTTTTCTCAAAACATTTCCATGATATAATTAAGAAAGGTTTTCACATCCAGTTACAATATCAATGGTTTACAATCTAAGGGAGCATAGCAAAGGCATAGATCAAATAAAAAAGCCATAATAAGAAGGCTCAGATCAACGGCATCATAGTCAAAGCTAATATCTAAAAGATGCGTACGAATCATGAGAAACCTTAAGAGATAAGGTCAGAATATCTGTACCTTGGACCGCAAGTGAAAACACAACTAGAAACATAAAGATCAGAAGCAAACTCCATCTTCAGCGAATCTACACGAATTCATGATTGTCTTATTATTAATATCTTATTTAAATTAGATTATTTATTTTAGTCGGCTTTCCATTTTTAGTAACTTTCCTTTTATGGCAGCTTTCCAAAAATAGTAAGTTTCCTCTTTAAGCAGTTTAACCATTTTAAGTAACTTTCTATTTTTAGCAGGTTTCCCGAATTAGTAAGTTTCCATAATTAGTAGGTTTCCATATATAGTAAGTTTCCATATTTAGTAGGTTTTAACACGATCTCTTAATTTAGTTTGAGTTCGGGTTTTGGGTTCGGGATTGTCAAATAAATTAAACATATTTATAATCATGTTAAAACGTTACTTACTAATCATACATGTCATGGAATATAGCATAGACCTCAATTATCACATGAACACACTTTGAACACCTATTTTACACAAGTATAATTATTGGCAGATTTAATCCTGAAATTAAGCCCATGTAATGAATTTTGAAAACGTAGTATAATCCCAAAGTAAAAATCCACAAAATTCCCACAGTAACCCATATGTCTTGTGAGTCTACCATAATTTTTCCAGATTTTTATCTCAAGTAAAGAACCTCTTTAAAAATCGTTCAAGTCTGGTTGTTCAGATTCTTAATGAAATTTACACCTCAAAAGTATGCCTCTAAACACCTAACCATACGACTTCAGAAAAAATCTACAAAAATTCCAGGAAGTAGTCTATATATGAAATATGACTCCTGTAAAATTTTAGCCATTATCTCTTTATGGTTTAGGAATTAAAAATCGGCCAAGTGGACTGATTTCCAGACCCTCAAATTCAGACTCAACACTTTATCATGCAAAAATCAAAAACATAACCAAAACAACTCGAAATCACCCAAAATCAATTGGAGAACTTGACTAAGACATAAAATTAGTTTCATGCAGAGAAACCGAATCAAAACACTCTATATCAAGACCATAACTCACTCACAAAATCGGATATACCTGCTGTCCAGTTTTAGAATTTATTTTAGACCACCACAACACTTGTTTACGCACCCAAACGCATCCACGACCCTTATAATTCACCCAACCTGAATTTTAAAATTATTTTAACATGATCACAACATCCCACCAAATCATCCACACAAATTCTATCAAAAACCCTAACTCCAATTCATCATTTCATGTATAAATCTTATGATTTTATGTGACCTTTTATTCGTCTATATGGATTAATCATTTAGCCGATTCTCATTTAGTTCTCATTTGACATAATACACGATATAGCAAAGATCAAAATGGAGGAAAAACAAAAACAAGATAATACCCTTGAAGATCAATTTGATGGCACAAGAACACAAGAGAGCCAATCATCTTCACCCACTCGGCTCGACCCTCTTTCGGACAAGAACAAACCACAATCAACCTTTGTAGCAACTCACGATCACACCCACGTTTAACACCTTCGAATTCCTTGGTTGTGCCTTGATGACCGATCGAAAAAAAATGAAGGAGGAGGGGGAGGCCGATTGGAATTTTGTAGGGTTAGGGTTTGATTTTTTATTTTTTTATTTTTTTTTTGTGTTAATTATTTGGGGATGAAAGAAAATCGGTATAGAGAATAAAAGGGGGAGGGAAGGCCGGTTATTTGGGGATTGATTGGGAGAAATTTTCTCCCTTCAAATTTAAAAAGATATCCTTTAATTTATTTTATATAATGTGTAAGTCGGGTACCGAAAATAAAAGAAATGGGACCGAAACCAAAACATGAAGGCGTGTAATTATTTTTAAATGTGTAACACTCGTTTTAATCATAAGTCTTTTATTAACGTATTATTTTTATTCGATCAATTATTAACTGTCCGATACTTAGGTTATATTCGGGATGAAATGTCTTTTACAAATTTGAGATCAAAGGGTATTCTGGGTATTTTACGTGTTCAAAATTTTAGGTTTTACAAAACTGATTCATATCCCTATTCTTGAATTTAGTTCCATTGTCACATCTTATCACCTTAACCTTATGATTAACTAGGTTTTCTATCCTGGTTATGAAAGTCTTAAGAATGCCACTGGTTTCATCCTTAATTTCTAAAATGAAAACCTAAGTAAATCTGCTAAAATCATTTGTAACAACTAGGCAATACATCATTTTCATTAAACTTTTTACAAATGTTGGTCTAAATAAATCCATGTTCAACATATGTAAAGGCTGATTTATAGAGTTGACTTCCTGATCTTTAGAGGAGGCTCTGTGTTGCTTTCCCTTGTGACAAGCAGCATATGTTTCATCATTTTCAAAAACTTTAGAAGGTAAACCTCTAACAAGGTTCCCTTTAACCAATTTATTCATTGATTTGAAATTTAAGTGTCCAAGCCTTCTATGCAAAAGCTTAGATTCATTAGATGTGGCCTTTGCAAAGAGACACGTCAAACCTCCTTTGGGAACCATGTTCTTTAAATCAACACTGTATATATTGTCTTTTCTAAGAACCATAAGCAAAACCTAACTTTCATCAGTTAACTTAAAGTCAGGAGACAAGACGAAACATTCAGTGCCAGTAAAAAGAACACTGTTTTTTTTGTCACACATTTGTGAGGCATTAAAGAGATTAAACTTAAGTTCTTTTACAAAGTACACATTATCAAAATCTAATTTACCTATTTTGATTGTACATTTGCCTATGATTTTCCCTCCTTTGGGATTACTCCCAAAGGCAACATATCTTCCATCAATTGCTTCAAAATCAGTGAGATAGGACATGTTTCCTATCATGTGCCTTGAGCATCTACTGTCAACAATTCCTTGATCATGTAACTCCACTTGTGGATTGCCCTGCACATAGAGTAAGAAAATGAGTTTCTCTTGGGGACCCAAGCCATTACTGACTTGGATCTGCCGTGTGCATCAACATAATTATATTTCTTTAAAACTATTAATGCACTGCTGTGCCTGGAAACATGATCTAAAACTTTAACTTTTGGTTTCCAGACCCAACAAGTTGAGGTTTTAACAACATAAAAATGATCACCGCAAACAGTATCAATCACTGCTTTTTTCTTAGCAGTATTAACTACTGCTTTTGCCTTAGCAGCATTAACAACTGTATTCCTTTCAATGGGACTGTTTACAGTTGAATGTGCTCTTTTTGAAAACTGTGACATTGACTTAGCACCATTCACTGTTCTTTTTGTAAAAGCAGCACTAACTGATCTAGCAGTATTTATCAATATTGCTGATTTAGAAACATTTTGCTTGGCAGTATTAATTGATACTAAACCAGACCTCATTTGTACTCCTCTTGGAACTATGTTTCTTTTAGCAAAGGGGAGAGATTTTTGAGCAAAACTTTGGAGATTCACCCTCTGAGCATTGTTCCACACAGGTTTTTAATAGTAATAACAATTATCCTGCAAATGTTTAAAACTACCACAAACATAACAAGTTTTGTTAAACATCTCAAAGTCACTTCCTAACCTATGAGACATCATATCATTCCAATTCCTTTCGTTCCCTCTAGTCCTGTTAGTGTGTATCCTGGGTTACTCAATAGTTTTCCTAGTATTTTGTTCCGGTGAATTAGGTTTAGCAAAATTTATCTTTTCAACACTAGGCCTGACTGTTTTACTTTCAACCTTAGTTGTAGACTCAACCTGATCCTCATCATCAGACACCCAATCTTCAATAATTGGTTCATCAGTATACTTCCTATCAACTTTAGGCTTTTCCTCATAAGACTTAGCTTTACTAATTTCTCCTACAGACTTATTAGCAGACTCATCTAAACAAGATAATTCTGGCAAAGGAGGTGCAAATTTGCCTATAATGGGAGGAGGAACCTCATTATAGCCTATGCCACTACCTTTCCTCATAAGTTGGCACTCAATTATCTTGTTAACACCTTCAGATGCATGTTCAAGCCTATTCACTTTGATTTTAATGCCCTCTTTTTGTTGTTGAACTACATCCTTTTCTTTTTGAGCCTGTTCTAGCCTCTTTAATAATGTTTTCTTTGACATAAATCTTACTTTCTAAAACATCAACCTTCTCTACATACTCACTCTCATTCTGCTTAAAGAATTCAAGTCTTTGTTCAACAGACTTTAAACCTACTTTATAGCCTAAATTGTTGATGTAAATAATGTTCTAAAAACGTTATTTATATCTTTCGATTACTTCACGTTTTGAGGATGACAAAATGTGAACTCACGTTACGTTAAAATTAACGTTAACAAGTTTTTAATCAGAAGATCCCGTTTCGACGCAAATCACTCTTGAACAAAGTTACAACTTGGACTAGTGATCAAAGAAGTGAATTCATGTTTTGAAAAATTCACATTTTAAATGGGACAAAACATTTTTTCAAAAATACACATGACAAATTATTTTTGAAATATTAAGAAATGTTTTAATGGAAAAATAAGTTTGAAAATCACAACAGCTATTTTTCCCCCCAAAATCAGCTCCAACCTTCCCCAAATAAGTTTTCACCAGAAAAGACAAAATTTGGAGCGTCCTAGTCTACCACGGCTCCACGGTACCATTAAATTTAACGGAGCCGTGGGTCATTTAGTGGAGCCGTCCGTACCATTTTGAATTGTAACATTCAGATTTTCTTTGCCTATAAATACCTACCTCTTTCACAGTTTTAGGCACCCTTCACACATAGAAAAATCCCTTAACTAAATCCTCTCACACCTTTCACTTCTAAGGGTCAATTAGATTAGTTTTTCTTTGTTTCAAGAGTGATCCAATCATCCTTCAAGTGATCCTCTTCATACCTCTTCACTAGCAAGAGAAGAACACAAGTATCCAAGTTGATACAAGGTGTTGTCATCCCTCTTCATTGGCAAGAGAAGAACTCAAGTAATCAAGAAGATAATAGAGTTTTAGTTGATAGGTTTTTGTAACACTTATTACAACCTTGTTGTATCTTAGCATACATCAAGTATATTTTCTTTTTGTGAGTGAGAGTGAAGATCAAGTGTGATCTATAGAGATAGTGAACATCTCCTGAAGCCATTGGGCTTGTGTGATTGATCAAGAAGATCAAGGGTCATTAGGTTAGTGTTAGTTGAGTAAAGTGAAGTGAGTGTTGATCATTGTGATCGTGTTGAGATCTTGGTGATCTCTTGAAGCCATTGGGCTTGTGTGTTTGGTCACGTGGACCTTGGTAGATTGGCGCTAGCTAAGATTAGCACTCGACATCTAGCTTAGTGTCGGAAATAGGATAAGCGACGTGTACGGTTTTCTCCGCCTTAAGGGAGGTTGTTGACATAGTGCTTGAAACTCTCGAGTGTGATACTCGGGGAGTGGAGTAGGGCGAAGAAGTGCTTCGTAGCCGAACCACTATAAATCCTCTGTCTCGGTTTGATCTTTCCAACTCTACTCTTTACTTTTATTTGTTATTATTGCGTAGGTTAGTTTGTAGTTCATATTCGTGTTGTTTGATTACACATAGAGATCGAATCAAAGTTTCCAATAGCATACTTTTAAAAACAAGATTTTTAAAAGAAGTTTTTAAACCGGTAAACTATTCAACCCCCCTTCTAGTTTCCCACATAAATTATCTAACTCAAACTTCTTTAAATCTTCTATTAATTTTTCATTCCTAGCCTTAAGCAACTCAACAGTATCTAAACAAGATTTATAAGAACAACCATAATTATTAGATACCTCAGAGTCAGAACTTGATGAATCAGAATAAGCCATAAGTGCAAAGTTTGGTCCTTCTGCTGCTTAGTCACTCCAATCATATCCACCCAAACCATCATAAGACACAAAAGCTGTGGAATTTGTAGGTTCCACAGACATAGTTTTCCTTGAGCTTTCTCCATTCTTGTAGTCTTGGCTCCTTGGGACCCTGCACTCTCTTGCAAAGTGTCCCTTTCTGTGATAGTTGTAGCATTCTACCTTTGAGTTATCAAACCCCATGTTGTCATTCCCATTGAATTTGAGCTGCCTTCCTATACTCTTCAAGAATCTCCTTGCCCTCATTATCAACATAGCCATCTACCACTTCAAGTCTATCTCTTCAAGATCATCTGGATGAATCTGTTCCAAGTCCTCATGCACAATCTGTGAACTATTAGATTGACCAGCCAAGAAAGCATAGATAATAACATCACTCAAGTTGTCAAAGTTTGTAGAACTAGCAGTATTAACTTGAGTGCCAGCAGTAGTAACTCCATGAGCAGTTTTAATTGCTTCACTAGTATTGCCAGAACTGTTATTGGAGGAAGCCACAAAAGCCAAGTTTTGTGAGCTTGAGGATGAACTAGATGACACTTTAAGATTGTTGTAAAGGTCATCCATGCTCATTGTGTCTAGATCATCCTTATTTCTCCACACCACAGTATGTGTATGCCACTCTGGTGACAAGCTTCTTAGAAACATCTGATTTATATCTTCTTGGGGAATTGTTTCTCCAAAGAGTGCTAATTTACTGACAAGCTTCTGAAGTCTTTCAAAGGTCTGATCAAGATTCTCAGAATTGAAGCAGCAAAGTTCTCTTATTGTTTCTTCAAAAGATTCTTCCAAGTCTTCTTAGTAGCAGCATTCCCTCCAAATCTCTTCTAAATAGTTGCTAACAAAGACTTAACATTCTTGATAGAATTAAAAGTCAGCTGATGTTTATTAGGAATACCCATCAGAGAGTTCTTCTAGCTTAACCTCCAATCTTCTTTGTGCCTTTTCTTCAGCAGTTTTAATAGGCACAATAGTCACAACACCAGCAGCAGATGTTTCAGTTTTTGGTAAGCTATCACCAATCTCTATGACCTCCCACAGAGAGTAGTCAGTTATCTGAATATACTGCTCAATTCTCATTCTCAAGACCTCATACTCACCAGGCTTAAGCATTGGTACTTTTGATGCAGCAATCACATGTGTAGATTCTGAATCCATGTCTTTAGTAAGATCTAAACAGTCTTAAGTTTAAACAGGTTCTTCTTGATCACAGATTCTAGATCACAAGCTCTGATACCACTTGTTGATCCTAGTTATGTACTTGATCGAATCCTTTAGCTTGTAGAGGTATAGTTTTCTTGAATAAATTCAAGACAACTAAGTATAGAAACTGTCTTTGAGTTTATCAAATACAATGTGGCATCTTCTACATGATCTTAAAAAGAACTTTGTAAGAATGTAACAGTATACAAAGAACAAAATTATATCAAACAAAACACTTCAATGTTATTGACTATAATACGAATACTCAACAGTATTAGGGTTTTACAACCTTGAAGCTATAACTCTATCACTCAATGAATGCGTATCAATCTCTATGCCCTAGGACCTCCTTTTATAGACTAAGGAGTCCTAGTCGGCTTACAATAAATTTCTATGCAAGATAAATCTTTTCTATATTTATCTAAACGTGTTAGACGGTATTACTATACATATCTTACACATAAAACCGACTGAATACATCAGTAGCACTAATCAATACTCCAGCAGCACTAAACTTTAACTCTAGCAGCATTAATACTTCAACCGTAGTAAGTTAGTACTAGCAGCTCTAACTTTTTTTCAAGCAACACTAACATACTTTGTGTATTTCTTTGAAGTTCAGCAACATTACCAGCAGTAATAATATACACTAGCAGTCTTAATCATTGTACCAGAAGTAGAAACATACTTAGAGTATTTTCATTTAAGTACCTGAGCATTCTTAATCATGTGAGCAGTCTTAACATCATGAGCAACATTAACACCTTAGAAGTTTTAATTCCCAACACTTGCCCAACAAGTCTTGCGAAGTTCCATGTTTTATTTAAATTAGGAAAGTTTAATTTAAATAAAAAAACTATATGTATTTAAGGAATCTTGAACTAGGGTTTTTGGACAAACCCTAACCCTAATTCGACACCCGTAAGGACTCAAAAATCCTTGTATGGTTCTACTAGGTTTCTTTCCAAGCAAGAAATCAAGATTCGATTTTTTTTGAAGAAAAACAAAGTTTAGGAAAAACCTAAACCCTAAAATTGATCTACAAGGGTTTCAAAAGACCTTAAGTGGCTGATTAGGGTTTTCTTTCCTTGCAAGAAAACCAAGATGTGGAAAACTAATAGTGGGGTTGAATAGTTTTTACCATTTTTACATTGTTTACAAAAACATTAGATTCAGTGACTTGATGTGAAATCAACACAACATAAAATATACGAATATAAACAAGATGCAATAAGTAATTGCGAAAATGTAAAGGAAAGACCAAACCAATAGACACGGTCGTTTATAGTGGTTCGGCATGAAGATCTCTTCCTCGCCCTACTCCACTCCTCGAGTACCCAACTCGAGAGTTTGCAAGCACTATATCAACAAGCTCCCTTATGGCGGAGAAAACCTTACAACGTCTCACTTCTTTACCAATACTAAGCTAGATATTGAGTGTTTCACAAGGCAAGAGCAACCTTATCACTCAACGTATTTTAAGGACTAAAATACTAACCGGACTCTCTAGGGTGTTGTATGATGATCACTACCCAAGTTAGTAGTACATGGTTAGTTACAAAGACACACAAATGATATACTATGTTATACAACAAAGTATATGATAAGACACAACTAACTACAACACTTGAAGGCTTGGAAAGCTTCTTATGTTCTTCACTTGAATTCAAAGTAGAATCGTTGGATCACTTTGAATGTGTTATAGGTCAAGTGGAATGATCAAAGAGTGTTAATAAGATGTTATGTGATGAGAGAAATGGTAGTAGTAAGCTTAGAATGGCTGAGAATCATTAGTTGGAAAGTTTGGACTAAAGTCCTATTTATACTAACATTTCTGTCTCAATATGACCCTTCGGCGGATCCACAAATTGTGGATCCGTCCGTTATAAAATACGGATCCACGGAGATGTTTTGTACGAAAATCATTTTTAATTCTAATGTTTATAGAATTACTTGGGCACAAAGGGACTAATTAAATTTGTTTTTTCATTTAATTAAATCACTTAAATAAAATGTCTAGTTATTTTAATTAAGTAAACTTTGTGTTATGTTTAAGTAAAAATGTGTTTAATAAATATTTAAAGTGTGTTAGAAAATATTTATTAGTTGGGCTCTTTGATCATTCGACGTGAGGTATAATCACATTATTCATACCTGAAGTGATATACGTCGGAATGTAAACTTGCATCATAAAACTTGGTTACGTAGACGTATACTTCATATTAGTTTATAATTTCCATTATCAAAACCTTCGTAAGACTTTGGTTCGAACTTGGTAAGGTAGTCTTTGGTGTTGAGAATGAAGCACTTGCTTCCAAACACCTTGAAGTATTCTAGTGTGGGTTTCTTACCTCTATATAGTTCATATGGTGCTTTACCTAGGAATGGTCTAATGAGAATTCTATTTAAAATGTATGTTGAAGTGTCCACGACATTACACCAAAACTTTTGAGGTATTGATTGTTCATTCAATAATGTTCTACTCATTTCTTGTAAAGTTTGGTTTTTCCTTTCTACTACACCATTTGATTGAGTAGTTCTTGGAGCCGAGAAGTTGTGACTTATCCCATGTGCATCACAATAAGCTCCAAATTGCGCCTCATTATCAAATTCCCGACCATGATCCATTCTAATAGAAATGATTGAACAACCTTGTTGATTTTGAATTTTCTTACTTAAGATTTCAAATTGTTCAAAAGCTTCATTTTTAGTTTTCAAAAATCTTGTCCATGTATATCTTGAGTAGTCATCGACTATTACTAAAGTGTAGAAGTTTCCTCTATAACTTCGAATAGCCGATGGGCCAAAGAAGTCCATGTGCAAGAGTTCTAGACACCTATTAGTAGAAACCATATTTTTAGCCTTATGGCTAGCATGTGTTTGTTTCCCGATTTTACAAGGATCACAAAAGTGTTGGTAATACTTAAGTTTGGGAAGGTTTCTAACTTCTTCCTTAGATGCGATTGATTGAATCAAACACATGTTTGCATGTCCTAATCTCCTATGCCATAAAGTTGAACTATCATCCATTGAGGTTAGGCAAATTTGATCCTTAGGGTTATTTCCTAGTTTCATCACATATAGCCCATTTTTCCTAGTTCCTGCACGTATGATTCTACCATCCTTAATGATTTCACTCTTATGCTTCGAGAAAACAACTTTGCACTTAGTATCAAATATTTTTCCTATGATAAGCAAATTAAAAGCTAAGTTATCAACATGTACCACATCTTTTATAGTAACACCCCAACCCGGCAAGGGTAGAAGCATCACATTATGGTGACAAATCAAAGCATACATACATAATCACAGCGGAAGCCAATAAACATAATCATTAAATAATCCAAGTCAACATGACTGGAATTCAATACATAAGTCTCAAATGAAAGGAAGAAATAATCCCAAGGAAATACATAACGAAATAGATCCAATATCAATATGCTGAATAAAATGGTAAGACTAGGGTAGGACATCATCTAAGGCAAAAGCTCCCACTAACTCTCATCCCAAGCATAAATCCATCTCCCAGCTAGATACCTGCCGCACACGGAAAAGAAAACGTGCGGCTGAGCTTACAAAGCCCAGTGAACAGATGCATAATATCAAGCAAAGATAACGAAACAGAAATATAATGAAGCAAAGGGGAATGTCATAAGGTATAATCAATGCAAGAAGAAATAGAAGATATATAGGATAGTCATCCACCACGAGCCCATACTCAAAGTCATATCTCAACATCATAATACTCAAAGTCAAGATCTCACAATCAGAGGGGATACCTCTTAGGCAACCAGATAATATGAGGGGTGTCCTCATGTATCAAAAGGGGTGGAGTGATCAGCTCCCATAAATGTGAAAGGCGTGTATAGCACACATGCACCAGTCACCTCAAAGTCATACTCAAAGTCATAGTTAAATCCACTAAACATACATGCCTAGGATTGCAATCCATACGCCCCCACTCAAAGTCATCTCAAAATCATAATCTCAGAATCATAATGGCCATATCATAATATAAAAGGGGACGGCGTGAGAAATCACTCCCCCACACAGGAGTCATGCCAGTGGTGCATCACAGACATGGCCAGGTTACCTTCCTGGCTAGGAAACAAAAAGGTGGCTCGGGTATCAAACTAAGAGTCAGGTCTCAAGGTCATGCAAACGGGTTCATCTCAAAGTCATATCAAAGCATATCTCAAGGTCATGTCAAAAGTGAATCTCAAAGTCATATGAAAAGGTTCATATCAAAAAGGTTCATAGAAAAAGGGTCATAGCAAAGTTCATAGCTCAACATCGAAGCATAGGTGATAAGACACCCTTTCTTAAAAGGGTAGAGTATCCGTACCTTATGTCGAAAGTAAAATAGAAACAAGCACATAAATGGGGGAAAGCTCAAAGTCTCTCCTTCTTCACACCTAGAGGAGTAGAAGGGGATTACAAATCATTCTTAATTAATCATCTTTCCATTTTAAATAACTTTCCCTTTTTAGTAAGTTTCCACTTTTAGAAAGTTTCCATAATTAGAAGGTTTCCACTTTTAGAAGTATTTAGTATATAGCTTAATTTGATTAACATTTGCTGGAAATAAAGTATCTTTATCATATTTACACCTTTGGTCCTCAGATTTTCACAATTTACATTTTATACCCCTGAACTTCCAAAATTACATTTTAAACCTTCAACATGCATAATTATACATTAAACCCTTGGTTTATCATATTTACCTCATGAGTACTTATTTTAGTGAGTTATACAATCAGACCTTTAATTATTCCATATTTACACCTTAGGTCCCTCCATTTAATAAAGTTACATATTAAGTCCTTAGAATTTACATTTAAATCATTAATTAATAATAATTACATATTAGCCCAATAAATATCCAAATTTTCACATTAGTCCCTGAATATCATTTATAACACAAGTCGACCTCAACTTTTCATAAATTACATGTTTAGTCCTTGTTTTTATTAAATTTACAATTCGATATAACAATTACAACTTAATTCATTTTCTCACAAATTTTACATATAGGCCCTCCATTTAATAATTTTTACAAGTCACACATGATTTATAGAACATGACAAAAATAACCCATGAGTTTTAATATTGACAAAACACCCCCTTTCATATTTATTTACAAATCGATAAACATCATATTTAACCAAATAAAACCCTAGCCGACCCCAATCATTATGCAATCATATCAACATCATTTATAATCATTTTTAATCAGATCCAATTAGTTTTGAACCCTAGTTCCCACGCTAGGTATTATTGCTCTTATTTTTCCCTTTTTGCCGATTAATACATAATTCACCAAAAATAGTTTTAAGCCTCAATAAATCAAATAAGCATTTTTCTAGTGTTATATTATGATCATAGAGCCCACGAAAATTGTTCACTAGTCCAGGAAAAATCGCATGCATGATATCTTGATTTATTTCGATTCTAGGGTTTAATAACACATGAATTACCATACGAATTATATACAATGCATGGATCATTTTTATTATTTTTCTTAGGATATATAGATCATTAGAGGCTAGGAAAAATACCAGAAGATTTTTAGAACGAGTGAATAAGGCCACACGATTTATTTCTTCTCGGATGGATAATCGACAAGGGAAGAATTCACCACGACTCCAAATGGGATCAATTCACCTTGTACACATTTTTCGCAGATCACATATGATATAAGAACTCCAGGAAAAATAAGAATCGAATTTTACAAAGCTTTGTTGAATTTATAACGAAATTACCTTAAAAAGGGTTTAGCGATAGAAATAAATCCACCACAATTGAATCGGCAACAAATGAACTCCACACGATTTTTCTAGGACTCCTTGAATTGTTTTTGAACTCAAAAAAATGCCTTGGTAATTTTTGTGGATCGAATGGAGGCTATGGAATTTTCTTTGGGTTTTTCTTTCTACTCGGCAACTAGGGTTTGTGATAAACAAAATGTGGATTGGTGATTAATAGTGAATGCCGAGTCATAGGAGGGGAGGGTTGACCAGAAATTTCGGCTAAATTGGTTAGCAAAATATTTGATTGCTTAACTTCCTTAATTACACATTTTAATATATTTTAATTTCCAATAAAACTAGATATTATCCATTCGGCACCAATAGGGGTATTTTAGTCATTTTGCCACTTGTATAAATGTTAAATGAGATTTCAAAATTATTTGGGATCATAAC
Organism: Artemisia tridentata subsp. tridentata; assembly: GCA_021014915.2. Taxonomy (NCBI): domain Eukaryota; kingdom Viridiplantae; phylum Streptophyta; class Magnoliopsida; order Asterales; family Asteraceae; genus Artemisia; species Artemisia tridentata. The sequence continues at coordinate 69,437,923 of CP139501.1, read as the reverse complement.
ATGTGCATTGCCAGAAGTTTGGAATTTATTTGATACATTATAAGCTTTTAATTAAATTTTAAACTAGCAGGGGCATTTTGGTCTTTTTGCTCATTTTAGATTTTAGGGTTTTACAACTTCTTCCCCTCTAAAAAGAAAAATTTCGTCCCCGAAATTTGCAAAGAATCAGAATGAAACGAATCGGAAACAAAATAGAGACATACCAGAATCAGAAAACAAAATGAGGATAACTAGCTCGAATAGACTCCTCGGTCTCCCAGGTAGCTTCCCGCTCTGGGTGATTCCGCCAAAGAATCTTAACAAAAGGAATGACTTTACGTCTCATAACTCGCTCTTGGCGATCAAGAACAGCTTCCGGCTCCTCCGGAAGAGACATATCGGGCTGGATCTGATCAAAAGGATAAGACACCACATGCAGAGGATGATAATTGTATCCCCTCAGAAGAGATACATGAAAGACGTCGTGAACATGTGATAACTGCGGAGGAAGAGCCAAACGATACGAAACTTCTCCAATACGATCCAAAATCTCAAACGGTCCAATGAATCGAGGACTGAGCTTTCCCTTAATTCCAAAACGTTTAACTCCTCGAAACGGCGAAACCTTAAGAAATACCCGATCACCAACGCGAAATTCCAAATCACGCCGATGCTTGTCAGCGTAACTCTTTTGACGAGCCCTAGCTTCCTTTAACTTCTCCCTAGCAACATCCACTTTCTCAGTAGCGATTTGAACTAACTCTGGACCCTCAATAACGCGTTCACCTACCTCGTTCCAACAAACCGGAGCCCTACATTTCCGACCATATAACATCTCGAAGGGAGCCATACGAATACTCGCGTGCCAACTGTTATTATATGCGAACTCTACCAAACACAAATAATCGTCCCAGCTACCAGTCCACTCTAAGGCACATGCCCTCAACATGTCCTCTAAAGTCTGAATGGTCCTCTCTGACTGACCATCCGTCTGAGGGTGAAAAGATGTACTGAACTTAAGGCGCATATCCCATGCCTTATGCAATCCCTTCCAGAAGCGTGACGTAAACCGAGGATCCCTATCTGATATAATAGCCGTAGGCATGCCATGAAGCCTAACGATTTCCTGCTGAAATATGTCCGCCAATTTACTAACACTGTAGTCCACACGAATAGGGAGGAAGTGAGCAGACTTGGTTAGTCGATCGACGACCACCCAAATCGCATCATGCTTCCTACGAGTAAGAGGTAAACCAGTCACAAAATCCATGGAAATTTCCTCCCATTTCCACTTCGGAATCTCCAACGGCTGAAGCAACCCACTAGCTCTCTGGTGTTCAATCTTGACCTGCTGGCAAGTCAAACACTTAGATACAAATGAAGCCACATCCTGCTTCATGCCACTCCACCAGAAATGTTGCTTAAGGTCCCGGTACATCTTGGTAGAACCAGGATGTATGGTGAAAGGGGAACTATGAGCCTCTGATAGAACAGCCTCCTTAAGCTCAGGATCGTTGGGAACACAGAGACGATCCTCAAACCACACTACACCGGAATCATCAACTCTAAACTCTGATTGCTTGCCGTCCTCAACATTTTGAACTATAGCCCACAACTCACCATCCTCTTTCTGAGCTTCCTTAATTCGCAGGATAAGATTGGACTCTACCGTAAGGCTAGCCCAATAACCGCCGTGACCACGAACACAAAACTCCACATCAAGAAGCTCTAAATCATGCAAAATACGAGGCTCAAACTCCAAACTCGCGATCATACCGGATTTCCTACTCAGAGCATCAGCGACCACATTCGCCTTACCGGGATGATACTGAATATTAGCATCATAATCCTTCAGAAGCTCCAACCAACGCCTCTGTCTCATATTCAACTCTTTCTGAGTGAAGATGTATTTAAGACTCTTATGATCGGTGAAGATGTCGCAAGTCTCTCCATACAAATAATGGCGCCAAATCTTTAGCGCGAAAACCACAGCTGCTAACTCTAGATCATGCGTCGGATAGTTCACCTCATAAGGCTTCAGCTGCCTCGAAGCATAGGCGATAACCTTACCATGCTGCATCAAAACACATCCTAAACCTTTCTTCGATGCATCGCTATAAATCTGAAAACCGCCGGAACCCGATGGAAGAGTTAAGATAGGTGCCGACACTAACCGCTTCTTCAACTCCTCAAAACTACTCTCTCGCTCATCGGTCCAAATAAACTTCTCCCCTTTCCTCATCAACTGTGTTAAGGGCAATGCAAGACGTGAAAAGCCCTCAACAAATCTCCTATAATACCCAGCGAGACCCAGAAAACTCCTCACTTCCGTCACATTTGTAGGTCTTGGCCATTTTGTGATAGCCTCAACCTTTGCCGGATCCATCGTGATGCCGTCTGCAGAAACAATGTGACCCAAGAAAGCCACTCGATCCAACCAAAACTCGCACTTCGAAAACTTTGCATACAATCGCTGCTGTCGAAGAATCTCCAGAACCATACTAAGATGTTGCTCGTGCTCCGCCTCGGTTTTAGAGTACACAAGGATATCATCTATGAAGACAATGACGAACTTATCGAGAAATTCATGGAATACCCGGTTCATTAGGTCCATAAACACAGCAGGAGCATTGGTCAGACCAAAAGGCATAACCAAGAATTCATAGTGACCATACCGAGTGCGAAAGGCCGTTTTGGGAACATCCTGCTCCCTCACCCTAAGCTGGTGATATCCCGACCTCAGATCAATTTTAGAGAAATGCCTCGCTCCTTGCAACTGGTCGAACAGATCATCAATGCAGGAAGAGGATAGCGGTTACGAATTGTAATACGGTTAAGCTCCCGATAATCGATACAAAGACGCATGCTCCCGTCTTTCTTCTTAACAAACAACACGGGAGCACCCCAAGGAGATACGCTCGGACGAATAAAACCGTTTTCCAACAGTTCTTGCAATTGCTCCTTTAATTCCTTTAATTCAATCGGTGCCATGCGGTAAGGAGCTTTAGATATGGGTTCAGCACCCGGAACCAGATCAATGCTAAATTCGACTTCCCTGACAGGAGGAATGCCAGGAAGTTCATCCGGAAATACATCGGCGAAATCGCGCACAGTACGAATACTATCGATGCTAGGAACATCAACAGAGGTATCTTTAATAGAAGCAAGAAAACCAAGACAGCCATGTGAAATCAAAGTCCGGGCTTTCATAGCCGAAATAATCTTTACAGATTTCAGAGGTTGGGAACCAGAATAAACATAATCAGGATGGTGAAGATCACCAAAGATCACCTTACGAGCATAACAATCAATAGTCGCCTTATGGGCAGCTAACCAGTCCATGCCCAGAATAATATCAAAATCAACCATGTCAATGGGAAGAAGGTTCGCAGAACGAACACGATCATCGAAACGGAGAGGGCACTTAACATACTCAACATCAATAATCACATGAGTTTTCATCGGGGTAGCAATAGATATACGATTCATTAATTTTGTGGGTTTAATGTTTATTTTATTTGCAAGTGAAGAGGATATGATAGAATGAGTAGCACCGGTGTCAAATAAAACTAAAACAGCACGATCTCCAATATGTAGAAAACCCGTAATAGTACCTGAGGTGCTAGCTGCCTGGTCACGCGTCAAAGAATAGACCCGTCCCGAAGTAGGAACTGTCCTAGAATCAACTTTAGGTTCACCAGCATTCTTCCTAGGGCAGTCCTTGACTTTGTGCTGATTAGATCCACACCAGAAACAAGCACCAGAAGCTTTGTAACACGGACCTGGATGAGACTTCCCACATGAAGCACATGTAGGAGGAGGAGGTAGAATCTCATCAGCCTTCTTCTGACCTGACGATCCCGACTGCTGATACTGCTGAGAGTCCCTGCGCCTATTATTACCACCCTGGCCCTGACGGTCACCACCATACCGACCATAATCTTGTCGGCCCTGGTTCCTAGAATCCTGCCGCCTATAATCGCCACCTCGGTCCTGGCGACCCCGCTGATCATGCCCATAGTCCTGACGACCCCGACAATCCTGTCTCTGGTCCTGACGACCATGACCCCGAGAATCCTGCCTTTGATCCTGCCGACCCCGAGAATCTACCCGGTTACCATCCCTATCACGCTTATTAGACACCCTGTCCGCATGTAACAACTCGATGTTACGCGCGGCATCCTGAACACTAGCCACATCATCAAATGGAGTGTTAACGATCCGGTCTAACACCCATTTCTTAAGAGCCCACTTGAAGTGACGAGCCTGCCGAACAGAATCCCCAGTAACCTCTGGCCCCACGAAACTAGCCAGACGCAAGAAACGCTGCATGAAGTCTCCAGAAGACTCATGGTCACCCTGACGAATAGACCCGTATTCCCTCTCATACCTCAGCTGCTCTGCCATAGGAATGTACTGCTTATAAAACGCCTCAATAAAATCTGCCCACGAACAAGTCTCAGCAAAATCATCCCCTTTTGCCTGAACAAGAGCAGTCCACCAATTCTGAGCATCACCCTCTAGTTTGAACGTGGCCAAACGAGTTTTAAACTCGTCAGCACATCCCAGAACACGAAACAACTTCTCGACGTGCGTAATCCAATCCTCCGCCTCATGGGGAGTAACAGCGGACCTGAACGTGAGAGGCTTTAGCTTATTAAACCTCTCAATCCACACGTGGATACCAGCTGGAGGAGCAGCGGGTGGAGCAGTGGTTTGAGCATCACCACCACCACCACCTCCAGAAGGACCAGCCCCATTCCTGATATTATTGGTGACCTCAGTCACCACTCGCGGAAGAGCAGCAGCCACAGCAGCGGCTATTATCTCTTCAAAATTGGGGCCATCATCCCCATTAGAGTGCTGAGTAAAGCGAGTGTTCACCATCTGAATGATCATGAAAAGAATTAGCAAAACATAAGGGAAAATAAGCACGAAATGGAAGACGAAGCAGAAACCTATGCCTACCCAAAGCCTCACCAGTCAAAACTTAAAACTTAAGGGTCGAATCCTATGGTCCACATGTTTCACAGGCCAAAGCTTATGTACGACAGGTCGCAAACTGGCTCTGATACCATAATTGTAACACCCCAACCCGGCAAGGGTAGAAGCATCACATTATGGTGACAAATCAAAGCATACATACATAATCACAGCGGAAGCCAATAAACATAATCATTAAATAATCCAAGTCAACATGACTGGAATTCAATACATAAGTCTCAAATGAAAGGAAGAAATAATCCCAAGGAAATACATAACGAAATAGATCCAATATCAATATGCTGAATAAAATGGTAAGACTAGGGTAGGACATCATCTAAGGCAAAAGCTCCCACTAACTCTCATCCCAAGCATAAATCCATCTCCCAGCTAGATACCTGCCGCACACGGAAAAGAAAACGTGCGGCTGAGCTTACAAAGCCCAGTGAACAGATGCATAATAACAAGCAAAGATAACGAAACAGAAATATAATGAAGCAAAGGGGAATGTCATAAGGTATAATCAATGCAAGAAGAAATAGAAGATATATAGGATAGTCATCCACCACGAGCCCATACTCAAAGTCATATCTCAACATCATAATACTCAAAGTCAAGATCTCACAATCAGAGGGGATACCTCTTAGGCAACCAGATAATATGAGGGGTGTCCTCATGTATCAAAAGGGGTGGAGTGATCAGCTCCCATAAATGTGAAAGGCGTGTATAGCACACATGCACCAGTCACCTCAAAGTCATACTCAAAGTCATAGTTAAATCCACTAAACATACATGCCTAGGATTGCAATCCATACGCCCCCACTCAAAGTCATCTCAAAATCATAATCTCAGAATCATAATGGCCATATCATAATATAAAAGGGGACGGCGTGAGAAATCACTCCCCCACACAGGAGTCATGCCAGTGGTGCATCACAGACATGGCCAGGTTACCTTCCTGGCTAGGAAACAAAAAGGTGGCTCGGGTATCAAACTAAGAGTCAGGTCTCAAGGTCATGCAAACGGGTTCATCTCAAAGTCATATCAAAGCATATCTCAAGGTCATGTCAAAAGTGAATCTCAAAGTCATATGAAAAGGTTCATATCAAAAAGGTTCATAGAAAAAGGGTCATAGCAAAGTTCATAGCTCAACATCGAAGCATAGGTGATAAGACACCCTTTCTTAAAAGGGTAGAGTATCCGTACCTTATGTCGAAAGCAAAATAGAAACAAGCACAGAAATGGGGGAAAGCTCAAAGTCTCTCCTTCTTCACACCTAGAGGAGTAGAAGGGGATTACAAATCATTCTTAATTAATCATCTTTCCATTTTAAATAACTTTCCCTTTTTAGTAAGTTTCCACTTTTAGAAAGTTTCCATAATTAGAAGGTTTCCACTTTTAGAAGTATTTAGTATATAGCTTAATTTGATTAACATTTGCTGGAAATAAAGTATCTTTATCATATTTACACCTTTGGTCCTCAGGTTTTCACAATTTACATTTTATACCCCTGAACTTCCAAAATTACATTTTAAACCTTCAACATGCATAATTACACATTAAACCCTTGGTTTATCAAATTTACCTCATGAGTACTTATTTTAGTGAGTTATACAATCAGACCTTTAATTATTCCATATTTACACCTTAGGTCCCTCCATTTAATAAAGTTACATATTAAGTCCTTAGAATTTACATTTAAATCATTAATTAATAATAATTACATATTAGCCCAATAAATATCCAAATTTTCACATTAGTCCCTGAATATCATTTATAACACAAGTCGACCTCAACTTTTCAGAAATTACATGTTTAGTCCTTGTTTTTATTAAATTTACAATTCGATATAACAATTACAACTTAATTCATTTTCTCACAAATTTTACATATAGGCCCTCCATTTAATAATTTTTACAAGTCACACATGATTTATAGAACATGACAAAAATAACCCATGAGTTTTAATATTGACAAAACACCCCCTTTCATATTTATTTGCAAATCGGTAAGCATCATATTTAACCCAATAAAACCCTAGCCGACCCCAATCATTATGCAATCATATCAACATCATTTATAATCATTTTTAATCAGATCCAATTAGTTTTGAACCCTAGTTCCCACGCTAGGTATTATTGCTCTTATTTTTCCCTTTTTGCCGATTAATACATAATTCACCAAAAATAGTTTCAAGCCTCAATAAATCAAATAAGCATTTTTCTAGTGTTATATTATGATCATGGAGCCCACGAAAATTGTTCACTAGTCCAGGAAAAATCGCATGCATGATATCTTGATTTATTTCGATTCTAGGGTTTAATAACACATGAATTACCATACGAATTATATACAATGCATGGATCATTTTTATTATTTTTCTTAGGATATATACGATCATTAGAGGCTAGGAAAAATACCAGAAGATTTTTAGAACGAGTGAATAAGGCCACACGATTTATTTCTTCTCGGATGGATAATCGACAAGGGAAGAATTCACCACGACTCCAAATGGGATCAATTCACCTTGTACACATTTTTCGCAGATCACATATGATATAAGAACTCCAGGAAAAATAAGAATCGAATTTTACAAAGCTTTGTTGAATTTATAACGAAATTACCTTAAAAAGGGTTTAGCGATAGAAATAAATCCACCACAATTGAATCGGCAACAAATGAACTCCACACGATTTTTCTAGGACTCCTTGAATTGTGTTTGAACTCAGAAAAATGCCTTGGTAATTTTTGTGGATCGAATGGAGGCTATGGAATTTTCTTTGGGTTTTTCTTTCTACTCGGCAACTAGGGTTTGTGATAAACAAAATGTGGATTGGTGATTAATAGTGAATGCCGAGTCATAGGAGGGGAGGGTTGACCAGAAATTTCGGCTAAATTGGTTAGCAAAATATTTGATTGCTTAACTTCCTTAATTACACATTTTAATATATTTTAATTTCCAATAAAACTAGATATTATCCATTCGGCAACAATAGGGGTATTTTAGTCATTTTTCCACTTGTATAAATGTTAAATGAGATTGTCAAAATTATTTGGGATCATAACATGTGCATTGCCAGAAGTTTGGAATTTATTTGATACATTATAAGCTTTTAATTAAATTTTAAACTAGCAGGGGCATTTTGGTCTTTTTGCTCATTTTAGATTTTAGGGTTTTACAACATCATTTATAGTAAGTGAGTCATTCGAAACTGTACCTTTGCCAATGATTTTTCCTTTAAGGTTTCTAACAAAAGTAACGTTACCTCCGTCGCTTGCTTTATAGGTTTAGAAGAGACTTTTGTTTCCCTTCATACGTTTGGAGCAACCACTGTCCTTTACCCATTCGTTTGGCTCCAAATCAACCTTTAAGCATACCTGGCTTAATGACACAAAAACTCAAATGTTTGGTCCCCATTGTCTCATGGGTCCGTACATGTTAGTGTTAAACATTCTAGCCATTTGAGGTGTTGGTTGGATGAATGCAAATGGTGAATAAACTCCCCAAGCCATGAATAGTTATTGGTGACTAGTGTTCCAAGACATAGGATGTGAATGTTGTTGTGTCGGAACATTTTTTCTTCTCCTAGGTTGAGGTGTTTTTGACCTAGGTTGAGAATTAACAACTCGTTTGGGTGGAGGTGTGTTGACCTAGAATCATTCTTAACATAACCTAAACCATGTTTAAGTGAAGGTTTCAATGGTTGTGTTTCTTTTTTTCGTTAGTTGAAGGTTTCTTACTAACTATAACAAAATCGGTTCTAGATGAAGTGCTCGTACTTTTGTACTTCGGCGGATCCACGGATATGTATCATACGGATCTGTCCACTATATTTGTGGATCCGCGGGGTGTCAAATCATCAGGACTACCCTTTACAAATTTTACTTCTTTGATTACACTTGTTGAAGTTTCATTTAGGTTAAATCCTAAACCAACTATATCACTGGGATTTTTACCTTCGGCTATTATATTTTTTAGTGTGTGCGTACTCTTTTCAAATTGAACAAACTTTGACGCGTTCTTTTCTAAATTAGATTGTGACACTTTTAGTTTTGTGTTCTCTAGTTGTAAAGCTAGACATGACTCACATTCTAAGGCTTTGTTTCTTTCTAGACTTTTGATTTTCTCTTTAAGCTCTAGTATTTCATTTTTTAGTAGTTTTCTAATTATTTCCATACCTTTGTTTTTAAGTATGATATGTAGACTAGTTTCACACATTTTATCATATTGTTTTTGCATAACATCATTATCTGTAGAAAATGCTTCATCACTATAGTAAGATAGATCGGAACATACCCCGTTTCCTCCTTGGTCTTTTCATCGTCTTCTTCACCACTATCACTCCAAGAACCTCTGACAAACGCCTTTTGGTCCTTGTTTCTAGGTTGTTTTGGACAATCACCAATGAGATGATTCGGGTCTCCGCATCTATAACATTTCCGGTCGTTCATGCTTTTCTTGTCATCCCGGCTTTTTCGGATTGACTTCTTTTCGTCTCGAGGTTGTCTAACAAATCTACCTTTTCTCTTGAAGAACTTCTTGAAGTCACTCACTGCCATTGCTTAATCCTTATCATCCTCGCTATCCGATGACGACTCTTCTTCATCACTTGACTCTTTCTTAGCTTTCAAGGCAATAGATCTTACGTTGTCTTTTTTACCTCTAATCACTTCCAAATCTTTCTCTATGATCAACTCATAGACATTCAAGTTGCCAATGAGTTCATCTAGTGAAAGTGTCGTCATGTCTTTTGATTCTTCAATAGCGGTGACTTTTGGTCTCCACATTGGATGAGGTGCCCTAAGAAACTTACGAACATAGTTTTTGCTCGAAAAACTTTGTTCAAGAGCTTTTAAACTAGTAATGATAGTATTAAACCTAGCAAATCCGCTATCAATAGATTTATCCTCGGCAATCGAGAATTTCTCATATTGTTGCAAAAGTAAATCAATCTTGTTATCTTTGACTTGGCTATTACCTTGGTGAGTGATTAACAAAGTTTGCCAAATTTCTTTTGTCGTTTCACACATGAAAATTCTTTCATATTCTTTCTTAGGTAAAGCGTTGTAAAGAAACATTTTAGCTTCATTGTTTTTGGCAAGTTTCCTTTTAAGATCATCCGATTGTTTTTGAAAAGGTACAACTTCATCTTTGTTAGTGGTTTCGTTTCTTATAGTAGGTTGAAAACCACCCATGATAATAACATGCCAAAGATCAAGATCTTTTGATTTCACATAGGTCTCAAATCTATTTTTCCAATATATAAAACCATCGCTTTCAAAAAGTGGTGGTCGTTGCATAGATTGACCCTATTTGTAGTTTTCGAAATCCATAGATCGATTCAAGTTTTAAAATCCAATAAATTTTAAAAATCTTGGTTAACGTGGCTCTGATACCAATTGTGGAAGACTAGAAGGGGGTTGAATTGTTTTTACCGCTTTTAGATTGTTTACCAAAACTATAGATTCAGGGACTTGATGTGAAATCAACACAACATACAATATATGAATATAAACAAGATGCAATAAGTAAAAGCGAAAATGTAAAGGAACGATCAAACCAATAGACACGATCGTTTATAGTGGTTCAGCACGAAGCTCTCTTCTTCGCCCTACTCTACTCCCCGAGTACCCAACCCGAGAGTTTGCAAACACTATATCAACAAGCTCCCTTATGGCGGAGAAAACCTTACAATGTCGCTTCACTTCTTTACCGATACTAAGCTAGATATCAAGTCTTTCACAAGGCAAGACCAACCTTATCACTCAATGTATTTTAAGGACTAAAATACTAACCGGACTCTCTAGGTTGTTGTATGATGATCACTACCCAAGTTGGTAGTAGATGGTGAGTTACAAAGACACACAAATGATATACTATGTTATACAACAAAGTATATGATAAGACACAACAAACTACAACACTTGAAGGCTTGGAAAGCTTCTTGTGTTCTTCACTTGAATTCAAAGTAGAATCGTTGGATCACTTTGAATGTGTAATAGGTTGTAAATAGAGTTGGGGGACAAGCATAATAAACCAAACGACTACATTGTATTGAATTGATAATGATGAAAGAATTTACAGGGGAATTTATAGAAAACATAGAAAACCTAATATCTAAATGGGCCTAAGCTAAACTAATCTAATACGGGCCTAATAAAAGATACTATTAATTCTAACATCCCCCCTCAAGATGGAGAATAGATATTGATCATGCCCAGCTTTTTACAAATATAAAACCAAAAAATATTAAGCAAAAGTCTTCCTCGAAGCAATAATCCAAACTTGAACAATCACAAAACTAAGCGATCTCACTTGGGATCGAACCAAAATATGAAGCAACCTTAAGAAAACAGGTCTCAACAGATCTCACATGGGATCTAGTCAAAAGACAAAGCAACCCGAAGAAAATGGGTCTCAATAGATCTCACTTGGGATCTAATCAAAAGATGAAGCAACCCGAAGAAAACGGGTCTCAATAGATCTCACTTGGGATCTAATCCAAATAACTAGCCAAAATACGAAACAACCTGAAACTCGGAAGAAGTCTCAAACTCAAATGAAGAAACGAAGCAACCTGAACTTGAACTTGACAGGTCTCAACTAACTAAGAAATCAAGAAAATGAAGTAACCTGAAACAACAATGTCGGAACAGGTCTCAACTAATCAAAATATGAAACAACCGGAGAAGGACATGTTTAGGTCTCAGCTAACCAAAATTCAAAACAATCGGAACGAATATGTTCGTGTCTCAACTAACCACAATATACAAAAATGAAGTAACCAATCGGTCTTGACTAACTAAAAGTCAATTCAAGTCCAAAAATCCAAAAGAACATAACCAAAATCAAATGGTCTCACCGGGAACTATACTCAAAAGACACAAAACTAAAGCTTCAAACCTAAACCTCAACCAAAAATAGATCTCACCGGATTGAACACCTCATGATCTAAGTTGATCTCACGGGGATCAAACTAAGACACCTCAAAAACTCATAACCCAATAACTAAGCAAATGAAAGCCATCTCATATAACCAAAACATAATCCAAAATCAGCAACAATATCAACCTCAAAACTAGCTTCATCATAACCACTTATGAATTTAGAAAATCAATTCAAACCCGTGAAGTAACTAAAATCTAAATAGGGACTGAACTTTATTATAAACTTGAATAATTAAACCAGTAAACTAATCACAATAATACTACCAACCAGAACCAATATCAGCCATAAACCAAATATCAGAACCAACAAACCTCTACAAAATCGAAATAAAAAACTTCATAGATCATACCAGAAATCACCGTGATTCTGGTGGAATTGCCAGGAGAACGGATTCAGATAGGTTGCTCTCAAAACTGATTAGGTATCTCAAGGTACCTTCTTCAAAACAAAAACTTGAAACCCTAATTGGAACTAAACCCTCGCTCTGATACCATGTAAAAAGAGTTGGGGGACAAGCATAATAAACCAAACGACTACATTGTATTGAATTGATAATGATGAAAGAATTTACAGGGGAATTTATAGAAAACATAGAAAACCTAATATCTAAACGGGCCTAAGCTACACTAATCTAAAACGGGCCTAATAAAAGATATTATTAATTCTAACATTGGTCAAGTGGGATGATCAAAGAGTGCTAATAAGATGTTATGTGATGAGAGAAATGGTAGTTGTAAGCTTAAAATATATGAGAATCATTAGTTGGAAAGTTTGGACTAAAGTCCTATTTATACTAACATTTATGTCTCAATATGACCCTTCGACGGATCCACAAATTATGGATCCGTCCGTTATAAAATACGGATCCGCGGAGCGTCTCTAGACATCTTATTATCCTTTGATCTTTGAGATGTTTTGTACTAAAATCATTTTTAATTCTTATGTTTCTAGAATTACTTGGGTACAAAGGGACTAATTAAATTTATTTTTCGTTTAATTAAATGACTTAAATAAAATGTCTAGTTATTTTAATTAAGTAAACTTTGTGTTATTTTAAGTAAAAATGTGTTTAATAAATATTTAATGTGTGTTAGAAAATATTTATTAGTTAGGCTCTTTGATCATTCGACGTGAGGTATAATCACATTATTCATACCTGAAGTGATATACGTCGGGATGTAAACATGTAAATTAAAAATTGGTTACGTAGACGTTTACTTTGTATGAGTTTATAATTGCCATTATCAAAACCTTAAGAGATCGTAAAATATAAATAACGTTTTTACGCGATATTTGTATTAACATAAGATTTAGTTCTTAATGATAAAACTCAAACTTTCAAAACCCTAGTTCGACTATGGATTTAGTCGACACCAAAAATTTGACCAAAACACGCTTTTTATGATACAACCAATTTTTATGGATCAAACAACAGACTATGCATAACTTAGATAGATTGTAACAGTATACAAGTGGCTTTGATACTACTGTAGGGTTATCTTACTAATTTTTAGGTTACATGAAATTAAGTTAGATTAAACAGATTAATATGCGGAAATAATTTAATTACAAACCCTAGCCACGGATCCCTGTATATGTTACAGTCTTATTTAGTTACAGAGATAGTTAGAACGTGTTTACCTTTGATTTGCTTGGCATGATCACTTGAATACTCGTACAAGGAAGCTACAAATATTCACCAGTACTCGCCACGTTTGGAAACCACTAGACAGTTGTAACTCGTTGTACGTAGGTGATCTCGGATCACTCACCACTCCCGATCGATCGACTAGGGTTTTGAGAAAACCCTTAGTTGAAGTTAACTAAATTCGACTAGATGGTTTTGACCCTCTTGAGGTTTTGGCTAGTAGACGCAAGTGAGAGGGGAAAGGGAGAGAGGGGATTTAGGGTTGTGTGTTGGTTTTGTGAATTGTGTGAAACTTATGGAAGTGCCTTTGTTTATATAGGCAACATTTCCTTGTCCTCCAAGGAAACCACCTAAGTTTCACTTTCACCCACAATCTCCTTATTTGTTTACAATTCAATTTATAATCTTTATAACTTATTAATTTTTATCCTAGTTAATCTAATTCTCTCTACCCTCAATATTTATTACTTCAATAATAAATAGCATTTCCACTTGTGATGCACTGGTGTGGCCCTTTAGGCCTTTATTACCAAACGTGATTCATTTATATATAATTAAATATATAACTGTATATATTATTAGGGCAAATTAATACTTTAGGGGGAACCAAACAGTGGGGATAGCGCGTGATGGCCTTGGCGACCCATTATGACCAGCCTAATGTTGACTTACTTTTCAAATGCTATTCGAAAATACGAGTTAACATATCTAACATATCGTAATTAAAAAAAATAACCTTTTGTTAAAACGGGTTAAAAATTTAAGTTAACGAGACATGTCACTAAAATAAGTCAACATTTAGTTTATATATGGCAAATGTCATTTTTGTGGTTTGGTCAAATTGTAGTTGCAATCTTTACAACAATGAAAGTGCACACAATGTTCTTGTAGATATTTTTGGTGTGCAATTATTTTCCATGTAAATATTATGTCGATACTTTCCAAGTTTCAAATGTTCTTATGACCCGATCATCTTTGTTGGAATAATGACGTAGGAAGCGAAAGCGAATTTTGTAAAACACTAATCCAATGGTTGATAAACGATGCGCACCTCAAGGGAATAAAAGCCAAACACGAGATAAAACTCTAAAACACAAAGTTTATTAACATTCAAAAGCTTAATTACAATGATAATGAGCTCTATACATATAGGGAAGTGAAACTTGTAGAGAAAGTAACCGAATTAGAGTAAAAAATGAATTAAACATAAAAGAAGATTTTGGGATCGATGTCTCTATGGCGTAGGGAGAATTTTACCTCTACTGTATAGAGACTTTAAGACTCAAATAAAATCTTATTAAAGAGCTCTACGACGTGGAGAGGAAAATACCTCTACGTCGTAGAGGCCACAGCTTCTACGGTGTAGAGACTTTAAGCCTCAAACACTTTCTCACGACGAACGTTATCATCAGTAGACTTGCGCTTCACATCAACTCGAGAACATTTGTAGGGAACACGTTTTATATTATTTCAAGTCTTGGTCATTTATTGTAATAGGTTGCTCAATATAAAGGGCTTTAAGTTACTATAAAACCCACGGCACCATTAGAGGCCCATGGGCTGTGTGGTTTAGTTAAAACCTTCTAGAAAGAATTAGGCAAATGTTGCCCTAACATTTGCCTATAAATACTAGACTCTTGTATGCATTTCATTTGTTGGTTTTATTCTCATTGTAGCCGAACTCTTGCCTATTCTATGCGTGAATAAGATAATCCATTCTCTTCTTCTTTTACTCTAGTTCTCTCTTTATTTTCTCTTATTATATGATTCATATTATTGTTGTACGTGGTAATATATCTTGTGTTAAGCTAAATCTAGGACCTATCAAGTGGTATCATTCGCTAGAAGATAATTGTTAGTGTGTTTTTTGACTAGTTTTGTTTGTTAGTTACTTTATCCGATTGGTTTTGTAGTTTTTCCGTGACAAAAGTCTCATTTCTTTCACTTTTCTTCACACTTGTAAAGTGTAAAGATCCATATAGTGAGTAGAAATCAGATTTAATTTTAAAAGTTTAGTTCTTGTTCGATTTCTATTAGTTTTACAATAGTTTTCATTCGTTGCGTTTTGTCGAAATTCACCAAATTTTGGTTTAAACGATAAAAGTTGAAACTTTCCTATTATTTTAGTGCTATTAAACATTTGGAACCAAAAAAATCCTGTTAAAACATCGCCTTTTAGTCGTAAAAGTGATTTGTAAAATCTGGCATTTTATCGAAATTGGTGAAAAGAGGGTTTATCGGATTTGGTTTTGAGGGTTTGTCAGAATTGCTAGCTAGGGTTTGACAGAATTCATCAGAAAGGGTTTGTCAGATTTTCAAACTTAAGGGTTTTTCGGAATTGGTGTTCAGTAGATTCCTTGCTTGTATAAGGTTGTGAAAATAATTCGACTTTGAGGCAAATCTCCTATCTTGTTTAAGGCAGTGATAAAATTATCGGAATTGTAATTTAGGTAAGTTATCGAAATTGCCAGTTATATCGCAATTTAGATAAGTTATCAGAGTTGTCAATTTGTGTAGCAATTGCAAAGTCCATCGCAATTCTCAGATTCATCGAAATTCACTAGTCTATCGGAATTTAGCCAGTTTATCGAAATTTAGATAAATCCATCAGAATTGTACAATTTCATCGGAATTCAGATTACTCATTGCAATTTAGTAACCTCATCGGAATTCAGTGACCTCATCACAATTGGCAACTGTGAACAGTGTTTATCGGAATTAATAGTGAATAGTGATTTGTCGGAATTGAACAAGAAAAACACTTAACCAAAACCAAACTTTATAACTCATAACACACATCTCAATTGTCTACAAGATCCATAAGAACACAAGAATGTCTTAACCACCAAACTACAACTAGTTCTACAATCAACAACAGCAGTATCATCAACAACAACAATATCATCAACAACCACAATATCCTCAACAACAACTCTTCATGCAACAACATCAGTTTTTCTCTCAAAAACAAGTCCCTCAATAACAACAATATCCACAAAAACCGATGCAGTCTTACCAACTTCCACCTAAACAACTTCACTGGTTTGATCAAATGTGTGAAGCAATCAGCAGTCAACAATCAAGACACGAGGCCGGATCCTTAGATACACCTCCTATGCTCACTCCGGGTAATTACGTGCAGTGGTCAAGTCAATTTCTACGGTTTATTGAACACAAGAAACCGCATGGTAAGTACTTGAAAAAGGTGATTATTGAAGGACCATATCCAACACCTACCACAATGGTTCCTGGTGATCCAAATGACATTTCTCCAAGAGAAGCAACGGTGACTCCTGTTCCTGATGCTCAACTTAAAGTAGAACAAGTACTTCAGAAAGAAGCTAATGAACTAGCAATGTCTTACATCCTTCAAGAAATTCCCAATCCTATCTTCCGAAGTATTGATGCACAAAAAACTGCTAAGGACATGTGGGAACATGTTCATCTTCTCATGGAAGGAACTGAGTTAAACCAAGAGGATATGGAATCTAAACTCTATTTGGAATACACCATGTTTATGATTGAAGCTGGAGAATCCCTAGAGTCGTATTACCATAGGTTTACTAATATCATCAACGATTTGGACCGGCACAACATCGTACTACCTAGGATTGCAGTGAATACTAAGTTCCTAAGTTGTCTTGGACCTGATTGGCAGAAGTATGTAACTTTTGTTCGACAAGCTAAGAATCTACACAACGCCTCATATGTATGATTACTTGAAGCATCACCAATTAGAGGTTGATAAAGACAGAGCAGCTCGTGGAGGTTATTCACCATCAACAACTCCAAACTCACTAGCTTTGATTGCTCAGTCTCATTTTGCTCCACAATCAAATCAGGGTTTTGTCCAACCACAACGTCATTCTACTTATCCCTCACAAACTTCATCAAGCCAACTTGTTCCATATGAAGCATCACCATAACAAACTGATAATCAACTGGTTCCATTTGACAACACCGATTCTATGCTTTACTCCAATGTCAACAGTGATGAAGACGATGCTTTCAAATCGTTGAACAAAGGGTTTGCTTTGATTTCTAGAGCTTTTAGCAAGTTTTCTAATAAATCCAACAACCGTCTTAGGTCTTCATCCAACACTCGTAATCAGGCAGTTGTTCATGATGGCAGAGTTGAGATTCAAAACAGAGCTTCTGGGAGATATGGTTCGGGTGGCTATATTGGAAACTCATCTGAGTAGAGGTTTAATTAAGTTGAAAGGAGCAGGAACATCACTGGTAATGCATAAAGAAGGGCAGAGATAGTTGATACATGGAATTTTAGGATTGCAAACACTATGGTAAAATGTTACAACTATGGAGGGAAAGGTCACTTGGCCAATGCATTCCCCAAACCAAGGACTAGAGGGCGTGCATATCACAAAGAAGCTCTTCTTCTTGCTCTTAAAGATGAAGCTGGAAGCACTCTTACAGAGAAGGAGCAAAACTTCATGGATAATGCTTACTCCGATGATGACATGGAAGATCTAGAAGCCAATGCAGCCGCGATGTTGATGGCCAATATGCAAGAGATGCACATGGGTGAAACATGCCCGGTTTATGATACCGATGGCTTGTCTCAGGTACCTGACTCTACATGTCTCATACATGAAATCGTATCCCCCTCTGCATCTACATCAGCTGAAGACCTTGTTGGTCAAGAAGACTCATGCTTATCTCCTCAAGTTGATGACAAAATAAACACCATAGTTACATTTGATGAAGATCAAATTAACCCGGTTGTTTCATTTGATGATCTTTTGCTTGGTCCAGATCCAGAGCTCATGACCTTGCTCTTGACCACCCAAACACAGTTAGACGCACAGAAATCCCAAATTGATAGATGCAATGAAAGAAATAGAAATTTAAAAGCAAAAGTTGCATTGTCCACTAAGGATCTTGAGTGCTACAAACTTCAACTTTCAAACTATGAAACAAAAAAAAAACGGGAAAAAAGTTTTGAGGTTGCATTCCAACAATCTTATGTGAAAGAACAAGAGTTAGAACATCAGGTACGTGAATTAACCGTTTCCAAAAATGAATTAATTTCACAAAAGGAACAAGAAAGATTAGATTTTCAAAAAAAAGTTGACATCCTACACTCTGAACTTTCCAAAACAAAAACAGAGTTGACAACTTGTAAAGATATTTTTTTGAACACAAACAAATATGAAGGAAACGAGTTGATTCCTATCTTGAGGAAATCGTTGAGTTTGAATGCAAACTTAAAGAGTTTCAAAACGTTGTGTATAAAACTGGTGAGTTAGTAACCACCATTCAGAAATTTTCTCTCAAGAAAAATCCCCAAGGATACGGCTTTGCTATTGGGGATGACAAACCAAGTTTTTTACATAAAGCACTCAAGGAAAATCCGAAGTAATATAGTGCAGAACATTTTTTTGATGACTCTTTCATGTGTGTTGTTGTTTATAATCGTGAAGAGGAAATGGAACAGGACGAAGTGAGTCGATCTAAAATGAGTAATGTCAAATTTAGTAAACCATATGACTACTCAAGAGTACCTCATATTAGCGACACCTTCGTACCACAACAAGATAAATCAGAACAAACATGGTCTTTAATAGAAATGAATGAAACTTCTGAGGTTGGCCCTGTGAACACAGTAGCACAAGTCAATGGCCCTTTACCAAAGTCAGGTGTAATTGCACCATTGCCAAAACAATGTCTTGTCCTTAGATATTTTAATACATTTATGGACGACATACAATTTTTGGAACAAGCAATTGAACGAAATTCAGAGATAAAAGTCTCTACTTTTCTTTCTCCTTATGAAAAAGAAAAGAGAGAAGTTTTTCAAAAGCAATTTTTGCCACACGTTCAACACCTGCGAATTTGTGCTACACATTGGGAACAGGAACTTCAATCAGAGGTTGCATCCATGATGAACATTTTCGAAGCAACGAAAAACACGATCTCAAAACAAAAATGTAAAAACAAAGCTTTACAAAAAGAAGCAGATCGACTCTTGGAGAATCTTCTATGTTCTGATGTTATATCTGTGATTATGAATTCCATTTATCTTTCTTGTAATAAAATGCTTGTTGATGATCATTCCGTTGATACTAAAATGTTGATACTTTAGATTAATAATTTGAAAAGCGAAAATGAGAGACTTCGAAAAGTCAATGATGATGTGGAAAACAAATTTTCAAAAGAAAATTTCCAACTCAACCAAAAGTTACAATGGTGTCAGACTCAGAGTCTTGACTTTGAGTTAAAATTACAAAGCCAAAAAGAATCAATGTCCTTTCAAAACAGACATGCTTCCAAAATTCAGAATATTGAAAAAGAAAATGCTGTTTTAAAACATCAAATTTCTGAATATGAAAAGGACATTGATGAAGTTTGCCTAAACAAGAATGACACTGTTCGATTAAACCGAGAATTGGATTCAAAAATTCAACAACAAAAACACATCATCATTGAGTTAACAGAGAAAATCAAATTACTTGAAAAAGGGAAATTTGTTCACAAGAATGTGATTGCACCAGGCATGTATAGAGTAGATGAGACACCTAAGAAAGCATCCCCTCAGACCACTAATGTGCATGCTTCAACTTCTACAGGACTAGGCACCCCTCCTAGCGTTAGCAGATCCAATACTAAAAAGAACAAAAAGAAGACTAGTATCTGGCTACGTAAGAGCGGCTCACCTAAAGATCAAAAAGTAGAAGACCACACTAGGAATCTGAATAAAAAGCATGTTATGTCTAATGTAGAATCAAACTTTAAAATGTGTAATTCTAATTGTGATGTAACAAATGCTAAGACTATGAATGTTCTGAATGATGTTATTGTGGATGCTTATTGTGTGTTTTGTTGTACAAGTATATTGTCTGGTAATCATAAAAACTGTGTTGCAAAGACCCTTTTGTATATAATCAGAAATGTGCATATGGCATTTCCTCTAGGCCCACTACTGCTGCTAAGTCAATATTAGGAAAGCAGCCAAATGTAGTTTCTAAGACTACCGTAGACAAGACCATAGTTGCTACTAGAACAATTCAAACACCTGCATTTACAAAGAAGAAAGCAGAATCTAGTTGGACATGGCAATGTTGGCTACAACATAAACCTAGTTTTACTTGGTTACCAAAGATGCTTAAAAATTGTGCTACTAACCCAACGGGTTCCTCCATTACCGTCTCTCCATCTGCATTGTCTTCTTTTAATGCAGGTGATTCAAATCGTCATTTGGATTGTTGATAGCGGATGTTCCCGACACATGACAGGCAACCTGGAACTTCTAGTAAACTTTGTTGCAAAGTTCATAGGAACTATCAGATTCGAGAATGATCACTTTGCCGCTATAATGGGCTATGGAGACTATGTCAACGGAAACATCGAAATAAGCCGTGTATACTACGTTGAAGGCCTTGGACATAAAATTTTCTCTGTAGGGCAGTTTTGTGATGGTGGGTCAGAAGTTGCATTTAGGGAGAAAACCTGCTTTGTTCGACACCTACAAGGAAATGACCTTATGACTGGAAAACGTGGACCGAGTCTTTACACCATTTCCTTGTCAGACATGACCACTTCTTCTCCAATTTGTTTACTCTCCAAGGCACACTCTACAAAATCATGGCTATGGCATAAACGTTTGTCTCATTTGAACTTCAAAACAATGACCGATCTTGCTTGTCACAAATTAGTCGATGGTCTTCCAAGATTTCGGTATGCCAAAGATCACCTTTGTCCAGCATGTGAACAAGGGAAGATTACTCGTGCTCATTTTCCTCCTAAAACCGAGCACAGTACGGATCATGTTCTCCAACTCCTACATATGGATTTGTGTGGCCCGATGCGAGTTCAACCAATCAACGGGAAGCGATACATATTGGTAATCGTTGATGATTTTTCTAGATGGACTTGGGTCTACTTTCTTCGAACTAAAGATCAAGCTTCTCCTATGATCATCACCTTTCTCACCAAAATTCAGGTTTAGCTCCGCAACACCGTTAGAAAAGTCAGAATAGATAACGGAACTGAATTTAAGAATCACACTTTTCGTGAGTATTTTGAGAAAGTAGGGATTGAACACCAAACATCTATTGCACGCAGCCCAAAACAGAATAGAGTAGTCGAAAGACGAAACCGAATGTTTGTGGAAGCCGCAAGGACGATGTTGATAAATGCTCAATTACCTGATTACCCCTGGGCTGAAGCTGTCTCAACCGCCTGCTACACCCAAAACCGTTGAATGATCAACAAAAGGCACAACAAAACCCCATATGAACTTGTTCACAGACGAAAACCAAAAATAAATTACTTTCATGTATTTGGGGCCCTTTGTTACCCAAATAATGATCGTGATGACCTTGGAAAGTCTAAAGCCAAATCTGATATTGGAATCTTTGTTGGATACTGTGAGAATTCTAAATGATTTCGTATCTGGAACCGTCGAACCCGAGAAATTCAAGAGACAATACACGCTCATTTTGATGAACTCACGGATATGGCTTCTGAGCAAAACAGCTTAGGACCCGCTTCTAACCGTCTGAACTTTCCTGATCAATCAGCTGCGCCACTCTCTCTCAACCGCAAGGACTTGGAAGATTTGTTTGCTCCGTTGTTCAATGATTCTCTTGTTAGTCGTGCTTCAGATGTATCCACCAGTTCCGCTGCACAACCTGTCAACATTCCAGTACATGATACACCAGGGACTACAACAACAACAGTTGCTGCCGATTCACCTCCAACAGAAACCTCATCATCAGTAGATCAAACAGCTTCTAATATTGCGACTGCAGCTGAAGATCCCCTCCTATCTCCTGAAGTACCTACACCCGCACATTGTGACGGAAATGCTTTCTTCAATACATTTTCTCCGGCTCCAACCATTCCATATATTGCAGAGTCTTCAACGAGCAACTTGGATCCGTCAAATATGCACAACAATTTTCAACACTACCCTTCTACCCACAAATGGAATAGAGATCACCCTTTAGTGAACGTGATTGGAAATCCAGACAATCTAGTCATGACACGAAAATGACTCCACACAGATGGTGAAACCTGCATTTATGCACTCACCGTTTGTCAAGCAGAACCCAAAAATATTAAAGAAGCCATAATTTACGACAATTGGATTGAGTCAATGCAAGAAGAACTTGAACAATTCAAGTGTCTTGAGGTTTGGGAACTGGTAGAAATACCGGACGGAGTATACGTTGTCGGACTGAAATGGATCTGGAAGAGCAAATTGGATTCTGATGGCACGGTTATTCGTAACAAATCTCAGTTTGTTGCTAAAGGTTTCAGTTAAGAAGAAGATATCGACTTTGAGGAATCCTTTGTACCAGTAGCAAGACTTGAAGCCGTTCGCATGTTTCTGGCGTATGCTGCCCACAAGAACATCACCGTTTACCAAATGGACGTGAAGACGACATTCCTAAATGGACAACTTCGTGAAGAAGTTTACGTCACACAACCAGAGGACTTTGTCGACCCAGAACATCCAAATCATGTGTACCGGCTCAAGAAAGGCCTCTATGGCCTTAAACAAGCCCTGAGGGCATGGTACGATAAACTATCTGCATTCCTAATTGCTAATCATTTCACCAAAGGATCAATTGATACCACATTTTTTATACAAAAACACAGGGAGGACATCTTAATAGTCTAAATTTATGTGGATGACATCATTTTTGGTTCAACCCATAAAAAGTACTCAAATGCTTTTGTTAAACTAATGAAACAAAACTTTGAGATGTCCATGATGGGTGAACATACGTTCTTCTTAGGACTGCAAGTTCATCAATCCCCCTGTGGTATTTTCTTAAACCAGTCCGAATATGCTCTTGAAATATTGAGAAAGCAAGGCATGACAAGTTATGATATGTATAATACTCCAATGTCTGCATCATCTCCAAAGCTGGATGCTGATTTACATGGGACACCAATTGACCCTACCAAATACCGAAGTATGATTAGGTCAATCATGTATCTAACAGCCAGCAGACCAGATATTGTCTTTGCAACATATCTTTGCTCCCACTATCAGTCTAGAGCAACTGAAAGACACCTCTCTAAGGTTAAGAGAATCCTTCGATACATAAAGGGAACCATTCATTTGGGGATCTGGTATCCGAAGGATTCTGGCTTTGAACTAATTGCATTTTCAGATGCTGATTATGCAGGTTGCTTAGATACTCGTAAAAGTACGTCTGGAGGAGTGCAGTTCCTTGGTAACAAACTTGTCTCTTGGCAGTCAAAGAAGGAAGATTGTACATCACTGTCATCAACAGAATCAGAATACGTAGCCATGTCAGCATGTTGTGCTTAAGTCATCTGGATGAGACCACAACTGATGGACTTTGGTTATTTATTCAACAAGATTCCAATGTACTGTGACTCCAAGAGTGCCATTTCTATCTCGTGCAACACCATTCAGAATTCGAAGTCTAAACACATAGCACTTCGATATCATTTTATCATGGAGCACGTGGAACAGGGTACAATTGAACTTTACTTTGTGGGTACAGAATACCAACTGGCAGACTTATTCACCAAAGCCTTGCCTCATGCAAGATTTGTGGAATTAGTTCACCAGATTGGTATGAGTTGTTTGACTCCAGAGGATTTAAACAACTTTCTTACAAACAATTAAAGAAAGTCAAACACCAACACTATCCTTGTAAATATTTTATCAAAAAAAAAGATTTTCCATTTAATCTTTATTTAAAAAAAAATGCATGCAAGTACAAAATTTCCATTAACACTTTGTTCCAAAACATTAACAATTATTTCTGAACAAGTGTCGAGGGGAAGAAAGAAATTCAAATTTTAAAATTTTCATTAAAATTTGTACTTGCATATTTTCTTTCAAATTGTTGCTTCACAAAATGGTGATAAAATCATATGAGTGATACCCTCCTTGATCTTAAAAATATTTTCAAACACTCATAAGTCAAGGGGGAGTATTAGAATTGTTCTGGTAAAAAACATGCCAAGTCTAATGTATAAGTTGTGAGTTAGGACTTGTGTGTTTAAGTTAAATCGGATTTTATGATTTTCTATGTTTAAGGTGTAATTGAATGTTGGGTTTTGGTCGGAATTACTTCCTTAACATGTTACAAGTTCTTAATTAAACCAAGAAACATGATTGGTGCATGATTCATAATTAGGGTTTATCTATCAAAATTGGGGAAAGTGATATAAGTGTGTTATAGCCTAATTAATGCATTGAGATAGTGTTTATGTGAGTCGAATTACATGTTTTATCCTTTAAATCGAACCCAGAAATGCATTAGAAGTAATTTCGATGATTAGGGTTTTAGATAAACTCGAACAAGTTCTATCTTTCGATTTAATGGTTAAAAAGTGTTAAGTTTTAGACCAAAGAACTCAGGAACATCATTAGAATCTATTGGAATCAAGCAAAGCAAACTTCCAACAAGTTTTTGTGAATTCCGATAATTCATTGAATAGGATTTGTCAGAATTGAGTGCTGTTGTGTTTTAATTTGATAAACAAGGTTTAATGAGCAGTATATAACTTGTGAACTGATTTTAATTGGACAGGAAAACCTAATTCGACAAAGAACAAAGAAAAATGTATGTCTACAATGTTTATCGCAATTTCTTGTATGAGAAATTGTCGGAAATTGCAAAATCCGTCGAAATTGGATAAGTTTTGTCGGAATTGCAAAATCTATCAAAATTGGATAAAGTTTCCGCAATTGCATAAAACTTGTCGAAATTCAAAACTTTTATCGCAATTGGGCAAATTTATCGCATTTTCAGATTTCCATCGCAATTAGACAAGACTTATCGCAATTCAGATCTTTTCCATCGAAATTGGCCAAATGTCATCAAAATTTAAAATCATCGGAATTGGAACATAAATCTATCGAAATTTGTAAAATGTCGAAATTGGTCATTATTGTATTCTGTCGAAATTCAAAATGTCAAATTCACACAAGTTACAAACTGTCGAAATTGCTCAACTGGACAATAAAAGGAATTCAACTTTGACTAACACTCAACATGATGTCCAAAGATGTTAATTGCTATACTTCAACATGTAATATCAAATTAAGCAACTTAAAGGCCACATGAATGATAACAAGTTTAACTATTTGCTAACTTTCATGTATCTTGCAAATATGCTCTTGATTGATGTTTCTAATATCTCAAATGGCTGCACAACAACAACCACAATCATTCCCAATGCTCACCAAGGCTGATGTTCTTCCACAAGACTACGACAATGAAATTGGCAAGAACAATGCAAGGGTGGAAATTCACAAAGTCAAGTGTGCAGAACCAACTTGTCAGATAGCAATAGAGGATCTCAAGCAACACAAGTGCAGGAGTATGCTGGATAAGTCAGCTAATATTCCCTAGCTTAACATTTATCAAATGTGGAATACTCTACAGCTAGACTTAAGAGAGGCATATTTCAAGTGCACGCTGGACCGAAAGGAAGTAACTGTTGACAGACACTACCTTCGCAAAGCTTTGCTACTACCAGAAGCTCCTGAACCTGACCAAGAATTCTATCCAACACCTACAGAAGAAGAGGTTCTCTACTTCCTTTAAGAGATAGGCTACGATTTACAACCAGACAAACCATTAACAAAAATCTCAAGGATTGAAGCCAAGTTCATCCCACAACCCTGGAGAACCATATACTACATCCTGGCCCGATCTGTTTCTGGAAGGGAAAGTGGTCACGAGAACCCCCGTCTGCCTCATCTTAAAATCTTCTGGGGAATAGTTAATCAGAAAGAGATTGACTTTGCTTCACTTATCTGGGATGATCTGGTCTACCAAATTTTAAAACCCTTAACCAAAATCCCATTTGTTCGTTACACCAAGCTTCTCATCTGTCGTCTGGGATAATCAACCCGATAATGATGAGGAAAAGAAAGAAGATGAATAGGTGAATGACTTTGTTATGGATGAAGGGGAAGAAACTGAAAAGGTGTCAACTGATGAAGAAAAGATGGAAGACAAACATATGAAAGACCTTGAAATGGATGAAGGGGAAGAAACAGATAAATTATTAACTGGTGAGGAAGAGATCACTAAAGCTACTGAAGAACTGGAATTGGAGATGAAGAAGCAATAAGAAGAAAGATTGGTTGAAAAGGAAGCAGACAAATACATTCTTACACCACCAATCACTCCTCCACATTCTCCACCAGTTACTCAAATTACACCACCAGTTTCTCAGCATGATTCACCTCCCAAAGTTCTAACACATCCTGAATCATCCACACACCCCTCACCACCACCACCACCACCACCACCATCTATTGAAGCAAGAACTAAAAAAACTAAAGGCAAAACAAGCAAGAAAACCAAGAAGATCACTAGGCAAAAACGGGATGATGTAATCTCCCAGGCATCTAAAAAGGTGAAAAAGGCCGCAAACCTGGCACGTACTAAGAAAGATAACCAGCTAAGTGACCAAGTCAAATCCTTAATAAATATGGTCAACGGCCTTGTCATACTAGTAAACGAGATGCAAGAGACAAAAGCTCATATGGATGAATTCCTTGCCGACGATATTGAAGACCGGATGCTCACAGCAGTCAAGGGTAATACTAAAGCGTACGTGAAGAAGTACTTGCCCAAGGTTGCATCCTAGAAGGTAGAAGAGTATATCTAGCCAAACATTGAAGACATTGTCAAGAACATTGTAGCTTCGGTTCCACATGTCTTTAAAACCCAACCGACGCAGCCTAAGGAACCAACTCTTGATAAACTCCAACTCAAACTCCTGGATAGACTTGTAAGCACCGTCTCACCAACTCCAGAGAAATAGCCATCACTGAGGCTATAAAAGAAAACATTGCAAAGGAGTCATGCAAAACTGAGGCCGACAAGGGTAAACGTCCAAGACAGGACAAAGATTCAGATCCAGACACCCAAGCCAAGAAACAAAAGCGTGACAGCGGATCTGGTTCCCAATTTAAAGAACCAGTCGGTCCCTCAGCAACAACAGCCACTCAACCACCAAAGGCTTCCGGATCAGGACCTACAGCAATGGAGCATCAGTATGAGCACACTACAACTGAGGAAATAGAGTTTCAACAACACTATGATGAACCAGATTTACCTCCCAAGACCAAAGCTACATCGTCTAAATCTGGAAAGAAGACTTCCAAACGACCAACTGTTGTCTCCTGGCTAGATGAAGATACGACACAGGGAAATGAATGGTTTGCTCAGCTTGCTAGTGCTCAACCTCAGATTGACGAAGATTCAATGATCGAAGGTAGTACATTTGAGTTCACACAAAGACTCAAACGTGACCAACGTATCAAGAGGATGACTAAAGGGGAACTTCATCGCATCAAGAATGATGCATTCAACTTGCTCAAGGATAGGTTATCCAGTGCAGCTGAGCTCGAATATCATCTAGAGAACATTGCCCGAGCAATGTCTAGTGAGTTCAGCTAGACTAATCCAGATGTGGTAATGGTTGGAAGCACTTCTAAAAACAACCAACCATATATCACGGATTGGACGAAGCCGTTGCCAGTGATAAGAGTCTCCGATCAACCTGCTATTCCTTACCAGTTGTTCTTCAACAACGATCTCGAACTGCTCGTGTATGGTATCAAATGTCAACCAAAATACGTAACCTCTATAACTTTGATCTCCGCAGCAAGTTACACACAACCAGTTATCGAGGAAACTGCTACTAGACTCTTCATTTCAACGAAATTGCAGTATGACTAAGATGCATAGCTAAGCATTTATCACTGGTTTGAGAAGAGGAAGACATGGTACAAGAGTAAACTCACAAAGAAGTCTTCTACTCCAGTGAAAAGTGACCTTAGGATTCTTGCTCTGGTCAGTCTAGAGGGTGAAAAGAGATATGACTGCACCTTCTGGACAGAAATCAAAGTTAGAAGACACGATCAGCAGATCTACACGTTCTCAGAAGCAGATCTCCCAGATTTGAACATCAATGACCTTGAAGACATGTATCTTATCAAGGTTCAAGGGAAGCTGCAACATTTCTCAACTGATCTACAATACGCGTTCAGCACTTCCATACTACACTTTATCAGAAGAAAGATCATTCAAGAACGTGTAGAAGATCTGCAGCTTGGGGTCGAGAGCTACCAAAGGAAGTGGAATCTAACCGCACCAGTTCTATCACTTCCTGGAATCAACAATGAGCCCCAGTACACCATGAAGAAGGAACCAACCTTCGGGTTCATTTACAAGAGCGATCTTACGATCAAGTACTTCATGGCGTACAGGGAAGTTCATAAGTTCTGCGATCACACGCTAAAGAAGGTTCGTGATGGGTTGGTAATTTGATTACGTGTTCGAGAGTTGTACAAGACAAGCAGGTGGACAACTTCTCAATTAAGAGAAGTTTGTCAGTTCATTTTGAAGATTGAGAGAAGGCTGTTTCACAGAGATCAGATGAGGCGGCTTGAGAGTTATGTTGGAGGGAGACGATCATTCCCGATCAGGAACTTCCAAAGACCTGATCCGGTCTACACTGCATTCAGAAGATCGGAATGATGTAAGAGTTGAATATATTCTTTGATTGATATATATATATATATATATATATATATATTCTTTGATATATATATATATATATATATATATATATATATTATATATTTCTTGTATGATTGTTCAGTATGGCTTGTGCACATATAACAGTGCACAACCCGTTCTTGTAAAGAAAGGACCCTGAGGTACGCTTTAGTGCCTCAATCCTAAAATAAGAAGCGAAAGCTTCTTACTTTTGAGCAGAATTAACCAGAATTTTCTAAGTTTTTCAGAATTCTGATCAAAAGAACAAGTATTCCCTTGTTGAGGGGGAGTAGCTAAAACAAAAATTCTTTGTTCTAAAACATAGAAGTTCTTGAAATTCATCCTGAAAACTTCAAAAAGCATATTTTAATCAAAAGTTTAACAAAAACTACATAAATATGCTATTTTTGAGGGGGAGAATATGTAAGTGATTAAAATATGGTAATAAAAAGTTGAAATCTCGCATGAGCTCGACTTAGAATGAACCTCGAATTGATGATATCAAAAGTCAGTACTCGAAAAAACATGTCCTGGACGGGTAATAATTTCAAGCCGGTTTATCTGGTGATGTAAACGTGTCTCGCAAAGGAGTTGTCTTAGTAGAAAGTACCAATTTCGAGAGATTATTCTTTGAATAAGGCCGGGACGGGTAATAATTTCAAGCTAGTTTAACTAGTGATGTAAACGTGTCTCGCAAAGGTCTTATTCATTAAAAATCAATCAATTTTAAAAGTGCTGACTCAACCCGACATGTGCAAATTTACTTTAACCACTTATGAGCACATGTTACGGGGGAGTTTTTTGAAAAATGCAAAACTCTCAAAGTGTAAACAATATAAGTTTTACACTCATAAACACTTTGAGAGATTTTCAAAAAGATTGGTTTTATGGCAAACATAGGATAGTCATAGAGGTATAAAGTGACTAAGCTTATGAAACCATCCTATGATCCACCAGAGCTGGAGGGATCTACCCAAGCACAATACCAATAGTTTAGAACTAGAAAGTCCTAAGTATGATGAAAAAAGGAGTAAAGAAATGAAAGGAGAAAGAAGGGGTTGAAGAATGAAAAAGAAAAGTAAAGAAAAGGGTGAAAAGAAATAGCCCTCCATATGATCAACCTTAGGGCAGAAACCGGGTTCAATACATATGCTACTGGTTGTTACTAAGGTGACACCGGTATTGAAGATTAAGCCGTCATAGACCCAGTGACGCACTGCACTAAACCTTCTAGCCACTCAGGTGTCTCTCATCGACCTCTCATTCCGAGATGTGTTGATATTGAAAAGGAGGCACTCTACTCCATGCCTCCGACGACTAAAACCAATATGCACTTAATCGAGTCTAGAGCCGTGACATACATAAAACGATCTCATAGAAACACTTAGTATTTCTACACTGGTTGTTCAGCCAAAAGGAACACCAGTTGTAAATTATAAGAGTCCTACGTAGATCTTAGTAATCTGTCGATAACATTCAAGAGGGAATTCACAAATTATGATTCTCAGTGATTGAATGGAAATCCTGCCAGGGTCAACATCAAACAGCCTTGACAGCAGGTCACTTCGGTAACCCCTTGTGGGTTACTCTTAGTGTTCATGGTGGTTCCAAAACGGTCTACAGTCGTGAAGTGATACTTCGGTATACTTCAGTGACTCACCTGAATCGTTGATACACTTTGGTGTATCTGTGTCAGCTCTCTCGGGGGCATCCGGTTCAGGAACTGCCTTGGCAGGGATTAGAGAAAGTCTTCACACTATGCGGTTGACGATCTCGTAGTCCAAACCTATAAGTGCCGGATTATTTATTGCTAACTGTTTACACTTTAGATAATCATGGAGAACAAGGAGTTCCACCACCACCATTTCCATCATTCTCATATCCCGAAGAAAATTTCTAACGAAAACTAAGAGATAACAAAAGTTTAAAGATGTCAAAGAAAAGTCAAAAATCAAGCATAACAAACTTTCACAAATCAAAGATTTAAGCTTATGAAGTGAGAACTACTTGATATATGAAGAACAAAAGTCAAAAGACATATGAGCATGGTGGAAAAGACGTAAAGACATTGTGACTAAAGAAATTCGGTGGAAGGCAGATCAAGACATTATCATATTACATCACAACAAGAACAAAGAACAAAGATTCCAAAGACGTCGAAGCCGAAGAAGCAAGGATGACGTCAAGCAACCTTGATGACCAATCCTTAGGGGGAGATTGTAGGGAACACATTTTGTATTATTTCAAGTCTTGGTCATTTATTGTAATAGGTTGCTCAATATAAAGGGCTTTAAGTTAGTATAAAACCCATGCTACATTAGAGGCCCATGGGCCGTGTGGTTTAGTTAAAACCTTCTAGAAAGAATTAGGCAAACATTGCCCTAACATTTGCCTATAAATACTAGAACCTTGTATGCATTTCATTTGTTGGTTTTATTCTCATTGTAGCCGAACTCTTGCCTATTTTATGCGTGAATAAGATCATCCATTCTTTTCTTCTTATACTCTAGTTCCCTCGTTATTTTCTCTTATTATATGATTCATATTATTGTTGTACGTGGTAATATATCTTGTGTTAAGCTAAATCTAGGACCTATCAACATTTATCTTTTTTAACACGCCTGTCACACTCGCAATGATCAACCCATGACCCTAAACATCAGGTTGTGTATTTGTTATCAACGACCACCAAGTTTTCAATTGCAACAAAAATAACTTCTTTGTTAGCCTTGAAAACTCAATTAGATTCTTGATAACCATCTTTAAAAATAACCCATAATCTAAATCAGAAACTGTAAGATATGAATACTTGGATTTGATGGTAAGGTGAATTCTAGAGAGAGAGAGATAAGAGAATGGGAGTTCTAGAGAGAGAGTGTGAAGAGAAAATATGTTGTAAGATTAGAAGCTCCAACCCTCTCCCTAGGTGGAGAGGGGTATTTATACAAACTAATATATGTGCCCCTAGTGGGCTGTAGAGTGAGCTGACAGTAGGTAAAGACCCGAACCACTCCACAAATACTATAATATCTAAACTAATATTACGTTAACTAAACTAATACTAATAAGTACTAATAATCCTACGAGCTATATAAATGCTAAATAGATACTCGGGGTGACCAAGTCTTCATATGAATGTTTATATTCCTAACAATCTCCCCCTAAGGGAGGTCACCCCGGAATTAATATTTCGAATTCTAGCATTCTATTCTCTGAACTTGACTTCATAGCTCGTAGACATTGATTCTTCAACATCATTGTACTTTGTGTCTTCAGCAGTGAACCTTTGATGACTGATCTTTTGTCTTGGATTATCTTCGAGTATTCTTTGAGGTTATCATCCAACATATGCCTTCAAGTTATCTTGCAGCATCGTCTCCATGTGAAGTTGTGATCTTGGAGCCTTCTTTAAGATCATCAGCCACCGAAAATCTCTGAGCTCATCCATTGTAGTGATATTGCCTACATGTGATTTGTTGTGACTGTTGGACTCGCATGCTCACACTTTTCTGAATCATGATAGCTATCATCAGAGTTGCAGAAGCTGTGTTGTAGGTCTTTCATCTATCATGATGCCTTTGATAATGAATTGGAAGTGTGAGCATGGAGTGTGGATTGACACGTATCTACTGGAATCAGGAACTACCATCACCGTCTTTATATGAATCTGAAATAAAACAGTTAGCAATAAAGTTGGAGAACGAATATGGCTTGTCATTCGTTCGATGTGGTGGTTGGATTTAACCTTCGGTTCTGTGAAGACCGACCTGTGATCAGGTAGATTCCCCTTTAAAGAAGATTCTCCTTGACAGGAATTTCCAGCTTGTAGTAATGAGTCTTCCAACAAATTAATGTCAGAATCATCATACTAAGCATGTTCTCATACCGGAACGTCTCAAAGCAGACAGCACGGTAGAGTGAATCAGTGAATTAAATACCCACTGATTGATGAGAAATTAATTAGAAAAAATCACTTGCGTGTCACTAGATAAACATTTTGTGCAACACGACAAGGGTTTTATAAATTGAATCGCATTTCTGTCAAAAATACTTTTGTTTGAAAAATTTCACAATCAATGCGCTCGAAACTTTTTTGGTGAGCACATTGAAAGGTTTTCCAAAAGTATCCTTCAATCCATTTCCTGGAACAAGTTTGATTCAAATTTGAATCGCCCCATCATTTCTTTCCAGTTGTCACAAGCATGATCCATGAAGGATCTCACATGTCACCCACCAAGAGCTTGTTTGATGTTGGCTCTAGAAGGATTTCCATCTTCATTGTGAATACTTTACGTATCACTCGAATGTTCAGGCAATACCACAAGGATAATGCGTAGGACTCTTCATATATATTTTCTTGCTTTTCACGGTGTATGAAACAGCAAGCATATTGGAAATGTGTCCTAATGAGATTAATGGATGATCTCTTGGCTCTAGACTCAATAGTGCATTTTGATTTAGTGATCAGAGGCTGGAGAGGACTGCCACCTTTTCAATATCTTCTAACTCGGAGTGAGATAGATGATAACCATGTATTGATGTCCATGACAAATGAAACAAGAATCCTTTAAGGGACCTTGAGTGGCTAGGGAGGGTTGTGCAGCGTATCACTGTGCACAAATGTCATAACCGCAGAGAAAATCAGTGTTCTAACTCGTTCCTTCTGGTGTATCATTCCAACTACGTGGGGGAAGAGATGTATGAAACAGTTTCTGATGATTAAAGAGGTATACAATTGTATGATGATTCCTATGGTTAGTCGGTATCCAACAGAAGGAAATGTGTTCATCCGGGACTTACTTGATTTTGGTGCTTCTGTGGTACTGTCTTGGTGTTATCATTTAGAATCCATATGGGATAAGTTGCTTACACTCGAGACTTTGGTGAATTTGGTGTAACAATTCTCATCTGCAATTTCCTGAAGGGAGAAAAGGGGATTTCCGGGTCTTAATTGATCTTGATGTTACTTTTTCGACTTCATTAATGGGATTGAGTGTGTACTTCGGGTTTTTGGGCTTCATACAATGAGACTGATTGCATCACTTCAACTACTTGGGGGAAGTGGTCTCTGGATACTTTTGGTATGCATTACTTCAGACTTCAGCGGGAAGAAATGTGAGAAGAATTATTCAAGTGTGAGATGACAAAGCACTTATTTATTTGATGGTCCCCCAATCGGAGAATCACGATGGTTATTCTTAAAAGGAGCAGCAATTTTTGATGTGGTTTGCTACGGTTTCCGCTGTACACTTACCTTATGTATGCTTGAAAGAGAGCTTTGAATCTGCTTAAAAGGAAGATTGTCGGTTTGGGGGGAAGCTATCAAAGCTTCATATTGAGAAGGC
The DNA here is from genome assembly GCA_021014915.2 of Artemisia tridentata subsp. tridentata. Lineage (NCBI taxonomy): Eukaryota > Viridiplantae > Streptophyta > Magnoliopsida > Asterales > Asteraceae > Artemisia > Artemisia tridentata. The sequence goes on along the minus strand of CP139501.1, from coordinate 69,403,483 downwards.
TCAAGTTCAGTCGATTATTCAGGAGCGTTGAAAGCTTTGGTGGAGAAAGTTTAAGAGATGTTGACTACAGACTTCCATTCGTACCAGAATGATATCCTTATCTTGGTATTCATGTCATCATCTTCTTACACTGAGTAACATATTTTGTACATATCTTATACCAAAATGTAAATAGAAAAATATAAAACCAACAAATTGTAAATAGAGAAACTTAAACCCAGAAAAAACATAAAAATCAGAAAAATAGAAAATACCAAAAATAGTTCCTCTAGGCATGTCTTCTGTTTATCGATAACATTTACGGTCTTTGAAATGTCATTCAATAATGACACGGGACTTTAAATGAAGATCGAGCAAAAGTTAAAATGAATTGTCAAAACATGTCTAAATGGCTTGCTATTACTTTAGATAGCAACATGCGCCTCATAATGGGGAAAGCACGTCGCCAAAAAGACGGCTGTTCCTCCAACTGGGTGAAGTTTACCTGGGCATGGATTACTTTATATCCATGTTTCTTCGATCTGATGTACGTTTAAGTGCATCATTTCATGAAAAGGAAGAGAAATCTTCTTTGTATGCAAATAGTTTTCATTCTATGATTCTTCTGAAAATTATTTGTGAGAAACTTGGTGGTTATGTGTTGCCTGAAATTCTTTTAGACTTGGATTTTACAAAAAATTTGTCACTCAATCAACGACTACAAATCTTTAACTAGAATACGGATCATTGATTGAGGTGGAGAGTGATTTCAAATTTTATTTCATCAAACGGGTTTCTTAGTTAACTCATAACTCTTAGAAAAGGTTTTGTAGCTAATGGGGTATTAGTTGAAGAGGAAATTGCTAAACTTTATATCAAATGGCCAAATGTGTTAGTTGCTAAAAAATTTAGGGAATTATGTGCAATTTGCTTATAGTTTCCTAGCTTTATGTATCTAGAAGGTCCATTAGTGTCAATCTGGAATCCTCGTTTAATTCCCTGGATACATTAAAACTCAAAATCTAAAAGAAATTAGAAAACCCATTGTGTTTGACGTTCTTGAATTCTCCAAAGGCATGTGTATGATCTAACTGAATGAGTTTCAAATGTTGTTTGACTTTTGTTAGTCGATAGTTGCTTAACTATTGTTGATTTAGTGCATATGTTCTCAGGATGTGCTTAGGTATATAGCTATCATGTTAGAATCTTGTCCCTAAGACCCTGAGTTGAATATTGAAATATGTGTGAATTGCCATGTTCATGATTGCTATTTGCTCTTCATGCTAGATAGCAGTTTGATGTATTTCCTGACTGTGGTTTGACTATGAGATGAATTTGGTATTATGATGTGGCAAGCTGCTATGTGGTAGCTATTAATGAATAGTGTATCTGCATGTATGTATATCTGTGTGGATATTCTTATGCAGATTCCATAGCCAATATGAATGTGCCAGTTCCCGCTCTAGCCATTTGATCAGATGTTCAAACTCTATTGAATGGCTCTGAATTCACCACAACAACAACATCAGCAACAACAACAACAACACTGTCTCCACCTCCACCACCTTCACGTCAACAAAGCATTACTTATTCTGGTCTTGCCGAGTGGGGATCCACAATACTTGGGAATATTTTTTGGTGGATGGATAATTGATGCTGACTACTGACTCCCTCGGGGAAGCGAAAAGGCCAACATCATTTGTGTCATAACAATTATCTTTGTACATAATAAGCAGTGAATAAACATTTGTTGTTATGTGTCAGTGTATGATTGTTTTAATTTAAAATCTTTCAAACCTATTGTACCTGACACTAACATTCTCCCTCATTGATTGAGGGGGAGCATCGTAATATCTCATTATCAGAATATATTAAACCTGACCACATTTTCTCCCAAATTTTCTAAACATATTTAAATCAATTGGGATCACAAATCTCAAATGGTTTGAAATTTTTGATCGGGGGAGAGAATGTGATTTAAATATGAAAATCTGATAAAAAATGTGATCTTTTGGACTCAAGTGTAGGCTCTCCCATATGTGCTAAACTCTTTCGTATATCGATGCACATATTGAGGGGGAGCAAATGATTTGTGATGGCAATTGTGAAAGAATACCAAAGACCGACCATTTTACTTTATGTATTGGAGTTATAAGGATGGTAAGGTTAGGTATTAGTTCCCATGATCCAGCCAGAACCGGAGGGATCTTCGGACAATCCTCTAGTTAGAATAGAAGTCCTTAGGAATGATTAAAAAGGAGAAAAGTGAATAAGGGAAAAGTGCGGACTGAGATGGAGCTAGTACTAGAACAAACCCAACAAGGTGCTAGTAATGAAGTCTCGGTAAGCGCTGAAGGGGTTGAAGAATGAAAAAGAAATGTAAAGATAAAGGGTGAAAAGAAAGAAGCCCCCCTTACACTTTAGGCAGAAACCGGGTCAATACATATGCTGTCAGAATCACTTAGTTGATTGCTGACATTGAAGACAAAGTATCATGGACCCAGTGATACGCTCTTCCCCCACGTATTTGGAATGATACACCAGAAGGAACGAGTTAGAACACCGATTTTCTCTCCGGTTATGACATTTGTCTTCCCGGAATAATCTTCAAATAAGAAGAAGTATAAAGCTCATCATGTGTACTCATTGTGCATTCAGATGTATGTCTCCTTCCCCCTTGCTAGTATTGATACCTCAGAATCAGCCACACATTTTACGCACATATTCTTGAGATCTTGTGAGAAGAACAAAATTGGCTCAAATGGATCACGTAAGAATCAACCGCTACCGAAACTGTCTCTGACTATCTTTACCAACCCTCAAGTAGGCTATTTGACAAGATGACTGATGGAACAAACCCGATATACCAAACTTGACCCTGAAGAAGAATTCCCCATTCTCGTGACTTAAACTTGCACTAATATATGAAGAACGGTGTAGAGAATAAGTGCTCCAAGCAAATCTCTCAGTACTCAATACCCAACCAAAGTATGAGACATTAACAACTCTTGCGATTATCCACAATGACATCGGCATGTGACACTCAGTACTACAACGTAACTCCTTTAAGTGATAGTTAACCAGGTCTTCAAACATTTACCTCGACCGCTGGTAACTAGATAACCTAAGTCTTCAACTTAAATCTTAAGCACGAGCAAGATATTATTAAAAGTCATGCATCCAACCAACCCCGACTTCAAGATAGAATAAGATCACGCCTTTGAGAAAGTCAACTTCAATCTCGAATAAGTGATACCTGATCAACTCCATAGTCACCATTAGATGCCCAACAAGTGAGTGAACAAACAATAAAATGTACGTCGATCCACTTGTTCACACTTCTCCCCCTAAAAAATTGCATATGAGGATGCCATTTTTGATTGAACAAGTCTATATGAGGTTGATCTACTGTTCATACTTCTCCCCCTCAAAAATTGCATCTGAAGTTCCCATTTTTGATCAAGTGAATAAACGTCCAATCAGATGGAAGTAGATCTACTTGATGTCATCCGAGCATGGAGCAAGTATGAAGCTTTTTGCTTAGAATAGTCAGAAACAAGGAGAGTCGTATGACCATTTCTCAAATCTCAATCACCATGTAGTTTATTCACCCTTCACCCCCTCAAAAATTGCATATGACGACCAACTGCCATTTTTGATAGACAAGGTGAATAAGAATATACTCCAATGTACTTTTATCCCCTTGATGACTGAATTAGCATAAGAAGAGCATGAAGCTTGATGAGAATGGTCATAAATAAGAAGATTTCTCTTCTTCCGAAGATAAAGCGCACTCAAGCGTATGCCTTTCTTTCTTTGATGAACGGGGCCTGAAGAGATGTCAGCAGACGCCATCGTCATTGAAGAACAAGGCCTGAACTGATGTGAACAGGCGTCATTATGTTGACATTGAGGACCGAGGCTTGAACTGATGTGTTCAAACGTCATTGTCGATGAGGAACGAGGTCTGTATTGACATGAACAGACATCATAGTCGATGATGTTCATCAAGCTTGAATTGTTTGAACCCCTACATCATGATATATCACTCTTTTCGGCACCCAAACTCTGAGTCTTTCCTTAATACGAAGCCTGAACGATGTACCTGCACTTAAGTAAAGACTTCCTGCATTGACATTAAGAGTTTGTTTGCAATTATATGGGTTAGTGATATCAGCATTTAGACCATTTGGGGTTTCACTGTCAACCTTGGTTTCGCACTTAGTGAACATCTTTCGAATAGGTATCCATCTAAGACCAGCAATCTTAAAAATTCTACCCGTCGGTATCCACCTAAGGCAAGATCTAGGAGTGTTTGGTTTCTCATGTACAGTGGAAGACTTGTTTAGAGAAGACCTTTGTTCTGCATCAATCTGCCTACCAGGTTTCTTAATACCCCTCTTTGGTTCTACGGGTTTGTTGTTGTTTCTAGTCTTAGAGGTTTGAACCTTAGCACGAGCATTCACTTCCTTCAGGAATTTTGTTATACAAACATCATGGGTTGCATTAAAAACACATTTCTGACAAGTCGAGCAAACAAAATGTTTGGAATCAGAAAAAGATCTAGGGTTCTTAGAGTGATCGGCTACGGGAATTGCCTTAATTGGCACGCAACTACTCTTAGAAACAGGGAAATTCCTAGTCTTTTCATGTGTGTTTTTCTTAGCGTCCACTAGGTTTTGATGAGGTTTTGCAGGCGTACATTCCTTTTCATTAGATCTAGCCTGTGAAGTGACTGGTTTTGGCAAAACTTGTTTCGCATCAACTTGGGAGGCAAACCGTGTTTTTGAAAATTTTGGACGTTCAGATTTAAACGCAGTCGGTTGTCTAACAACTGATTGGTTTCTAAGTGGTGGTTTCCCCAAGATTGATGGTTTTGCAAACTTAGTGTTCACACTATTTCCTGTCGATTTTCTCAACTCGTTTTTCAACGCTGCAATTGCAAAACCTTTTTCCTGAAGTTGAGCTTTGAATTCATCATTTTTGGCAATCAAAGAGGTTGTTTGCTCTACAGTCTTAGTTTTCATTTCTTTGATTGTATCACACAGTTCTTTGCAATGAATTTTCAAAGACTCATTTTCCTTAAACAATTCAGTCACTTTATGTTCTAATTCAGCATTATTGTCATGTTTAGCCTTAACTTTGTTAGGATCTCTGGGAAATAAGAGTTTCATTGTTGCTGCCGATAGTGTTAAGCTGGTTCCTGCCGATAGCTTTGGTTCCTTCTGAAAGCTCATTGCTGCCGACAGTGTTATCTTGTTCCTGCCGATAGTGTTGTTGCTGCGGATAGTATTATTTGTTATCCGTATATTTAGAATGTTTGTTAAGATTTATTTTTAGAAGAGATTGTTGTTTATCTCTTCACATGTTTTCTTGTAGAACGGGTTAGGGTTAGGTGATCTTGTTAGTATAAAAGATAAACCCGTCTATGAGTTTATGTACACCTTTAACGTTTTCAATATTCAATATCACAATTCCTAGTTCATAGTTTGATCCATAGAGGATCATTGTCGTTTAGAGTTTTCTTCTTTATTATACTTGCTGTTTAGTTTCCGCATAAACACTTGTATAGCATACAGAGGTTCTTGTTTATACCAAGCTCAATCAAGCTTGAAGTACTCGATCCTACAAGTGGTATCAGAGCCTGGTGAGGATCTCTGATAAAGAAGGAAACATTGCTAAAACTTCTCTCTTGAACCTTGTCCAATGTCACTATCAGGAGATGGTTTTGAAATGTGCGCAAGGAAGATTAGAAACTTGTTCCACAATAAGTCCTATGAAGAAAAAGAAAATTTGGAAGAATATGCTCTGTTAGGATTCCCATCTCAGGTACAAAGATGTAACTCAGCATGTCAAGAATTGTACTCAACTCTTAATAATGAATATGATGACATGAAATCCAAGTATAATGAATACTTTATTAAGGTACAAGCTTATGACAAAGCAGTTAAAACATTAGAAAATCAAAAAGCTTGGTACCAAAGTAATCAGTTAGCTTATGAAGAAAATATAAGAGTTTTAGAAAGGAACTTGAAAAACACCACTAATGATCTTAAATATTCCGAGTCTCAAAAAGCTAAGGTGGTGTTAGAGAAACAGGAATTACAGTCTCAGCTTGACAATACCTTGGCTAGGTTTGATAAATGGAAAGATTCATCTAAAAACCTAAACAAGTTAGTTGATAGCTCTATGTCTACAAAAACTAAAAGAGGTTTAGGGTATGGTAATCTGATAGGAGAAAATCAATACTATGATCCTAATGAGTATAGTGTCTTTAACCCTGAACCTGTAGACTACCAAATGCCTGTTAAATATGTGCCTGAAGGAGGAATGAATGTTGTTCCTCCACCTATCAGAGGAGTCTTTAAGCCTGTCCCTATTCATTCAGGCCTTGACCTTGACTCAGATGAGTCACACATGACCTATGGCAAAAAGTCAAAAGACTTACCTAAACCTGATGACTTTGTCTCCTGTTCCTCAAGTGACAAGTCATCAGAAGCTGAGTCTAAAGACTTTGTTTCATGTGACTCAAGTGAAAAGTCAATCTCACCCAAATACAAGAAGCCCTTTAGTTCAACTAATGATAAATCTACTTCTAAATCAGCCTTTACAGTCAACAGCTCAATTAATTCATTTGAAAACAAAGGTGTCTCTAGTTCCACTAGTGATAATGGTGTCTATATTAAGAAAAGTTGTTGTAAAAATAAGGCTGTTAGGAAGAAGACATGTTTTGTGTGTGGCAGTCAATATCATCTAATTAAAGATTGTGATTATCATGAGAAAAGAATGAAAGGTGGGCAACAACAAACCAGATCATTGTGGAAAAATGTTAAACAAATACCACCATATGTTCCACAAGCAGCAGGAATGAACTTTTATAGAGGTCCCGTTCCTGCTGATAGACTTGTTCCTGCTGGTACCTCTGTTTCTGCTGATATTCAGAGAACCATTTCTGCTGGTTCCTCTTCATATATTCAAAGGGATTTCAGACCTACCTATAATAATCACATCTTTGGAGGGGGAATGGCTTATTCTCGATGGTATCCTTGGTAATTGTCTTGTTTGGTTTATCATGTTGTTGTAATTTTGTTTGCTGATTTATCTGGTTGCATTAGCCTAAGGGGAGGCTAATGCTTGTATGCTTGTAGTTTTATCTTGTTTTCTTTCGTTTATGTCTATGGTTTGTGTTTCTCTAATTTTGTTTTGCAGGTTTTTCAGTATCTTTTGTTAGATATCTTTGTTTTGCAGTTTCTTAATGCTTGGACTTAAAGCTAATCACAGCAATTTTCATTCATTCATAAGGGAGATAAGTACATTCAGTTGCTGGTTACAAAAGATTTCGAGTTTCAAAAGCTTCTAGTCAACAACATTCAAAACATCATACCAACCTTCATACATCACTCTATCTAAACCCTACCACCTATTCCATTTTCCCTTTACCCTTACCCATATTATCAGGCATGAACCTCCTTCCTCTCTGGCGACAGATCTCTTCATAAATATAGGGGACTGGAAGTGCCAATATCACTGGCAGTGGTTGTCTTGGTTCAGGGGGTGGCTTTGAAGAGCTTGAGGCAGTTGGCATTTGATGAGTTCTGGAGCGTGTCCTTGCAGTTGCATGGCTTGGTTGTGGAATAGGGTTGCTTGATTGTGGAACTGAATGGCTTGATTGTGGAATAGGCTTGCTTGATTGTGGAGCTGGATGGGCTGGCTTAGGAGTGGGTCTGGTGGGATTCTTCCTTTGTCTTGGATCTTGGCCTTCATGATGTCGATTTTCTCGACTTCGAGGGTTTGGTTTTTCTCGGCTAAAGCTTTCTTGATGTTTAGCCTTGCCTTTTGGTACCGGTACTTTATAGAAAGCTGCAGTTGTCCTTTCCATCTCTTCAGCTAGCAGAGCTTCAGTTTCCTTCATCTGTTTCCTGAGCTCATCTGTAATGGGAAAATTGGGAGGGAAAGTCTCCCATTCACCCTGACAATAAACCAAAGACTTCAACTCTGATGAATCTTCATCATCAGAGCTAAAGTACTCAAATGAAGAAGGGGTAGATGGAAGAGGATCAGATGAATCCTCCTCAACCTTGGCCTTTCCTTTGGTTTTAGAGGATGACTGCTATTTTGGGAAAGTAGTTGTTCCATCCTGAGTCACTCGAGGAGGAAGAATCTGATGAGATTTCGATGATTGGATGTTTGGATGAACTCATGTTTTTGCTTGATTTTGAAGATTTTTGGTTTAGTTATGTGATTTAAGGGTTATATATTGATATGGAGATAAGTGCAAATTTATTGGTGGTTGGTCTTGAGAGTTAATTCGAGTCAGTTATTCTTAATGACTAAGTTCGGAAGGTTGACTTTGGTCAAACCACCTCATTCCTGCCGATTGGTCAAACCTCTTATTGCTCCCGATTGACCAAGTGTTTCTGCCAATTGGTCAAACCTTCTTAATTTAATTGGTCAATGTTACGTGCAAAGAATTGCAGCAATTTAAAGTGATATTTTTGGCAACTAAACATATAATTGCACATCTCTCATCTCAATTTCTCAAAAACCTATCGAACCCTAATCTTCCCATTTCAAACCCTAAATCATTCCTTCAACACAATGACAACTCTTCGTTACAAGGATGATCATAACAAGGTTCCTTATTTGGAGTCTTCTTCAAGAAGTGTTGGTTATGATGAAGTTCTGGCATTTCTTCGTGGGTCATCTATTAGTTATGCCCTCACTTATTGTCCAGTGATGGTGTATGATTCATTGGTCAAACAGTTTTGGAGGACAGCTAAGGTAAGACACATCGTGGGAAGGGAAGTTGATATTGTTGCTACCATTGATAACCAAGAAGTGATTATTACTGAGGAGTTGATTCGAGTTCAGCTTCAATTTCCTGAGGAGCAAGGGGAATATGATCTTTCAAGGCAAGATATTACTGATGGTATGGCAGCTATAGGGTATCCTGTTACTGGAAGTTGCACTTTCTTGAAAGTAAGTTGTCTCCTCAATGGAGGTTTCTGATTCATACTTTACTCCAGTGTCTTAGTGTTAAGACAGGTGGTTGGGATCAATGTCCAAGTCCTATTTCATCTGGTCTAGTTTGCTTATCTCAGGGTAGGATCTTTAATTGGGCAAAATATATCTTTGAGGGAATGATTGAGAATATCAGTAATGGTAAAAACAGCTTTTTGATGTACCCTAGATTTCTTCAAATCATCTTAGGTGTTCAGACCATTAATACATCCCCTAAGATTATCAATAGGTTGACTGCCAAAATGTTTGCCCTGATGAAGATGAACTTTACTGGCCAACATTTGCCTTTGTTGCCCCCTATGTTGCACAACCCTGATCCTGCTGATAACCCTGATCCTGCTGATAACCCGGATCCTGCTGATAATGCGGTATCCCACCATCACCTAATGCAGCTGATGAAGGGAATTCGGTTGCTGCTGATGCATCTGCATCTGTTGCTGCTGATGAATCATCACCACCATCATCTAGACCAGTTACACCTACACCTAAGCCTAATGAACATGTTGAACCCAATGATCAGACCATCTCAGCTGATACACCTATTATCCAGCCAACTCCTTCTGTGGATTTACCTTCTTCCTCAAGACTATCATCTCCTAGTCCTACTAGGCAGATATTCAGTGAAGACACACATATAAGGGAAGAATTTCATATATCTCCTCCTAGATCCAATGAAGCTCCTAACACCTCAGGTATTCCTACTAGTGGAGCTGAGGATGCTACTGATCTCACCCAATTGCTTGACAGATCTGTGAAGAGAATTGAGGCATTAGAGTCAGAACTTCAAGAGACAAAAAGGGTTTTTAATGAGAGAGTGGATAACTTGGAAAAGGAGCTCAAGGACACTAAAGATACTTTTGGTGACATTATTCAAAAACTAAATGAGAGAATCAGTTCTTTGGAAGCTCAACATCCTCAAAAGAAAAGAAGGGTTATTCTTTCTGAGTCTGAGGAAGATCAGGATGATATGATATTTGATGGGCTTAATGTGCTAGCATCTGTTTCTCTTGATGGTGCAAATACTGAAGTACCTACCACTTCTGAGCACACCATCACTACTCAAGCTCAGGTCTCCACTGAAACAAGGACCATTGCTGCTGATGTCTCTGGTGTTCCTGCTGAAGATGTTAGTGTTTCTTCTGAGTCTAAGGTTCCTGTTACTACTGTTGATAGTTCATCTGTTGCTGCTGATAGTAACATCATTCCTCCTGAAGCAACTGAAAATGATGAAGAGATAGCTGCAAAGGTGCATGAACAGGAAATTGCTAATGAAGAAGCTAGACTAGCTCAGGTTGCTCAAGATGAGGAGCTTGCAAGACAACTGTCTGTTGATGAGCAGAATGTTGCTGGGATTATGAATAACCCAAGTTCAGAAGATCCTACTTCAGAAGTGTTTAGTGCACAAGTTGAATATTTATTGAACACTGACATGATTATTAGAGCTCATGGGTTTATGGTTCTTCAAATGTCAGAATTGGACTCAGATGAAAGGTCAGATCTGCTCAAGGCATTCATCTTAAAGAAACAAAGAGCATCCACTTGGAATGAATTGATGCACAGGATCAAGGAAAGACAAAGGTCAGGATTTAAGTTGCCAACAAATAAAGATAATATCAATTTTATGAAGGTATATCTGAAAAATGAAGCCAATTACAAGCTCAGTGACTTCAAAGGTTGGGCTGATGGTGCAGTTCAAAAGTTGTTTCTTGATACCTATGCAAGGATCAATTCTTCCATTCAGACAGATATTTCACAAAGCAGGAAAAGAGAGCCTTCATTTTTAGAGTCTGATGTTGCAAAGAGAATGAAGTCTGGAGAAGGTTCTCAGGATGCTTCATTCATTGCTCCAAGTTCTAATGTTGATGCATCTGAGGTACCACAAGAAGGTCTTGTTACTGCTGATCTTCCTACTGCTAATGTTTCTGTCTCTGCTGAGCCATCTGTATCTGTTCCTATCTTTCAATATGGACTAAGAACAAGGCAGAAGAGTCACTCTTTCCACTCTTCTTCTGTGGATATTCTTGAAGTGGATGATCATGATTTGATTAGGGTTGATTCTGAAAGTGATTCAGAGGGTGATTCCATTCAGTCTTGGGGTCATATTGCTCATTGGGAGATTAGATCTACTTCAGAAGGTGATGTCAATGTTTGGTTTTCTCTTGATGGGACAGTCAAATTCTTTACATTTCTGAGGGAGATCTTGAATAAGGTTGAAAGAAAAGATTTGGAGCATCTTTATGAGATTGTGGACAATCATTATCAATCTCATACTCCTACTGGGATTGGCCTATTGTTATGGGGAGATTTACAGGTCTTGATGAATGCATTGGATGGAGACAAGGCTAAATTGATATGGGGAAATCAATCTACCTGGAGAGTATTTTCTTGGAAGTTATATCCATCATCCAATGTTCATGTTGTAGAACTCATCTCTGGGAAGTTCTTGACTATGTTTGTGGATGTCATTTATCCATTATCTGAAGAAGTTTTGAAGAGAATGCTGTCTCAGAAGATTAGAGTGCCCAAGCATACAATTGGCAATGATCTCACTACAGCTGAACAATTGGTTAAATTCATCAAAGATCAACTAGCACCTAAAGGTTTATCAGTTTAAGGGGAGGATTGAAGCTTAAGGGGAGGATGATTCTTGTTGTTGTTGTATATTTTCTATTTTTCTTTCTTTCTTTTGGTTTCTTTTCTTATTTTTCTTTCTTTTATTTTGGTGTGTTTCTTAGTTAAAAAAAAAAAATAAAAAAATAAAAAAAATTGTATATTTTGTGTGCTAATAAGTGGTTTTGAGCAACACCTTGCAGGTACAGTGTTGGTGTTTACACCTGCACAATAAATGGTGCTCAACTCACCATGTCTTGCAGACTAGAAAGAGTTGACTCACCATGAGGGTACGGCTCTGGTGTGATTATCAAATCCGTTTATAGCTGTAATAGCTTGCTCAAAGCTATAGGGTACTTCAACTCACCCATGATTCAGTTCTGAGAGTTGAAAGTGGTTCTCAATTCACCATGGATGTAACCCTTTATGGGATCCAAAGGATTGGCTAGTCCACAAAAGTATGGTTTGTGGTAAAGACAATTGGTATCCATATTTGGTATTCAATTCACAAGGTTTGTTGTAACCTAAGAATTGGCTAGTCCTGAGCAAACGGCTACAGGTAAAGACAAGTCAAATCCGTTTATAGTTGCTGATTTGCTAATAAATCAGATGGTTATCAATGTACCATGGTCTCACACACCTAAACATTGGCTACTCCAGTAGTGATGGCTATTGGTAAAGAGACATCAAATCCATTAATTTTCAATGATTCACCTCTCACAGGTGTTAACACACCTGGATGTGATGAGAATAGTATAAAACTTAAAGAGATTTGATGTACATATTGTCATAGTAGCAGCCAAGTTCAAGTGAAAGTAATGGTGACCAGTATACATGTTTTGGAGAAGATTTCTCATTCCTGGTGAACTATTGAGGTTGCTGCTAGATGCTATAGAAGTTGGAATCTTGCAAGTTATGGATGTTGCTACTGGTTACTCAATATTGTTGCTGCTAAGTCGCAGTCCTCAAGCTTGAGAAGTTCAAAGCTCTATCACAGTGGAATCTTGCAGGTTAACCTAGTCAACCTCAAGATTAGGGGAGGATTGTTAGGATCTCTGGGAAATAAGAGTTTCATTGTTGCTGCCGATAGTGTTAAGTTTGGTTCCTGCTGATAGCTTTGGTTCCTGCTGAAAGCTCATTGCTGCCGACAGTGTTATCTTGTTCCTGCCGATAGTGTTGTTGCTGCGGATAGTATTATTTGTTATCCGTATATTTAGAATGTTTGTTAAGATTTATTTTTAGAAGAGATTGTTGTTTATCTCTTCACACGTTTTCTTGTAGAACGGGTTAGGGTTAGGTGATCTTGTTAGTATAAAAGATAAACCCGTCTATGAGTTTATGTACACCTTTAACGTTTTCAATATTCAATATCACAATTCCTAGTTCATAGTTTGATCCATAGAGGATCATTGTCGTTTAGAGTTTTCTTCTTTATTATACTTGCTGTTTAGTTTCCGCATAAACACTTGTATAGCATACAGAGGTTCTTATTTATACCAAGCTCAATCAAGCTCGAAGTACTCGATCCTACAAACTTCATTCACCATATCACACATCTCAGCAATACGTTTTTTCCAGTTTTTTATCGTTAAGTTTTTGGCTTCTAGCTGAGCTTTCAAATCATTTATAGCAAAGAATTCACGGAATTCAGGGAGTTCGGGATTTTTACAAGGTAGTTTAGTTTGAAAACTTTCTTCCTTTTGTTGCATTGCAATTTCAAGAGAAATACAATGTTTTTCAAGCTGTAAAAATCTTTTTGAAAGTTCATTATAAACATCCTTTTCAACCATATAATTTGATTTGAAAAACTCAGCCGTGGGCAAAGAACTTGACACATCATCATGTTCAGCATCCTGATCAATCTCTCCCCCCTTATGACTCATATTTGATGAATCATAGGTGATATTGCTATCAGTCTTTTCCATCAGATATGTGTCATAAGTAGGTTTAAATTGATCAGTATGTTGTTGTTCATTAGAAAGATCATTATCTTGATCAGACAGATGTACGTCAGTAGACTGTGCTTGGTGATATTCAGGTTCGTAGGCTGCATTCCCACACATTGTGAAATCACCTCCTATGCTGTCACCATCATCAAACTTGTCTGATCTTGTTCCATTCCCCATTTGTTTAGCCCTTTCATCAATGAACCCATTAACATTACTCATCAATTGTAGTAATGTTGTTCTGAACATGACAACCTCAGTTCCAGTGTATTTAGCAAAACACCCTTTTGTCATTTGACTGTCATAGTCATAGTCCTCAGTGTATTGCGAATCAATGAACACCTGGAGTTGGTTGTTGATCACACTGAAAGCTGCTCTGGATCTTGCTTCAGAGAATTCTTCTTTGTCAAGCTGTTGTTCAAGTTGATCTAAATATAGAGTCATTATGAATGTGAAATCATGAACATCTTGACCAAAGAGTGTTGTGAAAGCCCTTGTGTAACCCATCACGTATTCAGGTTTTTCAAACAGAATCTTGAGATGTGAATAAAGTAGACGAAAACATTCAATGCGACTTTCCTTTGCATTAAGCACTATAAGTGACTGATGAAACTCAATCTCTTGCGAATTCGGGCACGAAGATTCCACATTAGTATTATCAGAATCACCCACGTTTATTTGTTGTACAGAACTGGAAATGTTTTGTTTATCATATGTGTCGTACAACTTGAGTACCTCAGATATGAAGGAATCTGAAGTGGTATTGATCATGTAAACTTGCACGGGATTTTACAATTCTATGATTTAAACCGAGAAATAGAATCTTTCGCGGGATTTTACAAAATCAAGAGAAAAACCGTGAAACGGTGATGAATACTTGAATTTTTCACACAAGGAACTTCAGACAACGCTCGTTTTTTGAAATCCGAATAGACCCGTCGTTTTCCACTATATCCAATATACCCGGAAGTAACTCAACCCAAAGTAATTGTCAATCCCGGAATCTTGAAGCTCGATCAACGTAGTTGTCCAAAAATTATACCAAAATACTTTACTACACGATAACCGAGCAAATTGTTCTTGTGATAACATGTAACACCCCAACCCGACAAGGGTAAAGATATCACAATAATGGATTCATATCAGATCAAAACAGAGCGTACATCTACAGTAATACAAAAATCTCAAAGGATTACAAATGAAATACTGAATCTACAAGGTTACAATGAAAGCTTTCAAAACTAATTCTAAAACATAATATCTTCTATCCAATTATAATCCATAATAGCTACCAAGCCTTCTAAGTCCAGAGGTACACTCTCACTCATTCCCAGCTTCCTACTTAAACCTGCCGCAGGAAGAGAAATGCGGCTGAGCTTCAAAAGCTCAGTGAACAGATATATAGATAACATAAACGATAACAGATAACAGTACAAAGGAAATCAGAAAATACAGATCATACAGAAACAAAATCAAATGAAAGAATAGGAATAAGAAATGGAATAAGTGAAACGAAATAAGAATAAGAAATAAATAAGGTTTAAGAATAAGGAAAATAGAAATCTATCACGAGCCCAGATAACAGATAATATCATACAGTGTAGTCACATAAGTAATCTAGAGGGGATACCTCTCAAATAACAAGATAATATGAGGGGTGACCTCATGTATCAATTGGAGTGATCAGCTCCCAATAATATGAAAGACGTGTATCGCACACACCATCAGTCACCAGTATATATATATATTTTATATATATATATATTATATATATATATTAAATAAACATAAACGTAACAGATAACAGAAATCAGATCAGATCTAGGATGCATCCATACGCCCCAGTAGGCCAGAATCTTCTCCTACATAACAGATAAAATCAGGGACGGGACAGGTCATCACTCTCCTGCCCTAGAGTCATGCCATTGGTGCATCAATGACATGGACATGAAACCCTCATGCCTAGTGATTGGCTCAGATATCAGACTGTGGTCAAGGTCAGATGTCATATAATAAACAGAGTCATATCTAAGGGTTCATGGCAGAAGGGTCATGTCAACAATTCAGAATAAGATAATAAGGTTCGAATAAGAGTTTATCAGATTAAGTTTAATATCAAAGCTTAAGTTCAGATTAAAAGGTTTATTTCCAATAGTCCAAAAGAGTACATCAAAGGTTAATAATTACAAGTTTATAGCAATAATCCATTTCAGAAGTTCTTGTCACAAGTTCATTTAAATCAATCCTTTAATAATGGTTTTCATTGAATTGATCTTGCAAAATAGTTTTCATAAAAATGGTCTTCCAAAACTTTTAGTAACTTCCATTTCAAGTGGTATCGCTTCTTTTTAAAATAGCTTTTCTTAAACAGTTTCATATGTAGTTTAATAAAGGTTCAAAATCAATTAGGTTCAGATAAGGATTTAACAGGTTAAGGTTTATACCAAAAATCAAATCAAAGTTTACAACAGATATATCAGGTTAAGGTTCAGAACAAGGTTCACAGATCAGATTCAATCAAGGTTCACAAATTCAGGGTTCAGAACAAGAGATCAAAACACAAAGGCTCAAGAAAGGTTCAGAACAGAAGAAACACATCAAAGGTTCACAAACAAGTTTACAATCAGAGTTCAGGAAAAAGGTTCAGAATAAAAGAATCATAGCAGAGGCTCAAACACAAGGTTCAAGACAAACAGATCACAGCAAAGATTCACAACAGAAGGGAACTTAGCAGTGGTATCGGAAATCCTAATAAAGAAAATGAAAAACTGAAAGAAAAGGGGATGAAAAACCCTTACTGAAAAAGGGCAGAATATCTGTACCTTATTAGCAAAGCAGAATAAGCAAAACAGACACAGAACAGAAATCAGGACTTCTCCTTCTTCACACCTAAAGAAGTAGAAGACGGAATTACTACGGATTCTAATTCAGATTATTACTTTTAGTTTATCTTTCCATTTTTAGTAACTTTCTATTTTTAGCAGGTTTCCAGAATTAACAGATTTCCATATTTAACCAGATATTGATATTACAGATTTAGTTAAGTCCTTAATTTTAGAATATTATGGTATTAAGGTATCTTTTATCAAGTTACAAAACTTTAGGGTTAATTATGACAGATTTCCATAGTTCAGGGTTTAGACTGTAATTATTCTAAATTCAAAGGTATCACAATGAAAATACTTTAACTACTGACTCAAATACTTATTTTATTCAGAATTACATTTTAATCTCTTAAGTTTCACAATTTACAGTTTATACCCCTTTAGTTATATAATTTACAAAACAACTCTTATATTTACATATTTTACAAATTAAACCCTACAATATCCATATTTACCAAACAAGCATCTAATTTTACATAATTACAGAATGTAACATCAGAATTAGGTATATTACAGATCAGATCCCTCAGAATTCAGAATTTACAAAAATGGTCCTTTAAGTTTACAAAACTTATAAATCAAATCATAATTTCATAACAATTACATATTTAGCCCATAAATCCTCAAAATTACACATTACCCTTTTAATATCAGTATTTACTCAGAAAAATATCAAGATTCCAGAATTTACACTTTTAGTCCCTCTATTTTAATTAATTTCAAAACAACCCTTATAAATACAATTAATTCATTATCTTGCAATATTTACACTTAGGACCCCAAAGTAATATTTTTCCCACATTCCTACAGATGTATATAACATTATAAAAATACCCTACAAGTTTCAAAATTGGCAAAACAGGTCCTTACAATATAATATTCAAATCGATTACACTTTTAAATTCCAAATCAAGCCCTAATCTCAGCAAATCATCATGCAATAATTATGCAATCATTATAACATTAACTAATATCAGATTACCCAAGATCAACCTTAACCTTAATTTCTTTATCTTTTATTTTATTTCTTTTCTTTATTTTCTAAATTAGCGATTAGAACATAAATTCAAAAAACATGATCCAAGCCTCAACAATTCGAATTAGTATTTTGATGAGATCATATGTACTGTATAGAGTCCAAATATAATAGATTTCATGCCAAGAAAATTCGTATAGAATTAGTTACAGTTTTATTACATTTTTAAGGTTTAATTCACAAATAAATTATAGATCATGCATGGTTCTGTTTATCATTTTATACAGACCCTATGTGATGTAGAGGTCATGGGAAAAATACCAGAGTGATCTCAGAATGATCGAATGGAAGATGGAAAATTATACCACACGATTTGCTTAAATCGAACAAAAATTCCCCACGAGCACAAACGCGACCAACAAACCTTGTAATCATTTTTCACAGATCATATATGATATAAGGAACTCAGGAAAAATGGAAAACGAATTTATAAAGGGTTGTATGAATTAATAGAGAATTATACCTTACGTATGAACAAAATTCGACAACAATGAATTCAGGCCTCTATAATTCGAATGGCTATTTTTCTTGGCTTCCTAGCAATATAATGAACTCAGAAAAATTACAAGTTGATAGTCAAAAGTCCAAAAGAGTACATCAAAGGTTAATAATTACAAGTTTATAGCAATAATCCATTTCAGAAGTTCCTGTCACAAGTTCATTTAAATCAATCCTTTAATAATGGTTTTCATTGAATTGATCTTGCAAAATAGTTTTCATAAAAATGGTCTTCCAAAACTTTTAGTAACTTCCATTTCAAGTGGTATCGCTTCTTTTTAAAATAGCTTTTCTTAAACAGTTTCATATGTAGTTTAATAAAGGTTCAAAATCAATTAGGTTCAGATAAGGATTTAACAGGTTAAGGTTTATACCAAAAATCAAATCAAAGTTTACAACAGATATATCAGGTTAAGGTTCAGAACAAGGTTCACAGATCAGATTCAATCAAGGTTAACAAATTCAGGGTTCAGAACAAGAGATCAAAAAACAAAGGCTCAAGAAAGGTTCAGAACAGAAGAAACACATCAAAGGTTCACAAACAAGTTTACAATCAGAGTTCAGGAAAAAGGTTCAGAATAAAAGAATCATAGCAGAGGCTCAAACAAAAGGTTCAAGACAAACAGATCGCAACAACGATTCGCAACAGAAGGGAACATAGCAGTGGTATCGGAAATCCTAATAAAGAAATTGAAAAACTGAAAGAAAAGGGGATGAAAAACCCTTACTGAAAAAGGGCAGAATATATGTACCTTATTAGCAAAGCAGAATAAGCAAAACAGACACAGAACAGAAATCAGGACTTCTCCTTCTTCACACCTAAAGAAGTAGAAGACGGAATTACTACGGATTCTAATTCAGATTATTACTTTTAGTTTATCTTTCAATTTTTAGTAACTTTCTATTTTTAGCAGGTTTCCAGAATTAACAGATTTCCATATTTAACCAGATATTGATATTACAGATTTAGTTAAGTCCTTAATTTCAGAATATTATGGTATTAAGGTATCTTTTATCAAGTTACAAAACTTTAGGGTTAATTATGACAGATTTCCATAGTTCAGGGTTTAGAATGTAATTATTCTAAATTCAAAGGTATCACAATGAAAATACTTTAACTACTGACTCAAATACTTATTTTATTCAGAATTAAATTTTAATCTCTTAAGTTTCACAATTTACAGTTTATACCCCTTTAGTTATATAATTTACAAAACAACTCTTATATTTACATATTTTACAAATTAAACCCTACAATATCCATATTTACCAAACAAGCATCTAATTTTACATAATTATAGAATGTAACATCAGAATTAGGTATATTACAGATCAGATCCCTCAGAATTCAGAATTTACAAAAATGGTCCTTTAAGTTTACAAAACTTATAAATCAAATCATAATTTCATAACAATTACATATTTAGCCCATAAATCCTCAAAATTACACATTACCCTTTTAATATCAGTATTTACTCAGAAAAATATCAAGATTCCAGAATTTACACTTTTAGTCCCTCTATTTTAATTAATTTCAAAACAACCCTTATAAATACAATTAATTCATTATCTTGCAATATTTACACTTAGGACCCCAAAGTAATATTTTTCCCACATTCCTACAGATGTATATAACATTATAAAAATACCCTACAAGTTTCAAAATTGGCAAAACAGGTCCTTACAATATAATATTCAAATCGATTACACTTTTAAATTCCAAATCAAGCCCTAATCTCATCAAATCATCATGCAATAATTATGAAATCATTATAACATTAATTAATATCAGATTACCCAAGATCAACCCTAACCCTAATTTCTTTCTCTTTTATTTTATTTCTTTTCTTTATTTTCTAAATTAGCGATTAGAACATAAATTCACAAAACATGATCCAAGCCTCAACAATTCGAATTAGTATTTTTATGAGATCATATGTACTGTATAGAGTCCAAATATAATAGATTTCATGCCAAGAAAATTCGTATAGAATTAGTTACAGTTTTATTACGTTTTTAAGGTTTAATTCACAAATAAATTATAGATCATGCATGGTTCGTGTTTATCATTTTATACAGACCCTATGTGATGTAGAGGTCATGGGAAAAATACCAGAGTGATCTCAGAATGATCGAATGGAAGATGGAAAATTATACCACACGATTTGCTTAAATCGAACAAAAATTCCCCACGAGCACAAACGCGACCAACAAACCTTGTAATCATTTTTCACAGATCATATATGATATAAGGAACTCAGGAAAAATGGAAAACGAATTTATAAAGGGTCGTATGAATTAATAGAGAATTATACCTTACGTATGAACAAAATTCGACAACAATGAATTCAGGCCTCTATAATTCGAATGGCTATTTTTCTTGGCTTCCTAGCAATATAATGAACTCAGAAAAATTACAAGTTTATAGTCCAAAAGTCCAAAAGAGTACATCAAAGGTTAATAATTACAAGTTTATAGCAATAATCCATTTCAGAAGTTCCTGTCACAAGTTCATTTAAATCAATCCTTTAATAATGGTTTTCATTGAATTGATCTTACAAAATAGTTTTCATAAAAATGGTCTTCCAAAACTTTTAGTAACTTCCATTTCAAGTGGTATCGCTTCTTTTTAAAATAGCTTTTCTTAAACAGTTTCATATGTAGTTTAATAAAGGTTCAAAATCAATTAGGTTCAGATAAGGATTTAACAGGTTAAGGTTTATACCAAAAATCAAATCAAAGTTTACAACAGATATATCAGGTTAAGGTTCAGAACAAGGTTCACAGATCAGATTCAATCAAGGTTCACAAATTCAGGGTTCAGAACAAGAGATCAAAACACAAAGGCTCAAGAAAGGTTCAGAACAGAAGAAACACATCAAAGGTTCACAAACAAGTTTACAATCAGAGTTCAGGAAAAAGGTTCAGAATAAAAGAATCATAGCAGAGGCTCAAACAAAAGGTTCAAGACAAACAGATCGCAACAAAGATTCACAACAGAAGGGAACATAGCAGTGGTATCGGAAATCCTAATAAAGAAATTGAAAAACTGAAAGAAAAGGGGATGAAAAACCCTTACTGAAAAAGGGCAGAATATATGTACCTTATTAGCAAAGCAGAATAAGCAAAACAGACACAGAACATAAATCAGGACTTCTCCTTCTTCCACACCTAAAGAAGTAGAAGACGGAATAACTACGGATTTTAATTCAGATTATTACTTTTAGTTTATCTTTCCATTTTAGTAACTTTCTATTTTTAGCAGGTTTCCAGAATTAACAGATTTCCATATTTAACCAGATATTGATATTACAGATTTAGTTAAGGCCTTAATTTTAGAATATTATGGTATTAAGGTATCTTTTATCAAGTTAAAAAACTTTAGGGTTAATTGTGACAGATTTCCATAGTTGAGGGTTTAGACTGTAATTATTCTAAATTCAAAGGTATCACAATGAAAATACTTTAACTACTGACTTAAATACTTATTTTATTCAGAATTACATTTTAATCTCTTAAGTTTCACAATTTACAGTTTATACCCCTTTAGTTATATAATTTACAAAACAACTCTTATATTTACATATTTTACAAATTAAACCCTACAATATCCATATTTACCAAACAAGCATCTAATTTTCCATAATTACAGAATGTAACATCAAAATTAGGTATATTACAGATCAGATCCCTCAGAATTCAGAATTTACAAAAATGGTCCTTTAAGTTTACAAAACTTATAAATCAAATCATAATTTCACAACAATTACATATTTAGCCCATAAATCCTCAAAATTACACATTACCCTTTTAATATCAGTATTTACTCAGAAAAATATCAAGATTCCAGAATTTACACTTTTAGTCCCTCTATTTTAATTAATTTCAAAACAACCCTTATAAATACAATTAATTCATTATCTTGCAATATTTACACTTAGGACCCCAAAGTAATATTTTTCCCACATTCCTACAGATGTATATAACATTATAAAAATACCCTACAAGTTTCAAAATTGGCAAAACAGGTCCTTACAATATAATATTCAAATCGATTACACTTTTAAATTCCAAATCAAGCCCTAATCTCATCAAATCATCATGCAATAATTATGAAATCATTATAACATTAATTAATATCAGATTACCCAAGATCAACCCTAACCCTAATTTCTTTCTCTTTTATTTTATTTCTTTTCTTTATTTTCTAAATTAGCGATTAGAACATAAATTCACAAAACATGTTCCAAGCCTCAACCATTCGAATTAGTATTTTTCTGAGATCATATGTACTGTATAGAGTCCAAATAAAATAGATTTCATGCCAAGAAAATTCGTATAGAATTAGTTAGAGTTTTATTACGTTTTTAAGGTTTAATTCACAAATAAATTATAGATCATGCATGGTTCGTGTTTATCATTTTATACAGACCCTATGTGATGTAGAGGTCATGGAAAAAATACCAGAGTGATCTCAGAATGATCGAATGGAAGATGGAAAATTTTACCACATGATTTGCTTAAATCGAACAAAAATTCCCCACGAGCACAAACGCGACCAAAAAACCTTGTAATTATTTTTCACAGATCATATATGATATAAGGAACTCAGGAAAAATGGAAAACGAATTTATAAAGGGTCGTATGAATTAATAGGGAATTATACCTTACGTATGAACAAAATTCGACAACAATGAATTCAGGCCTCTATAATTCGAATGGCTATTTTTCTTGGCTTCCTAGAAATATAATGAACTCAGAAAAATTACTCTTGGACGTCCAGAAATCTTATGGAATGAATGGTGAATTATTTGGTGTTTGTGTTTTCTCGGCTTGATGAAAAAGAAAGAAATAAATGGGATAATATTATATAGAATAGGAAATCCGGTCTTAGGGGGGGGAATACATAGAAATCGGCCTATATTAGTTAAGGGGATCAGAATTTTGATTAGTTTGATCCTTATCTTAATTTAGTTGTATTTATCTAACTTTTAAATCACTTTTAATTATACCAAAATTAATAAAAGTAATGTATTTTCGGTTTTTAATTTTTGTAAGGTGCAAGATAATTATTTTGGACATATAAAAATTAGTACAAGACTTGTCTTAATTTTATTTTACCTTATATGTAATTTATTTAACATAATTCGGATTAATTTGGTACTTATAATAGCTTGTAATTAAATTCTTAAGTAGTGAGGACATTTTGGTCATTTTACATGTTATCTGAATTTCAGGTATTACAACTTCTTCCCCACTAACAAAAAATTTCGTCCTCGAAATTTGCAGAAAGCAGAACGAAAAGAGAGCAGAAAACAAAACAAAGGCATAACAGACTAAGACGAGAATTGAGGTGAAACGAAACAGAAACACAACTGATGGTGAACAGACATATGAAAGATTTGTTTCTCATGACCCGAACTTGTAGATTCCAAAATTGTTTCAGATCCTCAGAACAGACATAACATACTGAATCCAGATCAGAAGAATAACATACCAAACGTAGTAGATGAAAATCAGATTCTCTCGGAAAAGACAAAGAAATACATAGGGTTTTGACGGATATGCCGTTCACAGA
Organism: Artemisia tridentata subsp. tridentata; assembly: GCA_021014915.2. Classification (NCBI taxonomy): domain Eukaryota; kingdom Viridiplantae; phylum Streptophyta; class Magnoliopsida; order Asterales; family Asteraceae; genus Artemisia; species Artemisia tridentata. The sequence continues at coordinate 69,379,930 of CP139501.1, read as the reverse complement.
CATTGATTAGACAAATCAGATTAGAACGTGCAGGAAATTGATTATTGATAACATCAATTGGCATAAAGTTCTACAATGTAACCTAAGATAGTTATCAGAAGTACAGAGGTCAGCAAAATGCGTGACGAGAATCCAGATATATCAATTCGCATAACGGTGGAAGCAGATTACGCGTACAGTCAAAAATGAACTTACAGTCTCACTAAGGCAGATACTCCCAACAGTTATCAGAATTTCTAAGGTTCAAAGGCACTTCCCGAAATATCCTATGCCCACAACAAGTGCACGTTATATGATGTAAGTATTATCACGTTGGCCAGATGTCATAATACTGGCATCATATAAATATGCCCTCATGATGGTCATACTTTATCTCAAGTCGTGAACAGAACAAACTTATCCTAATCCACCTAGTCTTCCTACGGTCTCAGAGGTCATCAAAATCAAATACCCTAACTAAGAGGAGAACGAATCACTCGAAAAAGTTAACAGAAGTCCCAGAATTTCTATCAGAATTTGGTACATCAGATCATCCATTATTTGTCAAATTTCACATAACAAACCATCGTCCAACATGCGCAGAATGAACACAGAGCGGAATTACTATAGAGAACCTAAATCATTCAAAGGATTTTATCATCAGGTAACAAAATTTAAATAGGTCAAGAGGAAATCAATTACGTCATCCATAGCTTCATCCATCACAGAATTCATTCTTCTAAACCAAACGTTCGCTTCAGAATTTTCTTCCATTTAAAATCATGATCTCAATTTCCATTCTCAAGTCTGCTTCTGCTCCCAATTCATCTTAGTACAACTAAAATGAATAGAGAAGCAAGACTGCGAGTCTTGGACAAGTCTGCTAGCACAGTTCGGAATTCGCCAACTCAGATTGTTGTCGTCATCGGATGCTTGGTAGTGGTGTCTGCTACAATCTCTGAACGCCAATTACATCTACTCTTCCAGAACAAAGGTCATTCCATTTAATACGAAGATCGTCTACATGTTTCCTCGTTCGTCTCAGGGCACAACATGCTGTCATACTATGACAATTGTCCAGATACTCGTGAAAACATGATTCTTATTATCCAATACTATTGGCATTATTTAAGACTCATAATGGTCACAATGAGTACGAAAACAGTTTTGATGAATCTTTTCAGGGATAACTTCATATAAAACTGAAATACTTTACAGAAGCTTCTCTCAGTTAGTCATCTCCCATCTTAGGAGTTCTTGTGGTTGCTTCTTCAGTCCTTCAAACATTAAATGAGGTTGTCTGATACAGAGTTCACAAGGATAGAATAATTTAATCATTTATACTCGGAAATGAAAAGTGATTACGGTTGAGATTACGGTTAGGTTTACGATAGTTGATATGCAGACGCAAAATTTTCTCTTTCTTCTTTATAAATTAATGTGTTAGGACAATTTAACAATCAAATGAGATCAGGGTACATATTTCCATAGCAGTGTTAAGCTTAACAGATTTAAGCGGTTCAAGGTTATTATAACAAAATAGGGTGGAGCAGATTGTTATATTTCAGATGCGGTAGCCTATGATAGCTTTTACGAAGAGCCAGCCAATCAATAATCAAAAGATCTCCAAAATCAAGTATATCAATAGTAAACAGATCCGCAGAAAGTATATGGTCACTTAACCAGACGGATAGTTCATATGTCAGAGTCAAGTACATGGTTCAGTATAGTGTTGGGGATAGATAAGCGAACAGTTCAAGGTGTTAGGGTTTCATTTAGCTATATATCACAAGCGGCAGGTAGGGTGTGAGTCATCGGTAATACGAACATCGAATACTGTCAAAGTGAGGCTTATGAAATATCGGTTATCAGCATCATCATGCTCAGTTAACAGTTTCATACAGAGATAGTATTTGCATCAAATCCTTCCAAAGGAAAACTGATGGGCAAATAAGATTCATTATTCAAGGGTGGGAACAAACTTCTATACCCAAGATTAAAATCACCAGAGTTCTCATAGGAGTGGTATGGATTTTGCAAGACAGAATAGTATCAGATGATACATTTATATCCAGCACGGGTAATGAATTATAGAAGGTGTCAACCACATTAGGGTTAAACGGCCTTCGGGATGGTCGGAAAGATATCAGACTGTTTATCAAACAGATCGGAAGCGAAGGTCAAAATCAGGTAATGGCAGCAAAAGTTTAACAATTGGTAATCATGTCGGGGTTCCAACATTGTTTCAAACGCCAAAGGTGAGACATAGGAGGATAGTCATCAATATTTTAAATGATCATTCAATTTATCCTTATAAGAATAAAATCAAGGTTACTACCAAGGAAAGACGGATCAATAAAGATGAATCTTATCGTTCGAAATGAGAGGGAAAGAATTTTTATACTCGTGGTCAAACGCCACAAGACTTCTCATGGGAACAGAGATGGTTAAGACGGAATCAAAAGATTCATAGGTGATTATCAGAAGCAAGAAACAAATAACAGAATGTATCAAGTGTATCATCGTCATGAGGATTCTCAGATTGCCCAAAGAGGCATCAGAATGATTAACAGAAGGTTCAGAGGTCGGAGTGGAAATCGGAAGGCAAGGATCAAATAATGTCAGATAATTACTACGCAATTTCCAATGCTTCAGATTTTATTTAGGTTTTAAATTCTTAGGTGGTGCAAGGCATAAGCTCTAAATTTCCAAATGTGATTTTAACCAAAAGCAAGACACAAATCAGAGTGGTGCGGAAGCAAGATACTTAAGCAAATGACTTATAGTCTACCCATTCCTCACTGGTCAGAATTTAAGTTCCTATAGGAAAAACCTAAAGCAAATTCTCAAAGGTTGTCCTACGAGCGCCTACAGTGGAAACTTAGTGATCCATACTTCACAGGTCAAGGGTAAATGTATTACGAGTCGCAGCCTGTGATCTCTGACACCATAAATTGTAACACCCCAATCCCACAAGGGTAAAGATATCACAATAATGGATTCATATCAGATCAAAACAGAGCATACATCTACAGTAATACAAAAATCTCAAAGGATTACAAACGAAATACTGAATCTACAAGGTTACAATGAAAGCTTTCAAAACTAATTCTAAAACATAATATCTTCAATCCAATTCCAATCCAGAATAGCTACCAAGCCTTCTAAGTCCAGAGGTACACTCTCACTCATTCCCAGCTTCCTACTAAAACCTGCCGCAGGAAAAGAAATGCGGCTGAGCTTCAAAAGCTCAGTGAACAGATATATAGATAACAGAAACGATAACAGATAACAGTACAAAGGAAATCAGAAAATACAGATCATACAGAAACAAAATCAAATGAAAGAATAGGAATAAGAAATGGAATAAGTGAAACGAAATAAGAATAAGAAATAAATAAGGTTTAAGAATAAGGAAAATAGAAATCTATCACGAGCCCAGATAACAGATAATATCATACAGTGTAGTCACATAAGTAATCTAGAGGGGACACCTCTCAAATAACCATATAATATGAGGGGTGACCTCATGTATCAATTGGAGTGATCAGCTCCCAGATAATGTGAAAGACGTGTATCGCACACACCATCAGTCACCAGATATATAATATATATATATATATATATATATATTATATATTATATTATATATATTATATATAATATATTATTATATATTATATATATATATATAACAGTAAACAGTAACGGATAACAGAAATCAGATCAGATCTAGGATGCATCCATACGCCCCAGTAGGCCAGAATCTTCTCCTACATAACAGATAAAATCAGGGACGGGACAGGTCATCACTCTCCTGCCCTAGAGTCATGCCATCGGTGCATCAATGACATGGACATGAAACCCTCATGCCTAGTGATTGGCTCGGATATCAGACTGTGGTCAAGGTCAGATGTCATATAATAAACAGAGTCATATCTAAGGGTTCATGGCAGAAGGGTCATGTCAACAATTCAGAATAAGATAATAAGGTTCGAATCAGAGTTTATCAGATTAAGTTTAATATCAAAGCTTAAGTTCAGATTAAAAGGTTTATTTCCAATAGTCCAAAAGAGTACAACAAAGGTTAATAATTACAAGTTTATAGCAATAATCCATTTCAGAAGTTCCTGTCACAAGTTCATTTAAATCAATCCTTTAATAATGGTTTTCATTGAATTGATCTTACAAAATAGTTTTCATAAAAATGGTCTTCCAAAACTTTTAGTAACTTCCATTTCAAGTGGTATCGCTTCTTTTTAAAATAGCTTTTCTTAAACAGTTTCATATGTAGTTTAATAAAGGTTCAAAATCAATTAGGTTCCGATAAGGATTTAACAAGTTAAGGTTTATACCAAAAATCAAATCAAAGTTCACAACAGATATATCAGGTTAAGGTTCAGAACAAGGTTCACAAATCAGATTCAATCAAGGTTCACAAATTCAGGGTTCAGAACAAGAGATCAAAACACAAAGGCTCAAGAAAGGTTCAGAACAGAAGAAACACATCAAAGGTTCACAAACAAGTTTACAATCAGAGTTCAGGAAAAAGGTTCAGAATAAAAGAATCATAGCAGAGGCTCAAAAAAAAGGTTCAAGACAAACAGATCACAACAAAGATTCACAACAGAAGGGAACATAGCAGTGGTATCAGAAATCCTAATAAAGAAAATGAAAAACTGAAAGAAAAGGGGATGAAAAACCCTTACTAAAAAAGGGCAGAATATCTGTACCTTATTAGCAAAGCAGAATAAGCAAAACAGACACAGAACAGAAATCAGGACTTCTCCTTCTTCACACCTAAAGAAGTAGAAGACGGAATTACTATGGATTCTAATTCAGATTATTACTTTTAGTTTATCTTTCCATTTTTAGTAACTTTCTATTTTTAGCAGGTTTCCAGAATTAACAGATTTCCATATTTAACTAGATATTGATATTACAGATTTAGTTAAGTCCTTAATTTCAGAATATTATGGTATTAAGGTATCTTTTATCAAATTACAAAACTTTAGGGTTAATTATGACAGATTTCCATAGTTCAGGGTTTAGACTGTAATTATTCTAAATTCAAAGGTATCACAATGAAAATACTTTAACTACTGACTCAAATACTTATTTTATTCAGAATTACATTTTAATCTCTTAAGTTTCACAATTTACAGTTTATACCCCTTTAGTTATATAATTTACAAAACAACTCTTATATTTACATATTTTACAAATTAAACCCTACAATATCCATATTTACCAAACAAGCATCTAATTTTAATAATTACAGAATGTAACATCAGAATTAGGTATATTACAGATCAGATCCCTCAGAATTTAGAATTTACAAAAATGGTCCTTTAAGTTTACAAAACTTATAAATCAAATCATAATTTCATAACAATTACATATTTGGCCCATAAATCCTCAAAATTACACATTACCCTTTTAATATCAGTATTTACTCAGAAAAATATCAAGATTCCAGAATTTACACTTTTAGTCCCTCTATTTAAATTAATTTCAAAACAACCCTTATAAATACAATTAATTCATTATCTTGCAATATTTACACTTAGGACCCCAAAGTAATATTTTTCCCACATTCCAACAGATGTATATAACATTATAAAAATCCCCTACAAGTTTCAAAATTGGCAAAACAGGTCCTTACAATATAATATTCAAATCGATTACACTTTTAAATTCCAAATCAAGCCCTAATCTCAGCAAATCATCATGCAATAATTATGCAATCATTATAACATTAACTAATATCAGATTACCCAAGATCAACCTTAACCTTAATTTCTTTATCTTTTATTTTATTTCTTTTCTTTATTTTCTAAATTAGCGATTAGAACATAAATTCACAAAACATGATCCAAGCCTCAAAAATTCGAATTAGTATTTTTTTTGAGATCATATGTACTGTATAGAGTCCAAATAAAATAGATTTCATGCCAAGAAAATTCGTATAGAATTAGTTAGAGTTTTATTACGTTTTTAAGCTTTAATTCACAAATAAATTATAGATCATGCATGGTTCGTGTTTATCATTTTATACAGACCCTATGTGATGTAGAGGTCATGGGAAAAATACCAGAGTGATCTCAGAATGATCGAATGGAAGATGGAAAATTATACCACACGATTTGCTTAAATCGAACAAAAATTCCCCACGAGCACAAACGCGACCAACAAACCTTGTAATCATTTTTCACAGATCATATATGATATAAGGAACTCAGGAAAAATGGAAAACGAATTTGTAAAGGGTCGTATGAATTAATAGGGAATTATACCTTACGTATAAACAAAATTTGACAACAATGAATTCAGGCCTCTATAATTCGAATGGCTATTTTTCTTGGCTTCCTAGCAATATAATGAACTCAGAAAAATTACTTTTGGACCTCCAGAAATCATATGGAATGAATGGTGAATTATTTGGTGTTTGTGTTTTCTCGGCTTGATGAAAAAGAAAGAAATAAATGGGATAAAATTATATAGAATAGGAAATCTGGTCTTAGGGGGGGGGGAATACATAGAAATCGGCCTATATTAGTTAAGGGGATCAGAATTTTCATTAGTTTGATCCTTATCTTAATTTAGTTGTATTTATCTAACTTTTAAATCACTTTTTATTATACCGAAATTAATAAAAGTAATGTATTTTCGGTTTTTAATTTTTGTAAGGTGCAAGATAATTATTTTGGACATATAAAAATTAGTACAAGACTTATCTTAATTTTATTTTACCTTATATGTAATTTATTTAACATAATTCGGATTAATTTGGTACTTATAATAGCTTGTAATTAAATTCTTAAGTAGTGAGGACATTTTGGTCATTTTACATGTTATCTGAATTTCAGGTATTACATAACAACCCAATAATATTCACCTCAAATAAAGCATGAACCAACAACAACAGAAAAATGAATCGTCCTAAGTTAACGTCCTAAAACATCAACCCAAAAAAAATTAAACTCGTCCACGTGTTGACAGTCAACAGCCCAAACCTTTGATGTTATGACCCGAGTCCAATCAAGACCCAAATAGCTTAATCCACACTTACCCTAAACTATCACACAATATAATACCACTAATCCTAATATTTCTCAAACCTTAACCCTAATCCAACTTTAAAAAAAAACGCAGCCACACTACTCACCTATATCCCAAAACAAATCAAGATCCAATCATCTCATCAAAACAAATTTCATCACATCCGATATCATGAGTCTGAAATCATACACAAACCCACAACCTTATCCGTGACCTTTCTCTTCTTGCTCAAGACGAATGAAGAATGGGTGTAAACGGTTTCAAGATCTAACAAAAGGTTTCGGGTAGGTCTCAAGTTGTTTGTGTTGTGTTTCCTTTAAACCGAGTGAGACAAGGACGATAGGAAAGAAAATTGTAATATGTCTTGTCTGTATTTTATATTTCGGAAATCAAAGAGGTTTAAAAGGGTGAAATCGAATGATATTGTTGTCGAGATTTTGTGTGCACTGAGTGAGGATTAGGATTATGACTGGATTTGTTTTTGTAGCTTGTAATTGTTTCGAATGGCTTTGGATTTTGATATTGTTACTGTTGTTGTTGTGATTGAATATTGAGTTGAGAAAAATATTGTTGACTGTGGTTTTTGTTGTATTGTTGAGTATTTGTTGTGCTGAGTATCACTCGCACGAGCAGAAACAAGTCGCAAAACCCTCAACCTCCAGATCGCAACTTCAATCAAATTATGTCAAGTCGCAACTCACATGCCAAAACGCAACTGCAAGAAACAAAAGTGTCGTTTTCACAGACTTTTTCACTTTTCCCAAAGAGTCACCTTCAAATCGAAAAGTCACAAAAGCCAACACCAAAACGCAACAAGGAACGTCACTATCACAGGATTTGTCTCTATACCCAATTAAGTTAGCATCCAAATCACTGGTCTTACACAAAGCCCAAAGTACAACAAGTGACCCCTTTAGAACCTCAAATCGCATACAAGAAGATAGACAAATCTCAACTAAGAACAACTTTTTAACACCAAAGAACATCAGCTTTTGACAAAGAAAAATGCGACCAAGAACTTTTCACCATGAAGCAGTTCTAACCCAACAAAGTTTCAACCAAGAAGAAAAAAATTCACATTCAACCACAAGTAACATAACACAAAAAAACAATAGATAACAACACCAACTGGACTTGTACGCCACACACACCTCAAACTATTTAAGCCCACCAAGAATTGTAGACCCAAAATGCAAAAATAATGAAACAGCCTTAGATGTTGTGTGATGTTCGAACAAAGAGGAAAAGAAAATAAAGATGAGAGAGTAGAGACTCACAAACTGGTAAAACCCATCAACATTTAAAGCCCAACATCAAAGTTGCAAACAAAAAAATAAATTTCGAACAACACAGAATGTGTTCGAACCAAAAGAGAAGAAAAAAATAAAAAAACAAGAAAGTATCCACAAATCCAAGCACACACAATCAATAGTACCTAACCATGGCTCTTGATACCAATTGTAAGATATGAATACTTGGATTTGATGGTAAGGTGAATTCTAGAGAGAGATAGAGATGAGAGAATGGGAGTTCTAGAGAGAGAGAGTGAAGAGAAAATATGTTGTAAGATTAGAAGCTCCAACCCTCTCCCTAGGTGGAGAGGGGTATTTATACAAACTAATATATGTACCCCTAGTGGGCTGTATAGTGAGCTGACAGTGGGTAAAGACCCAACCCACTCCACAAATACTATAATATCTAAACTAATATTACGTTAACTAAACTAATACTAATAAGTACTAATAATCCTACGAGCTATATAAATGCTAAATAGATACTCGGGGTGACCGAGTCTTCAGATGAATATTTATATTCCTAACAGAAACCTTTAAATCATGGATGCATTCGAAATCCGTTTTTATCTCACAATCAAAACCCTTCACATCTTCATCATCAGTAAAACCCATAATTTTTTCATCACAGGTCTTCAAAACGTACATCAACTTCCATTGTCGTTTCCAACACCAAAGTTGAGATTTCGTTAACATGTTTTTTACAAAGTTGAAGGTCTTGGATTTTCTCAACATGCTTTTCAACAACTTCAACCTTCAACATCTTTTCTTCGTCCTTAACCTCGTCCTTCGATAATTTTTGTTTTCCTTTGGGTGAAATTATAGCAATTCTTTTTCCTTCCTATGAGAAAAGATAAAGATTTTTTTGAAGATCATACATGCGGCAAGGCTTCTTGAACAAAATATGACACTCATCAGTTTCATCCACAACACAGAGTACTCCTGTTTTATAGAACTCTCTGATGGTCACTGTAACCCAACAAACTTAATAACCTTCAATTGGACATATCTTCATTGGTAATTTTAGAAAATCTACCAATTTCTTGAAACCAAATTATTTATACTACAAACATCAGTAACTAAAGAACATACTGAATTATTGATTAGATTTTTTGAACGAAAAAACTTGGTTGTAGGTAATCGATCCTCCATCTTCATTATTTTTGGCCATTTATCAACCCTGCTATTGTTGTGGGTTGGTTGTTTGCACAATTGCCTCCAGATAATCACCTATGGTTTGACAAATTCTTTGACCTTCGTGGTTGCTACTGTAGGACCATATATTATAAACTAATATTACGTATATAATGAAGCTTGTATGGTGACTTGAGATAAAGTATGATGTTTTAGAGAGAGAAACTAGAGAGATGTAAGAGAGAATTATATTTCATAAAACACACACAATACACACTCAAGCACACCTCCAAATGAGACCATTTGGAAGTCTTTATTGTACAATACGTGATGTCCTAAAGGCTTGGTTATGGGCTTGGGATTTAGTTGATTGGATTACATATTATTAACCAATATAGATTCTAACATATTAGCTTAGACAACGAGTACACAAACCTAGACTATTACATAATTCTAAGACACATTACAAAGTTATAAAGTCTAGAATGACCATCACTTTTCTTTAATGCTAACAATCTCCCCCTAAGGGGTGTTCATTCAAAAGATGCTCCACGAAATTAGGTCTTTCGCCTTCCTGATCTTGAACTTTGTGTGTCGTAGCAAAATAGACTTGATTCATTGTTGTTTCATGCTTTTTGATATTTGATTAATGACTTTCGATCGTTCTTACCATAGATCAACATCTTCTTTTGATTTGTTGTGTCGTCTTATCCATCATACTCATATTTCTTGGAGAGACTTTGAACTTCGTACTTATGTCTTCCTCACTTGATTCATGAACTCGTTCTTGACTTCTAGATTAGCTCTTTGACTTTGATGTAACTCTTTGTCTTAAACTTGATCTTTTTATCTTGAGTGTTCTTCACTTGAGCTTTTTGAGGAAGGACGTCATAAGTATTAGTATGTGGTGGTGAAGATGCTGATGTACATGGTGGTATATGGTCTTTCTCCAATAGACAATCATCAGTACCTACATGAATTATGTTAGTTAAAATCACCAATCGATCACGGTGGAATTTTCTTAGAAAATAGACCACTATGATTGTTTTACTGATGAATGTCTTTATTCCATTCACCTTGGTCGGGCACATCAGCCGTTCGAATCCCGTTAGGGACAGTTATCATTACATTGGATAAATCCAAGTAACGACCCACATCTTAAGGACTCGATTCGTCAAAGGAATCTCTTAAGCAGGATTTCCAGCACTTACAAGTTTAGATGTTAAGAGTATTAACAGCATAGTGTGAAAGCACATCTCTAATCCTTACAAAGGCTGTTCCTGAATTGAATACCCTCAAAGAAGGCTTACGAAGATATACCGAAGTATACCAACAATTCAGGTGAGCCGCTGAAGTATACCGAAGTATCACTCTACGACTGTAGACTGTTTGAAGCAAATAACCATCATGATAGATAGGGCATGATTCGTAGAACTCATAAAAGACTCTTATACAAATTGTGTCCTTTTTGGCGAACACAAGTGTATGTTATGGAAAGTGTATCCTAAGAGATCTTTTTAATGAATCTCGTGGCGCTAGACTCAATAAGTGCGTTTCGGTTTTAGTGAGCGATGGTTGGAGCAAATTGCCACCATTTCAATGCCAACACATCTCGAAGTGAGAGGTCGATAGATTATGCGTTAGTCTCCGTGGGAAATGAAACAAATGTCTTTTGAGAGAAACTTGAGTGGCTAGGAGGGTTTGTGTAGTGCGTCACTGGGTCCATGACGTCGTCTTCATTACCGGTATCATCTTTGTGATAACCAATAGCAAATGTATTGACCCAGTTTCTGCCCAAAGTTTTCATGGAGTGCTATTTCTTTTCACCCTTTCATTAACTTTTTTTTTGTAATTCTTCAACCCCTTTTTTCTCCTTTCATCACTTTACTCCTTTTTTCAATCATAGCTAAGGACTTCTAGTACTAAACTATTTGTGTTGTCCCTGGGTAGATCCCACCGGCTCTAGCGGATCATAGGACATAAACCTAACCATAATCACCTTATTACTCCATGATTATCCTAGCTTCATTGATCACATGCCATAAAACCTTTTGTGAAAATCTCTCAAAGTGTTTATAATTATAAAACTTATTTTGTTAACACTTCGAGAGTTTTGCATTTTCTGAAATACTCCCCCTTCACATGGGCTCATAAATGTAACAATTCGCATTTCAGGTTAATTTCTATTCCCGAAATTTTACTATTCATTTTACTATTTATTTTTACTATTCACTTTCACTATTCATTCCTGAAATTTTTATTTCATATTCTCGTAAGATAAATTATTTCCATGATAAAGTGAAAGTTTTACGCTCATCGAGTCATTTTCGCAAAAGTTATTAAGAAACTATACGTTAGGTTTAAACGCCATTTAAACATCCTGCGCATAATGAAAACCAACTGCGACAATTTTCCTCGCATCAGATTAATTTTTAGTACACTCACAATCAATTAGGGAAATTTTGATTTTTAAGTTAAAATGTTACCAAATAGACCCTGTGTCTTACAGAACTAAACTTGCGTTTTAAGCATTTTTACTTATCCGCAGCATTTGACTATACCTGCACCACATTTTCTAAGACGATTAGAAGCTTTTATATTATTAGAAAAGTCAACATATTTTCCTTCCTCCTTTGACCAAAAATCATTCCTTGATTATATAAATCATTCCTTGATTTTTAACACTTACGATTTTAGACCTAAAGAACGTTTAACACCAACCGACACTAGACTAAGCCTAGCCTAGACATTTTAAGTCTTTTAAGTTCATTATAATCATATTAGAAAAGTTACATTTTACTTTTCTCAGTTTTACGCTACTTTTGTACATTTTACGTTTTTACGCGTTTTAAACCTACGTTTCCAGCGTTATCAGTATTTTCGCAACCCATTAAACTTATCACTCATTTTTATAATATAATAATGAGTATATTGACAAGTTTAATCATTTCTACAAGTTTCGTATTTTTACGATACCAGGTTTTGCGTTTCGTGATTTAAATACTTACCGTTTGCAATTACCGGGACCAAAACTCACTCCGTAAAAGCAAGATAATGCAAGAAACTTACCAAGATTCTCATGAAAGCTTCATGAAGCTTATCAAGGAAGAAACCAATGGCATGTGGCTCGATCCTAGCCATTGAATCCTAAGATCATTACAAGTGTAAAATTTTATTTACAAAACTATCCTAAATTTTTCCTATAAATACCAAGCTAAAACTTCATAAATTCTTGCACCACAACTTCTTATACCTTCAAAGACCTCAAACCAAAGGCACTTATCTTATATTTTTTAAGAAAGTTCATGTGTTCTTGAGAAAAGCTAGCATTTGATCTTATTTTCACTGAGTTTTCAAGAAAGAGTCGTTATAATCTTCAAATAACTTCAAGTCTCCAAAAAGACTTTGTTATTATCTTCAAATAGCTTCGGGTTTCCAAGAAGGCGTCGTTATAATCTTCAAAATAGCCTCGGGTTTTTGAAGAATACAAACTCTACGTCGAAGCTCCGCTTAAATTCCCTTTTTCTATAATACTCAAGCATTCTAAACAAAGGTAAGTAATTATAAGACTCAAAATTATTTATTTTGTTTATAAACTCTTAATATTTCATATAATAAAGTAAGCAAAATATATGTTTCACATATAAATACAATGTTAGTAGGGAGCTTCATGTGAGGGGTTTCATTCGGGTGAACGTATCGACGAGTTGCTGGATTTACGAATTAAAGTGTCCTAGCTCCTCGAACGTTTACTGCATGACCTCTGGATTATGATGGCCTGAACAGTAGTACGAGATATATAAACTATATATAACATGTTTAAATGTTCACTTCATTTTTTTTGAACCTAAGACTCAATATCATATTTCTAGGTTGCTCGTAGAGATTCTCCCAGCTAATCCAGCGATTTCATTATATTCTTAACATCATTTACTCTGAGGTGTGTCATGGCCTCTACTCTTTTTATACTTGTTTTAAATTCTTTGGGGGAGATACATGCTTAGCTATTTTTGACAATCACTATTATTTGCAGCTACATGTTTATCTGAACTGAATGTTTATTCACACTGTGTTACAGTGATTGCCATACACAGAACTCATTACGGGGCCAAGTAGCAATATGCATGGGCAGCCATTATTGCGGACCCATGTAGCAATATACTTGGGCAGTCGTACATAACTCATTGCGGGGCCAAGTAGCAATATGCATGGGCAGCCGTTATTGCGGACCCATGTAGCAATATACTTGGGCAGCCGTACAGAACAAACATGACTTGGTCCAATTAAGAGTAACAGAAACACTACCTACATGTGATATTGTATTTAGTACAATAGTCATACACTTGGAATCCTAGAAAACTACATTTAGTATTTACCTATACTTGTCACGATGATTTTTACAAGGTTTTCTCATTTATTTCCACAAACTCTATGAACTCACCAACCTTTGTGTTGACACTTTAGCATGTTTATCTCAGGTCTATAATGATCGAGGATGGCACGGAGGAGCACGGATATTCAAGAAGGCTATAAATTTTATTATCATTCGAAAACTCATTTGATGTATTATGTAAACATGGAACCATCTGGGACCTCATTTTGTAAACTCTGATATTTGTATAATTCGAATGATAATTCCTTTTAAAACGACTCCATTAGAGTTCGTTTTCTATTGTTATAACTGTTGTGCTATGAAGTAACACACAGCTTGAATTCCGCTGCGTATCACAAAATTGGGGGTGTTACAGATTGGTATCAGAGCCAAGTTATAGAGAAAGGAGTCTAATTGAGACCTAAACTATAATTGCTTTTCCACAAAAATGTTTTATAGCCTTTCGCTCTCCGTGCCTTCCATCCTCTAGACGATTATGTGACTTTTAGGCATGTTATGCTACACGAATATCTAGTATATTGATATATATACACTCGACATATTTTTGATCATTCTATATAAACAATGGACTAAACATATCTGCGTATGCCTATTCTAAGGCATTACGGCACAATCATATTTTCCCAATCATGTATCTACTCGTGCATTTTAGGATTACGAAACTTTCTCAAGACATTGTAACTAATTACAATGGTCTCATTTATTTCTAAGACATTGTGAGTTACACAATGGTCTCGACTATTTCTCAGACATTGTGTGATACAATGGTCTTAATTATTTCTCAAGACATTGTGAATTACACAATGATCTCTCTATCATTTCTCAGATATTGTGAGTTGCACAATGGTCTATCCTAATCCTCAGACACTGTGAGTAATACAGTGGTCTCGATTACATCCATAGACACTGTAAATAAAACAGCGGTCTCATTTACTCCCAGACATTGTGAGTTGCACAATCGTCTCCTCTATTCTCAAACCATGTACTCACCAACTAATTTAAACACCAAGGATCATAAAACTACTTGACTAAACCGAACATCACATTATCGGTCCTTAATTATACATAGCCTAGCTACCTATGTCTAATTAGGGAGGGACCATGTTATGTTGGGAGCAGTCACTTGTATGTTTTATGAATAAAAAACAAACTTTTCACTTATATCCTTATTGTAGACATCATGTCTGTACCTCCATCACCCGATCACATTCCCGCTATGCCCGCTCACTTACCATTTCTTCCCGAACTCAATGATGCCTATCTTGAAGCACTTGATTATGAAAATGAGGAAGAACCTTATAAGGATATAGTCAGTAACCAAGAGGACCAGATACGTTCGAAATACCCACATCTTTTTACCAACAATGCTTCTACTCCTAACACAAATTGATCTCCGGGACGGAGCTCTCTTAAGGGGTGGAGACTGTCACAACTCGCATTTCAGGTTAATTTCTATTCCCGAAATTTTACTATTCATTTTTACTATTCGCTTTCACTATTCATTCCAGAAATTTTTATTTCATATTCTCGTAAGATAAATTATTTTCATGATAAAGTGAAAGTTTGACGCTCATCGAGTCATTTTCGCAAAAGTTATTAAGAAACTATACGTTTGGTTTAAACGCCATTTAAACATCCTGCGCATAACGAAAACCAACTGCGACAATTTTTCTCGCATCAGATTAATTTTTAGTACACTCACAATCAATTAGGGAAATTTTGATTTTTAAGTTAAAATGTTACCAAATAGACCCTGTGTCTTACAGAACTAAACTTGCGTTTTAAGCATTTTTACTTATCCGCAGCCTTAGACTATACCTGCACCACATTTTCTAAGACGATTAGAAGCTTTTATATTATTAGAAAAGTCAACATATTTTCCTTCCTCCTTTGACCAAAAATCATTCCTTGATTTTTAACACTTACGATTTTAGACCTAAAGAACGTTTAACACCAACCGACACTAAACTAAGCCTAGCCTAGACATTTTAAGTCTTTTAAGTTCATTATAATCATATTAGAAAAGTTACATTTTACTTTTCTCAGTTTTACGCAACTTTCGTACCTTTTACATTTTTACGCGTTTTAAACCAACGTTTCCAGCGTTATCAGCATTTTCGCAACCCATTAAACTTATCACTCATTTTTATAAGATAATAATGAGTATATTGACAAGTTTAATCATTTCTATAAGTTTCGTATTTTTATGATACTAGGTTTTGCATTTCGTGATTTAAATACTTACTGTTAGCAATTACCGGGACCAAAACTCACTCCGTAAAAGTAAGATAATGCAAGAAACATATCAAGCTTCTCATGAACGCTTCATGAAGCTTATCAAGGTAGGAACCAATGACATGTGGCTTGATCCTAGCCATTGATTCCTAAGATCATTACAAGTGTAAAATTTTATTTACAAAACTATCCTAAATTTTTCCTATAAATACCAAGCTAAAACTTCATAAATTCTTGCACCACGCCTTCTTATACCTTCAAAGACCTCAAACCAAAGGCACTTCCCTTATATTTTGTAAGAAAGTTCATGTGTTCTTGAGAAAAGCTAGCATTTGATCTTATTTTCTCCGAGTTTTCAAGAAAGAGTCGTTATAATCTTCAAATAACTTCAAGTCTCCAAAAAGACTTTGTTATTATCTTCAAATAGCTTCGGGTTTCCAAGAAGGCGTCGTTATAATCTTCAAAATATCCTCGGGTTTTTGAAGAATACAAATTCTACGTCGAAGCTCCGCTTATATTCCCTTTTTCTATAATACTCAAGCATTCTAAACAAAGGTAAGTAATTATAAGACTCAAAATTATTTAAATACTTATAATCTTTGTTAGTTTATTTATTGTATTTATAAACTCTTAATATGTCATATAATCAAGTAAGCAAAATATATGTTTCACATATAAATACTATGTTAGTAAGGAGCTTTATGTGAGGGTTTTCATTTGGGTGAATGTATTGACGAGTTGCTGGATTTACGAATTAAAGTTTCCTAGCTCCTCGAACGTTTACTGCATGACCTCTGGATTATGATGGCCTGAACAGTAGTACGAGATATATAAACTATAAATGGCATGTTTAAATGTTTACTTCGTTGTTTTAGAACCTAAGACACAATATCATATTTCTAGGTTGCTCGTAGAGATTCTCCCGGCTTATCCCGCGATTTCATTATATCCTTAACATCATTTACTCTGAGGTGAGTCATGGCCCCTACTCTTTTTATACTTGTTTTAAATTCTTTGGGGGAGATACATGCTTAACTATTTTTGACAATCACTATTATTTGCAACTACATGTTTATCTGAACTGAATGTTTATTCACATTATGTAACAGTGATTGGCATACACAGAACTCATTACGGGGCCAAGTAGCAATATGCATGGGCAGCCGATATTGCAGACCCATGTAGCAATATACTTGGGCAGTCGTACATAACTCATTGCGGGGCCAAGTAGCAATATGCATGGGCAGCCGTTATTGCGGACCCATGTAGCAATATACTTGGGCAGCCGTACAGAACAAACAGGACTTGGTCGAATTAACAGTAACAGAAACACTACCTACATGTGATATTGTATTTAGTACAATAGTCATACACTTGGAATCCTAGAAATCTACATTTAGTATTTACCTATACTAGTCACGATTATTTTTACAAGGTTTTCTAATTTATTTCCACAAACTTTATGAACTCACCAACCTTTGTGTTGACACTTTAGCATGTTTATCTCAGGTCCATAATGATCGAGGATGGCATGGAGGAGCACGGATATTCAAGAAGGCTATAAATTTTATTATCATTCGAAAACTCATTTGATGTATTATGTAAACATGGAACCATCTGGGACCTCATTTTGTAAAATCTGATATTTATATAATTCGAATGATAATTCCTTTTAAAACTACTCCATTAGAGTTCGTTTTCTATTGTTATAACTGTTGTGCTATGAAGTAACACCCAGTTTGAATTCCGCTGCGTATCACGAAATTGGGGGTGTAGCAATAAATATTAAGATAGATTTACACATGTTGGGTAGAGTTTGCACTTTTGTATTGATCGATTTTCAGTGAACATGACCGATTCGAGACACGATTACATCACTAGTTAGACTAGCTTGAAATTATTACCCGTCCTGGTCAAGTTCAAAGAAAGTCTCTCGAGAGGGTACATTCTACTTAGACGAGTCCTATTCTAGACACGCTTACATAACTAGTTAGACTAGATTGAAATTACTACCCGTCCAGGACAAGTCTTTTCGATTGCTGACACTTAAGCTTCGTCAATTCGATGGTTATATCTGAGTTGAGCTCTTTTGAGCTTCAACAACGATCTTTAAATATTTTTTATCACATTTTAATCACGTCTTCTCCCCCTCAAAAATATCATATCGTGATATTTTTTATATCAACTGATTTAAGAGAAAGGCTTTTGGAGAGATAGACGGATTTGCTTTTGCATTAAATCGGAACATTTTTGTTAATACAAATATCGTCTAAAAAACGTTATTCATATTTTACGATCTTTGTTATATTTTGTTAATGACAATTATAAACTTTATTTTTAGCAAAACATAAATATAGTTAAGTCTTTTACATATATAATCATAAGTCTTTCATAAACACAAAACATCATCTAACTAGTATATACATGTTACATGTTCACTTTCATATAAATTTTACAAGTTTAATTTCATATACATTTTAATCTAAAAATTGAAATGTATTATGACATCATGACATGCATCACTTTGAAATCTTTAGGAGATTTTGAAGATCATTTGAAGGTATCATGAATATCTTGTTTAGATCCTTACTTAATGAATCCTTGGAAAGATGTGGAAATATCTTGGCTAGATTTAGTTAAGATTTGTGAAGATATGCTGTAAGTTTCCCCAGAACCAAACAGGTACGAGGACGGATCCCTTTATTTTGATCCGTCCCATCCGTGGTTTGCCAAGGCAGTTTACCTATAAATAGCAAGCCACACATTCATGTTTTCTCATCACTCATAAGCATAAAAAACATCATACATTCATTCATTCATATCTAATTCAATCATATTTCATATTTCATTGAGCTTCTTTGTAGCAAGAAGATCAAAGCATCACAAGCTTCAACAAAGCGTTGCAAGACTTGTTAGTTAGTCATTGTGTGAATTGTTGTTATTCACACATCGTTGTTTGTACCAAACAATCATAAAACCTCTGTAGTGATCGGTTAGTATTTTAGTCCTCAAAATACATAGTGTGAAGGGAGTGGATGTACCCTTGTAAAAGAACTCGGTATTTAGCTTTGTACCGAAAAAAGTGTAAGAGACACTTGTAAAGGTTTTCTCCGCCGAGATGGGAGCTTGTTGATTAGTGAAGAAAAACTCTCGAGTTATAGACTCGGGGAGTGGAGTAGGTCAAGAAAAAGTGTCCTTATAGACCGAACGACTATAAACAATCGTGTTGTAGTTTGATCGTTTCTTTCTTTACTTGCATATTATTTTTTGTTTGTTATTTGCATTAGTTGAATTCACACTAAGTATTCAAAGCAAATAAATTTAAAAATGGTAAAACTATTCAACTCCCCTTCTATTTTTCCACAATTGGCATCAAGAGCTACGTTACTCAAGATTTTTAAAATATATTGTATTTTAAAACATGGAACGATCCATGGATTTTGAAAACTTCAAAGAAGGGCAATCTATGCAAAGACCACCACTATTTGAACCAAATGGTTTTATATATTGGAAAAACCGCTTTGAAACTTATGTGAAATCAAAACACATAGATCTATGGTATATTATTATAGAAGGTGATCATAAAGCTATAATACAAGTTATCACAAGTGGTCGGGATGAGGATACTTCACTTGCTTGTCAGAGTGATGAGCAAAAAAGTTGATTGCTAAAAATAATGAGGCAAAAATGATGCTTTACAATGCTCTACATAGAAAGGAGTATGAAAGAGTCTTTATGAGCAAAACCACAAAAGAAATTTGGCAATCTTTAATAATCACTCATCAAGGAAACTCATAAGTCAAGGATAACAAGATTGATCTTCTTGTTCAACAATATGAACAATTTTCTATCCCTAAAGATGAGATCATTGATAGTGCATTTGCTAGGTTAATACTATCATTACTTCTCTTAAAGCACTTGATGAATCTTTTTGTAGTAAGAACTTTGTCAGGAAATTCCTTAGAGCACTCCATCCGAAGTGGAGAGCAAAAGTGACGGCCATTGAAGAATCTAAAGATCTTTCAAGCATGTCACTTGACGAGCTAATTGGAAATCTCAAAGTTCATGAAATTGTAATGGAAAAAGATTCGGAAATAGTTAAGGGTAAAAAGGAAAAAGTCAAATCCCAGAGCCTAAGAATGACGAAGTTGCTCTCATGGCTCAAGACTCAAACGAGGTACACTCTGACTCATCTTATTCTTCTATTGATGACGAAACCTTGCAAAAGGAATATAACAAACTATGTGAACTTAGCTTAAAAATCATAAACAAAAACAAGTTTTTGAAAACTAAAAAGGAATTTTTAGAAAATTAAGTTTATAAGTTAAAAGAAAAAGCTAAACGACTAGAAAGGAGTAAAGCTATTGACGAGGTATGTGTATCATGTCAAGAGCTTAGACTTGAATTAGAGAAACTTCAAATCACACAGGACGCACTTATCAAACAAAACTCTAAATTCAAAAGATTTGATAAAAATATTAGTTGTGTAGATGAAATAATGAAAATCAAAAAATTACCACATGATAAAAATGGACTAGGTTTTATGAAATTAGGAGATTTAAGTAGTCTAAAGAAACAAGCCGAAAAAGTACAAGAAACTGTTCCAACAGTCTCAGAAACCCATGGATCAGACGGAACCAAATCCTTGGTTCCGCCAGTGGTAGAGAAAGGATGCGTGGGAACTGTAGCAGAATAGAAAGCTTGCATATCGGCTCGTACAGAGTTCGTTAAAGTCACAAAGAAACCTAATACTAGTTCAATTGTAGATAAACAAAAACCAGGTGTTACTATAGGAGTAGGACTTGCTAAGAATGAGTTTATAGCTAAAACTACTCAACAAAGGCCTAAGACGACTATTCTCAAACGCCCCTTACCAAAAAACAACTAGAACACGCAACCTTATTACCAAAATGGTTGGAACCAAAACTTTCCTAGGCATTATCAAACACCTAACTACAGGCAATGGAACTCATACCCACCATTCCCATATATGAATCAAGTTAATGAGATGTTTAACCAAAATGAACCCATGAGATATTGGGGACCAAATGCTTGAGTTTTTCTATAACTTAGGTATGCTTGAAAGTCGGCTTAGAACCAGACGAGTGGATAAAAGATAACGGTTGTTCAAGGCATACGACGGGAAACAAGAGCCTCTTCTCAACCTACCAAGAAAATGACAGAGGTAATGTTACTTTTGGTAGCAAGTTAAAAAGCAAAATCGTCGAAAAATGTACTATCCCTCATGACTCTCTCTCTATTGATGATGTTGCTCATGTTGATAACCTAAGATTTAACTTGCTTAGCATTAGCCAACTATGCCGTAAAAAGTATGATGTCCTCTTTAGTGAAAACGGAAGTAAAATACTAAAAGACAGTAGAACCATAGCTAAAGGAGTTTTGAAAAATAACGTATATGTTATGAAAATAGATAAAACATCTAAAGATAAACTTTGCCTCACCTCTCTAGATGATACCTCAACTCTTTGGCATAGACGCTAAGGCAACGCCAATATGAGACTCATCCAATATCTATCATCCAAAGAACTCGTTAGGAACTTACCCAAATTAAAATATGACCTACACTTTTGTGATGCTTGCAAAATTGGAAAACATGTTCATAATAGACATAAGGCTAAAAATATGGTGTCTACATCTAGGTGTCTAGAACTTTTGCATATGGATTTATTGGGTCCATCCGCTATACAAAGTTATGGTGGCAACTTCTACACTTTGGTCATAGTGGATGATTATTCAAGATACACTTGGACAAAAATTTTGAAAAATAAAAATGAAGCTTTTGATAAATTTGAAATTCTTAGTAAGAAAATTCAAAATCAACTAGGAAGTAGCATTGTATCAATTAGAACAAATAACTTTTGATCATGGTCGTGAATTTGATAATGAAACACAATTTGGAGCTTTTTTTGATGCTAATGGCATAACACATAATTTTTCAGCTCCTCGTACTCCACAGACAAACGGTGTAGTAAAACGTAAAAACCAAACTCTCCAAGAAATGAGTAGAACAATGCTTAATAAACAAACCATACCGCAAAATTTTTGGTGTTACGCCGTTGACACATCTACCTATATTTTAAATAGAGTTTTAATAAGACCATTTTAGAATAAAACTCCATATGAACTATATAGAGGCAAAAAGCCTACATTAGGCTACTTTAGAGTTTTTGGAAGCAAGTGCTTTATTCTAAACACTAAGGATTATCTTACCAAATTTGACCCAAAGTCTTATGAAGGTGTATTCCTTGGATACTCTTAAAATAGCAAAGCTTATATTCTTTTAAACAAAGAAACCTTAAGAGTCGAGGAATCGGTGAACGTAACGTTTGACGAAAGTCCGCCTCCCTCTAAGATGTCTCGTTTGGTAGATGATGAATTAGTTGAAAGTCAAATGGTTGAAAACTAAAGGAGTTTTGAAAAATAACGTATATGTTATGAAAATTGATAAAACATCTAAAGATAAACTTTGCCTCACCTCTCTAGATGATACCTCAACTCTTTGGCATAAACGATTAGGCCACGCCATTATGAGACTCATCCAATCTCTATCATCCAAAGAACTCGTTAGGAACTTACCCAAGTTGAAATATGACCAACACTTTTGTGATGCTTGCAAAATTGGGAAACAAGTTCAAAATAGCCATAAGGCTAAAAATATGGTGTCTACATCTAGGTGTCTAGAACTTTTGCATATGGATTTATTTGGTCCATCCGCTATACAAAGTTATGGTGGCAACTTCTACACTTTGGTCATAGTAGATGATTATTCAAGATACACTTGGACAAAAATTTTGAAAAATAAAAATGAAGCTTTTGATAAATTTGAAATTCTTAGTAAGAAAATTCAAAATCAACTAGGAAGGAGCATTGTGTCAATTAGAACAGATAACTTTTGATCATGGTCGTGAATTTGATAATGAAACACAATTTGGAGCTTTTTGTGATGCTAATGGCATAACAATAATTTTTCAGCTCCTCGTACTCCACAGATAAACAGTGTAGTAGAACGTAAAAACAGAACTCTCCAAGAAATGATTAGAACAATGCTTAATGAACAAACCATACCGCAAATTTTTTGGTGTAACGCCGTTGACACATCTACCTATATTTTAAATAGAGTTTTAATAAGACCATTTTAGAATAAAACTCCATATGAACTATATAGAGGCAAAAAGCCTACATTAGGCTACTTTAGAGTTTTTGGTAGCAAGTGCTTTATTCTAAACACTAAGGATTATCTCACCAAATTTGACCCAAAGTCTTATGAAGGTGTATTCCTTGGATACTCTTAAAATAGCAAAGCTTATATTCTTTTAAACAAAAAAACCTTAAGAGTCGAGGAATCGGTGAACGTAACGTTTGACGAAAGTCTGCCTCCCTCTAAGATGTCTCGTTTGGTAGATGATGAATTAGTTGAATGTCAAATGGTTGAAAACTAAAGGAGTTTTGAAAAATAACGTATATGTTATGAAAATTGATAAAACATCTAAAGATAAACTTTGCCTCACCTCTCTAGATGATACCTCAACTCTTGGCATAAACGCTTAGGCCACGCCAATATGAGACTCATCCAATCTCTATCATCCAAAGAACTCGTTAGGAACTTACCCAAGTTGAAATATGACCAACACTTTTGTGATGCTTGCAAAATTGGGAAACAGGTTCAAAATAGCCATAAGGCTAAAAATATGGTGTCTACATCTAGGTGTCTAGAACTTTTGCATATGGATTTATTTGGTCCATCCGCTATACAAAGTTATGGTGGCAACTTCTACACTTTGGTCATAGTAGATGATTATTCAAGTTACACTTAAACAAAAATTTTGAAAAATAAAAATGAAGCTTTTGATAAATTTGAAATTCTTAGTAAGAAAATTCAAAATCAACTAGGAAGTAGCATTGTGTCAATTAGAACAGATAACTTTTGATCATGGTCGTGAATTTGATAATGAAACACAATTTGGAGCTTTTTGTGATGCTAATGGCATAACAAATAATTTTTCAGCTCCTCGTACTCCACAGATAAACAGTGTAGTAGAACGTAAAAACAGAACTCTCCAATAAATGATTAGAACAATGCTTAATGAACAAACCATACCACAAATTTTTTGGTGTAACGCCGTTGACACATCTACCTATATTTTAAATAGAGTTTTAATAAGACCATTTTAGAATAAAACTCCATATGAACTATATAGAGGCAAAAAGCCTACATTAGGCTACTTTAGAGTTTTTGGAAGCAAGTGCTTTATTCTAAACACTAAGGATTATCTCACCAAATTTGACCCAAAGTCTTATGAAGGTGTATTCCTTGGATACTCTTAAAATAGCAAAGCTTATATTCTTTTAAACAAAGAAACCTTAAGAGTCGAGGAATCGGTGAACGTAACGTTTGACGAAAGTCTGCCTCCCTCTAAGATGTCTCGTTTGGTAGATGATGAATTAGTTGAATGTCAAATGGTTGAAAACTAAAGGAGTTTTGAAAAATAACGTATATGTTATGAAAATTGATAAAACATCTAAAGATAAACTTTGCCTCACCTCTCTAGATGATACCTCAACTCTTTGGCATAAACGCTTAGGCCACGCCAATATGAGACTCATCCAATCTCTATCATCCAAAGAACTCGTTAGGAACTTACCCAAGTTGAAATATGACCAACACTTTTGTGATGCTTGCAAAATTGGGAAACAAGTTCAAAATAGCCATAAGGCTAAAAATATGGTGTCTACATCTAGGTGTCTAGAACTTTTGCATATGGATTTATTTGGTCCATCCGCTATACAAAGTTATGGTGGCAACTTCTACACTTTAGTCATAGTAGATGATTATTCAAGATACACTTGGACAAAAATTTTGAAAAATAAAAATGAAGCTTTTGATAAATTTGAAATTCTTAGTAAGAAAATTCAAAATCAACTAGGAAGTAGCATTGTGTCAATTAGAACAGATAACTTTTGATCATGGTCGTGAATTTGATAATGAAACAAATTTGGAGCTTTTTGTGATGCTAATGGCATAACACATAATTTTTCAGCTCCTCGTACTCCACAGATAAACAGTGTAGTAGAACGTAAAAACCGAACTCTCCAAGAAATGATTAGAACAATGCTTAATGAACAAACCATACCGCAAATTTTTTGGTGTAACGCCGTTGACACATCTACCTATATTTTAAATAGAGTTTTAATAAGACCATTTTAGAATAAAACTCCATATGAACTATATAGAGGCAAAAAGCCTACATTAGGCTACTTTAGAGTTTTTGTAAGCAAGTGCTTTATTCTAAACACTAAGGATTATCTCACCAATTTGACCCAAAGTCTTATGAAGGTGTATTCCTTGGATACTCTTAAAATAGCAAAGCTTATATTCTTTTAAACAAAGAAACCTTAAGAGTCGAGGAATCGGTGAACGTAACGTTTGACGAAAGTCTGCCTCCCTCTAAGATGTCTCGTTTGGTAGATGATGAATTAGTTGAAAGTCAAATGGTTGAAAACTAAAGGAGTTTTGAAAAATAACGTATATGTTATGAAAATTGATAAAACATCTAAAGATAAACTTTGCCTCACCTCTCTAGATGATACCTCAACTCTTTGGCATAAACGCTTAGGCCATGCCAATATGAGACTCATCCAATCTCTATCATCCAAAGAACTCGTTAGGAACTTACCCAAGTTGAAATATGACCAACACTTTTGTGATGCTTGCAAAATTGGGAAACAAGTTCAATAATAGCCATAAGGCTAAAAATATGGTGTCTACATCTAGGTGTCTAGAACTTTTGCACATGGATTTATTTGGTCCTTTCCGCTATACAAAGTTATGGTGGCAACTTCTTACACTTTAGTCATAGTAGATGATTATTCAAGATACACTTGGACAAAAATTTTTGAAAAATAAAAATGAAGCTTTTGATAATTTGAAATTCTTAGTAAGAAAATTCAAAATCAACTAGGAAGTAGCATTGTGTCAATTAGAACAGATAACTTTTGATCATGGTCGTGAATTTGATAATGAAACACAATTCGGAGCTTTTTGTGATGCTAATGGCATAACACATAATTTTTCAGCTCCTTGTACTCCACAGATAAACGGTGTAGTAGAACGTAAAAACCGAACTCTCCAAGAAATGAGTTAGAACAATGCTTAATGAACAAACCATACCGTAAAATTTTTGGTGTAACGCCGTTGACACATCTATCTATATTTTAAATAGAGTTTTAATAAGACCATTTTTGAATAAAACTCCATATGAGCTATATAGAGGCAAAAAGCCTACATTAGGCTACTTTAGAGTTTTTGGAAGCAAGTGCTTTATTCTAAACACTAAGGATTATCTCACCAAATTTGACCCAAAGTCTTATGAAGGTGTATTCCTTGGATACTCTTAAAATAGCAAAGCTTATATTCTTTTAAACAAAGAAACCTTAAGAGTCGAGGAATCGGTGAACGTAATGTTTGATGAAAGTCCGCCTCCCTCTAAGATGTCTCCTTTGGTAGATGATGAATTAGTTGAAAGTCAAATGGTTGAAAACTAAAGGAGTTTTGAAAAATAACGTATATGTTATGAAAATTGATAAAACATCTAAAGATAAACTTTGCCTCACCTCTCTAGATGATACCTCAACTCTTTGGCATAAACGCTTAGGCCACGCCAATATGAGACTCATCCAATCTCTATCATCCAAAGAACTCGTTAGGAACTTACCCAAGTTGAAATATGACCAACACTTTTGTGATACTTGCAAAATTGGGAAACAAGTTCATAATAACCATAAGGCTAAAAATATGGTGTCTACATCTAGGTGTCTAGAACTTTTGCATATGGATTTATTTGGTCCATCCGCTATACAAAGTTATGGTGGCAACTTCTACACTTTGGTCATAGTAGATGATTATTCATGATACACTTGGAAAAAAAATTTGAAAAATAAAAATGAAGCTTTTGATAAATTTGAAATTCTTAGTAAGAAAATTCAAAATCAACTAGGAAGTAGCATTGTGTCAATTAGAACGGATAAGTTTTGATCATGGTCGTGAATTTGATAATGAAACACAATTTGGAGCTTTTTGTGATGCTAATGGCATAACACATAATTTTTCAGCTCCTCGTACTACACAGATAAACGTTGTAGTAGAACGTAAAAACTGAACTCTCCAAGAAATGAGTAGAACAATGCTTAATGAACAAACCATACCACAAAATTTTTGGTGTAACGCCGTTGACACATCTACCTATATTTTAAATAGAGTTTTAATAAGACCATTTTTGAATAAAACTCCATATGAACTATATAGAGGCAAAAAGCCTACATTAGGCTACTTTAGAGTTTTTGGAAGCAAGTGCTTTATTCTAAACACTAAGGATTATCTCACCAATTTTGACCCAAAGTCTTATGAAGTTGTATTCCTTGGATACTCTTAAAATAGCAAAGCTTATATTCTTTTAAACAAAGAAACCTTAAGAGTCGAGGAATCGGTGAACGTAACGTTTGACGAAAGTCCACCTCCCTCTAAGTTGTCTCCTTTGGTATATGATGAATTAGTTGAAAGTCAAATGGTTGAAAACTAAAGGAGTTTTGAAAAATAACGTATATGTTATGAAAATTGATAAAACATCTAAAGATAAACTTTGCCTCACCTCTCAAGATGATACCTCAACTCTTTGGCATAAACGCTTAGGCCACGCCAATATGAGACTCATCCAATCTCTATCATCCAAAGAACTCGTTAGGAACTTACCCAAGTTGAAATATGACCAACACTTTTGTGATGCTTGCAAAATTCGGAAACAAGTTCATAATAGCCATAAGGCTAAAAATATGGTGTCTATATCTAGGTGTCTAGAACTTTTGCATATGGAATTATTTGGTCCATCCGCTATACAAAGTTATGGTGGCAACTTTTACACTTTGGTCATAGTAGATGATTATTCAAGATACACTTGGACAAAAATTTTGAAAAATAAAAATGAAGCTTTTGATATATTTGAAATTCTTAGTAAGAAAATTCAAAATCAACTAGGAAGTAGCATTGTGTCAATTAGAACAGATTACTTTCGATCATTGTCGTGAATTTGATAATGAAACACAATTTGGTGCTTTTTGTGATGCTAATGGCATAACAAATAATTTTTCAGCTCCTCGTACTCCACAGATAAAAGGTGTAGTAGAACGTAAAAACCGAACTCTCCAAGAAATGATTAGAAAAATGCTTAATGAACAAACCACACCGCAAATTTTTTGGTGTAACGCCGTTGACACATCTACCTATATTTTAAATAGAGTTTTAATAAGACCATTTTAGAATAAAACTCAATATGAACTATATAGAGGCAAAAAGCCTACATTAGGCTACTTTAGAGTTTTTGGAAGCAAGTGCTTTATTCTAAACACTAAGGATTATCTCACCAAATTTGACCCAAAGTCTTATGAAGGTGTATTCCTTGGATACTTGATGAACTCAAATAAGTACATTTTATTACTATCATTTATCCTATTAATTTGACTTGTTTTATTATATTATGTATGAGGATTGATACTTAATCGTTTACTTTTGTAATTCTCAGTTGAAAACAAGCGTTTGGTGAAACTTGGCGATTTTGGACTAATTATGGGGCAAAACATGCAAGAAGTTAAGAGTCTACTGAAATGTACAAGATCAAGACTAATCTGCTCCAGATGCGCCGCATCTTGCTTATCACATACGGCGCATCGCTATCAATATCTCACCAGATACGATCCAAGATACAAGAGGACATGCGCCGCATCCAAAGATAAAGATATGCCGCATCTTCTGGCGGTGTACGAATATTCCTGAATATTATAATCTTGGACCCCACGCGAAGTTAAGTAAATGCGCCGCATCGACTTACTAGATGCGCCGCATCTTACCCTCAGACAGAAACTATAAATACCCCAAGACAAGACGAATTTCGGGGGATATATATTATATACGAAGACCGAAGTACAGAAACCAAGGACGAATTCAGTCGAATAGCGAGCACAAGACACACTCAAATCAAAGATACAAGAGCTGTAAGAAGGTGCTGCATGTGTTTAATTCATTAAGTAGTTTTGTTTTATTGTGTTAGTAAGCTTTAATTCATCAAGATTGGTGGCTTGTGTAATGTGACAACGGAAAGATTGCACTCCCTTAAAACTGCTTTCTCATTAATTAAAGTTTATATGTTGATGTCTTTGGTGACTTTTATTAGTGCATTGATAACCTCTGTGTCTAGCTGAGCGTTGATCGGGTCGCCATGCCTCTGCCCTCGCCTATTTATTAGATCGCCTATGCATTCTATGGTCTATAGAAAAGTAGGAGAAAGATAAATAGGATAGTCATAAGTAATCATTAAGGGTTTACTCACCGATAAGATTAGAACCAACGAGAAAGGACTTAATCTCGGTGCGTTGCATCGAACTATACACTTCATATAACACTAGTAATAAAACAAGTGACAAACTACTTATCATAAGGACAGCCCTCTTATTGTCTCGAGTATTTATCTGTGTACGTGTGTGCTATTCGCTGATTCGTGCCTATTGGTTTAGTTTATTATTTAATTGCAACCAAATCCTGCCAGTCTCTCAGGCTGAACCCCCTTGCGTTAGATTAGATTGTATAGCTAACTTAATATATTAAAATACTGATTAGAATAACTAGATAATACGTTCCACTCTTAGTGATCGACACTCTACTTACCATTATATTCATACTGACCGGGTACACTGCTCGTTAAGTGTGTGTGTTATTGATAAGTCGGCTAAATATAAATTTAAAACTTGAGTAGGCATTAATACTGCTAAACCGCAACGACACATCGCACCCATCAAGTTTTTGGCGCCGCTGCCGGGGAGTGAATTGTTATTATCTGTTAATTTGATTAGTATTTTAATTAGGTTTTGATTTTTTTTATCTGACCGCTAATTTTGTTGTGTATTAGATTAATTTGCATTCATTGTACTATTTTGCATATTTTCTGTTTTTGTGTGTTATTTGTTTGCTTTTATTTGTGTTTATTTTTCGTGTTTTTTTTTTTTTTTTTTTTTTTTCGTGTTTTTTGTGTTCTGCTATCGTTGTACTGAGCTAAATCAAACGATACGGCGCATCTATTTTCATAGATACGGCGTATTGCGTTTAATTTTTATAAAATACAACGCGTTTAAATAATTCGATACGACGCATCTTTTCCCCAAGATACGGCGTATCTGTTTTTGATAAAAAAAATTTCTAAACGTTAACGCCATACGACGCATCTACTTTAGCAAATACGGCGTATCTATTATTTTAATTAAAAACAGTTTTCAAATTATTAAACAGATACGGCGTATCGATTTTTATCGATACGGCGCATCTTCTGAATAAAAAATCTTATATTTTGAAACGTAACGAAAATACGGCGCATTAACTTTTGTTAATACGACGCATTTAATTTTTAATAAATATCGATTTTTGATAATTAAAATTGATACGGCGCATTCTAATTTATAAGCGGCGTATCTATTTTCTGAATAAAGTCTGATTTAATTTTAACGATTATAAGATACGGCGTATCCAACTTTTTGGATACGGCGCATCGTCTGCAGATATCAGCCATTTGTATTCTTATATCCGTTTTGGAATTCGTTAATTTCTCTTCTAGCGAACAAATCCTACTGATGCTTTTCGTGATTATTTCAGAAGGATAATGGAAGAATTCGGAGAACTGATTGACTTCGACTTCGAAGCCAATTTTATGAATGGAGTATTAGTGCATGAAAAATCACCCGAACGTTACAATGGGGACTACATTGAACTTAATGACCTTAATGGACCATTAGAATCCAATGACCTGTTCATGGATGATGCGGAATCTGAGCTGGAAGATGGAGAAATTCTGGATAGTCCAAAGGTCAACGCTATTAATACTAGGAATTACGATGAATTTGAGGGATATGATGGTTCTTGGGATTATGGTAGAAGGATCCACGCCGATTGTGCTTACAATTTGCAATTCACATGCATGATTGGATACAAGTGTATTGACGCCAATTTCTTTCCTATTTTACCAATCAATGTCATGTCAAGAAGCTTTTACAATTCCATTATGAGAAATAAAGTGGAGTATAAGGGAAAGAATGTAGTTGGAGCCTTCATTAATGTCCCGATCTTCGTTGGACGCTTTACTATTGTTACCGAGTTCGCCGTTGTTGAAGACATGAATGCCTATTGTGACAGCAATATGGGCGACGTGATTGTTGGAAAACCATTTTGTAGGGAGATCACTATTAATGCAAAACGATTTGAAGGAAAGATCACCTTTCAATGTGGAAGCGACATTATCACTTATATGATGCCCCGAACTCACCCTGGATTTAAACATGCTACTAATAGGATCTGCTACAAATTCTTTCCATTCCTTTTTATTAGTGATGATGACAATAAGAGAGGGATTGAGTACCCATATCAATTGATGGAAGGATTCTACAATGGAGTGTTGAAATTGGGACCTGAATATATACGTGACGAATTAGTTGCTAAATGGATCCTACGTAAGCAATATGGGAGTCAATGATCGAGAATGAAGAGCTGAACGTGAGTCTAACTTGAAGACTCTGGAATAAAGACAAGTGCTTACCGGGAGACAACCCGGATTTATCTTTTAATTTTCTATTTTTGTGTCGAGTCAGTCAGGCCGCAGAGGATACGGCGCATCTCAATCCTGAGATGCGACGCATCTCCTGCAATGGTCATATCTTTACTTTTCTGCATTTTTACTTTTCGACTTTAAAACTTTTTATCAGTTTATTTTAATGCGGCGCATCCCTGGTTAAGGATGCGGCGCATCTTCTATTCTGATCCGTATTTATTCCAGGCTCGATACGGCGTATCTTCTTCCATAAGATACGGCGCATCGACTGACCTGATGATTTTCATTTTTTAACTTTTATGTTTTATTTTTACCTAACTACTAATGTGTTATGCAAGTTGAACCTTTCTTACCTTAGGTGTGTTTTGAAGCCTTGGTGGTATTATAGATTCCTGCATTTCCTGTGGATACATCGAATATGAAGCTTAAACGTTCTAATCCACAAGAAAGATGATTTTTGCTCTGATACTAATGGAGGATCATAACCGAGCAAATCTCAGGGGAGTTTTTCTGTTCTAATTCTTTTATTTTCCAGTTTTTAACCTTTCATACAAACAACGAGGACGTTGTTTAACTTAAGTGGGGGATTGGAGAATTAGAACACTTAACATTTACTTGTCCTAAACTTTTCAAAATATGCTTAAAATGTGCTTAATATATCAAATTTTAAAATTTTTAGCATGTTTGTGTTTAAAGTCTAAGTTGCATAGCTGCACACATGACGTTATTTTCAAAAATTGTGATTTTTCAAAATTCACAAATCTATGAGTGTGCCGGTGACTTGTAAACTTTAGAACTTGGCTTGTATACTATTCGAGACCACCATAATAAGTATTATTTATATAATTGGAATGACTTGTCTAAATTGGTAAATTTCTAGGATTACACCCAAATAGCCTTTATATGTTATGTGTTATTAGCTAACTACACTGGTTAGTTAACCTCCGTATAAACCCTTTTGTTACTCTCATTTTTAGAGTAAGATACCCCTAGAAAAACACTCAGAGCCATTCCTTTCGTTTCTTACACCTTTGTTAAAATGTTTCGTTACACCCTTACACCTTAGCCTACCCTGTAGATTAAAATCTGTGGTTGGTTAATTGCTATAGGCAAAGTGTGTTTCCTTACATTACCTGTGTTCGCGTGTGTAATTCATTATCTATGGTTAGGTCGGGAAATTGCACAATGCGATTGGAGTGAAAGTAAATATTGTATATTTTTGAGTTTATTTTTCGTGTGTTTACTACTTTCACTATTACCGTTATTTCTAAAGTCATGAAAAGTATGGAATAATTATCCAGAATTATCATTATAGTGATGTGGTGAAATTTTACACATCTATGTTTATGTTAAAAAATAAAAATAAAAAAAAAAATAAAAAAAAAATAAAAAAAAATCGAAAAAAAATAGAAAAGAAAAAGAAAAAGAAAAAGTTGGATGTTTGATTAAACCAACTTATGTAAAGTTATGTAAGTGGTCGATATCACCACTAGTTGTTATATATTTATGGATTGAATGGGAGTTGGTAGTTATGGGAACGTCAACTAAGGTTTATTCTTTGATTGAGATCTTGTTGAGTATAATTCGTGTCTACCTAAAGCGTGTGTTTCAAGTGTTAAAGCGTGAGTTATTCAATGATATGAGTCTTATTCATGGGATGGTTGGGATAGTGATTAACCACACTTAGGATTTTAATTTATTTGTTTTGTTTATTTTTTTATTTTTACACCAATTTCTATCCCAAATATTATCCATGCCCTGTATTATTCTTTATCCAACCAAACCTTTGATTTATTGAGATTAGGGATTTGAGCAATCTTAAGTATCGTAGTCGTGGATTCGGCTATGTATTTATGATTTTGTCGCCCTTTTGATATATTATTATTGGTGAAGTTTGGACCTATCTTTAGCCTATTCGAGTTAAGGATTTGAGCAATTGCAAGTATCGTGTTCGTGGATTCGATCATGTATTTGTGATTTTGTCGCCTTTTCTGGAATTTGAGATCGATAGAGATTAAGAATAATTAACCCTTAAGCCTAAAACCCCTTTTTACCGCTTTAGACTTGTTATTCCTTGGCTTTAGTGGAGGAGATGTGTATACTTGCCAAGCTTATGATAGAATATTCGTCGCGACTGGACAGTTAAACGATTAGATTTGCTTTTATCAAAATATTTTATTTTACTTCTAATTCGTTAAGTGTTTAGTTGTGTGATTATGACAAAAATGAATACATGCTTAAATATAAAAATAAATCCTAATATCTTTTAGGATACATTTTCATAAGATTAATTCTAAGGTTTACTTGGGGACAAGTAAAGCTCAAGTGGGGGGATATTTGATGAACTCAAATAAGTACATTTTATTACTATCATTTATCCTATTAATTTGACTAGTTTTATTATATTATGTATGAGGATTGATACTTAATCGTTTACTTTTGTAATTCTCAGTTGAAAACAAGCATTTGGTGAAACTTGGCGATTTTGAACTAATTATGGGGCAAAACATGCAAGAAGTTAAGAGTCTACTAAAATGTACAAGATCAAGACTAATCTGCTCCAGATGCGCCACATCTTGCTTATCACATACGGCGCATCGCTATCAAGATCTCACCAGATACGATCCAAGATACAAGAGGACATGCGCCGCATCCAAAGATAAAGATACGCCGCATCTTCTGGCGGTGTACGAATATTCCTGAATATTATAATCTTGGACCCCACGCGAAGTTAAGTAAATGCGCCGCATCTACTTACTAGATCCGCCGCATCTTACCCTCAGACAGAAACTATAAATACCCCAAGACCAGACGAATTTCGGGGGACATATATTATATACGAAGACCGAAGTACAGAAACCAAGAACGAATTCAGTCGAATAGCGAGCACAAGACACACTCAAATCAAAGATACAAGAGCTGTAAGAAGGTGCTGCATGTGTTTAATTCATTAAGTAGTTTTGTTTTATTGTGTTAGTAAGCTTTAATTCATCAAGATTGGTGGCTTGTGTAATGTGACAACGGAAAGATTGCACTCCCTTAAAACTGCTTTCTCATTAATTAAAGTTTATATGTTGATGTCTTTGGTGACTTTTATTAGTGCATTGATAACCTCTGTGTCTAGCTGAGCGTTGATCGGGTCGCCATGCCTCTGCCCTCGCCTATTTATTAGATCGCCTATGCATTCTATGGTCTATAGAAAAGTAGGAGAAAGATAAATAGGATAGTCATAAGTGATGCGTGGGTTTTGCAACCTTACAACAGGTTTTACCTCTCAAGGGATCTCAAGAGGCTTACAACCCCACCAGGCAGTGTACCTGACCGATGTAGTATAGTGTAGTGGTAAGTACGGGGGATTGATCGTTCTCCACAGGGAATAGTGTTCGTTAGGTGTGAAAGGCTACTCTAATTAGGTCTAAGGGTTGAGGAAGATTCTTTTTATGTTTTTATATTTTTATGAAAGCAAGTAAAATCTCGGGTTTTGAAGGAGTGGGCGGAATTAGTTGCTAGTCAACTAACCCAAATTACTACAAATGCAAATAAAATAAAATAACAAAAATGAAAAGTGGTGAGAAACTTATGTGTGGAGAAATGTGTTTACTTAGATTTCCTTACTCCCTAACTATCTTTTACCGGTTAATTAGTGTGTATTAGTCGCGTGGATGACGGGTGTATTCCTTAATACCATTCGTGGGGTGGCGTACTTACTTCCCCAAACTCTACAAGCTCCTACTTCACTCCTATGTCGAGCCGGCTAGGAAGCTCCTAACATGGGATCACTAGAATTCGCTTGTGCATTAAATACAACCATAAAAACCTTTAGTACGCGTTTGGTTCATGTTTCTTAAGACGTTCAAGCAAGTTACCGAATAGGAAGTTAGCCAGTTTTCTTAAGCCTAACATAGATAAACAATCATCCAATACAACTAACAACACACTAACAACCAATAATCAATAGCTAGGTTTCATTAGATCTAAGCAAACACAAGATAAAATTAGCCTAACATGTTAAACAAAAGACAAGCATACGATAGAATCAAACAACACATAGACATATTGAATGATTAATTGATAACTTATCTTTCAATGAAACATGGAAGATCTCAAGGCAAGAAGCCCTGAAAAAGTAGCTAAAATCGTCTTAGGGTTTTATCCCAAAATTCCACACACTAAGCTCTCCTCTAATGACAAAAAATTAGAAAACTATATATAGACTTTGACATCTGACGGCGTCACCTTATGCATTGTGACGCCGTCACCTCGCCGCTTTTAGGGTTCCCGGGTGACCTTCTTGACGCCGTCCCTCTTTAGCTCTTCAAAAATCCATTCTGGCTTATCAAGGCTTGACGCCGTCGGACCTATAACGTGACGCCGTCCCTCTTTGATTTAAGCCGTGACGCCCTTGATTTAGTTAAAGCGTGACGCCGTCAGAATTCTCATGCAAACTCACTGGCCCGTCATGAGTAAATTTCACATCCAACTTTTCTTGCCAAGGCATGACGCCGTCTGGAGTTAATGTTGACGCCGTCAAAGGTGACTTTCAGCACAATTTTGAGACTTTGCCGTTTTCTTCACTTTTATGCTCCAAAAACGTCCAAAATGCCTCCTTTTCCAGATTTCTCCTCAAAAGTACCTAAAATGACAAAAGGAACGATTTAGGGCAATATTTGATCAAATAAATACGATTTCGGGCTTAAATGACCCCTTAAAAGCGGTACACTTTTCGCCTCATCAAATACCCTTACACTTGAGATTTGCTTGTCCTCAAGCAAATGCGCTTTTATTCTAATCAAAATACAAGTTAGGGGTCAATTAATGCAAACATAAAAGTAATTACAACAAATAATCGTTCCACTTCAATCATAATAAGCACGGAGATTACATACTAGCACCTCACAAGTAGTGTTTAGATACTCACATCTCTCAAGTGTCATCAAAATAAATCTCATAAATGAAAACGAAAAATATCTCTCACTACCTGTCATAGCAAATAGATTACCATAGGCTTGGGAAAGGATCGAAAACCTCCTCCACTAGGCGTAAGCACCTAAGATAAACTATCAAAGAGGGCTTTTAAATGGGTTATAACGTTAGGTGTAGGGAAAAGGAAAACACGGTTTTGTTGGATAAGGGATATTTTACTGGTGGCGAGTTAAAGATCTTGATCAATTACATGTACTATACAATGTTGCTAAGCCAAGACTAGACTCGATCTTAAGCTAATGAAAGAAAATAACAAAACATAAACATAAAATAAACATAAAATAAAACGGGATGGTAGTCCGTATGTTTTTTCTATTTTTCTTTTTCTCATTTTTTTGTATTTTTCTTGATTTTTTTTTTTTTTTTTTTTTTTTTTTTTTTTTTTTTTTTTTTTTTTTTGCATACACTTTTACCCTACCATCCAAAATAATACATCATAGGGGCGTTGCATCCCCTTACACTTGAACTTTTACATAACTTTACAAATAACTATTCTAATGACTCGAATTAAGATAATTGAAAAACTTGGAGTACTTTTAAGATATTTAGCACATATGGGGGTAATAAATGATGTTCTTCCCCATTACTCCATTACACTAGTACTTTACCCATGAGTCCCAATCATCCCAAAACAATATGTACAAGGATATGACTCGACTTAGCAACCATGTAATCAATTAGATAATTAACTTGGGTTTAAACAAATGTTGTACAATAATGCACTAAAGATGAGTGCATACAAGGTAGGCTAAGGCGATTTGGGTGTACATTTAAGTGGGGTGTAACAAATTCTTCCTTTAAGTAAAATGCTTAAAGGTCGAAACGAAAAGATAGGCTCTGAGGGGTGTACTAGGGGTATCGTGTACTAAAAATGAGTACAACGCAAAGGGTGTGGGAGAATTACTTGACCAATGTAGCCAAAGTAATTATAACAAAAACACAGGTGTAAAACATGGGTTAATCCTAATGCCTCTTATCATGTAGTAAATCTAACTACACGAATGTAGTCTCACTTGTGGCCTCGGAATGGTCCTAACGCAAGTTCTAGAATCTAAGTGCTACCGGTACACACATCATAGCATAAATGCTTTTCCTACCAATTCTAGGGGCGAACCTCACATATTTGGGGGTGGAAAATTTTTTAGTGGTACGGTTTTTGTGCTAGTCATATAACTCCTATCCGTGAGACGCTCATTAAGATCAAAGTTTCACTCCTATATGTTGTAAAAAATTTTAAATTTGGCACTAAAATTGCCTTAACAAGTATTTCTCTCAGTTTTATTACACATCTACTATTAAACAAACAAAAATCCAACGCAATTGTATTCTCTAAAATCGTACTTTTACCCTCCCCTTACACTTAAGATGAACATTGTCCCTAATGTTCAAATAACAAGATGTAAAAGTAAATAAGGTAAAAGAATGAAATCAAATACTCCCCTGATTCGTTCGGTGGATAATGAAGTAACATGGTTAAATCTTCCTCCAAAGAGAATGTTGAAGCTCCATGACTAATGCATCGCCATAAGCTTGATTCAAAACATTTCCTTGTCCGAAATAACCTGTTAAACCTGAGAAAACAAACACGAAAACCTGCATAACATCGGCGGGATAAAATCTATATATAAGGATATAATGCTTGTGGAATGATAACTTTGCAGATTCCTGGAGATTATAAGTTGGAGATTTTAATAAAAACTTTTTATGAAAACAAAATTTTCAAAAATTTCTGGAAATTAAATCTGACGCCGTCAGGTTATAACCCCTGACGCCGTCAGAAATGACCTGACAAAAATTTTCATTTTAAGTTTCCGGAAAATTTCTTGAAAAACCTTTACCTTACTTCCTGGAAATCCTGCAAAACATCATTATGACTCGATACAAGCATTTGACTCAAACAAATACGAATATGTATGCTAACTTATTATTATTATGATTCATGTTCATTTGTGTTCTAATAAACCGATTTAGATTTCCCTTACACTTATCTTTTGCAAAATACCTTTATATGTAGTTAAGACGAAGTTAAAAACAAAATAAAGCATTTTCACAAATTACTTTTGAACATGAATCAATACTAATAAAAATTAAACACACATACGGAAACAAATAAAATCAAACAAACAAATAAATAAACACACAAAGCAAATAAACCATGGGCTGCCTCCCAAGAGCGCTTGTTTTTGTTCGAGTCACGAGCCTGACTCTACCCTTATTTAATGGATAAAGGAGAGGTTTTCCCTACACTTAGGATTAAGTGCGGGTGATAGTAGCGATACACACCAGCTCGGTAGGAGTATGCCACGTGAGGAAAGAGTGGTGGATGAATTATATGCTCAAAGGGGTGTGCTCCTTTCATCATAACCTTGCCTAGTTCACTTTGGTCAATGGGTGATTTTGAGTTTCCTCCTAAAAAGGGATCATCTTCTATCAACTTCGAGAGACTCCTAGTTGGGAATCTATCTTGACCTAATAAACCCGGTTTAAACCCATAGTGTTTCTTGTGATTAATCATGAATGGGTGATGTAAGTATGAAAGGTTATGGTTCACTCCTATATTAGCTTCCTCACTACAAGGCTTAATGTCTACTACCTTAATCCTAAGACTACCCGGACTATATGTTTTGATGGGTGGATCGGGACCTAATTCAATTCCTAAGTTCACATCTAAGGATGGAAGATTAGGTAACGGTTTTGGTTTAGGCTCCGGTTCATCAAAACTAGGAACTTCCCTAGAACTAAGAGTAAGGTTATCATTATGAGTATTCAAACCTATATGCTCTAGTGGTGCTTGGTCCAAGGGTTCTACCTCAATTGGGGTTCCTAAAGTCTCTTCTACTTCTTCTGAATAAGTCACGGGCGGTGTGTATGCCTCAAATGATGGTAGGACTTGTGGGGTATTTGGCGGGCTTGGATTTTCTACTTTATCATCCATCTTATCAAGATCACCTATATCCTCAACATGTGTTTCATTATAATCCAACCCTAACATTTTCCCAAGTATCTCAAGTGCTTCTCTAGGCATCTTAACTTCTATATCCGAATCATAAGGATCATCCTCAATATTATGACTGCTATATTCAAATTGCCCAAAAGATTCATCATGTGTTTCTTGAGATTCATCATCATCGATCATAAAACCTAGGTCTTTTTGATCAATGTGATCATGTTTGGCTAAATCCTCCATCACATCAAGGTCACCTATGTGTTTGTTTTGTACTATGGCATTACATGACAACCACTTAGGTATCTCAACACTAACATATTCATCCCCAAACAAACTTGTTTCATGATCCTCGAAATTTGTGGTCAATTGACTTGTACTAACGTTTGTTGGGTTGTCTACTATATAATAATATTGGGCACACTCTTCAATAGCTTCCCATGCTTTCTCAGCACTTAATTCCCTAATATCCCTGCCGGCAATATGGTAAATGTACCTTTGGGCTTGTCGGTCGACATGATTGTAAAAGAATTGAGTTAGGGACCAAAAATCGAAGTTATGATGAGGGACTTTTTGGAGTAAATATTTAAAACGAGTCCATGCATCATAGAGAGGTTCATCTTTATGTTGTTTAAACATCAAGATGTCATATGGAGTGGGTGAATTACGTGGTTGGTAGTATGGTGGATTCGCGTTCTCCATAATGGTGAACGGAAGAGTCAATGGAAATTACGAACAAACACACAAAGAAATAAGATAGACTAAAGAAAACCTAGAAAAATAAAATAAAAATCTCACTAGAAAGGAATCTAGTGAGTAGACCTAATAGAAATAAAAATTCAACCTAAACAATAACTATTCCCCGGGCTGCGGCGCCAAAAACTTGATGCGTGGGTTTTGCAACCTTACAACAGGTTTTACCTCTCAAGGGATCTCAAGAGGCTTACAACCCCACCAGGCAGTGTACCTGACCGATGTAGTATAGTGTAGTGGTAAGTACGGGGGATTGATCGTTCTCCACAGGGAATAGTGTTCGTTAGGTGTGAAAGGCTACTCTAATTAGGTCTAAGGGTTGAGGAAGATTCTTTTTATGTTTTTATATTTTTATGAAAGCAAGTAAAATCTCGGGTTTTGAAGGAGTGGGCGGAATTAGTTGCTAGTCAACTAACCCAAATTACTACAAATGCAAATAAAATAAAATAACAAAAATGAAAAGTGGTGAGAAACTTATGTGTGGAGAAATGTGTTTACTTAGATTTCCTTACTCCCTAACTATCTTTTACCGGTTAATTAGTGTGTATTAGTCGCGTGGATGACGGGTGTATTCCTTAATACCATTCGTGGGGTGGCGTACTTACTTCCCCAAACTCTACAAGCTCCTACTTCACTCCTATGTCGAGCCGGCTAGGAAGCTCCTAACATGGGATCACTAGAATTCGCTTGTGCATTAAATACAACCATAAAAACCTTTAGTACGCGTTTGGTTCATGTTTCTTAAGACGTTCAAGCAAGTTACCGAATAGGAAGTTAGCCAGTTTTCTTAAGCCTAACATAGATAAACAATCATCCAATACAACTAACAACACACTAACAACCAATAATCAATAGCTAGGTTTCATTAGATCTAAGCAAACACAAGATAAAATTAGCCTAACATGTTAAACAAAAGACAAGCATACGATAGAATCAAACAACACATAGACATATTGAATGATTAATTGATAACTTATCTTTCAATGAAACATGGAAGATCTCAAGGCAAGAAGCCCGGAAAAAGTAGCTAAAATCGTCTTAGGGTTTTATCCCAAAATTCCACACACTAAGCTCTCCTCTAATGACAAAAAATTAGAAAACTATATATAGACTTTGACATCTGACGGCGTCACCTTATGCATTGTGACGCCGTCACCTCGCCGCTTTTAGGGTTCCCGGGTGACCTTCTTGACGCCGTCCCTCTTTAGCTCTTCAAAAATCCATTCTGGCTTATCAAGGCTTGACGCCGTCGGACCTATAACGTGACGCCGTCCCTCTTTGATTTAAGCCGTGACGCCCTTGATTTAGTTAAAGCGTGACGCCGTCAGAATTCTCATGCAAACTCACTGGCCCGTCATGAGTAAATTTCACATCCAACTTTTCTTGCCAAGGCATGACGCCGTCTGGAGTTAATGTTGACGCCGTCAAAGGTGACTTTCAGCACAATTTTGAGACTTTGCCGTTTTCTTCACTTTTATGCTCCAAAAACGTCCAAAATGCCTCCTTTTCCAGATTTCTCCTCAAAAGTACCTAAAATGACAAAAGGAACGATTTAGGGCAATATTTGATCAAATAAATACGATTTCGGGCTTAAATGACCCCTTAAAAGCGGTACACTTTTCGCCTCATCAGGTTTACTCGCCGATAAGATTAGAACCAACGAGAAAGGACTTAATCTCGGTGCGTTGCATCGAACTATACACTTCATATAACACTAGTAATAAAACAAGTGACAAACTACTTATCATAAGGACAGCCCTCTTATTGTCTCGAGTATTTATCTGTGTACGTGTGTGCTATTCGCTGATTCGTGCCTATTGGTTTAGTTTATTATTTAATTGCAACCAAATCGTGCCAGTCTCTCAGGCTGAACCCCCTTGCGTTAGATTAGATTGTATAGCTAACTTAATATATTAAAATACTGATTAGAATAACTAGATAATACGTTCCACTCTTAGTGATCGACACTCTACTTACCATTATATTCATACTGACCGGGGACACTGCTCGTTAATTGTGTGTGTTATTGATAAGTCGGCTAAATATAAATTTAAAACTTGAGTAGGCATTAATAATGCTAAACCGCAACGACACATCGCACCCATCAATACTCTTAAAATAGCAAAGCTTATATTCTTTTAAACAAAGAAACCTTAAGAGTCGAGGAATCGGTGAACGTAGTGTTTGACGAAAGTCCGCCTCCCTCTAAGATGTCTCGTTTGGTAGATGATGAATTAGTTGAAAGTCAAATGGTTGAAAACTAAAGGAGTTTTGAAAAATAACGTATATGTTATGAAAATTGATAAAACATCTGAAGATAAACTTTGCCTCACCTCTCTAGATGATACCTCAACTCTTTGGCATAAACGCTTAGGCCATGCCAATATGAGACTCATCCAATCTCTATCATCCAAAGAACTCGTTAGGAACTTACCCAAGTTGAAATATGACCAACACTTTTGTGATGCTTGCAAAATTGGGAAACAAGTTCAAAATAGCCATAAGGCTAAAAATATGGTGTCTACATCTAGGTGTCTAGAACTTTTGCATACGGATTTATTTGGTCCATCCGCTATACAAAGTTATGGTGGCAACTTCTACACTTTGGTCATAGTAGATGATTATTCAAGATACACTTGGA
The DNA here is from genome assembly GCA_021014915.2 of Artemisia tridentata subsp. tridentata. Lineage (NCBI taxonomy): Eukaryota > Viridiplantae > Streptophyta > Magnoliopsida > Asterales > Asteraceae > Artemisia > Artemisia tridentata. The sequence goes on along the minus strand of CP139501.1, from coordinate 69,336,855 downwards.
CAAAAATTTTGAAAAATAAAAATGAAGCTTTTGATAAATTTGAAATTCTTAGTAAGAAAATTCAAAATCAACTAAGAAGTAGCATTGTGTCAATTAGAACAGATACCTTTTGATCATGGTCGTGAATTTGATAATGAAACACAATACGGAGCTTTTTGTGATGATATTGGCATAACACATAATTTTTCAGCTCCTCGTACTCCACTGATAAACGGTGTAGTAGAACGTAAAAACCGAACTCTCCAAGAAATGAGTAAAACAATGCTTAATGAACAAACCATACCGCAAAATTTTTGGTGTAACGCCGTTGACACATCTACCTATATTTTAAATAGAGTTTTAATAAGACCATTTTTGAATAAAACTCCATATGAACTATATAGAGGCAAAAAGCCTACATTAGGCTACTTTAGAGTTTTTGGAAGCAAGTGCTTTATTCTAAACACTAAGGATTATCTCACCAAATTTGACCCAAAGTCTTATGAAGGTGTATTCCTTGGATACTCTTAAAATAGCAAAGCTTATATTCTTTTAAACAAAAGAAACCTTAAGAGTCGAGGAATCGGTGAACGTAATGTTTGATGAAAGTCTGCCTCCCTCTAAGATGTCTCGTTTGGTAGATGATGAATTAGTTGAAAGTCAAATGGTTGAAAACTAAAGGAGTTTTGAAAAATAACGTATATGTTATGAAAATTGATAAAACATCTAAAGATAAACTTTGCCTCACCTCTCTAGATGATACCTCAACTCTTTGGCATAAACGCTTAGGCCACGCCAATATGAGACTCATCCAATCTCTATCATCCAAAGAACTCGTTAGGAACTTACCCAAGTTGAAATATGACCAACACTTTTGTGATGCTTGCAAAATTGGGAACAAGTTCATAATAACCATAAGGCTAAAAATATGGTGTCTACATCTAGGTGTCTAGAACTTTTGCATATGGATTTATTTGGTCCATCCGCTATACAAAGTTATGGTGGCAACTTCTACACTTTGGTCATAGTAGATGATTATTCAAGATACACTTGGAAAAAAAATTTGAAAAATAAAAATGAAGCTTTTGATAAATTTGAAATTCTTAGTAAGAAAATTCAAAATCAACTAGGAAGTAGCATTGTGTCAATTAGAACGGATAAGTTTTGATCATGGTCGTGAATTTGATAATGAAACACAATTTGGAGCTTTTTGTGATGCTAATGGCATAACACATAATTTTTCAGCTCCTCGTACTACACAGATAAACGGTGTAGTAGAACGTAAAAACTGAACTCTCCAAGAAATGAGTAGAACAATGCTTAATGAACAAACCATACCACAAAATTTTTGGTGTAACGCCGTTGACACATCTACCTATATTTTAAATAGAGTTTTAATAAGACCATTTTTGAATAAAACTCCATATGAACTATATAGAGGCAAAAAGCCTACATTAGGCTACTTTAGAGTTTTTGGAAGCAAGTGCTTTATTCTAAACACTAAGGATTATCTCACCAATTTTGACCCAAAGTCTTATGAAGGTGTATTCCTTGGATACTCTTAAAATAGCAAAGCTTATATTCTTTTAAACAAAGAAACCTTAAGAGTCGAGGAATCGGCGAACGTAACGTTTGACGAAAGTCCACCTCCCTCTAAGATGTCTCCTTTGGTATATGATGAATTAGTTGAAAGTCAAATGGTTGAAACTAAATGAGTTTTGAAAAATAACATATATGTTATGAAAATTGATAAAACATCTAAAAGATAAACTTTGCTTCACCTCTCTAGATGATACCTCAACTCTTTGGCATAAACGCTTAGGCCACGCCAATATGAGACTCATCCAATCTCTATCATCCAAAGAACTCGTTAGGAACTTACCCAAGTTGAAATATGACCAACACTTTTGTGATGCTTGCAAAATTGGGAAACAAGTTCATAATAGCCATAAGGCTAAAAATATGGTGTCTATATCTAGGTGTCTAGAACTTTTGCATATGGATTTATTTGGTCCATCCGCTATACAAAGTTATGGTGGCAACTTTTACACTTTGGTCATAGTAGATGATTATTCAAGATACACTTGGACAAAATTTTTGAAAAATAAAAATGAAGCTTTTGATATATTTGAAATTCTTAGTAAGAAAATTCAAAATCAACTAGGAAGTAGCATTGTGTCAATTAGAACAGATAACTTTTGATCATGGTCGTGAATTTGATAATGAAACACAATTTGGTGCTTTTTGTGATGCTAATGGCATAACAAATAATTTTTCAGCTCCTCGTACTCCACAGATAAACGGTGTAGTAGAACGTAAAAACCGAACTCTCCAAGAAATGAGTAGAACAATGCTTAATGAACAAACCATACCACAAAATTTTTGGTGTAACGCCGTTGACACATCTACCTATATTTTAAATAGAGTTTTAATAAGACCATTTTAGAATAAAACTCCATATGAACTATATAGAGGCAAAAAGCCTACATTAGGCTACTTTAGAGTTTTTGGAAGCAAGTGCTTTATTCTAAACACTAAGGATTATCTCACCAAATTTGACCCAAAGTCTTATGAAGGTTATTCCTTGGATACTCTTAAAATAGCAAAGCTTATATTCTTTTAAACAAAGAAACCTTAAGAGTCGAGGAATCGGTGAACGTAACGTTTGACGAAAGTCCACCTCCCTCTAAGATGTCTCCTTTGGTAGATGATGAATTAGTTGAAAGTCAAATGGTTGAAAACTAAAGGAGTTTTGAAAAATAACATATATGTTATGAAAATTGATAAAACATCTAAAGATAAACTTTGCCTCACCTCTCTAGATGATACCTCAACTCTTGGCATAAACGCTTAGGCCACGCCAATATGAGACTCATCCAATCTCTATCATCCAAAGAACTCGTTAGGAACTTACCCAAGTTGAAATATGACCAACACTTTTGTGATGCTTGCAAAATTGGGAAACAAGTTCATAATAGCCATAAGGCTAAAAATATGGTGTCTACATCTAGGTGTCTAGAACTTTTGCATATGGATTTATTGGTCCATCCGCTATACAAAGTTTTGGTGACAACTTCTACACTTTGGTCATAGTAGATGATTATTCAAGATACACTTGGAAAAAAAATTTGAAAAATAAAAATGATGCTTTTGATAAATTTGAAATTCTTAGTAAGAAAATTCAAAATCAACTAGGAAGTAGCATTGTGTCAATTAGAACGGATAAGTTTTGATCATGGTCGTGAATTTGATAATGAAACACAATTTGGAGCTTTTTGTGATGCTAATGGCATAACACATAATTTTTCAGCTCCTCGTACTCCACAGATAAACGGTGTAGTAGAACGTAAAAACTGAACTCTCCAAGAAATGAGTAGAACAATGCTTAATGAACAAACCATACCACAAAATTTTTGGTGTAACGCCGTTGACACATCTACCTATATTTTAAATGAGTTTTTAATAAGACCATTTTAGAATAAAACTCCATATGAACTATATCCACGCCAATATGAGACTCATCCAATCTCTATCATCCAAAGAACTCGTTAGGAACTTACCCAAGTTGAAATATGACCAACACTTTTGTGATGCTTGCAAAATTGGGAAACAAGTTCATAATAGCCGTAAGGCTAAAAATATGGTGTCTATATCTAGGTGTCTAGAACTTTTGCATATGGATTTATTTGGTCCATCCGCTATACAAAGTTATGGTGGCAACTTTTACACTTTGGTCATAGTAGATGATTATTCAAGATACACTTGGACAAAAATTTTGAAAAATAAAAATGAAGCTTTTGATAAATTTGAAATTCTTAGTAAGAAAATTCAAAATCAACTAGGAAGTAGCATTGTGTCAATTAGAAACAGATACTTTTGATCATGGTCGTGAATTTGATAATGAAACACAATACGGAGCTTTTTTGTGATGATAATTGGCATAACACATAATTTTTCAGCTCCTCGTACTCCACTGATAAACGGTGTAGTAGAACGTAAAAACCGAACTCTCCAAGAAATGAGTAAACAATGCTTAATGAACAAACCATACCGCAAAATTTTGGTGTAACGCCGTTGACACATCTACCTATATTTTAAATAGAGTTTTAATAAGACCATTTTTGAATAAAACTCATATGAACTATATAGAGGCAAAAAGCCTACATTAGGCTACTTTAGATTTTTGAAGCAAGTGCTTTATTCTAAACACTAAGGATTATCTCACCAAATTTGACCCAAAGTCTTATGAAGGTGAAATTCCTTGGATACTCTTCAAATAGCAAAGCTTATATTCTTTTAAACAAAGAAACCTTAAGAGTCGAGGAATCGGTGAACGTAATGTTTGATGAAAGCCCTGACCTCCCTCTAAGATGTCTCCTTTGGTAGATGATGAATTAGTTGAAAGTCAAATGGTTGAAAACTAAAGGAGTTTTGAAAAATAACATATATGTTATGAAAATTGATAAAACATCTAAAGAGAAACTTTGCCTCACCTCTCTAGATGATACCTAAAATCTTTGGCATAAACGCTTAGGCCACGCCAATATGAGACTCATCCAATCTCTATCATCCAAAGAACTTGTTAGGAACTTACCCAAGTTGAAATATGACCAACACTTTTGTGATGCTTGCAAAATTTGGAAACAAGTTCATAATAGCCATCAGGCTAAAAATATGGTGTCTACATCTAGGTGTCTAGAACTTTTGCATATGGATTTATTTGGTCCATCCGCTATACAAAGTTTGGTGGCAACTTCTACACTTTGGTCATTGTAGATGATTACTCAAGATACACTTGGAAAAAAAATTGAAAATAAAAAATGAAGCTTTTGATAAATTTGAAATTCTTAGTAAGAAAATTCAAAATCAACTAGGAAGTAGCATTGTGTCAATTAGAAGGATAAGTTTTGATCATGGTCGTGAATTTGATAATGAAACAAATTTGGAGCTTTTTGTGATGCTAATGGCATAACACATAATTTTTCAGCTCCTCGTACTCCAAAGATAAACGGTGTAGTAGAACGTAAAAACCGAACTCTCCAAGAAATGAGTAGAACAATGCTTAATGAACAAACCATACAGCAAAATTTTTGGTGTAACGCCGTTGACACATCTACCTATATTTTAAATAGAGTTTTAATAAGACCATTTTTGAATAAAACTCCATATGAACTATATAGAGGCAAAAAGCCTACATTAGGCTACTTTAGAGTTTTTGGAAGCAAGTGCTTTATTCTAAACACTAAGGATTATCTCACCAATTTTGACCCAAAGTCTTATGAAGGTGTATTCCTTGGATACTCTTAAAATAGCAATGCTTATATTCTTTTATACAAAGAAACCTTAAGAGTCGAGGAATCGGTGAACGTAACGTTTGACGAAAGTCCACCTCCCTCTAAGATGTCTCCTTTGGTAGATGATGAATTAGTTGAAAGTCAAATGGTTGAAAACTAAAGGAGTTTTGAAAAATAACGTATATGTTATGAAAATTGATAAAACATCTAAAGATAAAATTTGCCTCACCTCTCTAGATGATACCTAAAATCTTTGGCATAAACGCTTAGGCCACGCCAAGATGAGACTCATCCAATCTCTATCATCCAAAGAACTCGTTAGGAACTTACCCAAGTGAAATATGACCAACACTTTTGTGATGCTTGCAAAATTGGGAAACAAGTTCATAATAGCCATAAGGTTAAAAATATGGTGTCTATATCTAGGTGTCTAGAACTTTTGCATATGGATTTATTTGGTCCATCCGCTATACAAAGTCATGGTGGCAACTTTTACACTTTGGTCATAGTAGATGATTATTCAAGATACACTTGGACAAAAAATTTTAAAACTAAAAATGAAGCTTTTGATATATTTGAAATTCTTAGTAAGAAAATTCAAAATCAACTAGGAAGTAGTATTGTGTCAATTAGAACAGATAACTTTTGATCATGGTCGTGAATTTGATAATGAAACACAATTTGGTGCTTTTTGTGATGCTAATGGCATAACAAATAATTTTTCAGCTCCTCGTACTCCAAAGATAAACGGTGTAGTAGAACATAAAAACTGAACTCTCCAAGAAATGAGTAGAACAATGCTTAATGAACAAACCATACCACAAAATTTTTGGTGTAACGCCGTTGACACATCTACCTATATTTTAAATAGAGTTTTAATAAGACCATTTTTGAATAAAACTCATATGAATTATATAGATGCAAAAAGCCTACATTAGGCTACTTTAGAGTTTTTGAAAGCAAGTGCTTTATTCTAAACACTAAGGATTATCTCACCAAATTTGACCCAAAGTCTTATGAAGGTGTATTCCTTGGATACTCTTAAAATAGCAAAGCTTATATTCTTTTAAACAAAGAAACCTTAAGAGTCGAGGAATCGGTGAACGTAACGTTTGACGAAAGTCCACCTCCCTCTAAGATGTCTCCTTTGGTAGATGATGAATTAGTTGAAAGTCAAATGGTTGAAAACTAAAGGAGTTTTGAAAAATAACATATATGTTATGAAAATTGATAAAACATCTAAAGATAAAATTTGCCTCACCTCTCTAGATGATACCTAAAATCTTTGGCATAAACGCTTAGGCCACGCCAAGATGAGACTCATCCAATCTCTATCATCCAAAGAATCGTTAGGAACTTACCCAAGTTGAAATATGACCAACACTTTTGTGATGCTTGCAAAATTGGGAAACAAGTTCATAATAGCCATAAGGCTAAAAATATGGTGTCTATATCTAGGTGTCTAGAACTTTTGCATATGGATTTATTTGGTCCATCCGCTATACAAAGTTATGGTGGCAACTTTTACACTTTGGTCATAGTAGATGATTATTCAAGATACACTTGGACAAAAATTTTTAAAACTAAAAATGAAGCTTTTGATATATTTGAAATTCTTAGTAAGAAAATTCAAAATCAACTAGGAAGTAGTATTGTGTCAATTAGAACAGATAACTTTTGATCATGGTCGTGAATTTGATAATGAAACACAATTTGGTGCTTTTTGTGATGCTAATGGCATAACAAATAATTTTTCAGCTCCTCGTACTACACAGATAAACGGTGTAGTAGAACATAAAAACTGAACTCTCCAAGAAATGAGTAGAACAATGCTTAATGAACAAACCATACCACAAAATTTTTGGTGTAACGCCGTTGACACATCTACCTATATTTTAAATAGAGTTTTAATAAGACCATTTTTGAATAAAACTCCATATGAACTATATAGAGGCAAAAAGCCTACATTAGGCTACTTTAGAGTTTTTGGAAGCAAGTGCTTTATTCTAAACACTAAGGATTATCTCACCAAATTTGACCCAAAGTCTTATGAAGGTGTATTCCTTGGATACTCTTAAAATAGCAAAGCTTATATTCTTTTAAACAAAGAAACCTTAAGAGTCGAGGAATCGGTGAACGTAACGTTTGACGAAAGTCCACCTCCCTCTAAGATGTCTCCTTTGGTAGATGATGAATTAGTTGAAAGTCAAATGGTTGAAAACTAAAGGAGTTTTGAAAAATAACATATATGTTATGAAAATTGATAAAACATCTAAAGATAAACTTTGCCTCACCTCTCTAGATGATACCTAAAATCTTTGGCATAAAACGCTTAGGCCACGCCAATATGAGACTCATCCAATCTCTATCATCCAAAGAACTCGTTAGGAACTTACCCAAGTTGAAATATGACCAACACTTTTGTGATGCTTGCAAAATTGGGAAACAAGTTCATAATAGCCATAAGGCTAAAAATATGGTGTCTACATCTAGGTGTCTAGAACTTTTGCATATGGATTTATTTGGTCCATCCGCTATACAAAGTTATGGTGGCAACTTCTACACTTTGGTCATAGTAGATGATTATTCAAGATACACTTGGAAAAAAATTTGAAAAATAAAAATGAAGCTTTTGATAAATTTGAAATTCTTAGTAAGAAAATTCAAAATCAACTAGGAAGTAGCATTGTGTCAATTAGAACGGATAAGTTTTGATCATGGTCGTGAATTTGATAATGAAACACAATTTGGAGCTTTTTGTGATGCTAATGGCATAACACATAATTTTTCAGCTCCTCGTACTCCATAGATAAACGGTGTAGTGAACGTAAAAAACTGAACTCTCCAAGAAATGAGTAGAACAATGCTTAATGAACAAACCATACCACAAAATTTTTGGTGTAACGCCGTTGACAACATCTACCTATATTTTAAATAGAGTTTTAATAAGACCATTTTTGAATAAAACTCCATATGAACTATATAGAGCAAAAAGCCTACATTAGGCTACTTTAGAGTTTTTGGAAGCAAGTGCTTTATTCTAAACACTAAGGATTATCTCACCAATTTTGACCCAAAGTCTTATGAAGGTGTATTCCTTGGATACTCTTAAAATAGCAAAGCTTATATTCTTTTAAACAAAGAAACCTTAAGAGTCGAGGAATCGGTGAACGTAACGTTTGACGAAAGTCCACCTCCCTCTAAGATGTCTCCTTTGGTATATGATGAATTAGTTGAAAGTCAAATGGTTGAAAACTAAAGGAGTTTTGAAAAATAACGTATATGTTATGAAAATTGATAAAACATCTAAAGATAAACTTTGCCTCACCTCTCTAGATGATACCTCAACTCTTTGGCATAAACGCTTAGGCCACGCCAATATGAGACTCATCCAATCTCTATCATCCAAAGAAATCGTTAGGAACTTACCCAAGTTGAAATATGACCAACACTTTTGTGATGCTTGCAAAATTGGGAAACAAGTTCATAATAGCCATAAGGCTAAAAATATGGTGTCTATATCTAGGTGTCTAGAACTTTTGCATATGGATTTATTTGGTCCATCCGCTATACAAAGTTATGGTGGCAACTTTTACACTTTGGTCATAGTAGATGATTATTCAAGATACACTTGGACAAAATTTTTGAAAAATAAAAATGAAGCTTTTGATATATTTGAAATTCTTAGTAAGAAAATTCAAAATCAACTAGGAAGTAGCATTGTGTCAATTAGAACAGATAACTTTTGATCATGGTCGTGAATTTGATAATGAAACACAATTTGGTGCTTTTTGTGATGCTAATGGCATAACAAATAATTTTTCAGCTCCTCGTACTCCACAGATAAACGGTGTAGTAGAACGTTAAAAACCGAACTCTCCAAGAAATGATTAGAACAATGCTTAATGAACAAACCATACCACAAAATTTTTGGTGTAACGCCGTTAACACATCTACCTATATTTTAAAATAGAGTTTTAATAAGACCATTTTAGAATAAAACTCCATATGAACTATATAGAGGCAAAAAGCCTACATTAGGCTACTTTAGAGTTTTTGGAAGCAAGTGCTTTATTCTAAACACTAAGGATTATCTCACCAAATTTGACCCAAAGTCTTATGAAGGTGTATTCCTTGGATACTCTTAAAATAGCAAAGCTTATATTCTTTTAAACAAAGAAACCTTAAGAGTCGAGGAATCGGTGAACGTAACGTTTGACGAAAGTCCACCTCCCTCTAAGATGTCTCCTTTGGTAGATGATGAATTAGTTGAAAGTCAAATGGTTGAAAACTAAAGGAGTTTTGAAAAATAACATATATGTTATGAAAATTGATAAAACATCTAAAGAAAACTTTTGCCTCACCTCTCTAGATGATACCTAAAATCTTTGGCATAAACGCTTAGGCCACGCCAATATGAGACTCATCCAATCTCTATCATCCAAAGAACTCGTTAGGAACTTACCCAAGTTGAAATATGACCAACACTTTTGTGATGCTTGCAAAATTGGGAAACAAGTTCATAATAGCCATCAGGCTAAAAATATGGTGTCTACATCTAGGTGTCTAGAACTTTTGCATATGGATTTATTTGGTCCATCCGCTATACAAAGTTATGGTGGCAACTTCTACACTTTGGTCATAGTAGATGATTATTCAAGATACACTTGGAAAAAAAATTGAAAAATAAAAATGAAGCTTTTGATAAATTTGAAATTCTTAGTAAGAAAATTCAAAATCAACTGGGAAAAAAAAAAAAAAAAAAAAAAAAAAAAAAAAAAAAAAAAAAAAAAAAAAAAAAAAAAAAAAAAAAAAAAAAAAAAAAAAAAAAAAAAAAAAAAAAAAAAAAAAAAAAGGGGGGGGGGGGGGGGGGGGGGGGGGGGGGGGGGGGGGGGGGGGGGGGGGGGCCTACATTAGGCTACTTTAGAGTTTTTGGAAGCAAGTGCTTTATTCTAAACACTAAGGATTATCTCACCAATTTTGACCCAAAGTCTTATGAAGGTGTATTCCTTGGATACTCTTAAAATAGCAAAGCTTATATTCTTTTAAACAAAGAAACCTTAAGAGTCGAGGAATCGGTGAACATAACGTTTGACGAAAGTCCACCTCCCTCTAAGATGTCTCCTTTGGTATATGATGAATTAGTTGAAAGTCAAATGGTTGAAAACTAAGGAGTTTTGGAAAAATAACGTATATGTTATGAAAATTGATAAAACATCTAAAGATAAACTTTGCCTCACCTCTCTAGATAATACCTCAACTCTTTGGCATAAACGCTTAGGCCACGCCAATATGAGACTCATCCAATCTCTATCATCCAAAGAAATCGTTAGGAACTTACCCAAGTTGAAATATGACCAACACTTTTGTGATGCTTGCAAAATTGGGAAACAAGTTCATAATAGCCATAAGGCTAAAAATATGGTGTCTATATCTAGGTGTCTAGAACTTTTGCATATGGATTTATTTGGTCCATCCGCTATACAAAGTTATGGTGGCAACTTTTACACTTTGGTCATAGTGGATGATTATTCAAGATACACTTGGACAAAATTTTTGAAAAATAAAAATGAAGCTTTTGATATATTTGAAATTCTTAGTAAGAAAATTCAAAATCAACAAGGAAGTAGCATTGTGTCAATTAGAACAGATAACTTTTGATCATGGTCGTGAATTTGATAATGAAACACAATTTGGTGCTTTTTGTGATGCTAATGGCATAACAAATAATTTTTCAGCTCCTCGTACTCCACAGATAAACGGTGTAGTAAAACGTAAAAACCGAACTCTCCAAGAAATGATTAGAACAATGCTTAATGAACAAACCATACCACAAAATTTTTGGTGTTAACGCCGTTAACACATCTACCTATATTTTAAATAGAGTTTTAATAAGACCATTTTAGAATAAAACTCCATATGAACTATATAGAGGCAAAAAGCCTACATTAGGCTACTTTAGAGTTTTTGGAAGCAAGTGCTTTATTCTAAACACTAAGGATTATCTCCCAAATTTGACCCAAAGTCTTATGAAGGTGTATTCCTTGGATACTCTTAAAATAGCAAAGCTTATATTCTTTTAAACAAATAAACCTTAAGAGTCGAGGAATCGGTGAACGTAACGTTTGACGAAAGTCCACCTCCCTCTAAGATGTCTCCTTTGGTAGATGATGAATTAGTTGAAAGTCAAATGGTTGAAAACTAAAGGAGTTTTGAAAAATAACATATATGTTATGAAAATTGATAAAACATCTAAAGAGAAACTTTGCCTCAGCTCTCTAGATGATACCTAAAATCTTTGGCATAAACGCTTAGGCCACGCCAATATGAGACTCATCCAATCTCTATCATCCAAAGAACTCGTTAGGAACTTACCCAAGTTGAAATATGACCAACACTTTTGTGATGCTTGCAAAATTTGGAAACAAGTTCATAATAGCCATCAGGCTAAAAATATGGTGTCTACATCTAGGTGTCTAGAACTTTTGCATATGGATTTATTTGGTCCATCCGCTATACAAAGTTTTGGTGGCAACTTCTACACTTTGGTCATAGTAGATGATTATTCAAGATACACTTGGAAAAAAAATTGAAAAATAAAAATGAAGCTTTTGATAAATTTGAAATTTTTAGTAAGAAAATTCAAAATCAACTAGGAAGTAGCATTGTGTCAATTAGAACGGATAAGTTTTGATCATGGTCGTGAATTTGATAATGAAACAAAATTTGGAGCTTTTTGTGATGCTAATGGCATAACACATAATTTTTCAGCTCCTCGTACTCCAAAGATAAACGGTGTAGTAGAACGTAAAAACCGAACTCTCCAAGAAATGAGTAGAACAATGCTTAATGAACAAACCATACAGCAAAATTTTTGGTGTAACGCCGTTGACACATCTACCTATATTTTAAATAGAGTTTTAATAAGACCATTTTTGAATAAAACTCCATATGAACTATATATAGGCAAAAAGCCTACATTAGGCTACTTTAGAGTTTTTGGAAGCAAGTGCTTTATTCTAAACACTAAGGATTATCTCACCAATTTTGACCCAAAGTCTTATGAAGGTGTATTCCTTGGATACTCTTAAAATAGCAATGCTTATATTCTTTTATACAAAGAAACCTTAAGAGTCGAGGAATCGGTGAACGTAACGTTTGACGAAAGTCCACCTCCCTCTAAGATGTCTCCTTTGGTAGATGATGAATTAGTTGAAAGTCAAATGGTTGAAAACTAAAGGAGTTTTGAAAAATAACGTATATGTTATGAAAATTGATAAAACATCTAAAGATAAAATTTGCCTCACCTCTCTAGATGATACCTAAAATCTTTGGCATAAACGCTTAGGCCACGCCAAGATGAGACTCATCCAATCTCTATCATCCAAAGAACTCGTTAGGAACTTACCAAGCTGAAATATGACCAACACTTTTGTGATGCTTGCAAAATTGGGAAACAAGTTCATAATAGCCATAAGGTTAAAAAATATGGTGTCTATATCTAGGTGTCTAGAACTTTTGCATATGGATTTATTTGGTCCATCCGCTATACAAAGTCATGGTGGCAACTTTTACACTTTGGTCATAGTAGATGATTATTCAAGATACACTTGGACAAAAAATTTTAAAACTAAAAATGAAGCTTTTGATATATTTGAAATTCTTAGTAAGAAAATTCAAAATCAACTAGGAAGTAGTATTGTGTCAATTAGAACAGATAACTTTTGATCATGGTCGTGAATTTGATAATGAAACACAATTTGGTGCTTTTTGTGATGCTAATGGCATAACAAATAATTTTTCAGCTCCTCGTACTCCAAAGATAAACGGTTGTAGTAGAACATAAAAACTGAACTCTCCAAGAAATGAGTAGAACAATGCTTAATGAACAAACCATACCACAAAATTTTTGGTGTAACGCCGTTGACACATCTACCTATATTTTAAATAGAGTTTTAATAAGACCATTTTTGAAATAAAACTCTATATGAATTATATAGATGCAAAAAGCCTACATTAGGCTACTTTAGAGTTTTTGAAAGCAAGTGCTTTATTCTAAACACTAAGGATTATCTCACCAAATTTGACCCAAAGTCTTATGAAGGTGTATTCCTTGGATACTCTTAAAATAGCAAAGCTTATATTCTTTTAAACAAAGAAACCTTAAGAGTCGAGGAATCGGTGAACGTAACGTTTGACGAAAGTCCACCTCCCTCTAAGATGTCTCCTTTGGTAGATGATGAATTAGTTGAAAGTCAAATGGTTGAAAACTAAAGGAGTTTTGAAAAATAACATATATGTTATGAAAATTGATAAAACATCTAAAGATAAAATTTGCCTCACCTCTCTAGATGATACCTAAAATCTTTGGCATAAACGCTTAGGCCACGCCAAGATGAGACTCATCCAATCTCTATCATCCAAAGAACTCGTTAGGAACTTACCCAAGTTGAAATATGACCAACACTTTTGTGATGCTTGCAAAATTGGGAAACAAGTTCATAATAGCCATAAGGTTAAAAATATGGTGTCTATATCTAGGTGTCTAGAACTTTTGCATATGGATTTATTTGGTCCATCCGCTATACAAAGTCATGGTGGCAACTTTTACACTTTGGTCATAGTAGATGATTATTCAAGATACACTTGGACAAAAATTTTTAAAACTAAAAATGAAGCTTTTGATATATTTGAAATTCTTAGTAAGAAATTCAAAATCAACTAGGAAGTAGTATTGTGTCAATTAGAACAGATAACTTTTGATCATGGTCGTGAATTTGATAATGAAACACAATTTGGTGCTTTTTGTGATGCTAATGGCATAACAAATAATTTTTCAGCTCCTCGTACTCCAAGATAAACGGTGTAGTAGAACATAAAAACTGAACTCTCCAAGAAATGAGTAGAACAATGCTTAATGAACAAACCATACCACAAAATTTTTGGTGTAACGCCGTTGACACATCTACCTATATTTTAAATAGAGTTTTAATAAGACCATTTTTGAATAAAACTCCATATGAACTATATAGAGGCAAAAAGCCTACATTAGGCTACTTTAGAGTTTTTGGAAGCAAGTGCTTTATTCTAAACACTAAGGATTATCTCACCAAATTTGACCCAAAGTCTTATGAAGGTGTATTCCTTGGATACTCTTAAAATAGCAAAGCTTATATTCTTTTAAACAAAGAAACCTTAAGAGTCGAGGAATCGGTGAACGTAACGTTGACGAAAGTCCACCTCCCTCTAAGATGTCTCCTTTGGTAGATGATGAATTAGTTGAAAGTCAAATGGTTGAAAACTAAAGGAGTTTTGAAAAATAACATATATGTTTTGAAAATTGATAAAACATCTAAAGATAAACTTTGCCTCACCTCTCTAGATGATACCTAAAATCTTTGGCATAAACGCTTAGGCCACGCCAATATGAGACTCATCCAATCTCTATCATCCAAAGAACTCGTTAGGAACTTACCCAAGTTGAAATATGACCAACACTTTTGTGATGCTTGCAAAATTGGGAAACAAGTTCATAATAGCCATAAGGCTAAAAATATGGTGTCTACATCTAGGTGTCTAGAACTTTTGCATATGGATTTATTTGGTCCATCCGCTATACAAAGTTTTGGTGGCAACTTCTACACTTTGGTCATAGTAGATGATTATTCAAGATACACTTGGAAAAAAAATTTGAAAAATAAAAATGAAGCTTTTGATAAATTTGAAATTCTTAGTAAGAAAATTCAAAATCAACTAGGAAGTAGCATTGTGTCAATTAGAACGGATAAGTTTTGATCATGGTCGTGAATTTGATAATGAAACACAATTTGGAGCTTTTTGTGATGCTAATGGCATAACACATAATTTTTCAGCTCCTCGTACTCCACAGATAATCGGTGTAGTAGAACGTAAAAACCGAACTCTCCAAGAAATGAGTAGAACAATGCTTAATAAACAAACCATACAGCAAAATTTTTGGTGTAACGCCGTTGACAAATCTACCTATATTTTAAATAGAGTTTTAATAAGACCATTTTTGAATAAAACTCCATATGAACTATATAGAGGCAAAAAGCCTACATTAGGCTACTTTAGAGTTTTTGGAAGCAAGTGCTTTATTCTAAACACTAAGGATTATCTCACCAAATTTGACCCAAAGTCTTTTGAAGGTGTATTCCTTGGATACTCTTAAAATAGCAAAGCTTATATTCTTTTAAACAAAGAATCCTTAAGAGTCGAGGAATCGGTGAACGTAACGTTTGACGAAAGTCCACCTCCCTCTAAGATGTCTCCTTTGGTAGATGATGAATTAGTTGAAAGTCAAATGGTTGAAAACTAAAGGAGTTTTGAAAAATAACGTATATGTTATGAAAATTGATAAAAACATCTAAAGATAAACTTTCTCCTCACCTCTCTAGTATGAATACCTAAATCTCTTTGGCAAAACGCTTTAGGCCACGCCAATATGAGACTCATCCAATCTCTTCATCCAAAGACTCGTTAGGAACTTACCACAGTTGAAATATGCCAACATTTGTGTCATGCTTGAAAATTTGGGAAACAAGTTTATAATAGCCATAAGGCTAAAAATATGGTGTTACATCTAGGTGCTAGAACTTTGCATATGGATTTATTTGGTCCATCCGCTATACAAAGTTTTGGTGGCAACTTCTACACTTTGGTCATAGTAGATGATTATTCAAGATACACTTGGAAAAAAATTTGAAAAATAAAAATGAAGCTTTTTGATAATTTGAAATTCTTAGTAAGAAAATTCAAAATCAACTAGGAGTAGCATTGTGTCAATTAGAAACGGATAATTTTTGATTCTATGGTCCGTGAATTTGATAATGAAACACAATTGGAGCTTTTTGTGATGCTAAATGGCATAAACAATAATTTTTACTCCTCGTACTCACAGAAATACGGTGTAGTAGAACGTTAAAAACCAACCTCATAGAAATGAGTAGAACAATGCTTTATAAACAAACCATACGCATAAATTTTTGGTGTAACGCCGTTGACAATCTACCTATATTTTAAATAGAGTTTTAATAAGACATTTTGAATTAAAACTCCATATGATTATATAGAGCAAAACCTACATTAGGCTACTTTAGAGTTTTTGAAGCAAGTGTTTATTCTAAACACTAAGGATTATCTCACAAATTGACCCAAAGTCTTGAAGGTGTATTCCTTGGAACTCTTAAAATAGCAAAGCTTAATTCTTTTTAAACAAAGAATCCTTAAAGTCGAGGAATCGGTGAACGTAAAGTTTGACGAAAGTCCACCTCCTCTAGATGTCTCTTTGGTAGATGATGAATTAGTTAAAGTCAATGGTGAAAACTAAAGGAGTTTTGCAAAATAAGTATATGTTATGAAAATTGATTAGAACATTAAAGATAAACTTTCCTCACTCTCTAGATGCTACCTAACTCTTGGCATAACGCTTAGGAAATGCCAATATGAGACTTCCAATCTTATCATCCAAAGAACTCGTTAGGAACTTACCAAGTTGAAATATGACCAACACTTTTGTGATGCTTTCTAAATTGGGAAACAAGTTCATAATAGCCATAAGGCTAAAAATATGGTGTCTACATCTTGTGTCTAGAACTTTTGCATATGTGGATTTATTTGGTCCATCCGCTATACAAAGTTATGGTGGCAACTTCTACACTTTGGTCATAGTAGATGATTATTCAAGATACACTTGGACAAAAATTTTGAAAAATAAAAATGAAGCTTTTGATAAATTTGAAATTCTTAGTAAGAAAATTCAAAATCAACTAGGAAGTAGCATTATGTCAATTAGAACGGATAACTTTTGATCATGGTCGTGAATTTGATAATGAAACACAATTTGGAGCTTTTTGTGATGCTAATCGGCATAACACATAATTTTTCAGCTCCTCGTACTCCACAGACAAACGGTGTAGTAGAACGTAAAAACCAAACTCTCCAAGAAATGAGTAGAACAATGCTTAATGAACAAACCATACTGCAAAATTTTTGGTGTAACGCCGTTGACACATCTACCTATATTTTAAATAGAGTTTTAATAAGACCATTTTTAAATAAAACTCCATATGAACTATATAGAGGCAAAAAGCCTACATTAGGCTACTTTAGAGTTTTTGGAAGCAAGTGCTTTATTCTAAACACTAAGGATTATCTCACCAAATTTGACCCAAATTTTTATGAAGGTGTATTCCTTGGATACTCTTAAAATAGCAAAGCTTATATTCTTTTAAACAAAGAAACCTTAAGAGTCGAGGAATCGGTGAACGTAACGTTTGACGAAAGTCCACCTCCCTCTAAGATGTCTCCTTTGGTAGATGATGAATTAGTTGAAAGTCAAATGGTTGAAAACTAAATGTGTTTTGAAAAATAACGTATATGTTATGAAAATTGATAAAACATCTAAAGATAAACTTTGCCTCACCTCTCAAGATGATACCTCAACTCTTTGGCATAAATGCTTAGGCTACGCCAATATGAGACTCATCCAATTTCTATCATCCAAAGAACTCGTTAGGAACTTACCTAAGTTGAAATATGACCAACACTTTTGTGATGCTTGCAAAATTGGGAAACAAGTTCATAATAGCCATAAGGCTAAAAATATGGTGTCTACATCTTTGTGTCTAGAAATTTTGCATATTTATTTATTTGGTCCATCCGCTATACAAAGTTATGGTGGCAACTTCTACACTTTGGTCATAGTAGATGATTATTCAAATAATCTTGGACAAAATTTTTGAAAAATAAAAATGAAGCTTTTGATATATTTGAAATTCTTAGTAAGAAAATTCAAAATCAACTAGGAAGTAACATTGTGTCAATTAGAACAGATAACTTTTGATCATGGTCGTGAATTTGAAAATGAAACACAATTTGGAGCTTTTTGTGTTGCTAATGGCATAACACATAATTTTTCAGCTCCTCGTACTCCACAGATAAACGGTGTAGTAGAATGTAAAAACCGAACTTTCCAAGAAATGAGTAGAACAATGCATAATGAACAAACCATACCGCAAAATTTTTGGTGTAACGCCGTTGACACATCTACCTATATTTTAAATAGAGTTTTAATAAGACCATTTTTGAATAAAACTCCATATGAACTATATAGAGGCAAAAAGCCTACATTAGGCTACTTTAGAGTTTTTGGAAGCAAGTGCTTTATTCTAAACACTAAGGATTATCTCACCAAATTTGACCCAAAGTCTTATGAAGGTGTATTCCTTGGATACTCTTAAAATAGCAAAGGTTATATTCTTTTAAACAAAGAAACCTTAAGAGTCGAGGAATCGGTGAATGTAACGTTTGACGAAAGTCCACCTCCCTCTAAGATGTCACCTTTGGTAGATGATGACTTAGTTGAATGTCAAATGGTTTAAAACTAAAGGAGTTTTGAAAAATAACGTATATGTAATGAAAATAGATAAAACATCTAAAGATAAACTTTGCCTCACCTCTCTAGATGATACCTCAACTCTTTGGCATAGACGCTTAGGCCACGCCAATATGTGACTCATCCAATCTCATTCATCCAAATAACTCGTTAGGAACTTACCCAAGTTGAAATATGACCAACACTTTTGTGATGCTTGCAAAATTGGGGCACAAGTTCATAATAGCAATAAGGCTAAAAATATGGTGTCTACATCTAGGTGTCTAGAACTTTTGCATATGGATTTATTTGGTCTATCCGCTATACAAAGTTATGGTGGCAACTTCTACACTTTGGTCATAGTAGATGATTATTCAAGATACACTTGGAAAAAAATTTTGAAAAATAAAAATTAAGGTTTTGATAAATTTGAAATTCTTAGTAAGAAAATGCAAAATCAACTAGGAAGTAGCATTGTGTCAATTAGAACAGATAACTTTTGATCATGGCCGTGAATTTGATAATGAAACACAATTTGGAGCTTTTTGTGATGCTAATGGCATATCACATAATTTTTCACCTCCTCGTACTCCATAGTCAAACGGTGTAGTAGAACCTAAAAACCGAACTCTCCAAGAAATGAGTAGAAAAATGCTTAACGAACAAACCATACCGCAAAATTTTTGGTGTAACACCGTTGACACATCTACCTATATTTTAAATAGAGTTTTAATAAGACCATTTTTTAATAAAACTCCATATGAATTATATACAGGCAAAAAGCCTACATTAGGATACTTTAGAGTTTTTGGAAGCAAGTGCTTTATTCTAAACACTAAGGATTATCTCACCAAATTTGACCCAAAGTCTTTTGAAGGTGTATTCCATGGATATTCTCAAAATAGCAAAACTTATATTGTTTTAAACAAAGAAACCATAAGAGTCGAGGAATCGTTGAACGTAACATTTGATGAAAGTCCACCTCCCTCTTAGACGTCACCTTTGGTAGATGATGACTTAGTTGAAAGTCAAATGGTTGAAAACTAAGAGAGTCTAGATAATGACAAGGAAGATGAACTATTAAACAAAGAAATAGTCAATATCAAAGAATCTAAAAGTCATCCATTAGATAAGGTCATAGGAGAAATTAATGAAAGAACCTTAAGATAAAAAGTCCAAAATCAAAGTAACTTCTTTTGTTTCATATCAACCATTGAACCCAAAAATATAAATGAAGCTATAATAAATGAATATTGGGTCGTAGCAATGCAAGAAGAATTAAACCAATTTGTTAGAAATGATGTTTGGTCATTAGTTCCTCAACCAAAAAGGCAAACCATAATTGGAAAAAAATGGGTCTTTCAAAATAAAATGGATGAAAATGGTGTAGTGTCTAGAAACAAAGCTAGGCTAGTAGCTCAAGGTTATAATCAACAAGAAGGCATTGACTATGATGAAACTTTTACCCCGGTTGCTAGGCTCGAGTGAATTAGATTATTACTTTCATATGCATGTGCACATGACTTTAAACTTTTTCAAATGGATGTCAAAAGTGCATTTATAAATGGTTTCATAAATGAGGAAGTGTATGTCGCACAACCTCCTGACTTTGCCCATTTTAAAAAACCAAATAATGTCTACAAACTTATAAAGGCTTTATACGGACTTAAGCAAGCACCAAAAGTATGGTATGATCGACTTAAAACATTCTTAGTTAAACATAAGTATACCATGGGACTAGTAGACAACACTCTCTACACTAAGAAAAAGGGATCACATATTATCATTGTTCAAATATATGTGGATGACATCATATTCGGAGCAACTTGTCAAGAGTTATGTGACGATTTCTCAAAAATCATGCATGACGAGTTTGAGATGAGTATGATGGGAGAACTAAATTATAACACCTCAGAATCGGATCAGTGAAAACATACGGGTCGGGGGGTGTTATTGAATAGTTACCACAACACAAGGTGGGAGAGGGAAAGAGAGAAATATGTGAGGTGGTGTGTGTGTATAATGAATTAAATAAAAAAAATTTCGCCTTTTATACCCAGGCAGGGACTAAAACTAGAAAAATCAAAGTATAGGGGGCGCGGGGTAATATTTTGGGCGGGGGTATAAGTTGTCAATTGTGTAAAACTTTTGCCATAATCACTGTGGGACCCATTCAACGTATCAAACGAACTCAAAAAATTATGAAACTTGCGCCATTGTTCTCGAAATAATTTTTCTGATAAAAATGAGTATAAATATGCATAACATTCTTGAAATTAATTTATTTGGCAAATTCCATTCGTTTCGCGTGGTTTAGGTTGTGAGAGGATTGTAATTCACTTAGGATGTTACTCCTTTATAACGTGTATGAGATACTTTGAGTGAATGCAGTTAAGTATGCGGAATCTACTTAACCACACTTAGAAGAATTATGGTTTGTTTAATGGAACAGTAATGGTTTGTATATGAACAATGAACACAATGAAATTAACACCAAACGATTCAATATTATTACTTGAATAATACGAGTGATCTTGCTATCACTAGGGTTACAATGACCTTGAATCTTAACAAAACTCTACGACTGATATTTAACCTAGGATCTCCTTTTATAGAAATAAGGAGTCCTTTACAAGATAACTATTCTACCGTATAATTCTAACTAATTAAGATATACACAAAATCCTTTCCATATTTATCCTTAGTACAAACGTATATCCATGCAGCAGTACCTTCTGTTATACTAACAGTACTAACCTAGCAGTTTGTACTGTTAGTTATATCTCAGCAGTCTTTATTCCTACACTAGCAGTTTGTACTGTTAGTGTAATTGTCCAGCGGTACTAACTTCAGAACCTTTAATTCCCAACAATCCTCCCCTATACTTGTGATTTATCCCAAATCATCAATTTTCTTCTGAATTAAATGAGGATGTGAGGATTCTTCCAAACACTACATAGTCAATCTTTTAGTTTGGGCTTTTCTTTGTTCTGTAAGGTAAAATATCTTTCTGACCAATTCATCTGCCATCTCTGAACCTTCTTCAACCTTAAGTGTTGATGATATCATAGCCAATAAAACTGCTGTTCTGAGAGGATAATCTTTTTCTACCAACATATAAATTTCCAATCCATCTTTGGTAGAAATCCTGTGAACACCACAAGTATCAAATAATTTCCATGTAATCTCTGCAATTGGAGCTTGAAACCTCCAAATAGCTTCACCTCCATCAGGTTTATACAACCTTTTCAACTCAACCCATAGTTCCTTATCTTCGTCATCTATAGGATCTGAAGTCTTAAATATCTCTTTAACTAAGCTCCATAATTTATCTAAATCATCTCTGTCAAAAAGATCTAATCATGTCTTCAAAGAATTTGTGCACTTCAGTCTTTCCTCCTACCCTGATCATCTTCCACCCCTTGATCCTTCCATCTGTATATACTTCCCAGTCAATAATTGGATGCTTGGCTTGAAGTGGATCATTGTTGAGGGACTCAAGAACTACTACAATCATATTGTGTATCTGTTCGTCAGTCAATGTTTTCTCCTCTTTCTTTGCTTCTTCCTTAGCAGGTTCATCTTGAACTGATTCTTCCTCAGTTCTTTGTTTCTTTGCCTCTTCAGACTCCAATAATTCTGCTCCTCTTTTCACACCTTTACTAGATTTAGTTTGAATGATTGCACTGTCATCTTTCAAATGCCTCTGAATTCTAGCATAAGCTTCAAAGTAAGCTTTCTCAATTTTTTCATTAGGCATTCCTTTGAAATAACTTTCTTTCGAGTAATCTTGATGTTTTAAGAAGTTCTTCATCAACCTTAACTGTTCACTTCTTGACGGGACCTTTTTCTTGTAAACTTTCTTTTTACTTTGCTTCTTTCTGATATCCTCCAATAAGTCATTAATAGCTGAATTTTGTTCTTCTGGAGTATACATTAATCTTTCTTCTGCTTGTAACTCTTTAGCCATCTTTTGATCTTTCCACACTTACAAAGTCAGCCTCATCTGCTACATTTGTGGGAGTAGGAACTCTGTGCTGAGGTACATCAGATTCCTGTCTGGATTCAGTCCTATGTGTTGATGAAGATGGTTGTGAAGATGAATTTTCTGATGTTGTGGGAGTGTGATGGGAGGCAACTGGGCTTGTTGCTCCTTCACCCTTAGCTTGTATCATTGTATAAAAAAGTGGTACTGCTTCCCCACCATACCTTCTTGAAGCTATTTTCATATTGCTAAAGAGTTTTTTAGTAAGCTTTGGGGTTGGATAAACTGTTATGTGTGGAAGCAGTTGATGTTTGTTCAAAATAGATTGGATGAATCTTTGATACATCAAAAAATTTGATTTACTGTCAACATTTTTAACCATACCTTCAAAAATAAGTTTTGAAAAATTGAAAATTCTATCAGTAGCCAAGCAAATGAGAGCAGTAGCAATATTACTACTGAACTGTTCCCATGAGGTTTTCTTGGGACTAAGACAGTGAAGGATGGTATGTATATGTCACACCCCCAAATTCATGACTTGTAGCGGAATGAAGCATTCAAGGGCGTGATTGATCATAGCACCACAGTACAGTTATATTGAACGACCTAAAGTGTCGTTTAGAAAATACATCGTTTGATTAATTAAAAACATTCAGAGTTACAAAGCAAGGTCCCAAAAGGTGAAACAAGTTTGTAGAAAATCAAGTTTATACAAATCAAACGATAGATAAGTGCATAAAATATAAAGTGAGATGCGTCGACTCCGCGACTCCATGGTATGTCCTTATGCAAGCCAACATGCGATACCTTAATTACCTGAAAATACATTGCTAAAAATGGTCAACAAAAATGTTGGTGAGTTCATAGGTGTATGTAAATGAAATGTTTCTACGGTAACCACAAGTATAAAGTGTATGACAAAACAATGCCACATAAAATTAATACATTAGCTCTTAAGCTCATGACCCCGAAGCAAGACTGAATGAAATGCCACAACTGAGTGTTTGCCATTCACTCTAATATGACAGAAATGAAATGCGTTCGTTTGACAAGTTGGCACTACCAACCCGAACGGAGGAGTCACCCTCAATAGATCTATTCACTCACTCTCGCTTGCTCACAATTAACGGTTCATGATAATAAAGGGACCTTTAATCTGGGCAATGATGTAACTTAAGCAATGTAAATGAGTTGATACTTTGGTCTGCATAAAAATGGTGCAATGTATTCTCCCCCGAGAGTTTAGAAATTATGTAAACAATTGAAAACGGGGCTATGAAAACTCACCTAATATGGTAGCAACAATGACAACAATGGATATGATGAAAATGTGACTCGGTCTCTAACCGCGACCTATTTGAATGATATGATTCAATGTAAGCAATGATACAATGTTACACATGCAAATAAGTATGTTAACGATACCATTTGTTAGTTTTGAAATTAACGTTTATCGACGAAAAATACATTTTTGACGTCTCGTTATGTTGTAAACTATTTTTCGTGTAATTATGTTGGAATGATACTCCATGATCCTCGTTTGGTGTTCTATTGGCAAAATATAATGTTTTCGTCGCAAATTAATATTTTCCTTAACTTGTGAAAATATGCCCAAAATGGCCTTGCAAAGCTAGTAGTGAAATATTGTACGTTAAGTGTTAGTGATCAAACTTGATGTTTTTGAAAACCTTGTTACAATGTCTTAATGTCGTGTTATTTAACTTTTGATCGTACGCGCCTTGATTAGATAGAAAATCGGCTATCAAGGTTATGTATTGCAAAAACACTAGCTTTTATACTTAGAATATTTTCTAATAGTGGGCTGTCAAAAATATAGTAGAGTTTGTCGGGTTCAAACGTGTGTATCTCGGTCGTTATAAGCTCGTTTTCCACGTTCTTTATATCCAAGGCTTCGTGTAAACATGAACTAACATGTTTTCAATAGTTCGGGTCGTCTAGATCACGTCTAACGCCTCGTTTTGTCCTTTGAATCTCGGCGAACAGCAAGCTAAATTTTCAGAAAACTAGTTTTCGTCGCCTAACTTAGAAAAATCATATCTCCTTCGTCATAAGTCGGTTTTTAGTGATTCAAGCGGCTACGGTTTCTTTTTTGAAAGTATTTTCTAAATCTTAAAGCCAAACTATCCCCTGAGTTACTGAGTTTTCCAGATCACACGTTTTTGGACAGAACCTTTTCTAGGGTTTATGAAAACTAATTTTTCTAGTTCAAAACTTAATCAAACCACTTTCAATCAACTTCACAAGTACTCAAATCCTACCATACACCTTCTTAGGGTGTCATGGGGTCCTAAAGATCACCAACAATGGTGGATCTCATGAGATTACTAGTGAAACTTATAGATCTAATGTTAAACATAGTTTATGAGTAAAGTGGTATATATAACATAAATAAGTTGCATGTTTAACTAATAACTTGAAAATACATAAACATATGAATCAAATGAAAGTATAATAAGATCAAAAAGATGTTCTTGAAGCTTACTTGAATTATTGGAGAGTTTTGATGAAAAATGTATAAGAACCTAGGGTTTTTACCACAAAACCCTAACTAGGAATGTAATTGGAGCTTGATTATAACTTGTTCTTCAAAAAATGATGGATTATGGTTGGTGTTCTTGGTTTGGTCAATCCAATGGGGAGAGAAAAAGAGAGTGTTTGATCTTTGTTTTGCTAGTTGGTATGTGTATATATGTGTTAGTCTAAATAATTCAAGAAACATGAAGTATCTTTGCATTAATGGGAGGATATATAATCAAGTATGTATGGAGAATTAGGGGTGTTTAGGGGGGCGGCACATGTGGAAGAAATGGGGTGGATTTGATGTTAATTAAAGCTCATGTCTCCACTTATTTAGAATTAGTTTAGTTTAGTGTATACATTAGGTGTTAACGGGTACCGAGTTAACTAGAAATAACTCGTGACAAGGTAAAATCAATTGATTTAAAAACACCGGGTAAAGTAATAATATAATCTTTATATCATTATAATAAGTATGAAAATACGTTATGATCACTGACGGGAGTATCGGATATAATGTTAGTGGTAATTACGGAGTGGTAACGTTTAATAATTAATGAACATACGTAAATGAAAATCACACAAACTCGTGCATGACCTAACATGTTAATGATGCTACTGATGATATGTAGACTACTCTAGTCTATATGATGTGTCCTTACTGATGATGCATGAGTACGCAGCTAAACCATACTAGTTACGCGCATTTGAATACCCGTAAATCTAGTTTACGAAATGATGATTGATGATCATGAATGGAAATTTCCCTCCGGGAATGAATAGTGTCACATAAATAGTAAAATTTTTGACAACTTCTCAAATTCTCAAACTGACTCCGAAAATGATGAATAGTGATCGTGAATAGTAAATAATGAATAGTAATCCATGAATAGTAAATTGTCGAGGTTTGGAAAATGACCTAAAATTCTGATTTGTCACAATCGCCCACCCAAAAAGGAATTCAGTCCCTGAATTCAGCTGGTGTTGGTCTCTGGAGTGGACTCGGTGAAAAGATGTGGGTATATGAGTCGCATCTGGTCTTCTCATTCCCTAGTAAACTCAGGACGTCTACGAGAATTCGAACGAACCTTGACGATCGGAATTCGACTCTGTTTCAACCGTTTGACCTTACGGTCCATGATCTCTGCTGGTTCCTCCACAAAGTGTAGCTTATCATCGAGATGAACTTCTTCCAATGGAATCACATGCGTTTCGTCTGAAAGACATTTCTTGAGGTTTAAGACATGAAACGTGTTATGTACACTGCTGAGCTCTAACGGAAGCTCAAGTCTGTATGCTACCGGACCAATCCTTTCCAGAATCTTAAATGGTCCAATATACCTCGGGTTCAACTTCCCGCGTTTCCCGAATTGTATCACGCCCTTCCAAGGCGAGACTTTCATCATGACTTTGTCTCCTACCTGAAATTCTAATGGTTTGCGTCGAACATCGACGTAACTTTTCTGTCGGCTTCTAGCTGTTTTGAGTCTTTCTCGAATCTGGACTATCTTTTCTGTTGTTTCTCTAAACAACTCTGGACAAGTAAGTTGTACATCACCAACTTCGGCCCAACAAACTGGGGACCGGCACTTACGACCATAGAGTGCCTCGAATGGTGCTGCCTTTATGCTCGAGTGATAACTGTTATTGTAAGAGAACTCGATCAATGACAAATGGTTAGCCCAACCATTTCAGAAATCAATCACACACGCCCTGAGCATGTCTTCCAATGTCTGAATCGTTCTCTCGCTCTGACCATCGGTCTAAGGATGATAGGGAGTGCCCATGTCTAATTTAGTTCCAAATGAATCTTGTAATGATTTCCAGAAATTCGAAGTAAAGCGACTATCTCGGTCGGAGATGATGGAAATTGGTGCTCCGTGCCTTGAGACTATTTCCTTGACGTAAAGTCTGGTGAGCTGATCAATAGAATAAGTCTCTTTGATTGGAATGAAATGGGCTGATTTGGTGAGACGATCAACGATTACCCAAATAGCATCGTAACCGCCTGTTGTCTTGGGAAGTTTAGTGACGAAATCCATTGTAATGCGTTCCCACTTCCACTGGGGAATCTCTGGTTGCTGAAGTAATCCTGATGGTTTCTGGTACTCGGCTTTTACTTTAGCACAAGTAAGACATTTGCTGACATACGTAGCTATCTCTGCTTTCATATTGGGCCACCAATAAAGTTTCTTGAGATCCTGATACATCTTATCAGAACCTGGGTGAATAGAGTACTTCGACTTGTGCGACTCGTGCATAATCAACTCTCGTATTCCACCATAGAGAGGTATCCAACTTCTATCCTTGAAGCATAATATTCTGTCTGATCTCCTTACTAAACCGTTTGCATTATCTTGCATCCCTTTAAGTGTCTCACTTGGTAGGTTTTCTTCCTGGAGTGCTTCTACCTGAGCCTCGAGGATTTTTGATGGTAGTGGTGAAATGATTCTCATACCCAACGATATGACTCTCAAAGGCTTGAGTCGTTCCTTCCGACTGAGTGCATCTGCCACAACATTGGCTTTTCCTGGGTGATATCGAATCTCACAGTCGTAATCACTAAGCAGTTCTAACCAATGACGTTGCCTCATATTGAGTTCCTTCTGATCAAGTATATACAGTAAGCTCTTATGGTCTGTGAATACTACACACTTAGTTCCATAAAGATAGTGCCTCCAAATCTTGAGTGCAAAAACCACGGCACCCAACTCTAAGTCGTGAGTAGTGTAATTCTTCTCATGCTTCTTAAGCTGTCGAGATACGTAAGCTATTACCTTCTCGTTCTGCATTAATACTGCTCTAAGTCCTTTGTATGAAGCATCACAATATACCACGAAGTTTTCAATCCCTTCTGGCAGTGCCAAAATTGGTGCGCTGCAAAGCTTCTGCTTCAATAACTGAAAAGCGGCCTCCTGTTTCTTTCCCCATTCGTACTTCTGGTTCTTTTGTGTCAACTTGGTCAATGGTTTAGCTATCTTGGAAAACCCTTCAATGAACCTTCTGTAATATCCAGCAAGTCATAAGAATTGACGAATTTCTGTGGGAGTCTTTGGTGTTGCCCAATCTTTTACTGCCTCAATATTTGCTGGATCAACCTGTAGTCCTTGGCTATCAATGACGTGACCAATAAATTGTACTCTGCGGATCCAAAAATCACATTTTGAGAATTTGGCATACAACTTCTCCTTCTTGAGCAGCTCTAAGATTGTTCTGAGGTGTTCTCGGTGCTCTTCTTCACTCTTCGAATAGATCAAGATATCGTCAATGAATACAATCACAAACTTATCCAAATATGGCTTGCACACCCTGTTCATGAGGTCCATAAACACAGCTGGTGCGTTGGTCAGTCCGAACAGCATTACCTAAAACTCATAATGACCATACCGAGTTCTAAATGCTGTCTTTGGGATATCATCCTCCCGAACTCTAAGCTGATGGTAACCTGACCTTAAGTCGATCTTGGAGTAGAAACTAGAACCTTGCAACTGATCAAATAAATCGTCGATCCTGGGAAGTGGATAACGATTCTTCACCGTTACATTGTTTAACTCTCGATAGTCAATGCACATTCTGAAAGATCCATCTTTCTTCTTCACAAACAATACCGGTGCTCCCCACAGCGAGGAACTTGGTCTAATGAAACCTTTGTCTAAAAGTTCTTGCAATTGGTTTGACAACTCTTGCATTTTTGAAGGTGCAAGTCGATAGGGTGCTCGCGCAACTGGTGCAGCTCCTGGCACCAAGTCAATCTGAAATTCCACTTGGCGAGTAAGTAGAAGTCCTGGCAACTCCTCTGGAAAATCTTTAACTGTTGGTACATGTTCAAGTCGTTTCTCATTCGACTTCTTTTCTGTTATATGAGCCAAGAATGCATAACAACCCTTCTTTATGTACCTCTCGGTCTTGATGCATGAAATTATACTGAGTCTGGTTCCACTTCGTTCTCCACGAATGACCAATGTTTCACCGTCGTAAGGAAGATGAAAAACCATTTCATCACAAATGATTTTTGCATGGTGTCGAGATAACCAAACCATACAGATAACAATGTCAAAACTTCCAAGTTCTACGGGCATGAGATCTATATCGAATGGGTGATTTAGAAAATTAAGAGTGCAACCACGAATGATGGTGTTGGTGCCAACTAATGAACCATTAGCTAGTTTGATGTGATAAGGAGTGTCTAACGTGGTTGGTTCAATGTTGAGTAATGGTGCAAATGCAGTAGAAACAAAACTTCTATCGGCTCCTGAATCAAATAGTAAGGATGCATAACGATTATTAATGAGGAACGTACCCGTAACGACATTCGGGTCCTCCCTGACATCTTCACCTCCAAGGACATAAGCTCTTCCTCTAGCTGTTCCACCTTGGTTATTGTTTCCCTGATTATTTCCTTTTGGACATTTATTCTTGAAGTTTCCGACTTCTCCACAACCAAAGCATGTTACTAGGGGTTTCTGATTATCAACCACAATCGGAGCTTTGCAATCCCTGGTCGAATGACCAAATTTCTTACAGTTCCCACATGGATTCGAACAATTTCCAGGGTTATGGTGGGTTTGACATTTGTTGCATTTGGGTAAGGTATCATTGTAACCTCTTTTCTCAGCTGGACCTGCAACATAGGCCTTTGCAGTTTCCTGTTTCTTGGGTGGTGGTTGATTAGCATTGCCACTCTGGTTGTTGTCCCGATTTCTTTTGTTGTTGTCGTTATTGGAATTGTTTCGGTTGTTGTTATTGTTGTTGTTTCGGTAGTTGTTGTTGGAGTTACGGTTGTTGTAGTTACGGTTACTGTTGGTGTTGCTGTTGTTGCTGTTTGAAGTAGTTTCTTTCTTCACTATCTGAGCCATGAGTTTCTGAGACATTCTGATTGCCTCATCCAATGTTTGTGGGTCAAAAGAAATCACATCTCCATGGATGCTGTGAGGTAATCCTCCAATGAAATTCTCTAATAGCTTCTCAGTGTCCGGAACCATTGTCGGACATAATGCTGCCAATTCCTGAAACCTCCTGATATATGCCTCAATATCATTACCTACTGTCACTAGTTCATAAAACTCTGTTTCAATTTTCTTCACTTTAGTTCGTGGACAAAACTTCTTTGTCAGCAATTTCTTGAATTCGTCCCACGTAAGCTTTTGAGCGTTTTCCATTCCCATGGGTTTTGCATACGAATTCCACCACGACATAGCCTCCTCAACAAGCGTACTAGTAGCAAACTTTACTTTGTACTCCTCTGGACAGCTGCATAGGAGAAACACAGATTCAATCTTTTCAAACCAATGAATCATGGCAGTGGCTCCCTCAGTGCCTTTGAATTTTGGTGGATCTCCACTCTTGAAGTCTTTGTACGTACATTTACGTCCGTTAGTTCCATTAGTATTCGTTCCCGCGGCTTTTGCGGTTTCTGCCCGCAAAGCGGCTTCAGCAGCAGCTGCAGCTACGGCAGCTCTTTCTGTAACCAATGCTGCCTCTATACTGTCGGCAACAAGCTTCCTGATCTCGGATGGTGTCATAGCGGTAGTGGCTCTTTTGGGTGGCCTGATTCTTCATAATCAAAAAAGATAACGCAATGAGAACTCACAATAAAAACGATCATAATATATTGATGCGTGGGTTTTGCAACCTTACAACAGGTTTTACCTCTCGAGGGATCTCAAGAGGCTTACAACCCCACCAGGCAGTGTACCTGACCGATGTAGTATAGTGTAGTGGTAAGTACGGGGGATTGATCGTTCTCCACAGGGAATAGTGTTCGTTAGGTGTGAAAGGCTACTCTAATTAGGTCTAAGGGTTGAGGAAGATTCTTTTTATGTTTTTTATAATTTTATGAAAGCAAGTAAAATCTCGGGTTTTGAAGGAGTGGGCGGAATTAGTTGCTAGTCAACTAACCCAAATTACTACAAATGCAAATAAAATAAAATAACAAAAATGAAAAGTGGTGAGAAACTTATGTGTAGAGAAATGTGTTTACTTAGATTTCCTTACTCCCTAACTATCTTTTACCGGTTAATTAGTGTGTATTAGTCGCGGGATGACGGGTGTATTCCTTAATACCATTCGTGGGGTGGCGTACTTACTTCCCCAAACTCTACAAGCTCCTACTTCACTCCTATGTCGAGCCGGCTAGGAAGCTCCTAACATGGGATCACTAGAATTCGCTTGTGCATTAAATACAACCATAAAAACCTTTAGTACGCGTTTGGTTCATGTTTCTTAAGACGTTCAAGCAAGTTACCGAATAGGAAGTTAGCCAGTTTTCTTAAGCCTAACATAGATAAACAATCATCCAATACAACTAACAACACACTAACAACCAATAATCAATAGCTAGGTTTCATTAGATCTAAGCAAACACAAGATAAAATTAGCCTAACATGTTGATGCGTGGGTTTTGCAACCTTACAACAGGTTTTACCTCTCGAGGGATCTCAAGAGGCTTACAACCCCACCAGGCAGTGTACCTGACCGATGTAGTATAGTGTAGTGGTAAGTACGGGGGATTGATCGTTCTCCACAGGGAATAGTGTTCGTTAGGTGTGAAAGGCTACTCTAATTAGGTCTAAGGGTTGAGGAAGATTCTTTTTATGTTTTTATAATTTTATGAAAGCAAGTAAAATCTCGGGTTTTGAAGGAGTGGGCGGAATTAGTTGCTAGTCAACTAACCCAAATTACTACAAATGCAAATAAAATAAAATAACAAAAATGAAAAGTGGTGAGAAACTTATGTGTAGAGAAATGTGTTTACTTAGATTTCCTTACTCCCTAACTATCTTTTACCGGTTAATTAGTGTGTATTAGTCGCGTGGATGACGGGTGTATTCCTTAATACCATTCGTGGGGTGGCGTACTTACTTCCCCAAACTCTACAAGCTCCTACTTCACTCCTATGTCGAGCCGGCTAGGAAGCTCCTAACATGGGATCACTAGAATTCGCTTGTGCATTAAATACAACCATAAAAACCTTTAGTACGCGTTTGGTTCATGTTTCTTAAGACGTTCAAGCAAGTTACCGAATAGGAAGTTAGCCATTTTTTCTTAAGCCTAACATAGATAAACAATCATCCAATACAACTAACAACACACTAACAACCAATAATCAATAGCTAGGTTTCATTAGATCTAAGCAAACACAAGATAAAATTAGCCTAACATGTTAAACAAAAGACAAGCATAAGATAGAATCAAACAACACATAGACATATTGAATGATTAATTGATAACTTATCTTTCAATGAAACATGGAAGATCTCAGGGCAAGAAGCCCTGAAAAAGTAGCTAAAATCGTCTTAGGGTTTTATCCCAAAATTCCACACACTAAGCTCTCCCTTAATGACAAAAAATTAGAAACTATATATAGACTTTGACATCTGACGGCGTCACCTTATGCATTGTGACGCCGTCACCTCGCCGCTTTTAGGGTTCCCGGATGACCATCTTGACGCCGTCCCTCTTTAGCTCTTCAAAAATCCATTCTGGCTTATCAAGGCTTGACGCCGTCGGACCTATAACGTGACGCCGTCCCCTTATGATTTAAGCCGTGACGCCCTTGATTTAGTTAAAGCGTGACGCCGTCAGAATTCTCATGCAAACTCACTGGCCCGTCATGAGTAAATTTCACATCCAACTTTTCTTGCCAAGGTATGACGCCGTCTGGAGTTAATGTTGACGCCGTCAAAGGTGACTTTCAGCACAATTTTGAGACTTTGCCGTTTTCTTCACTTTTATGCTCCAAAAACGTCCAAAATGCCTCCTTTTCCAGATTTCTCCTCAAAAGTACCTAAAATGACAAAAGGAACGATTTAGGGCAATATTTGATCAAATAAATACGATTTCGGGCTTAAATGACCCCTTAAAAGCGGTACACTTTTCGCCTCATCAAATACCCTTACACTTGAGATTTGCTTGTCCTAAAGCAAATGCGCTTTTATTCTAATCAAAATACAAGTTAGGGGTCATTTAATGCAAACATAAAAGTAATTACAACAAATAATCGTTCCACTTCAATCATAATAAGCACGGAGATTATATACTAGCACCTCACAAGTAGTGTTTAGATACTCACATCTCTCAAGTGTCATCAAAATAAATCTCATAAATGAAAACGGAAAATATCTCTCACTACCTGTCATAGCAAATAGATTACCATAGGCTTGGGAAAGGATCGAAAACCTCCTCCACTAGGCGTAAGCACCTAAGATAAACTATCAAAGAGGGCTTTTAAATGGGTTATAACGTTAGGTGTAGGGAAAAGGAAAACACGGTTTTGTTGGATAAAGGATATTTTACTGGTGGCGAGTTAAAAATCTTGATCAATTACATGTACTATACAACGTTGCTAAGCCAAGACTAGACTCGATCTTAAGCTAATGAAAGAAAATAACAAAACATAAACATAAAATAAACATAAAATGAAACGGGATGGTAGTCCGTATGTTTTTTCTACTTTTCTTTTTCTCATTTTTTTTTTTGTATTTTTCTGATTTTTTTTTTTTTTTTTTTTTTTTTTTTTTTTTTTTTTTTTTTTTTTTTTTTGCATACACTTTTACCCTACCATCCAAAATAATACATCATAGGGGCGTTGCATCCCCTTACACTTGAACTTTTACATAACTTTACAAATAACTATTCTAATGACTCGAATTAAGATAATTGAAAAACTTGGAGTACTTTTAAAACATTTAGCACATATGGGGGTAATAAATGATGTTCTTCCCATTACTCCATTACACTAGTACTTTACCCATGAGTCCCAATCGTCCCAAAACAATATGTACAAGGATATGACTCGACTTAGCAACCATGTAATCAACTAGATAATTAACTTGGGTTTAAACAAATGTTGTCACAATAATGCACTAAAAATGAGTGCATACAAGGTAGGCTAAGGCGATTTGGGTGTACATTTTAGTGGGGTGTAACAAATTCTTCCTTTAAGTAAAATGCTTAAAGGTCGAAACGAAAAGATAGGCTCTGAGGGGTGTACTAGGGGTATCGTGTACTAAAAATGAGTACAACGCAAAGGGTGTGGGAGAATTACTTGACCAATGTAGCCAACGTAATTATAACAAAAACACAGGTGTAAAACAATGGGTTAGTCCTAATGCCTCTTATCATGTAGTAAATCTAACTACACGAATGTAGTCTCACTTGTGGCCTCGGAATGGTCCTAACGCAAGTTCTAGAATCTAAGTGCTACCGGTACACACATCATAGCATAAATGCTTTTCCTACCAATTCTAGGGGCGAACCTCACATATTTGGGGGTGGAAAATTTTTTAGTGGTACGGTTTTTGTGCTAGTCATATAACTCCTATCCATGAGACGCTCATTAAGATCAAAGTTTCACTCCTATATATTGTAAAAAATTTTAAATTTGGCACTAAAATTACCTTAACAAGTATTTCTCTCAGTTTTATTACACATCTACCATCAAACAAACAAAAATCAAGCGCAATTGTATTCTCAAAAATCGTACTTTTACCCTCCCCTTACACTTAAGATGAACATTGTCCCCAATGTTCAAATAACAAGATGTAAAGCATAAAGTAAAAGAATGAAATCAAATACTCCCCTGATTCGCTCGTTGGATAATGAAATTACACGGTTAAATCTTCCTCCAAAGAGAATGTTGAAGCTCCATGACTAATGCATTGCCATAAGCTTCATTCAAAACATTTCCTTGTCCAAAATAACCTGTCGAACCTGAGAAAACAAACACGAAAACTAGCATAACATCGGCGGGAAAAAATCTATATATAAGGATATAATGCTTGTGGAATGATAACTTTGCAGATTCCTGGAGATTATAAGTTGGAGATTTTAATAAAAACTTTTTATGAAAACAAAATTTTCAAAAATTTCTGGAAATTAAATCTGACG
The DNA here is from genome assembly GCA_021014915.2 of Artemisia tridentata subsp. tridentata. Classification (NCBI taxonomy): domain Eukaryota; kingdom Viridiplantae; phylum Streptophyta; class Magnoliopsida; order Asterales; family Asteraceae; genus Artemisia; species Artemisia tridentata. Next base: position 69,301,775 of record CP139501.1, on the reverse strand, counting down.
CCGTCAGGTTATAACCCCTGACGCCGTCAGAAATGACCTGACAAAAATTTTCATTTTAAGTTTCCGGAAAATTTCTGGAAAAACCTTTACCTTACTTCCTGGAAATCCTGCAAAACATCATTATGACTCGATACAAGCATTTGACTCAAACAAATACGGATATGTATGTTAATTCAATATTATTACGATTCATGTTAATTTGTGTTCTAATAAACCGATTTAGATTTCCCTTACACTTAACTTTTGCAAAATACCTTTATATGTAGTTAAGACGAAGTTAAAAACAACATAAAGCATTTTCACAAATTAGTTTTGAACATGAATCAATAAGAATAAAAATTAAACACACATACGGAAACAAATAAAAACAAACAAACAAACAAATAAACAAATAAAGCAAATAAATAAAGCAAGTAAAGCATGGGCTGCCTCCCAAGAGCGCTTGTTTTTGTTCGAGTCACGAGCCTGACTCTACCCTTATTTAATGGATAAAGGAGAGGTTTTCCCTACACTTAGGATTAAGTGCGGGTGATAGTAGCGATACACACCAGCTCGGTAGGAGTATGCCACGTGAGGAAAGAGTGGTGGATGAATTATATTCTCAAAGGGGTGTGCTCCTTTCATCATAACCTTGCCTAGTTTACTTTGGTCAATGGGTGATTTTGAGTTTCCTCCTAAAAAGGGATCATCTTCTATCAACTTCGAGAGATTCCTAGTTGGGAATCCATCTTGACCTAATAAACCCGGTTTAAACCCATAGTGTTTCTTGTGATCTATCATGAATGGGTGATGTAAGTATGTAAGGTCATGGTTCACTCCTATATTAGCTTCCTCACTACAAGGCTTAATGTCTACTACCTTAAACTTAAGATTACCCGGACTACATGGTTTGATGGGTGGATCGGGACCTAATTCAATTCCTAAGTTCACATTTAAGGATGGAAGATTAGGTAACGGTTTTGGTTGAGGCTCCGGTTCATCAAAACTAGGAACTTCCATAGAACTAAAAGAAAGGTTATGACTACAAGTATTCAAACCTATTTCTTCTAGTTTTGTTTGGTCCAAGGGCTCTACCTCTATTGGGGTTCCTATAGTCTCTTCTACTTCTTCTGGGTAAGTCACGGGTGGTGTGTGTGCCTCAAATGATGGTAGGACTTGTGGGGTACTTGGTGGGCTTATGTTACTTACCTCATCATTCCTTGTGTCAAGACCACCTATATCCTCATCATGTGTTTTATTAGAATCTAACCCTAACATTTTCCCTAGTATCTCAAGTGCTTCTCTAGGCATCTCAACTTCTATATCCGAATCATAAGGATCATCCTCAATATTCTGACTGCTATATTCAAATTGCCCAAAAGATTCATCATGTGTTTCTTGAGATTCATCGTCATCGATCATAAAACCTAGGTCTTTTTGATCAATGTGATCATGCTCGGCTAGATCCTTCATCACATCAAGGTCACCTATGTGTTCGTTTTGTACTATGGCATTACATGACAACCACTTAGGTATCTCAACACTAATGTATTCATCCCCAAACAAACTTGTTTCATGATCCTTGAAATTTGTGGTCAATTGACTTGTATTAATGTTTGTTGGGTTGTCTACCATATAATAATATTGGGCACAATTCTCAATAGCTTCCCATGCTTTCTCAGCACTTAATTCCCTAATATCCCTGCCGGCAATATGGTAAATGTCCCTTTGGGCATGTCGGTCGACATGATTGTAAAAGATTTGAGTTAGGGACCAAAAATCGAAGTTATGATGAGGGACTTTTTGGAGTAAATATTTAAAACGAGCCCGTGCATCATAGAGAGGTTCATCTTTTATGTTGTTTAAACATCAAGATGTCATATGGAGTGGGTGAATTACGTGGTTGGTGGTATGGTGGATTCGCGTTCTCCATAATGGTGAACGGAAGAGTCATGGAAATTACGAACAAACAAACAAAGAAATAAGATAGACTAAAGAAGACCTATAAAAATAAAATAAAAATCTCACTAGAAAGGAATCTAGTGAGTAGACCTATAAAATAAAAAATTCAACCTAAACAATAACTATTCCCCGGCAGCGGCGCCAAAAACTTGATGCGTGGGTTTTGCAACCTTACAACAGGTTTTACCTCTCGAGGGATCTCAAGAGGCTTACAACCCCACCAGGCAGTGTACCTGACCGATGTAGTATAGTGTAGTGGTAAGTACGGGGGATTGATCGTTCTCCACAGGGAATAGTGTTCGTTAGGTGTGAAAGGCTACTCTAATTAGGTCTAAGGGTTGAGGAAGATTCTTTTTATGTTTTTATAATTTTATGAAAGCAAGTAAAATCTCGGGTTTTGAAGGAGGGTGGGCGGAATTAGTTGCTAGTCAACTAACCCAAATTACTACAAATGCAAATAAAATAAAATAACAAAAATGAAAAGTGGTGAGAAACTTATGTGTAGAGAAATGTGTTTACTTAGATTTCCTTACTCCCTAACTATCTTTTACCGGTTAATTAGTGTGTATTAGTCGCGTGGATGACGGGTGTATTCCTTAATACCATTCGTGGGGTGGCGTACTTACTTCCCCAAACTCTACAAGCTCCTACTTCACTCCTATGTCGAGCCGGCTAGGAAGCTCCTAACATGGGATCACTAGAATTCGCTTGTGCATTAAATACAACCATAAAAACCTTTAGTACGCGTTTGGTTCATGTTTCTTAAGACGTTCAAGCAAGTTACCGAATAGGAAGTTAGCCAGTTTTCTTAAGCCTAACATAGATAAACAATCATCCAATACAACTAACAACACACTAACAACCAATAATCAATAGCTAGGTTTCATTAGATCTAAGCAAACACAAGATAAAATTAGCCTAACATGTTAAACAAAAGACAAGCATAAGATAGAATCAAACAACACATAGACATATTGAATGATTAATTGATAACTTATCTTTCAATGAAACATGGAAGATCTCAGGGCAAGAAGCCCTGAAAAAGTAGCTAAAATCGTCTTAGGGTTTTATCCCAAAATTCCACACACTAAGCTCTCCCTTAATGACAAAAAATTAGAAAACTATATATAGACTTTGACATCTGACGGCGTCACCTTATGCATTGTGACGCCGTCACCTCGCCGCTTTTAGGGTTCCCGGATGACCATCTTGACGCCGTCCCTCTTTAGCTCTTCAAAAATCCATTCTGGCTTATCAAGGCTTGACGCCGTCGGACCTATAACGTGACGCCGTCCCCTTATGATTTAAGCCGTGACGCCCTTGATTTAGTTAAAGCGTGACGCCGTCAGAATTCTCATGCAAACTCACTGGCCCGTCATGAGTAAATTTCACATCCAACTTTTCTTGCCAAGGTATGACGCCGTCTGGAGTTAATGTTGACGCCGTCAAAGGTGACTTTCAGCACAATTTTGAGACTTTGCCGTTTTCTTCACTTTTATGCTCCAAAAACGTCCAAAATGCCTCCTTTTCCAGATTTCTCCTCAAAAGTACCTAAAATGACAAAAGGAACGATTTAGGGCAATATTTGATCAAATAAATACGATTTCGGGCTTAAATGACCCCTTAAAAGCGGTACACTTTTCGCCTCATCACATGTTAAACAAAAGACAAGCATAAGATAGAATCAAACAAACATAGACATATTGAATGATTAATTGATAACTTATCTTTCAATGAAACATGGAAGATCTCAAGGCAAAAAGCCCTGAAAAAGTAGCTAAAATCGTCTTAGGGTTTTATCCCAAAATTCCACACACTAAGCTCTCCCTTAATGACAAAAAATTAGAAAACTATATATAGACTTTGACATCTGACGGCGTCACCTTATGCATTGTGACGCCGTCACCTCGCCGCTTTTAGGGTTCCCGGATGACCATCTTGACGCCGTCCCTCTTTAGCTCTTCAAAAATCCATTCTGGCTTATCAAGGCTTGACGCCGTCGGATCCTAAACGTGACGCCGTCCCCTTATGATTTAAGCCGTGACGCCCTTGATTTAGTTAAAGCGTGACGCCGTCAGAATTCTCATGCAAACTCACTGGCCCGTCATGAGTAAATTTCACATCCAACTTTTCTTGCCAAGGCATGACGCCGTCTGGAGTTAATGTTGACGCCGTCAAAGGTGACTTTCAGCACAATTTTGAGACTTTGCCGTTTTCCTCACTTTTATGCTCCAAAAACGTCCAAAATGCCTCCTTTTCCAGATTTCTCCTCAAAAGTACCTAAAATGACAAAAGGAACGATTTAGGGCAATATTTGATCAAATAAATACGATTTCGGGCTTAAATGACCCCTTAAAAGCGGTACACTTTTCGCCTCATCAAATACCCTTACACTTGAGATTTGCTTGTCCTCAAGCAAATGCGCTTTTATTCTAATCAAAATACAAGTTAGGGGTCATTTAATGCAAACATAAAAGTAATTACAACAAATAATCGTTCCACTTCAATCATAATAAGCACGGAGATTATATACTAGCACCTCACAAGTAGTGTTTAGATACTCACATCTCTCAAGTGTCATCAAAATAAATCTCATAAATGAAAACGGAAAATATCTCTCACTACCTGTCATAGCAAATAGATTACCATAGGCTTGGGAAAGGATCGAAAACCTCCTCCACTAGGCGTAAGCACCTAAGATAAACTATCAAAGAGGGCTTTTAAATGGGTTATAACGTTAGGTGTAGGGAAAAGGAAAACACGGTTTTGTTGGATAAAGGATATTTTACTGGTGGCGAGTTAAAGATCTTGATCAATCACATGTACTATACAACGTTGCTAAGCCAAGACTAGACTCGATCTTAAGCTAATGAAAGAAAATAACAAAACATAAACATAAAATAAACATAAAATGAAACGGGATGGTAGTCCGTATGTTTTTTCTACTTTTCTTTTTCTCATTTTTTTGTATTTTTCTTGATTTTTTTCGATTTTTTTTTTTTTTTTTTTTTTTTTTTTTTTTTTTTTTTTTTGCATACACTTTTACCCTACCATTCAAAATGATACATCATAGGGGCATTGCATCCCCTTACACTTGAACTTTTACATAACTTTACAAATAACTATTCTAATGACTCGAATTAAGATAATTGAAAAACTTGGAGTACTTTTAAAACATTTAGCACATATGGGGGTAATAAATGATGTTCTTCCCCATTACTCCATTACACTAGTACTTTACCCACGAGTCCCAATCATCCCAAAACAATATGTACAAGGATATGACTCGACTTAGCAACCATGTAATCAATTAGATAATTAACTTGGGTTTAAACAAATGTTGTAACAATAATGCACTAAAAATGAGTGCATACAAGGTAGGCTAAGGCGATTTGGGTGTACATTTAAGTGGGGTGTAAACAAATTCTTCCTTCAAGTAAAATGCTTAAAGGTCGAAACGAAAAGATAGGCTCTGAGGGGTGTACTAGGGGTATCGTGTACTAAAAATGAGTACAACGCAAAGGGTGTGGGAGAATTACTTGACCAATGTAGCCAAAGTAATTATAACAAAAACACAGGTGTAAACAATGGGTTAATCCTAATGCCTCTTATCATGTAGTAAATCTAACTAAACGAATGTAGTCTCACTTGTGGCCTTGGAATGGTCCTAACGCAAGTTCTAGAATCTAAGTGCTACCGGTACACACATCATAGCATAAATGCTTTTCCTACCAATTCTAGGGGCGAACCTCACATTTTGGGGGTGGAAAAATTTTTTAGTGGTACGGTTTTTGTGCTAGTCATATAACTCCTATCCATGAGACGCTTATTAGGATCAAAGTTTCACTCCTATATGTTGTAAAAAATTTTAAATTTGGGCACTAAAAATTACCTTAACAAGTATTTCTCTCAGTTTTATTACACATCTACCATCAAACAAACAAAAACCAAGCGCAATAGTATTCTCTTAAAATCGTACTTTTACCCTCCCCTTACACTTAAGATGAACATTGTCCCCAATGTTCAAATAACAAGATGTAAAAGCATAAAGTAAAAGAATGAAATCAAATACTCCCCTGATTCGCTCGTTGGATAATGAAATTACACGGTTAAATCGTCCTCCAAAGAGAATGTTGAAGCTCATGACTAATGCATCGCCATAAGCTTGATTCCAAAAAACATCTCCTTGTCCAAAATAACCTGTTAAACCTGAGAAAACAAACACGAAAACCTGCATAACATCGGCGGGATAAAATCTATATATAAGGATATAATGCTTGTGGAATGATAATTTTGCAGATTCCTGGAGATTATAAGTTGGAGATTTTAATAAAAACTTTTTAAAAACAAAAATTTCAAAAAATTTCTGAAAATTAAATCTGACGTCGTCAGGTTATAACCCCTGACGCCGTCAGAAATGACCTGACAAAAATTTTCATTTTAAGTTTCCGGAAAATTTCTGGAAAAAAACCTTTACCTTACTTCCTGGAAATCCTGCAAAACATCATTATGACTCGATACAAGCATTTGACTCAAACACACACTAATATGTATGTTAATTTATTATTATTATGATTCATGTTCATTTGTGTTCTAATAAACCGATTTAGATTTCCCTTACACTTATCTTTTGCAAAATACCTTTATATGTAGTTAAGACGAAGTTAAAAACAAAATAAAGCATTTTCACAAATTACTTTTGAACATGAATCAATACTAATAAAAATTAAACACACATACGGAAACAAATAAAATCAAACAAACAAATAAATAAACACACAAAGCAAATAAACCATGGGCTGCCTCCAAGAGCGCTTGTTTTTGTTCGAGTCACGAGCCTGACTCTAACCCTTATTTAATGGATAAAGGAGAGGTTTTCCCTACACTTAGGATTAAGTGCGGGTGATAGTAGCGATACACACCATCTCGGTAGGAGTATGCCACGTGAGGAAAGAGTGGTGGATGAATTATATGCTCAAAGGGGTATGCTCCTTTCATCATAACCTTGCCTAGTTCACTTTGGTCAATGGGTGATTTTGAGTTTCCTCCTAAAAAGGGATCATCTTCTATCAACTTCGAGAGACTCCTAGTTGGGAATCCATCTTGACCTAATAAACCCGGTTTAAACCCATAATGTTTCTTGCGGTCAATCATGAATGGGTGATGTAAGTATGTAAGGTCATGGTTCACTCCTATGTTAGCTTCCTCTCTACAAGGCCTAGAGTCTACTTCCTTAATCTTAACATTACCCGGACTACATGGTTTGATGGGTGGATCGGGACCTAATTCAATTCCTAAGTTCACATCTAAGGATGGAAGATTAGGTAACGGTTTTGGTTTAGGCTCCGGTTCATCAAAACTAGGAACTTCCCTAGAACTAAGAGTAAGGTTTATCATTATGAGTATTCAAACCTATATGCTCTAGTGGTGCTTGGTCCAAGGGTTCTACCTCAATTGGGGTTCCTAAAGTCTCTTCTACTTCTTCTGAATAAGTCACGGGCGGTGTGTATGCCTCAAATGATGGTAGGACTTGTGGGGTATTTGGCGGGCTTGGATTTTCTACTTTATCATCCATCTTATCAAGATCACCTATATCCTCAACATGTGTTTCATTATAATCCAACCCTAACATTTTCCCAAGTATCTCAAGTGCTTCTCTAGGCATCTTAACTTCTATATCCGAATCATAAGGATCATCCTCAATATTATGACTGCTATATTCAAATTGCCCAAAAGATTCATCATGTGTTTCTTGAGATTCATCATCATCGATCATAAAACCTAGGTCTTTTTGATCAATGTGATCATGTTTGGCTAAATCCTCCATCACATCAAGGTCACCTATGTGTTTGTTTTGTACTATGGCATTACATGAAAACCCACTTAGGTATCTCAACACTAACATATTCATCCCCAAACAAACTTGTTTCATGATCCTCGAATTTTGTGGTCAATTGACTTGTACTAACGTTTGTTGGGTTGTCTACTATATAATAATATTGGGCACACTCTTCAATAGCTTCCCATGCTTTCTCAGCACTTAATTCCCTAATATCCCTGCCGGCAATATGGTAAATGTACCTTTGGGCTTGTCGGTCGACATGATTGTAAAAGAATTGAGTTAGGGACCAAAAATCGAAGTTATGATGAGGGACTTTTTGGAGTAAATATTTAAAACGAGTCCATGCATCAGAGAGAGTTTCATCTTTAATGTAAGTTTCAAAACAATCAAAATTCCATATGGCTGCACATGTTATGAGGTTAAACCGTGGTGGTTGGTAGTTCGGAGGCATTACCTGAAACTCATAATGGACCAACGGAAGTCAAATGAATGTTTGTTATCGAACCAAGAGGTAACCCCAAAGGATTGGATAGAACTAAAAAACCTGCAACATAAATAAAATATTATCCTGGGAAAGGAAATTCTTAGTTAAGTTAACCCTTTATAGTAAATAAAAAGATCCAACCTTCTCACAAACAATACCCGGTGCGCCCAACAGACGTAGGAACTGGGTTTTGAAACCTTTGTCTAAAGTTTCCTTGCAGATTAGTTTGACAACTCTTGCATTCCGAATGTGCAAGTCGATAGTGGTGCTACGGAATTGGTGCAGTTTCTCACCACAATCTGAAATTCACTTGCGTAGTAGGTTGGCAACTCTCTAGATAATCTAATGTTGGTAAGAATCGTTTTTATTGTTTTTTATTTTATGAGCAAGAAGTAAAATCTCTGTTTTAAGGACTGTCGGCTTGGCGAATTATGTGCTGGTTCATCTCTAGAAACCAATTTTTACAAATGTCTAAGAAAATGAAAAATTACAAAATGATTAAATGGTTGAGAAACCAAGTATAGATAAAATGTAAATTATTCACATTAGATTTACCGTTATTAAAATTTTTAACCACGAATTGAGGTGTTTGAATTAGTCGTTTTGGGATGGATAGGAGTGTTATTCCTTTGTCAATGTTGGATGGTGCAATTGCAGTAGAACAAAATTTCTACGCTCCTACTCAAATATGTAGCGGTAGGCATAACGATTAAATGGGAACACCTAAGAATTCGGTGTCTTAATTACAACCTAAACATAACTCTTTTAGTACCTGGTTATTGTTTCCTGTTTCCTTTTAGGACATTTCAAGTCAAGACTTCTACAACCAAAGGAATGTTATGAGTGTTTCTAATCAACATAATCGAACTTCAACCCCAATGACAACTTAACAACCCACATGATCAACCAATTCCTAGCTTTAGGTTTCATTAGTATTTGTAAGCAACACATTGTAAAATCTTTCCGCTTGACTGTTAACAAGGCCGCATCAAGTCTCGGGGGAGTATTCACTCTAGTAGTGACTTTTGTTGGTCGATTTAATTGTTTGGTTGTTATTGTTTTCATAGTTGTGTTGAGTTACATGTGTAGTACTTACTGTTGGTGTCTGTGTGCTGTTGAAGTAGTTTCTTTCTAATATCGGCCTTTTCTGAGCATTCTGATGCCTCACCAATTTGGGGCAAAATAAATCCATCTCATGACTGTTTGAAGAATCCTCATATAAATTTTAATCTGTAGTGCCGACCTTATTGGACATTGTGATCCGAACCTCCGTTATAGTGCCTTTCCATTAACTCACATTCTAAAACTCGTTCCATTCTTCATTAGTTCGTGGACAAAATCCTTCAGCAATTTAATTGAATTCGCCGTCGGATCCTAAGTTGAGCGTTTCCATTATGAGTTTTGCCATACGTCCACCACGAATAGCTAACTGAACGCCGTCAGTAGCAAATTCCTTGCAACTCCTCTGGACAGCTCATAGGAGTAAATTCACAATCAATTTTCAACCAAGACAGGCATGGCCGTCTTGAGTTTGTTGGACTGCACTAGAGTCATTGTGACTTTCAGTTCCATTATTTGTGGCTTTGCGGTTTCTCACTAAAGCGCTCAGCAAGCTGCAGCACGCCTCTTTCTTACCAAGTGTCTTACTCGTCAAAAGTTCCTACTCATGACAACAGGGCTTTTGGGGCATATTTGATCATAATAAAAACGATAGGGCTAATGAGACCCCTCAAATAAAAACGATCATCATATATATAAACCACAACATGTATATATAACCACAACATGTATAAATACAAACACAACATGTATAAATACATGAGTCACAATGAGAAATAATCACGAAATATCATAAGTATAATCACAACGACATGGATATAATACATGAAAATTTCGGTCTGTGTGGACCGATATCATAAAATAGCCCAACGAAAATCCTGCATAGTAGAGTCACACTTGATATGTTTGTTTGTACTACAAGCAAAAGACAACAAGTTCTAAACTATGTCCCACATCTCGGGACTAGGATAATAATGTACAAGCTACATGATAAAAGTTTAACACTAGGCACCTCCTCCTGGTGCTCCACCTAGCCTACAGCTACTCCTCTGGAGATCTCTAGTCATAGCAACAACAATCTCCTCTAAGTGCTGAACTCGAAGCTGAAGATCAGCCTCCCTGCTCTCTGATGCAGACATCCTAGCCTGAACTGAAGCTAACTCACTGGCCTGACGGTGTTGCTCATCCTGAGACATCTGTGCCCTATCAAATAACTCAGGCACCTCCTGCCTCAACTGGGTAACACGCTCAGAACTCTCTAGCTGTCGGGCCTCCAATCCCTTATATGAAGCATCTATAGCAACTCTGCCTAAGACTAATCCCTCGACCTCCTCCTCTATAGCCTCAATCCGGCTCACTGGTATCTCCTCCACATAACCTACTGCCTTGTCAATCTGTCCCTTTAGATGATCTAGTCGCGAGTCAAGTGTAGCAGCAGTTAATAGTATGAAAGCAGCAGCCCTCGAGCTCTCACCAACCTCGAACCTTCTGGGTGGTGCATCCTCTAATGTATCTAAGTGTCTGGTGATGGGATATCAAGCTGTGCCCGCTTCTTGAGCGGTAGGTCAGACATAGGAGCAGGATCCTTGGGATGAACTGGTGCTGATTGTGCATCACCTGGAGCACAATCTGGTAGGGATGGTAAAGGTGGTGATAATGATGATAGGGATGGTAATGGTGATAATGGTGATGGAGTACGGAATGCCACACTCCTCCTCGCTGTCAAGCGGCGACGGAGTGGATGAGATGAAGTAAGTGATGATGGTGGTGGTAAGGGTACAAAAGCAGCTGGTGATTTGACCACAGGACGGCGAACCCGCTTAGCAGCAGTGCGCTTCATGCGCGGCCCACCTGGATATGTACGGTAAACTCGACCATAGGGTATAAACTCCCCTGGCTGGATCACTGGGATGACTCTGGGACCACGGCGGATCACAGGTGACAGTGGTGGAGTAGGTGCGATTTCCCCCTCCTCAAATGGTTCTGAGGGTGATGTAACCGACTCTAGTATGATGGAGGGTAGTGAGGAAATCTCTGCTGACTCAGAGTCTGACGAGATAACAATAGGGTGCGAGTCTGAAGACATCTCTGTTACAATCGATGTGAAATAAAAGTAAATAACCATATACACAATGTGGGTTATGATGAAATGATATATGTATGAAATCGCAATCACTACATGCGATATATATAATGATGGTGTACTTATAGTCTAGGGTGTAAAGGACAACCTAGTTCGCTATAACCTTTGCTCTAGTACCAATCTGTCACACCCCCAAATTCATGACTTGCAGCGGAATGAAGCATTCAAGGGCGTGACTGATCATAGCACCACAGTACAGTTATATTGAATGACCTAAAGTGTCGTTTAGAAAATACATCGTTTGATTAATTAAAAACATTCAGAGTTACAAAGCAAGGTCCCAAAAGGTGAAACAAGTTTGCGGAAAATCAAGTTTATACAAATCAAACGATAGATAAGTGCATAAAATATAAAGTGAGATGCTTCGACTCCGCGACTCCATGGTATGTCCTTATGCAAGCCAACATGCGATACCTTAATTACCTGAAAATACATTGCTAAAAATGGTCAACAAAAATGTTTGTGAGTTCATAGGTTTATGTAAATGAAATGTTTCTACGGTAACCACAAGTATAAAGTGTATGACAAAACAATGCCACATAAAATTAATACATTAGCCCTTAAGCTCATGACCCTGAAGCTAGACTGAATGAAATGCCCCAACTAAGTGTTTGCCATTCACTCTAATATGAAATAAATGAAATGCGTTCGTTTGACAAGTTGGCGCTACCAATCCGAACGGAGGAGTCACCCTCAATAGATCTATTCACTCACTCTCGCTTGCTCATAATTAACGGTTCGTTATAATAAAGGGACCTTTAATCTGGGCAATGATGTAACTTAAGCAATATAAATGAGTTGATACTTTGGTCCACATAAAAATGGTGCAATGTATTCTCCCCCGAGAGTTTAGAAATTATGTAAACAATTGAAAACGGGGCTATGAAAACTCACCTAATATGGTAGCAACAATGACAACAATGGATATGATGAAAATGTGACTCGGTCTCTAACCGCGACCTATTTGAATGATATGATCCAATGTAAGCAATGATACAATGTTACACATGCAAATACGTATGTTAACGATACCATTTGTTAGTTTTGAAATTAACGTTTATCGACGAAAAATACATTTTTGATGTCTCGTTATGTTGTAAACTATTTTTCGTGTAATTATGTTGGAATGATAATCCATGATCCTCGTTTGGTGTTCTATTGGCAAAATATAATGTTTTCGTCGCATATTAATATTTTCCTTAACTTGTGAAAATATGCCCAAAATGGCCTCGCAAAGCTAGTCGTGAAATATTGTACGTTAAGTGTTAGTGATCAACCTTGACATTTTTGAAAACCTTTTAACAATGTCTTAATGTCGTGTTATTTAACTTTTGATCATACGCGCCTTGATTAGATAGAAAATCGGCTATCAAGGTTATGTCTTGCAAAAACACTAGCTTTTATACTTAGAATATTTTCTAATAGTGCGCTGTCAAAAATAAAGTAGAGTTTGTCGGGTTCAAATGTGTGTATCTCGGTCGTTATAAGCTCGTTTTCCACGTTCTTTATATCCACGGCTTCGTATAAACATGAACTAACATGTTTTCAGTAGGTTGGGTCATCTAGATCACGTCTAACACCTAGTTTTTTCCTTTGAATCTCGGCGAACAGCACGCTAAATTTTCAGAAAACTAGTTTTCGTCGCCTAACTTAGAAAAATCATATCTCCTTCGTCATAAGTCGGTTTTTAGTGATTCTAGCGGCCACGGTTTCGTTTTTGAAAGTATTTTCTAATTCTTAAAGCCAAAATATCCCTTGAGTTACTGAGTTTTCCAGATCACACGTTTTTGGACAGAACCTTTTCTAGGGTTTATGAAAACTAATTTTTCTAGTTCAAAACATAATCAAACCACTTCCAATCAACTTCACAAGTACTCAAATCCTACCATACACCTTCTTAGGGTGTCATGGGGTCCTAAACATCACCAAAAATGGTGGATCTCATGAGATTACTAGTGAAACTTATAGATCTAGTGTTAAAGATAGTTTATGAGTAAAGTGGTATATATAACATAAATAAGTTGCATGTTTAACTAATATAACTTGAAAATACATAAACATATGAATAAAATGAAAGTATAATAAGATCAAAAAGGTGTTCTTGAAGCTTACTTGAATTATTGGAGAGTTTTGATGAAAAATGTATAAGAACCTAGGGTTTTTACCAAAAAACCCTAACTAGGAATGTAATTGGAGCTTGATTATAACTTGTTCTTCAAAAAAGGATGGATTATGGTTGGTGTTCTTGGTTTGGCCGATCCAATGGGGAGAGAAAAAGTGAGTGTTTGATCTTTGTTTTGCTAGTTGGTATGTGTATATATGTGTTAGTCTAAATAATTCAAGAAACATGAAGTATCTTTGCATTAATGGGAGGATATATAATCAAATATGTATGGAGAATTAGGGGTGTTTAGGGGGGCGGCACATGTGGATGAAATGGGGTGGATTTGATGTTAATTAAAGCTCATGTTTCCATTTATTTAGAATTAGTTTAGTTTAGTGTGTACATTAGGTGTTAACGGGTACCGAGTTAACTAGAAATCACTCGTGACGAGGTAAAATAAAATAGGACAAAATGTAAAAATTGTAAAATCATATTCCTTGCAAGAATTGGGTGTTAGAATAATTATCGGGTTAAAATATCGCAAACCGACGGAGTTATAAGCTCCTAACGGAAAATATAGCAATTGATTTAAAAACACCGGGTAAAGTAATAATATAATCTTTATATCATTATGAAAATACGTTATGATCACTGACGGGAGTATCGGATATAATGTTAGTGGTAATTACTGAGTGGTAACGTTTAATATACGTAAATGAAAATCGCACAAACTCGTGCATGATCTAACATGTTAATGATTCTACTGATGATATGTAGACTACTCTAGTCTATATGATGTGCCCTTACTAATGATGCATGAGTACGCAGCTAAACTATACTGGTTACGCGCATTTGAGTACCCGTAAATCTAGTTTACGAAATGATGATTGATGATCATGAATGGAAATTTTCCTCCGGGAATGAATAGTGTCACATGAATAGTAATATTTTTGACGACTTCTCAAATTCTCAAACTGACTCTGAAAATGATGAATAGTGAAATGATGAATAGTGATTAGTGAATAGTAAATAATGAATATTAATATGTGAATAGTAAATTGTCGAGGTTTGGAAAATGACCTGAAATTGTGATTTGTTACAGTATAAAAAATCTCCATTGAGGTGCAAAACGACTCTTTGAAAAGTTAAAGCTTGAGATTCGGTGTTGTACCCCATCCTGGATAAGTTTTCAAATATTTCAGTACTTGGCATTGCATAAATACCATCATCATCACTCATATGGAGATGCCTTCGGAGGGATGATTTAGCAATAGTGATGGATTTCCCATCCACTTTAGCATTAATCTCTTTGTCACCATTTTCAAAGGTTTAACAGTAGCAGTTTGCCAAAACTGTTTGATGTGACTGACATAGATAATGGGATTTAAAAGTAAAGAATACCTTATGTAAGAGTTATTTAAGAAATCCACTATCTGATGAAAAGTTGTGCCATCCTCTGCTTTTTCCAAATAAGAAACTTGATTGTGTTTTTTTGCAAAGGATAAAGAAGGCATTTTATTTTCAGTAAAAAGTGATTTGACTGGTGGGAAGAGTATAAATTTAGGGTAGAATGTAGAAGAAGAAAGTGAATTGAGATATTCTTAAAAGCTTGTTAGGGTTTCTATTGGACCGACTTACAGAAAATGTTAACTTTTGATTTAAGATAAGGTTAATATAATAGAATAAAAGTTAAAATATCCAAATAGGAAATCCCTGGAAATAAAGAATTGTAGCAGTAAAAACCTCAACTGACTTTCAACGGCTAGTTTCAAAAAGCTGTTATTTCACACCAGTACTAACGTCTATTCAGCAATACAAATTAAGCCTACCAGTACTAACTTTAAGCCTGGCCGTACAAACTTTTTAAAAAAAATTAACTCAGCAGTATGAACATGATTTTAATGAAAAACCATACTGCTAACAACCTTTTTGAAGGGATTAAGTGTAATGACAGACACTTAATCAAGATTTCGGTTTAAAGCAACCTCTAGTTGTGGGAGAACCAATGTTTTCAGTTATAAATAACTGCCTGTATACAGATAAACTCATTCAATGAGCTTTCTTGACAGGGTTCCCAACTCGTGGCAGTTGTTGCTTCTAACACAAGTGTTAGATTCACGTTTGCTTGTTGTTCTTTCTATCAGATGTCCTTAGACTAACTCATTATACTAATAAAAGTATAAAATGATAGAAAGTGAGTAAGGTCAATTACTGTCTGACTAACTTAGCCATCAATTCAATACAAAACATCATAATAAGATCTCAAGAAAGCAGTTTTAAAGAAGTAATTAACTTAGGTATAAACCTTTGTTAAAGAATTCCCAAACTTTGTGCATCATTGATCTATTATGTCAGCAACTTAAACCACCAGCTTCTGCTCACACAATGCACTTGTAAATCCTTTGTGATTAATCTCCATACCTGCAATTGTTAGTCTAAAACCAAGAAAACAAGGTGCAAAGCACTTGCCTCATAACAGTATAAACATATGACTAACAGTATGAACAAAAACAGACCAAATTTGTACTAGCAGTACAAACATATACTTAACAGTACAAATGACAAACCTAGCAGTACAAATCCAATTTAAGTATAAAAACAAACAGTTTGAAAAATATTAAGGGTTAAGCATCCCAATACTTGCTACCAAGTATTGAAACCTTCATACATCAAAGGCTTTTATAAGAAGATCTGCAAATGATCAGAATCAATTTTAACCACTTGAATCAACGTTTTCTCATTGCAGTCTCTAATAAAATGATGCCTAATTTCTATGTGTTTTGTTTTAGAATGTTGCACTGGCTTTTTAATTATACAAATTGTACTAATATTGTCAATATATATGACATAGTTCATAAAGTTATACCCATAGTCAAGAAGCTTATTCTGAATCCGAAACATTTGACCACATCAACTTACAGTAGCTACATATTCAGCTTCAATAGTTGAAGTTGCCACAATTGTCTGCTTCTTACACTGCCATGAAATGAGTTTTCATCCAAGGAATTGACATCCACCAGTTGTTGATTTTCTGTCCAAGCTTGCACCAGCATAATCACTTTCTGAATATGCTACCAGGTCAAAAGGTAATTCTCTAGGATACCACAGACCCAACCTAGGTTGACCCTTAAGATATCTGAAGATCCTTTTGACTGCAGTTAAGTGAAGAACGTTGGGAGTCACTTGAAACCTTGCACAAGCACAGATAGCAAACATGATATCAGGTTTTGATGATGTAAGATACATCAAGGACCCTATGATTGATCTGTATGTGTGTATATCAACACTTTCTCCATCAGCATCTTTGAGGAGAGGTTTCTTAGGATCAATTAGTGTGCTTGCCACTTTAGAATCAACAAACTGAAACTTCCTTAGAATCTCTGCTACATATTTATCCTGGCAGATAAATATGCCTTCATTTGATTGCTTGACATACAAACCCAAAAAAAAAAGTAAGTTCCCCCATGGAACTCATCTGAAACTTATCATGCATAAGTTTCTCAAACTCTACACACATTTCCTTCCTTGTGGATCCAAAAATAATATCATCCAGGTACACTTGAAACAAGCAAGATATCCTTCTTTTGCTTCTTGATGAATAAAGTCTGATCTATTTTGCCCATTTGGAGTCCATTTTCTAGTAGATAGCAAGCCTGTTGACATAAATAATGCCTAAAAACATTATTTATATCTCTATGTTTTAATGATCACAAAATATAAACTCATTAAACATAAACTTATCAAATAAACAAGTATTTAGTTGTAAATATTCATTTCTACAACTTAATCACTTAAGGTATGAATAAACAAGTGCTTAATGCATTATATGATCAAAGGAACATTTTCTTAATAACTAGCTTTTTTATAAAATGTCAAAAACATTTTATATCTTTTAGAAAAACATTTTTGGTAATAAATAAAAAGGTTTAATTCATTATAAATTTATGAATTCAAATTTTTAACCAAAATCAATAAAAATGTTCTAGAAAAACCTTCCCCACAAAAAGACAAAACTGGGCAACGGGCAGGAAGGGACCGCCCCCCTATTTAAGGGGGCCGGCCACGCTCCAGTAGGTTCCAGCTGTCCAGTTTTTCTGCCTATAAATACCAGCCTTCCCCTGGATTTTTACTCACCTTTTGCACACTAAAACTTTCTGTTGTAAATCACATTTCATATCTTCAAAAACCCTTTGATCATATAATCTTAAGCTTTGGTTTCTAAGTGATCCAAGCTTCCTCCATTCAAGTGCAAGAGAAGAATACTCCTTCAAAAACTAGAGAAGAAGTATTGCAACTTAGAAGTGTACATAGGGTATGCTAAGTTGTGTTGTTAAGGTGTGTAAGTAGTAAAGGTGTGAAGAAGTAGAAGTGTACATAGGGTATGCTAAGTTGTGAAGTCATAGTGAAGAAGTCGTGAAGAAGAAGGTGTGATTAAGTCGTGTATAAGTTGTGAGATTGGTTCTAGCTACGATTAGAACTCGACATCTAGCTTTGTGTCGTTAAGCCGGTGTAAGCTAAAGTTGTGTAAGGTTTTCTCCGCCATAAGGGAGCTTGTTGACATAGAGTTGTGAACTCTCGAGTTAGGTGCTCGGGGAGTGGAGTAGGGCAAGGAAGGTGTCCTTGTAGCCGAACCACTATAAATCTCTTGTCTCTCGGTTAGATCTTTCCATCTCTATCTTTCATTTTATATTTATTACCTTACTTGCATTGCTTACTTATTTTTACTTATATTTGTTCATATTGTTTAAGAGATTGAGTTCACATAAATTCGAATCTAAGTTTTTAAAGAGTAAACAAAGTTTTCCTAATAAAAATAAAAAGACGTAAAACTATTCAACCGCCCCTTCTAGTTTTCCACAATTGGTATCAAGAGGCACGTCAAACAAGATTTTTAAAATAAACTGTATTTTAAAACTTGAAACGATATATGGAATCTTTAAAATATTTAGAAGGGCAATCTATGCAGAGACCACCACTATTTGAAAGTGATGGTTTTCTCTATTGGAAAAATAGATTCGAAACTTAATGGAAATCAAAAGATCTTGATCTTTGGCATGTTATTACCTATGGTGATTTTCCCCCTATTCAATATAATACCCTAACTAAAATAGATGAAATTGTACCTTTTGAAAAACAAAATGATTATTTAAAAAAGAAACTAGCAAAAAATAATGAGGCTAAAATGGTAATTTATAATGCGTTACCACGCAAAGAATATGAAAGAATTTTTATGTGTCAAACCGCAAAAGAAATTTGGGATTCTTTACTAATCACTCACCAAGGTAATAGTCAAGTCAAAGATAACAAAATAGATCTTCTTGTTCAACAATATGACCAATTTACAATTCCTGAAGAGGAATCTATTGATAATGCATTTGCTAAATTTAACACAATCATCACAAATTTAAAAGCAGTTGATGAGACTTTTTCTAGCAAAAATTGTGTAAGGAAATTTCTTAGGGCATTGCATCCAAAATGGCATGCGAAGGTCACGGCTATTGAAGAATCGAAGAACTTGATGATGCTACCGCTTGATGAACTTATTGGCAACTTGAATGTCCATGAAGAAATTATAAAGAGAAACTTTGAAACGGTCAAGAGTAGGAAAGATCAAATAAAAACTCTTGCGCTAAAAGTCAAAAAGGAGGTTAGTGATGATGACGATTCAAGTGACGATAGTGAAGACGAAGAATATGCAATGGCCGTAAGAGAATTCAAGAAATTCTTCAAGAGACGAGGAAGATTCACGAGACAACCGCGAGATGAAAGAAGATCGCTACAAAGAAATAGAAATGATAACTACGGGAAAAGAAAGTGCTTTAGATGTGGAAGCCAAAACCATCTCATTGGCGAATGTCCAAAGCCACCGGGTTATGATTACGAAAGCGCATTTGTTAGTGGAACATGAAGCGATAGCGACAAAGATGAAGCGGACAAAGCTATTCTCCTCCTACAAGGCATACAACGGAGGTAATGTTATTTTCGGTAGTGATTTTCATGGAAAAATCATTGGCAAAGGTACGATCTCTCAAGACTCCCTAACTATTGAAAATGTTGAGCATGTAGATAACTTAACATATAACTTGCTTAGTATAGGACAAATATGTGATAATAAGTGTAGGGTTACTTTTACAAGTAAAGATAGCGAAATAGTTAAGGACGGAAAGGTCATAGGTAGAGGAGTTAGGAAAGGTGGCGTATATGTTATGAAACTAGGAAATAAACCAGAAGATAAAATATGTCTAGCAACCTTACATGAAAACTCTACATTGTGGCATAGAAGATTAGGTCACGCAAATATGCGACAAATACAATCCCTAGCCTCTAAAGAATTAGTTAGAAACTTGCCTAACCTACGATATGACCAACACTTTTGCGATGCATGTAAAATAGGAAAACAAGCACATGCTAGTCACAAAGCTAAGAATATAGTCTCCACTACTAGATGCCTAGAATTATTACACATGGTCCTTTTTGGTCCATCCGCTGTGCGGAGTTACGGAGGTAATCGTTATACCTTAGTAATTGTAGATGACTATACACGATACACGTGGACTAGATTTTTAAGTGATAAAACCGAAGCCTTTAATAAGTTTGAAATATTTAGTAAAATGATTCAAAATAAATTAGGATGTTCTATAGTATCAATTAGGACGGACCATGGTCGGGAATTTGATAACGAAGTGCAATTCGGAAAATATTGTGATTTACATAGGATATCTCACAATTTCTCCGCTCCTCGCACTCCACAATCAAATGGGGTAGTAGAAAGAAAGAATCGAACATTACAAGAAATGAGTAGAACAATGCTAAATGAACAATCTATCCCACAAAAATTTTGGTGGCATGCCGTAGATACATCAACATATATAATAAATAGAGTCTCAATTAGGCGAATTTTAGGAAAAACCCCATATGAGTTATTAAGAGGTAGAAAACCTAATCTAAATTACTTTAGGGTATTCGGGAGCAAATGTTTTGTTCTCAATACAAAAGATTACCTTACTAAGTTTGATCCTAAGTCGTACGAAGGAATCTTTCTAGGTTATTCACAAAATAGTAAAGCATACATAATACTTAATAAACACACTATGAAAGTAGAAGAGTCCTTAAATGTAACTTTTGATGAAACTCCACCACCACCTAAGACATTGCCCCTAGAAGATGATGACCTAGTTGAAGGAGAAGCTATTGAGGTTAGTAAAATTAAACCCTTAGGCGATGATAATGAAGATATAATATTAGGTGAAAATGAAATAGTAAATGTTAAGGAATCTAAATCACACCCGTTAGATAATATAATAGGAAACCTAAATCAAAGAACCCTTAGATCACAAGCTCAAGATAAAAATAACTTCTTTTGTTTCCTATCAACTATAGAACCTAAAAATATAAATGAGGCATTAAAAGATGAAAGTTGGGTTATGGCTATGCAAGAAGAACTAAATCAATTTAGGACTAATGACGTTTGGGAACTAGTCCCAAATCCCATGAACATGACCATCATAGGAACTAAGTGGGTTTATAGAAATAAGTTAGACGAAAATGGAATAGTTACTAGGAACAAAGCTAGGTTAGTTGCCCAAGGATATAATCAACATGAAGGAATAGATTATGACGAAACTTATGCTCCCGTAGCTAGATTAGAATCTATAAGAATACTACTTTCCTATGCATGCGCCCTAGATTTTAAGTTATTTCAAATGGACGTGAAAAGTGCATTCCTTAACGGTTTTATCAATGAGGAGGTATACGTGGCACAACCTCCAGGATTCATTAACTTCGCAAAACCTGATTATGTTTATAAACTCAAGAAATCTTTTTATGGACTCAAACAAGCTCCCAAGGCTTGGTATGATCGATTAAAGGCATTTCTTATTAAACATGATTATTCCATGGGAATGGTAGATAACACTCTTTTCACGAAAAAGAAAATCCCAAATCTCATCATTGTCCAAATATATGTCGACGACATTATATTCGGATCGACTTGTCAGGATATGTATGATGAATTTGCCAAAATCATGCATGATGAGTTTGAGATGAGTATGATGGGTGAACTTAATTTCTTCCTAGGATTACAAATAAATCAATTAGAAGATGGAATATTTTTTAATCAATCTAAGTACATTAAGGAAATGCTCAAGAAATTTGGATTAGAAGACGCTAAGTCCATGAAAACACCGATGTCTACGAAAGTAAAACTCACAAGAGATGAAGAGGGTGAGTCCGTAGAAAACACTAAGTATAGAGGAATGATAGGTAGTTTACTATATTTAACGGCAAGTAGACCGGATATCATGTTTAGTGTCTGCCTTTGTGCTCGCTTTCAAGAGGATCCCAAAACCTCTCACCTAGAAGCGGTTAAGCGTATCTTCCGATACATTAAAGGCACTATACACTTAGGATTATGGTATCCTAAGGGATCTGGCATAGAAACCATCGTCTATGCGGATTCGGATCATGCGGGAGACTACGTGGATAGAAAAAGCACTAGCGGAATTTGCACGTTCATGGGATGTTGTCTAACATCTTGGTTCTCGAAGAAGCAAACCACTCTTGCTATTTCTACCACAGAAGCCGAATATGTAAGCGCTGGAAAGGCATGTCAACAAGCACTATGGATGAAACAAGCTCTCGTAGATTATGGAATTAGGTTAGATGATGTCCCAATTATGTGTAATAACAAAGGTGCTATAGATTTAAGTAAGAATCCCGTTCAACACTCTAGGACTAAACATATAGAAATACGCCACCACTTCCTCCGCGATAACGTTCAAAAAGGAAACATATCTATAGAAAAGGTTGCATCAGAAGATAACTTAGCAGACATATTCACTAAGCCCCTTCAGCGTGAACTCTTTAACCACTTACGTTTAGGCCTAGGGATGATGGAACAAATTGACTGAATTTTCTGCATTTTTGGTTCATTTTTTTTCCAGATGGGCGGACCCCTTAATTTTATAAAGGCAGTCCCCTTAATTATTAAGGGGACCGACTTGTCATTAAGGGGACCGGCCATCTGTCTGTAAATTTTTTTCCCTCTCATCTAAGTCTAGGAATCTGTTTTGCACAAAACAAAAGATTGGGAAATATTTTTCTTGCATAAACATATTTATAAATAAAACCCAATCAATTTTTCTACAAATCATTCTCCCATCTAGGAAAACACATGAAAACCATTTTCCTTACATTGTTGAATAATGCTAAAAACATTTTTTTTCATGCATAAGATCTCACATGAATTGTCAAAGTATATAATCTAATATATATCTTTGATATTCATATATTGAGCAAAATCAAATCAAGGAGACCTTGGATTGTTTCTTAGGAAATTTTTGCATTTAGAAGTCGAAACAATCACATCTCCACATTTGTTGCATATAGGCACACACTAGAACAAGCTTATTAATCACATCCTCACAATTGTTCCATCACCTATTTCCCATTAGTTTCTAGTGCCTTTGCTCCATTACCCTTGCCTTAGATGATTAATTGCCTTAATTCTCTAAATTGTTAGATATAACTTATTGCTTGCTTATTTGTTTATCTTATATGTCATGCATGCTTAATATGTTTCTCTATTTCCTCAAAGAGTGGGACTTGCCTAAAACCAGAAGCTCAAAACATAGCCATCCTCACCTATTTCTGCAGAAAAACCCATTTCTGAAACCCAGAAAGGTACCAGATGGGCGGCCCCCTTAATTCATAAGGTGCCCCCCTTAATTATTAAGGGGACCACCCATAATTAAGGGGACCGACCATCTGCTGGACGGGTTCACAGAATCTTTTTCTGCTTTTTAGCCCATTTGATCCTATTCTTCCCCAAACTCACAAACACATTTTGTCCTAATCACCCAACAAGCCTATCCATTCCTAAACCACACAAATCCTCCACTATAAATAACCCCATATCTCACCACATTCAATCATCCTATCATGTCTTCTCCTATCAACCCAAAACCAAAAACCTCAAAGCTAGCAAGGATGACCTTAAAACCCGGGTGGAAAAGAAAACCTCACCCTCACCACAAGCCTATCACAAATGGTGCTACTAGACAACCAACACCTCCATCATCATTCATCCCCAACTACTCTCTAAGATCACAACCTCGTTCCATTGAACCATTTCACAAACCCTATCATTTCGGCCAAACATCCATATTCATTCCAAACAACTCCCCTAAACATCAAACCAACTTCAATCGAATCCTTGAAAACCCTCATCACCTTGGTCAAACATCAAACTTTTCCTCAAATCATACTCCTCAATACCATACATTTCCACCAAATAACCAAATCCCCATTCATGAAAGACAAAAGCTTCATGAAGAGATTAACCAAATCCATGATCTTAGTGATCTCCTTGCTATGCACCTCACACAACGCAACAAGGGACAACCTCCATCCTCACCTTACTCAAATTGCCTACCCCACTCTCTTAACTTGGATCAAGTTACAAACCACACCCACTATTTCCCTTGTTGCATCTTCCTTCAAAAACAAATTCTCCACTTAAGTGAAGATATTTCTTGGATCGAATATCTACTCACTCGTCCTCATCCCATTCCTCCCCTACAACGATATAACATCACTGGATCCGCTCCATTTCCCTCACCATCACATAACTAAAACCCATCCATATGCTTTCCGCCTCAAAATAAAATCCCTCACCCTTTTGTGTCGCAAGCAAGTCCAATCTCTCTCTTTGGCAATATGAGGACCATTAGTGTTTCTAGTTATGTTGTAATTATTATGTTTCAAGTATTTTATGTAATGTAATGATGATTCTTATGTTATATATGATCATCTTGAATTCATAAATAAATTAGTTGGTTGTTCTAAATATTTTTGCTATATATATGTATCTTGTGTCTCCTAACTTGTTTTTGCAGCCAAGATTTCCATAGCTCGTCTCCTTGGTGCCCTCGAACGAGGGGGAGTACACATCAAGGGGGAGTTCTCGTCCCGACAAATTTAGTTTCTAAAACTTGTCGGCATAACCTTTTTGATTCTACAAAAAAGGGGAGAAGTGAATATAAACTCACTAAATACTTGTCCAAAAATAAAATTTTGGATTTAATAAGTTTAAGTTTTGTAATCATCAAAAAGGGGGAGATTGTTCACATAAATAATGCCTAAAAACATTATTCATATCTCTATGTTTTAAAAATCACAAAATATAAACTAATTAAACATAAACTTATCAAATAAACAAGTATTTAGTTGTAAATATTCATTTCTACAACTTAATCACTTAAGGTATGAATAAACAAGTGCTTAATGCATTATATGATCAAAGGAACATTTTCTTAATAACTAGCTTTTTTATAAAATGTCAAAAACATTTTATATCTTTTAGAAAAACATTTTTGGTAATAAATAAAAAGGTTTAATTCATTATAAATTTATGAATTCAAATTTTTAACCAAAATCAGTAAAAATGTTCCAGAAAAACCTTCCGCACAAAAAGACAAAACTGGGCAACGGGCAGGAAGGGCGGCCCCCTTAATTATGCTAGGCGGCCCCCTTAAAATTAAGGGGACCGCCCCCTATTTAAGGGGGCCGGCCCCGCTCCAGTAGGTTCCAGCTGTCCAGTTTTTCTGCATATAAATACCAGCCTTCCCCTAGATTTTTACTTACCTTTAGCACACTGAAACTTTCTGATCATATAATCTTAAGCTTTGGTTTCTAATTGATCCAAGCTTCCTTCATTCAAGTGCAAGAGAAGAATACTCCTTCAACAACTAGAGAAGAAGTATTGCAACTTAGATACTTAAGTTGTTTGTGTCATCATACATTTGTATATAAGTTGTGTATTGTTGTTAGATAGTTGTGTGAATAATTGTTTGGGATAGGTTAGTGTGTAAGTAGAGAAGTTGTGTTGTTAAGGTGTGTAAGTAGTAAAGGTGTGAAGAAGTAGAAGTGTACATAGGGTGTGCTAGGTTGTAAAGTCATAGTGAAGAAGTCGTGAAGAAGAACGTGTGATTAAGTCGTGTATAAGTTGTGAGATTGGTTCTAGCTACAATTAGAACCCGACATCTAGCTTTGTGTCGTTAAGCCGGTGTAAGCTAAAGTTGTGTAAGGTTTTCTCCGCCATAAGGGAGCTTGTTGACATAGTGTTGTGAACTCTCGAGTTAGGTGATCAGGGAGTGGAGTAGGGCAAGGAAGGTGTCCTTGTAGCCGAACCACTATAAATCTCTTGTCTCTCGGTTAGATCTTTCCATCTCTATCTTTCATTTTATATTTATTACCTTACTTGCATTGCTTACTTATGTTTACTTATATTTGTTCGTATTGTTTAAGAGATTGAGTTCACATAAATTCGAATCTAAGTTTTTAAAGTGTAAACAAAGTTTTCATAATAGAAATAAAAAGACGTAAAACTATTCAACCCCCCCTTCTAGTTTTCCACAAAGCCAAAGTCTCATACCATGCCCTTGGTGCTTAATTTAGTCCATAAAGAGCCTTTACAACCTTGTACACCTTGTTAGGATGTTCTGGATCAACAAAACCTAGTGGTTGTGAAACATACACCTCCTCTTCAATAGTACCATTCAAGAAGGCACTCTTGACATCCATTTGATATACAGTGAATCCCATGAAAGAAGCATAGGCCAAGAATAGTCTAATGGATTCAATCCTTGCTAGTGGTGCAAAAACATCTTCATAGTCTATACCTTCGTCCTGTGTATAACCCTGGGCTACAAGTCCAACCTTGTTTTTAATCACAATTCCCCTTTCATCCCTTTTATTTCTGAAAACCCATTTGGTGCCAATTACCCTCATACCCTTGGGTAAATCTACTAGTACCCAAACCTTTTGAGTCTTGAATTGGAGAAGCTCCTCTTGCATTGCTTCTACCCAGCTTGAATATTCTAAGGATTTGAGAACATTTTTGGGTTCAGTTTGTGAGAGGAAACACACAAATAAACAAGTGTTGGAATCTTCATGCTGCTTTAATTCATAAACAATACTAAGAAACCCTTGTTGGTCTGAAGTCATAAGTTGCTTCTTTGTCTTCACTCCAGATTGCATATCACCAATCACATTGTCCAGGGAGTGGGCTTTGTGAATTCTTGTGTGGAGTGTAGTGAGAACTGCATATGTAGGTGGTAGATTGTTGAAATCCACCTCATCTTCTGAGAAATCAGTAGCATTGGTATCTGATGCGCCAGCAGTATAAAGATTTAGCCTAGCAGTACCATCTTGTGACTCAACAATACAATCCCCATTAGTACTGTTACCTTGATTCTCTTGTTCCTCAGCTCCATCTACATTGTTTTCACCTTCAATACCTTCCTTAGCTTCATCAGTAGAAGGTTCACCATGCATTGAAGTTGAATCCACACTTGTCCATATAGGCATCAGTACACGATCTTGATCTTTCTCCTTACCCAAGCCAGCTTCATTTGTTGCATCATCAGCTTCTGAACCTGCAAAATCATTAGAAAAGGTTCATTAACCAACTGGCACATAGTTCATTCATTGGGTTAGAGTCTCAAGATCAAACAACCATTTTGGTCCTTCACCTGCAACATTAGATTTATTTTCTAGAAATTCAACATGTAGGTTTTTCTCAACTTTCCTAGTTCTTGTGTTGTATACTCTAAATGCTTTGCTATTGAGAGAATATCTGTTGGGAATTATCATACGATTCAAGAGAAGACGAACTTAGGTCTGGTAATATGTCAGAGTTAGGTCTGTCTTTGTAATTAGGTCTGGTAATACATGTTAAGTCTGGTAGTCTGTATTAAGTCTGGTTGACTTATTATGTTAAGTCTGGCCGTGTTATAAGGAAAGTTTGTTAGAGATATGTTAGGAAAACATACAAAACATGTAAGTATCTTTATAGAAGATTCGTGAATATCTTCTTAGTCGGTTAGTATTAGGGTTTCCTTGGTGTTATAAAAGGATCCCTAAGATTGTTAGTT
The DNA here is from genome assembly GCA_021014915.2 of Artemisia tridentata subsp. tridentata. Lineage (NCBI taxonomy): Eukaryota > Viridiplantae > Streptophyta > Magnoliopsida > Asterales > Asteraceae > Artemisia > Artemisia tridentata. Next base: position 69,274,268 of record CP139501.1, on the reverse strand, counting down.
TCATAAGAGAGTTGTACGAGTTTCACAATTGTGATTAATATAAGTATACGAAGTTAGTGTTAACTTTGTGTGTTCTTCATTGTTCTTGTTAAGTTTCCGCATTAACATTAACAATCGTTAAGGGTTTCTCACTTAGACTGATTTGGATTTATCCCAACCATCTACTAAGTATTCAAGGCTACTTAGAGATCTGCATACAATTCGTGGACCAACAAGTGGTATCAGAGAAAGGCGAGAGACTCTGAGTTCGAAGAACACTTAACCTCAAAAACCTATTCTTACTCAATTCACCCTACACAATGTCTGAGACCGATAAGCCTATCAACACTGAAACTTTTTCAATCCATAACAGTGAGGATGAGAATTCCAACCATGAAGATGAAGGAAAACCTAAATCCAGTAACTCCCAAACACAACAACAACCCATCCCTTCCACAACCACAATCTCAAACATAAAACTTCCATTAGTGAAAAGAGAAGAATATGATATATGGGCCATGGAGATGGAACATTCTCTGGAGTATATTGATAGTGATGTATGGAAGGTTATTCAAAGGGGAAATTCTAAGAAAAGAATTTCACAAGGGACTGATGGGCAGCTGAGAATAATGCCACCAGTATCTGCTGAGGAGATTAGGGCTGTGGAGAAGGAAAAGAAGGCCAGAACCTTGCTTCTTATGGCTATTCCTAAGGAGCATCTGCAAAGGTTCCATGGCATGGTTGATGCTAAAGAGATGTGGGAGGCTATCAAGAAACGATTTGGAGGCAATGCAAACTCCAAGAAGATGCAAAAGGCTGTTCTTAAACAGCAATTTGAGACATTCAGTGTTTCAAAAACTGAAGGATTGGAGAAGGGCTATGACAGATTTCAACATCTGTTAACACAACTGGAAGTTCATGGTGCAGCAGTTTCGAATGAGGATGCAAACCACAAGTTCCTTAGATCTTTACCATCAGAATGGGGCAATGTATCTGTGGCAATGAGGATAAAGGAGGAAGTAGATTCAATGACACCCGATGACCTATACAATAATCTTAGGATGTTTGAAAGGGACATCAGTAACAACACTCAGGCATCAACAATTTCATCAAATGTTGCTTTTGTGTCACAGAACAAAAGCAGCACTTACAAGGTTAAACCTGGTAGTGTCAGGTCTGGTAGCTATGAAACTCCTTCAAATGAAAGATCTGCTTCAAACTTTACTGATGAAGTGATCCATTCTTTCTTTGCCAACCAAACGGAAGATGAAAGCTTTATTAGTGAAGATTTAGAACAGATTAATGATGCTGAAGTTGAGGAGATGGACATAAAGTGGCACATTGCCATGGTTGCTTTGAGGGTCAAACGATTTCAGAAGCAATATGGAAGAACCATCAACTTCAACAACAAATCACCAGTGGGATACACAAAGAGGACAGTTGAATGCTACAACTGTCACAAGCATGGACATTTTTCAAGAGATTGTCCAGAGAAGAAGCCTGCTGATGGGAAAAGAGATGAAGAAGGGAAGTTGGAAAAGAGTCAGATGAGCTTACTGACAATGGAAGCTGGAGGAGTCAACTGGGGTGAGCATCCAAGAGTGAATGAAGAGTCTGATCATGCTCTCATGGCCATTGGTAATGAGGTATCATTATGCTCTAAATTATGCACAGATTCATATAATCATATTAAGGCTTTATGTGATTAGCAGTTAGGACAAATAGGTGACCTAGAAGTAAATCTTTTAGCACATAAAAATGCTGTAAAAACACTAGAGGCACAAAAGGTCACCCTTCAAAACCAACATGCTGCTTTAAATGAAAAACTATACTTTCAAGCTAATAAAATATATGAACAAGATAAAAAGCATAAAAGGTATAGACAAATGGGCCTTAGAATTTATAAGGAGAGGGATGAGTTAAGAAAACGGGTAGATCAGTGGAACAATTCAAATAATAACCTGTTCAAATGTTGGGATTCTCAAATAAAGTCCAATAAAAAATGTGGCTTAGGATATGAGGAAGATGAGAAAAAGGCAATCCTTAAGTCTAGAGAAGATGATTATGCGGGCAAACCATTGTATAATAGGTTTGTTAAGACTGGTGACTTTAAGGGAGTACCACCACCATTGAGTGATGACTATACTCCTCTTGAAAAAGAAGAGTTGGATGATTCACTTTTTGTGTATGGTAAGAAAGGTCCTCAAACACCTGAGTCAACCACCTCAGAGGACAAAACCAGTAAGTATTCTTCTTGTCAATCCAATGACTCTGAAGGATCTATTGATGGTTCCTCTGATCACTCTAAGTCTGAGTCAAAAAGTGAGGTAAAAGAGAATCCTGAACCCAAGGTTGTTAAGAAGTGTGAACCTGTTGTAACTGAACCTGTAGTGACTAAACCAAAGCCTGAGACAGTCAAACCTAGTTGTGCCCATCACATAAAAACTCCTAGGGAATCTGTTAATATTAATGAGTCACCTAGAAGCAATAGTGTTCACAGAGAAAGTAGGAGTAGCTATACTTATGCTCCTAAAAGATGTTTTGTTTGTGGAAGTCTAGGTCACTTGATTAGGGACTGTGATTTTCATGAAAAGAGAATGAAAAGAGATGCTAAGCAAAAGAGAATGAATGCTAATATTGGTCATGGTTAAAATAAACCAGTTTGGAATAATGCTAGTAGAATTAATCATGCCAACCAGTTTGTTCCCAGACCTGTCCAACTTAATAACTCTACCCGACCTAACTCTTATGTTAATACTGGTAGACAAAATTTTAGGTCTGGCTTCAGGAACTTTAATGTGAATAGGCAAAATGGTAATTTTATGAGGCCTAATGTGAATACTGGTTATGTTAATTCTGTGAGACCCAGACAATCATTTCAAAAGCCACAGGTGAGTGCAAACAATCAAAGAAATCATTTTTATAAATCAAATTCACCTGTGAGGAGATCAGTTGTAAATCAAACAAATTCAAATGGGGGTTCTGCTGATAACTTCTCAGAATGCTGGGCTTGGAATCCATTTAAAAATGAGTATACCTATAAGTCCAAACATAGTTTCACTGGAGCAGATTCATACAAAACCTTCAAGTATGTTGCTCTACAGAGAGGACTCAAGCCTACTCAGGCCTGGGTTGTTAAGAAAAATTGATTTCTCTTTCTTAACTTGGTATAGTTTGTATACTTGTTTGTTTTCAATCTTGCTATTCTACATGGTTATTCTTATTTTCAGTAGTTAAATTGTTTCCAACTTTCCATAGTACGTTTGTTTTTGGTATATTGTGCATAACTTTGTTTTGCAGTTTTTGACTGAAGAACCTTGAAAGTTTTATTCATTATAAACAAAGTTACAAACAAGGCAACCACCAACATAGCACATCAAAAGACAAAAGCCTAAACCCTAGCAAGCAAAACACCAACACCTACATCTTCTTCTTCCCTTTGCCCTTATCCTTCACATCAGGCATGGTCTTCTTGGTCTTCTTCTCACCCATAAGGTCTCTGACCTTTGGACTTAGGAGTCCTAGAACCTGCTTGTTTGGTGTTGGACGAGGCACAACCTTGGTGCTCTTGGATGTCACAGTCTTGGAGGTCTCTACTTCATAATCAATAGAAGAATCCTCTGAATAAGTTATATCTTCTGAAGTCTCCTCTGCTTCATCCTCTGAAGAAGAGTCCTCTGGCTCTTTCTCAGTGAGATCATATGCTGCTAACCAATGTTTCAGTACTGTCTCCCTTGCTGTTTTGTTTCTTGTTATTGATGAGTAACCTGGTGGAAAATAACAACCCCATCCTCCTGATGATGAATCAGAAGATGAGCCGTTTGGATCCCAAGAAGAATCGGATGAAATCTCTATGATTTCTGAGTGGGAAGGATCCATTATACTAATAAGGTTTTTCTTTTGGTTTGTGATGGTTTTGTGATAATACAATGGGTGGTTTTATAGGGAAAATCAAGGTTTAATGCTATTAAATGCTCGGTTGGTGTATGGGTTAATACTTGCAGGCAAAGAGTAATTACTTGTAATTTATGGAATGTTGACCATGCTTATTTTTAGTTTTGTAGCTTAAGTTTTATTTATAAAAAAAAAAAAAAAAAAAAAAGAATAAAAAAAGGGAGGTTTACACTTAAGGGGAGGCAAATGTACAAGTTTTTAAAATCGGGTAATCTTAAGTGTTAAATCCGGTAGCTTATGTGCTGACCTTTTCATGCAAATATTGGTTTTTTTGTCCCTTTCTTGTTGTTGAACTAATTTTTGCAGAAAAGATTGGAATGATGATGATGTAAAGCCTTGCATTCGCTAAAATCAGTGTGTAAGTCCACTCTTTTGGTTAGGTCTGGTAAGTTTATGATTCGGCCTGGTTGACTATTTTAAGTCGGGTAGTGTCAAAATTATGACCGTTAGATCTGGTCAGAGTAATAAACATTTATCTAAAATATTACCGTTGCACTATTTTCGGTAAAAAGAGATATTTACGAAGTATATAAGGCTAAATTTTGATATATTTTATTCTTTATTTGCTTCCTATATTAAATCATCTTTATTTTAGACTCACGACTCTATTTATACGCAAATATTTTCAAACCCTACCCTTCCAATCAACCAGACCTAATTCATTAACTTATCCATGGCTAACCTCAAGTTTGTTGACAAGCATAATCAAGTTGGTTTCTTGAAGAAACCAGATCAAAGTGCAGGTTTTGAGGAGATTGTGGATTTCCTAAAAGGTTCTTACATTTGTTATTCATTACTTCATAATCCTACTATTTATCAGTCCCTTGTTAAGCAGTTCTGGGGGTCGGTTACCTCTGAGACTCTTGATGATGGGACACCATGTTTAAGGGCAATTATTGACAATAATGGTTTTACCATTACTTAAGCCTCCATTAGGGGAAGTCTCCATTTGGATGATGCTTTAGGAGAATTTGATTTGCCTGGTAATGATATTTTGGAGGGATTGGATAGCATTGGGTACACCACTGATGGAAGTTTTACCTTTTGGAAAAGTCATTTTACACCACAGTGGAGGTTTTTACTACATCATTTACTTCAAAGCTTAAGTCCCAAGAGTGGTGGATGGGATCAATTTGGAAGCAGAATTGCTTCTGCATTGGTCTGTTTATCACTTGGAAGGAAATTTAATTTTTCAAAACTAATTTTTGAAGGAATGGTGAAAAATGCTAAGGACCCTAAATTTTTAATGTATCCACGATTTTTGCAAATGGTCTTGAACTATGAAACTGAGGAAAAAGTGCCTTACATCAGTGTGGCCTTTACTCCAAAACTTTTTGCAAATATAAAAAGCGGTTTTCAAGGGGTACATAGACTTTTGCTTGCTGCTATGCTTGGTACTAACAATGCAGGTACATCTGGAGCTGCACAAGTGCAACCTGATGAGGAACAAGCCCAAGCATCATCTAGGTCTGCTACACCCTCACCATCTGCTGAAAGAATACCTACACCTACCCCACAATATTCACCTTCACAACCAAATGTTCCAAGTCCTGCAAGGGAGGAGGAACATGCACCAATAACTGTGGAAAATCTTCTTATTTTAGTTCCTCAACCACAAAAGAAGATAGCCATTTTGGAGAAGTCTAATGAGGCACTCAGAAGAGCTTATGTGACTTTGGTGCAAAAAGTAAAGAAAATGGGAATGGCAATGAAGAAAAAGGGTGTTCCTTTTGATGATGAGGAGGGAGAAGCTGAAAATTCTTCCAAACAGGGGAGGAATTTGGAACAAGAACAAGAAAACATTTTTCAAACACCAGTTCAAGAACCTCCAGTTCAAGAACCTGTCACCACCATCAGTCCAGAGACACTGGAAGTAGCAGAAACTTTGGCTCAATCCATGGGCAAGATTAAACAGGATAGGAAGAAAAGAAGGTTAATTTTGTCTGCTGAGGAAGAGACTGCAAAGTATGGCACAGTGTCTGATGAAAAGTCTGATAATGAAATTAATACTGGTGAAGGAAAGTCTGGTTCTTTAGAGTCTGGTAATGAACTTAATTCTAATAATGCAGAGCAACATTCTGCACAAAGAAAAGGAAAGCAGGTTGTGGATGAAACTTCAAAGCCAAAGAAGTCTAAAAGAAAAACAAGAGAAGAACTAGCATCTGAGGCTGAAATTGAGAGGATTAAGGCACAAGATATTGCTGAAGATGAAAGACAAAAGTGGCAAGATGCAATTTATGCAAGACAATTGGCTGAAGAATCTGATGAATTTACAAAGCTGCTCAATGTTGATGATGAAGTGAGAGCAAAATATGAGGAGCTTCTAGCTGTTGAAGGTTTAACTGCTGATGAACAAGCCAAACAGTTAGCTGACTTCATAAATGCAAGAGACAATGATGATACATTGGGTGGATTCTTAGAAAAATTCAAGCTTCAGAAGAAATCAAAAATTCCCAAAAAGATAACTATTGCAGAAAAGAAACGTGATATGAAGATGTATTTAAAGAATCAAATGCATCTATCTTTGGAAAAGATGAAAGGGAAGTCATACAAGGAGATTCAAATTGCATATCTCAAAGCATTAGAGAGAGATCAAGGTTATAAAGCTATTGATTATGATGATGTGCAGAAATATTGTTTTCAGGGTAGGAAGGTTAAAGAGACTAAACTTGTTATTGAACCTGATAAAATGGTTGAAATACAACCTGAAGTTGAGAAGTCATCAGGAGAAGTGCAAGCTGAAGTAGTAAAGCCAATTGTGTTTCAAAGAAGAAAAAGTTTGGAAAGAAAAAGTAAATACAAGAAAGTGATTGAAGAAGAGGAATCTGAGGAAGAACCTTCATCTGAAGGAGCCACTATGGGTACAATTGAAAGCTCAAAGAAACCTGCTAAGATAGTAAACTATAAAATTGTTATGACTGGAGAAAGAGCTTCATATATGATTATTAGGGAAGATTTACTCTAATATAATGTATATGAATTTTGTTGCTATTTTACATGATATAAGCAGGGAGGATTTAAAGGAACTATACAAGGTGGTGAATATCAAATTTAGAGATAATCCACCTGAAGATGATGTTACAAGAGTCTTTTGGGGAAATTTGAAAGAAATGTTTGAGCCACCAACTGAGTCGAATATAGTGTGGAAACTCCCTGAACAACAGAAGATTACCAGCTGGACCTACTTCTATAATTGTAAGGTACATTGTTTGTCTGTAAAAGATGGTGATATTTATATGCTTGCAGAAGTAGAATATCCTCTGTCATCAAGTGTTTGCAAAGATATGATAAACAGAAAGTTGTCTGCTGTGAAAAAGGATGAAGTATATGAGCAGATATTGTATTTAATAAAACTGAGGTCATTAAGGGATGTAGCTTGAGGATGTTTGAAAGAATTTTCATAAGTTGTTAAGTGAGACTATTGGAACTTCTCACTTGGTGGAGGTGCTTTGCACTAACACAACAAAAGGTTATCAGTCCACCTTGTCTTATCCACACAAGGACTGGCTAATCCTGAGCAAACGGCTAACAGGTAAAGATTGCTCAAATCCATTTATGGCTGACAATTTGCCAAAAATTGTATGGTATTCAACTCACCATATCTAAGATAAGTGAAGAGTTGGCTAGCCCACAAGGTTATGGCTTGTGGTAAAGGCTGTGGAAAACCATAAATGGTAATCAATTCACCATGATGAGGTGCTTTTCCATCAAAGAATTGGCTAGTCTAGAAGCAAACGGCTTTTGGTAAAGACTTAACAAATCCGTTGATAAGCTGATGATTTGCTAAAAATCATATGGTGATTAATGTACCATGGTCTGACACACCAAAACATTGGCTACTCCAGTGGTAATGGCTATTGGTAAAGAGATTTCAAATCCATTACATTTTCAATGATTCACCTCTCACAGATGGTAACACATCTGGAAGTGATGAGAATAGTCTGAAACTTAAATGAATTTGATGTACATATAGTCAATGTTGCTGCAAAGACCATATCAGAAGAGCTTATCAAGATTCAAGCTACTAGAAAGGTTCAAGACCTAAAGATAATTCAAGGTGTTCAAGATTCAATCCTCAGAAAGCTAAATCAGAAGAACTTGAAGTTCATGGAGCATGAAGATCAAGTTAGGGGAGGATTGTTGGGAATTATCATACGATTCAAGAGAAGACGAACTTAGGTATGGTAATATGTCAGAGTTAGGTCTGTCTTTGTAATTAGGTCTGGTAATACATGTTAAGTCTGGTAGTCTGTATTAAGTCTGGTTGACTTATTATGTTAAGTCTGGTCATGTTATAAGGAAACTTTGTTAGAGATATGTTAGGAAAAGATACAAAACGTGTAAGTATCTTTATAGAAGATTCGTGAATATCTTTTTAGTTGGTTAGTATTAGGGTTTCCTTGGTGTTATAAAAGGATCCCTAAGATTGTTAGTTTCATCGGAGAGTTGTAATAGTTTCACAATTGTGATTAATAGAAGTATACGAAGTTAGTGTTAACTCTGTGTGTTCTTCATTGTTCTTGTTAAGTTTCCGCATTAACATTAACGATTGTTAAGGGTTTCTCACTTAGACTGGTTTGGATTTATCCCAACCATCTACTAAGTATTCAAGGCTACTTAGAGATCCACATACAATTCGTGGACCAACAATATCCAACCAAGAATCCTTCATCAGCTATACTATCGAGTTTGCCTAGATGGTCTAAGGTATTCAGAATAGTTACATGACACCCAAAAGGTTTTAGAAATCCTAGTGCAGGAGTTCCACCTCTAAAAAGCTCATACGGTGTCTTGTTTTGAGGTTTAACTACCAAGCCCTGTTCTACACATAGCAAGCAGTATTAACTGCTTCAGCCCAAAAAGTGATAGGCAACTTAGAGTCTGCTAACATGGTTCTAGCAGCTTCTATTAGTGTCCTATTTCTTCTCTCAGCAACCCCATTCTGCTGAGGAGTTCTAGCAACACTAAACTCTCTTCTAATACCTTTTTTCTTTGCAAAACTCATCCATAACTCTATTCTTAAATTCAGTCCCATTATCACATCTAATTACTTTAACTTTCTTATCCACTAAGTTTTCTATTTCAGTAATGAATGTTTTAAGAATGCTAGGTGTCTCATCCTTAGAACCTAAAAAGAAAACCCATGTGAACCTGCTATAGTCATCAGTAATTACAAGATAAAACCTCTTATGCTTAATACTACTCACAGAAGGTGGGCCAAATAAATCCATATGTAGCATAAACAAAGGTTGATCAATAGATTTAAAAATCTTGGGATTACAAGAAGCCTTGTGTGGTTTGCCTTTAAGACAGGCAACACAAGTTTGGTTATTTTCAAATCTTTTCTGAGGCAAGCCTCTTACCAAACCATCATTTACAATTTTATTAATGGTTTTAAAATTAATGTAACCAAGTCTCCTATGCCATAACATAGATTCATCCAATGTAGCCTTTTTAACAAGACAAGTAAGGGACTCTTTAGAAACAATCTTCTTCATATCAACACTGTACATGTTGCCCTTTCTTGGAACTTTGAGTAATACCTGACTTTCATCAGATAACTTAAAGTCTGGAGAAAGGGCAAGACATTCAGTGTCAGTAAAAAGAACCTTGTTCTTTTTGTCACACATTTGTGAGACACTAAACAGGTTATACTTAAGCTCTTGAACAAAGTACACATCTTCGAAATCCAATTTACCGATTTTAAGTGTACCTTTACTAGTAATTTTGCCTCTTATTCCTCCCCCAAAGGTAACATATCCTCCATCCAATGGTTGAAAGTTTGAAAGATAGGACATGTTGCCTATCATGTACCTGGAACACCCACTATCTGCATAACCTTGATCTTCATTATTTTCTTGTGAATGTCCCTGCACATGAAATAAGCAAATTAGTTTCCTTGGGGTACCCAAGCCATTACTGACTTGGGTTTGCCTCGTGAACCAATATAGTTAAATCTTTTCAAAACAGTTGATGCACCATTGGACTGGATTGGTCTCCAAATCCAACATGTTGAGGCCTTAACAAGATTAGCCCTTTGTTCCCTAGCAGTGTTTTTAAAGTTGCCAGTACTAACAGCTTGGCTAGCAGTATTAACTGCTGGCTTTGCAGTTGTAGCCTTTGGTTTCCAAATTTGTTTTTGTACCACTGTTGTCTTTTGAGAAGGCCTTTTAGCAGTTGTTGGTGCATATTTGAAAGTTGTTTTTGCACCTTTAACTGCTAGTTTTGGGTAAACAGTCTTATAGTGTCTAGCAGTATGAATTGGTTTTGGGCCAGACTTCAATAAAAGTGCTCTGAGTGTCATTCTAGCAATATTAGATTAAGTTTGAGGCCTTTCTAATTTCACCCTATGGTTTGAGTACCTAGTTACCCTTTTGTTGCAAAAAGCTTCAAGGTGGTCAAATCTACCACAAGAGTAACAAGCCTTCTTATACAGAACAAAGTCATCACCTAGTTGGTGAGACTTGAGGTTGTTCCAGTTCCTCTGGTTACCTCTTCGCTTGTCTGTGGATCTATACATCTCACAGTACCTAACTGCTTTCCTAGCAGTATTAACATTTGATTTAGGCCTAACAGTTTTATTATCAACCACCTTAGGAACACTTTTTCCTTCTACTTTAATTATATCAGGTTTAACCACAACCTGGTCTTCCTCATCATCATCAGATGTCCAGTCCTCAATGGTTGGACCATCTGAATTCCTATCAGTGGAAACCTTGTCCTCAGTGAGTGAAGTATTACTTGCACTCTCAAAAGGTTCACTGACTTCTACAGGCTTATCAACAACTACATTCTCTTTTGGCTTAAGACCATATTCTAACTTTGGTTGTTGAAATTCAAGCAAACCTGTATGTTCTAGGTCTATTCCTCGGGGTGCAGGAATTCCTCTGTGAGGAGGTGGAACAGTCTTATACCCTAACCCAGACTTAGCTTTGTTGATTAACTGACATTCAATTATAATGTTTACACCCTTAGAGGCATATTCTAAGGTTTCTACACTTAATTGAATATTTTCATTAGCCCTTTTAATTCTATCCAACTCAGCTTTCAATAGACTAACCTCAGCATTCTTAAATGTAAAATCCCTTTTAAGAACTGCTATATCATCAGCAAAACTAGTCTTATTGTTCATATAATGCACTATTTGCTGCTCTAGGACTGCTAAACTGCTCTTATGATTTGACAAATTATAATTTGTTTTGTTTAATTCAATCCTTTGTTCATCATAGTGTTTTCTTAAATTTTCTAATTCTATAAGTACAGTGCATGATTTAGAACAACATTTAGCAGATTGTACCTCAGAATCAGAGAAGGCCATAAGTGTCATCTCAGTAGGTGCTTCCTCATCTTCTGCCATAAAAATCCAATCAAATCCTAAGCCATCAATAGCTACCATTTCCTTTGAAGTTGGCTCAGTAATCCCCAAAACCTTGGTCTTGCTTCCATAACCCTTGTTCATGCTATCCTACTGCATAGGTTTCCTGCATTCCCATGAAAAATTCCCCAACTTATTACAATTGTATCTTTCTATCTTGGACTTGTCAATTCCAGCAGTATCATTGCTGCTGATGGTGATCTTCTTTCCAGCCCTTTGGTAGAATTTCCTAGCCCTCATGCTAAGAAGGGAAATTTGCCATTTGAGGTCCATCTCCTCCAAATCATCATCATTGATTTCCTGGAGGTCTTCATGAGTCAGCATTGACCCATCATTCTGGCTTGTCAGGAAAGCACAACAGGTTTTCTTATCCAGAATACCACAACAATCATCACTTCTTCAACTGGACTTGAGTTACTAGGAGATGACACAAAGGCCATGTTCCCAGTGCTTGAACTAGTTCCTCCAGCCTTCTTCACATGCTGCTCAACAATCTTGAAGTTGCTGTATAAGTCCATCAGGCTCATGGTATCAATGTCTGGCTTGTTCTTCCAGACCACCACATGCATAGCCCACTCTGCAGGTAAACTCCTCAAGAACTTGGAGTTCAAATCTTCCTGAGGTATATCCACACCAAGAATAGCAAATTGGCTAACAATCTACTGAAGCGTGTTGAACATGTGATCCAAAGACTCATTGCTGGTAGCAGTAAAGTTCTCAAAGTTCTGCTTCAAAAGTGTCTTTTGTGTCTTCTTGGTGGCTTCATTCCCATCATATCTAGCAATGATTGCCTCAAACAAGGTCTTAGCATCCTTGAACTTTTTGAAATTCAATAGTTGATCATTTGGAATGGTCATCATCAGCAAACGTCTAGCCTTGAGGTCATTCTTCTTCTGTAGTCTCTCTTATACAGTCACTGGAGAGGTCTGCACAACTGTCTCTACCTTACCATCAACTGTTGTTGTAGAAGTTGAAGGTTTGAAAGGGTTCCCTTCTTCAATAATCCCCCAGAGTGCATAGTCTTGCACCAGGAAGTACTGTTCTATTCTTAACCTCTACATATCAAATTCATTCTGCTTGAGCATTGGCAATTTAGCAGCCATGTTTGTTTGGGTAGTCTCCATGTCCATTACTTTTGCTTCTAATTCAATAGTATCAACCTGGCTCTGATACCACTTGAGAGGATTGTAATACCCTTAGGATGTTACTCCTTTATAAAGTGTATGAGATAGTTTGAGTGAATGTAGTTAAGTATGCGGAATCTGCTTAATGACACTTATAAGGATTATGGTTTGTTTAATTGAACAATAATGGTTTATATATGAACAATGAACACAATCAAATTAACACCAACCGATTCAATATTATTACTTGAATAATACGAGTGAGAGGGTTACAATGACCTTGAATCTTAACAAAACTCTATGACTGATATTTAACCTAGGATCTCCATTTATTGACATAAGGAGTCCTTTACAAGATAACTATTCTACCGTATAATTCTAACTAATTAAGGTATACACAAAATCCTTTCCATACTTATCCTTAATACAAATATATATCCATGCAGCAGTACCTTCTGTTATACTAACAGTACTAACCTAGTAGTTTGTACTGGTAGTTATATCTCAACAATCTTCATTCTTACACTAGCAGTTTGTACTGTTAGTGTAATTGTCCAGTAGTACTAACTTCAGAACATTTAATTCCCAATAGGTTGTGCCGGCTCGATAAATGAATAACGCTCACGTTTTTACAAGATATCCACTATTTTTCAAGCCCAAACAAGTTCTGAGATTTAAAAGCTAAGGAAAATCAAAAATGATTGTTTTGGCTAGTAAAATAAGTTTTCGAAACTTGTCGGTTGTTACATAAACTTTTTATTAGGTCTTCAAATAAAACGATTAGAAGATGAGATATTTTTAACCAATCAAAATACATATAAGACATGCTTAAGAAATTTGGTCTAGAAGACTCTAAACCTATGAAAAAACCTATGTCCTCGAAAACTAAACTCACCAAGGATGAAAAAGGTGAATTTGTAGATAGCACTAAATATAGAGGAATAATTGGTGGTTTACTCTAGGATTATGGTATACCAAAGGAACGGGTGTTGAAACCATAGTGTACGCCGACTCGGACCATGCCAGTGACTATGTCGATAGAAAAAGTACAAGTGGTATTTGTACTTTTGTTGGGCATTGTCTTACCTCATGGTTATCAAAGAAACAAATGGCTCTAGCCATCTCAACAACCGAAGCCGAATACGTATCTGCAGGAAAAGCATGTCAACAAGCTCTTTGGATGAAGCAAGCTCTCATCGACTATGGAATTCAACTTAACGATATCCTTATTCATTGCGACAACAAAGGAGCTATCGATCTTAGTAATAATCCAGTTCAACATGCTCGAACCAAACACATTGAAATCCATCATCACTTTCTTCGCGACAATGTTTAAAACGGAAATGTCTCAATCGAGAAAGTATCCTCAGAAGACAATATTTCTGATATCCTAACAAAACCCCTTAAGCGAGAACCATTTAATCTTCTTAGACTTTGATTAGGACTAATGGAACCAAATTTGTAGTTAAAATCTTTGCCTAGACCTTAGCTTAACCAAACACGACAAAACTGACCAAAACCCAAAACTGGTCCCAAGGAACCATTTGAAAACAAGGGCGGAACCAAATATTTGGTTTCGCCCCATCCGTGGGTTCCTGGGTAAGTATTTGAATATATTAAACAAACACTCCTTTCTCATACCTAAAACACACAAATAACTCAAACACGTCCCATAACACATCACTCTCAAAATTTAGGCATCTCATTCAACCAATTTATGCTCCAATCAACACTATAAGTTTTCTAACTACATTTACAAACCTGATCTGAGTCTAGGGCTTCTATTTCTTGCACAAAACCAAAACTTAGGGATTATGCATTTTTTTGATAAATAATGAAGTACATTTGTTAAATTACATAACTAATCATGTTTCCCTTAGTTAGGAATTGCATATTGTAAGACATTATCATAATTTACCAAAAGCCCCATGTCAAATTTTTTTTAAAAGCTTCTCACAATTAGGACAAATAATTTTTCACATTGTTCATACAAATAAAAACGTTACGTTTGAAACATCATTTGCATAATGTCTGTTGAATGCTAAAGGAAGTACATAAGTAATATGTATTTTTGGTTACATTCAATCGAAGCTACATTAAATTAGGAGCGTTTTGGTTATCTTTCATTTTGTTACAAAATCTGCTAAAAGAAGTTATTTTTATGCATTAAAAGGAGTCGAGATAACCACACCTCCACATTGTCCTCATATAGATACACACTAGAACTTTATATCTAAATTCTTGTTAGTTTCGACTAAAGTATGTAATTTTTGTATCCAGGATCAATCATGCCTTCCGCAACCTTCTTTGACCACAAAGACACTCTAAAATACCTTCCCAAACATCACAAAACTAAGGGTCTTACTCCGGCTCAAGTCAAAATCTTTAAGGCTCTAGAAAAATGTTATGTTCATGAGGGTAGAACCGTTGACCCATCCTTTCTTGAAGGAATCAATATTCGTCAAGAACTTGCAACCATTCGCTTTGATGGTCTCCTAGACATCAACGAACAAATTGGTTCTAGATTTGTCTTAGAGTTTTATGCTAGTGTAGTCCTCACAACCAATGATTATGGTCTCATATCAATCCAATTCACAGTAAACCTAAATGACTTCATTATACCTCTCAATCAATTTGTAGAAGTCCTTGGAATTCCATGTCAAGGTACATGCCTTTACTCGGATAAATGGTCCCTATCAATCCTTGACTCAATTGTTGATCGTATGCCTCCAAATGACACTCCTCTAGTTGCAAAAGAAGTAATCCGGGAACATCTTTTTCTTCCTAGAACTTCAAACACAAGAACAACCCGCCAATGTAATGAAGTCAACCGAGACCCATTTGGTATGGAACTCAATAAATTTAGGCCTCAATTGAAAAAATGAGAAGAAATCCTTTGCGCTAATGTCTTGTGTACCATAGGCAATCGTGATCACATCAATGCTTGTCTTTGTTACATGCTTTATTGCTTGTCAACCTATCAAGCTTTCAACTTAGCCTATTATGTTGCGAAAAGGATGGCGGACATACCTATGCTAGGAACCACCGCTCTTCTATCGGGATGCTACTCACCCATCTCTTTAGAGCCTTTGCACCCATTCCACCCAATGCTAGAGGTTTTTGTCCTGACTACTCCCTTGTTGATAACATATTTGTGCCATTAAGTGATAAGAGAGTAGCAAAAACTCAAGGAAAACGTCTACATCCACCTACTTCCTCATCATCATCATCTATGAGCGAGGATGATGGACTTCCAAACTCTAGGCTTCCACCTCTTGAGTACTTCCAATAACTCCCGGTCATTGAAAATCAATCGGAAGAATTCAAGCAAACAAGAGAAATATTCAAGTGCATTGGAAGATTCCTAACGAAGATTAACAAAAAATTAGATAGGCAATGAGAGGCTTTATGAGCGTTTGCTACATTTGCTCCAAAACAATGATGTTTGATGTATTTTTCTTGTCGTAGGATGATAACTTAACCTTGAATAATTATGTGAACTAACATTGTCAAGCAGCTAGATAACATCTTGATGTAATCATTTGTCCATTTTTTTAACATTATTAGTGAAATTATTAACCCTTGCTTGATCTATACCCTTACATGTGTTAATACTTGTTTTATTGTTATTTTCTAATCACAACTAATTAATTACACATGTTTTAGAAATATTTACGGGATTTGAACAGGGTTCGGGGGTTCAAAAAAGCCCTCTGTTTACTTTTTTGGACTGGCGGATTAGATGGAACCAAAAATTTGGTTTCGTCCGTCCAAAATTTTGGTGCCGCTAAAATTTGCCTGACGGGTCAGGCGGAACCAAATTTATGGTTCCGCCTGTGTTGTCGATTGGTTCCGCTAAACAACAGCTATAATTTTTAAATTTTCATTCAATCCCGCATTCTAGATCATTCATTCTTGTTATTCGGATACTTTTACTGCTATTCCCTCATATTAAGATCATCTTAGTTCACATAGACCAATAGGAAAACCATTTCCCACCAAAACTTGAAATTTCAAAAAAATCCACTCAAGTTACCTTTCTCCGTATAGCTATGATCCCTAGAATTGGTTCCTTGCTATCCGTGGATCATTGACATTGATGCGTGGTTTTGCGACCTTACAACAGGTTTTACCTCTCGAGGGATCTCAAGAGGCTTGCAATCCCCACCAGGCAGTGGACCTGACCGATGTAGTATAGTGAAGTGGCAAGTACCGGGGGATTGATCGTTCTCTAGGGGAATAGTGTCGTTAGGATTGAAAAACTACTCTAATAGGTCTAAGGGTGAGGGAAGATTCTTTTTGTATTTTTATAATTTTATGAAAGCAAGTAAAATCTCGGGTTTGAAGGAGTGGGCGGAATTAGTTGCTAGTCAACTAACCCAAATTACTACAAATGCAAATAAAATAAAATAACTGAAAATGAAAAGGTTGTGAAACTTATGTGGAGAGAAATGTGTTTACTTAGATTTCCTTACTCCCTAACTATCTTTTACCGGTTGATTAGTGTGTATTAATTGCGTGGATGACGGGTGTATTCCTTAATACCAATCGTGGGGTGGCGTACGTACTTCCCCAACTCTACAAGCTCCTACTTCACTCCTATGTCGAGCCGGCTAAGAAGCTCCTAACATGGGATCACTAGAATTCGCTCATGCATTAAATACAACCATATAAACCTAGTACGCATTGGTTCATGTTTCTTAAGACGTTCAAGCAAGTTACCGTATAGGAGGTTAGCCAGTTTTCTTAAGCCTAACATCGATAAACAATCATCCAATACAATCAATAACACACTAAAAACTA
The DNA here is from genome assembly GCA_021014915.2 of Artemisia tridentata subsp. tridentata. NCBI lineage: Eukaryota > Viridiplantae > Streptophyta > Magnoliopsida > Asterales > Asteraceae > Artemisia > Artemisia tridentata. The sequence goes on along the minus strand of CP139501.1, from coordinate 69,257,033 downwards.
ATAATCAATAGTTAGGTTTCATTAGATCTAAGCAAACACAAGATAAATCTAGCCTAGCATGTTAATCAAAAGACAAGAACAAGATATAATCAAACAACACATAGACATATTGATTGATTAAGTGATTACTTATCTTCAATTAAACATGGGAGATCCAAGGGTATGGAAACCCTTAAAAATGGCAGAAATTCGTCTTAGGGTTTCTCCTCACAAAGTTGCACACTAATGACAAAAAATTGCAAAACTATATACAGAACTTAGTGGCTGACGGCGTCACGTTATAGATCTTGACGCCGTCACCTCGCCGTGTCTAGGGTTCCCGGATGGTCTTCATGACGCCGTCCCTCTTTAGTCCTCCAAAATCCTCCCTGGCTTATCAAGGCTTGATGCCGTCAGAATAAAGCTTGACGCCGTCTCTCTTTAGCTTAAACCGTGACGACCTTGATCACTTCAAAGGGTGACGCCGTCAGACTTCCTTTGTAAAACTCCCTGGCTTATCATGTGTATTTTTCATATCCACCTTTTTTGCCAAGCCGTGACGCCGTCAAGAGCAATACTTGACGCCGTCAAGTGTACTTTTCCAGCAGCTTTGGAGACTTTGTCGTTTTCTTCACTTTTATGCTCCAAAAACGTCCAAAATGCTTCCTTTTCCAGATTTCTTCTCCAAAGTACCTAAAATGACAAAAGGAATGATTTAGAGCAATATTTGATCAAATAAATATGATTTAGGGCTTAAATGACCCCCTAAAAGCGGTACACTTTTCGCTTCATCAAATACCCTTACACTTGAGATTTGCTTGTCCTCAAGCAAATGCGCTTTTATTCTAATCAAAATACAAGTTAGGGGTCATTTAATGCTAATATAAAAGTAATTACAATAAATAGTCGTTCCACTTTAATCATAATAAGCACGGAGATTACAAAATAGCACCTCACAAGTAGTGTTTAGATACTCACATCTCTCAGGTGTCGTCAAAATAAATCTCATAAATGAAAACGGATAATATCTCTCACTACCTGTCATAGCAAATAGATTACCATAGGCTTGGGAAAGGATCAAAAACCTTCTCCACTAGGCGTAAGCACCTAAGATAAACTATCAAAGAGGGCTTTTACATGGGTTATAACGTTAGGTGTAGGGATATGATAAACACGGATTTGTTGGATAAGGGATATTTTACTGGTGGCGAGTTAAAGATCTTGATTAATTACATGTACAATATGGCGTTGCTAAGCCAAGACTAGACTCGACTTAAGCTAATGAAAGAAAATAACAAAAAGATAAAATAAACATAAAATGAAACGGGATGGTAGTCCGTATGTTTTTTCTATTTTTCTTTTTCTCATTTTTTTGTATTTTTCTTGATTTTTTCAATTCTTTTTTTTTCTTTTTTTTTTTTTTTTTTTTTTTTTTTTTTTTTTTTTTTTGCATACACTTTTGCCCTACCATCCAAAATAATACATCATAGGGGCGTTGCATCCCCTTACACTTGAACTTTTACATAACTTTACAAATAACTATTCTAATGACTCGAATTAAGATAATCGAAACACTTGGAGTACTTTTAAAATATTTAGCACATATGGGGGTAATAATGTTGTTCTTCCCCATTACTCCATTACACTAGTACTTTACCCATGAGTCCCAATCGTCCCAAAATAATATGTACAAGGATATGACTCGACTTAGCAACCATGTAATCAATTAGATAATTAACTTGGGGTTTAAACAAATGTTGTCACAATAATGCACTAAAAATGAGTGAATACAAGGTAGGCTAAGGCGATTTGGGAGTTCATTTAAGTGGGGTGTAAACAAATTCTTCCTTTAAGTAAAATGCTTAAAGGTCGAAACGAAAAGATAGGCTCTGAGGGGTGTACTAGGGGTATCGTGTACCAAAAATGGGTACAACGCAAAGGGTGTGGGAGAATTACTTGACCAATGTAGCCAATGTAATTATAACAAAAACACATGTGTAAAACAATGGGTTAATCCTAATGCCTCTTATCATGTAGTAAATCTAACTACACGAATGTAGTCTCACTTGTGGCCTCGGAATGGTCCTAACGCAAGTTCTAGAATCTAAGTGCTACCGTTACACACATCATAGCATAAATGCTTTTCCTACCAATTCTAGGGGCGAACCTCACATATTTGGGGGTGGAAAATTTTTTAGTGGTACGGTTTTTGTGCTAGTCATATAACTCCTATCCATGAGATGCTCATTAAGATCAAAGTTTCACTCCTATATGTTGTAAAAAAATTTAAATTTGGCACTAAAATTGCCCTAACAGGTATTTCTCTCAGTTTTATTACACATCTACCATCAAACAAACAAAAATCAAGCGTAATAGCATTCTCTAAAGTATCGTACTTTACCCCCCCCCCCCCCTTACACTTAAGATGAACATTGTCCCCAATGTTCAAATAACAGGATGTAAAAGTAAATAAGGTAAACGAATGAACTCAAATACTCCCCTGATTTGTTTGGTGGATAAAGAGGTAGCATGGTTAGATCTTCTTCCAAGAGAATGTAGAAGCTTCAAGACTAAAGCATCGCCAAAAGCTTGATTCCACAAACATTTCCTTGTCCAAAATAACTTGTTAAACCTGAGAAAACAAACACGAAAACCTGCATAACATCGGCGGGATAAATTCTATATAAGGATATAATGCTTGTGGAATGATAATTTTGCAGATTCCTGGAGTTTATAAGTTAGAGATTTAGTAAAAACTTTTTATGAAAACAAAACTTTCAAAAATTTCAGAAAATTAAAACCTGACGCCGTCAGGTTGTAATTCCTGACGCCGTCAGAATTGATCTGACAGAATTCTCATGTTAAGTTTTCGGAAAATTTCTGGAAAAACCTTTACCTTACTTCCTGGAATTCCTCCAAAACATCATTATGACTCGATACAAGCATTTGACTCAAACAAATACGAATATGTATGTTAATTTATTATTATTACGATTCATGTTCATTTGTTCTAATAAACCGATTTGGATTTCCCTTACACTTAATTTTTGCAAAATACCTTTATATGTAGTTAAGACGAAGTTAAAAACAAGATAAAGCATTTTCACAATTTAGTTTTGAACATGAATCAATAATAATAAAAATTAAACATATATACAGAAACAAATAAAATCAAACAAACAAATAAATAAACACACAAAGCAAATAAAGCTTAGGTTGCCTCCCAAGAAGCGCTTTTCTTTATTAACGAGTCTTGTAGCTAGACTCAAAGTCGGGCTCATCTAGTGTCGCTTATGCTCACGTATCCGAGTGTGAGCCATCTAATTGTTGCCTCATCTTTCTTGTATTCATCATTCAGCTCCAGACATCCATGATAATATCTCTTATTTTTCTCATGTGGATATTTGAGCCCCTTTCTTTTATCATTTTCACTTAACAAGTCAATAGGCGCAATCCTATTGCAAGATTCAATGGAGAAGTTCTTAAACCTAGGGTGTGATCGGGGCATTTAGTAAACAAAATCTTCGTCCCCATCAGAGAATGTAATTAACCCGTCCACAAGTTTTTCGTCAAGGTTGGTTAACCTTTTGAAGGGTTCTCCAAAAATAACTTGGGTTAATTTGTTATCAATAAATTCTCCTAAGTTCTCCATAACCATAAAATCCACCAAATACACAAAACTTCCTACGAATACGTGTAGTGGCTTAATCCTAGCAACAATGTTATCTCCTTGATATTCTAGCTCATCTACCATGATTTTATTATAATTAGCGCGAGAGATAATGTTCATAGGCAAAGATGAGTTAAGATAAGCATAAAAGCTATGATAACCAATTTTACATGGAAATTGCATGTTAAAGAGGCTATCCTTTTCGATCTTAGTCCTAGGGTCAACATACTTAAAGGGATCAATTTCCTCTTTTCTCCATTCCTCGTTAACTACTTCTCCATTACCAGCATCCTCATCGGAGTCTGAGTCGTTAAATGGACTAACTGCATAGTCATTCTCATGGTCAGACTCCTCCATCTCAGAATTGTTACCAAAGTGGTGGTCGGGTGAAAGGTTGTTGTTTTCAACGATGGGGGCGGGAACGGGTAGTTGGAAGTTTGCACGGCGGAAAATACGAATAACAGGGATCAAGCGATCACTATTACTCATGAGGTAGGTGGAAGGTATCACAAACAAAAGCACAAAGAAATAAGATAGACTAAAGAAAATCTAGAAAAATAAAATAAAAATCTCACTAGAAAGGAATCTAGTGAGTAGACCTAATAAAATAAAAATTCAACCTAAACAATAACTATTCCCCGGCTGCGGCGCCAAAAACTTGATGCGTGGTTTTGCGACCTTACAACAGGTTTTACCTCTCGAGGGATCTCAAGAGGCTTGCAATCCCCACCAGGCAGTGTACCTGACCGATGTAGTAGAGTGAAGTGGCAAGTACCGGGGGATTGATCGTTCTCTAGGGGAATAGTGTCGTTAGGATTGAAAAACTACTCTAATAGGTCTAAGGGTGAGGGAAGATTCTTTTTGTATTTTTATAATTTTATGAAAGCAAGTAAAATCTCGGGTTTGAAGGAGTGGGCAGAATTAGTTGCTAGTCAACTAACCCAAATTACTACAAATGCAAATAAAATAAAATAACTAAAAATGAAAAGGTTGTGAAACTTATGTGGAGAGAAATGTGTTTACTTAGATTTCCTTACTCCCTAACTATCTTTTACCGGTTGATTAGTGTGTATTAATTGCGTGGATGACGGGTGTATTCCTTAATACCAATCGTGGGGTGGCGTACGTACTTCCCCAACTCTACAAGCTCCTACTTCACTCCTATGTCGAGCCGGCTAAGAAGCTCCTAACATGGGATCACTAGAATTCGCTCATGCATTAAATACAACCATATAAACCTAGTACGCATTGGTTCATGTTTCTTAAGACGTTCAAGCAATTTACCGTATAGGAGGTTAGCCAGTTTTCTTAAGCCTAACATCGATAAACAATCATCCAATACAATCAATAACACACTAACAACTAATAATCAATAGTTAGGTTTCGTTAGATCTAAGAAAACACAAGATAAATCTAGCCTAGCATGTTAATCAAAAGACAAGAACAAGATATAATCAAACAACACATAGACATATTGATTGATTAAGTGATTACTTATCTTCAATTAAACATGGGAGATCCAAGGGTATGAAAACCCTTAAAAATGGCAGAAATTCGTCTCAGGGTTTCTCCTCACAAAGTTGCACACTAATGACAAAAAATTGCAAAACTATATATAGAACTTAGTGGCTGACGGCGTCACGTTATAGATCTTGACGCCGTCACGTCGCCGTGTCTAGGGTTCCCGGATGGTCTTCCTGACGCCGTCCCTCTTTAGTCCTCCAAAATCCTCCCTGGCTTATCAAGGCTTGACGCCATCAGAATAAAGCTTGATGCCGTCTCTCTTTAGCTTAAACCGTGACGACCTTGATCACTTCAAAGGGTGACGCCGTCAGACTTCCTTTGTAAAACTCCCTGGCTTATCATGTGTATTTTTCATATCCACCTTTTTTGCCAAGCCGTGACGCCGTCAAGTGTACTTTTCCAGCAGCTTTGGAGACTTTGTCGTTTTCTTCACTTTTATGCTCCAAAAACGTCCAAAATGCTTCCTTTTCCAGATTTCTTCTCCAAAGTACCTAAAATGACAAAAGGAACGATTTAGGGCAATATTTGATCAAATAAATACGATTTAGGGCTTAAATGACCCCCTAAAAGCGGTACACTTTTCGCTTCATCAGACATCAAAGATCTTCCACTCATTACCATGCATTAACTGCATATCCTTCCTCTTTCACTCAACTCAACCCCATTGGATTAACTTTAATTTGATGATTTGACAACCTTTTCTTCCACTTCCCAATCATTAGAAACCACCATTTTTGTATGGTTTAACATCAAATCCAAACACACTCTTCCATAAATCTTGAATTCTATAAATTAGAACCTCTAGGATGATCATTTCTCACACCTTCAGCACCATTTCTTGTGAATTTCTGCATATCTCAAGCATTTTTCACAATGACAAAATAAACTAACTCTTCATCACCCTCAAGACAACTAAGAAGAACGGCTAGGATTAGTGTAAAAACTTGCTGTTTTGTCAATCTAAGCTCATCATCATCAGACTCCTCACCACTCAACATCTCATCTCCAATCCATGATGAAAACTTTCTTACTTTGTCAACATCAACACCTTCACCTATCATCATAACAACTCCACCACCAACAAAGACACTAGTGGCCACCACACCACCTCCCGCACCATCTCAAATACCCAAATCACCATCACCCCCAAGATCTCCAAAACATCAACCATTAGAATTGTGTGCCGCACCACCGACCTCTCCACACCCGCTTTGGGAAACTTTAGAAGACCTACCTCAAAGATCAACAAATCCACCACCAGTACCATTTGATTGTGAACCATCAAAACAACAACCATTACTCTTCCACCCTATTTATAGGGAAATCCATGACCCACTCTACGGGGACCAAGCTCCACCTCCTCAATAACCTCAACCTCAACACTTAGGGACATTGACGAGTCCACGTGGATTGATCCACCACAAACACAAGGTCAAATCAATGAGTAACTAGACCACCTCTACGCCTTTTCTAACATGGTGGATTCTCACCTTCATGAAGCCATGCAACTACAAACCACCTTGCTTTCATCCACCAATGCTCTAGCAAATCCTAACCACTAATCAACAAATGTTCCACCACCAATAAACGTACCTACTCTACCACCAAACTACCCTCACCCTGGTTGCTCCATGTGTGAAAGAACCGCTCATCTTACTCAAAGAACCAATATATTGGTTCATGACCTCCAAAACGAGATGAGGTTTATTTTAAACCACATCCTCAAGCATCTTAATGCTCTTTCTCATCCTCCTTAATAGATGCTCACATTAGGAGCTTCACATCTAAGGATTTTTTCTTTTCTAAGCTTTTTTTTTTTTTTTTTTTTTTTTTTTTTTTTTTTTTTTTTTTTTTTTTATAATTTTAGGATTTTTATTCTAGGACTTTTCTTTCTAAGTTCTTATTATTATTTTTATTTATTCCTGCATTTCAACATCTCCATTATTGTCTAATTTTGTGACTTTTGTCACAAAATATTTTACTAACGAATGATGTTTATTGATGTTTGTGTGTTGGTTGTGACTTCTTATTGTACATTATGTCCATGGTTGGTTTGAACTATTTATCACTAACCTTTGTTTTGTAGCACTCATAATCCATGCATCTTATACTTGGCAACCTAACTAGGGGGAGTATTGACCAAGGGGGAGCTAATCAAACACTCAAAATCCGTGCATCATATACTTGGCACCCTAACTAGGGGGAGTATTGACCAAGGGCTTGCACTACATTCCGCTATGCTTTTATTCTTTTTGTTTTGACAGAAGGGGAGAAAATATTAAACTCAAAACACACACATTTTATAAAATTTAAAATGTCTAAATTGATTTTAAAATTGCATAAAACTAGTTTAATCTATATTTTTAAAGACTTGCACTTTATTTATCTCATTGCTTAAAAATAAACTTTATGGTTTCTCCCCAACAAGAAGGGGGAGATTGTTAACACAAATATCGTCTAAAAAAATGTTATTTATATTTTACGATCTTTGCTATATTTTGTTAATGACAATTATAAACTTTATTTTTAGCAAAACATAAATATAGTTAAGCCTTTTACATATATAGTCATAAGTCTTTCATAAACACAAAACATCATCTAACTAGTATATACATGTTACATGCGCACTTTCATATATATTTTACAAGTTTACTTTCATATACATTTTAATCTAAAAATGGAAATGTATTATGACATCATGGCATGCATCACTTTGAAATCTCTAGGAGATTTTGAAGATCATTTGAAGATATCATGAATATCTTGTTTAGATCCTTACTCAATGAATCCTTGGAAAGATTTGTAAATATCTTGGTTAGATTTGGTTAAGATTTGTGAAGATATGCCGTCAGGTTCCCAGGGAACCAAACAGATCGACGAGTTGGTAATCCGTCTTCACGAAAAATAATTCAGCACTACCCTTTTCTACGTGTTCTTTGATGAAGTGATATCGGACTCTAATATGCTTGGTCTTCGAGTGTTGTACTGGGTTCCACGAGATGGATGTGGCACTTTTCGAGTCACAATACAAAGGTATTTTGTCGAAAGTAAAGCCAAAATCTGTGAGTTGTGTCCTCATCCATAAAACTTGGGCAAAACACGTAAATTGAGACACATACTCGGCTTCTTCAGTTGATAATCCAATACAATCTTGTTTCTTTGATGACCAGCCTACTAGCTTTTCTCCCAAAAATTGTGATCCACCTGATGTACTTTTTGTTGTAACTTGACAACCTGCGTGATCGGTATCTCAAAATGCTATTAGTTTAAACTCGAAATCCTCGGATACCAAAGTCCCATGTTAATGGTTCTTCGTAGGTACCGAAAGATCCGTTTGACCTCTTAGAGGTGAAGTTCGGTGGGCCTTTCCTGAAACCGTGCTAATAAGCAAACAACAAAATGAATATCGGGTCGACTAGCAGTAAGGTACATGAGAGAACCAATCATGCTCCGATATTTCTTCGGATCGATGGGTTTCACAAATAAATCAGCACCGATTTTTGGTGAGGTGACCATTGGTGTACCAACGGAGTCACAATTTTCTATACCATGTTTTTTCAAAATCTCAATTGTATATTTAGATTGATTAATGAAGATACCACGAAGGGATTGGTGTATTTGTATTCCAAGAAAGAATTTAAGTTCCCCCATCATGGACATTTCAAATTTGCTTTTCATGAGGTTTTCAAAATGTCATCTTTGTATTTTCTTGTGAACAAGGTAGGATCAACAGTTCATTTGGTGAAATTGTTTTTTATCAAGAAAGATGATAGTTCGTCATACCACACTCTTGTAGCTTGTTTTAAACCATAGATGGCTTTCTTAAGCTTAGAGACTGATAAGGATTTATTTGGTACCTTTTTAAGGGGTCGTTTAAGCCCAAAATCGTATTTATATGATCAAATATTGCCTCAAATTGTTTCTTTTTCCATTTGAGATACTTGGGACGAGAAATCAGGAAATCGGCACTTTTTGGACGTATTTGGACGCAAAAGTGAAAAAAACGACGAAGTCGCAAAAAACCTGTCAGACCTGAAGATCTGACGGCGTCACCAGCTTAACGTGACGCCGTCACTTGTTGATTATGCTGGAATTTTGGATCAAGTTTAACAAGAGACGCCTCAGTCAAATTTTGGAGATGTGTAACCTGATGGCGTCAGGTGTTAACTGAAGAAGGGGGTCACGCGTTAATTTAACAAGAGAAGTCCAAACACTTTTACAAAGTGACAGCGTCAGGACCTACCATGTAACGCCGTCAGAACGACGACTTGCACAAGATGAAACCCTAATTACGGCGAGCTGACAGCGTCAGGATCTATAAGCTGACATCGTCAGAGATGATTTCCTATATATATTTTCCTTTGTTTTTCATTATAAAGGGTGACATCTTTGGGTAACATCATAGATAGGGTTTTGGACAAATTTTAGCAACTTTGTAAGGGTTTTTAAACCCTTGAACTTCATGTTTCAATAAAGATAAGTTATCCCATTAATTATTCGTTATCTCTATGTATCGATTGATTATGTGTTTATCTTCTCTTTACTATATCATGTTAGCTTAAATTTACTTATGTTTTCTTAGATCTAGAGAAACCTAGTTGTTTAATATTGATTTGTCGTCTGTTGTTTAGTTGATTGCTTCGCGTTAGGCTAAGAAAACTAGCCGATCTCTTATATGTAACTGGCTTGAACGTCTTAGAAACACAACCGTATAGTGCACTATTAATTTTTCTCGTTGCATTTATTGCATGAATTGAGGCTTGTAGATCCTATAAAACTTAATAGACTTTAAAGTTTTTAGGGGAGACTTAGATTCATAGAGTTGGGGACTTCGGCACCTCCCCACGACCGATATTAAGGAATACAATGCTTCAACTAAAGAAAGGGTGTGACAACTCGACAGATCAGTCGGAGATAACTAGGGAGTAATAAAATCTAAGTAAATACGGTTTTCCCTATTATTAAAAGTCACCAACTGTATTTTCTCTTTTTAGTTAGTTTATTTTTAATAGAATTATTAGTTTTGGGTTAGTTGATTAGCAACTAATTCCGCCCACTCTTCTAAAACCCAAGATTTTTTCTACTTTCATAAAATAATAAAAAGACAAAAAGAAACTTCCCTCACCTCTAGACCTATCTCGTCATACATCTTGACCTAATGACACTATTCCCCTAGAGAACGATTAATCCCCCGGATTTACATATGCTACCCTACAATGATCAGGTACACTGCCTGGAGGATTGTAAAACTTCCTTGTGAGGTCTACAAAACTCGCATCAAGTTTTTCGTGCCGCTTCCGGGGAATAGTTATTGTTCAGGTTCAATTTCTATCTCATTTAGGTCTACTCACTAGATTCCTATCAAATGAGATTTTAACTTTCTTTTTATTAGCTTTCTTGTCGTCTATCTTTTCTTTGTGCTTTTGTTCGTAAAAACTTTTTCATTGACTATTCTGTTTGCCATTATGGAAAATGTGAATCCATCCGTTTCACCTAATGCAATGATCTCGTTGCGTGACCGAATAGAGAGAGAGAGATTAATGAACTTAGGGAGCTGAATAGGTTAATCAATGATGAGCTAGAGAATGCACTCAATGCATTCGATAATGCTACTACTTTAAGCGATTATTCGGATGATGACTTAGGGCTTGGAGATGTTACAGTTATTGAAACTAAGGAAGAAAGTGAAGATGAGGAACTAAGTGTTGAATAATTTAGTCTAATCCCCCACCAAAGAAGAAATAACATACCACAATAATCTAATCGATAACCCTCGACTACCCTTTGTTAAGATTGATCCGAAAGTAAAGAGAGGTAATCCTTGGAACATAAAGATCCCGTGGTTGGGTATAAATACATTGATCAAGCTTACATTGACTTAGAATCCCCAATCAATGTGATTTCCCCAATTGTTTACAATGATGTTTATCCCAAATACATGATCTTACTGAGCTTGTTATAAACTTTAAGAATGCTAAAGATTATGCGGAATCTACTCTTCAACACTTAGAAGAATATTAATGTAACAGTAAAGTTATAAAACAGTAAACTATATTAAGAACAATATAACCAAAATGCTTTAATATTATTAGAATAATAATACGAGTACTTTGTGTATTACTAGGGTTTACAACCTTGAAGCTATATCAAAAACCTATATCTATTATAACCTAGGACCTCCTTTTATAGGCTAAGGAGTCCTTTACAAGATAACTACAAATTTTCTAAACGTATAGAATATATATATTTTTCTAACTATATAAGATATACACTGAATATCTTCTATACATATCTCTTCACTCGTCTTTATCTCTTTGGCAGTACCAATCTTCATCAGTAGTCTTTAGTAGTATCTAGTTAGTCTGGCAGTACTAACTTTCTTCTAGTAGTACTAACTTGGTTAGTACTGGCAGTTGTAATCTTCAGCAGTACCAACTGTTTGACTTGATAGTACTAAATATCTTGAGCAGTACAAAGTGTGTAGACTTGTAACTCCCAACAATCCTCCCCTAAAATTGTAATTTACCTCCAAATCATCAAGTTTCTTGAATTAAATATTTGAGCATGAGAGGATTCTTCCAAACACTTCATCTTCTTTCAGCCTGCATGAAGATCTTCCTTAGCAATTCTTTTGCCATCTCTGTTTTCTCATCCAAAGTAAGTTTTGCAGATAACATTAAAGTAAGTGTACCCCTTGACAACGGGTATTCCTTCTCCACTAGCATGTATATGTCAGCTCTAACTTTTGTAGACACATGGTGAACTCCACATGTATCATACAATCTTCATATCAAATTATGACCACCTGATTGAAATTTCCACCATCTATCATCTGCATCTTTATCGAAGATTCTCTTCAACTCTACCCATAGCATCCTTTCCTTTTGTGGATGTTCCTGAACATAAAATAAAGGAAATTAGTTTCCTTTGGGGACCCAATCAATTACTGAATTAGATCTGCCTCGTGCATCAAATATAATTATGTTTCTACAATACAATTGATGCACTATCAAGTTTGGTAGGTCTCCAAACCCAACAGGCTGAGGCCTTAACAGCATTGTGCCCATTTTCCCTAACAGCATTTACAACTGCTGAATTTGTCCTAGCAGTATTAGCTACTGGCCTAGCAGTATTAACTCTTTTGTTAACAGTATTAACCTTTTTCTCAAAACTCGTGTTGGTAAATGTTTTTTTCTTATAAAAGGGGCTTTTAACAGTCTATTGATTTGGGGTAAGCAGTATTAAAAGGCCTAGCAGTATTAATTGGTTTAAGGCCAGACTTCATTAAGACAGCTATTGGAGCCATGTTTCTGTGAACACTAGGGTGATTCTGTTTAAGAAAATAATTGTGATTCGCCCTTTTGTAAGTATTTCCAGATACCTTTGTATTCCCAGATTCCATCCTTTCCCCTTGATGAAAATTGCAATAAGCCTGCAAATGATCAAAACAGGCTTTATTGTACATTACAAATTCACTTTCTAGCTGTTGGGATTTCGGATTATTCCAATTCCTCTGATTTTCACTAGGACTATGTGACTTGTACATCTCTGCATTCTTAACTGTTTTCCTAGCTGGTTTATCTTGTTGTTTAGGTTTAATAGATTCTACCTTAGTAACAGCAGGAAAGACAGTTTTGTTCTCTACCTCATTATCTGACACCAATTTCTAAACTAATGGGGTATCAAATGATTCATTAACTTCTTTAAAACTCTCTTCACTATCACTTTTACATTCAGTCTTAGGCTTTTTGAGCTCCTCTACACTAGTATTTGATAAATCAAGTTTTAGGGTTTAAATAACCCAATATGAGGAAATGCAACAGCCTTATATCCTATACTAGTCTTGAATTTATCAATAAGCTGACACTGAACAATCTTATCTATACTTTTAGATAACCCTCCATATCTCTCTATATTTACTTCAATGTTGTCTTTTTCCTTTTTAAGCTTTTCTAACTCATTTTTAGGCTCACCTATTTCTAAGTCTTTAGAAGAAATATTTCTTTTCAAAACTATAATATCCTCAGTAAAGATAGTTTCATTCTTTTTATAAAAAACTAGTTGCTCTTTTACAACACAAAACCCTCTTTTATATGTAGCTAGATTAAACTCAAATTGATTAAAATATACTCTTAACTAATCATAATGTTTTTTAAGATTTTCCTAGCTTTTAAGACAGTTTTTTGAACAAGTACTATTTGTGTATACCTTAGAGTTAGAAAAAGCCATCAATGCCATGTTGGTAGGAGCTTCCTCTTCAGCCTTATAGCCCCAGGCAAAACCTAACCCATCAATGGCCACCATAGCTTTGGAAGAAGTTTCTTCCAAGTTCACAGTCTTCTTGGTGCTCTCTTGATTCCTGGATCCTCTGCCTTCTTGACCTCTGTTCCTGCTATCCTTGTTTCTTGGCCCTCTGCATTCCCTAACAAAGTGTCCCAACTTATGACAGTTGTAACACTCTACCTTTGACTTATCATGTAACACCCCAACTTGAAAAGGGTCAAAATGCCACATTATGGTGTCAACAGAACAAATTCAAGCGAAAGACTTTTATAAATACTAATGTTGCAAAAGTTCAAAATGAAACTAAGGACATAATAAGTTTAAATCATACTGACTATCAAAATAGAATATAAATCTTATTCAAATCTAAATGGTAGATAACTCCAAAGTCTAATCTAAATGCAAATGGGATCTATCATCAGGGTGGTCCACTAAGAGCTCCTATACACACTTCACTCAATTCCCAACTTCCAACCTAAAACCTGTCGCAGGAAAAGAAACGCGGCTGAGCTTAAAAAGCCCAGTGAACAGATATAAACAAATAACTGAAAAAAATGCGATAATCAAGCGAATAATGAATCAAATGATGCAAAATCAGGGAAAAGGAAAGAGCCTGCTGAGAAAATGTCAGATGAAACAGAATGCGAAACGCATATGAATCAGATATTGAATTAGAGTGCATAACAAATATCAATCAATATAGGATCGGAGTGCATTGCCCAACTGCCTAAGCATGATACATGAATAGGCTAAATAATCATATCACAATCATATCACAAATTATATACCATCAATTCCAAAGTTGTACATGGAGTAGCTAGCTCACAATGTACCAGATTGTGATGGGGTGTAGCAACACACACCTATCATTCACCAGGATGCATCCATACGCCCCCTGCAAAACAAATCATATATATACACCTGCTCATGACAGGCATATACATATGTCGTAATGGCCAATGTGCACAAATATCATAACAGAACAGAAGGGGACGCCGTGGATCAATCACACCTCCACAGAATGTGTCATGCCATTGGTGCCTCAATGACATGGCCATGGTACCTCCATGGCTAGGAATACATATACAAAAGTTGGGCAACACAAGAGCAATTATAATCATAATCATATCAAATCAATCATATCAAATACTGAACTGAAGCATATCATATCAAATACTGAACTGAATCATATCAAACAGATAACCAACGAATATCAAAATGAGATAGCAATTCAAATATCAGAACGAATAACAAAACGGATATCAAGGTAATAAAGTATAATCATATCAATGGATACCCATACTGAAAAAGGACGGAATATCTGTACCTTATTAAATGAAATGAAAGCGACCGGGAAAGTGAATACAAGGAAACAACGTCACGCCCAAATACACGATCTTACTAAGCTTGTTAGAAACTTTAAGAATACTAAAGAGTATGCGGAATCTACTCTTTAACAGTTAGAAGAATATTAATGTAACAGTAAACTTATAGAACAGTAAACTGTATTAAGAACAATATAACCAAAATGCTTGAATATTATTAGAATAACAATACGAGTACTTTGTGTAGTGCTAGGGTTTATAACCTTGAAGCTATATCAAAAACCTATATCTATCATAACCTAGGACCTCCTTTTATAGGCTAAGGAGTCCTTTACAAGATAACTACAAATCTTCTAAACGTATAGAATATACATATCTTTCTAACTATATAAGATATATACTGAATAT
Organism: Artemisia tridentata subsp. tridentata; assembly: GCA_021014915.2. Classification (NCBI taxonomy): domain Eukaryota; kingdom Viridiplantae; phylum Streptophyta; class Magnoliopsida; order Asterales; family Asteraceae; genus Artemisia; species Artemisia tridentata. The sequence continues at coordinate 69,241,844 of CP139501.1, read as the reverse complement.
ATTCTATACATATCTCTTCACTCGTCTTTATCACTTTGGCAGTACCAATATTCATCAGCAATCTTCAGTAGTATCAAGTTAGTCTGGCAGTACTAACTTTCTTCTAGCAGTACTAACTTGGTTAATACTGACAGTTGTAATCTTCAGCAGAACCAACTGTTTGACTTGACAGTACTAAATATCTTGAGCAGTACAGAGTGTGTAGACCTGTAATTCCCAACAAAGTATATTATGAATATGCAACTTGGACCTAGGAAAGACCCTAAATATCGCGGAGGAATTTGTAACTTTTTTGGAAGGGTTAAGGGTTTACACATCTTTGTTGGGAACTTTGTCTATGTTGCTGATTTCATGATTCTAGAGTGTTAGCCATAGAAGTGGCAATCTTAGTAGATTATTTTGTATTAACAATATAACCGTTTTGTATAAGAGTTAACCCATTAGTAAGGCCCATTATTAAAAGCCAACAATGAGGTAAAACCCTTATATACACATCTCTGGCTATAGAGATTGTGTGGTTCCTCTCCATTTATCTAGAAACACATATCACTTGGTTCCACCTTCTCTCTACTCTCTCTCTCTCTAAAAACTTCTACTTTGTGTAACATGATTTGATCCGATTGGGTGCCTACAAATGGTATCAGAGCTTGTACATGATAGTGGATTGATTTTGGTTTCAAACATTGAATCTTTGTTCGTATTTCAAGAACACGAGACATGAAATTTTTCGAAATAATCATTCGATTGGTGTTTTGGTATTAAAAGTGTAATAATGTTCAAATTTATGTATTTATAACTCTTATATCTTTTTCAAACATTGGTTCATACATAAAGTTAATTAAAACATAAAAATTTATCAACCATAAAATATTTTTTCTCAAAAAAGAGTCATTATGTCATCTTTGAGAGAAAAAGGGCCTTATTGAGAGATATTAGTGTAAAGTTGTTATTTTTATGTTTGATGAATGAACATTGAGTAGAATTAGAGAAAACAAACGGATTAGATTGGTTTAGGTGATTTTAGGAAGTTAAGTTTCCCAGAATTTTTCTTGAGAAATTGCAATCTTCAAAAGTTTATGAAACATTCGAGTTTTCTCAAAACTGGCGTGGTAGTACTATTAAGTTGAGCCTCCACTACATAGGTGCCGTGGCATTCTGAATACTCTTATTTCGAGTAATCTTTGTTTCGAGAAATCCTACGTGGCACACAGACTTAGTTGAGACTCCATTACCTTTGACACGTGCAATTTCGAGTAATTTTGTTTTCTAAAAATTGGGAGATTTTGATTAATTTTCAAGATTATTAAGGCCAGAACCTTTTCATCATTAAAGTAAATCTTTTGAGAAATTCCTTACGTAGTATTCCTAGCTCATCCTTTTGAGAACTTTCATATATTACATTTAGGATAGTACGGATTTCGAGTAATAAGGATTTCGAGTACCAAGGATTTCGAGTAATTACCCCAATTTTGTGAAACATGACCTTAACAAGCTAAAACTAAATCCGTCGAGAAATTTCAATACATCCAAAGTCAACCATTGTCAATAAGAAAGATCCAAGATCAAACTTCATTTACACATCTAAAACATGTCAATCATTATAGAGCCGTTTTTACAAGTATACTATGAGATCAAGAAAATGATACATGATAATGATGTAGAAGATATTGAAAATGAAGAAAAGAATTATAACTTATTGAACACGATTCATAAACCCGAAAGTAGTCAGTCTTCTTTTACTACTAACGCTTTCATGGCAGATATTCAAGAAGTTGATTCAGAAGCTGATGTTCAGAACCAACCTCAATACGACTCATACACGATTCCTGAGGTAAACGATTATGTTGCTGTGGTGGCAAATAATCCATTTGGTCACGAGATGCAACATTCTGAATTACCCATTTCATTTAATGCAAATGAGTCTGCTCAGAATGACGCAAATCATGAACAAGAAACTGCTTTCTTTGAATCATTACACAATAGTTATCAAAATGAGATTGAAAAAGTTAAATTGATCAATCGCGAAGTCAAAACCGCAAATGAAAAATTAACTTCTGAGCTTGAGAGATACAAGGAAGATTAAAACGACTTTGAGCTCAACAAAAAACTAGAGTCTGAATTAGAAATTGGATATCCAAATTCCTTTTTAAGAGAAAAACAATTGAAAATCAAATTTGACACACTTGATGTAACGTCAAATATGAAGATCAAATCTTTAAACTTGGAAATTTCTGAACTTAAAAACCAAATTTCTAAATTAAAATCAACTTGCTCTAATCTTGAACAAGAAAAGAAGCAGTTGAAAACAGATTTTTCAAAACGTGAAAATGAAATTCTTGACGAAATCATTGATCAAAAAGAAAAAATCAAAGAGTTGGAAACTTTGATTATTAAAACTAGACATTCAAAGAAAACAATTAATATGATTAATAAGAACAAAGATCAACTTTTGCACACAACTAAGAAAATGACTATTGGTTGTGAAAACCCTTGGAACCTGAAGAAAGCTTAGACAGAACAGAAAGTGTTGTACAATAGCAAGGTCTTATTTGAAAAACAAGAACCTCTTGCTGTTATAGATTCTAATGAAACGATCGAACTTGAGGAACAAAGTCGATCAAAAATGAAGCAAAAGAATCATGATTTACAACCTATTGATTACAACAAGTTAAACAAAATTTCTGAAGTTGTATTTGTTCCTCAAACCACCAAAACAAAGGAACAAATATCCAAATCAAAATTTTCCAAAAAACCAAGTGTCACAAAAACCATTTCAAAACAAGTTGCTGTTTCAAAACATCTTTCAAAAATTGAGCAAATGTCTTCAAAAAACACTTTTAACACAAGTGGTGCGAGAAAATATCTTGACGATGTCAAAACAAGGATTGAGCAACTTCAAAGGACTGTTGAATCTAAAACAAGTCTAAATGTGAACACTTGGAACTCTAGTTTTCATAAAGAGATTAAAAAGATTTTTGATATTGATACTGCTACTCCATTGAATAACATCTATGCGAGAGTAATTCATTTTGAAAAAGAATTCTTAAAAGAAACAATTTACTTTGTCAAGGACTACAAATCCCTGGTAAAGGAGGCAACTGAAACACAAGAAAACATTCAAAATTTAGAAAATCTAAATGATTTTCTTTTAGAAGCAGTCATTTCAACAGATGTCATGTCCATCATTTTACAAACCTACTCTGTTGAGGACTATGAAGTATTGAGAGCTGAGCATTGTAGCATATTCATAACAATCAAACATACATAAGAAGTGATTTGGCCGTGCACTTTAGAGAGAGAAAGAGAGAGAAAGGGAACTTAGAGAGAGAAAGTGAAATGGATTAGTTTAATGTATGAGAAGTTCCAACCCTCTCCCTAGGTGGAAAGGGGTATTTATAGTTACAAATGTAAGTGCCCCGTGTGGGCTGTGGAGCGAGCTGACAGTGGGTAAAGACACGACCCACTCCACAAATAGTAAGATAACTAAACTATTACTAATAGTACTAATATTCCTACGAGCTATTAAATGCTAATGAGTACTCGGGGTGACCCAGTCTTCAGATGATTATTTATATTCCTAACAATCTCTCCCTAAGGGAGGTCACGCCGAAAATAATATAATGAATTTTAGCATTCTATCCTCTGAACTTGACTTCATAGCTCGTAGTCTTTGATTCTTCAAATTCATTAGTCTTTGTACATTCAGCAGTGAACATTTGATGACCGTTCTTCTGTCTTGGATGATCTTTGGTGATTCTTTGATGTCTTCATCCAACTTATGTCTCAAAGTCATCTTTTAGCAGTATGTCTCCATGTGATGTGGTACTCTTTGAGCTGACATGCTTACACTATTCTGGGTCATGATTTTCTGCATCAGAGTTTGTAGAAGCAGTGTTGAAGGTCTTTTAGTTTATCATGACTTCTTTGAATACGATGATGGTGTAGTGTGAGCATGTGGTAATGGATTGGCATTTTTTCTACAATCAGCTACAACCGCCAGGAATTCCTGCATACGACAGTTAGCAATAAAACATCCGGTACTTACAGGTTCGGACTTCGAGAATGTTAACAGCATAGTGTGAAAACTCTCTCTAATCCTTACCAAGGTCGATCCTAAATTGAAATCCCACAGAGGGCTTACAAGATCTACCGTAGTAAATCAACGATTAGGTGAGTCGCTGGAGTTCACTCCATGACTGTAGACCGTTTGAAACCGCCGCCACCACTAAGCGTAATTCACAAGGAATTACCGAAGTGACCTGCCTTCAGGGCTGTTTGATGTTGACCCTGGCAGGAATTTTCATTCAATCACTGAGAATTACATTTGTAAATTCCCTCATAAATGTTCTGGCAGATTGCTAAGATCTGCGTAGGACTCATAAGTTTACAACTGGTGTCCTTAATGTTGAACAACCAGTGTAGAAGTAACACGTGTTCCTATGAGATCTTATGATGCATCTCGTGGCTCTAGACTCGATAAGTGCAATTTTGGTGGTCGGAGACTGGAGCGGTGTCTCCTGTCTCAATATCAACATAACTCGTAATGAGCGGTCGATAGATTATGCAGGGTTCCCCGTGAGAATGAAACAAGTCCTTTTAAGAGAACTTGAGTGGCTTAGAAGGTTTAGTGCAGTGCGTCACTGGGTCCATGACGCTTGTCTTCAATACCGGTGTTACCTTAGTAACCACCAGTAGCATATGAATTGAACCCGTTCTCTGCCCTAAGGTTGAATAATTGGAGGGCTATTTTTTTCACCCTTTCTCATTTCATTTTTTTTTTTAATTCTTCAACCCCTTCTTTATCCTTTCTCATATTACTCCTTTTTCATGATCATACCTAAGGACTTTCTACTACTAACTATTCGGTATTGTCCCTGGGTAGACCCCTCCGGCTCTGGCGGATCATAGGACGGTTTTCCTAACCTTAGCCATCTTATAACTTCATGACTATCCTATGTTGCCATTTACCAAATCCTTTAAAATCATTCAAAGTTTTCATGATTACGAATCACATTTTGCTAACACTTTGAGAGTTTTATATTTTTCAAATGCTCCCCCTTAACATATGCTCATATGTTTTAATTTAAAATTTTCACTTGATGGGTAGAGCTTGCACTTTTTGAATTGATCCACTTTCAGTGAACATGACCGATTCGAGACACGCTTACATCACTAGTTAGACAAGCTTAAAATTATTACCCGGCCTGGTCAAATTCACAGAAAGTTTCTCGAAACGGTACACTCTACTCAGACACATCCTTTTCGAGACACGCTTACATCACTGGTTAGACCAGCTTGAAATTATTACCCGGGCAGGATATGTCCTTTCGATTAATGACAATTTTTGTTTTGTCAATTCATTCGTGAAGTCTGAGTCGTGCTCACATGAGATGCCACATCCATTTTCATCCATTCGCTCCCCATCAATATGTGCATCGATATACGAAAGAGTTTAGCGCATATAGGAGAGCCTACACTTGAGTCCAAAACATCACATTTTTATCAGATTTCATATTTAAATCACATTCTCTCCCCCGATCAAAAATTTCAAACCATTTGAGATTTGTGATCCCAATTGATTTAAATATGTTTAGAAAATTTGGGAGAAAATGTGGTCAGGTTTTAATATATATTCTGATTATGAAGCATACTATGCTCCCCCTTAAACCACAAGAGAGTGTCACTGCTGATGTTGCACAATACTTTAAAAGGTGTCAGAAATTTTGAACAAATACTCTCCCCCTCAATTAATGACCCGTATTCTATTTAAAGAGCTGTGGTCATTCAATTGAGCGTCAAGTATTTGTGAAAATTTAAGTCCAGTTACCACCTTGTGAAACACCAAAACTCTCCTGAAGAATCATAGAAGATAAAGAGTTTGTGGTGTAAAGAAGATTTCTATTCTTATACAAGAAATGATGCACTAAATCGTACATCAGATCGAAGAAACATGGATATAAAGTAATCTATGCCCAGGTGAACATCACCCAGTTGGAGGAACAGCTGTCTTTTTGGCGACATGCTTTCCCCATAGTAGAGCAAGGGTTGCAGTCTGAAGTAACTGCAAGCCGATTAGACATGTTTTAACCAGTTAATATAACTTCTGCTCGAGCTTCATTTAAAGTCCCGTGTCATTATTGAATGACATTTCTAGGGCCGTAAATGTTATCGATAAACAGAAGACATGCCTAGAAGAACTATTTTTGGTATTTTTGTTTTTTTGATTTTTAGGGTTTTTATAGGTTTTATATTTTTCTATTTTCTTTTTGATTTTACGATATATAAAAGTATATACAAGGATATGTGATACAAATCCTTTACTCCTCCTTTTCTTCTTGAAGACACTTGAGTGTTTCAGGAGACAAACTCTTCATGCCAAGCTGCGGGAGAATAAATTGGAACCGTTCTCTCGGAAGTGCCTTAGTGAAGATATCAGCCAACTGAAACTCCGTCCTCATGAAGTAGTGTTCAACTATCCCTTTCTCAACCTGTTCCCTTATGAAGTGATGCCTGATGTCGATGTGCTTTGAACGGGAATGTTGAACATTGTTGCAGCAAAGAGCGATTGCACTTTTGTTATCACAATACAGAGGAATATTCTTATATGCAAAACCATAGTCTGATAGTTGTGATCGCATCCAAAGAATTTGAGCACAGCAAGCGGACATGGCAATGTATTCAGCCTCTGTGGATGATATTGAAGTACTTATTTTCCTTTTTGAAGACCAGCTAACCAACTTTTCCCCAAGAAACTGAGCACCACCCGAAGTACTTTGACGAGTATCTTGACACCCCGCATGGTCCGCATGTGCATAAGCTGTAAGTTCCATTGCAGTGTCCTTAGGATACCAGAGACCCATGTGAACAGTCCCTTGAAGGTATCGAAAGACCCGCTTTACTGCTTCCAGATGCTTCTTTGTAGGCTTGGACTGGTATCGAGCACACATGCATATAGCAAACAATAAATCTGGCCTACTAGTAGTGAGATACATTAGAGATCCGATCATGCTTCAAAACTTTGTTTGATCAACCGGGATCCCAGAGAGATCTTCATCCAACTTCGATCTCTCAATCATAGGGGTGTCAACTGTATCACTTGAGTCAAATCCAAATTTCTTCAATATTTCATTTTCATATTTGGATTGATTTATAAAGATGCCTCCAGGACTTTGAGAGATTTGTAAACCCAAGAAGAACGAAATTTGTCCCATCATAGACATTTGGAACTTAGAACTCATCTCGTTGGAAAACCTATCACATTCCTTAGAATCGGAAGAGGCGAAGATGATGTCATCTACGTAGATTTGAACAAGAAGTAGATGTTTGCCTGATTTCCTAGTGAATAGTGTAGGATCAACAACACCTTTGGAAAAACCATTACCCAGAAGAAACTTTGATAAAGTATCATACCACGCCCTAGGTGCTTGCTTTAGCCCATATAGAGCCTTCTTCAAGCGGTAGACGTAAGTAGGATGATCAGGATCTACAAAACCTTCTGGTTAACTGACATAGACTTCTTCCTTCAGATCACCGTTTAAAAATGTTGTGTTTACATCCATTTGGTAGACAATCATATTCTGACTGGCAGCATTAGCTAGAAAGATTCTGATGGCTTCAATTCTAGCAACCAGAGCAAATGATTCTTCAAAGTCTATGCCCTCTTCTTGTCGATACCCCTTTGCAACAAGTCGTGCCTTATTCTTTAAAACATCACCGTGCTCATCGAGTTTCACTCTAAAGATCCATTTTAGAGCGATAACCATTGCACACTCTGGAGGACGCACTAATTCCCAAACTTCAAGTCGATCAAACACATGAATTTCATCTTGCATAGCAGTAAACCACCTATCTTTAGACATGGCTTCTGTGACGTCTTTTGGCTCGACTCTAGATAGTACGGAATTAAAGAAGCACCACAGTGCATCGGTGGCAAGTTGCTCTCGAGTGGAAACTGGACGAGACGAATTACCAATGATGTTGTCAATTGGATTATCATTGGTCCATTTTCTGAGATGATCATGTGGTTGAGGGTTTTGAACTGATGTTGCTGTGTTGTGATCTCCTGAAGATGTATCAGTGGAAGTCTCAGGAGCAAATACATTTTCAAATGGAACATCATCAACAGGAGCAAAAGGATTCACGTCAAAAGAATTGTCTTCTGCAGAACCTTGTTGTATCAAAGAAGACTGAATATTTGATGATGAGGGCGATTGACTGACAGATGGTGCATCTTGACTAATTGAGACAGATACAGATGGACCTTCTGAGTTAGGTGGAACTTGAGCATCAGCAACTGGAGGTGCAGGTGGAGCTTCCGTTGTAGCATTACCCGTTGGTGGCTCAAAGTATTCGTCAAACATCTAATCAAATAACTTCTTCAACTCATCACTGGTGGGAGGTACGTAAGGAACTGCAGGCGTGGGATTCTGTACAAGACCTGAACTAATTGGTCCAGGTGTTAATAGATTAGGTGCGGGTCTAGAACTGGTTTGTTCAGGAGCTGTTTGCTCAGTCAACTCATCGAATGTCACGTGAATCCTTTCCATGATTTTTCGGGTTCTTTTGTTGTAGATTCTATATCCCTTGCGATCTGGTGCATACCCAACGAAGAACACTACGTCTGCTTTAGCCTTTAGCTTTCCCAAATCTTGACCGTCATTTGTCGGATAGCACAGAGCACCGAACACTCGAAGAAAGGAAAGATCTAGTTTCTTGCCATGTATTTGCTCGTAAGGAGTTTTGTTGTGGAGAGTGTGTATCAAGGAACGGTTTTGGGTGTAACACGCATTAGCAATTGCTTCTGCCCAAAGAAACATCGGAGCGTTAGAATATATTAGCATAGTTCTTGCAGCTTCCACTAGAGTACGATTTCGTCTTTCAACAACACCGTTTTGCTGAGGAGTGCATGCAACACTTTTCTGATGAGTTATGCCAATACTTTCATAAAATTGACCGATTTGTTGGTTAACAAACTCAGTTCCATTGTCCGTCCGGATGATTCTGACAGGTTTGTTTAGCCTTACTTGTAACTGCTTAATTAGTTTAATGATAACCTCTGGAGTTTCATCCTTGGTTCTCAAAAACTTTACCCATGTAAACCGAGAGTAGTCGTCGACCACCACAAGAACATATTTCTTTTCATTGATACTCTGCACTCTCATTGGTCCTTGCGAAGGGTGTGAAGAACTTCCATGATGATACTGATGGTTTTGGGTTTGTGAGTATGTTTCTTGCTTTTGCCCAATTGACATGCAGAACAAAGATGATCTTTCTCAAACTTTAATCTGGGCATGCCTCGTACAAGATCCTTGCAAGACAAGTCAGTTATGGTGCCGAAGTTCAAGTTATTTAAACGATGGTGACAAAGCCATGATTTAGTCTTCGAGGCCTTTGAAACAAAGCATATAGGAGAGGACCTCATCATTTCTTCAATTGAGATGGTGTATAAATTGGTGCCATGACTGCCTTTAAGAAGATCAACACCATCCAACTATCAGACGAAACAAGTGTGTTTTCTGAAAGCAACTTCAAGATCGGAGTCACAAAATTGACCAACAGAAAACGAGTTATGCCCTAGTCCTTCCACATAGTATACCCGGGAAATTACACTATCACCAAACACATAATCTCCGTAACCCGTAATTGCCCCAAAATGGTCGTTCCCAAATCTAACTGTCCCGATAAACTTTTTCAAGAAATTCTTGAGCCGTGAGCGATCCCCAGTCATATGTTTTGAGCAGCCTGAGTCCAAATACCAAAGGACGATTTGTGCGACCTGCATTTGAAAACAGACAACGATGGATAACTGAAAAATGTGGATCCCCACGTATAGCTGGGGTCCGTTTGGTTAGCACACACAAATTCTGGAACTACAGGTTTCACAGATGCAACTGTATTTACAGTGGAAACTACACTAGAAGAAGCAATTGACCTAGTAGTAGGGCATTGTGTCACTAAAGGAAACATTCGACCAGTTGGTTTCCATTCCTTAACCTTCACTACTTTATGGTTATTCAATTTAGTTAAGGGGCACTGATCTCCTAAAGTGAGCTTCCTTCCAGTGGGTCTCCATTGATACCCGACATTTGCAAACATTTTTCCTGTTGCCTTCCAAACTTTCTTACTTGTTTCAGTTTTCCTAACATTCTTAACATGGGGTTGTACAGGAGACATCAAAAATGACACAACACAATCATCATGATTAGCAGAAATTAAACATTCGTTACATGTTTTATAGACAGCATTAGAATTTGAATTAATTACAATACTTTTGATACTAGAATCAACACGATTCATTCTATTCATTGCAAACTTATTGTTCCTAAGTTGGGCTTCTACTTTCTTCTCGTGACCACTCTTAGCCGGCGCAATCCTATCTTTCCTTGCATTGCCTCTAGGCTTTGACCCGCTAGCTTTGGTGTCACATTTTACTCTTGTAGAAGTAATGATGGGAACATTAGTTTGTTTTAATGTCATTTGCTTTCCTGACTTTGATGTGCTGGGTTCTGATGTTCTCAGTGTTAGATCAAAGGTTACGTGCTTGTTTTTAGTCATAGATGATGATGCAACAAATCTAGCTCTTTTGTTATCAGTCTTAGGGCCAGTGACAACGGCGTACTCTAAAAATTCCTGAGACCTTTTAGTGAGGAAGCAGGCATCCACAACTGCTTTATCAAGTGGTTTTTCTATCCTATCCTCCTCTACAATCTCACGAAGTGTATCCAGGCTATCCTTAAGGTGATTGAGATAAATTTGATGGGCAGACCTATTGTTCCTAAGGGGAATTGGAATAGGTACAACATCAACATCATACTTTCTAACAACAGAAACCTTTGGAGCAACATTATCACAAGTGCCAATTGGCATTTTCCCTTTCACCTGAGTCTTAAGATTCTCAATTTCATTTAACAAAGAAGTTATCTTTTCATTATGACTGTTTCGTGTGACTTTAATTGAGTCATATAACTCTTTGTAATGTTGTTTGATTTTTGAATTTTCAGCTCGAAAACACTCATTTTCATAGTGTAGCTTATTGATAGTGTCCTGATAGTGAAAATTCTAAGAATCCAAAGACGATGGTTTATTGGTGCCAATTGCTTCACTCTTATTTGACTTTAATTGGGCAATTTGAGCCCTCAACTATCGAATCGTGTTAGTGTGAGCTTGAATTTTTTCATCACGTTTACTCAATTCAAAATATGTATCAAATTCAGGAGCATCCAGAGATGTCTTGGCATTTGATATTTTACATTTTTCTTCTAAGTGTTGATATTTTAATTGTAAATTAAGATGATCAACTTCTAGTTTTGAAAAACGCTTGACCATGTTATCATGGTTATCATTTTGAATTTTCTCTTGCAGTTTCAAATTCTCCCCCTCAAGCTCAACAACACGATTCTGAGTAACATTCAATGCAATAGAATACTCATGAAATTGTCAGGCAGTTAAAGCAGAATCAGTGGCAGTATAAAATATATCCTCTGCAATACATCTAACAATCAAATTCTCATTGGTGATGAGAATGTTCTTTCGCTCTATCTCACGGCTTTTAAGTTCTATCATATTTTGACTTACCTCACTTTCCATATCTTTAAACACTACTTTCATCTGATTGACGTCAGTTTTAAGGGTTTGTTGCATCCCTTCAAAGTGTTCTTTGAGTAGTTTAAAGAATGGAATGACCTCAGTCAAGTAACACCTTTTTGTTTGTTTAAAACCCCTTTCCCCCTCAGTAATTCCGGTTGGTGTAATTCTCTTCTTACATGTTTTATCAAAATCCGCAAATAGTTGACAAAGTACATATATGCTAATTAAGGTTTTACATTCTGTGGGATGAGTCAAAGGAACCAAATGCCTAGGTGTATTGGGAGGATACACCGTCGCATCAGCAATTTTCCTAAGGGTTAGAGTTTTGTCTTCAAGCTCATCGGCCTTTCTCTTTTCAATATATAAAGACCAAAATATTTGTTCAGGTGTTAACTTCTTTTGAGGTGCAAACACAGTCAATCGATTCTCCTCATAATAATCATGGGGTTTGACTATTATTCGATTGGCTATGCATTTGGGATCCTTCATTTTCTCATTAATTCTTTCTCTATTTCGCACTTCTATTTCATTACTCTCTTCTAAAGATGAAACATCAGGTGGGGCATACCAGGCATAATCATCACATTCGCATCCTATAAGGCAGGTTGGGCTACTTTAGCATTCCTAAGGAGAGCTAATTTAGGTTCACCTACATTACTTTCACTACGCTTATCACACAGCTTTTTGTACTTCTGAATCATTTGGGCAGTCTGTCTGGTTTGGTCTTGTGTGTACAACTTGTTTTCAAGCTTAATCTTTAAGGTTTTAAGTCTGGAGAAATCATTTAAGAGTTGTGTTTCTTTTTCTTTGAAGTCTTGTTTTATTGTATTTATGTGCTTTTGGGCCTCCTGTTTTTGTTTAACAGTCTGATCCTGCTGATTTTTCAAAAAATTCAACTCTTGTTTCAATGTTTCATCCCTTACATTATGCTCTGTTATAAGTTTACGCATTTGACTTTCCATTTTCTGCTCACGTTCAGTTAGTTCAAATTTAGCACGCTGTTCATACATGGCCACCTTATCTTTATATATGTTTAGTCTAGTGGTCAAGTTGTCATCAGGGTCAAACACAGTGTTTTCATGCCACTCACAAGCATTATCCACAACACAAGCATTATATACAACACTAGCAATATTTTCAACAGAAGGCGCACCACCTTTTACATCAGATACATTGTGGTGATTCACATATTGTTCATATGGAATAATATTACTATTTCCCATGTCAACATTATATGAATCAACCACATCTGTCTGTTGTACTTCGTTGGAAATCTTCTGTTCATCAACCACGTTATATGTGTCATAAAGTTTTAGTACCTCAGAAATCACAGATGTATTGGAGGGACCAGCTCGTTGAGGTGATGAGATAACAGAGGACAAATTGGCAATGAAGATTGTTTGAGCTGTTGGTTCATCATCCACGTCAGAGTCAAAAGCATCACAATTATCAGCTTTGAAGATGTTGGGATCATTAAGTGCATGATCCTGAACTGGCTGCTCGTCCACATCGGCATCCAAGGTATTTCCCCCATCGCCAATAAGAAACAACAATTCTTCTTCGTCCAACACAGCTCCATTCTCTTGAGCCTGCATCAACAGCATCTTGTTCTTGAAGTAGTCAGAGTTCTGAGGACATTTTGGTTGATTGCAGTTTCTGCCAATGTTTCCAAGTCCACCACAGTTATAACACTTGAGCTGCTTCCCCTGCCCCTGATTTGCATTCCCTACTCTGATCTGCACATTACCTCAACCCATGTTCCTTTGATTCAAGTTCTGCCTCCCCTGAACATTCTGAACCACAATTCTTCCATCTTCCACAGTTGCCAGATTGTGTGGGTTTGATGAGGTTCTGAGTTGATTGTTAGTTTGAGGGAGTGTTGCTTTAAATTGTGAGGTTATCAATCATTTTGTTGGTGTGAGAGTAACCTGAATCTAGTTGTGGATTCATAGCAGATAGGGATGAATAGGGATGATGATAAGCTTGATCAGACGATGATTGGTTGATTGGCTGAACATTTGCAATAAATGCGAGTGGATCATTTGGTGCAGTTGGATTGAGTTTTTCTCTCAACAAACGATCATAAGCAGCATGTTTCTCATGTTGTTGTAGATAGGCATACAACTGTTCATAATTTGTCTCTCTCAGGCCTTTGTTGAGTTTCACTGCAGTAACAAATCTGTCCCATTCTGGAGTCATGTTGTTTACAAACTTTGAGTTGAGTTGGATGTTTGGCATAGTCATTCTGATGATCCTCATGTCATTTACCAACTTTTGAAATCTCACATAGTAGTCTGTAATGTTCTCTCCCCGGGTTCATCTTAAAATGCTCAAACTCGTCATACAACTGTGACTCACGATCTTCCTTTGTGAGTTCTGAACCAACTAGAAGCATTTTGACATTGTCCCACACTGCTTTTGCTTCAGTGTTGAAATTGATGAGTTTGTAAACATCTTTGGGCAAACCTTGAATGACAATGTTGGAGGCTCTAATGTCTGCATCATACCTCTTATTTTCTTCCTTATTAAGATCATTGTAAGTTCGAGGCCAGTCGATTCCTAAAGAGACCGTTCCGTCTTCACCAGTAGTAACAGCGTCTCTTGTGGTGCCCATCTGAAATGGTCCGTCATCAATGGATTTAAGAATGTTAAATCCATTTTCTTTGCCCAAGCAGTAAAGCCGTATTCGTTGTGCCCACGACTCATAGTCCGTCCTATCAAGCATAGGAGGACGGGTATCGGACCCAGATGCTTGAATATCATCAAAAGCAGTGCTTGGTATGCTTGCCATAATGTATACGGGATTTTACTATTCTTGAGATTTAAACCGAGAAATAAGTTCTTTTGCGGGATTTTACAAAATTCAAGAATAAACCGTTATTTGATTACTTGAGTCAAATCACAGTTAACGTATTAGTTTAGTATCAAACCGTAGCCCTCAAACCGCAATTCCAGACAAAAAACCACAGTAACCACTAATCTCAAACCGCAGACTAGCTTCAAACCGCAGATCCTGAATACTAAACCGCATTACCCAAACCGCAGACACACCAGACAAACTGCAAAGATCAAACCGCAGTGCCTGAATACCAAACCGCTAGACTCAAACCGCAGGAATACTAAACAAACTGCAGAACCATAATACCAAACCGCAAGGATCAAACCGCAGGAATACTATACAAACCGCAAAGATCAAACCGCAGTGCCTGAATACCAAATCGCTAGCATCAAACCGCAGGAATACTAGACAAACCACAAAGATCAAAACCGCAAAGAGTCAAACCGCAGGAACCGAAACAACAATTAGTCAAACCGCAAAGCTGGTCAAACCGGAACTACTAAATGACAAAACGCAATAGGAAAAAGAACACAAACAGCATATGCAAATGGACAACATGTCACTATCCGTCTTTTTTTTCGTCTTTCCCGTTTTGGTTACCCTCCAAACCGCAGTCAGAATTTCACACCAAACCGCAACTAAGAATTACCCAAAAAGCTCAAACCGCTGCGAATCCTTTATCGAAAGTCAAACCGCTACGAAGAAAACTCATTCAAATGTCAAACCGCAGCCAAGAAACTCCTCAAATCTTCCACTAAATAACACAAACACTGTTGTATATTATCAAGGAAGATGTAAAACAACTTTGTGAACATAAAAGTACAAATATTTAACGATTTGAACCACAAACAAAGCAAAACCAATGATTTTCTTAGCTTTTCAATTCGACACACAAAAACAACATAAAGATGCCAAAAACACTCCACAAATCCGAGAATATGCACTCACTAGAACCTAACCATGGCTCTTGATACAAATTGTAGCATATTCATTACAATCAAACATACATAAGAAGTGATTTGGCCGTGCACTTTAGAGAGAGAAAGAGAGAGAAAGGGAACTTAGAGAGAGAAAGTGAAATGGATTAGTTTAATGTATGAGAAGTTCCAATCCTCTCCCTAGGTGGAGAGGGGTATTTATAGTTACAAATATAAGTGCCCCGTGTGGGCTGTGGAGCGAGCTGACAGTGGGTAAAGACCCGACCCACTCCACAAATACTAAGATAACTAAACTATTACTAATAGTACTAATATTCCTATGAGCTATTAAATGCTAATGAGTACTCGGGGTGACCAAGTCTTCAGATGAATATTCATATTCCTAACAAGCGTTCAGAAATTGTTTCAAAATATGAAGATGAGTTAACAACGCTTGAAAAAGAAAACATGTAATATTTTCAACAACTTAATCAAAGCAAAAAGAATGCAAGTGTGACAATTCGTCTTACGAGCGTGCTTACAAAGATTTGGAAAACAAAAATGCCGACTTGAATGCTCAGTTAGCAACTTTGAAAGGAAAATGTGTGGATACTAATTTTGAAAAACCATTGACTCCGGTGGAATCTCAAGGGTCAAACAATGTTTCAAACGTGAATTTTCAAAAGACAAGATTTGCACCGTCCGTCAATGTGAACAAGGTTAACACAAAACCAGTCACTCCACATGTTATTCCAAAATCTGGTCAAAATGATTTGAGAAACAAAAAGGTCAAATCTTCAAATGTTTCCAAGAGTCAAAACACATATGTGTTAAAACCAAACACACCTTATGGTAAACACTTCCATCAGAACAAGCCTCTAGATAAACATAAGAATACCAAATCCAATGACAAGGTCGCGGTAATTAGCAAAATAGTTACACCATCTTTAGGAATAGAAAAACCTACAAACAGTAGCATTTCAGATCCTGAGAGTACACATGCTGTAAAAAGAGTCTATCCTGACAAGGCGGTTAAATTTGGTTGTCCAGCGTGCAAAAAGTATGCTGTAAAAGCTAATCATGACCTATGCATTTCTTAATTCATAGACGAATTAAATTCAAGTGCTAGAAACAAACCCAAAAAGACTAAAAAACAAAGAAAACCCCATAGGAGACAGAGACAAATCACTCAGTCACCTACAAGGTCTTCCACAGATAATAAGTTTAGTTCTCCAGAACAATCCGCTGCACACAAAAGGAACACTCAGCCTAGACCAAAACTTAGGTGGCAACCTACGGGTAAAATCTTTAACACTGTTGGTCTTATGTGGAAACCCACGGGCAAAATTTTTGAATCAAGCACAAGCACAAAAGACAGTGAAACCAATCCTACTCCAGAAAATATGATTTCTATTCTGTGTACATCAAACCCACTTCCGGAGAAGGAAAAGCAACCCATCTCAAATGATGAAAGTGACGAATCTCAAGATGTGCCACAAGGTAAGTTCACTTACTTGGAACATATTGCTTCACGGGATTCAAAACCTTTCACTAAAGAAAAATCAAAATTTTCATTTTTTACTTTGTCAATGTTTGGTTTTCCTTTCATATTATAAAAACAACACAAAAATTTATAAAATCAAAAACTCAAATAAAAATTTAAAAAAATCCAAAAATCCTAAAATATTTCAAACACGACATGTCTCTTGTATAATCAATAGTATTTACGTTTCTAGAAATATCATTTAACAATGATACGGAAATTTAAATATGCTTGAGCGGGAGTTCATTCAAATGTTTTTTCAAAACATGTCGTCGTCTATACAACAATGACTTCTTAGTACTTCAGCTAAAGACTCGCACTTCAAAATAAAGGCTTGTGTTCACTCAGTTCACAACCCGTGCTTCAAAAAGATATGCAACAACATGTCTCCAACAAAAACTTTGAATGTGTTACCAATCTTTTGTCACAACTCTCAAATTTAAAAAATGGAACACATTTTGAGGGGGAGTTAATAAAAAATTGTTATTTCTTCAAAACATGTTGCTTGTACTTTTAAAATTCAAAACAAATAGTTTTTGTTGTCTATATCAAATATCGGAACACACTGCCGCATGTAACCATCTCTCAAACAATTTTTTTTTTTTTTTTTTTTTTGGGTGAAAAACAAAGGTTATTTAAAATAAATGGACTTTTGTTTGACGGGGAGTTAATTTAAACCCATTCATGATTAACCGTGCAAAGTTATCTAACTCCCAAGGGGAAATGTAAATGTTTTACATACTTATGTAACATAATTCAAGCTATCGAAAAGGCTGGGGGCAAATTTGTGAAAAATGAAACTTTGAAACACGTACTATGCACTCCCTCCATCTTTCGAGTAACTCACTATGACAACCCGCCATTTACAGGTCAATAGTATTTACTAACCTCGTATTTATTACTTTGAAATTTACTATAGTACTTTTTACGCATAACTTTATAGTGAAATCATGTCACCAGGATACACCCTATTGTGCAATACACGACTCTGGACCAAATTTTGTTCTACATAATTTTAGTACATTGATACTACTACGATGCTCATTTAATTGCTAGGGCATTTTCATTTTTAGTTACTCACGATTATTAATTTAATAAAAGTTTTTCACAATTTAAATGAGCACCCAACGTACCCGACACTCCCAACGATTATTTTTAATACATTCTAACATTCCCTAAATTACTACAAAAGTGCCAAAATTTATTTTCTTACACTTTTATAATTCTTTTACTAAGCCCACTTAATTATACGTATTTAACGTTAACTACTAAACTATTGCCCAATACCTACTCAGATGCAAATATGACATTTTTTCTACCCTGTACACTTTGTTTTTATTTATCTATACATTCATACCTTATTTTATTACTACATCTTAAATAAATTAGAAAAACTAAAATAAATACAAAGAATGAAGATTATTTTAGAGACAAGGATTAGACCAAGTATGGACTCCCCATTTCTTTCCTCTTTTTTCTGCCGAGTCACCCCAACAAACACACTATGTCATTTTTTTCTACCAGATGTACTAGTAATTATTTCTTTAAACAAAATAACTAGTTATATTTTGCTATAAAAAGGATAGAAGACTAGCACTTCATTTGTACAACTTAGAAAAAAAATATATTATAACTCTCTTTTCTTCTCTATATGTTCGGCCAAGCGTAGAAATCAAAGGGAAAAATTCAGATTTGTTCATTTAAGGGTTAATAAGTGTTATTTGGGGTCTATAAAATATATATTTGTTATTTTGGAGTGCTACTTGGGTAACATTTTCTTGCTACTACTCTTATTCCATCACAAACAAGTAAGCCTAAAACTAATTTTTATAACTTTGCTTATGCATTTTACACTAAATCTATGCTTGATTTCATGCTATTATGTTTAAATTTTAATTAAACTAAATAGATACCAAGATCACCCTATATATATGTTTTTACATATTTATGTTTTAAACAAGTTAAAAAAGAACACACTTGACATAATTATCTTCATGAGAAAATGGGTATATTCAAGTCGTAACTCATATGTGTTTGACATGTTCAAGCTATGGTTTAAAATAAATAAAATATGATTTATAATTTTTCCTACACCTTGATTATTTATTCTTCATGTCTTGGAGCATTTATTAGGTTGTTTATATTGTTTTAACACTATAGAAATTGTTGAAGAGTTGGAGGATAAGTAGGATAGTCCCTGGGAGTTGATTGGAGTTAGATCTATTAATTATAAGTGTTAGAAATGAGTTTTTGGAATAAATACTTCGGGGCTGTCCTAAAATCATTTCCATAGAAAAATGAGGTTTAGAAATACAAGATTTGGTTAAAAATATAGAAACTAGACTTTATAATGAAAACGTGGGCGCTTGAATGGTTAAAAACGAATATATAACGAACAAGATACGTTAGTTTTAAGTTTAACGACGAGAACTAATTTTCTGAAAATATGGGTTGCTGTCAGAATTTTTCAAAGGGCATAACCAGACTTTAAATGGTAACTAGACTAGTCGAGGCCTTAAAAATATGATAGTATACTTAAACACGAAACCCGGGATATATAAAACTTAAGAAACGGAGCTAAAACGAAGAAGACACATTAAAATAAAGTTACGACGAAACAAATAAAACTTCCAGCTCAAACTTTTGTAATTTTTCTAAGTGTCGGAGAGAGTCTTTTTGTGTGGCCATGTTTGAGCCCGTTTTTCTTATAGTTAGTCCACATGGCCATTTTCATATCGGATCCGGTCCGATTGAGCCAAAAGTCACTGCCACACTTATGTAGACCTTACTCCCTACTTCCTAAATCCACTAAGTTCAACCAAAATTTACAAATGACCACTGTTTTACATCTAGTTTTGTTGGACCACTTGACCATTTTTGGAAATTATCAAAGTGTTAATTCTTCGACAAAATTATATTTTCAAAACTAAATTAATTTGCAAACATATATGGGTGATAAACTATTATATAAAATGCGTACATTACACATCGTATTATCTTAAGACTATTTATATATTTTTAGGTTGCTGTAGAGTTTTTCACGCTTGAAAAACTCATTTCACTTCCCGATATCCTTGATTACGTTGATTGCTTATGGTGAGTCATAGCCCCAATTTTACTCGTTTAATTACTTTATAAACTCTTAGCGGAGAATACATGCTCAATTACTTTCAATTACTTTCTTTTGGACACAAGTACTAA
Organism: Artemisia tridentata subsp. tridentata; assembly: GCA_021014915.2. Taxonomy (NCBI): domain Eukaryota; kingdom Viridiplantae; phylum Streptophyta; class Magnoliopsida; order Asterales; family Asteraceae; genus Artemisia; species Artemisia tridentata. Next base: position 69,221,758 of record CP139501.1, on the reverse strand, counting down.
ACTTTTCCATTACCTAAGTTACCGTTATGCCATTAAAGTCCCCACGATTCATGAACCATTAATTACTTGTAAGCGCGAATGCTATGAATAGATCTATTTAGGTTAACACCCCTGTCCGAGTTGGTCATGCCTACCTGTCAAATAGCTGCATATCATTCGGATTATTTTCGAGTGTCTGGCAAACACTTATTTGAGGCACTGATTATTACTATGCTTGATTGCATACCATTACGCTGAGTTTAGAGTGTTGTAAATATTTTTCCTATGACGTTATATTCATTGTGAATGTCATGTTTACTAAAATCTTGTGGTCCACATATTAATTGTTATTTACTTAAACCTATGAACTCACTAGCTTTATGCTGACCTTTTAGCATGTATTTTCAGGTTCTTAATGTGTTAGCTTACCTTTGGCGGCTTTCGGCATGGCATGGCATGGTTATAGGATCACGATACTCTGATATTAATTTGGGGACCACTTTATTTCTTTTATGGGCCTATATTTCCGCATTTCATTGAATGATGTAAAACTAAATACTTTTAAGTATGTAATTTCTTTTAAACGGATAAGGTAAATCCGTTCTCTTTACTCTGTGTTGTGGTACCAATTTAGTAGCACCCCAGCGACATTACCTTTCGCTGCAATCCATTTTTGGGGGTGTTACAGATTGGTATCAGAGCCTTAGTTATAGAGAATTGGGCGTTTACCAAAACCCAGACTATAACTACTTTTACAAAAACTTAACCCTATGACTGCCACATGCCTTCCTGTCAAGCCACTGCCTTACTTGATATATTACTTAACGATCTACATGATGTAACTATGTGTTATACCTTACTATTTGTTAACTTATAATTTACATGATTTACGCTATTCACTATAAGTATTTTCTGTACACTTATACGTACGTAGCGTACCTGTCGCAGTGCTATGCCTCTTCCCTACTATCTTATACTCACATGCGCTGATTTATGATGATCTTACCGTATACTGGCTTATGAGAATTCTATGGTATACTGGATTACACTCGCAGAGTTATGCTTCCCTACGTAATATCATTATTCGACTCCGAGTTTGAACAATCGTCCCATGCTTTTGTAACACCATACTTTTGGAACACCTACTTTTGGGACACGGTTTTATAACACCTCATTCTTCATGACTTCTTGCGGTTTTGAAGAAATCACGTCGCAAGAAATGTAACGACGAAGCTCGACAACAATGTTTACCCTTACGTAATACTAATTTCCGATTTCGAGGACAAGATGAAAGAACTTGTTGGTCACCGCTCTGACACCCACATCACCAATCTACTTACTAATGCCCGACAGTGAGACGAAGCTACCCGAGGTCAAGACTATGGAAACCAAAACCGAACTAGAAGATCAATTACACGAATAAGACCTCTCAAAAGATGAGGAAGAAAGCCACTAATAGGCCAACTCCACCCACCTGACCAGAATTTATCACCAGAAAATTCATTCACCACTCCACCCTATTACCGATGACACGCATGGCGCATCATGAGGAACATCACGCACCAGTAGAAATAAGCCTTGACGATCAACTTATAGTCTCGTTAAACCAGAGTAAAGACTGAGAGGCTGAGTAAGAATATTCTATCCTTCTCGATCGATATTCGCAATACTTATTGTCTATCTCAATTATTGTTGCTCTCATCCATACTCAATCAACATTTGTAATACTTATTGATGTTTATTCATTTATTGATCTCATTCTTTTTCGATTAACATTCGTGATAATCATTGACTTTTCCATTTATTGCTTGTTATCATATGCAACACTTATTGTCGTTCCCGATTGCTGTTTATTCTTGTTGATCCTAAAGCAACAGTTATAATGCTTATTGCCTTCCTCATTCATTGATTTAATCACTTTGCATTCATGATGCTTATTGTCCTGTTCACTTATTGATTATTCTCATTTATCCTCAATTAGCATTCATAATGCTTATTGTCCTTCTCATTTATTGATTGTTCTCGTTCATTCTTATTTGGCATTTGTGACGCTTATCATCTGTCTGATTTATTATTTGACCCCATTTAGAATTTTGTCTTTCAGTATTGTCCTCTTTTGGCTATTGGTTGATTCGTTGGTTCTCTCAGTTAATTGATTTGCTATGTTGATACTCTACATCTCTTCACTATTGTGATGATTTATGATTTTTCTGTTTGCATAAAAATTGATTCATTGGTCTTTCTTTTACACATCTTGTTTGCCTTTTCGCTCGTACGAATATCAAATCTTTCTTTTGAGCACTCTTTGCTCATGATATTACGAATAATCTTGACATCAAATTTTTATCCACTATTGTTATTCATTTATCCATTCGTTTGCATAAATCAATCGCGTTTTTCTTCTCCGTTCGTACATCTAATTTTCTTTCAAGCAATCTTTGGTTTGACATCTAATTCCATTTACTATTGTGGTGATTCATTGATTATTTCATTCTCATTAATCTATAGCAGATTGCTTTTTTATTAGTACGGATATCTAATCTTTTTTTCAAGCATTTTTTGCTCATATCAGTACGAACGTTCTTTCTATTGTTGATCTCTTCATTTGCAACATTTCCTTTTTAACATTCTTTGTTCTTCAAACATTATACTTGACGTGATTCCCTTGCTATTCTTATGATTCGATAGTTCTTTCATGTGTATTGTAATCTACTTCTTGTGACTATCACTTCTTTCATTTACATAGACATCTACTTCTTTTGGCTACTAGTACACTTCCTCGGTCACTTCATTTACAATGATCATTAGTAGGCATCAGGGCTTGGAACAGCGCTCCAAGTCAACGGGTTGAAGGCCGCACGTGATCGACATAAGAAGCTACGCCGATGTGCGACGCAAACCACTAGAATTTCAAGTTGGCGACCAAGTTATGTTAAAAGTGTCGCCTTGGAAAGAGGTGATACGGTTCGAAAATTGCTGGAAGTTAAACCCGAGATACATTGGTCCATTTAAGATTTTGGCTAGAGTCAGCCCAGTGGCTTACCGACTAGAGCTTCCACCAGAGTTCAGTAGTGAATACAATACATTCCATGTTTCCAATCTCAAGAAATGCTTGACTCGCTCGTCATTCCGCTAGACGAAACTCAACTTGATAACAAACTCTTTTTTTTTTTAAGAACCATGGATCGTAATGTCAAACAGTTAAAACAAAATCGAATTCCTAACGTCAAAGTTCGCTGGAATTCTCAACAAGGTCCCGAGTTCACTTGGGAACAAGAAGACCAGATCCGTCAAAAGTATCCACACCTCTTCTCTGACACCACTCCAACGACCAACACTGACGGAATCTCGCGGACGAGATTCCTTTTATGGGTGGTAGACTATGACAACCCGCCATTTTACAGGTCAATACTATTTACTAAACTCAAATTCATTACTTTGAAATTTACTGTAATACTTTTCACGCATAACTTTTTTGTGAAATTGCGTAACCAAGAAACACCCTATTGTGCACTACGACTCCAGACCAAATTTTGGCCTACATAATTTTAGTACATTGATACTACTACGATGCTCATTTAATTGCTAAGGAATTTTCATTTTTAGTTACCCACAATTATTAACTTAATAAAAGTTTTTTACAATTTAAATGAGCACCCAACGTACCCGACACTCCCAACGATTATTTTTAATACATTCTCACATTCCCTAAATTACTACAAAAGTGCCAAATTTATTTTCTTACACTTTTATAATTTTTTTACTAACCCGCTTAATTATACATATTTAACGTTAACTACTAAACTAATGCCCAATACCTACTCAAATGCAAATATGACATTTTTTCTACCCTCTACACTTTATTTTTATTTACCTATACATTTCATACATTTTTTTATTACTACATCTTAACTAAATTAGCAAAACTAAAATAAATACAAAGAATGAAAGTTATTTTAGAGACAAGGATTAGACCAAGTATGGACTCCCCATTTCTTTCCTCTTTTTCTCCCGAATCACCCCAACAAACACACTATGTCATTTTTAACTACCAAATGTACTAGTAATTATTTCTTTAAACAAAATATCTAGTTATATTTTGCTATAAAAAGGATAGAAGACTAGCACTTCATTTTTATAACTTAGAAAAAAAAATATACACTATAACTCACTTTTCTTCTCCATAAGTTCGGCCAAGGGTAGAAATCAAAGGGAAAAATTAAGGTTTGTTCATTTAAGGGTTAATAAATGTTATTTGGGGTCTATAAAATTATATTTGTTATTTTGGAGTGCTACTTGGGTCACATTTTCTTGCTACTACTCTTATTCCATCACAAACAAGTAAGCCTAACACTAATTTTTATAACTTTGCTTATGCATTTTACACTAGATCTATGCTTGATTTCATGCTATTATGTTTAAATCTTTATTTAAACTAAATAGATACCAAGATCACCCTGTATATATGTTTGTACATTTTTATTTTTTAAACAAGTTAAAAAAAAACATACTTGACGTAATTATCTTCTTGAGAAAATGGGTATATTCAAGTCCTAACTCATATGTATTTGTCATGTTCAAGCTAAGGTTTGAAATTAATAATATATGATTTATAATTTTTCCTACATTGATTATTTATTCTTGATGTTTTGGAGCATTTATTAGATTGTTTATACTGTTTTGAAACTATAGAAATTGTTGAAGAGTTGGAGGATAAGTAGGAGAGTCTTTGGGAGTTGATTGGAGTTAGATCTATTAATTATAAGTGTTAGAAATGAGTTTTTGGAATAAATACTTAGGTGCTGTCCTAAAATCATTTCCAAAGAAAAATGAGTTTTAGAAATACAAGATTTGGTTAAAAATATAGAAACTAGACTCTATAATGAATACGTGGGCGCTTGAATGGTTAAAAACGGATCTATAACGAATAAGGTACGTTAGTTTTAAGTTTAACGACGAGAACTAATTTTCTGAAAATATGGGTTACCGTCAGAATTTTTTAAAGGGCAAAACCAAACTTTAAACGGTAACTAGACTAGCCGAGGCCTTAAAAATATGATAGTATACTTAAACACGAAACCGGGGAGACATGGAACTTAAGAAACGGAGCTAAAACAAAGAATATAAATTGAAATAAAGTTACGACGAAACAAACAAATTTTAGGTGAGACTTAGTTAGTCCACATGGTCTAGTATCCAAAACGTCCAACCACTCGTCAAACGGATTTATAACGAATGATTTATGGCCTTGTAGACTTACCCGAAAACTACCCAGAAACACCACAAACAGCCTGATCACCCAACTTCATAGCCATTTTCATATGGGATCGGGTCCGATTGAGCCAAGAGTCACTTCAACACTTTTGTAGACCTTGCTCCCTACTTCCTAAATCCATTGAGTTCAACCAAAATTTCTAAATGACCACTGTTTTACATCTAGTTTTGTTGGACCACTTGAGCATTTTTGGAAATTATCAAAGTGTTAATTTGTCGAAGAAATTATATTTTCACTACTAAATTACTTTGCAAACATATATGGGTGATAAACTATTATATAAAATGAATACACTACATATTGCATTATCCCAAGAGTACTTACATATTTTTAGGTTGCTGTAGAGTTTTTCACGCTTGAAAAACTCATTTCACTTCCCGATATCCTTGATTATGTTGATTGCTTATGGTGAGTCATAGCCCCACTTTTACTCGTTTAATTACTTTATAAACTCTTGGGGGAGAATACATGTTTAATTACTTTCAATTACATTCTTTTGGACACGAGTACTGAAACTGTTACATTGCCTAAGTTACCGTTATGCCATTAAAGTCCCCACGAATCATGAACCGTTAATTACTTGTAATCGTGAATGGTATGAATAGATCCATTTGGGTTAACACCCCCGTCCGAGTTGGTCGCGCCAACCTGTCAAACGGATGCATATCATTCAGATTATTTCTGGGTGTTTGGCAAACACTTATTTGGGGCACTGATTATTGCTATGCTTGATTAAATACCATTACGTTGAGCTTCGAGGTCATGAACCTAGGGCATTGTAAATATTTTTGCTATGACGTTATATTCGTTGTGATTTTCATGCTTACTAAAATCTTGTGGTCCATATATTACTTGTTGTTTACTTAAATCTATGAACTCACCAGCTTTATGCTGAACATTTAGCATGTATTTTCAGGTTCTTAACATGTTAGCTTACCTTTGGCGGCTTTCGGCATGGCATGGCATGGTTATAGGATCACGATACTCTGATATTCATTTGGAGACCATTTTATTTCTTTTATGGGTCTATATTTCCACATTTCATTGATTGATGTAAAACTAAATACCAATTTAGTAGCACCCCAGGGACATTACCTTCCGCTGCAATCCATTTTTGGGGGTGTTACACTCACACAAACAAATATCATACCAATAATTTTTCTCTCGACCTCGAATTGTGTGCGAAGATCATAACATGTTTTCTCATCTTTCATCTTCGCAAAAACAGTAAGTTTCTTGCTCCTTAACACTCGCCTACATTTTATTCGATGATCCATCAAAGTTTTGTGACTCTTAATTAATCTAGGGTTTCATTATTTTTTTAAATTATTGAATACTTGATGTTTGTTGAAAAAGATAGTTAGGATAGAAGCGGTTTTAGATGTACAAACTCATAGTCTAAGCACCGTTAATCAATTCATAACACACTGGAAGGATTATGGAATTTTAGGCGTTGAAGGTTTCGAATAATTTCGTAGCTTGTGCCTTATTGTTTTTTATGTGTTGAATTATGGTTTAGCATCATTATTAAGTTGTTTTCCCCATGTCTGCTCATCCTAAAACGTAAGTAGTTGGATTTCAAGAAAGATTGGGCTCGATTGAATTTTACTCGAGAAAACAACCTTAAGACTTCATAGGACTAAAATGCTTTTAGAAATAGGTTTATGATAGTGTTGAATAACTTTTGCCTAAGGTTAATTAGATTTAATTCGTAAATTTTTTGTTTTAGGGTTTGAAGTTAGGTACGTTAGTGTAGTTTGATGGAGATTAGGATATTAAGTTGTTTGTATTAGTGTAATTTTGTTGTTGGTGTGTTTTAAACGTTCATGTATTTAGTCTGTTAATCGAAAGTGAATAAATGGCTAAGTGTACAAAAGTTTTCAAAAAATCAGTAATATGAAGGTTTCGAGAAATTCGGCAGAATCTGGAAAATTTTGAATTTTTCGAGTAATTTTGAAGGTTTCGAAATTTTTTTGACATTTCAACAACAAATGAATATTTGTTACATAAAAGCCATTTTATAACACACATGTTGTTTATAACATTTCTTAATTTGTACTTTTCATATCATGTGATAGAATTTGTTGAGATTTATTATTTATATAGTTTCGTAAAATTGTTAGATGTATAGTGCTTTCGACTAAATTTCACTTAGAATACTTTATGATGAATAGGGACTTCGAGAAAAATTGGTTTCGAGTAATTTGGCTAGAACAGTTCTTTCGAGTAAAAACAATGTTGCAAAAATCGGCCGAATCGGCCGATTAATCGGTAATCGGCCTTATACCTTGTTGATTTTTGAAAATCGGTAGAAAAAATTGGTCTAGGAAAAAATCGACCACTAATCAGTCAAAAATTGGCCGAATCGGTCAAAAATTGGCTGAATGGGTAAAAAATCGGCCAAATCGGCCAAATCGGCCGAATCGGTCAACTTAAAAAAAATAATTTAGGCATTCTACTTAATTTGGGGACCGTTTATTTCAATTATAACGCACAATGGGCCTCATAATCAGAATTGGAGCCTTTTATTGAGGTTTGGAAACATATTAGGCTTGGAATCAGTTAATATCTTTAGTTTGGTCTCCAGAAATACACAAAACTTGAAGGAAATGCCAATCCGATTAATCCCGCCTTGACCGATTAATCGCTGCAGGGTGGTCGACCGCCCGACTACCGATTCACGATTTTTGCAACATTGAGTAAAAATGATTTCGAATACCTTTCTAGGAGTAGTACTTTTCGAGCAAAAAACCAATTTTCATGAAACAAAACTTTTCAAGTAAAAAAGTAGTGAAAAATGTTTTTCAAGAAAAATGACAACTTGTTTTTTTTAAACTGTGAACAGTATTCTTCCACAAAAACATGGTCTCTTATAACTTTCGAATAATTTTTTAAACCATGAAAGAATACTTTCATACAACAAGTTTTAAGACAACTTTTTTGGAAAAACCTTTCATGTACCAAATGAAACAATGGGAATTTGATTGCTTCATACTCAAAGTGATCCAAAAAGTTTAATAACAAATGTTTTTTAAAACAAAAAACAGACTTGTAACGGGACGGGTAATAACTTCAAGTTAGTTATTTGGTCTAGTTATCACCTCAAAGCTGATAATGTAAACCTTTATCTAGCAACGTAAGCGTGTCTCACGAAGTTCTGTCTGTTAAAACTTTTTGTCACTACGTTACTTCAATTCACAATATTGTATGCATGATCCCATAAGTTTCAGAATGCCTTAGATGTTAAGCATGCTACTTGACTATACTTAGTATTTAATGAGATATCAAGCCAAGTCTGAGTTGTTTCAAATCATCTTGAGTTTACAAGTTCACAACAATAAACTCTTTAGTAAACCTATTCCTAGACGGGTAATAACTTCAAGATAGTTAGTAGGGCTAGTTGTCACCTAAAAGCTGATGATGTATCCCTTTCTCTAGCGACGTAAGCGTGTCTCGGTGGAATTTTCTTACTACGAGTATATTATCCTTTTCAAATAACTAGTATCTCATAGATCTCTTTTTAACTCATAAGTATCTCAAATGATTTTGTGACATCATGGAAAATAAAGTACTTAGTCGGGTAATAATTTCAAGTTGTTTATTCGAGCCAGTAATCACGTAAAAGCTGATGATGTATCTCCTTACTCAGTGACATAAACGTGTCTTGGTAGTACTCTGCAATCCTACATGTTACATTCAAAAAGTTTCACTGTAAAGTACTTTCCAAATGAAATAGGATTCTCTTGTGTTTTCATAACACAATGTTGCTAAATTCCAACAAAATGAATGGTATATGCTTGTGTTCAAACCAATCCATACATAAGACAAAGCATACTCCATGTCTTTTCAAATTCATCAAAGTTCATCTAAAAAGCACTTTTGAGAATACCTGAAACAAACTTATCTAAAAGCTTCTCATCTTCAAGGTGGTTATTAGGGTTAGTTATTTCCTAAAAAATGACAATGGATCCCTTTAGCCAAGCAACGTAATAGAGAGCTTAAGGATTAGTTATGTCAAGGAAAATCTCACCATGTCTAAAAACAATTTTGAGACTACTTAAGAATGAATTTACCATGAATCTCTTGTCTTCAAGATGGTTATTAGAGCTAGTTGCCACATAAAACATGACAATGGATCTCTCTAACTACGCTTGTAATATAGGGTTCAAAGTAAGTCACGAATAAGAAAATCTCACAGAGTCAAAAAGATTTGAGATCACTTAAAAATTCACAACACTGATAGTATCTTCAAGGTAGCTGTTAGGGCTAGTTGTTACATAAAAACTGACAATGCATCCCTTTAAATACACAAAATAACATAATACTCAAAGGTATGTTTATTTTTGATGATATCTCACTCTCATGCAAAACAACGATTTTTCTCAAAGGTTTTTCACTTAAAGTTTGTTACTAAAGCTATGATACTTTTTCCCAAAACTTTCTAGTTAGATTAGTCTAACGTATATTTTCCGCATGAGAATATAAAACTACGTTATGACTTAATCAAAAATCCTTTTAAAGAGTATCAATCTTTAAATCAAATTTTTTGGCGAGGAAATATAAAAATAGAACGATAGATAAAATCGTATGTGAAAAGAAAAGAGCATACGTCTTGTGTCAGAAAAAGCAAGTACAAGGCACATGAGAAATAAAATGAAATAATTAATCAAAAAAGAATTGCCAGAGTACAAAAACAGACAGAGAGATTTTATGCTTTCATTTTTATTCTTGTGAAACTAACACATGTATTATTTTCATCTCAGCATTCATAATGGCAGATAAACAAGCACAACATCATGATGAACAACAACATGATGAACAACCACAAGATCAACAACAACCACCACCACTACCTACACTTACTGCTGAAGAACTTGTACCTGAGCTAAAACAAAAAGACATCTTCAACACCAACTCTCAACTACCTCATACCTTCAAGTGTCCACAACAAATCATCTCCAATATACTTCGAAAACAGACCATATTCCTTGCACTCACTCTCACAGCCTCAAACCCGAAAATATATATCCAACAGTTTTGGTATACGGCAGAATACTCATACTGAACATGTCAAATCACCGCAACCATTGACAGACAACAAGTCCAAGCCGATCTAAATGACTTTCGCACCATACTCCAACTACCATTTGAGTCAAATAATCGACCGTATCAGCCAATGCGTAATGCAACTCAGACACTGGACTTTCTTCGCAGACTTGGATATGATACACAAGAAGGAAGACTCAAGAATCCATCTGACATCAAGAAAAAGTATATTCCACAACCTTGGCAAACAATCATGATAATCCTAAACCGTTGTACTACCAGAAAGAAGACGGGAAAGGAATCGCCAAAGTTACTTACAATGAAGATGATGGAAGGTATCGTGTACAACCGACACATTGGCTATGCTTCACTCATATGGGAATATTTCTATGAGCATGACAATGAGATGTGAGAATCCAAACACTTTGTGAGAGGTTCTAATATGTAATTTTCGTGCTAGTTTTGACTAATGTCGAATGATCATGTGTTGTAATTACTTTTATATTAATGTTAAATGACCCCTAACTTGTAAATTGATTAGGATAAAAGCATATTTGCTTGAGATCAAGCAAATCCCAAGTGTATGGATATTTGATAAAGATTTATTTGGTACCTTTTTAAGGGGTCATTTAACCCTAAAATCGTATTTATATGATCAAATATTGCCTCAAATTATTTATTTTTGCAAACGTGAGTGGAAGGGTTTATTGACTCGGATTTATTTGGTACTTGGGACGAGAAATCTAGAAATTGGCACTTTTTGGACGTATTTGGACGCAAAACTGAAGAAAACAACGAAGTCGCGAAAAACCTGTCAGACATGAAGATCTGACGGCACTTGTGGATTATGCTAGAATTTTGGCTCAAGTTTAGCAAGAAACGCCTCAGTCAAATTTTGGAGATATATAACCTGACGGTGTCAGGCGTTAACTGAATAAGGGAGTCACGCGTTAATTTAACAAGAGAAGTCTCAAACACATTTACAAAGTGACGGCGTCAGGACCTACCATGTGACGTCGTCAGAACGGTGACTTGCACAAGACGAAACACTAATTACGGCGAGCTGAAGGTGTAAGGATCCATAAGTTGACGCCGTCAAAGACGATTTCCTATATATATTTTCCTTTGTTTTTCATTGTAAAGGGTGACATCTTTGGGTAACATCTTAGCTAGGGTTTTGGATGAATTTTAGCAGCTCTGTAAGGGTTTTTGAACCCTTGAACTTCAAGTTTCAACAAAGATAATTTATCCCTTTAATCATTCGTTATGTGTCTTTCTTCTCTTTACTTTATCATGCTAGCTTAAATTTAATTGTGTTTGCTTAGACCTAGTGAAACCTAGTTGTTAAATATATATTTGTTGTCTATTGTTTAGTTGATTGCTTCGCGTTAGGCTAAGAAAACTGGCCTATCACTTATATGTAACTGGCTTGAATGTCTTAGAAACGCAACCGTAGAGTGCACTATAGGTTTTTCTCATTGTATTTATTGCATGAATTGCAACTTATAGATCCTAGTAAACTTAATAGACTTGAAGTTTTTTAGGGGAGACTAAGATTCATAGAGTTGGGGACTTCGGAACCTCCCCGCGACCAATATTAAGGAATACAGTGCTTCAACTAAAACAAGGGTTTGACAATTCGACAGATCAATAGGAGATAACTAGGGAGTAATAAAATCTAAGTAAACACACTTTTCCCAATTAGTAAAAATCACGAACTGTATTTTCTCTTTTTAATTAGTTTATTTTTAATTGAATTATTAGTTTTGGGCTAGTTTATTAGCAACTAATTCCACCCACTCTTCTAAAACCTAATATTTTTACAACTTTCATAAAATAATAAAAAGACAAAAAGAATCATCCCTTACCTCTAGACCTATCTCGTCATACATCTTGACGTAACGACATTATTCCCCTAGAGAATGATCAATCCCCCGGATTTACCTATACTACACAACAATGATCAGGTACACTGACTGGAGGATTGTAAAGCTTCCTTGTGAGGTCTACAAAACTCGCATCTTAGATGTTGTCTGGATGTTCCATGTTAACGAAGCCTTTGGGCCGACTCACATACACTTCTTCTTTTAGAGTTCCATTCAAGAACGCGATCTTGATGTCCATCTGATATACTATGATGTTTTTGTGAGCTGCATAGGCTAAGAAGATCCTAACTGCTTCAAGTCTTGCTACTTGAACGAATGATTCTTTGAAATCTATCCCTTCTTCCTGTCTGAATCCTTTAGCCACTAGATAAGATTTGTTGCGAATTACATTCATTTCTTCATCCTTTTTGTTCTTCGATAACCATTTGAGATCAATGACAAGTTTTTCCATTGGTCTTGGAACAATTTCCCAACTATCATGCAAACGGTATTGAAGAATTTCTTCCTGCATCGCTTCTATCCATGCGTTTTCTGCCATCGCCTCCCGAATGTTCTTTGGTTCTTTGAGGCTTATTGAACAAATGTAGATGCGCATTTCAGGGTCTTTGGCGAGTTGTTTTCTTATCTGAACTGGCCTAGAAGGTTCACCAATAACTTGTTTAAATGGATGGTCTTTTTTTCATTTGAGTGAAGAAGGGTACCTTGGGTTTAACGTATGTGTAAGATGGTTCTTGTAGCTTTGAAGATGATTTGGTACAATCCGTGGCAAACGGGTTTTCAAATACTTCTTCTTCTAATGCAGCATCATTTTGGTGATGTGTTGTTTCTTCTTGAAGGTGTGTGTTGGTGTTGCTAATTAGCTCTTGTGTTAGGTCACCTTAAGGATTCAACACAAGTATATCAAGTGAGAGAAAGTTAGAGAGAGAGAGAGAGATGGGAGGAACACTTATGAGAGAGATATTGATGAAAAGAGTAATCTTGCATAAATGAACCAACACCTTCAAGTGAAGGTTTACATTAGTATTTATAGGACATGAACTAGGGCAATGCCTAACATGTCTTTCTAGAAGCAATGCCACGGTCCATGGGCTTACTTCATGGACTGGGCCTTAAACAAACATATAAGCCTAATAATAAAGCAACCTATTACAAAAGTAATGACCGACACTTGATATAATAAAAACGTATTCCCAACAATTTCCCCTAAGGGTTGGTCATCAAAGGTTGCTTGACGTCATCGTTGCTTCATTGGTGTGACGTCTTCAAAACCTTAAATCTTAGTTCTTTCTTCTTTGTTCTTGTAGTGATCAAGTGATGGTATTTTATGCCCTTCATCAACGTCTTTGTCTTTGGTGACTCTACGTCTTTCCAACATGCTCATACATCTTTTGACTTTGAGTCTTCATACTTAAACAACTATCATTTTATTGTATTGATCTTTATCTTTCAACTTTGTAGATTCTTTTGCTAGACGTAGAATCTTTCTTTGAACTTTGCATTGCTTCGATCTTTGGTGAGAACTTTCTTTGACTTTAGACTTTCTTTGTGATGTAAGTATGAGCATGTGAAAACCTGTTGTGATGTTGATGATAGTGATGGTGGTAGATGATTTCCTGGTCTCCATGAGTACCTGCATGAAAACAGTTAGCAATAAAATTTCTAGCACTTACAGGTTCGGACTTCGAGATCAAACATAGTGTGATAATTTTCTCTAATCCTTACCAAGGATGTTCCTGAACCGGATACCCCCATGAGTGCTTACACAGATACACCGAAGTGCATCAACGATTCAGGTGAGCCGCTGAAGTATACCGAAGTATCACTCCACGACTGTAGACCATTTGAAACCACCGTGAAAACTAAGCGTAACCCACAAGGGATTACCGAAGTGACCTACTGTCAGGGCTGTTTGATGTAGACCATGGCAGGAATTTCCATTCAATCTCCGAGAGTTACAATTGTAAATTCTCTCATGAATGTTCTGGAAAATTGCTAAGATCTGCGTAGGACTCTTTAATTTACAACTGGTATCCTTAATTTTGAACAACCAGTGTAGAAATATCATGTGTTCCTATGAGATCTTTTAGATATATCTCGTGGCTCTAGACTCGATGGGTGCAATTTTAGTAGTCGGAGACTGGAGCGGTGTCTCCTGTTTTAATATCAACACAATTCGTAATGAGAGGTCGATAGATTTGCAGGGTTCCTCGTGAGAATGAAACAACTCCTTTTGAGAGAACTTGACTGGCTTAGAAGGTTAAGTGCAGTGCGTCACTGGGTCCATGACGTCATTGTCTTTAATACCGGTGTCACCTAAGTAACAACCAGTAGCATATGAATTGAACCCGGTTTCTACCCTAAGGTTGATCTTTTGGAGGGCTATTTATTTTCACCCATTTTCATAACTTTTCTTTTTAATTCTTCAACCCCTTCTTTCTCCTTTCATTCTTTACTCCTTTTTTCAATCATACCTAAGGACTTCTAGAACTAAACTATTGGTGTTGTCCTTGGGTAGATCCCTCCACCTCTGGCGGATCATAGGATGTATTTCCTAGCCTTAGTCACCTTATAACTCCATGACTATCCTATCTTGCCATAAAACTATTCATTTGAAAATCTCTCAAATTGTTTATGATTATGAAACATATTTTGTTAACACTTTGAGAGTTTTGGTTCTTTTTAGGAGTACTCCCCCTTCACATGTGCTCATAAAATTTTAAGATAAATTTGCACATATTGGGTAGAGTTCGCACTTTTGAATTGATCCACTTTCAGTGAACAAGACCGATTTGAGACACGCTTACATCACTAGTTAGACTAGCTTGAATTAATTACCCGGCCTGGTCATGTTCAAAGAAAGTTTCTCAAAACGGTACACTCTACTCCGATAAGTCCAATTTAAGATACGCTTACATCACTGGTTAGACCAACTTGAAATTATTACCAATCCAGGACAAGTCCTTTCAATTACTAACATATGAGTTTCGTCAATTCATGGGTTAAATCTGAGTCGAGCTCATACGAGATTCCTCATTTTAGTTACAATATTTTAATCACTTTTGTTTTTCTCCTCCTCAAAAATAACATATTGATGTTGTTTTTGAAGAAAAAATTGATTAAAATATGTTTTTAAGGTTTATAGAGAGAATCTAACAAGAACTTTTGTTTATGAACAAGTATGTTTTTCAAGTACTCCCCCTCAATAAGTGAAGTAACTTTCTGAGGTTTTAAATGTGAGAGAGAATACTTGTTCTTTTGAGCAGAATTACGAAAAATCTTAAAAATTTGATTAATTCTACTCAAAACTAAGAAGCCTTCGCTCCTTAAATTAGGATTGAGGCACTGAAGCATACCCCAGGGTCCTTTCTTTGCAAGGAATGGGTTATGCACTGATATATGTACATAAGCCATTGTATCACTAACAAATAATATATCACTAATGTTAAATACCCTGAATTTACCTGTTAATGGCAGCGGATATGAATACCTTGGTGTGACTTTCATGGCGTCTCATACAATGGATATATTGAACGACCTAAAGTGCCGTTTTGAAAATACACGTTTGATCATAAATAAAATCAGAGTTTACAAAACATAGGTCCCAAATGATGTTGCAAGTTTATATAACAAAACCATAGTAGATCAAACGTTTACATAAGTGCATGAAAATAAGGGATGCAAGTCGACCCCGCGACTCCAAAATAGCCAAATACATGTCCACACGCTAGCTAATTACCTGAAAATACATTGCTAAAAACGGTCAACATAAAGTTGGTGAGAGATCATAGGTTTTAAAAAAATGAAGGTATACGATAGCCACAAGTATAAAGTGTATGACATAAGTCACATAAAAATGGTGTACAATAGACTTAAGCTCATGACCCCGAAACTATGACTGAATCTATGGTGCCCCTCAGAGTGTTTTGCCAGGCACTCTAATAAAAAGACATGAAATGCATCCGCTATCGGTTGTTGGTCAAAGCCAACACGGATGGAGGCGTCACCCTCGATAGATCTATCCACTCACTCTCGCTTACAGGTAAATTAACGGTTCATGATATAGGGGACTTTCATATGGCAACAAGGTAACTTAATCTATGTACAAGGAATTTGATACTAGGGCTCGCATATAAAAATGGTTGCAATGTATTCTCCCCCATGGGATTTGAAATGAAATAATAAATTGAAAAACGGGGCTATGAAAACTCACCTCAAGTGATGGTACAACAATGCTATGAGTATGTGATGAACGGGAACAACAAGGCGCGTACACTAGCCGCTACCTATCATGAATGAGCATAATCTACTTAGATTATGAGGCAATGTAGTGCATGTACATGTATATGTAACCTATACCACTCGTACTTTGAAAATAATAGTTATCGTTAATATGTAAAGTTCTTCCAAAACTTGATATAAATATGTTAACTTGTTTCGTCAAAACTAGTCATGTAATAAAGTGTATAAAACGTTCGTGTTAGTATCGGCGTTTTGAAAACATGAAATGTAATATGATAGTCGTGTTAATAAGTCTTTGATCGTACGTGCTCCAACGGGTAAGAATTTCAGTTCTCCATAGTCGTTACGTGAAAAATATAGTTTCTAGTACGTAAACATTTTCTAGTTAAAAAGCTGTCAAAATGAAAGGCATATTATCGATGTTTAAACGCGTGTATCTTGTTCGTTATTAGCTCGTTTTCGACGTTCTTTATATCCGTGGTTTCGTATAAACATGTACTAATATATTTTCAGTAGCCCGGGTCATCTAGGTCGCGTTAAACGCCTCAGTTTGTCCGTCGAAAGTCGTGTAACAGCATGTTAGTTTCTGAAAATTAGTTTTCGTCGTTAAACTTTGAAAAATCATATCTCCTTCGTTATTAACTCGTTTTTATCCCCGTTTTCGGCCACGGCTTCGTCTCGGAATGTATTTTCTAAATATTTGGCCAAAAATTATCTCACACCTACTGATTTTCCCACGTTTCACTTTTAAGGACAGAATGTTTTATATACTAGTTAAAACTTGATTTTCTAGTTACTAACTTGTCCAAAAATGTCACAAACAACAACCAATCATTCTAAAACTTACCATATATCTTTTTAAGGTGTCAAGGGTCCTAAACATCATCATCCATGTAAATCTAACAAGGATCTAAGTATATAACACTTCTAGGGCTCATAACTTGTAAAAAAATTATAAAGAGTGGTATAACTAACATATACTTGTAAATCTTCTACAAAAATTATATAAACATGATATTAACTTGGAAAAATTATGAAAATGAGTTTTGACAACTTACTTGAAAGATTAGTGAGCAAATGAGGAAGAAAACTTAAGAAATCCTTTGAGTTTGTATTTCAAAACCCTTGAAGGACTACTAGTAGAACTTGTTTATGTAATGAGCTTGTAAAATTTGTGATCCTTGCTTGTGTTTCTTGTGTAGGCCGAGCACCAAGAGGGGGAGGGAGAAGAGAGAAACTTGCTAGTTTACTTGAAGATTATGTGTGAAAATGAAGTGAAAAATGAGGTTAACTATTATATAGTGGACAAGATTTAGTAGGCATTAAATGAGAAGTGATAAGTTGCTATTTTTGAGGGTGTTGGGGGGGGGGGGGGGTGAGGCCGGCGCAACAAGGAGAAAAAGGGGGGGGGGGCCTCCTTGGTTAGTTCCATGTAATGATTATATAAGATAAGTATGTCTATTTAGTGTAGTTTGTAAGTAGTTTAAGTGTAATCGGGTACCGTGTTTGCTAGAAATAAATTTTAACGGAGTTAGTCGGGACTTGACGAAGTCATAAAAATTACAAAAATATGTTGGGTACAAACATTGGGTGTTCGGGTAATTATTGTTTAGTTTTTACAAAAACCGTCGTAATTATATTAAATGTACGATATAAATTAAATAAATTCGCAAAATACCGGGTAAATGAATTTTATAATTTTCTTGATGTTAAAATGAGTATAAAATATATCGGGACCATCGTGGGGATTGTCGGACGTGTTAGTCACATTTATTGATCGCGCGTTAACGTTTTAATTAAAAGTAATTATACGTAAAACGTCAAATGTAACAAAAATATTAATTTGATAAACCTACGAGTGGAATAGTATGAAAATGTAAATATGATGATATGCAGACTATTACTAGTCCGAATGCAATGATCCTACTGATGATGCATAAATTTTGCAGCTAAACCAAACCGGTTACGCTGAAATGATTGATGAATGATGGACATGAATGGTGATTTGTCGAGGTTAGGAAAGTGACCTGAAATTACGGGTTGTGACAGTCGCCCCTCCAAAAGGGAATTCAGTCCCTGAATTCAATTGTTGTTGGTTTCAGAAGCAGGCTCGGGAAAAAGGTGCGGATACTTGCGTCGCATTTGGTCTTCTCGTTCCCAAGTAAACTCGGGTCCTCTTCGAGAATTCCAGCGAACCTTCACGATAGGAATTCGACTCTGCTTCAATTGCTTGACCTCACGGTCCATGATTTCTACAGGTTCTTCCACGAAATTAAGCTTGTCATCTAGTTGAATTTCTTCAAGTGGAGTAACGGACGACTCGTCGGAAAGACACTTCTTGAGGTATGAAACATGAAATGTGTTATGAACGTTGCTGAGTTCTGGCGGATGTTCAAGTTTGTAGGCCACCAGACCAACCCTTTCTATGATCTTGAATGGCCCAATGTATCTCGGGTTTAGCTTCCCGCGTTTCCCAAATCGGATCACGCCCTTCCAAGGCGAAACCTTCAACATGACTTTATCTCCAACTTGAAATTCCAATGGTTTGCGTCGAACATCTGCATAGCTTTTCTGTCGACTTCTAGCTGTTTCGAGCCTTTCTCGAATTTTAACAATCTTCTCGGTTGTATCTCGTACCATCTCTGGTCCAGTACATTGTACATCACCGACTTCGGCCCAACAGACCGGTGAACGACACTTACGACCATAAAGTGCCTCAAATGGTGCGGCTTTGATGCTCGAATGGTAGCTGTTGTTGTAAGAAAATTCGATCAATGGCAAATGGTTAGCCCAACCATTTCCAAAATCAATCACACACGCTCTAAGCATGTCTTCTAGTGTCTGAATCGTTCTTTCACTCTGACCATCAGTCTGAGGATGGTAAGCAGTGCTCATGTCTAACTTGGATCCAAAGGAATCTTGTAACGACTTCCAAAAGTTCGATGTAAAACGGCTATCTCTGTCGGATATGATGGAAACTGGTGCTCCATGTCTTGAGATTATCTCCTTGACATAAAGTCTAGCGAGTTGGTCCATGGAATAAGTCTCTCTAATCGGTATGAAATGGGCTGATTTGGTGAGACGATCTACTATAACCCAAATAGCGTCGAATCCACCTGAAGTCTTAGGAAGTTTAGTAACAAAGTCCATTGTAATACGCTCCCATTTCCATTGAGGAATCTCTGGCTGTTGAAGTAACCCTGACGGTTTCTGATTCTCGGCTTTCACTTTAGCACACGTAAGACATTTGCTAACATACCTTGCTATCTCTGCTTTCATATCGGGCCACCAATAAAGTTGCTTGAGATCCTGATACATCTTATCAGAACCTGGATGAATAGAGTACTTCGACTTGTGCGACTCATGCATAATCAACTCTCGTACTCCACCATAAAGGGGTATCCAACTTCTGTCCTTGAAGCATAACACTCCATCGGACCTCTTTACAAAACCATTCTTGTTCTCGGGCAAACCATAAATCTTCTCGTGTGGTCGGTTTTCTTCTTTGAGTGCTTCAATCTGAGCCTCTAAGATCTTTGATGGTAAAGGTGAAATAATTGTCATTCCCAATGACCTGACCCTCAAAGGTTTGGGTCGTTCTTTCCTGCTAAGAGCGTCAGCTACAACATTAGCTTTTCCCGGGTGATATTGGATCTCACAATCGTAGTCACTAAGCAACTCTAGCCAACGACGTTGCCTCATATTGAGTTCCTTCAGATCAAGTATATGCTGTAAGCTCTTGTGATCGGTATATACCACACACTTGGTGCCATAAAGATAGTGCCTCCAAATCTTGAGTGCGAAAACTACAGCACCCAATTCCAAATCGTGTGTAGTGTAATTCTTCTCGTGTTTCTTAAGCTGACGTGACGCATAAGCAATCACTTTCTCGTTCTGCATTAACACGGCTCCAAGCCCTTTGTGTGATGCATCGCAATATACCACAAAATTTTCAATTCCTTCTGGTAGTGCTAAAATCGGCGCGCTACAAAGCTTCTGTTTCAACAACTGAAATGCGGACTCTTGCTTATCTCCCCATTCGTACTTCTGATTCTTCTGTGTCAACTTGGTCAGCGGCTTAGCTATCTTAGAAAACCCTTCAATGAACCTCCTGTAATATCCGGCAAGTCCTAAAAATTGGCGAATTTCTGTCGGAGACTTGGGCGTAGCCCAATCTTTAACTGCCTCAATCTTTGCTGGATCAACTTGTAGTCCTTGGCTATCAATGACATGACCAAGAAATTGAACCCTTCGTATCCAAAAATCACACTTAGAAAATTTGGCATACAATTGCTCCTTCTTGAGCAGTTCTAGAATCGTTCTGAGGTGTTCTTCATGCTCTTGCTTACTCTTGGAATAAATTAAGATGTCGTCGATGAATACAATCACAAACTTATCAAGATACGGCTTACACACCCTATTCATGAGGTCCATGAATACCGCAGGTGCGTTAGTTAATCCGAACGGCATCACTTGAAACTCATAGTGTCCATAACGTGTTCTAAATGCGGTCTTCGGGATATCCTCCTCCCGAACTCTAAGCTGATGGTAACCGGATCTCAAATCAATCTTGGAGTAATAACTAGAACCTTGCAACTGGTCGAACAAATCGTCAATCCTAGGGAGTGGATAACGATTCTTCACCGTCAACTTGTTCAGTTCTCGGTAGTCAATGCACATCCTGAAAGACCCATCTTTCTTCTTCACAAACAAAACCGGTGCTCCCCAAGGCGAGGAACTCGGTCTAATGAATCCCTTGTCCAGTAATTCTTGTAATTGGTTCGACAACTCTTGCATTTCGGAAGGCGCTAAACGATACGGTGCTCTTGCAACAGGTGCGGCTCCTGGCACTAAGTCGATCTGAAACTCAACTTGACGCGTAGGTGGTAGTCCAGGTAATTCTTCCGGAAAAACCTCGGGAAAGTCCTTAACAATTGGCACATCCCCAAGTCGTTTCTCATCCGACTTCTTCTCAGTAATGTGAGCCAAAAATGCATAACAACCCTTCTTGATGTACTTCGCGGTCTTGATGCATGATATGATACTAAGTCTAGTTCCGCTTCGCTCTCCCCGAACAACTAATGTCTCCCCATCATAAGGAAGATGAACAACCTTCTCATCACAAATAATTTTTGCACGGTGACGGGACAACCAATCCATGCCGATGACAATGTCAAAACTACCAAGTTCTACGGGCATGAGATCTATGTTGAATGGATGATTAAGGAAATTGATGGTGCAATTACGGAGAACTGTATTGGTGCTAACTAAAGACCCATTAGCTAGTTCAACTTGAAATGAAATGTCTAGTGCGGTTGGTGTAATGTTGAGTAAAGGTGCAAACGTAAGTGAAACGAAACTTCTATCGGCTCCCGAATCAAATAAAATAGAAGCATAACGATTATTGACAAGGAACGTACCCGTGACAACCTTCGGGTCTTCGCGGACATCATCTCCACCCATGACGTAAGCTCTCCCTCGAGCTATTCCGCCTTGATTCCTTACCTTCGGGCAATTGTTCCTAAAGTGTCCCACTTCTCCACAACCATAACACGTTGGCGGTGGATTCTGATTGTTTCCCCCAGGAGCAGACCTACATCCATTAGCTTGATGACCAACTTTCCCATAATTTTGACAAGGCCTAGGGCAATCTCCCGGGTTATGATGCGTTTGGCACTTGTTACACTTTGGTAGAGTACCGGAGTAACCTTTCTTTTCTGTCAGACCTGCAGCATAGGCCTTTGCAGTCTCTTGCCTCTTGGGTGGTGGTTGGTTGGCGTTGTTACCTTGGTTGTTATCCCATTTCCTTTTGTTGTTGTTGTTATGGTTGGTGTTGTTTCGGTTATTGGAGTAGTTGTTGTTGTTCCGGTAATTGTTGGTGTTATTGTTGTTGTTACGGTTTCGGTTGGAGTTATTGTTGTTGTTGTTGTTGGCGGGTGTCACTTTCTTCAGAACTTGAGCTATGAGCTTTTGAGACATCCTGATTGCCTCATCAAGAGTTTGCGGATCAAAAGAAATCACATCACCACGGATGTTTTCGGGCAAGCCACCAATGAAATTCTCAACCAATTTTTCATTATCAGGCACCATAGATGGGCATAGAGCGGCTAACTCTTGGTACTTCCTAATATAAGTCTCGATATCATTCCCCACGGTTACCAGATCATAAAACTCTATCTCTAACTTCTTCACTTCAGTTCGTGGGCAAAACTTCTTAGTCACTAGCTTCTTGAATTCATCCCACGTGATCTTGTAAGCATTCTCCATCCCTATGGGCTTCACGTAAGAGTTCCACCATGATAAGGCTTGATCACGGAGTGTACTAACGGCAAACTTTACCTTGGAATCATCCGGACAGTTGCATAAGATAAACACGGATTCGGTATGTTCGAACCATCGAACCATGGCAGTAGCCCCTTCAGTACCCTTATACAAAGTAGGATCTCCACTCTTGAAATCCTTGTACGTACATTTCTTTCCATTAGTCCCGTTGCTAGCTTCTCCCGATGTCCCTATCTGAGAAGCATTTTCGGCAGCTTTTGCGGCAACAGCGGCTCTTTCAATCTCTAGAGCTTCGGCTATACTATCCCTAACGAGCTTCCTGATAGCAGCTTGAGTCATATCTGGGGTAGCCGTTGCAGCAGCCTTGGCTCTTGTTTTCCTAGGTGCCATAATTCTGGTACATCACAACAGAATACATCAACAACAATCATACTAGAAATGATTATCGCACAAAATATATACAACCACAACCTGTATATATTTTTCCACAACGAGTATAAATATAAACACAACATGTATAAATACAACCACGACATGTATAAATACAATGAAATCACGATGAGAACAACCACAACATGAAATTTCATAGAATAATCACAACACATGAATATCATACATGAAAATTTCGGCCTACGTGGACCGATATCATAATAGCACAACCAAATCCTACATAGTAGAGTCATACTTGATACATTTGTTTGTACTACAACCAAAAGACAACAAGTTCATAACTATGTCCCACACCCCGGGACTAGGATAATAACAGTACAAGCTACATGATAAAGTCTAACACTAAGCACTCCCTGGTGCTCCACCTGGTCCACCTGGTCCACGCCTCCAAAGTTTGACCACTTTGGACATGGAAATAGCAACCTTCTCCAGCTGCTCCACTCGCAACTAAAGATCGGTCTCTCTGCTCTGTGATGCAGTCAAAGCAGCTCTAACTGATGTCAACTCACTAGCCTGGCGGCGTAGCTCCTCCTGAGTCTGTTCGGCTCTGTCCCGAATCTCGGGTAACTCATCCCTCAACTGGTCTATCAACTCCTGATGCGCTAGCTGACGTGTCTCCAGTCCATGATAAGACACATCAATAGAAACTCTACCCTGTACCAAATCCTCTACATCCTCCTCAACCACATCTAGTCGAGGCGCAAGGATCTCATCTACTCGGTAACTCAATCTAGCTAACTGCCCCTGCTGATCAGTCAGTTGGGCATCCAACGTAAGAGCAGTGGGTACCCTCGCGGCAGCAGCCCGCGAGCTCTCTCCAATGTGGTAATGTGCAGGTGGTGGTAAATCTGAAATCTGAGTAGTGGGTAAGGCTGGGGTAGTGCATCTTGCACGCTTTTTAGGCGGCAAAGATAGAGCAGGTGAAGGAGTAGTAGCAGGTGTAGTAGTGGGTAAATCTGATGATGGTGGTAGTGTAGGAATGTCTGGTGTCCTGAATGTAGTGGTAACACGACGTACGCTCTTACGAGCACCAATGATCGTCTTGCGACGAGGAAACATAAGAACAGGTTCGGCGGGAACTGATGAAGTATGGGATGATGACTCTGTGAGAGCATGGGTGACAATAGGTGGTGCAATGGGTGAAATCTGAGGAGTAGGAGCAACCTCATCCTCGTAGAAAGCCTCGGTATCCTGTGTCAAAGGTGGTAAAAGTGGTGCAGGCTGAACAGGTGTAACCATGGGTATAGTGGAAGACATAGCGTCCTCAATGTCCACATCGGAAAGTATGATAATTGGGCGGGAGTTAGAAGACATATCTCTGGGGAAACAATGCAAAATGAAATGAATAACTCATGTAATGAAACTCATAAATAATAAATATGCACTTATGATGAAATGATGAGACGCTACCGTTGGGGTAGTTATAGTCTAGGGTATGAGGACAGCCTAGTTCGCTATAACCATTGCTCTGGTACCAATCTGTCACACCCTGAATTTACCTGTTAATGGCAGCGGATATGAATACCTTGGTGTAACTTTCATGGCGTCTCATACAATGGATATATTGAACGACCTAAAGTGCCGTTTTGAAAATACACGTTTGATCATAAATAAAATCAGAGTTTACAAAACATAGGTCCCAAATGATGTTGCAAGTTTATATAACAAAACCATAGTAGATCAAACGTTTACATAAGTGCATGAAAATAAGGGATGCAAGTCGACCCCGCGACTCCAAAATAGCCAAATGCATGTCCACACGCTAGCTAATTACCTGAAAATACATTGCTAAAAACGGTCAACATAAAGTTGGTGAGAGATCATAGGTTTTAAAAAAATGAAGGTATACGATAGCCACAAGTATAAAGTGTATGACATAAGTCACATAAAAATGGTGTACAATAGACTTAAGCTCATGACCCCGAAACTATGACTGAATCTATGGTGCCCCTCAGAGTGTTTTGCCAGGCACTCTAATAAAAAGACATGAAATGCATCCACTATCGGTTGTTGGTCAAAGCCAACACGGATGGAGGCGTCACCCTCGATAGATCTATCCACTCACTCTCGCTTACAGGTAAATTAACGGTTCATGATATAGGGGACTTTCATATGGCAACAAGGTAACTTAATCTATGTACAAGGAATTTGATACTAGGGCTCGCATATAAAAATGGTTGCAATGTATTCTCCCCCGTGGGATTTGAAATGAAATAATAAATTGAAAAACGGGGCTATGAAAACTCACCTCAAGTGATGGTACAACAATGCTATGAGTATGTGATGAACGGGAACAACAAGGCGCGTACACTAGCCGCTACCTATCATGAATGAGCATAATCTACTTAGATTATGAGGCAATGTAGTGCATGTACATGTATATGTAACCTATACCACTCGTACTTTGAAAATAATAGTAATCGTTAATATGTAAAGTTCTTCCAAAACTTGATATAAATATGTTAACTTGTTTCGTCAAAACTAGTCATGTAATAAAGTGTATAAAAACGTTCGTGTTAGTATCGGCGTTTTGAAAACATGAAATGTAATATGATAGTCGTGTTAATAAGTCTTTGATCGTACGTGTTCCAACGGGTAAGAATTTCGGTTCTCCATAGTCGTTACGTGAAAAATATAGTTTCTAGTACGTAAACATTTTCTAGTTAAAAAGCTGTCAAAATGAAAGGTATATTATCGATGTTTAAACGCGTGTATCTTGTTCGTTATTAGCTCGTTTTCGACGTTCTTTATATCCGTGGTTTCGTATAAACATGTACTAATATATTTTCAGTAGCCGGGTCATCTAGGTCGCGTTAAACGCCTCAGTTTGTCCGTCGAAAGTCGTGTAACAGCATGTTAGTTTCTGAAAATTAGTTTTCGTCGTTAAACTTTGAAAAATCATATCTCCTTCGTTATTAACTCGTTTTTATCCCCGTTTTCGGCCACGGCTTCGTCTCGGAATGTATTTTCTAAATATTTGGCCAAAAATTATCTCACACCTACTGATTTTCCCACGTTTCACTTTTAAGGACAGAATGTTTTATATACTAGTTAAAACTTGATTTTCTAGTTACTAACTTGTCCAAAAATGTCACAAACAACAACCAATCATTCTAAAACTTACCATATATCTTTTTAAGGTGTCAAGGGTCCTAAACATCATCATCCATGTAAATCTAACAAGGATCTAAGTATATAACACTTCTAGGGCTCATAACTTGTAAAAAAATTATAAAGAGTGGTATAACTAACATATACTTGTAAATCTTCTACAAAAATTATATAAACATGATATTAACTTGGAAAAATTATGAAAATGAGTTTTGACAACTTACTTGAAAGATTAGTGAGCAAATGAGGAAGAAAACTTAAGAAATCCTTTGAGTTTGTATTTCAAAACCCTTGAAGGACTACTAGTAGAACTTGTTTATGTAATGAGCTTGTAAAATTTGTGATCCTTGCTTGTGTTTCTTGTGTAGGCCGAGCACCAAGAGGGGGAGGGAGAAGAGAGAAACTTGCTAGTTTACTTGAAGATTATGTGTGAAAATGAAGTGAAAAATGAGGTTAACTATTATATAGTGGACAAGATTTAGTAGGCATTAAATGAGAAGTGATAAGTTGCTATTTTTGAGGGTGTTGGGGGGGGTGAGGCCGGCGCAACAAGGAGAAAAAGGGGGGGGGGGGCCTCCTTGGTTAGTTCCATGTAATGATTATATAAGATAAGTATGTCTATTTAGTGTAGTTTGTAAGTAGTTTAAGTGTAATCGGGTACCGTGTTTGCTAGAAATAAATTTTAACGGAGTTAGTCGGGACTTGACGAAGTCATAAAAATTACAAAAATATGTTGGGTACAAACATTGGGTGTTCGGGTAATTATTGTTTAGTTTTTACAAAAACCGTCGTAATTATATTAAATGTACGATATAAATTAAATAAATTCGCAAAATACCGGGTAAATGAATTTTATAATTTTTTTGATGTTAAAATGAGTATAAAATATATCGGGACCATCGTGGGGATTGTCGGACGTGTTAGTCACATTTATTGATCGCGCGTTAACGTTTTAATTAAAAGTAATTATACGTAAAACGTCAAATGTAACAAAAATATTAATTTGATAAACCTACGAGTGGAATAGTATGAAAATGTAAATATGATGATATGCAGACTATTACTAGTCCGAATGCAATGATCCTACTGATGATGCATAAATTTTGCAGCTAAACCAAACCGGTTACGCTGAAATGATTGATGAATGATGGACATGAATGGTGATTTGTCGAGGTTAGGAAAGTGACCTGAAATTACGAGTTGTGACACAATATATCAAGAATGTTAAATACTCACAAACTATGCAATCATTCAGGTCGTTGGAATGTCAAGATCGGGAAGCTCGGTGTCCCACCAACATAGCTCTCCAACCGTCTGATATGATCCCTACGCTTCAACCTCTGTTCAATTCTGGTGATGAACCTGCGGACTTCTCTAGCTTCCTTTGAATTCCATCTCTTGCCCCCGAAGAGATCTATGTCCTTTAATCGGCTATTCAAACCATCACGAACTGACTTCAAGGTGTCATCACAGAACTTGTGAATTTCGTCGTACGCCATGAAGCAGTTGTGAGAAAAGGTACTTCTGTAGATGAATCGAAAAGCAGGTTCTTTCATTAGTGTGTACTGTGACAGCTGATTGATGTTGTTAAAGTGAAGAGTCGGTGCTGTCGAGTTCAACTTCCTCTGATAACTTTCAACACCTAATTGTAGATCTTCAACACGTTCCCGAATGATGTTGCTCCTTATGAAGATCAGAAGAGTAGTAATGAATGCAAGATGCATATCTGTTGGTATATTACGCAGTTTCCCTTGAACTTTGAGAAGGTACATATCTTCAATGTCATTCAGATTCAACCATGGAAAGTCAGCTTCTGAGAATTCATACTCCTTTTCATCTTGACGCTTGACGATGATATTCTTCAGAAAAGAGTATCCCCATTAGGTAGCTGTTGAGATAAACTGGCTGGAAACAATTCATAGGTTATGCATTACATCCCCCTTTGTTTGTTCTAGCCTGCTACTGCGGTAGAAGATCTTTCGCATTTCATTCCAGTGACAAATCCCGTACACCGCATCTCCATCGTACTCCACAAGCTTGTCAACGAATATATGTTTTGCATCTTCTTCTATTGCGGTGTTTAAGTACCGTGCAGCTGGGATTCCGAGGGTTAAGGATGTTTCATACTTATTTGCGGATGTTTTTCCATGCTGCAAAAACTCCAGGTCGGTGTTGAAGAAGAAGCAGGATGGAATCCTTGGTTGCTCTGGTTTTCCCACCATTGGTAGTGGCTTGGTCCAATCTGTGTAATATGGTCCAGATTTCTTTGAAGTGTGATCCATGTTGAACTCAGGATTGAGCCAATCAATATCATTAGACATTGCGCGAGTAATGTTTTCCAAATGATATTCAAGTTCAATTGCACTCCCGGATCGATCTTTTAGAAGATTAAAGGCTGCATTCTTGATCCTTCTAAGTTCTTTTTTGTTGAGTTTCTTGATGCGGAAGTTATGCATTAACTTCTGACCGTATTCCACAGTTCGTCCATCCACTGGTTCATAATCTTCAGCTAGTAGTGGTTGAGCATTTACCATTTCATCAAACCATCCATACTCGGTTGTGTCATCGTTGTCAAGCCATTCAAAAACTTTTGGCACCTTGTCTCTTGGATGTCTTCGGCTCTTGGAGGTTGATGATGGTCCAGGTTTTTTGTGAGGTTGAGGATCAGGTTGTTCCAAGTCTTCTCCACCCGTGTAAACAAAGTGATGGTCTACTTTAGGAGCTGACTCGGATGGTTTAGGTTGGTTGGGTGTAGTGATTGTTGAGGCAGGTTTGACCGGCTCCTGATGAGAAGATGAAGGATCACCGGTTGACTTTTGTTTCTTTGATTGTAAATTTGGAACGGGGTCTTCGTCTTCTCTTGGTCTCCTTTGAGTGTCAGCAGTTTCTTTGCATGACTCTTTTGACAAGTTTGCTGAGATGGCATCTATAATTGCTGTCTCTTCTTCAGTCATGGTAGTCTTTTAAGTCAATTTGTCAAACATCTTAATTTGAAGGTCTTTAAGTGTTAGTTCCTTTGGTGCTGGAACTGTATGAAGAGTGAGAGGAGTAGAAGAAATCACTTCACTGACAATTTGTCTGGCAGTTTGATGGAGACGCTCTTTTAACGGCTTGAGATGATGTTTCAACTCTTTTGTAGTAACTTTCACCAGGTTTGTTGTCAGATATTCATTAGTGCTCTTCTAGGTAAGCTTATCCAAATCAGCTTAGACATATTTTGACAAATATTCATCAACCCTTTGTTTGGTTTGTTGTAGATCACTCATCTGATTGGTTAAGCCAGTGACATGGCTCGTGAGTGTTTCAACTTGATGTTTAAGTTTATTGTTCTTTTTCAAACGAGCTTTCTTCATGGCATTTTTGATCTTGATTGAAGCTTGTGAGAATAGAGTGTTGATTGGTTTCTTGATGGATTTTTTAGTTGATTTTGATGTTTTTCGTGTTAGTGGAGGTGATGAGTGTGTTGATGATTCGGGAATGGCGGAAGTATCTTTGTGGACATTTGATTCCATGTCTTTCTGTGAAGGAGGTAAAGATTCAGGTTTGTGAACGGGATTGTCTACGATGTAGTTACCAGCTTCATCACATAACCTTTCTTCTTCAGGTAATTTGGCATTTTCAAGGTCTTTCTGTCTCTTTTTTTCTTCTTCTTTAGCTTTTTCCTTCATAGCGACTTCTTCTACAGCCTTTCAAACATATTCATCAGTTACCAATAAGTTCTACTCCCTGTCTTTATCTTTAGCATCATACATTTCCTCATCCTTTGGTAGCTCTTGTTGTTTTTATGAATGACAAGTGCAGTGGTAGAATCCTTTTCCTTACTGGGTTGATTAACCAAATCAGAATCGGATGCTGTGACAGGACCCTTCTCCTCACCGGTTCGATTAACCGAAAGAGGTTGGGTTGCACTCCTGGAACCTCCTTCCTCACCGGGTTGATAAACTGGAAGAGGAGGTGGTTGTTCTGCCTCAGATGTCATTATTCTGCTTTGTTGGAGGCCAAGCTTCAGACTTGTTTCATTAATTTCTTCAGTAGTTAGCCCGAAGTTCATATTAGTGTCGTCTTCAATCAGTTGTTCTTCTTCCGTCATCGGTTGCTTTAACTTCTTCTCATTGAAAACCTCCGTTTTATCTTCTGTCCGTACAATAGGCATCGATCTCTTTGTCAAGCTCAACAAATGCTTTGTTCTTCATTTCATCATCTTCTTCTTGTTTTTTCTTTATATCTTCAGTCTTCTTCGTGTCTCCTGCATGAGCTTCTATGTAGACCACAGGCTCATCAGATTTAGTTTCTGATTCTTCAGAAGGTTGAGGTGATCGTTCTGGAGAAGGTTCAGGTTTGATAACTTTGACAGGTACCTTCCTCTTTCTGATCTTTGGAGGGGCAGGTTTTTTTTACTTTGAATAGCAATCAGTACTCCCTGCTTCTCCTCCCTTCTGACCTCGTGTCTTGATTGATGAATCCTAAGTTTCTTCGTCGAAGAATCTGACTTTCTGTTCTTCTAAAGCCTTCTGGTAATATCTGTAACATGGTACAGCTTTGACTTTTTCAGTGAGAAGACAGTCAGGAAGTTGTAAACCTTGTTCTCGAGTACTTGTTCCTAATATTCTGATCTTCTTTAATGCATGCTCATTCTTAATTGTGTGTTTGTCCTCATCATCAAGTCGTCGAGGAATATCATCAAATTCTTCGAGAAAGTTGTCAATGAGCAACTTAGTTTATCTAATAAAAGGAATCTTGTTGCCACCTTTCTGAATATGTTGGACTAGATCTTCCCAAATAAGGCTTGCATAGTCAATCAACTTTTCGTTGACCATACCCCAAAAAATTTGAAGATGATGCAATTTGGGATGCTCATGCCCACTATCTCTTCCATAAATGGATTTGGCAATGATGATGTACATGGTCCTCCAAAGCTGTGGCATATTCTTGAGATTTACCCATTGAATGTGTAAAAACAACCCCTTCCGATTCACCATAACCAATTTCTCTAAGAAAGTCAAGAACTTCATTCTCTGATTGAGTCGGGTGATATTCTTCAGCAGGACGAAGATTTGGTAAGAGAAGTACGGAGCGAAGAGAATCAATATCTACCGTGACTTGACATTTGTGTAGAGTGCAAGTAAAGGATTCTTCACTCATGTCAAGTTGAATTAACTTCCAGAACTGATGAATGTAGAACTCTGGGACTGAGGCAGACTTTGTCATCGTGATTTTGTAAGGGTGGTGTTTAAGAGCTTCCACGGCTATTTGGCAGGATGATTCAGTGCATGTGAACTTGTTGAATTACACACGGAGATTGTTTTTGCCAATTACTTTGTTTTAGTCTTCTCGAAATGTATTTTTCATTGTGAGCTTTTGTGAGGTTTCTACATTTGCTTGAGGTCCAGCCATTCTAGTGATCTAAAAATCATGATTCACAGACACAGACATTGAAACAATAAAATTTGTTAGCTATTAGCATCAGTCTGATTCATGTCTTAGTTTAGTTGTCATATAATCGGTGGAATGAGTGTTATTTCATTTTAAGTCACATTAAGTCATCTAATTGCTGTTGTAATGAATTATGTTTGAAGAGATGTTAACTTTAAAGATTCTCATAAACATGACAAATTGAAAATCTTTTGAACTAATTAGAAAGACTGACAAAAAGTAACATAATTTTAAATTGGGACTTATTCATAAAAATCAGTCGTATTCGTAAACATATGGCTTATTCGTAAGAATCAGCCTTATGCGTAGGAATGCAACTAAAGCATAACAAGTGACTCTTACACGTAAAAGTCTAACTTATGCATAATAATCAGTCTTATGCATAAGACTGCAACTCATGCGTAAAAATAGGTCTTATGCGTAAGAATGCAACTTAAGCATAAGAATGACTCTTATGCGTAAGAAATTAACTTATGCATAAAAATCAGTCCTTATGCGTAAGACTGCAACTTAAGCATAAGAATAAATCTTATGCTTAAGAATGCAACTTATGCGTAAGAATAACTCTTATGTGTAAGAAAGCAACTTATGCGTAATATCGGTTCTTATGCGTAACAACTTTACGAATTTCTTTCCAAGAAATTCGTAATCCATTGTAGATGCTTATGCGTAAACAGTTTGAAACCTTGAATTTCTTTACAAACTTCGATTTCCTGTGAATGAAATAACAAACCACTGATCAAGAACAATTCACAACATGTTTTCATACACAACAACTGACTTGTTTACTCATAACAGACAAATGTACTTACGCGTAAAACCCTAAGAACAATTTTTACGAACAGGAGATCTTCATGTTAGATGTTACATGCAATGATTGGCGAGTGTTTATATTGTTTTTCTAAGTGTATAGACAATGTTTTAACACTTTTTAACCATAGAAAATGAAGATTTCAATCCCAAGAAGACAATATCTGTAATACCCTCAAATATGGACTACATTTTTTTATTTATTCATTTGGAATTTCACCTAAGTTTTTTAAATAAATATGTGACATATAAAACTATATATTATACAAGTTAATAATATTAATCCTAAACTTTATTCTAAACTAAATAATCTACAAATTTCCTAATCCTAATAAAATCGGCACCCTTATATTTTTTTCATACATTTTATTTACATATTTATTTATTTTTATTTTTTTGTGAAGATAAGAACTAAATTAAACACAATATATATATCCTAACTAAATAAAAGATTTTTGTCCCCCTCCAAACCAAAAATTATCATTCGGTTTCTCCCCAAAATCATTATAACCGGCCCTCAATTTTTTCTCCATCACCGAACCTAAACACTCCCCAAATTCATCCATTATTCTCTCCAAGAATCGAGAAGGAAGAAGGTTGTAGCATTCTTGGGTTTAGGTTTTGATTCGTGTGTCTTGTTCTCTTTTGATCTCTCCTTGTTTAGGCATAAGGTACTCATGAATTTCTCTTGTTTTTCACTCATGTTATACGACACACATGATACTAATCAGGTCTGAAAACATGTATACTAATCGATGTAACCACATGTATATGTTAATCGCCACATAAAAATCTTGTTTATATATGTAAAGATTTCATGTTTGGTTCGTTTCATTCGGACCAGTTTTATTCCAAACCTTAGCCTATGTTTTCACCCCTAATATGAATCATTAATGACACATTAATATGGCTAATCAAACCTTGAAACCCTATAATTTATTAAGAATCGGTTAGGGTTTAAAAGAGTTAGGGTTGGGTTTGTTTTCTGTCTCACTGCATGCTGTCCAGATTTTGGGTTGGATTGTACGGGGTAAATCTTGATGATACTAACATGTTTTTACAGGATTCTTGAGTCTAAAATTAAGTTCATGTTTTCTATTTTCTGGATATATAATTTTCTTGATCATTGGAGGTCGGGAAGGTGACTTTCTGATTTTTAAAACATTGGTTGTCAATCCTTAGTTTAGGAGTCTGAAAATTCAGCTGGTGTTTTTGAATTTTAATTTCGAAACAGTGTGGGGTTAAGAGTTATAATTCGACAAGGTTAATACCTAGGATATGTGGGACTTCCTAGAATTTTGGGAGATTTTTCGGAACTGTCGAAGTGGGTTAGTCAATGGAAAACTTTCTGGGTGTCTGTACAGTTATTTTTCTAGGTAGTTCTGGAAAGATGAATTTTAAAGGGGTAATTACACTTATTAATAAAATTTGAAAAAATTTTAGTAACTACTTAACTCATGTGAGAACATCAAGAAAATTTGGGAGAGTATCTGGAGTCCATTTGATGTGTCTTTAAATTCATAAAATACTGATCCAAATTTGTAAAATAAACCTAAAATAAGTTATGAGTATAACTATAAGTATAAATCATTAAAAACCATTTGTAACTCATGAAATAAGCATATAAGTATTTAGTGATCCCTATTTCGTGTAGATCATTTGAAGAGGTGTGACTTTGTTTCCTTGTGTTCATTCATTCGTTTGCTTTCTTTTCATTCGCGTTAAGGTACATATATTCCGCCCTTTTTCAGTAAGGGTATCTCATGACTTGATTTCCTTTATGTTTGATATTCTGATTGATGAACCATTTGATATTCGTTTGGTTGTTTTGTCTGATATGATTTGTTCGTTATCTCCTGTGACTTCAGTATTCGAATCCTTTGATATTTTGTAATCCATTGATATTATGACTTGTATGAGAAACCTTTTTGAATATATATATCTTAATGATGGTTTTGAGAAATACTATTTTTAAAATGATTTCTATGAATACGAGATAACACCACTTTTATAAGAAGGTTTAATGACTTTTATGAAAACTGCTTTTAAAAGGACATGTGTATGAAAACAGTGTTTAAATGATTTTCATAATTACTTAACCTATTTGTACTCTATCTATTCCTTAAATATTTCTCATGACTCATTGATTCCCTGAAATTTGTTATTTGATATGCTTTGATCCATATTTGTTCAGTATTCGTTTCATGCTATATTCTATTCATATAGCTATTATCTGAGTTGGATAATTTATATTTATCTCTTATCATTAGATTGCTTGTACTATGCGTATTATGTTGCCCAGATTTGTAGCCAGTCATGGGGAGTCCATGGCCGTGCCATTGATGCACCAACGGTATTGACACTATTTTTGGAGGTGGGATTTAGTCCACAGCGTTCCCACTTATGCTATATAGCAACTATGGCCGCAATACTTATTATTATTATATTAACGTATGTATGCACAGTCTCGAACTTGTATATGTATATCGGTTTTGCAGGGAGCGCTTGGATGGATCGTAGGTACTTTGTTCAGTTCAGTTATTTAGTGAATGGATTGTGTGTGTGCCATACACCCCATTTCACTTTTGGTACATTGTGAGCTAGCTACTCCATGTACACTTTTCTATGACTATGATCATGATTATGTTTATCTGTTTTGGGTCATGTATCATGTCTAGACATATCTAATTATGGCTCGTGGGCATTCCTTTGTTATTTCTGATTCCTTATTCATTCATTTGTTGTCGCATGACTTATGGTATATTGTTCAACAGGTTTCCTTAGTTTTGTTTCGTTCATTCATTTGTTTATTACCTTTCATTATATGTATCTGTTCATTAGGCTTTTTAAGCTCAACCTCATTTTCTTTTCCTGCGGCAGGTTTTAAGAGGGAAGCTGGGTTTTGAGTGAAGAGTGCTTAGGAGCTCTTAGTCGACTGCACTGTTGATAGCTCTTCATGGATTAGAGTTGGACTTAGATTTTTCATTTTGACTTAGTTTGTATCTTAGTTTTGGAAGTTGTTATGTTCAGATTGATTACATCATTATTATTATCCCTTAGAATACTTTTGTAAACATTGTATTATTAAAGTCTTTCGCTTGCGTATGTTCTGTTTGACGCCATAAATGTGACATTTGACCCGTCCTCGGATGGGGGTGTTACAATTATTGTATCAGAGCAAAGACTTCGACTTCTAGTACATAAAATCATGACCTGTAAATATTAGGCCCTTAGGTTTGCACTATAGGGGCTTATGAAACAACCTTTGAGAATTTGCCTTAGGATTTCCACTCTAGAGGAACTTAAGATATGACCGGTGAGGATTGGGTAGACTATGTGATAAGACATTTGTTAGGTATATTGCTTCCGCATCACTCTGATTCGTGCCCCTACTTTTTAGTTAAGCCCCTTAAGATCATTCTTTCTGGAGATTTAGGAAACTTATCATATTGCTCAGCTTATGTTTAGTGACCAAGTAAAAATATTATGGTTATGCCTTACACTATATGAGTTTTATTTTCTGATTCCGACATTAACCTCTGATTCGTTTGTTAATCATTTAGATGCCTCTTCGACCATTATGTGGATTTTGATGACCATGATGTGTTTAACACATTCGGTGATTTCCCTTGCTTTTGTTAAGCATATTAAGGTTCCCTCTACACTATTAAGTTATGCCTTAACCCTTTCCATTCCTATGAGGAATCTGGTGGTTATTAACCATGAGTATAGGAAGTTGTCCATTTCATTCTGACAATAAGATTCGTTTTGCTAAATTGTTCCTTTGGAAGTATACGATTTCGATGTTATTCTGATATGGATCGGTGGACTGAGCATCAAGATGCCAACTACTTTCATACTACGTCTTACCTTTGGCGTTTTGAACAATCCTGAATTCTTTGCCCTGATTTTTGACTGGTTAACCATGGTTATCTTTACCACCCTGAGAACTCGTACGTTATCTTTTCGCGATTGTGAAAGTTTTCCTAGCACCTATTTAATACACTGTTGGATGGATCGCACCTTGAGAGTTATCTCAGAGTTTGAAACTTTCTCGATGTAATCTCTGAATGAACTACCAAGATTTCCACCAGAGTGTGAAGCTGATATGACATGGTACTAGGAGATTGTTTAGTCACGACTCGAGGGGGAATATCATACCAATAAAGGCATGATTATATGATGCAAGTATTATGACGCCTGATCAACGTGATAATACAAACATCATATAACTTGAACTTATTGGGAGCATAAGATATCTTGAGAAGTGCTGGAACAGTAAGGTCTGATGAGACAGAACTCTATCCGTATGGAATGACATTTTTCCTGAATCTAAAACTCCATATTGAATGACATGATTTAGATGGGAAGAACTAAAGGAACAACTTGTAAGTGGTTTTAATTGTCCGAGTACACCTCCGTGGACTACCCCGATTTTATTCGTAGAGAGGAAGGATAGTAGTAGGAGATTATGTGTTGACTTCTGGAAGCTGAAACATATTACTGTTAGAAACAGTTATCCACTACCTTGAATCAAAGATGTATCTGATCAATTTTAGGACGCGGAGTTTTCCTTTAGATGAATTTATGGCTTGAAGGTATTCCTAGAACTGCCTTTCGTATTCGTTACGACCACTACGAGTATTAGTGATGCCAACAGTATTGGCTAATGCTCTGACTGTTTATGGACTTGATGAATCATGTCTTTCGTGAGTACTGGGACAAATTTGTCATAGTATGACATCTTGGTGTATTCAGAGCTGAAGGAGAAACATGAGGATCATTCTTGTATTGTGTTAGAAATGTTGCGTTAGAAGAAGCTTTAAACAAAATTCTCGAAGGGTGATATTGTGGTTGGGACAAGGGACGTTCTTAGCAGATGGTATCATATTAGAACCTGCGAAGATTGGGATTATCACTAAATGGACAAGACCGACGACAGTTACTGGGGTTAGAACCTTTGAGTCTAGAAGAAGGATTGTGGAAGATGATCACGACTGGCGTTATCGTTGATGAAGTGTATGAGAAGAGAGGAGAAGTTTAGTTGGGATGAGGAACGAGAACTGAGTTTGAAGTGCTGAAACAGGAATTAGCTTCTAGGTGGGTACCAATTTTTAGAATGATTTCAAGAAAAGACTTGGTTATACACTTGTGCAGCACGAGAAGGATATCGCTTATGCATCATGACAACTAGAACCGTAGGAGGTGGAATATCCAACACATAACTTGGAATCGGCAACAGTGATCGTGTCAGAGATTCGCATTTTACCTCACAGTTCCATTGAGAACTACAGAAGGCTTGAGGAGTCAGACTCAAGTTAAGATTTCTTTTCACCCTCAGATAAATGGACATAAGGAATGAACTATTCGAACTTTAGAGGATATGTTAGGATCCTGTACTTTGGTAGGGATGGAAGTATAAAACATCTTTTGTTGGAAGGGTGTTAGATAGCTGCTTATTGAAGATCCGGAGTTGATTATAGTGACTGAAGGAATAGTTATCGTGGTAGAGGAACTTTGAAATTTTAGATCGGGGTTGTGTGTTCTTAGGGTATCTCCGTACAAAAGGGGTTAGATGTTCTGACATAATATAGAGATTTATTCAGTGATTCGTTAGTCCTTAAGTTCGTTCTTATCATTACGGATATTCCACCCTTATCCTTATGCATTTTATACGTTCGATAATTCGATAATTACTTCGTTGATCGTTTGTACGTTTCCTTGATTCGTCGGAATTTTAGAATATGATTGTCAAAATTCCTACCATTTAGCATTGCCTTCGTATTTATCTCATGTTCATATCATGCTTCAGTTCATATATCTCATTTGAGATGTCTCCATTATCATCCGTCGCATGTGGTTTCGAATCCATTGGATCAGATTTGTTCTGTTGTGAGAGCGTGAGGCTATTTTGGACCGTCAGGATCGAGTCGTGAGAAACAAAACCCTTCAGTTCATTAAAATCCTTTGGAAGTATCATCCCAAGTGAGTCAATCATTTTTGTTTCTTTTCATAACTTGGTACGTCTTCGTTTCATCTTTCATTTCAATTTCGAGGATGAAATTTCCTTTTTAGAAGGGAAGAGTTCTAATACCCTCAAATATGGACTACATTTTTTTATTTATTCATTTGGAATTTAACCTAAGTTTATTAAATAAATAGGTGACATATAAAACTATATATTATACAAGTTAATAATATTAATCCTAAACTTTATTCTAAACTAAATAATCTACAAATTTCCTAGTCCTAACTTCCTAATCCTAATAAAATCGGCACCCTTATATTTTTTTCATACATTTTATTATTATTATTATTATTATTATTATTATTATTATTATTATTATCATTATTATTATTATTATTAATTATTATTATTATTTTGTGAAGATAAGAACTAAATTAAACACAAGATATATATCCTAACTAAATAAAAGATTTTTGTCCCCATTGTTGGGTTTTGAGATGCTGTTGCTCAGATTGGATAATACTGCTTATGGTTCTAAATGGAAAATTCACGAAGTGTTATTCTACTGCTGGGCTTAATCATACTACTGCTAGTGTATTTTATTCTACTGCTGGAGATGCTAAGAAGATGAAGTAAATACACTAAGTAGATACTACTGCTAGGCATAAAGATTCTACTACTAGAATTAGTATTCTACTGCTTATTAGATAACTAAGTATAGTATGTTTGGATAATTATAGAATAGATACGAAAAGATTTATCTTGTATAGAAAGCTATTGTAACCAACTAGGACTCCTTAGTCTATTAAAGGAGGATCTAGGGTTAGAGTTTTGGTACGTATCGTAGAAGTATCATTGTTAGAGCCGAATCACTTCAAGGTTTTTATAACCCTGTTACTATTGAGTAACCGTATTAATATATTGAAATGTTTGTTGTGAGAATTCGATTATGTTTGATTGATTATTCTTCTTAAGATTAAACATTAGATTCCGCATAGTGTTTAATATTGTTTCAAGAACAGTTTCTATACTTATTGTTTTAGATTAACATCTAAAATAATTAACAAGTTCAATAGCTCAACTGGGATCAACAAGTGGTATCCGAGCTTGTGATCTAGAAACTGATATCAAGAAGAATTTCTGTTAAACTCAGATCTGTTCATCATCTACATAAGCTATGGAATCCGAATCAACTCATTTGGTAACTGCTTCAAAAGTGCCCATGCTCAAGCCTGGTGAGTATGAGCTGTGGAAGATGAGAATTCAGAATTACATCAAAATGCTTGACTACTCCATGTGGGAAGTCATTCAGAATGGAGACACATTACCAGCAAAAGGTACTGATGGGACAATTCTACCCATTAAATCTGCTGAGGACAAGGCTCAGAGAAGATTGGAGATTAAAACTCACAGTATTCTCATGATAGGGATACCGAATGAATATCAATTGAGTTTTAGTCACATACAGAATGCTAAGTCCTTGATGGAAGCCATTAAACTAAGATTTGGTGGGAATGCAGCTACAAAGAAGTCAAGGAAGAACTTGTTGAAGCATCAATCTGAGACCTTTGTGGCCTCAAGTTCTGAAAGCATTGATGCTACTTATGACAAACTCCAGAAGCTAGTGAGTCAGTTGGCACTTATGCAGGTTCCAGTGCCTCAAGAAGACATTAATCACAAGTTTCTCAGAAGCTTGTCATCTGAATGGAGCATGCATACTGTGGTCTGGAGAAACAAGGACGATTTTGAAACAAAGAGTCTGGACGATTTGTACAACAATCTAAAGGTGTATGAATCTGAAGTCAAAGGATCATCCAGTTCATCTTTTAGTGCTAACAACCTAGCTTTTGTGTCTTCAAACAACAAGGGTTGTGGTAGCTCTCAAGAAAACTATTCTGCTACTGGTCATGTAGTTTCTGCTGTTGGCACACATGGTTCTACTGCTAGCTCAAAAAATAGTGATAACATCAGTGATGCAGCCATTTGTGCCTTCTTGGCTGATCTTACCACAAGTACTTCTGTTACAGATCAGGACTTAGAACAAATTGATCTTGATGATCTTGAGGAGATTGATTTGAAGTGGCAGATGGCTATGCTGACCATGAGGGCTAGGTGATTTCTGAAGAAGACTGGTAGGAAACTCAAGTACAGAGGACAAACCAATGTGGGGTTTGACAAGTCCAAGGTTGAGTGTTACAACTGTCAGAGAAAGGGACATTTTGCAAGGGAGTGCAGAGCACCCAAGAAAAACAGAGAGAATACAAGGAATGTTCCTATTGAAGAGGTCAAGGCGACTACTGCTCTGGTGTCTTGTGATGGCTTGGGAGAGTACGATTGGAGTGACCAAGCTGAAGAATGACACAATTTTGCTTTGATGGCTTTTGCTTCTTCATCATCTGGTTCAGATTCTGAGGTATCTAATGAGTCTACTTGTTCATTTAAATCATGCTTAGATACTGTAGAGGAACTCAAGTCTAGGAATGAGAGTTTAAGAGCTGAAGTTGAAAAACTAAAACTTGATAACTTAGGGTATAAATATGGTCTAAAATCTGTTGAAGAAAAACTTGAGTTTCTTAAGCAAAATGAACTAGAATATGTTGATAGGATTCACATTCTAGAAGGTCAGCTTTTAATGAAAAATAGTGAGATTAATGTGCTAAATAAAAGGCTAGTGGAAGCAGAACAAGCTAAAGAGGTAGCTTTATCTGAGAAAGAAAAACATGTTGTTAGGGTAGAAAATCAACAATTTGCATCTGACCTAGTCAATAAGTCAATTGAAAGTCAATTAATGAGAAGAGGAAGTGGCTTAGGTTATACTGAGGTTGCTCCTCCTGTTAAGAGTGCCTTTGCACCTCCTAGGAAGGAATTGTCTTTCATTACTGAGATAGATGCAAAACCTGTAGGTGAACCTAGTGAGATTAATAAAGAGCCACCTAAGGTTGAAAAGAAGTTGTCTGATACTCTAGTCATTAAAGATTGGTTATCAGATAGTGAAGATGAATAGATTGAGTCAACACCTAAGGCTAAAAAGGAAGAAATTCCTAAAATTGTTGAATCTAAGTCACTCAGTTGAAAGTAGTAGAATCTAAAGTTAAACATGTTGAGTTTGTAAAACCTATGTTTGGTGCTAATATCTCTAGGAAAATTGCTGAATTTGATGAGAAACCTAGAGAATATCCTAGGAAACTTAATAACTTGCCTAGAGGAAACCAAAGAAATTGGAACAGCCTAATTTCACAAAAATTAGGTAGTGATTTTCAGTTACTTAAGAAGGCTTGTTATAGTTGTGGTAGTTTTGAGCAATTACAGGAAGATTGTTACTACTACCAAAAACCTATAAGGAACCAACACACTAGGGTGAACCATAAGAACTTTGATAAAAAGACTCACCCTCATCCTAAAAGAAACATGGTTCCTAGGAAAGTTTTAATGAGATCTGGTGCTACTAGGGTAATTACTACTACTGCACTAAAAAGGCCTATTCAAAAGAATACAGTTGTTTCAACTGCTAAGGTAAAAGCAGATTCTACTGTTGAGCCAAAAGTAATAACAGACACTGTTGTGGGCAATCACTTTTACGCTGTTAAGGCCTCAGATTGCTGGGTCTGGAAACCTAAAATCATAGTTTTAGATCATGTTCTCAAACACAGCAGTGCATCAACGAATTTGAAGAAATTTGATTATGTTGATGCACAAGGCAGATCCAAGTCAGTGATGGCTTGGGTCCCCAAGAGAAACTAATTCTCATATTTTATGTGCAGGGCAATCTACAAGAGGAGCTAAAAGATAAATGCATTTTTTATAGTGGATGCTCTGGACATACGACTGGAGACCAAAGCAACCTTGAAGATTTTGAAGCTTTTGATGGTGGCTATGTTGCTTTTGGTAATGATCCTAAAGGTGGAAAGATTGTAGGTAAAGGTACTATTAGAACAGGGAAATTGGATTTTGAAAAGGTGTACTTTGTAAAAGAGCTTAAGTTCAATCTTTTTAGTGTCTCACAAATGTGTGACAAAAAGAATTTTGTTCTTTTTACAGACACGGAATGTCTTGCCTTATCTCCTGATTTTAAGTTGCCTTATGATCAATATGTGCTACTTAGAGTCCCTAGAATAGACAATATATACAGTGTGAACATAAAGAACATAATACCCAAACGAGATTTAACTTGCATATTTGCAAAAGCCACAAATGATGAATCCAAACTTTGGCATAGAAGACTTGGCCATTTAAATTTCAAAACTATTAATAAATTGGTTAAGGGAAACCTTGTCAGAGGTTTACCTTCAAAAGTTTTTGAAAATCCTAAAACCTTTGTTGCTTGTCAGATGGGAAAGCAACACAAAGCTTCTTGTAAGTCTAAAGTAGTGAACTCTATTTCTGAGCCCTTGTATATGTTGCATATGGATTTGTTTGGGTAAACTTTTGTGAAAAGTTTGAATAAGAAAATGTATTGCCTAGTTGTCACAGATGACTATAGTAGATTCACTTGGGTTTTCTTTCTTGTAACTAAGGATGAGACTTCTGGCATTCTTAAGGCTTTTATAACAAGAGTAGAAAACCTAGTTAATCACAAAGTTAATGTAATCAGATGTGATAATGGAACTGAGTTTAAGAATAGTGTGATGAACCAGTTCTGTGTGGAAAAGGGTATTTTAAGACAGTTTAGTGTGGCTAGAACTCAACAAAACGGTGTTGTTGAGAGGAGGAATAGGACATTAATTGAGGCTGCTAGGACTATGTTGTCTGAGTCTAAATTACCCACTACTTTTTGGGCTGAAGCAGTTAATACTGCTAATTTTGTGCAAAATAGGAGTAAGGTAGTTAAGCCTCATAACAAGACCCCTTATGAATTGTTGCATGGTAGGAAACCTATAACAGATTTCTTAAAACCATTTGGGTGTCCTGTTGTTGGGTATGCTTCTCGCAAAAAAATGTGACAACATATTTGGGATTACATTAGCTATCTTATTTGACTCAAACACATGGACTGAAATCGTCATTATTGTAATGTCATGTGTTTGGCACTATAAATACCCTCCTAGACTTCACTAGGAGGGTGAACTTTGTATGTGTAATTTTCACCTTCCTTTCATTATCAATAAAACACATAGTTTCCTCTCTCTCACTCTACACTTTCTCTCTCTAACTTCAACAATGAAGATGATAATTTTTCATTGTACCCGACCTCCCGATTCACAATATTTTAACCAAAACATGATCCATCAATTGGTATCAAGAGCCATGGTATTAGTTTTGGTTGATTTTTTTTGTGATTTATCTTGTCAAAAACGTATGTTTGAATCTGTTGTACCGT
Organism: Artemisia tridentata subsp. tridentata; assembly: GCA_021014915.2. Lineage (NCBI taxonomy): Eukaryota > Viridiplantae > Streptophyta > Magnoliopsida > Asterales > Asteraceae > Artemisia > Artemisia tridentata. The sequence continues at coordinate 69,177,962 of CP139501.1, read as the reverse complement.
ATTTATTCACTGTTTACTACTATTTTTTTTTTGGTCAACATTTTTGATACAAGTCATTAAATGATATCATACTTTTGTGTTTACTGGTTGCTACATCTGTTTTGTATATCATTTATATGACTGTTTATAGTATCATCCCGTGAAGATTTGTGGTCGTTATTATTGTCAGAAACTGGTCAGATGAAGGGTCAGTTAGGTGGTCGGAAAACTGGAATGAAAATTTTGGCCGGAATCTCGCCGGATTTCTTGGTCAGAAAGTCAAAACCCCTCTTCTATCGGAATTCGATTTCTTGTACAAGAAATTCGATAACTATCAAATTTCGACAATTTTGTCGGAAATCCAATCTCGACAATTTTGTCGGAAATCCAATCTCGATAATTTTATCGCTAATGCGTTTTTATCGCGAATGAGGGAGGTTATCGCGATTGTGACATATGGTCAATCGGTCAACGGTCAAACCGGTCAACGGTCTAAGTTTATCGCAAATTAAAACAGAAATCAAGATGAAGCAGAAGAACATCACAAGACCCTTAACTACCATTCACAGTCAACATATAAAAAAAAAAAAAATAAAAAAAAATAAAAAAAAAAAAAAAATTGGTCGAGACAAACCAACAACATAACCTCTTTAAACCAACAATCACTGCCAACTACAACAACAACCCTATCTAATCTTTACTCATCTCGACATCACTCTAGATTCAATCAATATCAGTCACCTTCACTCAATCAACTCATAAACCTACATCTAATCTAATTTATCACAACTCGAACGAAAAAGAAAAAAATATTGCTAAGATCTCAGTTTGTATTTGGCCTTATAAGCTTACGAGCGTTCACAAGGTAAACCAAATCAAAAATCATCATGGATCAAATATCTGAAGTCTTGGCTTCAATTTATTTACGACCAATAAGAGAAGAAAAATGACAAATCTGTCATCCTCTTTTCTTGGTTCGTTAAACAACAACGAAAAACAAACGTAATTAAAACCTACCCGAGAGACCCATCCGAGGATCTTGTAACAGTAACCAATTAAGTAATCGGGTTAGCTTCTATTTGTGTGTTGATGTTCATAGCTATGAACCCTTGAAGCCTTTCGTTCTAAATCAATTAAACAAGAAGAAAGACTTGATTGAGATAACAGATGATGATAAAGATCGGTGTGTGGTTGTGTTTAACTGTCAAACGTGAGGTGAGAGTTTAGATGGGGGCGCTGGAGAATGTATTCTTTGATTAGGGTTTGGTTTAGTTTGGTGACTGCTAGTGAGAGAAAAGAGGCGGATAGTTTATGATAACTGAGATTAGGGTTTGAGTTTAGTAAGGTATTAATACCCGAAGTTTAGGGTGTTGGAGTTGGATTGGATTGTTTTTAAATTGGGCCTTATTATTTGATTAAGTGGGCTGAAGTGTATAATGGACTGGATTGTACGTTTTTCTTTTGGGCTGAAATGGACTGGGCTGATTGTAATGGAATTAAAGTAGCACATTTTGCTGTAATTATATGGCAACCGAAAGTTTATTATCAAATGTAATTTTTATTACATTGTGTTAATTATTTGGGATATAATTTGGCAAATGGTGTGCTATTTTTTTTGTGTTACAAATTTTTCACGGGGGATACGTTTTTGACAAGATCGGGATAAAACCATTATCATGGTTCACTTAAACCGTCAAAAGGCTAGTTTTGGGCATATAACCTTAAGATGTGACTACGGGGATAATTCGTTATTATTTATTTGGGTTTGAAGTGAGGTTTTACGGATGCGTGTACTTATTTCATCATTTTTGTTTCTACCATCCCGCGAAGATGACTTGTTTGGGCATATATTAACGGTGACGAAGACTTGGATATCTAGTTACTTTTGTGATTCTCTCTGTATACCCACAAAGTAGCTATCACTTTAAGGAGTTACGTTGTAGTGCTCAGTGTCTCACGTAGTTGAGGATATGTCAAGAGGTTTTGTACTAATACTTTTGTGGAGGGTATAGGGTACACCGTTCTTAGTCACAAGGATTGTACAAGATTAAGTCACAAAACTGGGCAATTTTACTTCAGTCTCAAGTTCGTAATACTGGATTTTCTCCATCAGTGGTCACTACAAAAAGCTGTCAGAATGATAATGGGGTCGGTAAAGAGTTAGATGAGAAAAGTATAGAAGATTAGAGATTTTATCAGTAGTTGATTCTCACGGGCTAATTGGACGTACAGGGTTTAGGCTGCCTCCGTTTTCCATCCTAACCATAGTGTGTATGCTTCCAATTCCGCGAAGACATCATGGGGGAAGAGAGAGTGTATGTTCTTGGTTGTTCTTTGACTTTTCTTTCATTTTTTGCGAAAACACTCTTTTTCCAGATGGATCTGCATTCAGGGGGAAGAAATGTGCACATCGGGGACGCATAACAGACTCACGTGATGGAGCTTACAATTTTATTACTACCGGAAGATGTCCGCAGAGATGATCAGTGGTTCAGTTTTGTGATTTTGGTGTAATCGTTTCAACTTTCGCAGGGTGTGATGTGCGAAGTAGCCTACTTATGTAAGAATATCTTGCTGATTTTTTGCATGTTACCCCCGAACGGAACTTCCGCATTGAGCATAATTGTTACTTAGTACTAGTCAGATTTGCGTGGTGTGGTGTACGATGTCATCTACAAATTCCGCTGTGTACTTACAACCTTCAAAAGTTAGAAGACGTGTTGACTACATCAAAGTTTCGAATCTGCTGAAGATGGTTGTCAGTTTGGGGGGAAGCTGATTCAGAAACTTCACCAAAAAGAAGTATATGAAGAAGCCACTAAAGACATGCAGCATGAATTGGGGGGAAGTTAATCCAGTTCATGTATATTACATCATTTGACTACAAGTGAAGAAAAGTTCTCAAGTCGAGGTACAAGATAAAGACAAAGAGCGTCAACTGTAGTCATCCTCAGCACATGAAGAGCTTATGAAGACCTTTCTTTATTTGTATTTTTACTTGTAGGATATGATCTAAGTAATCCCAAATGTTGCCACATTGGGGGAAGATTGTTGGGTATGCTTCTCGCACAAAAATGTGACAACATATTTGGGATTACATTAGCTATCTTATTTGACTCAAACACATGGACTGAAATCGTCATTATTGTAATGTCATGTATTTGGCACTATAAATACCCTCCTAGACTTCACTAGGAGGGTGAACTTTGTGTGTGTAATTTTCACCTTCCTTTCATTATCAATAAAATACATAGTTTCCTCTCTCTCACTCTACACTTTCTCTCTCTAACTTCAACAATGAAGATGATAATTTTTCATTGTAACCGACCTCCCGATTCACAATATTTTAACCAAAACACGATCCATCACCTGTTACTATCTTAAATACCATTGATAACATAGGCAAGTTTGATGAGAAGGCAGATGAAGGTTTCTTTGTTGGATACTCTACCAATAGTAAAGCTTTTAGGGTATTCAATAAAACAACTAGGCATATAGAAGAAAACCTGCATATTGGGTTTAGTGAAACAACATCTAATTTTACAGGAAGTGGACCTGAATGGCTGTTTGACATTGATTCATTAACCAAAAGTATGAATTATGAGCCAGTAATTGCATGTACAACTAACAAGTCTGCAGGTACACAAGCTAATTCCAATGCAGGTACAAAAGCTAAGGTAGATGAATCTGCAAAGGAGTTTATCTTAATTGAGAAATGGAAGCTTACTCAAACTTTCACAGCCAAAGAGAAAGAGGGCAAGAGTTCACAAGATGATGTTGTTCATGAAGATGTAGAAGGTGGTGTTAAACCTTCTGATGCTAAAAAGGTGGTTAATGAAGAACCACAAGTTGTTGATGAAGTGCAGAACAAGACTAGCAGTAGTAACTTTGATTCTACTGCTAAGCAAAAAGAGACTACTGCTAAGCCATTTGATCCTACTGTTGTACCAAGATTTTCTACTGCTGACACAGATGGAAGATCTTTTGCTGATGATGACTCTCCAGATGATCCCAATATACCTGGTTTGGTCAACATCTATGAAGATATTGATGATGAAGTTCTGGATGGGTTTGGTGCAGAGGCTGACTTAAACAATATGGAGAATGCAATTCTTGTCAGTCCTATTCCAACCACCAGAATACACAAGGATCATCCAAAGGAGCAAATTATTGGAGATGTTCATTCTGCTATTCAAACAAGAAGTAAAACAAAAGGTTTCAGAGATTTGTTTGATCAAGGGTTATTTGCTCAAACTATTCATCAGAGAAATAGCCACAAGGATCTACAGAATTGTATGTTTGCTTGTTTTATGTCACAATTGGAACCCAAGACTGCTCGTAAAACTTTACAAGATGAAAGTTGGGTGGAAGCTATGCAAGAGGAGTTGCTACAATTTAAACTTCAAGAAGTATGGACCTTGGTTGATTTGCCTCAGGGAAAAAGGGAAATTGTTACAAAATGGGTCTTTAGATGCAAAAGAGATGAGAGAGGAATTGTGATCTGAAACAAAGCAAGATTAGTGGCTCAAGGATACACTCAAGAGGAAGGCATTGATTATGATGAAGCGTTTTCACCTGTAGCAAGGATAGAGGCTATCAGACTATTCTTGGCTTATGCTTCATACATGAACTTCACAGTGTAACAAATGGATGTGAAGAGTGTTTTCTAATATGCGAAGATTGATGAAGAAGTTTATGTTTCCCAACCACCTGGTTTTGAAGATCCTGATTATCCAGATACGGTTTACAAGGTGGAGAAAGCATTGTATGGTTTACATCAAGCTCCTAGAGCTTGGTATGACACCTTATCAAAGTACTTGCTAAACAATGGTTTCAGCAGGGGAACCATTGACAAGACTTTGTTTATCAAGAAAGACAAAAAGGATAACTATTAATACAAATATCGTCCTAAAAACGTTATTTATATTTTACGATCTTTGCTTAATTTTGTTAATGACAATCACAAAGTATATCTTTAAGCAAGGCATAAATATAAGATTAAGTCTTTTGAATTTATAGTAACAAGTCTTTTATAAACACATTTTACACAATTACATACATTTTACATTTACATGTTTTACTTTTATTTCTTAAATTAGAAATATTAACACATGACATCATGGCATACCTCATTAAAAAATCTTGGGAAGATTTGAAATACTTTGGAAAGATTCTTAAGCAACAAAGTTGACTTTGGAAGATATGGGAAGATATAGCAAGATATGGAAAGATTTGTTGAATTCTTAGCTGTCCTGTACCCGCGGATCCAAACCAGTAAAAGGGCGGATCCAAATTAAAGGATCCGCCAAATCCGCCACCTGTTGATCAGCTTTGCCTATAAATAGCAAGCTGATCATTCAGGTACATCAGCACTCATATAGCTTAAAACATATATTCATTCATTTGTACATCACTAACCCATATCATTCATTTATTTCATTTTGATCTTACTTTTGTAGCAAATAAAATCAAGAATACAAGCTTCAACATACATACTGTTGCAAGTGTTAGATACTGTGTGATTTGTTAGTGTTCACACATCATTATTATACTTTTTATTCAGTAGAGTTTGGTTAGTGTTTTACTCTTTGAAACACGAAGAGTGCCGGGAGTGGTTGTACCCTTGTTAAAGAACCAACGGGAGTGGTTGTAACCTTGTAAAGAACCCGATGTTTAGCTTAGTACCAGATAAAGAATAAGTGACGTGTAAAGGTTTTCTCCGCCTAGAAGGGAGTTTTTTTCTTAGTGAAGAAAAACTCTCAAGTTAGAGGCTCAAGGAGTGGAGTAGGGCAAGGAAGAGAGTCCTTGTAGCCGAACCACTATATATATCCGTGTTGTGTGGTTTCATCATTCATTTCTTTACTTACTTAACTTATATTGCTTGTTTGTGTATATTTACTTTGAAATCAAGATAAGTCCCAAAGGAAATTAATATTTTAAAACGGAAAAACTATTCAACCCCCCTTTTAGTTTTCCACAGTTGGCATCAAAGCTACGTTACTGAAGATTTTCAAATATATTGTATTTTAAAACATGAAACGATTAATGGATTTTGAAAACTTTAAAGATGGGCAATCTGTGCAAAGACCACCCCTATTTGAACCAAATTGTTTCATATACAGGAAAAACCATTTTGAGACATATGTGAAGTCAAAGGACATAGATCTATGGTATATAATTATAGAGGGTGATTACAAGCCCATAAGTAATAATATTTCAGGTGGTCGGGATGAAAGTGCTTCTCTTACTCATCACAGTGATAAGCAAAAGAAGTTGATTGCCAAAAATAATGAAGCCAAAATGATGCTTTATAATTCTTTACCTAAGAAAGAATATGAAAGAGTTTTTATGGGTAAAAAGGCTAAGGATATTTGGAAATCATTGATTATCACTCATCAAGGGAACTCACAAGTCAAAGATAACAAAATTGATCTTCTAGTTCAACAATATGAACAATTTGTTATCTCTGAAGATGAGACCATTGATAGTGCGTTTGCTAGGTTTAATACTATTATTACATCTCTTAAAGCACTTGATGAATCTTTTTCTAGTAAGAATTTTGTCAGGAAATTCCTAAGAGCACTCCATCCGAAGTGGAGAGCAAAGGTGACGGCTATTGAAGAATATAAGGATCTTTCAAGCATGACACTGGACGAGCTCATTAGAAATCTCAAAGTTCGCGAGATGGTGATGGAAAAAGACTCAGAAATAGTTAAAGGAAAAAAGGAGAAGATGAAGTCCATTGCCTTGTTCTAGTAGCGAAGACGAAGAGTATGCAATGGCCGTAAGAGATTTCAAGAAATTCTTTAGGAGACGAGGAAAGTTCGTAAGACCACCTCGTGAAGAAAAGAAATCCTTCCGGAAAGACCGTGATGAAAGGAAAGGAAAGGTAGATAGGAAATGTTATAGGTTCGGGGATTCTAATCACCTAATAGGAGAATGTCCAAAGCCTCCAAAGAACAAGTCTTAAAGAGCATTTGTTAGTGGAGCTTGGAGTGATAGTGAAGGTGATGACGAATAGCCTAAGAACGACGAAGTTGCTCTCATGGCTCATGACACAGAAGAGGTACATTCTGACTCGTCATATTCTTCTATAGATGATGAAACCTTAGAAGTAGAATATAACAAACTGTGTGATATCACTTTAAAAATCATAAACAAAAATAAGTTCTTAAAAACCAAAACGACACTTTTAGAAAACGAAGTTTATTCGTTTAAAGAAAAATAGATACGAATGGAAAAGGGTAAAAATAGTAAAGAAACCTGTGTCTCTTGTCAAGAACTTAAACTAGAATTAGAAACTCTTAAAACCACATAGGAAGATCTCATTAAGCAAAATTCTAAGTTTAAAAAGTTTGATAAAAACATAAGCTGTATAGATGAGATAATGAAGATGCAAAAATTACCTCATGATAAAACCGGACTAGGTTTTATGAAACTAGGAAGCTTAAGTGACTTTAAGAAACAAATAAAGAAAGAAAAAGAAACTGGTCCAACTGAGTCAGACACCCACGGATCCGACGGATCCAAATTTCGGATCCGCCAGTTATGCCCAAGGGATCCGCAGGTACTGTTGATGAACAGAAAGCTCGTAATTCGGATCTTACTAAATTCGTTAAGGTCACTAGAAAACCTAGCACTAGTACAACTGTTAACAAACAAAAACCATCAGTCTCTATAGGAAAAGGTCAAGTTAATAATGAGTTTAGAACTAAAACGGTTCAACAGACACCTAAAACTAGTTTTCCCAAACACCCCATTCCAAAGAGTAACTTTAACTCACAACATTATTATCAAAGTAATTGGAACCAAAACATGTCTTGAAACATTCAAGGTCCCAACTACATGCCATGGAACACTTGTCCACCATTTCCATTCTTGAACCATGATAATGTTATGTTTAACCCAAACGGACTCATGAGATTTTGGGGACCAAATGCTTGAGTTTTTCTTGAACTTAGGTGTGCTTGAAAGTTGAGTTAGAACCAGATGAGTGGATTAAAGATAGTGGGTGTTCAAGACACATGACGGGAAACAAAAGCCTTTTCTCAACCTACCAAGTGTACGACAGAGGTAATGTCACATTCGGTAGCAAGCTTAAAAGTAAAATCATCAGAAAAGGTACAATCTCTCATGACTCTCTCTCTATTGATGATGTTGCTCATGTAGATAATTTAGGTTTTAGCTTGCTTAATATTAGTCAGCTGTGCCGCAAAAAGTATAAAGTCCTTTTCAGTGAAAATAGAAGTAAAATACTTAGAGATGGTATAACCGTAGGAAAAGGCGTTTTAAAGAATAACGTATACGTTATGAAATTAGATAAAACAACTAAAGACAAGCTTTGTCTCACTTCTTTGGACGATAACTCAACTCTTTGGCATCGATGCTTAGGTCACGCCAATATGAGGTTAATTCAATCCTTATCATCTAAGGAACTCGTTAGGAACCTACCAAGTTGAAATATGACCAACACTTTTGTGATGCTTGCAAAATTGGGAAACAAGTTCATAATAGCCATAAGGCTAAAAACATAGTGTCTACATCTAGGTGTCTAGAATTTTTACATATGGATTTGTTTGGTCCATCCGCTATACAAAGTTATGGAGGAAACTTTTATACTTTGGTAATAGTAGATGATTACTCTAGATATACATGTACTAAGTTTTTGAAAACTAAAAACGAGGCTTTTGATAAGTTTGAAATTCTAAGTAAATTAATTCAAAACCAAATAGGAAATAGCATAGTGTCAATAAGAACCGACCATGGTCGCGAATTTGACAACGAAACCTAATTTGGAGCTTTTTGTGATGCTAATGGCATAACATATAATTTTTCAGCTCCTCGAACTCCTCAATCTAATGGTGTAGTAGAACGCAAAAATAGGACAATTCAAGAAATGAGTAGAACAATGTTAAATGAACAAAATATACCTCAAAAGTTTTGGTGTCACGTCGTAGATACATCCACATATATCCTAAATCGAGTTCTAATTAGACCATTCTTGAAAAAGACTCCATATGAGTTATATAGACTTAAAAAGCCTACTTTAGGATATTATAGAGTATTTGGAAGCAAGTGCTTCATTCTAAACACAAAGGATTATCTCACCAAGTTCGACCCAAAGTCGTATGAAGGTGTATTTCTTGGGTATTCACAAAATAGTAAAGCTTACACAGTTTTGAACAAAGAAACTTCAAGAGTCAAGGAATCGTTGAACGTAACATTCGACGAAAGTCCACCTCCCTCTAAGACATCACCTTTGGTAGATGATGACTTAGTTGAAAGTCAAATGGTTGAAAACAAAGAAAATGTTGAAAATGACAAAGAAGATGAACCGGTAAAAAGAGAAATAGTTAATATCAAAGAAACCAAAATTCATCCATTAGAAAACGTCATAGGAAAAATCAACGAAAGAACATTAAGATCTAAAGATCAAAATGAAAGTAATTTCTTTTGTTTGGTTTCAAAAATTGAGCCTAAAAATATAAATGAGGCTATAAAAGATGAATCTTGGGTCATAGCGATGCAAGAAGAATTAAATCAATTTGTTAGAAATGATGTTTGGGCATTAGTTCCACAACCTAAAAATCAAACCTTAATCGGTACAAAATGGGTTTTTAGAAATAAAATGGATGAAAATGGCGTAGTATCTAGAAACAAAGCTAGGCTAGTAGCACAAGGCTACAATCAACAAGAAGGTATAGATTACAATGAAACATTTTCACCCGTCACTAGACTTGAGTCAATTAGGATATTACTTGCATATGCATGTGCACACGATTTTAAATTATTCCAAATGGATGTTAAAAGTGCATTTCTAAATGGTTTTATAAATGAGGAAGTGTATGTTGCACAACCTCCCGGCTTTGCCGATTTTGAAAAACCAAATCATGTCTACATACTTAAGAAAGCATTATACGGACTTAAGCAAGCACCAAAAGCTTGGTATGATCGACTTAAGACTTTCCTAGCTGACCATAAGTGCACCATGGGCCTAGTAGACAATACTCTCTTTACCAAGAAAAAGGGATCACATATTATCATAGTCCAGATATATGTGGATGACGTTATATTCGGTTTAACTTGTCAAGAGTTATGCGACGATTTCTCAAAAATCATGCATGACGAGTTTGAAATGAGTATGATGGAGGAACTAAACTTTTTCTGAGGTCTCCAAATTAAACAATTAGAAGATGGGATATTCTTCAACCAATCTAAGTATATCAAGGATATGCTTAAGAAGTTTGGTCTTGAAGACTCAAAACCTATGAAAACACCCATGTCCTCCGAAACCAAACTCACAAAGGATGAGGAAAGTGAATCCGTAGATAACACTAAATATAGAAGAATGATTGGTAGTTTACTCTATCTCACAGCTAGTAGACCGGATATTATGTTTAGTGTTTGTCTATGTGCACGCTTTCAAGAAGATCCCAAATTATCTCATCTTGAAGCCGTTAAACGGATCTTTAGGTACATTAAAGGCACTACACATTTAGGATTATGGTATCCCAAAGGAATGGGTGTAGAAACCATAGTGTATACTGACTTAGATCATGCCAATGATTATGTTGATAGGAAAAGTACAAGTGGTGTTTGTACTTTTGTAGGACATTGTCTCACCTCGTCGTTTGCTAAGAAACAAACGGCCCTTGCAATATCAACAACTTAAGCCGAGTACGTGTCAGCAGGAAAAGCTTGCCAACAAGCACTGTAGATGAAACAAGCTCTCGTCGACTATGGAATTGAACTCAACGACATTCCCATTCTTTGCGACAACAAAGGAGCTATCGACCTCAGCAAAAATCCAGTCCAACAAGCTAGAACCAAACACATAGAAATACGACACCATTTCCTACGCGACAATGTTCAGAAGGGAAACATCTCAATTGAGAAAGTATCCTCAGAGGACAACATTGTCGACATCCTCACAAAACCCCTTAAGAGAGAACCTTTCAACTATCTTAGACTAGGTTTAGGATTAATGGAACCTAGTGAGTAGATAAAACATTAGCTCAAACCTTAGGTTAACCAAACACGGCAATAACCAAATTTTGTGTTCTGATCCTGCAGATCCAAACGACAACAAGGGCGGATCCCTTGTTTTGGATCCGCCGGATTAGTGGATTGCTGAGCAAATTTTTTGTATATTAAATAAACACCTTGTACTATTCATCACACATCCCAAAAACATACTAGCTACTGGAACTCGACCATTATCACACAAAATTCACAATTTAGCTTATCTTCCACAACAAATTTGTGCTCTAATCATCACTGTAAGTATCCTTATCATATCTACATTCCTGATCTGCGTCTAGGATTTCTATTTCATGCACAAAATCAAAACTTGGGGTTTATGCATATTTTTAGCAAAATCATGAAACATAGTTACTGAATTGCATCACAAACCATGTTTTCCTTAGTTAGGAATTGCATCATGTAGTACATTATCATAATTCATCAAAAACCCCATGAGAAATTTTTATCAAAATCTTCTCACGACTAGGAAAAATGGTTTTTGAACATTGTTTATACAAATACAAAAACGTTATGTTTTTACACATCACTTGCATAATGTCTCTTGAATGCTAAAGGGAATACATAACTAATATGTATTTTTGGGTACATTCAATCGTAGACACATTGAAGTAGGAGCGTTTGGGTTATCTCTAATTTCGTTATAAAACTTGCATTAACAAAATTTTCATGTATCAAAAGGAGTCAAGATAACCGCACCTCCACGTTGTCCCCATGTAGGCACACACTAGAAATTAATATACGTATTTTCGATAGTTTTAAGTAAATTATGTAATTTTCGTGCCTAGGAAAATCATGCCTCCCACGACAAATTATGATCACAAAGAGACCACCAAATACCTACCCAAACACCACAAAACCAAAGGTCTCTCCGAAGATCAAGTCAAAATCTTTAAAGCATTAGAAAAAAGCTATGTCCATGAGGGTAGAACTGTAGACCCCTCATTCTATGAAGGTACCATTCTCCGAGAACAACTAGCCGCGATTCACTTCGATAGCCTTTTAGACATCGATGAGCCCATCATCCCTAGGTTCATACTAGAGTTCTATGCTAGTGTAGGACTTTGTTCAAATGACTATGGTTACATGAATGTCCATTTCAAAGTCAACGAAACCCAATTCAACATTCCTTTAGATCAATTTGGAGAAGTTTTAGGAGTTCCGAATCAAGGAACTTGTTTCTATTTGGACAAGTGGTCTTTGACCATTCTAGAATCCAACCTTGATCGTTCGGCACCATATGCCACACCATTAACCGCAAAAGAAACCATTCGTGAGCATCTCTTTATACCTAAGAAGAACCTAACTAGGTTAAGTCGTGGTCGTCAAGTGGATAGGGATCCATTTGCCATGGAGCTAAATAAACTTAGGCCCCAATTTAAGAAACTAGACGAAGTTCTAAGGGCTAATGTCATAATCACCATAGGGAATAGGGATCAGGTTAACGCAAGCCTTTGCTACATGATGTATTGCGTGTCAAACCATCAACCGTTCAACCTCGCTTATTATATCGTCAAAAGAATGGCCGATATTCCAGTTCAAGGTTCCACCGCAATGCCTTACGGGATGCTTTTGACCCGTCTCTATAGACGTTTTGCACCCATTCCTCGAAATGCTTTAGGATTCGTTCCTGACTACCTCGAAATTCCACACACCTTTGTTCCTCTAAGTGATCATAGGGTAGCCATGGCAAGAGAAAACCGTCCTCATCCTCCTACATCATCATCATCATCATCCATGAGTGAAGAGGATGGTTTACCAAACTCGAGGATCTCTTCCCCCGAGTACTTAAGCCAACTTCCTCCTATCCCGAATGAATCAGCGGAATTTCGACAAACAAAGGGTATGATGAAGAATCTTGGACGATGGGTAATGAAGCTCCACAAGAAGCTTAGCAAGAAGTGAAGTTTAAGGAGTGATTGGTATTAGAGTTTTTCAAACAATGATGTGTTGAACATATGTGTTTCTTAGAATATTATGGTAGTATGTAACTCGTATGTGAACTAACTTAACATTGCAGGATGATAACACGTGTTGTTATCGATTTTGAAAGATTAAGCCACCGTTTGGCTTAACTCCTTTTATGGTAAGATATTATCATCGGATTAATCTATGTGCAAACGTGTGTTAGAACCCGTGTTTTTAGTTTTATTCTATCACATATTAGTAGTTACATATGTTTTAGGATAATTTTCAGGATTTGAACGAGAAACGCAAAATTCGACATACTCTCTATTTAAATTAGTACTTTTGATTGGCGGATCCCAAATTTTGGATCCGCCTGTTGTATCCTTTGGCTCCGCCAGTCCTGATCCAGCGGATTTCGCGGAACCAAAATTTTGGTTCCGCCTTTGTTGTCGATTGGATCCTCCAGCTTCAACAGTAATTTTTTCAAAAAATTCCCGACTAATCCCGATACTTAGATTATTGATTATAGTTTCTAGAATTCCTTTCCTGATCATTAGACTCATAAGGATAGTTTAGGAACACTTAGAATCATAAGAAATCCTTTTCCAACCAAAATTTGAAAATTCAAAATTTCCATGTGAGTTACCTTTCTGTAACAAGCAAGGATCCCTCAAATTGGTTCCTTGAAATCCGTGGGAACATCAAATCAACAGAATTTCCACTCACTCCTTGCATTTACTGCAAATCTTTTAAAATTCACTCCACTTAAGCTCTATGTTTTGACTTAAATGATGTGACTAGCACAATTTTTTGTTCCAAATCATTAGGAGCCAACATTCCTTATTGGATCAATATCAAATCCAAACACAAAGTTCAATATTCTTACTGTCTATAAATTAGGAAGATCAGGATCATCACAACTCACTTACTCACCATCATCTCCAACCATCATTCCTGTACTCTAGAACAAATCTTCTCACTTTTTCCAATGACAAAATCAAGTAACTCATCCACAAGCAGACCCGCAAGAAGGACAGCTCGTATGAGTGTCCGTCCTTGTTGCTTTGTGAACTTAGCTAATTCATCATCATAGGAGTCATCTCCACTTAACATATCCTCACCCATAGCCAATGAGAATTTTCTCAATCTTGCTACTCCAACACCACCTAACACCATCATCAATACACCACCTCCAACAATCACTCACGTAGCAACCACACCACCACCCTCCCCATCAAAACCTACTAGATCACCTTCACCACCACATTCACCACAACTTCAGGCCCTAGAATTGTTTAGAACTCCACCTTCATCACCTCATCCATATTTGAATGATTTGGAAGACCTTCCACCAAGGTCCACCAATCCTCCTCCCATGACCTTTGAAGGTCAAGTACCTATGCTCTTTCATCCCATTTATTTGGACATCCATGGTCCTCTCTACCATGATTCACCACACCTCAACCATAAACACAACCCCTCTCACCAACATCCACACTCATTGCCATTGATGAGGCAATGTGGATCAATGCACCACAAACCAATGAAGAGATCAATAAGGAACTCACCCGCCTCTATGCTCTCTCCAATATGGTAGATTCCTGCCTTGGTGAATCTATGGATTTTCAATCCATCTTGCTCAACGCCATCACCCCTCCAACATCAAACAACCAAACACCACCATCAAACAACCAACCACCACCACCACCACCAAACAACCAACCACCACCAACACTCTTCCTCCCAACTTTCCAAGCCATGGCTGCTCACAATGCGAGAGGACCGCTCACTTGGCCCACAGGAGTAACATTTTATTCCATGAGCTCCAAAATGAAATGAGGTTCATTTTGAACCATATTCTCGAACGCCTAAATGCACTCTCTCATCCTCTGCAATAGGCAATTTTTAGTTTCTTCCTAGTCTCCTTTTATAGGATTTCATAGGATTGTTTTAGGAATTCTCTATTTTTAGGAATTTTTCTTTTTATGTAACATCATTGTAATACCCAAAAATCTAAAACATGCAAAATGACCAAAATGCCCCTGAAAATTTAAAAATTCAATTAAAGTATATGTAAAGCACCAAATTAATTCCAAACCTTTGTTATTGATCAAAATATGAAGTAAATTAATTTTTGAGGCTACATATTAATATTTAAAATGTACAAAAAATTATTTGTGGCACCTTGCATGAACCGAAAATTTTACAAGTTATTTATTTATATTTAAAAATCATTAAATAAGGATAATTATCAAAATAAAATAGGAAATAAATCAAAGATTGAAATATTTTGATCCTATCTCATTAAGGCCGAGTCTTGAGGACCTCTCCCTCCTCATCTCACGGTATTGCTCCTTATTTAGCCAAATCCCATTTATTTTTCCTTTTAAAACAAAACCGAAACCCTAAATTGTAAAACAAAAATCCCTTTCTTCTTGATCCGAATTTTTGGAGGCATATGAGTATTTTTCTAGTGTTCTTCTTCATCTAAGAAAGCTAGGAAAAATAGTTTTGAGGTTGTGGAGTCGTTCGTTTGATTGTGAGAAGTTTTCTTGTGTCGACTATTCAAACTGAGAGGTACAAATTTTTGTGCTTAATCCACACATTCTAAAATTCATCTAGCATTTTTCGTATGACCTTTATATCATATACGACTCATATAAATTGGCTAGATCGAATCATGCAAGCTTATTTGAACGTAAGAATTATTAAGATCGAAAACACAAATAAAATACAAAACGACTCATACGAATTTTCTGAGCTTCAAGCATAATTTTTATGGGTTCCTTAAGAATCATATAGATCTGAAAAAATGGGTATTTGATTTGTTGAAGCTTAATAATCTATGGTTAATTATTTTGCTAATCGGGTTTTTAAGAAAATAAGGAAAAACATGAAAACCCTAATGGAACGAGTAGGGTTAGGATTCTTGTGGTTAAACCTGATCAATTAATGTATTGTAATGATTGTTTGATGATTAGAAAATGATTGGAATAATTAGGGTTAGGTTTTGGTAATTAAAACTGTTAAACGATTGGGGAAATTAAATTAAAAGGGTGTGTTTAGCCAATTGTGAAACTTGTAGGATATTTTTGTAAGTCATTTTGGATCTAGGGTGAAACATGAAAAATATAATATGGGGGTGCTATGTGTAAAAATTGCAAGTAAAAGTTTTATTTGGTAATTATATAATTCGAATTGTAATTTTTAAAAAATAGAGGGACTAAAAGTGTAAATTCTGAAAACTTGAAGGTGATTCGTATAAATAATGATATAAAGGGTGAAATGTGTAAAGTTTGATACAAGTTTTATAAATTAAAGGGACTTGTTTTGTAATTTGTGTAAATTGAGGGTAGTTCGTATCATAAAGTAAATTGAAAGGTGGATTGTGTAATTTGGTAAAATTTGGGCTTAATGTGTAATTATGATTATTGAAAGGGTTAAAGGATGATTTAATTAACTATGAGGGTTAAATTGTAATTTACTAAACTTAAGGGTGTAAATTGTAAATTCTGAAACCTAAAGGGTAAAAAGTGTAATTCTGGATGTCATATGATTTAAAATGAGAAACTTGTGATATTTTCATCTTAGACCTTTAACTTTGGAATATTTACATTTAAAACCCTAAGCTATGGAAACTTGTTATAATTAACCCTAAACTTTTTTAACTTGCTAAAATGTACCCTATTTCCATAATGAGGCTTAATTAATGACTTAACCTAATTACCTTGTGGAATTTGTCTAATTATGGAAATTTGCTAAATAAGGAAACCTGCTATAAATGGAAAGTTACTAAAAATGGAAAGCCGACTAAAATGAGAAATCTGATTTGAAGAAAATATTAATAATAAGACGACCATGTATTCGTGTAGATTCGCTGAAGATGGAGTTGTTTCCGATCTTTATATTTCTAGATATGTTTGCACGTGCGGTATAAGGTACAGATATTCTACCCTTTTTCAGTAAGGGTGTTTTCCCTCTCATGACTCATTGATCTTGATTCGTTTTTAAGATTCCCTAAGCCATTGCTATGTTCCCCTACACTTTGGTTCGTTTGTTTGATTCATTTTGACATTGATGTTCGATATGACCCTTTTTGCTTTGAGCCTCTATAATGATCCGTTTGATATCCGTTCGTTACCTTGGGATATTAGTATTTGTATCACTTGATGCTTCGAAGGTTCATTTGATTTTGGTAACTAGATGTGAAAACCTTTTTAATTATATCATGGAAATGCTTTGAGGAAAACTTATTTTAAAATGATGTTTATGAAATATGTGATACCACTTTTATTTGGAATCTTACTAAACTTTTATGAAAATTACTTTTAAAGACTACTTTTGTGAAAATAGTTAATAAAGATCATTTTGATGAAAACCATTTGATAAAGATTTCTTTAAATGAACCATTTGATTATGAACCTTTGATCGGTTCTTTTGGATTCGTTTGACTTTGATATTGGATATGAACCCTTTGCCATGAACCTTTGATATTTGGACTTTGACTGTGATTCGATGACCTAGACTATTTGAACCTTTGCTATAGTTCGGACCTTTGACCCTACAGTTGAAACCCGAGCCAAGTTTGTTTCCTAGCAATGAAGGTAACATGGCCGTGTCATTGATGCACCAATGGCTTGACTCCAGTGTGTTCGAGTGATGTTACACACCGTCCCCATATTGTTCGTTGCATGCACATTATATTTATTATGGCCTATATTATTGTTCGGGGGGCGTATGGATGCATCCTAGGTTCGTGTTCGTATGGATTTGACATGATTATATTATATTGTTCGGTGACTGATGCATGGTGATGCGCGTGATGTGTCGTTGCGGTTTAGCAGTATTAATGCCTACTCAAGTTTTAAATTTATATTTAGCCGACTTATCAATAACACACACACTTAACGAGCAGTGTACCCGGTCAGTATCAATATAATGGTAAGTAGAGTGTCGATCACTAATAGTGGAACGTGTTATCTAGTTATTCTAATCAGTATTTTAATATCCTAAGTTAGCTGTACAACCTAATCTAACGCAAGGGGGGTTCAGCCTGAGAGACTGGCACGGTTTGGTTATGATTAAATAGTAAACTAAACTAATGAGCACGAATCAGCGATTAGCACACACGTACACAGATAGATACTTGAGACAATAAGAAGACCTGTCCTGATAATTAAGTAGCTTGTCACTTGTTTTATTGCTAGTTTTATATGAAGTGTATATAATTAACCCTTTCTCGTTGGCTCTAATCTTATCGGCGAGTAAACCCTTAATGATCACTTATGTCTATCCCACTATCCTAGAAACGATAGAATAAATAGGCGAGGAAGGGGCATGGCGACCCAAGCAATGCTCAGCTAGACACAGAGGTTATCAATGCACTAATAAAAGTCACCAAAGACATCAACATATAAACTTTAATTAATGGGAAAGCAATTTTAAGGGTTGATCATGATATTCCGTAGTCACATGACATCAGCCCATCAACCCTGATGAATTAAAGTGTACTAATACAATAAAACAAAACTACTTAATGAATTGAATACATGCAGGACCTTCTTACAGCTCTTGTATCTTCGTTCAGGGTGTGTCTTGTGCTGCTAATACGTCTGAATTCGTCTCTGGTTTGGTACTCGTACGTATGGTATCTTGCACTGTCCAACCTCTCTAATTCGTCTGACCTTGGGGTATTTATAGTTTCTATCTGAGGGTTAGATGCGGCGCATAGGATAAGTAGATGCGGCGCATTGACTTAAGTTCGCGTGGGGTCCAAGATTAATATATTTAGGAATGTTCGTACACCGCCTTAAGATGCGGCGTAACTCCATTTCTCTATGCGGCGCATGTCCTTTGCTTTCTTGGATTGTAACTTGTGAAATCTTGATAGTGATACGCCGTATGTAAGAAGTATGTTGCGGCGTATCTGGAGCAGAATGATCTTGATCTTGTACATTTCAGTAGACTCTTAACATCTTGCTTGTTTTGCTCCATAATTAGTCCAAAATCGCCAAGTTTCACATAATACTTGTTTTTACCTGAGAATTACAAAAGTAAACATTAACGTATCAATTCTCATATATAATATAATAAAACAAGTCAAATAAATAGGATAAATGATGATAATAAAATGTACTTATTTGAGTTCATCAAATATCCCCCCACTTGAACTTTACTTGTCCCCAAGTAAACCTTAGAAAAATCTTATGAAAATGTATCCTAAAAGATATTAGGATTTATTTTTATATTTAAGCATGTATTCGTTTTGTCATAATTACACAACCAAACACTTAACGAATTAGAAATAAAATAAAATATTTCGATAAAAGCAAATCTAATCGTTTAACTGTCCAGTCGTGATGAATATTCTATCATAAGCTTGGCAAGTATACGCATCTCCCCCACTAAAGCCAAGGAATAACAAGTCTAAAGCGGTAAAAAGGGTTTGTTAGTTAAGGGTTAATCATTCTTTTTAATCTCTATCGATCTCACATTCCAGAAAAGGAGACAAAATCACAAATACATGATCGAATCCACGACCACGATACTTGCAATTGCTCAAATCCTTAACTCGAATGGGCTAAAGATAGGACCAAGTAATCTTTACCAATAATATTATATCAAAAAGGGCGACAAAATCATAAATACATAGCCGAATCCACGACTACGATACTTAAGATTGCTCAAATCCCTAATCTCAATAAATCAAAGGTTTGGATGAAGAATGATATAGGGTATGGATAATATTTGGGATACAAATTGGAGTAAAATGAAAAATAAATAAAACAGATAAATTAAAATCCTAAGTGTGGTAAATTATTTTCCCAACCATCCCATGAATAAGACTCATATCATTGAATAACTCACGCTTTAACACTAGAAACACACGCGTTAGGTAGACACGAATTATACTCAACAAGATCTCAATCAAAGAATTATCCTAGTTGGCGTTCCCATAACGGCCAACTCCCATTCAATCCATATAATATACAACAAATAGTGGTGAGATCTCCCACTTAATACAAAACTTTACATAAGTTGGTTAAAACGAACTTCCAACTTTTCCTTTTCTTTTTCTTTTCAATTTTTTCAATTTTTTTTTATTTATTTTTTTATTTTTAAAATTAACATATATGTGTAAAATTTCACAACTTTTCTATCACTATTTTTCCGGATAATTTTTCCATACTCTTCATACTTTCAGAAATAACTGTAATAGTGAAAGTAGTAAACACACGAAAAATAAACTCAAAGTTATACAATATTTACTTTCATACCAATTGCATTGTGCAATTTCCCGACCTAACCAAAGATAATGAATTACGCACGCGAACACAGGTAATGTAAGGAAACACACTTTGCCTAAAGCAATTAACCAACCACGGATTTTAATCTACAGGGTAGGCTAAGGTGTAAGGGTGTAACGAAACATTATAACAAAGGTGTAAGAAAAGTGAGAGTAACAAAGGGTTTATACGGGGGTTAACTAACCAGTGTAGTTAGTTAATATCACATAACATATAAAGGCTATTTGGGTGTAATCCTAGAAATTTACCAATTTAGACAAGTCATTCCAATTATATAGATAATACTTATTATGGTGGTCTCGAATAGTATATAAGCCAAGTTCTAAAGTTTACAAGTCACCGGCACACTCATAGATTTGTGAATTTTGATAAGTTCACAATTTTTGGAAATAATGTTATGTGTGCAGCTATGTAATTTAGACTTTAAACAAAAACATGCTATAAAATTTTAAATTTTGATATATTAAGCGCATTTTAAGGATATTTTGCAAAAGTTTAGGACAAGTAAGTGTTCTAATTCTCCAATCCCCCCACTTAAGTTAAACAACGTCCTCGTTGTTTGTATCAAAGATTAAAAACTGGAAAATAAAAGAATTAGAACAGAAAAACTCCCCTGAGATTTGCTCGGTATGATCCTCCATTATTCGTATAAGAGCAAAAATCAACTTTCTTGTGGATTAGAAGTTTTAAGCTTCAAAAATGATGTATCCACAAGAATGCAGGAACCTATAATACCATTCAAACTTTAACACACCAGAGTTAAGAAGGTTCAAACTTGCATAATACATTAGTAGTTAGTAAAAATAATAAATTGTAAATATTTAGGTCAGTCGATACGCCGTATCTTATGGAAGAAGATACGCCGTATCGAGCCTGGAATAAATACGAAATAAAATAAAAGATGCGTCGCATCCTTAACCAGGGATGCGCCGCATTAAAATACTGACAGAAAGTTTTAAAGTCAAAAATAAAATTGCAGAAAATTAAATAAGATATGACCAGTGCAGGCGATGCGTCGCATCTTAGGATTGAGATGCGCCGCATCTTATGCAGGTCTGACAGACTCGACACAAAATAGAAAAGTAAAAATTTTCTTCCGGGTTGTCTCCCGGTCAGCACTTGTCTTTATTCCAGAGTCTTCAAGTTAGACTCACGTTCAGCTCCTTATTTTGTTCTTGTTACGTGCCATCCTTCTTCTTTCATCCGAAAGATGTTACCGTATAGCTCCGCAACATTTTCTTCCGTTCGACTTAATCTAATATATTTTTTGGTCTTCGTCGCGACATATTCCTCATCAGGTCCCAAAGAGTATTTGATGACTTCAAATTTTTTAGAAATCATCATGGGTGGGTTACTATAAGTGATCCCAAGTAGTCGACATTTTCTCTTGATGAATTCTTCTTCGTCTTTATCAACAAACTTGAAATAAGGATCCTTATTCAAATAGTCATCAAGTTCATCAATCAATTCTCCTTGCGACTCATAGTTATTATCATAGGGATCATAATTAACCACTGATGAAGCGAAAAGTGTACCGCTTTTAGGGGGTCATTTAAGCCCTAAATCGTATTTATTTGATCAAATATTGCCCTAAATCGTTCCTTTTGTCATTTTAGGTACTTTGGAGAAGAAATCTGGAAAAGGAAGTATTTTGGACGTTTTTGGAGCATAAAAGTGAAGAAAACGACAAAGTCTCCAAAGCTGCTGGAAAAGTACACTTGACGGCGTCAAGTATTGCTCTTGACGGCGTCACGGCTTGGCAAAAAAGGTGGATATGAAAAATACACATGATAAGCCAGGGAATTTTACAAAGGAAGTCTGACGGTGTCACCCTTTGAAGTGATCAAGGTCGTCATGGTTTAAGCTAAAGAGAGACGGCGTCAAGCTTTATTCTGACGGCGTCAAGCCTTGATAAGCCAGGAGGATTTTGGAGGACTAAAGAGGGACGGCGTCAGGAAGACCATCCGGGAACCCTAGACACGGCGAGGTGACGGCGTCACCTCCTACAACGTGACGCCGTCAGCCACTAAGTTCTATATATAGTTTTGCAATTTTTTGTCATTAGTGTGCAACTTTGTGAGGAGAAACCCTAAGACGAATTTCTGCCATTTTCAAGGGTTTTCATACCCTTGGATCTCCCATGTTTAATTGAAGATAAGTAATCACTTAATCAATCAATATGTCTATGTGTTGTTTGATTATATCTTGTTCTTATCTTTTGATTAGCATGCTAGGCTAGATTTATCTTGTGTTTGCTTAGATCTAATGAAACCTAACTATTGATTATTAGTTGTTAGTGTGTTATTGATTGTATTGGATGATTGTTTATCGATGTTAGGCTTAAGAAAACTGGCTAACCTCCTATACGGTAATTTGCTTGAACGTCTTAAGAAACATGAACCAATGCGTACTAGGTTTATATGGTTGTATTTAATGCATGAGCGAATTCTAGTGATCCCATGTTAGGAGCTTCTTAGCCGGCTCGACATAGGAGTGAAGTAGGAGCTTGTAGAGTTGGGGAAGTACGTACGCCACCCCACGATTGGTATTAAGGAATACACCCGTCATCCACGCAATTAATACACACTAATCAACCGGTAAAAGATAGTTAGGGAGTAAGGAAATCTAAGTAAACACATTTCTCTCCATATAAGTTTCACAACCTTTTCATTTTCAGTTATTTTATTTTATTTGCATTAGTAGTTATTTGGGTTAGTTGACTAGCAACTAATTCCGCCCACTCTTTCAAACCCGAGATTTTTCTTGCTTTCATAAAAATTATAAAAATACAAAAAAGAATCTTCCCTCACCCTTAGACCTATTAGAGTAGTTTTTCAATCCTAACGACACTATTCCCCTAGAGAACGATCAATCCCCCGGTACTTGCCACTTCACTATACTACATCGGTCAGGTACACTGCCTGGTGGGGATTGCAAGCCTCTTGAGATCCCTCGAGAGGTAAAACCTGTTGTAAGGTCGCAAAACCACGCATCAAGTTTTTGGCGCCGATGCCGGGGAATAGTTATTGTTTAGGTTGAATTTTTATTTTATAGGTTTACTCACTAGATTCCTTTCTAGTGAGATTTTTTATTTTATTTTTCTAGGATTTCTTGTAGTCTATCTTTTTCTTTATGCCCTTTGTTTGTAAAACCATTTTCATTTGTCACTATGATGGATGAAATTCCATTTAGATCATTGACAATAGAGGAACAATTATATTTCACCAATAGATTTGTTTCCTATCATTCCTATGAATTTTTGTGTGATCTTTGTGATTTCCAAAAGGAGTTAGGGGTAAGGTTAGATGGGTTTAATGAATTCTATGCATGTGAGATTTCTATTAGACAAGCATTATCTGGATCAATTCCTTTTAGTCAGGCCCTTTGGATGAATTTTAAGGAAAGCTTCCTAACCATGACCCATAAGTGGAACGAATTGGTGGATTCGTATGAGCAAAGAGACCTAGTTTGCCAAGGAATTGTGGATAGAGCCGAAGCAATAAACCATAAGTTAGATGAAGCGCTAGGTTTGTTATCATCACTACCTAAGAAAACAATTGATGAGGATATAGGTGATCTTGACACGTGGAATGATGAGGTAAACACCATAAGCCCACAAAATACTCAACCATCATTTGAGGCACACACACTACCCATGACTTACCCGGAAGAAGTAGAAGAGACTATAGGAACCCCAATAGAGGTAGAGCCCTTGAACCAAACAAAACTAGAAGAAAGAGGTTTGAATACTTGTAGTCATAACCTTTCTTTTAGTTCTATGGAAGTTCCTAGTCTTGATGAACCGGAGCCTCAACCAAAACCGTTACCTAATCTTCCATCCTTGGATGTGAATTTAGGAATTAAAAAAGGTCCCGATCCACCCATCAAACAATGTAGTCCGGGTAATGTTAAGATTAAGGTAGTAGACTCTAGGTCATGTGGAGTGGAAGCTAATATAGGAGTGAACCATGACCTTACATACTTACATCACCCATTCATGATTGACCACAAGAAACATTATGGGTTTAAACCGGGTTTATTAGGTCAAGATGGATTCCCAACTAGGAATCTCTCGAAGTTGATAGAAGATGATCCCTTTTTAGGAGAAAACATTAATTCACCCATTGACCAATGTGAACTAGGTAAGGTTATGATGAAAGGAGCACACCCCTTTGAGTATATAATTCATCCACCACTCTTTCCTCACGCGGCATACTTCCACCGAGATGGTGTGTATCGCTACTATCACCCGCACTTAATCCTAAGTGTAGGAAAAACCTCTCCTTTATCCGTTAAATAAGGGTAGAGTCAGGCTCGTGACTCGAACAAAAACAAGCGCTTCTTGGGAGGCAACCCAAGCTTTATTTGCTTTGTGTGTTTATTTATTTGTTTGTTTAGTTTTATTTGCTTCCCGTATGTATGTTTAATTTTTATTATTATTGATTCATGTTCAAAAGTAAATTGTGAAAATGCTTTATCTTGTTTTTAACTTCGTCTTAACTACATATAAAGGTATTTTGCAAAAGATAAGTGTAAGGGAAATCCAAATCGGTTTATTAGAACAAATGAACATGAATAATAACAATAATAAATTAACATACATATTAGTATTTGTTTGAGTCAAATGCTTGTATCGAGTCATAATGATGTTTTGCAGGAATTCCAGGAAGTAAGGTATAGGTTTTTCCAGAAATTTTCCGGAAACTTAACATGAGAATTCTGTCAGATCATTTCTGACGGCGTCAGGCATTACAACCTGACGGCGTCAGGTTTTAATTTTCTGAAATTTTTGAAAGTTTTGTTTTCATAAAAAGTTTTTATTAAATCTCTAGGAATCTGCAAAATTATCATTCCACAAGCATTATATCCTTATATACAGATTTATCCCGCCGATGTTATGCAGGTTTTCTTGTTTGTTTTCTCAGGATTAACAGGTTATTTTGGACAAGGAGATGTATGTGGAATCAAGCTTTTGGCGATGCTTTAGTCTTGGAGCTTCTACATTCTCTTGGAAGAAGATCTAACCATGTTACCTCTTTATCCACCGAGCGAATCAGGGGAGTATTTGATTTCATTCTTTTACCTTATTTACTTTTACATCTGGTTATTTGAACATTGGGGACAATGTTCATCTTAAGTGTAAGGGGGGGTAAAGTACGATACCTTAGAGAATGCTATTACGCTTGATTTTTCGTTTGTTTAATGGTAGATGTGTAAATAAACTGAGATAAATACCTGTTAAGGCAATTTTAGTGCCAAATTTAAATTTTTTTACAACATATAGGAGTGAAACTTTGATCTTAATGAGCGTCTCATGGATAGGAGTTATATGACTAGCACAAAAACCGTACCACTAAAAAATTTTCCACCCCCAAATATATGAGGTTCGCCCCTAGAATTGGTTGGAAAAGCATTTATGCTATGATGTGTGTACTGGTAGCACTTAGATTCTAGAACTTGTGTTAGGACATTCCGAGGCCACAAGTGAGACTACATTCGTGTAGTTAGATTTACTACATGATAAGAGGCATTAGGATTAACCCATTGTTTTACACCTGTGTTTTTGTTATAATTACATTGGCTACATTGGTCAAGTAATTCTCCCACACCCTTTGCATTGTACTCATTTTTAGTACACGATACCCCTAGTACACCCCTCAGAGCCTATCTTTTCGTTTCTAACTTTAAGCATTTTACTTAAAGGAAGAATTTGTTTACACCCCACATAAATGTACACCCAAATCGCCTTAGCCTACCTTGTATGCACTCATTTTTAGTGCATTATTGTGACAACATTTGTTTAAACCCCAAGTTAATTATCTAATTGATTACATGGTTGCTAAGTCGAGTCATATCCTTGTACATATTGTTTTGGGACGATTGGGACTCATGGGTAAAGTACTAGTGTAATGGAGTAATGGGGAAGAACAACATTATTACCCCCATATGTGCTAAATATTTTAAAAGTACTCCAAGTGTTTCGATTATCTTAATTCGAGTCGTTAGAATAGTTATTTGTAAAGTTATGTAAAAGTTCAAGTGTAAGGGGAATGCAACGCCCCTATGATGTATTATTTTGGATGGTAGGGCAAGAGTGTATGAGAAAAAAAAAAAAAAAAAAAAAAAAAAAAAAAAAAAAAAGAGAGAGAAAAAGAAAAGTAGAAAAAACATACGGACTACCATCCCGTTTCATTTTATGTTTATTTTATGTTTTTGTTATTTTGTTTTTAGCTTAAGTCGAGTCTAGTCTTGGCTTAGCAAACGCCATATTGTACATGTAATTAATCAAGATCTTTAACTCGCCACCAGTAAAATATCCTTTATCCAACAAAACCGTGTTTATCATATCCCTACACCTAACGTTATAACCCGTTTAAAAGCCCTCTTTGATAGTTTATCTTAGGTGCTTACGCCTAGTGGAGAAGGTTTTTGATCCTTTCCCAAGCCTATGGTAATCTATTTGCTATGACAGGTAGTGAGAGATATTATCCGTTTTCATTTATGAGATTTATTTTTGACACCTGAGAGATGTGAGTATCTAAACACTACTTGTGAGGTGCTAGTTTGTAATCTCCGTGCTTATTATGATTAAAGTGGAACGACTATTTATTGTAATTACTTTTATATTAGCATTAAATGACCCCTAACTTGTATTTTGATTAGAATAAAAGCGCATTTGCTTGAGGACAAGCAAATCTCAAGTGTAAGGGTATTTGATGAAGCGAAAAGTGTACCGCTTTTAGGGGGTCATTTAAGCCCTAAATCGTATTTATTTGACCAAATATTGCCCTAAATCGTTCCTTTTGTCATTTTAGGTACTTTGGAGAAGAAATCTGGAAAAGGAAGCATTTTGGACGTTTTTGGAGCATAAAAGTGAAGAAAACGACAAAGTCTCCAAAGCTGCTGGAAAAGTACACTTGACGGCGTCAAGTATTGCTCTTGACGGCGTCACGGCTTGGCAAAAAAGGTGGATATGAAAAATACACATGATAAGCCAGGGAATTTTACAAAGGAAGTCTGACGGCGTCACCCTTTGAAGTGATCAAGGTCGTCACGGTTTAAGCTAAAGAGAGACGGCGTCAAGCTTTATTCTGACGGCGTCAAGCCTTGATAAGCCAGAGAGGATTTTGGAGGACGAAAGAGGGGACGGTGTCAGGAAGACCATCCGGGAACCCTAGACACGGCGAGGTGACGGCGTCACCTCCTACAACGTGACGCCGTCAGCCACTAAGTTCTATATATAGTTTTGCAATTTTTTGTCATTAGTGTGCAACTTTGTGAGGAGAAACCCTAAGACGAATTTCTGCCATTTTCAAGGGTTTTCATACCCTTGGATCTCCCATGTTTAATTGAAGATATGTAATCACTTAATCAATCAATATGTCTATGTGTTGTTTGATTATATCTTGTTCTTGTCTTTTGATTAACATGCTAGGCTAGATTTATCTTGTGTTTGCTTAGATCTAATGAAACCTAACTATTGATTATTAGTTGTTAGTGTGTTATTGATTGTATTGGATGATTGTTTATCGATGTTAGGCTTAAGAAAACTGGCTAACCTCCTATACGGTAATTTGCTTGAACGTCTTAAGAAACATGAACCAATGCGTACTAGGTTTATATGGTTGTATTTAATGCATGAGCGAATTCTAGTGATCCCATGTTAGGAGCTTCTTAGCCGGCTCGACATAGGAGTGAAGTAGGAGCTTGTAGAGTTGGGGAAGTACGTACGCCACCCCACGATTGGTATTAAGGAATACACCCGTCATCCACGCAATTAATACACACTAATCAACCGGTAAAAGATAGTTAGGGAGTAAGGAAATCTAAGTAAACACATTTCTCTCCATATAAGTTTCACAACCTTTTCATTTTCAGTTATTTTATTTTATTTGCATTAGTAGTTATTTGGGTTAGTTGACTAGCAACTAATTCCGCCCACTCTTTCAAACCCGAGATTTTACTTGCTTTCATAAAAATTATAAAAATACAAAAAAGAATCTTCCCTCACCCTTAGACCTATTAGAGTAGTTTTTCAATCCTAACAACACTATTCCCCTAGAGAACGATCAATCCCCCGGTACTTGCCACTTCACTATACTACATCGGTCAGGTACACTGCCTGGTGGGGATTGCAAGCCTCTTGAGATCCCTCGAGAGGTAAAACCTGTTGTAAGGTCGCAAAACCACGCATCAACCACGTTTAAGGATTGATAATAATCTTGAATCTCATCCCACTCTCTTTCCAATTCCCATTGCAAGCGTCGACTAAGCTTTGTGTAATCATCAAATTGTCCATGCACCCATTCCCAGAAAGTAGTGTCCGATGCTCCCTTAAGTTCTTTTAAGTAGTTGATTCTACCTTTTTCTTGCAAAGCCTCTGCTCTACGTGGGCAGTCTTCAACTTTTTCATACCAATCATCGTCTTCAAAGTATACATCGTTTCCAACCCGTTTCATTCCAATTATACTTCCCCCATTGCAGGTTCCATCATTCTTCCAATCACAGGTTGGCCATTCACTACTTCCATCCTTGAAATGGAAAGGTTTACAAGTGTGATTAATATGCTCAAATTCCCATGGTTTATCCCAAACCCATGGTATTTGGTCATTCCATTCGTAGTACCAGGTGTTTTTGAACTCATCATAAGTTTTGAATCCTGGTAGATCTCCAGTTAGCACATCAGCGTCGATTTGAAGAAGGTAATTAAATTTTTTGAATTGTTTGCACAAAGGTGTATCATAATTGAACACATCAATGTCTATGCTGGACAATTCTTCAACGCCTTCCTCGATCGTTGAATTGTCATGTGATGATCCATTGTTGCATTCTACTTCCTCATCTTCACCTCTCATCCAATATACCCATAACACATCTTTAGTAGCTCGGTCCATGCTCTTATGGTTATTGAACTTATTAGCTAACCAATTTGAAAAATCAACATTGTTAGGATCGTGGTTAACGTCAAAGCTAGTGTTACCAATCATGTTCCTTCTTATCTCCATGAACTCATTAAATTGTTCTTTAAAACTTCGTGTCAACCATGAAGTCACAATCCGTTTGACTTCATTTGTAGGAGCAAATTTGGGATCACCGTATTTAAGTTCAAGCCATTCTTCTAAAGAGATATCCATCAACCTTACCAACTTTCCATGAAATAGTATCTCCGATTCAGCATACATTCTTTCGTTATCCAGATAGCTTTTATCTAATCCCCAATACTGTTCGGAATAAGGCATATAAGAAGTTTGTATAGGTTGGACTTCATAGCTTTTGTTGCTCGATTTGTTGACTGCATTTGCTGAGTTCATGTATTCAATTTGGAATTTCCCATCTTTTTCTTCGATAGTAGTCCAAGTTAATCCTTTAGATTCAATGATGGGCCATAAGAGTAACAATTCATCTTCAGTGTAGCTCATTAGTAAATCATAAGAGAATATCCCATCTTCAATATTGCATAAGCGTTTGAATTCCTTATAAGTAGCTTCAAGAGGGGTCTCCCAAGAGAATAAATCGGCATCAATCATGAGCACATTGAAGTTGACATCTTCATAAACTTCCACTTCGAATGAATTCGAATGCAAGAGTTCCTTTTCCAATTCTGAGCTTTTAGTAATGCTTAATGCTGGGAACTTGCTCAAGCTAACTTCATAGTTATCACACTCCTCATCACTTTCCAGAATTAACGGCTTTTTGGTGCGGGACTTTTCATTGTGCTTATCATCCATAAGTTCCTTAGTAAGATATCCGTTCACTGACATGTCTTCCATAGCAAAACCTGTCATCATAGGTAAAATCGTCAGTAGGATTTGTTCGCTAGAAGAGAAATTAATGAATTTAGAAACGGATATAAAGAATAAAAATAACTGATATCTGCAGATGATGCGCCATATCCAGAAAGTGGATACGCCGTATCTTATTACGTTAAAATTTAATCAGACTTTTATTAAGAAAATAGATACGCCGCTTATGAATTAGAATGCGCCGTATCAGTTTTAAATTATCAAAAATCGTTTATATTTATTAAAATTAAATGCGTCGTATTAACAAAAGCTAATGCGTCGTATTTTCGTTACGTTTCAAAATACAAGATTTTTGATTTAGAAGATGCGCCGTATCGATAGAAATCGATGCGTCGTATCTGTTTAATAATTCGAAAACAATTTTTAATTTAAATCGAAAATACGCCGTATCTGTTAAAACAGATGCGTCGAATGGCGTTTGGGTTTAGAAATTTTTTTATTAAAAACAGAATACGCCGTATCTTGGGGAAAGATGCGTCGTACTTGAATTTATTAAACGCGTTGTATTTTATAAAAATTAAACGAAATACGCCGTATCTGTGAAAACAGATGCGCCGTATCGTTTGTATTAGCACAGTACAACGATAGCAGAATGCAGAAAAATACAGAAAAACAAACAACTAAAATAAAAATAAACAAAAAGAAACAAAAACTAAAGAAAATAAAACACACAAAACAGAAAATATGCAAATAATACAATGAATGCAATCTATCTAATATACAACAGGCTTAGCGGTTAGAATCTAAAAATTAAAAAGAAAACCTAATTAAAATACTAATCAAATTAACAGACAATAACAATTCACTCCCCGGCAGCGGCGCCAAAAACTTGATGCGTGTGATGTGTCGTTGCGGTTTAGCAGTATTAATGCCTACTCAAGTTTTAAATTTATATTTAGCCGACTTATCAATAACACACACACTTAACGAGCAGTGTACCCGGTCAGTATGAATATAATGGTAAGTAGAGTGTCGATCACTAAGAGTGGAACGTATTATCTAGTTATTCTAATCAGTATTTTAATATCCTAAGTTAGCTATACAACCTAATCTAACGCAAGGGGGGTTCAGCCTGTGAGACTGGCACGGTTTGGTTATGATTAAATAGTAAACTAAACTAATGAGCACGAATCAGCGATTAGCACACACGTACACAGATAGATACTTGAGACAATAAGAAGACCTGTCCTGATAATTAAGTAGCTTGTCACTTGTTTTATTGCAAGTTTTATATGAAGTGTATATAATTAACCCTTTCTCGTTGGCTCTAATCTTATCGGCGAGTAAACCCTTAATGATCACTTATGTCTATCCCACTATCCTAGAAAGGATAGAATAAATAGGCGAGGAAGGGGCATGGTGACCCAAGCAATGCTCGGCTAGACACAGAGGTTATCAATGCACTAATAAAAGTCACCAAAGACATCAACATATAAACTTTAATTAATGGGAAAGCAATTTTAAGGGGTGATCATGATATTCCGTAGTCACATGACATCAGCCCATCAATCCTGATGAATTAAAGTGTACTAATACAATAAAACAAAACTACTTAATGAATTGAATACATGCAGGACCTTCTTACAGCTCTTGTATCTTCGTTCAGGGTGTGTCTTGTGCTGCTAATACGTCTGAATTCATCTCTGGTTTGGTACTCGTACGTATGGTATCTTGCACTGTCCAACCTCTCTAATTCGTCTGACCTTGGGGTATTTATAGTTTCTGTCTTAGTGTTAGATGCGGCGCATAGGA
Organism: Artemisia tridentata subsp. tridentata; assembly: GCA_021014915.2. NCBI lineage: Eukaryota > Viridiplantae > Streptophyta > Magnoliopsida > Asterales > Asteraceae > Artemisia > Artemisia tridentata. Next base: position 69,146,173 of record CP139501.1, on the reverse strand, counting down.
TAAGTAGATGCGGCGCATTGACTTAACTTCGCGTGGGGTCCAAGATTAATATATTCAGGAATGTTCGCACACCACCTTAAGATGCCGCGTAACTCCATTTCTCTATGCGGCGCATGTCCTTTCACTACAAGAAAAGTGGCTTTTTAGGACCCTTTGTCTGGGACGGTATGATAATGGAGTCCTAAAAAACTGTTTAATAGGACATATGAGCGTTTAGGGTCCTTTTTAAATATTTGCTACTTAGGCGGTGTCCTAAAAAGTTATATAATAGGATGGTTGATTATTTGGGGTCATATTATCATATAACTTAATAGGACACTTAAAATATGGATCCTAATAAATTACTTTATAAGACATTTAGTTGTTGGTGTCCCATTATGTGATAGTGTAATATGACACTTGATCACTAGATGTCCTATTATGACATAACCTAATAAGACCCTTGACACTTGGGTCTTATAACTTTAACCTTTATAGGACGTTTATTCATTATGGTTTTATTATAATACACCATAATAGGACACTTGAGTTTTGAGTCATAAGACATCAGTTAGTTAAAACGCTTATTCACAAAAAGTTTTATTATAACAAAATTTAATAGGACCTTTGACACGTGGGTATTATAACGTTAACCTTTATAGGACGCTTATGTACAATGGTTTTATTATCGTACACCATAATAGGACATTTCATTTTTGAGTCATATTACATCATTTTTTTAAAACGATTATTCGCAAAAGTTTTATTATAACAAAACTTAATAGGACCCTTAAGACGTGGGTATTATAATGTTAACCTTTATAGGACGCTTATGCATAATGGCTTTATTATCATACACCATAATAGGACATTTTATTTTTGAGTCATAAAATATCAGTATTTTAGAATGTTTATTCGCAAAAGTTTTATTATAACAAAACTTAATAGGACCCTTAAAGGACGCATATTCATTATGGTTTTATTACAATACACCATAATAGGACACTTGATACATAAGTCATAAAACATTAATTATTTAGAACGCTTATTCGCAAACGTATTATTAAAACATAACTTAATATGACACTTGACACTTGGGTCCCATAGATTGATACACCATTATAGGACACTTGATATTTGAGTCATAAAACATCAGTTTTATGGAATGCTTATTTGCAAACGTATAACAAAAGTTAATAGGACCCTTGACAATAGGGTCTTATAAAGTTAACCTTTACAGAACGCTTATTCATAATGGTTTTTTTATGATACACCATAATATGACACTTCTTTTTAGAGTCATAAAACATCCGCTTTTTATAATGCTTATTCAAATTAAGTTTTATTAAAACATAACTTGATATGACACTTGACACTTGGGTCTCATAAATTCATCCACCATAATAGGACACTTGAAATTTGAGTCATAAAGTATCAGTTTTATAGAACGCTTACTTGCAAAAGTTTTATTTTAACAAAACTTAATAGGACCCTTGACACCTGTGTCTTTTAACATTAACCTTTATAGTACGTTTATTTGTTATGGTTTTATTATCATACGCTATAATAGAACACTTCTTATTTGAGTCATAAAACATCAGTTTTTAGAACGCTTATTTACAAAAGTTTTATTTAAACATTACTTAATATGACAGTTGATACTTGGGTCTCAAAACTTGATACACCATAATAGGACACTTGATATTTGAGTCATAAAAGATTAGTTTTATGGAACGCTTATTCACAAAAGTTTTATTATAACAAAACTTAATAGGACACTAGCTATTTAAGTAATAAAACATCAGGTTTTTACAACGGTTATTCGCAAAAGTTTTATTATAACAAAACTAGATCCAAGGCCCGCCCCGGTGGGGCGGCTAGCTTTAAAATTATGATTATATGACAAAATTAATAGTAAAATAAGTATGAACGTGAAGTCACATCCATGAGACGAAAAGATGCCATTATCAAGAAAATAACAACGTTTAAAATAACCGAATTACATATAGTTTATAATCTATGAAGAACTTCTCTATATACAACGTTAATTGTAAATTTGGTGTAGTTGCCGTCTTTGTCACAACACAACACTTTTAGACCTCTCTTGCTTTTTACTTTGAGACGACTACATAAATTTGTCCGTGAGAAAAAAAGATCTTTCTAAATATAGACAATGTGTATCCTTGACTTTTGTTTATAGTCATTGCAAAAGAGACGGAAATATGGTATCTATTCATAAGTTTATATTACACATGTTTATAAATTCATTTGTTTTATGAATGCTACATGTCATATGCAAGGGCAAGAAATAAAGAGTATAACGTATTTTCAGTTAGCAAAAGTGATTATATTGTAAATTCAATCATGTGAAGCACACTTTAAAGCAAAATAAGTTTGTTGTAATACAATTTAACAAAACTACTTATACATGTAGGATTCCATTTTAAAATGGATAATATCATCAAGTTTCAAACTAAAGCTATCATAACATTACAATACAAATTTCATGTTTACTTAAGACAAAAATATACTAAAAAAATTTAGAAGAATAGCACCTCTTTTAATCTTCACAACTTCCATCAAATCTCAGACCTATATATCTTCAATCTTTTTGCTTTCTGCACCTTTGTTTGTCTCACAACACTATAATTTCAACAAAAAACACCAGGTTATGCCATAAATTTGATGCAAAAATCATAAAATACCATCTTCGAATATCGAAAACCACAAATAGTTTTACAAAGCTTAACTAAAACATTCAAACAAATATCACAACTCGTAAATTGGGGTTGTACTTGTGCTCTTGATAAATTCAATTCTATAACTACCAAGCTCTTATTTTATTTACCAAGACCCAACAATGAATGAAAGAAGTTGTGCTCTTATTTTATTAAACATGATCAAACGTCAAGTATAAGTATCTAAATAAGGGTGTAACATGTGGAGTAGCTCACACCTATAAATCACCCATTTTCACCCTTTACCCATTCCGCCACCCTGCCTACATTACCACTTCTATTTAGCCACCGTGGATATGTTTTTAATAACTTTTGTCCAAGTTCTTTCCAGCCATAAAGGATAGTTTCTTCACAGATTAAGCCGTTTTGAAACAATGTTACATCAGTGCTCACTAAGGGTAAATTTTCAACAAAAAAATCAGGTTTGGGATAACTGTATCGAGACCCTCAATTTTACCATATTTCACATTGTGGCCCTTATATGTAATATATACATGAGGAATCAAGAGTTCAACTAATGCACCATTCCACTTTTAATTCAATATTCCAAGTAATTCGAGAGATTGATCTATATGCCAACAATAGAGAACATACCACAACCGCATGGACCGCTATCAGTATGTCCACATCAATAGCTTTCATAGATTAGTAAGATTATTTCCAGTTTTCGCAGACCTTCGGTATGATGAGACACCAGTCTTACCCGGAAGATGCAACCTGCAATTTTTAATACATATGAATCATTAACTAACATTTAAAAATGTCTTCTCTGATTGTTGATTAATTAAAAAATAATTATAGTTGTGTAAAAAAACATGTACAGCTGGAAAAGTAGATAACACACCAAATAGTAAAAGTGTGGTCAAGATGAGTGATATAAGACTTTTAACTTTAATACTAACCAAGGCCGAGTTACTTGTATAGTTCGATATTTCGCAATAAATATATAAATTGTAGTCAGAGTGGAGACTATCTTATGTGTAAACTGCATTGGGATCCCCGACCTCATTTTCTTCTCACGTGAGAATGTCATGGGATCTTATTACAAACTTAAATCGCAATATGGAGATGCATCCCCTGCACGAGCAAGCATAATCTTAAGGATGGGTGCACCAGAAACATGATCCCATATATCACTTTGTTGTTGTTAAATGTGATAGGACACATATTTTTTGTTGCAGATGTGCATAGTGAAAGGGAGACCAATCTTATAAATTTTGACATGTGTAAAATTTTGCAGTATACAACCCTATTCAAAACATCATTTGCAATATCAAAATGCAATGAAATCAATAACCAATTTTGGTCGAAGAGCTCAAAGATAAAAACTTCATAGCAATTTTTATTTCTACTCCTAACCTACTTTTAAAAAAAAATCATGCTTTTTATATGTTACATGTATAGATAGGATGGCAATGAAGGATTGTGAAACCTAGAAGAATGCATGATATCTAAGTGGACTCAGATTCTTGTATAGATTCTACCCTCTAAACTTACCAAACAAATATCAAAATATTTAAATTTCCATGCTCATACAGTATAAAGGAGTGGTTTCAAGACGATGGGTTTAGGCGGATACAGGTCAATTAATATTATGGGTTAAGAAGGGATTGACCAGTAAACAGTTTCTATATTTCAAATGAGAATTAAATTAAATATGATCAAAAATACACTTTATTGAGTTTACTATTCTAATAGTCAGTCAATTTGATATGCAACTTTTTAGCAAGTACCTGGTCTTGAAAAACATGATATCACAACTTTTTAGCAAGTATCCGTTGTTGCAGCAACATCAGATGTAAAAGGGATTAGTTTCCAAGAAAGAACCTGCAATATCAAATGAAAATAAAGAAAAGTAATGGAACTAACACGGCCAGTCCATCTTTCAAGAAACAACGTAATAAGAGCCTTTTACATCATAAAAAGATAGTGGAAAGCACCAGATAGTAACCACGGCAAAAAAGGGCATGAATAGTGGAAAGTTTGGGTACTTACAAACATGCGAGGCATGAACCTGCCATAACAGCTCACGTTCCGCCTGATCCTAGCCCGAAGTTTTTTCTCTAGCACCGGGTCAAACCCATCATATAACAGCCACTGTTCATCTATTTCCTGTCTGGTGCTAGTTATAACCACCTCAGATGCATCAAGACTCGTCTCCTCAGCCTCTATCCTACGCATTATTTTGTATGTACTATTAATTTCATCTTTAGTTAATCTTCCTTGTCTCAGAAGTTGCTCCAACTTATCACGTCCAAGCGAGTGACCAGTGAAAAGCATTGGCACATTCAGAGCACCAGACAGACGAGCCGCTGAGTCACCAGCATCAGCATAATGACTATGGATGGCAACAGGCCACACCGGGTGCCCACCACCAACTTGCTCGCCCAAAACTTTAGACATTTGTATTATGTGGCCAATTGCACCATCAACGAATTCAGGGATGTGAGGCCAAAGAATCTCTTCAGGGATATATTTGTCTTTTTGCCCAAATGGTATACGAATTATGTAAGCGCCGCTACTCTCTCCTATCTCCTCTGTCATACCATCAGAATTCCGTGGAGATAGCATTTCTGTTGGTTCGCCATAACTCCACTCGACATCAGGACAGGCTACTTGTCTAGTGAGTAAATCTAACTCGATAAGACACCTGGCACTGAAGCTAAAGCTCTTGCAAGTTCTACAACATACTTAACCTAGAAACAAAGAAAGAACAAATAAGGCAAATCATCAAAAACAACCTAGAAAATACAATATCCAAAAATTATGAATTACTTCAAATGAGCAACAACACGAATGCAGGCTAGAGTCCATACCTGACCGCCTGTATCAGAATCACGGCCAAGCTCCATATTTTCACCACGTATTAACCCGTGAATGCTGTAAGAAATTTGATTATGAGAATACAGATATTGGAGTGTATGTTAGAAAGCATAGTATCTATCCCACACAGCTATTCAATTTGTAAAAAGAAAAAATAAAATAAATAACAGGCTGTAAAGAACAAACCTTACCAGTACAAGATACAGTTTTTTCCCCTTTTGCTGATTTAACCCATGCCTCCATGGCATCAACGGAACTCATTCTGGGCAAACGACCTCTATGGCTTTCACCATGAGCAGATACATCAATGATGGTGTCTCCTTTCTCGCCCTCTGATAAGTCTTCTGACATATCAGCAACCGCTTCTCTGCGACCCTTTTCACGCTCCATGCGACGTTTGGACGCTCTGTGAGCTTCATCATTCTCAAGCTGATTCACAGAATAACAACATTAACAAAAATCCTGGTATGAACGATTCTCCAGCCTAATTTCAAATGGACCATGACTAACGCGCGGAAAAGTCACATGCTCCCATAACCCTTTTGCACAGGTAAATTTCATTCCAAACAGACCACTTAACATAGAGTGTTCAAAGTTTTAAACTGCGAGAACAACATATTCCACCCTCAAAATCAAGTTTTTTCTAATTTAGGGGGTTTTGGGATTACGTATTTCTTGGCTTGTCTGGTTATTCTCAAGCCAAAACAGTTTTGTAGTTACTTTTTTTAACATAGGGAGTGTTTGGGATTGCTTATTTTTTTCTGCTTATCTGTTAATTTTCAAGCAGAAACAGTTTTGTGATTACTTTTTTAACTTGGGGGTGTCTGGGATTAATTTTTTCACAAACATATTGAACTAAAAATATTTTATATATGAAACCGATTGAAAATTTTCAGCCAATACCACCACCTAGATTAAACAAAATAAAATAATGATTCAATTGTTTATGGTGAAAACACCACTGGATCTGTTAAACATCAGTCCAAAGAATACTAATCAAACCATCAATACCTCTAATCTATAAAAAAAACAGGTGTTAGAGCAAGATTCCATACCTGGTTGTTGAAGATATCAAGCTAAAACCATGGATTGGAAGCAAGTAACTAACGATTTTGGGTTGATGTTTGTGTGTGGGGGCTGGTGAAAAAGAGAAATAAGAGAGTAGGTGAAAATTGAAAGAATCCAATTGTTGTTCCAAAGGGCGGTAGGTGGAGAGACAAAGGGGCGGGTACTAAAAATTTGTATGGGTGATACAAAAGTTTTCGACCTTTTATTTATTTTGGGTTTTTTTTTTTTTTTTTTTTTTTCAAATGATTATGAAATGGTTTTGCTATAGGGGTGTGTTTAAAAACCCAATGTTCTAAAAACCGGGTTTCTAAATAACTCGGTCAAGGCAACGGGTCATGGTTTAACCGGCTGTTCAACTGGGTTTTTTGCTCAAAACCAGCTTCTGGTCACCCGACGGGTTCACGGTTCAACCGGTTCAATCGGCCGGGTCAACCCGGGTTTTAAGACGCTGAAAAACCCGAGCCTAAATGACACTAAGATATTTTACGTACTAAACATATACTTCATATTAAATGTTATGCATTCGTATTATAGACGAGCTTATTAACGAGCTCAAAATATATATATTATGAGCCAATCTCAAGCCAAGTTTTAATTTTTCATTTCCGAATCGTACAAACGAATCGAGCTCGAGCCGATCCCAAACCTATATAACATACCATGAGCAAAGCTCGAGCTTAACAAATAAGGCTCGAACCGAGATGATATGGTTGTACACGAGATGTTAAACGAATGAGCCGAGATGATATGGTTGTACACGAGATGTTTAACGAATGAGCCGAGATTATCTGGTTTTACACAAGATGTTTAACAAATGAGCCGAGATTATATGGTTTTACACAAGATGTTAAACGAATGAGCTGAGATGATATGGTTGTACATGAGATGTTAAACGAATAAGCCGAGATGATATGGTTGTACACGAGATGTTTAACGAATGAGCCGAGATTATATGGTTTTACACGAGATGTTAAACGAATGAGCCGAGATGATATGTTGTACATGACATGTTAAACGAATGAGCCGAGATTATATGGTTTTACACGAGATGTTTAACGAATGATCCGAGATGATACAAATGTACATGAGATGTTAAACGAATGAGCCGAGATGATATGGTTGTACACGAGATGTAAAGCGAATGAGCCGAGATGATATGGTTGTACACGAGATGTTTAACGAATGAGCCGTGATTATATGGTTTTACACAAGATGTTAAACGAATGAGCCGAGATGATATGGTTGTACATGAGATGTTAAACGAATGAGCCGAGATGATATGGTTGTACACGAGATGTTTAACGAATGAGCCGAGATTATATGGTTTTACACGAGACGTTAAACGAATGAGCCGAGATGATATGTTGTACATGAGATGTTAAACGAATGAGCCCAGATTATATGGTTTTACACGAGATGTTAAACGAATTAGCCGAGATGATACAAATGTACATGAGATGTTAAACGAATGAGCCGAGATGATATGGTTGTACACGAGATGTAAAGCGAATGAGCCGAGATGATATGGTTGTACACGAGATGTTCAACGAATGAGCCGAGATTATATGGTTTTACACGAGATATTAAGCGAATGAACCGAGATGATATGGTTGTATATGAGATGTTAAACGAATGAGCCGAGATGATATGGTTATACACAAGATGTTTAACGAATGAGCCGAGATTATATGGTTTTACACGAGATGTTAAACGAATGGGCCGAGATGATATGTTGTACATGAGATGTTAAACGAATGAGCCGAGATTATATGGTTTTACACGAGATGTTAAACGAATGAGCCGAGATGATACAAATGTACATGGGATGTTAAACGAATGAGCCGAGATGATATGGTTGTACACGAGATGTTAAACAAATGAGCCGAGATGATATGGTTGTACACGAGATGTTTAACGAATGAGCCGAGATTATATGGTTTTACACGAGATGTTAAACGAATAAGCCGAGATGATATGGTTGTACATGAGATGTTAAACGAATGAGCCGAGATTATATGGTTTTACCCGAGATGTTAAACGAATGAGCCGAGATGATATGGTTGTACACGAGATGTTAAACGAATGAGCCGAGATGTTAAACCAAACGGCCCTTTTTGGACAACAATATTTTATTAAACAAACAACAACAACAGCAACAAAAACAACAACGACAACATTACATATGAAGATTGTCCATGTCACCTAACAGCTCACGGAGTATTGCAGCCGACTGACATGCGTGGTCAGGACTGTCGTGATTCGTTGCCGTTTCAAGTCTTCCCTCCAGCATCCTTACTCTTGTCTCTAGCACCTGCTTTTGTGCCTCTAACATGTTTATCCTAAGATCTTTTTCATTACAGTTTGAGCACCCTGTTGGTGCAGATCCAGAACCGTGAGATATTGAAGCAGAAGAGGTTTTGAAAATAAGAGGTTTTGAAGATAAGATCTTTTTCATTAAAGTTTGAGCACCCTGTATGTGATGTTCTTTTTTTTTTTTTTTTTTTTTTTTTTTTTATATTTCCTGCTCCACAATTACACATAAAAGGATTTTATCGCTGCATCTCAGGTTTTGAAGATAAGAGGTTTGGTGTTATCAGAGGGATGAAGGAGGTGATGTTGTTGCTGTTGTGAGAGGGAGGGAGAGAATATAAAGTGGTGATGGGGGATGCGGTTTTTGGATTTTATGTAGATTTTGGATAAGATTTTTTGGATATGTGCGGTATGTGCTGTAACACCCGGTAAATTTCCTAAATTTATTTTACGAGTCAAAATATTTATTTATGATTTCCCTTAAGCTCTCAAACTTTTTTGAAACTCTTTGAACTTGTTTAGGATTGAAATACAGTGGATATATTGTTGAAACGTGAGCGTTATTCACTTATTGAGCCAGCACAACTTAAAACACGCGAAACGAATCGAATTTGACAAACAAATTAATTTTGATAAAGTTATGCATATTTATACTCGTTGTTATTGGAAAAATTATTTCGGACACAATGGCGCAAGTTTCATAATTTTTCGAGTCCGTTTGGTATGCCGAATGGGGCCCACATTGTTTTATTATAAAAGCATTACAAATTGGCACAACCGACCCCTGAACTTATTTACCCCACCTTCACAAACTAAGGTTAAATTACAAGAATGGTCCCTACGTATTCTAAATACCCGAATTACGGTTTACTTTTATTATTATAACACCAATAGCAGGATTCTACTGTTCCGGCGCCGCCACCCTTTTTCCTGCCAAAATTCCAGCGAACCCTTTTTGATGCCGCCGCATAGATCGAGACCACAGAAGTGTTTCTGGAGCATTTGGAGTCAAAGGGAGCTCGTTTGATCGTGTTTTGAAGCCACCACAGCCGACAACCACCATCACCACCACTCTCCGCCACCCCTCTCCTTCTTTCTCCCTCGATTGGTAAGCCACACGCCACCATCTTTGTCATTTATTATTTCTTTTATATAAAACCCTAAACTGTAAAACATTTATATTATCTTACAACTATCTTTTTTTCTGAAATTACAGGAAAGCCCGATGCCAGATGAGTCTGAACTGTTCACCAATGTTTACCGTAAAGGATATGGGGTTGAGGTATTTCTCTTTTCTCACTTCTGTATCTTCAGTTCATCAATAATGTTGGGCCTCCTTTATTCTAACCCGTGGATTAGTGTGCCAAAAGGTCGGAAACCAGGGTTACCCAAAAAAAATGTGTATAACTATTGTTTTGTAATCAAACTTTTTAATTATATCATGCAGTCATTTGGAGTAGACAGGAAAGAACTCAGAGCTACACTTCCATGATCACGAAGTTAAATCACAGCCTCCCCACTCACCTCTTCTGTGCTCTCCACACACCATACGAATAATGAGAGAACAGAGAGACTGAACAAATAACATATTTTCATGCTGTTTTGCTTTACTTTACATGGTTTTTCTGGTTGCTTTCATGGCAAAAGAAAGTTTTGATATGATTCTTTTAGGCAAAGTATCAGATGCTGCGGCCTTTTATGTTCATGGAGTTTATATACGATGACGGTTTGACTTGTAAAATGCATTGTTTATGTGAAGAATGTTGTTATCTTCTTATGCTTTTTGCTTGTCATCAGCATATATATCTGGTTTTGTTGTGAGTTAGTATAAGCAACCGGTAAACTATACGACAAAACGGTGATCATATGTTGTGTGATTGATTTTATACCATCATATTTCAGCTTTTCTTTTATTTGTGAAATATTAAGACCGTTTTAAGTTGCAGGATTAAAGGTTTTACCGATGAGTTCTGGTTATTTAAGTATCATGCAATCTTGTATATTCATTAACGTTAATGAATTTTGTTATTCTCGTTAGATGTGTTAGATTGCATGCTTATATATGTATCTTGCATCAGTAAGCAATGACACACACTCCAATAGGCTTAAGGCTTGGTGTGGTTGTGGATGGTGAAAGTGTTTACTTTCTGAGAACATGCCTCTTTTTTACATATAAATCAAACCTGTCAGTCAGATTGTCATGTTTTAGCTAATTACTAGGTCTAGTTGCTATTGATTACCAGGACATAGAACTGCTATTATCGACATATTCAGTTTTTATGCATACCTTTGCAATTTGAGACGTGTCAGTCAAGCTATCTGTACTCCGCAAGCACATTTTGAGATTTATTCCTTGCATGTAAACAACTGCTTATCTGTTTATTTAGATTAAATTAGTAGGTTCAGTTGCTCTTGATTCTTGATTCTTGTACGTTTTGCTTATCTGTTTATTTTTGATAACATATTTTGTTATGCGTTTCTAGACTATAAGTAAATTCTTGCTAATTGGACATGAGACTATTAGGTTTTGCGAACCAGTGTTTATATAGTTAAACGGTATTTGGTGATTGTTGTTTTTGTATTATTTGAAACCAAAGGAAGAATTGTGTTGGATACTTATCTCGTTTTTATGTTTATTGGGAGACGTAGAATGTGGGGCAACTAAAGGTTCATTCACGGGGACTTGCATGGAAGAAACAAGGAGGCGGTAAGGCTGTGGAAGTTGACACGTCTGAAATCACGCGTATAACATGGATGAAGGTGCCACGTAGTAATCAGCTCAGTGTACAGATAAAGGATGGTCTTAAGTATAAGTTTGTCGGTTTTCGTGATCAGGTATATCCTTGGTGCTTTAAGTAGGCATGCTTTATAATGCCTTCTGGGAACCTTAAATATAAATACGATACAATTTTTGAGCGTATAAGTAATTAAGTATAAGCTAAGAAAGACATCTACTTAACCTGACATTAGTGCAAACAAATTTGAATACCGACTTCTGCATTTCTAGCTCAATGATGGCAATTAAACACGAGGATTGCTCTCAGTATTTTACTCAGAGACAGATCATTGATTTTTTTTTTTGGTTCATAGCGAATAACATGTTATGGTTTCATTATGAACTTTTTCCTCTTATTGTTTATCTATTCTGCTTGCAGGATGTGTCTAGCCTGACCAATTTTTTCCAACACTCTTGTGGCATAACACCTGAAGAGAAGCAACTGTCAGTTAGCGGAAAGAATTGGGGAGAACTCGATATAAATGGTTGGTAGTTTTACGGTTGGTTGTATATGTTTTTTGTTATGCATTTTGAGTTTAGTGCTAAGACCGTAATCATTGGCCATTGCAAATGAACTTGATTGTCTGTCACTCTGTCAGTTTCTTTTTTGGCATTTTTAACACCAACCAACACATTTTACGAGTGTAATCGGTGGTTGGCTGGTTGCAGAACACAGATCAAAATTTAATATTTAACTTTTCCGATTCTCTTTTGCTATTTTGCAATTTTACTTTGATGTCTTGGTTTGATCTCTTGCTAATTTTTTCTTGAAAGTTTGACATGGTTTTCTATTGGATATTGAGCAGGTAATATGCTTTCTTTTCTTGTTGGTTCGAAGCAAGCATTCGAAGTATCTTTAGCAGACGTGTCCCAGACACAGCTTCAAGGAAAAAATGATGTTATCTTGGAGTTCCATGTGGATGACACAACTGGTGCAAATGAGGTCGGTTATATATTTTGTTTTTATCGTACTGCAGTATGCGATTAAGCAATGTCTGTGTTTACATTGCTTATCTTTGAAGTATTGTATTTTCTTAAGCGTAAGGTGCCTGTTGAGTTGATATTTTAGGCTTGTTATTGTTAATGACTTAATGCAGAAAGACTCGTTGATTTAAATGAGTTTTCACATTCCAACTTCTAACACTCAGTTTGTTGGGGATGAAAATCGTCCTCCTGCACAAGTAAGCTGCCTTAAAATACTCACTGCTATATCTCCAGTTAGGGGTCACATTTTCTAATATTCTAATTACATCTTACCAGGTTTTCTGCGAAAAAATAATGTCGATGGCTAATGTTGGTTGTGGAGGTGAGGAAGCTGTTGTCACTTTTGACACCATCACAATTCTTACTCCAAGGTATGGCTTCTGCTTGTTTGTGTTCGCAGCTGTTTTCTTTGTGATTTTTAAGGAATATTAATGTTTTATGACAAATCATGTACTTATTGTAGGGGACGATACAATGTTGAGCTTCATCTGTCATTTTTGCGACTTCAAGGGCAAGCCACTGATTTTAAAATACAATACAGCAGTATCGTTCGTTTTTTTGTCTTACCAAAGGTATTTTCTTTCTTCCATTGCACAAAACAACAAATATTTACACGTCACAACTTCACTTGATTCTTTCAGTTTCTTGATTATGTTTGTCATTGGTCATTGGTCATTGGATCTTTCACTACTTGCATATGGGAGTTAAACATACTGAAAATGGATCTGATATCATCTTTGCTTATTATGCAGTCCAACCAACCTCATACCTTTGTTGTTGTTACCCTGGACCCTCCTATCCGTAAAGGTCAAACGATGTACCCACATATTGTGATGCAGGTACTATTCCTACCATGCTTTTTAGATTTGTTCTCTCGCATGCTTAGCCCGGCATTAAACTTCTATCTGGTGCTGAATCATTTCATGTTGGTGCAGTTTGAAACTGATTATGTGGTGGAGAGCACTTTGGTGATGAACGCGGACTTGTATGCTACCAAGTACAAAGACAAGTAACAAGTTAGAGCCTACATATAAGGTAATGATTCTAACATGTCTCATGCTATAGCCACAGTTCTATGATCAACTTTCTTTCTAAATGATGGTTACCAGGTATACAGTTATAGTCATTGGCTCTCACTTATAAATCTGATATAAATTTCTTTTTTACAATAGGGTCTTATTCATGAAGTCTTCACAATGATCTTGCATGGCTTATCTGGTACAAAGACCACTAGGCCTGGGAATGCAGCTGGTGAAGAAAATGATGAGGAGGTTAGATTTTCAATATTTTCTAATGTGTAGTGGTGGCAAAGCTGGCGGTTTGGATAAGGTGTTAACACAGAGTATAGATCAAGCTGTATTTGGTTGACCCGCCAACACCTTATGCCCAACTTCTTTTGAATTATATAATTACTTTGGTCTAAAATATGATGGTAAAAATTGTTTATCGAAGTAGTAAAATTTACTTATTAATTGCAACAATCTGGGAGGTAAGCATTTGACTACACTTTAAGAGACTTACAGGCTGTTTGACTTATTTGACCCATTTTCTTCATACCCAGGATAAGGATACTTGATATAATTACCCAGGATAACCCACTGGTTGTTAATGCCACCTCTAACACTGGATGTTTCTCTAGTTGTTTGCTCTTGTTCATCCTTTTTCTGTCCCCCGATCTCCATTTGTAAATGTTGCTGACAGGACGAGGATTTTGTCGCTGACAAGGAAGATGATGGTTCACCCACTGATGATGGAACATAATGCTTATACATGGATGTTTATTTGTAGGTGGTCCGTGAGGATTGAGAAAGGATGCATGATGACCCCGGACTAAGCTTCTTGTTGCTTTAATTTCTTGTTTAATGTTACAAGACTTTATGTTGGATAATGTCTATACCTTATTTATGTTTAGTGCTTTTGTTATGACAATTGCTTATTTGAAATACAATTTCGTTTTATTCATTTAATAATTAGTTGATGTTTTATTCATATCGTAAAATAGAGTGTGCATGCTGAAAATAGCATCCTATCATATGACTTGTTAGGACTTTGAAATTGTCCTATTAAACTTATTAAGCGTCCTAACAATAAACTTTTAAGGACGCTTAACATTGTAAAAGTGTCCTAATATGTTGTTATTAGGACGTTATTTAGGTTGTTAATAGACATTTTATACGACCAAAAAATTGGTTTCATAATCCTCTTTGAGATATTAGAACCCTTTTCTTGGTGCTAAAGTAGCTATAATGTTACATGATAAGCGTCCTAACAATTATCTTTTAAGTACGCTTGTATGTGTATCAAAAGATTAAAATTAGGTAACCACGTGTTAGAACATTGTAAAAGTGTCCTAATATGTTGTTATTAGGACGTTATTTGGTTGTTCATGGACATATTATGCGACCATAAATTTGGTTTTATAATCGTATTTGGGATATTAGGACCCTTTTCTTGCTGTTAAAGTAACTATAATGTTATATGATAACCGTCCTAAGAATCAACATTTAAGGACGCTTGTATGTGTATCAAAAGATTAAAAGTAGGTTACAACATGTTAGAACATTGTAAAAGTGTCCTAATATGGTTTTATTAGGACGTTATTTGACCTATTATGCGACCATAAAATTGGTATCATAATCTTATTTGAGTTATTACGAACCTTTTCTTGGTTGCTAAAATAGCTATGATGTTGCATCATATGCATCCTAACAAACTTTTAAGGACCTTTTTAAGTGTGTCAAAAGATTAAAAGTAGGTAAGCACATGTCAAAACATTGTAAAAGTGTCCTAATATGGTTTTATTAGGACGCTATTTGGGTTATTCATAGTCATATAATACGACCATAAAATTGGTTTCATAAGGTATTTGAGATATTAGGACGCTTTGGACCTATTACGACCGCCTTACATGAAACGCTTTCATCCTTGGTCCTATTAAATGAAAGGTCCTAAAAAGTACCATTTTATGACGCTTATGGGGGTCCTAAAAAGCCACTTTTCTTGTAGTGCATGTCCTTTGCTGTCATGGATTGTAACTTGTGAAATCTTGATAGTGATACGCCGTATGTAAGAAGTATATTGCGGCGTATCTGGAGCAGAATGATCTTGATCTTGTTCATTTCAGTAGACTCTTAACATCTTGCTTGTTTTGCTCCATAATTAGTCCAAAATCGCCAAGTTTCACATAATACTTGTTTTTACCTGAGAATTACAAAAGTAAACATTAACGTATCAATTCTCATATATAATATAATAAAACAAGTCAAATAAATAGGATAAATGATGATAATAAAATGTACTTATTTGAGTTCATCACATGGGTGCAATCCACGTCTTTCACATACATGTTCGGTAGCTGATCACTCCAATTTGATACATGGGGACACCCCTCGTATTATCTTGTTACTAAAGAGCTATCCCCTCTAGATTGTTCGCAGGATTATTATATTTGGTTCGTGTTCGGGCTCGTGGTGGATTACTGACCTATCTTTTCCCTTTCTTACTTTGTACCTTTGTCTATACTTTACGTTATTCCTTTGCACTATACCATATATGTTCGTTTCCTTTTGTTTTCGTTTTCATTTATATATATCTATTCACTGGGCTTTTTAAGCTCAGCCGCATTCTTTTCCTGCGGCAGGTTTAGTAGGGAGTTGGGAATGAGTGGAGAGTACCTTGGACTTAGAAGACTTGATAGTTATTCTGGATTAGAGTTGATTAGAAGATATTATATTTTTAGAATTTGTATTCGCATTTGTAAGCTTGTAATTTCAATATTTCATTTGTAACCTTTGAGATTCTTGTATTACTGTAAATGTATGCTTTGTTTTGATCTGATATGAAACCATTTTTGTGATATCTTTACCCTTGTCTGGTTGGGGTGTTACAATTATGGTATCAGAGCGACAGGCTGCGATTCGTAATACTTTTACCCATGACCTGTATAAGTTATGACCACTAAGCTTTCCCTGTAGGCGCTCATAAGACAACCTTTGAAAATTTGCATTAGGATCTCCCCATAGGAACCTAAGTTTTGACCGGTGAGGAATGGGTAAACTGTAAGGCCTTTGCTTAAATATCTTTACTTCCGCATCACTCTGATTCGTGCCATGCTTTTGTTAGACCCTGTTGATACCACTTTTGGAAAGTGAATGCTTATGCTTTGCACCACCTAAGATTTAAACCTAATTAAATCTTGAAGGCATTGAGAATTTTATAATAATTGCCTGACACTATTTGATCCTTATCTTCAGATTTTGACTATGATCTCTGATCCTTTCGTTAATCATTTTGACGCCTCTTCGGGCACTCTGAGAACCCCCATGGCGATGACGTACTGAATATGTTTTGTTATTTGTCTTTTTCTTTTGATAAGTACCTATGAATCTTCCGACACTATTTGATTTCGTTTCACCCATCTCTGTCCCTACGAGAAGTCTTGTGGTGTTTAACTACGAGTATAAGAATGTTTCCCTCTCACTTTTGCACGATAAGTTTTGCTATGCTGATCTGTCCTTCTTCGGATAGTTAACTTCGATTTTATTCCTACAAGGAATTGGTTGATTGATCACTCAAATATTGACAACTACCCTTCCATGTCTCACCTTTGGCATTTGAAACAATTTTGAACTCCCTACTACGATTTCCGATTGTTAAACCCTTTGCTATCACTATTACTCTGGAGACTCGTGTGTTACTTTCGCGGTTATGAAGTTTTCCTAGAACCCAGTTCGTACACCAATGAATGAATCTTATTTTGAGAGTTATTTGGCACCCTGAGTTTTCTGAATATGATTCGTGACTGAACCACCAAGTTTTCCACCGGAATGTGAAGTAATATTTGACATGATACCGAGTGATTGTCTAGTCACCAAGCGAAGGTGTCTTTCAGATGTGTCCAGAATCATACCTGTTGATTTGAGGGACCGAGAAGAGCAGCAACCGAAGACCAGGAAGTAAGTTTGTTTAAGTGTATCTTCTGGGCGTGTTTTAGTTTCGATCGCGATAGAAAAGGATGGTGACTGGAAATAGCTGAACCGTATTACTGTTAGGAGCAAATATTCATCCACCCTGAAACGACTATGTATTTGTTTAATTTTCAGAGCGCGAAGTTTCCTTCTGATGAATTGAAGTTATTCTTGAAATCATTTCCGTATTCGTAATGACTGCTATGATGGCTAGTGACGCTAATAGTATTAGCTAAAGCTCTGACTGTTTTGCGAATTTGTTAAATGATGTTTTTCTCGTGAGTACTTGGGCAAATGGCCATTGTATGGTTTAATAGTATGTTCGGAGACGAGGAAGATCATGAAAATCATTTTTGCACTTTGTTAGAAAATTGTCGATCATTTGTGTGTTCTAGGAGATTGATAATTGTTGAGACATCGATGTTCTTAATTGAGGATATCTCTTTATATCCTGCAAGTTTTGAAAACTATCACCATGTGTTCAAGACCGATAACAGAATGGAGAACTGAAACCTTTTAAACTTTGCAGAAGAATTCTGGAAGGTGTTTGCAACTTATGATACCATTGAGAAATGTCGTGAACCGAGAGAAATAGCTTAGTTGATTGAGAATGGAATTTTGAAAAAAGCTGAAATAGAAAGTAGTTTCCATACCTTCAGCGGAACGAATTTTTGGGCAGTCCAGTAAAAGACTCAGTTTTACTCCCTTACAGCACGGAAGGTTTTGCTTAGGCATCAAGACAACTAGAAGCGCATCAGAAGAATTACTTCAACACCTGACCTGGAGTTGACAACAACGGCGCCTACCCTGAAGAGTGAAGACATTCCTTACAAGGTAGAAGTGTTGGTGATGCAGAAGAAGAAATTCCAGTCAAGATGGCGAACCTGGAGCTGATGAAGACATGCAGTCTCACTTCCCTATTCATCTTGGTTGTACTAAGATGAATTAAGAGCGGAAGCAGACTGGATGATGAAGAGATTTAAAGACCGTGCCAGAAATCCACAATACTCCATCACATTCCAAGAAGAGCTGCAGGAGGCTCGACGAACCAGACACAAGTTCCTGATTTTGGTTTAACTTCCTGATTGATGGACAGACGAAGACAGATTAACCGGACTTGAGGAGTTTGGATGTGTTGAATGAGCGGATTTTTGAAGCACACCCTTTATGTTTGGAAGAATTGATTCTATGAAGGCCGAAGTTCTTGGCGACTAACTTTCATTTCCATTGATCCTCTTAAGCTTTGTTATATAAGTAATAAATCCTCTAATGATTCAAGTTCCCTAGTAGCATTTCAGTTCCGTGTTCATTTTTTCGTATGTTCGGTGATGGCTTTGTTTTGAGAGATTTTGGCGAATTGGGGAAGATATGATGCTTGTGACGGCGTATCTCACTTCTGCTAGGCAATATGGGATTGTGATACTCTTGCGAAAAGTTTTGGTTTTTCCGCTTGACTATGACATTTGATCTTGTTGACCTTTGAGACTATAGAGGTACTAGGTGGATTAAGATAGGTGGTTTTTGCTCGCGACTCGAGATAAAGTATGACCATCATGAGGGCATATTTATATGATGCCAATATTATGACGTCTGGCCAACGTGATAATACTTACATCATATAACGTGCACTTGTTGTGGGCATAGGATATCTTGGGGAATACCTAAGAAGTTAGAATCTAAAATTCCGTTGGATTATCCGTGATTAGTGAGACTTTAGGTTCATTCTGCCTATGCGTATACTATACCTTCGTTCGTTAAATATCTGGATGAGTTTTGAACTTTCGTTTCGCATTTTGTTGACCTCAGTTATAAATCTTGAGCTCCCTTTAGAACTCCCTACTGTTGATACAGTTAATTCGATTTGAAATCTTGTTCGTATTCTATATGAGCTTTCTAAAGATTCGCCTATCGTCCATTTTATGTTGCATGGACCTTTTGATCAAGATCAACTTATTTTGTTTCCTTCTGAGGAATTTGAACCCACCTCGTTTTGATTTGAGTCATGAGAAACTATTTGGTCTGAAGATCTTTTTGGAAGAACCTCCTCGGGCATGAGAATGTTGGTGATGATCTTTGCGACTTGCTACGACTTCGTTTAACTTTGCGACTTCAAATTTCGAGGACGAAAATTTTCTTTTAGAGGGGAAGAAGTTGTAATACCCAAAAATCTAAAACATGCAAAATGACCAAAATACCCCTGAAAATTTAAAAATTCAATTAAAGTATATGTAAAGCACCAAATTAATTCCAAACCTTTGGTATTGAGCAAAATATGAAGTAAATTAATTTTTGAGGCTACATATTAATATTTACAATGTACAAAAAAATTATTTGTGGCACCTTGCATGAACCGAAAATTTTACAAGTTATTTATTTATATTTAAAAATCATTAAATAAGGATAATTATCAAAATAAATTAGGAAATAAATCAAAGATTGAAATCTTTTAATCCTATCTCATTAAGGCCGAGTCCTGAGGACCTCCCCCTCCTCATCTCACGGTATTGCTCCTTATTTAGCCAAATCCCATTTATTTTTCCTTTTAAAACAAAACCGAAACCCTAAATCGCAAAACAAAAATCCCTTTCTTCTTGATCCGAATTTTTGGAGGCATATGACTATTTTTCTGGTGTTCTTCTACATCCAAGAAAGCTAGGAAAAATAGTTTTGAGGTTGTGGAGTCGTTCGTTTGATTGTGAGAAGTTTTCTTGTGTCGACTATTCAAACCGAGAGGTACAAATTCTTGTGCTTAATCCACACGTTCTAAAATTCATCTAGCATTTTTCGTATGACCTTTATATCATATATACTCATATAAATTGGCTAGATCGAATCATGCAAGCTTATTTGATCGTAAGAATTATTAAGATCGAAAACACAAATAAAATACAAAACGACTCATACAAATTTTCTGAGCTTCAAGCATAATTTTTCTGGGTTCCTTATGAATCATATAGCTCTGGAAAAATGGGTATTTGATTTGTTGAAGCTTATATAATATGTGGTTAGGAATATAAATATTCATATGAAGGTTCGGTCACCCCGAGTATCTAATTAGCATTTATATAGCTCGTAGGCTTATTTATATTAGCTTAGTATTATTAGTATTAGTATTAATAGTATTAGTCGTATTTATATTTGTGGAGTGGGTTGGGGCTTTCCCCACTGTCAGCTCACTCCACAGCCCACTAGGGGCACCAATATGTAGAAGTATAAATACCCCTTCCCACACTTGGGAAGGGTTGGAACTCTTGTCACAATTAATCTAATTCACAGATTTTCACATAGTTCCCTCTCTCTCTAAAACTTCTCTCTACCAACTAACTCAAATGGGTTTCTTGATCTTTCAAGATCCAAGGCCACCCGAATGGATCCACACAATCAAGAAGGTTAATTCCTACAATTGGTATCAAGAGCCATGGTTAGGTTCGGTTTGATTGTGTGTCGGTCTCATTTTTTTTTGCTCGAATCATTTGTTTCTTAATCTGCTGCTCGTGTACCACAAATATCTATCATCTTTAATTACAAATCTTGAGTGTTCTTTTCTTTTGCTTTGGGCTTAACTGCCGTTGGGCTTTAATGGTTTACTGGTCTTACGCATGTCTTTCTTTTGGTAACTTTGATGCTTTAATTCATTGTTGCACTTGTAACGTGAGATTTTTGTTGAAGTGGTATATGATTTGTCGTGACTGCTTTGGTCAAACGTGTAACCTTTTCAATATCATTGTTGCACGGAATTCATTGTTGCACTTGTAACATGAGATTTTTGGGCTTTAGGTGTCCAACTGTTGGAATTGGGTATATCAAATTATTATTTTTGGCTTATGTGTGGTCAACTGATAGATCTAGGCAGTTTGGTTTATGTATGTGGTCAAGTGTGGGTATATCTAATTGTTAGTTTATGCTTGTGTGGTCAAGACTGCTGCTGGTGTTAAAAGTTGTTCTTGAATGCGGTTTGTATGAAAGAGAAAAACACAGATCCGGTTTTTAAGGAAAAGTACGAAAGTGACAGTTTGACCGGTCAAACTTGCAATTTGTCCTGGACTCGGTTTGTCCTGGACTCGGTTTGTCCCAGGCGCGGTTTGTCCATTGGCTCACAGACTCGGTTTGTCTGTTTAACCCTGGACTCGGTTTGTCCATACTATCATGAACTCGGTTTGACCATTTTGTCATGGACTCGGTTTGTCATGGACTCGGTTTGTGTATACAAGGTGTATGCGGTTTGACTGTATAAACACGAACTCGGTTTGTGTTTTGCACAGATGCGGTTTGTCTACCATTTCATCGACTCGGTTTGTTTGTCACTTGGTCAAACGGTCAACCGATAACAACAAACAACAAAGACACAACCTTAAACCTAATCAACAACAGGTTGCTAAAGTCTTTTGTCTAAACAACAACAACTGGGTGATATTCTAGTCCCACAATAATCAACAGGTCAAATGTGGTCAACGAGATATCAAAATGAAAGAAGCAATCACTGTGAATGAATCAAATGCATTCGATACAAATCATAACTACTATCACCCAACAAATTCACAACAATTAACTCGGACACAACATTAAATTACAACCAACTTCAACTAATCCTACATCAATTCAGCTAATCCCATCTCCATTACCCTACACGAATCCAAATGAAGAAGACTAATTACAAAAATCTCAGTTTCTTGTCTTTCGTGTAACTCAAAGCAATATCAAACCTTTAAAGGTCGATCAAATCGAAAGAAAGATAATCATCATAGATTTGTGATGAGTTTATACTCATTTTTTTTATCCGAATAAATCTTCAAGAAAAGGTCTATAACATTTTGTGTTATCACCTTTCTTGCTATTCGGTTCAATAAATACCATCACTGATCAATTTTTGAAGCTTAGCTTCTTGTTTATATCCGAATGTAAAAGAAAGATTAATAACACTATGTTATAATCTGACTTTGGTTCGTTCTTTAAAAACAAAACACAACCACAAATTATCACTTACCCGTGACCTTAGTTACGATCTTGATGCCGAAGAAGATTAATTAAAAGGATGTTCATATTGTGCTCAAGTGGCTGTGAGATGTGATTTAAAATCATGAATGAGCTTTGGTTCGTGGGTTAGTATCAATAACATACAGTATATGATGTTTATTGTGATGGTATGTGGTGATTCGTATGGTTAAAGAATGAATGGGATAATGGAGAGTTTATTATTTTTTTTTATGAGACGTTGATTTAAGGTTTGGTGGATGTGTTGGGAGAAATATGAGGAGGGTGGCGGATGATGTTTAGGATTAGGGTTGATGATAAATATGTGATTAGGGTTTGTGCAATGTGGCTGAGTGCTGTGATGAAAGTGAGAAAAGGGGGCGGATTAGCTAATTGTTAGGGTTAGGATTTGCGTTAAGAGTGTGAGTTAAATACCCGTGTGATTAGGGTATGTGTGGGCTTCTTTGTTAACTCAATGGATGGGCTGATATAGGATGGTACTTGGGCCGTGTAACATTGGACTTATTGTGTGTAATCTGATTTTCACTACTGGCTTGTTCCGAGTGGACTGTTAAAGCAAGGACTGGACCGGACCCTAGGAGCTTATGTTGTACACTAATGGTTCACTCTAATTGATGGGTCTCTAAATTAAAATTGTTATCCTAAAATTTTGTACAAAAATTATTGGATACAATCTTTAATGTTTGGATTAAGTGTGGTAATGTTTGGTAGTCCAAATTTTCACGAGGATACACATGTCACGGCTAGTATTTGGGTTTATGAATGTCATCGGAATTACAAAGTTACGGATTTGGCGGCGTAGTCCAAATAGAGCCTACCACTTGAGCAAGCATGCAATTTGAGATTTACGATTTGAGTTATAGTTGTCGAATTACAATTTGTTTAATTGCTATTTGTCAAGTTGCGCTTTGACTTGTTGCGACTTGAAGGATTGCGATTTGACCAGTTACGATATGACGTTGCGAGTTGACACTTGCGATTTGACTTATTGTGACTTGGTTGATTGCAATCTGACTTGTTGCAATTTGACAATCTGTGGCTCGACTTGTTGCGATTTGATCACGTTGTGATTTGACTCCTGTGACTTGAATTTCGAAGATTAATATTGCACTTCACTCTTAACTGGTCGTGTTGATTTCACGGTTTCTCTTGTAGATTTTAGAAAATCCCGCGAAAGATTCGATTTCTCGGTTTAAATCTCAAAGAGCTGTAAAATCCCGTGAAATTAATTTTGGACATGTAGGCGGGACTTGGATTTAGACAAAATAAAACTTACGGGGTTTGACTATTTTTTTTCGGGATAAGTTTGTGCTTCAAGATCAGCAGGAATTGGGAAATTATGGTAACTTGGTTGGTTTGTTAATGCACGGGTTGGTGTACTTAGTGTCACAAACATCTCGGGGTGGATGGATGCACGATGTTTGTTGACCCTTGCTCAAGCGTATTTAAGGTGATTAGACCTGAATGTTCAAGAAGTGGATATATACAATAAAGGATGGAAGGTTGGGTATATATCACTACCTATATTTAAAGGAGTTACATTGTTGTGCTCAATATAGGTTCTAAATCACAATTTTGCAATTTAAGGTGATTAGACTTGGATGTTCACGAAGTGGATATATACAATTAAGGATGGAAGGTTGGGTATATATCACTACCTATATTTAAAGGAGTTACTTGTTGTGCTCAATATACGTTCTTAATCATTATTTAGTGCAAGTTTAAGTCGCGGACTTGTTCTTTATCAAGCTTCATCAAGTGATTGTTATTTCTCAAGCTTCTATTGGGATTGTTGCTCGAGATCTTCTCAAGAGGTAGTCAGGCTTAAAGACAAGAGGTGATCTGTTTGGAGACATGTGTTAACCTTTTACTCACTTTAAAGTCATATGCATTTCATCAAGCGGTTGTGGCATATTACGAGCTTCAATGAATTGTTAATCTTCTTAACCATTGATGATGAGGAAAGCAAGGGGTTACTACAAGAGAGTCTGAATCACCTTCTTCGTTGCAGTTGTTTCGTTTGTCTCTTTCCATGTTGTGTGCCTGTCAAATTCACATACATCACGGACTCTCAGCTTTGGCAAAAAGGTCATTTCATGTCCTTTTTGAGGGGGAGAATTATCGCAAGTTTCCTAGAAGTTCCGTCCCCAGCGATGTGAATTTTAGCGGTTCCGGTTACAGCGGGTCAGATCGTATCGGTTCAGTCTCCAGCGGTTTGAATCTTAGATGTGTCGGTTACAGCGGGTCAGATCGTAGCGATTCAGGATTCAGTGGTTCAGTCTACAACAGCTTGATACTTACTGTTGTGCAGTTAGTTCTTGAATTTATTTCTCAGATAAATCTCAAGAACTGTAAAATCCTGTACACAGTATGACAACTATTCTGGATCAGACAGCTTTGTTTGATTGGACTGACTATGAGTCATGGGCTCTTCTAAGAATTTGCGCATGTTTCTTTTCCTTTCTGGCTAGTCAACAGCACAAGATGACCACGAAGTTAATCTGGTATTCTTTATTTGTGATTGAAGTTGTAGTTCTCGAAGGCGTCTACTTATTTTATCTTGAAGTCGGGGTTGGCTGGATGCATGACTTTCAATGATAACTTGCTCGTGCCAAAAATTTAAGTTGAAGACTTGGGTTATCTAGTTACCAGCAGTCGGGGTAACTATCACTTAAGAGTAACTGGAGTACTCAGTGTCACACGTCATTGACGTTGTCGATAATCGCAAGAGGTGTTAATGTCTCATACTTTGGTTGGGTATTGAGCACTTAGAGATCTGCTTGGAGCATTAATTCTCTACACCGTTCTTCCAACATTAGTGCAAGCTTAAGTTACAAATTTGGGGATTTCTTCTTCTGGTTTCAATATTGGTACGTCGGGTTTCCTTCATCAAGTGGTCTCTAATCTGGGTTCAAGGTTGGTTAGTTGGCCAAAGGTTTTAAAAGGTTGTGATGTGATCTGTAATTCTCACGAAATATTCTTAACCCAAACTGATGTTCACCAAAACCAAATCAGTCACGCCACATTCAATCGGTTACTGTCTCACGGTTTCTTCTTGGTTTTGTAAAATCCCGCGAAAGAACTTATTTCTCGGTTTAAACCATAGATTTGTAAAATTCCGTGATGATGGGCTATGCGCTCTTGACCAGGATCGGGTTAAAACCATTGTCAGAAGTTCAGTTATAACTTCACAAATGGCTGGATCGAGGCTTTTAATTGACAAGATGTGACTACGGGGTTAGTTCAGTATTATTTATTTGAGGCTGAAGTGAAATTTCATGGGTGCGTGTACTTAGCATCTGAAGATATCGGGGAGGTTGGATGAAGATTCTTCGAGATCCTTGTTCGAGCTTTCAATATAATGACAAGGACTTGGATATCTAGTTATTTTTTCTTTCTCCCTATTACAAAATAACTATCACTTTAAGGGGTCACGTTGTAGTGCTCAGTGTCACACGAAGTTGTGGATATCCAAGAGGTGATGTACGTCTTATACTTGATGGTTGGTTGGTTGAAGAGTATAGAGTACTTAGGGATTCGATGGTGCACGAAGTCTCTACACCGCTCTTTGTCACGCATTAGTACAAGTTTAAGTCACAAGTTCGGGTTATGTTACTTCAGTATCAAGTTCATCATATTGGGTTTTCTCCATCAGTGGTCACGACATCAAGCCGATAGAATGATAATGGGGTTGGTGACGAGTTAGATGAGAGAAGAAGTAAAGAGAGAGATTATGACGTTTGAACACAGCAGTTCAAGCCTCGCTCTTCATCAGATGACGTTTGAACACAGCAGTTCAAGCCTCGTTCTTCATCAGATGACGTCTGTACACTTCAGTGCAGGCCTCGTTCATCAAAGAAAAGAAAAGAAAAGTGTACGCTTGAGTGCACTTTATCTTCAAAAGAAGAGGAGTCTTCTTATTAATGGCCATTCTCATCAACAAGATTCATGCTCTTTCCGTGCTTATTCAGTCTTCAAGTGGATCAGCGCATATTGGAGTATAGTTTTATTCACGTATTCAACCAAAAATTGCAGTTGACAGGCATATGCAATTTTTGAGGGGGGGAAAGGGTGAATAAACAACATGTTAGTCTTCAAGAACCGTCAAGTGGAGCTACTTACCGTTGATGGTATTCATATTCACTAGTTCAATCATCAAAAATTGCAGTTGGAAGGCATATGCAATTTTTGAGGGGGGGAAAGGGTGAATATTAATCTACATGTTAGTTGATGATTGAGAAATGGTCATACGACTCCTGAATACGTCAGTTCAGGAGTCGTGCAAACCATGTTTCTCCAACACTACTTCTTCCGTCTATCAAGGTGTTGAAGAACATGGTCATGAAATGCTAATCTACATCGTCTCATGGGCTGGTACAATCAGTAACAAAGGGTTTCTAGTCAAAGCTTCAAGTACACGTCATCAGGCTACATGTACACATCATGATGATGATTCCGATTAATCGTAACCATCATGGGGGAGAGAAATGTGTACACCAAGGACGCACAACAGGTTCACGTGATCAGGGCTTAATATCCAGAATGGATAAATACTGTAGATGATCAGTGGTTCAACTTGTTACCTTGGTATTATCGATTTCACTGCTACGTTATGTGCTGATTAATCGTAACCATCAGGGGAGAGAGAATGTGTACATCAAGGACGCACAACAGGTTCACGTGATCAGGGCTTAATATCCAAATATGGATACATACTATAGATGATCAGTGGTTCAACTTGTTACTTTGGTGTTATACTAAAGACTGAAGAAGGTCGAGTCATCAGTCTATTCTTCATTCTCTATTTGGAGTTATCTTCTCATGTGTATGCTGCGGGCTGATGGGTTATATGTAAGGGTACTGGAAGACATTTGGTGAGATGAAGATGATTGGTATTCTATTCCTCCACATTGGGCAATCTTGAAGAAGGTCGAGTCTTCAGTCTTCTCTACATTCAAGAATGTTGAGCTCTTTTCTTACAACTTGATATTTAACTTAATCCCATGACAGTTCTTGTTTGATGAGTTGTGGAGTTAAGTTAGGTTCAAGTTGTTCCGTAGTTTTAGGTTAAGTCCAACTTGATGTTAACCTAACCTCATGACAGTTCTTGTTTGATGAGTTGTGAGGTTAAGCTAGATTTCAGTTGAGGCTCAACTTAAACTACCGAAAAGTTGCCTAAGGTTTTTGACGGCGTCACTCAAGGACGGGAGTGTTAGAAGATTAAAGACGGCATGCATTTGGTTATCAAAAGACTTCTTCTTATTATGGGTGTTCATCCAAAGGCTTCTTCTTCTTCCTATTTTGGGTGTTCATCAGAGGTTGTCAGATTGGGGGAGTGCACTAATTAGGGGAGAGTGTTGAACCAGAATCATTCCCTGATTGAAAGTGCTCACATTGCTCTTCAGCAAGTCAAGTGATGAATGCGGAGAAGATTCAGAATGCTGAGGAGTAATGGTTTCTGGTTCGTATCCTTGTACATATATACTTCTCATACATTACACCATCTTGTAAATAGATATATAGAAATCCTGCAATTGTAAATAGAGAAACGTAAAACCAGAAAAACCATAAAAATTGAAAAATAGAAAATTCAAAAAATAGTTTCACCTAGGCATGTCTTCTGTTTATCGATAACATTTACGGACTTAGAAATGTCATTCAATAATGGCACGGGTCTTTAAATGAAGCTCGAGCAGAAGTTAAAATGGATTGTTAAAACATGTCTAAATGGCTTGCTATTACTTTAGATAGCAACCCGCGCTTCAGACTGGGGAAAGCACGTCGCCAAAAAGACGGCTGTTCCTCCAACTGGGTGATGTTCACCTGGGCATGGATTACTTTATATCCATGTTTCTTCGATCTGATGTACGTTTCAGTGCATCATTTCTTGAAAAAGAAGAGAAGTCTTCTTTGCATACAAATAGTTTTCATTCTATGATTCTTCTGAAAATTATTTGTGAGACACTTGGTGAATATGTGTTGTATGAAATTTGTTTATACTTGGATTATGCATAAAATTTGTCACTCAATCAACGACTACACAACCTCATGACAGTTCTTGTTTGATGAGTTGTGGGGTTGAGCGTGATTTTAGTTGAGGTTCAACTAGAATACGGGTCATTGATTGAGGGGGAGAGTGAATTCAAATTTTATATCATCAAACGGATTTATTGGTTGAAACATACTTGTTAGAAAAGGTTTTGTAGTTAATGGGGAATTAGTTGAAGAGGATCTTGCTTAAATATATCAAATGACCAAGTGTGTTAGTTGCTAGAAAGTTTAGGACATTATGTGCAATTTGCTTATAGTTTCCTAGCTTTATGTATCTAGAAGGTTCATTTGTGTTACTTTGGTATCCTCGTATAATCCCCAAAATGCTTTAAGACTCAAAACCTAAAAGAAGTTAGAAAACCAGTTGTGTTTGATGTTTTTGAATACTCCACTGGCATTTGTATGATCTAAATGAATGAGTTTCAAATGTTGTTTGTCTCTGCTGCTTAATTGTTGTTGATATTGTGCATATGTTCTCAGGATTCGCTTAGGTAGATTGCTATTATGTTAGAATCATGTTCCTAAGATCCTGAATGAAATATTGAAATCTGTGTGAATTGCCATGTTCATGATTGCTATTTGCTCTTCATGCTAGATAGTGGTTTGACGTAGTTCCTGATTGTGGTTTGATTATAAGATGAACTTGGTATTATAATGTGGCAAGCTGCTGAAGGGTAGCTATTAAGGAATAGTGTATCTGTATGTATGTATATCTGTGTTGATATTCTTATGCAGATTCCATAGCCAAAATGAATGTGCCAGTTCCCATTCTAACCATTTAATCAGACGTTCAAACTCTATTGATTGGCTCGGAATTCACCACGACAACAACATCGGCAGTAGCAACAAACAACAACAACAACACCATCATCAAAGTCGACTTGTGCATAACAAGCAGTGAATCTCCCTCTTAGATTAAGGGGGAGCAAAGTATGTTTCATCATCAGAACATGTTAAACCTGACCACATTTTCTCCCATGTTTTCTAAATTATTTAAATCAATTGGGATCACAAATCTCAAAAGGTTTGAAATTTTTGATCGGGGGAGAGAATGTGATTTAAATATGAAACCTGATGAAAATGTGATGTTTTGGACTTAAACGTTAGGCTCTCCCATATGTGCTAAACTCTTTCGTATATCGATGCACATATTGAGGGGAGCAAATGAACAAAAAGGATTTGGCATAGCATGAGCAAGGCTCAACTTCACCAATGAATTGACGATAGCTAAAGTCAGTAGTCGAAAGGACATGTCCTGGACGGGTAATAATTTCAAGCCAGTTTATCTGGTGATGTAAGCGTGTCTCGCAAAGGACGTGTCTGAGTAGAATGTACCGATTTCGAGCGATCTTCCTTGAATGTGATCTGGACGGGTAATAATTTCAAGCTAGTTTACTAGTGATGTAAACGTGTCTCGCGATGATCATGTTCTTGGAAAATCAATCAATTCAAAAAGTGCGAGCTTCACCTGACATGTGCAAATTTTATAAAACAATCATTTGAGCACATGTTGAGGGGGAGCATTTGAAAAAAATATAAAACTCTCAAGTGTTTTCAAAAAATGTGTTTCAGAATCATGAACACTTTGAGAGATTTTTCAAAGATTTGGTTTGGCAATCGTGGATGAATACCAAAGACCGACCATTTTAATTAATGCATGGAGTTATAAGGATGGTTAGGTTAGGCTCAAGTTCCCACGATCCCGCCAGAGCCGGAGGGATCTACCCAGGGACAATCCACTAGATAGTGTAGAAGTCCTTAGGTATGATTAAAAAGGAGAAAAGTGTGATTAAGGGAAGAGTGCCGACTGAGATGGAGCTAGTACTGGAACAAACCCAACAAGGTACTAGTTATGAAGTCTCGGTAAGCACTGAAGGGGTTGAAGAATGAAAAAGAATTGTAAAGAGAAAGGGTGAAAAGAATTAGCCCTCCTTACAACTTAGGCAGAAACCGGGTCAATACATATGCTGTCAGAATCACATAGTTGATTGCTGGCATTGAAGACAAAGTATCATGGACCCAGTGATACGCTGCACAACCCTCCCTAGCCACTCAAGGTCCCTCAAAGGATTCTTGTTTCAATTGTCACGGAGTTCAATACATTCCTATCGTCTCTCTCACTCCGAGTTAGATGATATTGAAAAGGTGGCAGTCCTCTCCAGCCTCCGCTCACTAAATCAAAACGCACTATCGAGTCTAGAGCCACGAGATGCATAAAAAGATCTCATAGGAACACGAATTATTTCTACACTGGGTGTTCAACATTAAGGACACCAGTTGTAAACTTAAGAGTCCTACGCAGATCTTAGCAATCTGCCAGAACATTTATGAGGGAATTTACAAATGTAATTCTCAATGATTGAATGGAAATTCCTGCCAGGGTCAACATCAAGCAGCCCTGAAAGCAGGTCACTTCGGTAATTCTTTATGGATTACGCTTAGTGGTCACGACAGTTTCTAACGGTCTACAGTCGTGGAGTGATCTCCAGCGACTCACCTAATCGTTGATGTGCTACGGTTCGATCTTAAAAAGCCCTCTGTGGGTTTTCGATTAGGAACGGTCTTGGTAAGGATTAGAGAGAGTTTTCACACTATGCTGTTAACAATCTCGAAGTCCGAACCTGTAAGTACCGGATGTTTTATTGCTAACTGTCGTATGCAGGAACTTCTGGCGATTGTAGCTGATTGCTGTTGCAGCTGTTTGCGGTTGTAGCTGATTGAAGTTGCAGCTGAATGCGGTTGTAGCTGGTTGCAGTAAAGATGTCAATCCTCTACCACATGTTCACACTACATCATCATTGTTACTCAACAAAGTCATGATCAACCTAAAAGACCTTTAACACGGCTTCTGCAAACTCTGATGCTAAAGATCATGACACCAAATAGTGTGAGCATGTCGGCTCAAAGATTTACACATCACATGGAAACATACTGTTGAAAGATGACTTGGAAACAAATGTTGGATGATAAAGTCGAAGAATACTCAAAGATCATCCAAGACAAAGAACGGTCATCAAAAGATCACTGCTAAAGGCACAAAGATACAAGACGTTGAAGAATCGAAGACTACGAGCTATGAAGTCAAGATCAAAAGATAAAATGCTAGAATTCAAGTTATTATTTCCGGGGTGACCTCCCTTAGGGGGAGATTGTTAGGAATATAAATATTCATATGAAGGTTCGGTCACCCCGAGTATCTAATTAGCATTTATATAGCTCGTAGGCTTATTTATATTAGCTTAGTATTATTAGTATTAGTATTAATAGTATTAGTCGTATTTATATTTGTGGAGTGGGTCGGGGCTTTCCCCACTGTCAGCTCACTCCACAGCCCACTAGGGGCACCAATATGTAGAAGTATAAATACCCCTTCCCACACTTGGGAAGGGTTGGAACTCTTGTCACAATTAATCTAATTCACAGATTTTCACATAGTTCCCTCTCTCTCTAAAACTTCTCTCTACCAACTAACTCAAATGGGTTTCTTGATCTTTCAAGATCCAAGGCCACCCGAATGGATCCACACAATCAAGAAGGTTAATTCCTACAGCTTAAATAATCTATGGTTAATTATTTTGCTAATCGGGTTTTTAAGAAAATAAGGAAAAACATGAAAACCCTAATGGAACGAGTAGGGTTAGGGTTCTTGTGGTTAAACCTGATCAATTAATGTATTTTAATGATTGTTTGATGATGAGAAAATGATTGGAATAATTAGGGTCAGGTTTTGGTAATTAAAACTGTTAAACGATTGGGGAAATTAAATTAAAAGGGTGTGTTTAGCCAATTGTGAAACTTGTAGGATATTTTTGTAAGTCATTTTGGATCTAGGGTGAAACGTGAAAAATATAATATGGGGTGCTATGTGTAAAAATTGCAAGTAAAAGGTTTATTTGGTAATTATATAATTCGAATTATAATTATTTAAAAATAGAGGGACTAAAAGTGTAAATTCTGAAAACTTGAAGGTGATTCGTATAAATAATGATATAAAGGGTGAAATGTGTAAAGTTTGATACTTGAAGGCTTAATATGTAAATATAATTAAATTGAGTTCGAATTACAAGTTTTATAAATTAAAGGGACTTGTTTTGTAATTTGTGTAAATTGAGGGTAGTTCGTATCATAAAGTAAATTGAAAGGTGGATTGTGTAATTTGGTAAAATTTGGGCTTAATGTGTAATTATGATTATTGAAAGGGTTAAATGATGATTTAATTAACTATGAGGGTTAAATTGTAATTTAGTAAACTTAAGGGTGTAAATTGTAAATTGTGAAACCTAAAGGGTTAAGAGTGTAATTCTGGATGTCATATGATTTAAAATGAGTAACTTGTGATATTTTCATCTTAGACCTTTAACTTTGGAATATTTACATTTGAAACCCTAAGCTATGGAAACTTGTTATAATTAACCCTAAACTTTTATAACTTGCTAAAATGTACCCTATTTCCATAATGAGGCTTAATTAATGACTTAACCTAATTACCTTGTGGAATTTGTCTAATTATGGAAATTTGCTAAATAAGGAAACTTTCTAAAAATGGAAACTTGCTAATTTTGGAAACCTGCTATAAATGTTAATAATAAGAAGACCATGTATTCGTGTAGATTCGCTGAAGATGGAGTTGTTTCCGATCTTTATATTTCTAGATATGTTTGCACTTGCGGTATAAGGTACAGATATTCTACCCTTTTTCAGTAAGGGTGTTTTCCCTCTCATGACTCATTGATCTTGATTCGTTTTTAAGATTCCCTAAGCCATTGCTATGTTCCCCTACACTTTGGTTCGTTTGTTTGATTCATTTTGACTTTGATGTTCGATATGACCCTTTTTGCTTTGAGCCTCTATAATGATCCATTTGATATTCGTTCGTTACCTTGGGATATTAGTATTCGTATCACTTGATGCTTCGAAGGTTCATTTGATTTTGGTAACTAGATGTGAAAACATTTTTAATAATATCATGGAAATGCTTTGAGGAAAACTTATTTTAAAATGATGTTTATGAAATATGCGATACCACTTTTATTTGGAATCTTACTAAACTTTTATGAAAATTACTTTTAAAGACTACTTTTGTGAAAATAGTTAATAAAGATCATTTTGATGAAAACCATTTGATAAAGATTTCTTTAAATGAACCATTTGATTATGAACCTTTGATCGGTTCGTTTGGATTCATTTGACTTTGATATTGGATATGAACCCTTTGCCATGAAGCTTTGATATTTGGACTTTGACTGTGATTCGATGACCTAGACTATTTGAACCTTTGCTATAGTTCGGACCTTTGACCTTTGACCCTACAGTTGATACCCGAGCCAAGTTCGTTTCCTAGCCATGAAGGTAACATGGCCGTGTCATTGATGCACCAATGGCATGACTCCAGTGTGTTCGAGTGATGTTACACACCGTCCCCATATTGTTCGTTGCATGCACATTATATTTATTATGGCCTATATTATTATTCGGGGGGCGTATGGATGCATCCTAGGTTCGTGTTCGTATAGATTTGACATGATTATATTATATTGTTCGGTGACTGATGCATGGGTGC
This sequence comes from Artemisia tridentata subsp. tridentata, assembly GCA_021014915.2. Taxonomy (NCBI): domain Eukaryota; kingdom Viridiplantae; phylum Streptophyta; class Magnoliopsida; order Asterales; family Asteraceae; genus Artemisia; species Artemisia tridentata. The sequence continues at coordinate 69,111,925 of CP139501.1, read as the reverse complement.
AATCAACGTCTTTCACATACATGTTCGGGAGCTGATCACTCCAATTTGATACATGAGGACACCCCTCATATTATCTAATTACTAATGAGGTATCCCCTCTAGATTGTTCGCAGGATTATTATATTTGGTTTGTGTTCGGGCTCACAGTGGATTACTGACCTATCTTTTCCCTTTCTTACTTTGTACCTTTGTCTATACTTTACGTTATTCCTTTGGACTATACCATATATGTTCGTTTCCTTTTGTTTTCGTTTTCGTTTATATATATATCTGTTCACTGGGCTTTTTAAGCTCAGCCGCATTCTTTTCCTGCGGCAGGTTTAGTAAGGAGCTGGGAATGAGTGGAGAGTACCTTGGACTTAAAAGACTTGATAGTTATTTTGGATTAGAGTTGATTAGAAGATATTATATTTTTAGAATTTGTATTCGCATTTGTAACCTTGTAATTTCAGTATTTCATTTGTAACCTTTGAGATTCTTGTATTACTGTAAATGTATGCTTTGTTTTGATCTGATATGAAACCATTTTTGTGATATCTTTACCCTTGTCGGGTTGGGGTGTTACAATCATGGTTTGAAACTTATGTCACAAACAATTTTCAAGTAATGAATGTTATATTTATGCTTATGGGTGAGCACTATTTGGCATAATGTCTTGGTTTGTTTGATTTACTAACTTTATTGTATGGGTGGTTTGAATTCTCATAATGATTTGCCACTTATACTTGGTTGGAATTATTCATAACTAACCTTTATTTTGTAGCATTTCACATCCTTGAAAAGTATACGTTGGTACTCTAGCAATGAGGAGTATACATCGATGGGGAGCATATCATATTCTAACCATTTGTTTTGTAGGTTCACGCATCATAACCTTGGCACTCCATTTAGGGGGAGTATAATCCAAGGGGAAGCTTTAAAGTTCTCAAAATCACATTTCGCTTCGCATATCTTCTTTTTGTTTCGAAAAAAAGGGGGAGATAGGATTAAGTTTTGCATCACTGTGATGTATCACAGTGCATATTTTTATGCTTAAAATAGTTTTTAAAACTTGCATAAAACTAAATTAATCTATATTTTTAAAAGACTCATACTCTATTTAGCACTTTACTTAAAAATAAACTTTATGTTTTGTCATCAACAAAAAGGGGAGATTGTTAATACAAATATCGTCCTAAAAACGTTATTTATATTTTACGATCTTTGCTTAATTTTGTTAATGACAATCACAAAGTATATCTTTAAGCAAGGCATAAATATAAGATTAAGTCTGTTGAATTTATAGTAACAAGTCTTTTATAAACACATTTTACACAATTACATACATTTTACATTTACATGTTTTACTTTTATTTCTTAAATTAGAAATATTAACACATGACATCATGGCATACCTCATTAGAAAATCTTGGGAAGATTTGAAATATTTTGGAAAGATTCTTAAGCAACAAAGTTGACTTTGGAAGATATGGGAAGATATAGCAAGATATGGAAAGATTTGTTGAAGCCAAATCCGCCACTTGTTGATCAGTTTTGCCTATAAATAGCAAGCTGATCATTCAGGCACATCATCACTCATATAGCTTAAAACATATATTCATTCATTTGTACATCACTAACCCATATCATTCATTCATTTCATTTTGATCTTACTTTTGTAGCAAAGAAGATCAAGCATACAAGCTTCAACATACATACTGTTGCAAGTGTTAGATACTGTGTGATTTGTTAGTGTTCACACATCATTGTTATACTTTTTATTCAGTAGAGTTTGGTTAGTGTTTTAGTCCTTAAAACACAAAGTGTGTCGGGAGTGGTTGTACCCTTGTTAAAGAAACAACGGGAGTGGTTGTACCCTTGTAAAGAACCCGGTGTTTAGCTTAGTATCGGATAAAGAGTAAGCGACGTGTAAAGGTTTTCTCTGCCTAGAAGGGAGTTTGTTTCTTAGTGAAGAAAAACTCTTGAGTTAGAGGCTCGAGGAGTGGAGTAGGGCAAGGAAGAGAGTCCTTGTAGCCGAACAACTATAAATATCCGTGTTGTGTGGTTTCATCATTCCTTTCTTTACTTACTTAACATATATTGCTTGTTTGTGTATATTTACTTTGAAATCATGATAAGTCCCAAAGCAAATTAATATTTTAAAACGGAAAAACTATTCAACCCCCCTTCTAGTTTTCCACAATATCTTATTAGTTCAAGTATATGTTGATGATATTATTTTTGGGTCTACAAACAAGGTGTTATGTATGGAATTTGAGAAGCTCATGCATAGCAGATTTCAGATGAGTTCTATGGGGGAACTCACTTTCTTTCTGGGGCTTCAAGTTAAGCAAAAAGAAGATGGGATATTCATCAGTCAAGACAAGTATGTGACTGATATTTTGAAGAAATTTCACTTTTTTGATGTGAAACCAGCAAAGACAACAATGGAGTCCAACAAGCCTCTGATCAAGGATGAAGATGGGGAAGAAGTTGATGTCCATTTATACAGATCAATGATTGGTTCATTGATGTATCTCACTGCTTCAAGGCCAGACATTATGTTTGCTGTGTTTGCTTGTGCCAGATTTCAAGTGACCCCTAAAGTGTCTCACTTGAATGCTGTGAAGAGAATTTTTAGGTACTTAAGGAGTCAACCTAGGTTAGGCCTTTGGTATCCTAAAGATTCACCTTTTGATCTGGTGGCATACTCAGATAGTGATTATGCTGGGGCATATTTGGATAGGAAATCAACTACTAGAGGTTGTCAATTTCTTGGACATAGGTTGATTTCATGGCAATGCAAGAAACAGACTGTGGTGGCTAATTCTACAACTGAAGCTGAGTATGTGGCTGCTTCTAGTTGTTGTTGACAAGTGCTCTGGATTCATAATCAATTGCTGGATTATGGGTACAATTTTATGAACACCAAAATTTATATTGATAATAATAGTACAATGTGTATTATAAGAAATCCTGTTTTTCACTCTAAAACAAAACATATTGAGATAATACATCGCTTTATAAGAGATTGTTATGAGAAAAAGCTAATTCAAATAGTTAAAATCCATACTGACAACAATGTTGCAGATTTGCTCACAAAAGGTTTTGATGTGGGTAGATATCAATTTTTAATTACTAGTATTGGATTGATCAATCTTTGAAAATTATTATCTCTTTGTGTTTTTGTAAATATTTTGTAAGTATTTGTACTGTTATTAGACAATAAATTGTTTCTACTGCTTGCTATGATGTGTGTTAGGTTATGCTGTTAGTTATATTTAGTCCTGCTGCTAGTTGTTTACTCAACTGCTAAGTATAACTATGAATTGTGATTATTGTGGTATATTCTTTCTTGTGTTTTTGTGGTTTTGGACTAATCCTTTGCAGGATAAGTCAAAGGGGATTGCTTATTTGATGAGAAAAAGGTGTTAAGAAAGATCAGCAGACATTCTACTACTAGTTACAAAGATTCTGCTGCTAGGCAAAACTTTCTACTGCTGAGGGTTCTGCTGCTCGCTTTGTAACTTCTGGGATTCTACTGTTTGGTTTGAAAGTGTAGGGTCGGTTTTGTAAATTTAGCGCGAATAAAACCTAATTCGATCCGAAGGGTTTAAAAACCTAATTGGATCTCATAATTAACTTTGTGCGCCCAAAATTCAATTTTATTCAAACCCTCGCATACTTTTTAACATCTGATTTGAAAAACCCCCAAACTCAAAACCCTAATTCACAATGACAACAAGAACCTTTTCCGATAGCCACAATCAAGTTGCTTTTCTTGAAAAGACCAAAGAAGCTGAAGGTTTTGCTGAGGTAATCGACTTTCTTAATCCTACCCACATTAGGTACGCATTAACAGCAAACCCTCCTATATATGTTTCTCACATTGATAAGTCCTGGTCTACTGTTAAGATCAAAACTAAAAATGGGGAAGAATATTTAAAGACTAAGGTAGATGGCCACAAGGTAATTATTTCTGAATCATCTGTGAGGGAAGCTCTTCACTTTGCAGATGATGAAGAAATAACTTGTCTTGAAAATTCTATCATTTTTGAGGAACTTGAAAACATGGGGTATGAGAAGAAAAATGCAAGTTTAAAATTTTATAAAGGTCTTCTCTGTCCTCAATGGATAATTCACACCATTCTCCATTGTCTAAGTCCTAAAACTTCAGGTTGGAATGAGTTCAGTACAACTCAAGCATCTGCTATGATTTGTCTGGCCAAAGGACAACCTTTTAATTTTTTGGCTATGATAATGAATTGTTTGAAAAAGAATGTTTTTGGAAAATTTTACATTTATCCAAGGTTTTTGCAACTCATTCTGAATAACCAAATTTCAAATCTTAAGGTACATAAAAGGAAATTTCTTTATCCTTTATTTCAAAAGAAGTTATTTTCCTACTTGAAAAAGGATGGCAAATATTTTTCTGGAACTGTGACACCATTATTTCCTTATATGTTGTCATTAGTTCAAAATCAGGGTGAAGGAGTAGAAACCACAACTACTTCCCAACACACACCCAATTTGGAAACATCATCTCCTCAACCTGAAAAGACCCAAACACCTAGGAATTCACCAAATAAGAACACTGAGCAACCTCAGGCCAGTGTTAGGATGGATGCAGATGAGGTTTTCACAGGTGTAGGTTGTGACATGTTGGAAGGGGCTAACACTACTGTTTCTGGCTTAGTAGCTGGGCAGGAAAGTGTTAACATAGCTAAAACCCCAACCAAGGCAACATCTAACGTTGAAGGTTCACATGGACCAGAAATAGGTGATGGAAACCACAGCCAAATGGCTAATATGGGGGGCTCAGCTGATCAAACTAGGTTTGATACTTAATTTACATCCTATGATTCACCTCTCAGGGAAGGTCACACATCCCGAAGTGATGAGGGTGGAAAAGAAACTGAGGAATTGATGGATCAACACAATGTACAAAATGAAAATTCCAGTGATCCACTTCTCGGGCCAGGTAACATAGGCCGAAGTGGTGAGGATAGCATGAAACTTATAGAAGAATTGATGGTAAAATGTACCACATTGGAAACACAGGTTCTTGAACTTCAGAATACAGTCAAAAGTTTAAAGTTAATTGTTAAATACTTGGAAGGTCAGAAGAGGTCAAGAACTAGGGTATTTAAGAGATTGAAAAAGGTGGGTACAACACCAAGAGTAAGCTCTTCTGAAGACCAAGGTTTGGGGGAGGATGCTCCCAAACAGGGAAGGAATGAGACAAAGACTTCAGGGGAGGCTAAGACTAATGTTGAAAGTGTTGCTCATGAAGGTGTTGCTGATATGGATATGGATAGTGGTGAGAATGAGGAATTTGTGGTTAAAGACAAATCTGGTAATGAAGTTGCTTTGGAAAAAGGGAAAAAGGAGCAGATTGGTGATAAATTGAAGAGTTTGAATGAAGAGCAGCTGATTAAACACATAGAAGTGATGGTGGAAACTATTAATGTAACACCCCAACCCAATAAGGGTAGAAGTATTACGTTATGGTGACATATCAAAGCAAACACAAGCATATGACTTAAATAATACAAATGAATCTCAAAGGTTACAAAGGGAAATTCTGAAATACAAGGTTACAAAAGAGAACAACAATGAATACTAAGTCTAAAAATATAATCACTTCTAGTCATCTCTAATCCAGAATAGCTATCAAAGTATAGTCTTCTAAGTCCAAGGTACTCTCCACTCATAACCCAGCTTCCAACTAAAACCTGCCGGAGGAAAAGAAATGCGGCTGAGCTTAAAAAGCCCAGTGAACAAATATATATAAACGAAACAAAAGGTAAGGAACAATGAATAAGATATGGTGCATTGGGAAAAAATAAGGTATAAACAATGGATATCAAAAGTAAGGAAAGGTCGGAAATCTACCACGAGCCCAAACAAATTAAATCAAATATCATAGTAACCATGGAGTAGCTAGCTCCCGAACATGTGAAAGACGTGTATTGCACACAGCATCAGTCACCAAATCAAATCATATCATATCATATACAAAGCAAATCTAGGATGCATCCATACGCCCCTGCATAAATCATAGTGGCCATAACAAGTATAAAATGCGCATATCATAATAAAAAGGGACGGTGTGGAACATCACTCGACCATACTAGATTCATGCCATTGGTGCATCAATGACACGGCCATGGAACCCCCATGACTAGGAAAATATAATGGCTCGAGTATCAAACTGCAGGGTTCAAAAGTCATATCATATTAAAGGTTCATAAGTTCATATCAAGGTTCATCATTAAGGTTCAAGGCAAAGGATCAAGCAAAGGTTCACAATCTAAGGGAACATAGCAAAAGCATAGTTCATATAAGAAAGCCATAATAAGGAGGCTCAGATCATAGGTATCATAATCAAGCTAATATCAAACAGATGTGAACGAATCATGAGAAACCTTAAGAGATAAGGTCAGAATATCTGTACCTTAGACCGCAAGTGAAGACATAACAGAAACATAAAAATCAGAAGCAAACTCCTTCTTCAGCAGATCTACACGAATTCATGGTCGTCTTAGTTAATAACTTATTTTAAATCAGATTTATCATTTTAGTCGGCTTTCCATTTTTAGTAACTTTCCTTTTATAGCCGCTTTCCAAAAATAGTAACTTTCCAAAAATAGCAAGTTTCCTCTTTAAGTAGTTTAACCATTTTAAGTAACTTTCTATTTTTAGCAGGTTTCCCGAATTAGCAAGTTTCCATAATAAGTAGGTTTCCATATACAGTATCTTAGGGTTACTTTCATTCTAATTAGGGTTTACTATTTTAGTTTACTTACTAATTATAGCCATGTCTCATATTAACTTGAGTTATGAAAAGTGCTTAAGTATCTTAATTACTTCTTGAATGTCAATTTAAGTGAAGGATTGTAGCTTATGATCACTTTTACCCTTTTTGATTAAGTGATACACTTATTTAGCTTTTTAGTCTTATTATCAGCTTTTACCCATAAATAAGTCACCAATCTACGAATTTATGAACCACATCAGAACTCAGAATTAAAATCCACAAAAATTCCCACAGATATAACAATGTCTTTAGAACCCACACGAATTTTCCCAAAATTTATTTGTTAGTTTAACCCTATACGAAAAATACTCCAACTCAGACTACCCAGAAAACGTATCTGCTGTAGTACCCAGAAAGTATCCACTTGGATGACCCACCAATACATCCAGGAAAAATCCCCAAAAATTCATTACATTACCAGGCATATAGAAGTTAAATATTGGGAAGTTTGATGACCCAAATCCTCATGGTTTGAAAATGAAAAATTGGCAAAGTGGACTGATTTTCAAAATCCCGAATTCAGTTTCAACACTTAATCATAAAAAAATCAAGAACACGACCAAATGAACTCGAAATCACTCCAACTCAATTGGAGAACTCAACTAAGACATAAAACTAAGTTTTCATGAAAAGAAACCGAATCAAACCTCTCTATATTATGACTCAAGCTCGTTCACAAAATTGGTTATACATGCTGTCCTGTTTTAGGGTTTAATTTTAGACCATTATAACGATTGTTAACGCACCCAAACACATCCATGACCCTCATAATTCATACAACCTGAATTTTAATATCATATTAACATGTTCTCAAGATCCCAAATAAAATCACCCAAGAGTTTCATCAAAACCCTAGCCTTAATTCGTTATTTCGTGTGACAAATCTATGATTTTATGTGAACTTTTCTTATGATTTTATGAATACAAATTATTAGGCCGATCCATTTAAGTGTTCATGTATCATGTTTCATACGATTATATAAGATCAAAAGAAAGACAATAGATCAAAGATTGATACTGTTTACCCTCTTGATGATCAAGTCGAACGAAACAAAGATCAAGGAACCAAGGATACCACACGCCTCCAACCTCTCGGACCAAAATAAAACCACGATCACCACTCCTATTGGACCTGAATTTGACCCACGTACGATCACCAACGGAATCCCTTGCTTGAGCTTCGATCGATCGAAAAAGAGGACAAAAAAAAAAGGGGGCAGCCGTTTGGTAGGTTTTAGGGAGTTAGGGTTTATTTGGTGTGTTTATTTTTTTTGGAGAGTAAGAAGGTCGGATGGGGAGGATAAGAGGGAGAGGGAGCCGACAATTTTGGGGAGGGGATTGGAGAAATTTTCTCCTTTCCAAAATTAAAATATTTTGTTTTATTTATTAAGTTGGTGTAGTGCAAGTCGGGTACCGAAAATAAAAGAATTGGTACCTTAACCGGAAACGTGAAGGCGTGTAATTATTTTTAAATGTGTAACACTCGTTTTATCATAAGCCTTTTATTTTTGTGCTACTCTTATTCATTCAATTATTAACCGTTAAATACTTAGGTTATATTCGGGATGAAATCCCTTAATGCGTTAAATGTTTTTTATGAGTTCAAAATTAGAGGGTATTTTAGGTATTTCTCATGTTTCAAAATTTCGGGTTTTACAACTAAAGGCTTGGGTGATGCTACTGCTGGTGTTGAAAAAGTTCATGTTGAATCTACTACTGGTGATGATGGCAAAATGGCTAAGGAAGATTCTACTGCTGGTGTAAATCTTTCTACTGCTAGTGAAAAAGAAGCTACTGCTGAACTAGAGAAACATTCTGCTGCTGATGTTGAAGTTCCTACTGTTGAGACAAAAGTTTCTACTGCTGAGGAAGTGGATGATGATGTTAGTGTGGCTAAGGTTATTCTACAACTTAAGTCTACAAAATCATCGACACCAAAACAACCACAACCAAAACAACCTAAATCACAACCAAAACAACAAAAAGCATCAACAAAGGCACCTGTCAAATGAGTTACAATCAGAGAACCTATCCTAATCTAGCAACCTATTCATACACATACATACTCAGGAAAGGGTAAAGGAAAAATGATTGAAGAACATGAACCTAATCCTGATATTCCCTTTGAGTACTGGCCAAGAGAGCTTCAAGAAAAGTTTAATGAAGAAGCTGCAAGGAAATTGCAAGCTGAGTATGAGGAAGAAAATCAAGCAGTATTTGAAAAACAAAAGAAGCATGCTGAAGATGAAGCAAAAACAAAGGATTTATTGGATGCTTGGGATGAGGAGAGGATAAGGTGTGAAGCAGATGTGGAATTGTTAAAGCAAGTAAAAGAGGAAATACAAGATACCTTCACTGAAGAAGGAAGGGATAAATGGTTAAAGAAATTTACATCAGAAAGGAAGAAGGTGTTTCTTGCTGAGAGAAGAAAGAAGAAGTTGCTCAGACCACCAACTGTCTTACAGTTTAGAAAATTTTAGGAGTATTACTTGAAAAATATGAAGGGCTACAAGCTTGTTCAGTTGAAGCCATATTCTGATGATGAAATTAAAAAGAAGTTTGAGAAAGCTAAGAGAGAAAGTGATAGTTTTGTGCCTATGGGGTCTGAGTTGGAAAAAGAGAAGTTTAAGAGGTTTAAGAAAGTGGTGGTGACTGAGGGTGAAAAGGAAAGTGTGAAAGAGAAAGTGGAAGAAAAAGTAAAGGTTGATAAGTGGCAGAGTGCTGAAATCAGTTGGAAGGAAAAAGAGAAAAGCTGATAAGTCAAAAGCAGTAGTGTAAAGTTCTTAGTCAGAGAGTGAGAGTAAAGAAAAAGCTGATGATGGGGAGGAATCTAAAGAGGATATAGAAAAATTGATGGAACTTACAGTTGTTTCTAAGCATAAAGAACCTGAAGTTACTAATGTTGTTCCTCTAGCAGCTAAACATCCAATCATCTCATATACTTCTAGAATTCATAATGGGAGTGAAGCCTATTGGGAGATTAAAAGGACTAATGGTTTGTATTACAGATTTATTAGGTTTCCACAAATGTTGTTTTGGATGGATAGAGATGATGTGGTTACCCTCTGGAGGTTATACAAAGAAAAATATGGTGATACAAGACTAGAGGAGGTGTATGAAAGGCTGATCTACTTCTATCTAAGGATAATATTTGAACCACATGATGGAGATATTGAGTGGATGAAGTAAAAACATAACACTGTTCAAAAATGGTATTTATATCAGTCTTGTAGTGTTCAAGAATTAAATGCTCATGGAGTGACTATCTACATGTTGGTGGAAAAAGATTATCCTGCATTGAATTTTCACAAAGAGATTGTTAATCAGATGTTGAAGCCTGGAATGTTGCAGATGCAAAAAGACTTCTGGTTTCAAGATCAAGCTTATAAACTTTTAAAGAAGTATGAAAGAGTGCTCAAACCTAAATATTCAAAATAGAACTGAATGTGTTTGGAAGCATCCTCCTGGTGAAGGTTTAAGGCTTAAAAGAAACTTGATGATTTTGGATGAAAATATCAAGTTTAGGGGAGGATTGTTGGGTTTTGAGATGCTGCTACTTAGATTGGATAATACTGCTTATGGTTCTAAATGGAAAATTCACCAAGTGTTATTCTACTGCTGGGCTTAATCATACTATTGCTAGTGTATTTCATTCTACTATTGGAGATGCTGAGAAGATGAAGTAAATACACTAAGTAGTTACTACTGCTAGGCATAAAGATTTTACTGCTAGAGTTAGTAATCTACTGCTTTAACTATGTATAGTATGTTTGGATAATCATAGAGTAGACATGAAAAGATTTATCTTGTATAGAAAGCTATTGTAACCGACTAGGAATCCTTAGTCTATAAAAGGAGGATCTAGGGTTAGAGTTTTGGTACGTATCATAGAAGTATCATTGTTAGAGTCGAATCACTTCAAGGTTTTTGTAACCCTGTTACTATTGAGTAACCGTATTAATATATTGAAGTGTTTGTTGAGAGAATTCGATTGTGTTTGATTGATTATTCTTCTTAAGATTAAACATTAGATTACGCATAGTTTTTAATATTGTTTCAAGAACAGTTTCTATACTTATTGTTTTAGATTAACATCTAAGATAATTAACAAGATCAATAGCTCAACTGGGATCAACACCCCTCCTAACAAAAAATTATCATTCGGTTTCTCCCCAAAATCATTATAACCGGCCCTAATTTTTTTTCTCAATCACCAAAACTAAACACTCCCCTAATTCATCCATTATTCTCTCCAAGAATCGAGAAGGAAGAAGGTTGTAGCATTCTTGGGTTTAGGTGTTGATTTGTGTGTCTTGTTCTCTTTTGATCTCTCCTTGTTTCGGCATAAGGTACTCATGAATTTCTCTTGTTTTTCACTCATTTTATACAACACAAATGATACTAATCAGGTCTAAAAACATGTATACTAATCAATGTAACCACATGTGTATTTTAATCGCACCATAAAAACCTTGTTTATATATATAAAGATTTCATGTTTGGTTCCTTTCTTTCGGATCGGTTTTATTCCAAACCTTACCCTATGTTTTCAGCCCTAATATGAATCATTAATGACACATTAATATGGCTAATCAAACCTTGAAACCCTACAATTAATTAAGAGTTGGTTAGGGTTTAAAAGAGTTAGGGTTGGGTTTGTTTTCTGTCTCACTGCATGCTATCAAGATTTTGGGTTGCATTGGACGGGGTAAATCTTGATGATACCAACATGTTTTTACTGGATTCTTGAGTCTAAAATTAAGTTCATTTTGTCTATTTTCTGGATATGTAATTTTCTTGATCATTGGAGGTGGGGAAGGTGAATTTATGGTTTTTAAAACGTTGGTTGTCAATCCTGAGTTTAGGAGTCAAAAAATTCAGCTGGTGCTTTTGAATTTTAATTTCCAAACCGTGAGGGATTAATAGCTATAATTCGAAAAGGGTAATATCTAGGATATGTGTGGCTTCCTGGAATTTTGGTAGATTTTTCAGAAGTCTCAAAGTGGCTTAGTCAAGGGAAAACTTTCTAGGTATCTGTACAGTTATTTTTCTGGGTAGGTCTGGAAAGATGAATTTTAAAGGTGTATTTACACTTATTAATAAAATCTGCAAAAATTTGAGTAACTACTTAACTCATTTGAGAAACTCAGGAAAAATTGGGTGAGTATCTGGAGTTCATTTTACGAGTCTTAAAATTCATAAGAAACTAATCCAAATTTCTAGAATAAACCTAAAATAAGTTATGAGTATAACTATAAGTATAAATCTTTAAAAACCATTTGTAACTTATGAAATAAGCATATAAGTATTTAGTGATCCGTATTTCGTGTAGATCATTTGAAAAGGCGCGACGTTGTTTCCTTGTGTTCATTCATTCGTCTGCTTTCTTTTCATTCGCGTTAAGGTACAGATATTCCGCCCTTTTTCAGTAAGGGTATCTCATGACTTGATTTCCTTGATGTTTGATAATCTGATTTATGATCCATTTGATATTCGTTAGGTTGTTTTGTCTGATATGATTCATTCATTATCTCTTGTGACTTCAGTATTCGAATCCTTTGATATTTTATAATCCATTGATATTATGACTTGTATGAAAAACCTTTTTGAATATATATATATCTTAATGATGGTTTTGAGAAATACTATTTTTAAAATAATTTCTATGAATACGAGGTAACACCACTTTTATAAGAAGGTTTAATGACTTTTATGAAAACTGCTTTTAAAAGGATACGTTTATGAAACCAGTGTTTAAATTATTTTCATAATTACTTAACCTATTTGTACTCTATCTATTCCTTAAAGATTTCTCATGACTCATTGATTCCCTGATATTTGTTATTTGATATGCTATGATCCATATTTGTTCAGTATTCGTTTGATTATTCGTTTCATGCTATATCCTATTCATATAGCTATTATCTGAGTTGGATAATTTACATTTATCCCTTATCGTTAGATTGCATGTACTATGCCTATTATGTTGCCCATATTTGTAGCCAGTCATGGGGAGTCCATGGTCGTGCCATTGATGCACCAATGGTATTGACACTATCTATGGAGGTGGGATTTAGTCCACATCATTCCCACTTATGCTATATAGAAACCATGGCCGCCGTACTTATTATTATTATATTAACGTACGTATACACAGTCTCGAACTTGTATATGTATATCTGTTTTGCAGGGAACGTATGGATGCATCCTAGGTACTTTGTTCAGTTTAGTTATTTAGTGAATGGATTGTGTGTGTGTCATACACCCCATTTCACTTTTGGTACATTGTGAGCTAGCTACTCCATGTACACCTTGCTATGAATATGCTATAATTATGATTATGATTATGTTTATCTGTTTTGGGTCTATTCATGTATCATGTCCAGACATATCTGTTTAGGGCTCGTGGGCATTCCTTTGTGTTAATCATTCATTTATTATCGCATAACTTATGGTATATTGTTCAGCAGGTTTCCTTAGTTTCGTTTTGTTCATTCATTTCCTTATTACCTTTCATTATATGTATATGTTCACTGGGCTTTTTAAGCTCATCCGCATTTTCTTTTCCTGCGGCAGGTTTTAAGTGGGAAGCTGGGTTTTGAGTAAAGAGTGCTTAGGAGCTCTTAGTCGAATGCACTGTTGATAGCTCCCCATGGATTAGAGTTGGACTTAGATTTTTCATTTTGACTTAGTTTATATCTTAGTTTTGGAAGCTGTTATGTTTAGATTGATTACATCATTATTATTATCCCTTAGAATACCTTTGTAACCATTGTATTAGCAAAGTCTTCCGCTTGCGTATGTTCTGTTTGACGCCATAAATGTGACATTTGGCCCGTCCTCGGATGGGGGTGTTACAATATCACTTACAGATTTAAGATAGAACGAGTGGATTTGTAAAACGATTTATGGTCGTAGATCTTGTTTGATGAAGATAGTAAATGTTTTGTAGGTGAGTTTAATGCACGGTCAAAATTTGGTTTTGACAAACATTTGTGTTTGACATTTTGACACAATTGGTCCCCTAACCTCATAACATTTCAACCTTAGTCCATACTTCACAAGAAAGAAATACTTAGCTATTAATTTGGCAATAAAAGAATATTAATACTCCCCCTCGACTTAAGACATAAACAATTTTAAGCTTTTGAAAGAAAAATTTAAATACAAGGAGGGTATTTACCAGGGAAAATTTTATCAACATGATTAAATAGCCAACAGCTTTTTGAAAATATGAAGCACAATTTCTAAAAAATTTAATAACATTTCACACTCCACCTCAACACTTCACACTCCCCCTCAACACTTGTTCGGGAAAAAGTTATTTTTAAGAAAGGTTTACAAAATATTTTTGGTGTTGAGATAAAATATTTACAAAATATTTTTGGTGTTTGACTTTCTTAGTTATTTTTAAGAAAGTTTTTCAAATCATCTGGAAACAAACACCGCATACCAATTTGGTGAACTAATTCCACAAATCTTGCATGGGGCAAGACTTTGGTGAATAAGTCTGCTAATTGGTATTCGGTAACCACAAAGTATAATTCAATTTTACCCTTTTCAACATGCTCTTTGATGAAATGATATCGTAGTGCGATATGTTTTGACTTTGAATGTAGTACCGTGTTGCATGAGATGGCAATGGCACTCTTGGAGTCGCAGTACATGGAAATCTTATTATAAATACAACCATAGTCAATCAGCTGTGATCGCATCCAGATGACTTTAGTACAGCATGCTGACATAGCTACATATTCCAATTCTGTTGAAGACAATGAAGTGCAATCCTGCTTCTTTGACTGCCAAGATACATGTTTGTCTCCTAGAAACAGCACTCCCCCAGATGTACTTTTGCATGTGTCTAAACATCCTGCATGATCAGCATCTGAAAAGGCTATTAGTTCAAAACCAGAATCCTTCGGATACTAGATCTACAAATGGATGGTTCCCTTTATGTATCGAAGGATTCTTTTAACCTTAGAGAGGTGTCTTTTAGTTGGGCGAGACTGATAACGGGAGCATAGATATACAACAAATACAATATCTGATCTGCTGGTTGTTAGATACATGAGTGACCCAATCATACTTCGGTATTTGGGAGGGTCAACGGGTGTCCCATGTAAATCAACATCCAGCTTTGGTGATGATGCAGACATAGGGGTGTTATAAGTATCACAACTTGTCATGCCATGTTTCTTTAGGATTTCAAGAGCATATTTGGACTGACATAAAAAAATTCCATGGGGTGACTGATGAACTTGGAGTCCTAAGAAGAACATAAGTTCACCAATCATGGATATTTCAAAATTTTGTTTCATTAGTCTTACAAAAGCATTTGAATATTTTTTTTGTTGACGCAAAAATAATGTTATCGACATAGATTTGAACAATTAAAATGTCCTCCCCGTGTTTTTGAATAAACAAAGTTGGATCCACTGAACCTTTAGTAAAAAGATTGGCAAGCAAGAAAGCAGTTAGTTTATCGTACCATGCCCTTGGGGCTTGTTTAAGTCCGTAAAGGGCCTTCTTGAGTCTGTACACACGATTGGGATGATCTGGATCGACGAATCCCTCTGGTTGACTAACATAAACTTCCTCATGTAATTGACCATTCAGAAATGTCGTTTTCACATCCATTTGATAAACAACCATATTCTTGTGTGCAGCGTATGCCAGAAAAATACTGACAGACTCAAGCCTAGCCACTGGAGCAAAGGAAGCTTCAAAATCAATTCCTTCTTGCTGAGTGAATCCTTTAGCTACCAGACGTGATTTTATACGAATCACTGTGCCTTCTACATCTAACTTATTTTTCCAAATCCACTTCAGTTCGATGAAAAAGACCCCATCAGGTCTTTCAACTAACTCCCACACTTCTAGCCGTTTGAATTGGTCGAGTTCTTCTTGCATTAGCTCAATCCAGTTGTCGTATGTCAGTGCTTCTTTAATGTTGTTGTGTTCATCTTGACAAAATGTGAGTGCGTAGATGCAGTTTTCAGCATCGGTGTGAAGTTTCCGTCTTCTCATAACTGGAGCTGCGGGATTGCCAATGATATTTACTTAGGGGTGATCTTTTGTCCAATGATGTGTTGAAGGGTGGTGTTGATAGAACATATGCAAATTAGACGGGTCCAGATTGCGTGTGGACGACTCTGCAATATCAGGAACGGTTGGAGTCGGTGCAAATGGATTAAAGAGGGCATTTGGGCCATAATTTGCAGGTTCGGGTATTAATTGTTGTTGTTGTAGATCTTCATCTGTATTTTCCGTGTTGGAAGCGGTTTGTTCGACTGTTGATGGAGATTCAATTGGAGGTGCATCTGTTACAACGGTTGTTGTTGTAGGAGCAGGTGTATCAGGTATTAGAACATTGCCAGGTTGTGCAGCGGAACTAGTAGATACATCTGGTGAATCACTTGAAAAAGAATCATCAAATAGTGGAGCAAACAGTGTTTCCAATTCTTTACGGTTGAGTGAAAGAGGTGCAGCTGATTGATCTTGAAAGTTAAGATGGTTGGTTGCGGGTCCTAAGTTGTTGTGCTTAGAAGCCATTTCTATAAGCTCATCGAAATTAGCATGAATAGTCTCCTGAATTTCTCTAGTACGACAATTCCACATTCAAAAACCTTTGGAGTTTTCACAATATCCAATGAATATACCAATGTCGGCCTTTGCTTTTAGCTTTCCAAAATCATCACGATCATTATTTCTGTAGCAAAGAGCACCAAATACATGAAAGTGTTTTATATTTGGTTTACCTTTGTGAACAATCTCATAAGGAGTTTTGTGATGGAGTTTGGTGATCATACAACTGTTTTGGGTATAACATGCAGTTGATACAGCTTCTGCCCATAAGTAATCTGGAATTGAGCATTGATTAGCATCGTTCTTGCATCTTCCACTAACGTCCTGTTGCGTCTTTTAACCACCCTATTCTGTTCTGGACTTCTGATGCGCGTGATGTGTCGTTGCGGTTTAGCAGTATTAATGCCTACTCAAGTTTTAAATTTATATTTAGCCGACTTATCAATAACACACACACTTAACGAGCAGTGTACCCGGTCAGTATGAATATAATGGTATGTAGAGTGTCAATCACTAAGAGTGGAACGTATTATCTAGTTATTCTAATCAGTATTTTAATATCCTAAGTTAGCTATACAACCTAATCTAACGCAAGGGGTTCAGCCTGAGAGACTGGCACGGTTTGGTTATGAATAAATAGAAAACTAAACTAATGAGCACGAATCAGCGATTAGCACACACGTACACAGATAGATACTCAAGACAATAAGAAGACCGGTCCTGATAATTAAATAGCTTGTCACTTGTTTTATTACTAGTTTTATATGAAGTGTATATAATTAAACCTTTCTCGTTGGCTCTAATCTTATCGGCGAGTAAACCCTTAATGATTACTTATGTCTATCCTATTTATTTAATAGACGCTAAAATAAATAGGCGAGGAAGGGGCATGGCGACCCAAGCAAGACTCAACTAGACACAGAGGTTATCAATGCACTAATAAAAGTTACCAAAGACATCAACATATAAACTTTAATTAATGGGAAAGCAATATTAAGGGGAGTGCATGATCTTCCGTAGTCACATGACACAAGCCCATCAATCCTGATGAATTAAAGTGTACTAAAACAATAAAACAAAACTACTTAATGAATTGAATACATGCAGGACCTTCTTACAGATCTTTTATCTTTGTTTGAGGTGTGTCTTGTGCTGCTTGGTCGTCTGAATTCGGCTCTAGGGTTACGTCTAGGTCTAAAGTCTGAGAGAGTTCTGAGTCGTCTGGCCTTGGGGTATTTATAGATTCTGTCTGAGGGATAGATGCGGCGCATAGAGTTGATAGATGCGGCGCATTGACTTATCTTCACATGGGGTCCAAGATTAATATATTCTGGAATATTCGTACACCGTCTTCAGATGCGGCGTATCTTGATCTTTGTATGCGGCGCATGTACTTGGATTGTAACTTGTGAAATCTTGATAGTGATACGCCGTATGTTAGAAGTATATTGCGGCGTATCTGGAGTAGAACGAGCTTGATCTTCTTCTTTGACCAAAGTTTCATATGCGGCGCAAGACAGAATTGCATGCGGCGCATTCTTCAAAGTCAGGCAATGGTCTTCGAATTCATCTAAGTATGATATTGCGTCGTATCTGTTGAGTGAGATACGCATCTTCAAAATAATTTTTAATGTAAAACAATTCTAAATCGTTTAGTTGCTTAGTCGTGACGAATATTCTATCATAGGCTTGGCAAGTATACGCATCTCCACCACTAAAGCCAAGGAGTAACAAGTCTAAAGCGGTAAAAAGGGTTTGTTGGTTAAGGGTTGATCATCCTTTTTAATCTCTATCGATCTCATATTCCAGAAAAAGTGACAAAATTACAAATACATGATCGAATCCACGACCACGATACTTGCAATTGCTCAAATCCTTAACTCGAATAGGCTAAAGATAGGACTAAGTAATCTTCACCAATAATATTATATCAAAAAGGGCGACAAAATCATAAATACATAGCCGAATCCACGACTACGATACTTAAGATTGCTCAAATCCCTAATCTCAATAAATCAAAGGTTTGGATGAAGAATGATATAGGGTATGGATAATATTTGGGATACAAATTGGTGTAAAATGAAAAATAAACAAAACAGATAAATTAAAATCCTAAGTGTGGTTAATCACTTTCCCAACCATCCCATGAATAAGACTCATATCATTGAATAACTCACGCTTTAACACTTGAAACACACGCTTTAGGTAGACACGAATTATACTCAACAAAATCTCAATCAAAGAATAACCTTAGTTGGCGTTCCCATAACGGCCAACTCCCATTCAATCCATAAATATAATATACAACAACAAATAGTGGTGATATCTCCCACTTAATACAAAACTTTACATAAGTTGGTTAAAACAAACTTCCAACTTTTTTTTTTTTTTTTTTTTTTTTTGACATCAACATATGTGTAAAATTTCACAACTTTTCTATCACTATTTTTCCGGATAATTTTTCATACTCTTCATACTTTCAGAAATAACTGTAATAGTGAAAGTAGCAAACACACGAAAAATAAACTAAAAGATATACAATATTTACTTTCATACCAATTGCATTGTGCAATTTCCCGACCTAACCAAAGATAATGAATTACGCACGCGAACACAGGTAATGTAAGGAAACACACTTTGCCTAAAGCAATTAACCACGGATTTTAATCTACAGGGTAGGCTAAGGTGTAAGGGTGTATCGAAACATTATAACAAAGGTGTAAGAAACGAAAGGAATGGCTTTGAGGGTTTTTCTAGGGCTATCTTACTCTAAAAGTGAGAGTAAACAAAGGGTTTATACGGGGGTTAACTAACCAGTGTAGTTAGTTAATATCACATAACATATAAAGGCTATTTGGGTGTAATCCTAGAAATTTACCAATTTAGACAAGTCACTCCAATTATATAGATAATACTTATTATGGTGGTCTCGAATAGTATACAAGCCAAGTTCTAAAGTTTACAAGTCACCGGCACACTAAAGTTTTAATATTTTTGAAAGAATAGAGCAAAACAATTGTATAGATAATACTCATTGTGTCAAAGGTTAAAAACTGGAAAATAAAAGAATTAGAACAGAAAAACTCCCCTGAGATTTGCTCGGTATGATCCTCCATTATTCGTATAAGAGCAAAAATCAACTTTCTTGTGGATGAGAACGTTTAAGCTTCATAAATGATGTATCCACAAAAAATGCAGGAATCTATAATACCATTTAGACTTTAACACACCTGAGTTAAGAAGGTTCAAACTTGCATAATACATTAGTAGTTAGTAAAAATAAAACCTAAAAAATTAAACTGTAAATCATCAGGTCAGTCGATACGCCGTATCTTATGGAAGAAGATACGCCGTATCGAGCCTGGAATAAATACGAATCAGAATAAAAGATGCGTCGCATCCTTAACCAGGGATGCGCCGCATTAAATAAACTGACAGAAAGTTTTAAAGTCAAAAATAAAAATGCAGAAAATGAAATAAGATATGACCAGTGCAGGTGATGCGTCGCATCTTATGATGGAGATGCGCCGCATCTTCTGCAGGTCTGACACACTCGACACAAAACAGAAAAGTAAAAAAAATTTCCATCGGGTTGTCTCCCGGTCAGCACTTGTCTTTATTCCAGAGTCTTCAAGTTAGACTCACGTTCAGCTCCTTATTCCAATACTTCGGGTTCAAACTCCACCACCTCGTTCTCAGTATCCTCAATTTTATTATCAAAGTATTTTTTAACTCGTTGCCCGTTTACCTTGAATATATAACCATTTTTATCGCATATTTCAATAGTCCCATATGGATACACTTTCTTGACAACGAACGGACCCGTCCATCTTGATTTAAGTTTACCTGGATACATCTTTAATCGAGACTTAAATAGCAGAACTTTTTCTCCAATAGTAAACATTTTATCCCCATGTAACCTCGAGTCATGCCATCTTTTAGTTCTTTCTTTGTAGATCTTAGTATTTCTGTAGGCCTCATCTCTTAGTTCATAGAGTTCATTGAGTTCCATGAAACGGTTCTTCGTTGCAGCTTCCATATCCATGTCACATTTCTTCAAAGCCCAATATGCACTTTGTTCTATTTCGACCGGTAGGTGGCATGCTTTTCCGTATACAAGACGAAATGGAGTGCATCCCATCGGTGTCTTATAGGCTGTACGAAACGCCCATAAAGCATCATTTAACTTGTCAGACCACCCTTTCGGATTATATCCAGTCATTTTTTCTAGAATCTGTTTTATAGCCCTATTGGTTACTTCAGTTTGCCCATTGGATTGAGGATGGTATGCAGTGGAAACCCTATGATACACTCCATATTGTTGCAAAGCTCTT
Source organism: Artemisia tridentata subsp. tridentata (assembly GCA_021014915.2). Classification (NCBI taxonomy): domain Eukaryota; kingdom Viridiplantae; phylum Streptophyta; class Magnoliopsida; order Asterales; family Asteraceae; genus Artemisia; species Artemisia tridentata. The sequence continues at coordinate 69,091,207 of CP139501.1, read as the reverse complement.
CCTAGATGGTGATTACAAAAGTGTGTTCCCATTTAAATAAGCATATTCCAAAGTAGAAGGGAGGTCCTTAAGCACAGGTTTGACATCATCAATTTTATTAGCACTAGCGGAATAAACTTGTTCTTTTATTACGTCGTTGCTGTCATCAGATAAATGCGCCGCTTCGATATTTCCGATGCGCCGTATGGCGTTACAAACAGCGGAATCAACAGCGAAATTATTATCAATAGTATTTTCATCAACTTGATCTTCTATGGCGATTGTGTTTTCTAAATTTTTAAGCAGATAAGAATCAAGCAAATTATTTTTTAACAATTTCTGAGTAAATTGATTAATCGTGTCATCAGAAACATCAATATTATAGCATTCATCATCTTCATAATTAGTTTTACTCATAGATTGTTCCATATTAAATTCCACCTCATCTTTTCCCATGGTAAGAGTTATCTTTTTATTAAAAACATCAATCATGGCTCTAGCAGTAGCAAAAAATGGTCGTCCTAATATTATAGGAGTTCTAGAATTTTCGGGCATATCAAGGATAACAAATTCAAGAGGTAATTCAAATTTATCAACTTTTATTAATATATTTTCAGCTATTCCTAATGGGTATTGTATGGACCTATCAGCTAGCTCTAAGCACATCCTAGTAGGTTTTGGTTCACCAAGGTCTAATTTTTCATACCTAGAAGAGGGCATAAGACTTATACTAGCTCCTAAGTCGGCTAAAGCATTTCCAATATGTAAAATTTTAATTTGACAAGGAATAGTGAAACTCCCTGGATCTTTCTCCTTAGATGGAAGTTTGTTGAGCAATGCTGCTGAGCTTCTTTCCCCCATTGTTACAGTGCAAGCCTCTTCAAGTTTGGACTTGTTTGTAAGCAAGCTCTTTAGATATTTAGCATATTTTGGCATTTGCACTAGGGCTTCCATAAATGGTATGCTTAGTTGCAGCTGCTTGAGATTCTCCAGGAACTTCCTTTGATAGGCATCTTCTTTCTCCTTCCTTACCCTATGTGGAAAAGGTAGTGTTGATTGTTTAGGTTCAACAGAAGGTTCTTCTATAATCTCAAGTTCTGGATTAATCTCTTTTGGTTGCTCTTGCTCAGATGATATAGATTCAGGGGAAATCTTGTTTGTGCTGTTATCCTCGGGTGTCTCTCCGATTTGAAAGGTTGACTTTCCGCCTCTAGTTGTAATCCCTTTCAAATCGTGTTTTACCAAAAGAATCTTGTTAAGCACCGTTGACAATTGGTGCACTTCAATTGCCAATCCATTAATCATGTTGTTTTGTTCCTTTAGTAACAGCTCATGACTGCCTTTGAATTCATTAATAAAGTTTCTTGCTTCATGATGTTCTTTTTCATTTGCTTGAGCGATTAGTAGTGCAAACTCTTCCATGGTAAGGTTTCTTTGGGGTCTTCCGAACCAGTTGGGGAAAATATCGAACATTGTTCCTGAAAATTAAAGACAGGTAGATTTCAAAGTAAAAACTTCCTAGTGTAAGGGTAAGTTAGAATATTTTCCGTTCGGGAATAAGAAAAATAAAAGTTGCTGATATCTACAAACGATGCACCGTATCCAGAAAGTTGGATACGCCGTATCTTATTTCGTTAAAATTTAATCAGACTTTTATTCAGAAAACAGATACACCGCTTATGAATTAGAATGCGTCGTATCAAGTTTAAGTTATCAAAAATCGATTATATTTATTAAAATTAAATGCGTCGTATTAACAAAAGCTAATGCGTCGTATTTTCGTTACGTTTCAAAATACAAGATTTTTGATTTAGTAGATGCGCCGTATCGATAAAGATCGATGCGTCGCTTCTATTTAATAATTCGAAAAACTATTTTTAATTAAAATAGAAAATACGCCCTATCTGTGAAAACAGATGCGTCGTATGGCGTTAGGGTTTAGAAAAATTTCTTATTAAAAACAGAATACGCCGTATCTTGGGGAAAGATGCGTCGTATCGAATTTATTAAACGCGTTGTATTTTATAAAAATTAAACGCAATACGCCGTATCTGTGAAAACAGATGCGCCGTATCGTTTGTATCAGCACAATACAATGATAGCAGAATGCGGAAAAATAGAAAAGAAAAACAAAAATAAAAACAAACAAAAAGAAACAAAAATTACAGAAAACAAACAAAAACAGAAAATATGCAAATTATACAATGAATGCAATCTATCTAATATACAACAGAGTTAGTGGTTAGAATCTAAAAAAAAACTAAAAAGAAAAACCTAATTAAAATACTAAATCAAATTAACAGATAATAACAATTCACTCCCCGGCAGCGACGCCAAAAACTTGATGCGCGTGATGTGTCGTCGCGGTTTAGCAGTATTAATGCCTACTCAAGTTTTAAATTTATATTTAGCCGACTTATGAATAACACACACACTTAACGACCAGTGTACCCGGTCAGTATGAATATAATGGTAAGTAGAGTGTCGATCACTAAGAGTGGAACGTATTATCTAGTTATTCTAATCAGTATTTTAATATCCTAAGTTAGCTATACAACCTAATCTAACGCAAGGGGGTTCAGCTTGAGAGACTGGCACGGTTTGGTTATGATTAAATAGAAAACTAAACTAATGAGCACAAATCAGCGATTAGCGCACACGTACACAGATAGATACTCGAGACAATAAGAAGACCTGTCCTGATAATTAAATAGCTTGTCACTTGTTTTATTGCTAGTTTTATATGAAGTGTATATAATTAAACCTTTCTCGTTGGCTCTAATCTTAGCGGCGAGTAAACCCTTAATGATTACTTATGTCTATCCTATTTATTTAAGAGACGCTAAAATAAATAGGCGAGGAAGGGGCATGGCGACCCAAGCAAGACTCAGCTAGACACAGAGGTTATCAATGCACTAATAAAAGTCACCAAAGACATCAACATATAAACTTTAATTAATGGGAAAGCAATATTAAGGGGAGTGCATGATCTTCCGTAGTCACATGACACAAGCCCATCAATCCTGATGAATTAAAGTGTAATAAAACAATAAAACAAAACTACTTAATGAATTGAATACATGCAGGACCTTCTTACAGCTCTTGTATCTTTGTTTGAGGTGTGTCTTGTGCTGCTTGGTCGTCTGAATTCGGCTCTAGGGTTACATCTAGGTCTAAAGAGCTCTGAGTCATCTGGCCTTGGGGTATTTATAGTTTCTGTCTGAGGGATAGATGCGGCGCATTGAGTTGATAGATGCGGCGCATTGACTTAACTTCGCGTGGGGTCCAAGATTAATATATTCTGGAATATTCGTACACCGTCTTCAGATGCGGCGTAACTTGATCTTTGTATGCGGCGCATGTTCTTGGATTGATCTTCTTCTTTGACCAAAGTTTCATATGCAGCGCATGACGGAATTTCATGCGGCGCATTCTTCAAAGTTAGGCAATGGTCTTCGAATTCATCTAAGTATGATATTGCGTCGTATCTGTTGAGTGAGATACGGTGCATCTTTTGGATTTCAGTAGACTTTTAACATCTCGCTTGTTTTGCTCCATAATTAGTCCAAAATCACCAAGTTTCACATAATGCTTGTTTTTACCTGAGAATTACTAAAGTAAGCATTAATGTATCGATTCTCATAGATAATATAATAAAACAAGTCAAATAAATAGGATAAATGATGATAATAAAATGTACTTATTTGAGTTCATCAACTTCTTGCAATGGATGTTTGATGTCTAATTCCTACTTTCTCAAAATAAGATCGAAGAGTCTGATTCTTGAATTCAGTTCCATTGTCTATTCTAAATTTTCTGACCGTATTACGAAGCAGAACTTGAATTTTTGTAAGAATGGTGACGATGATTGAAGGAGCTTGATCTTTGCTTCAGAGAAAATAGACCCAAGTCCATTTAGAGTAGTCATCAACAATTACTAGAATGTAGCTTTTACCTTTTATCGTTTGAACACGCATAGGGCCACACAAATCCATATGAAGTAGTTGAAGAACATGATCTGTACTGTGTTCTATTTTTGAAGGGAAATGTGCACGAGTACTTTTTTCTTGTTCACAAGCTGGACATAAGTGATCCTTTGAATATTGAAACCGTGGAAGACCATCGACTAGTTTGTGATGTGCAAGTTCAGTCATGGTTTTGAAATTCAGATGAGACAGTCGTTTGTTCCATAACCATGATTTTGTCGAATGTGCTTTAGAGAGCAGACATATAGGAGAAAAAGAAACTACATCAGACATTGAGATGGTATAAAGACTAGTTCCACGAGTGCCCGACATTAGATCATTTCTTTTAATTCACGAACGAAAAAATTTTTCTCCCAAAATGCTACTTCCAAATCCCCATCACAAAATTTACCGACGGAGAAATGTTTGTGGCCAAGGCCTTCGACATAACAGACACGACTAATTTTGATGTTGCCATTGACGTAATCTCCATAGACCATGATTGTAGTGAAATGATCATTCGCGAATCTGACAGTGCCGATGAACTTTGAAACAAAGTTTACTAACAATTTGAGGTTGCCTGTTATGTGTCTAGTACAACCGCTATCAACAATCCATAGAACAATTTTTAACACCTGCATCACACGAAGACGACGAAGATGGAGTGATGGTAAGGGTAGAACCCAAAGAATTTGTGGGTTCCGTTGGGTTAGTAACACAGTTATTAATAACTTTAGGTAGCCATGTAAAACTAGGTTTTCTTTGCAAGCAACGTTGCCATGTCTAACTAGTTCGTGCTTTCTTCTTAGTTAATTCGCTAGGTGATTGCACGTTCTTAGGAGGTGTATTCGCAACTATGGGAGTGTGTAAGTGTAACACCCCAACCAGACAAGGGTAAAGATGTCACAATAATGGTTTTATACCAGATTACAACAAAGCATACATCTATAGCAATACAAGAAATCTCAAAGGTTACGAAGGAATTATTGATATTACAAGGTTACAAATGAGAATTCCAAAAACACTAATTCTAAAATATAAATCTTCTAGTCATCTCTAATCCAGAAAAGCTATCAAGTCTTCTAATTCCAAGGTTCTTTCCAACTCATAACCCAGCTTCCTACTAAAACCTGCCGCAGGAAAAGAAATGCGGCTGAGCTACGAGAGCTCAGTGAACAGATATAACGATAACAAAGCAGTAGTATAGAACAGTAGAAAGTAACAGAAATAAAAGTCATGCAGATATAATATGGTTTAAGGAATAAGTCAATGAATAAGAATAAAGGGAAAAGACAAAGGAATAGTAATCCACCACGAGCCCAGAAACAGATCATATCATATCATAACAGTGTAACCATAAATCTTCATAATCATATAGAGGGGAGACCTCTCAGATAATCAGATAATATGAGGGGTGTCCTCATTCTTCAAATGGAGTAGCTAGCTCCCAGATATATGTGAAGGGCATGTATTGCACACAGTACCAATCACCAGACAATAATAAATCAAATATAGATAATCCACCAAAACAGAACAGATCTAGGATGCATCCATACGCCCCCGCAGATAAAATAGTGGCCAAATAATATAATGCGCATATCAGATAACAGATAAGGGACGGTGTGGAACATCACTCGACCACACTAGAGTCATGCCATTGGTGCATCAATGACATGGCCATGTTACCTTCATGGCTAGGAAATAGATTTGGCTCGGGTATCAAACTAAGAGTCAGATATCATATCAAAATCAGAGTGTCATATCTAAAGGTTCATGGCATATGGTTCATGTCCAATATTTCAGAAATAATATCAAAGGTCCAAATCAGAGTTTATCAGATCAAGGTTTACAAACAAAGGATCATAGCAAAGTTTCACAACAAAAGGGAACATAGCAATGGCTTAGGGAATCCTAAATGAATCTAGAATTAATAAGTCAAAAGAGGGAAGACACCCTTACTGAAAAAGGGCAGAATATCTGTACCTTATATCGAAAGGAAACACAACAGAAATATAAAGGTCAGAAGCAAACTCCATCTTCAACGAATCTACACGAATTCATGACTGTCTTATTAAAAGCTTATTTAATTCAGATTACTTATTTTAGTCGGCTTTCCATTTCTAGTAACTTTCCTTTTTAGGTAACTTTCCAGAATTAACAACTTTTTATATTTAGTAACTTTCCATTTTTAGCAGGTTTCCTTAATTAGCAGGTTTCCATAATTAGCATATTTCTATATTTAGCAAGATTCAAATAATTTAATTTAGGTTAAGTCATTAATTAGGATTATTATGGAAATAAGGCTCATTTTAGCAAGTTATAAAAGTTTAGGGTTAAACATAACAAGTTTCCATATTTTAGGGTTTTAAATGTAAATATACCAAAGTTAAAGGTTTAAAATGAAAATACCTCAAGTTACTCATTTAAATACATAAGTTATTCAGAATTACACTTTTAACACTTTAAGTTCCTCAATTTGCAATTTATCCCCTTTTAATTAATTTAATTACAAAAGAAACCCTATAATTACATAAATCACAATTTAACCCTTACCATATTTATATTTACACATAAAGCCCTTAATTTTTACAAAATTACAGAATACACCTCTTAATTTAATATATGGTACGATTTACCCTTCAAGTTTCATAATTTACAAAACTAGTCCCTTGAATTTATAAAACTATAATTCGAATCACAAATTCTTAATAATCACATATTAAGCCCTTAAATATCCAAAATTACACATTACACCCTTTATATCATTATTTGTACGAGGCATCATCATGTTTCCAAAATTTACACTTTTAGTCCCTCTATTTAAATAATTATAATTCGAATCCATAACTATCAAATAAACCTTTTTCTTGCAATTTTTACACGTAGCACCCATATATTATAGGGATAATTCTAAAAGTAGACCAAACACAAATGGGCGGTTCCCTATTTACCCCGAAATCCGAAAATAATTATGTTGCCCAGGGCAACCGACAATTTTTTGGGCAACTGAAGGATTTTCAGTGTATTTTTTGGGCAACAATCGCCATTTTTTGGGCAACTGGGGACATTTTTTGGGCAACCGGGGTATGGTATAGACCATTTGGTGTTTGGTCTATTTTGGTAATTATCCCTATATTATATTTTTCACACATTACCCTAGATCTAAAATGACTTACAAAAATATACTACAAGTTTAAAGAATTACAAAACACACCCTTAAGTTTTATTTTTCCAATCGGTTTACTTTTTAATTCTCAAAACCCTAACCCTAATTGTACCAATCTTGTCCAATCATTACAACATCAATAAACACATTAAATGACCAGATCTAATATAGAAAAACCTAACCCTAACTCATTCGATTAGAGTTTTCTATTTTTTCTTATTTTCTATTAAAATCCGATATAAAATAATTTCAATACAGATTATTTAGACTTCAATAAATCATATACCCATTTTTCTAGTGTTATATGATTCGTATAAGATTCATAAAAATTATATACAAGCCACAGAAAAATCGTATGAATCGAATTTGATTTTATTGGTGTTTTCGTTCTTAATAATTCTTGCGATCAAACAAGCATGCATGATTCGATTTAACCAATTTATATGAGTCATATATGATATAAAGATCATAAGAAAAATACCAAAAGAATTTTAGAACATGTAGATTAAGCATACGAATTTTGTGTACCTCGGATGGAATAAATCGACAAAGAAAAATCCCTACGTTCGAATCAAGCTATCAACGACCCAAAGCCTATTTTTCCTAGCTTCCTTATATGATGAATTCCAGAAAATCGGATGGGGATGAAAAGAATTTTTGGTTTGTTGATTTAGGGTTTCGGTATATGTTTAAAGAAATTAAATGGGAATTGGCTAAATAAGGAGTAATGGCGTGATATTTGGAGGGGGGAGGTCCTTAGGACTCGGCCAAACTGAAATAGGATCAAAAGGATTTGATTTGTGATTTATTTCCTAATTAATTTTGATATTATCTTGTTTTTAAATAGTTTAAATATAAAAATAAATAATTTAATTAATATTTTCGGTTTATACATAGTTTTGAGGTGTAACAATAATTTTTGGACATGTAAAAATGTAAGAATGTTGCCTCAAAATTATTTTATTTCATATGTAGCTCATTACCAAAGGTTTGGAATTAATTTGGTGCTTTATATGTGTTTTAATTAAATTTTAAAGTTTCAGGGGCAATTTGGTCATTTTGCATGCTTTTAAATTTTGGGTTTTACAACTTCTTCCCCTCTAAAAGAAATTTTCGTCCTCGAAAATTAAGGTGAAACGAAACAGAAACACAACTGACGTTGAACAGAAATATGAAAGGCTTGTTTCTCATGACTCTATCTTGTTGATTAAAGCTTCGGTTTTCTCGGAAAAGACAAATCATACTGAATCCAGATGAAAAGAATAATATACCAAATATAATAGATGATAATCATATCCTCTCTGAAGAGATACAAGGATTACTTAGGATTTGACGGGTATATCGTCTGTGGAATTGATTAGGCGAATCAGATGAGAATGTACCGAATCGCAGAAATATGAGGGTGATAAATATGTTTAACTCTTCGAATTTTCAAATAGTCTCGTCTTCAATATAACCTTTCGAAGGTATTCTCATAAACCGACAGGTCTTGTTTTCTCAGAATCCAAAATCTCATATCTTAATTCATAACAGATCATCATGAACAGATTCGTCGAATGTGAGACGTATATATAGCAAAACATAGGTGTACTCCTTCATAGTAACAGATAGAATCCATACAGACAGAAAACAGATTGTTTGATAACATCAAACGGCAGAAAGCTCTACAACAGGACCTAAGATTCTTATTGGAAGTGCAGAGGTCAGAAGAATGCGTGACGAAAATCCAGACGTATCAATTCGCATAACGGTGAAAGCAGATTACGCGTATAGGCAGAATGAACCTAAAGTCTCAATCAGATATCAGAAATTCTAAGGTTTCTAAGGCACTCCTCGAAATGTCCTATGATCACAATAAGTGCACGTTATATGATGTAAGTATTATCACGTTGGCCAGACGTCATAATACTAGCATCATATAAATATGCCCTCATGATGACCATACTTTATCTCAAGTCGTGAAAAATCAACTTATCTAACCACCTAACAGTCCTTCTATACCTTAGGGTTGGTCCGAATCGATCATCATTACAAATTCAAAATCAGAGAAACAGAACGTACAAATAACGTAACGGAATTAGTAAGCATCAATGAAGTATGTCGTCCAAAGCGTCAGGTCTTCCACAATACATCAAAATTCTCATGACAAAACCGTCATCCAACATACGCAGAAAGAACACTAAACGGAAATACTAATGGAGAACCCGAATCATTCAAAGGATCTTATCATCAGGTAACGGGAGCTTAAGTGGGTTAAGCAGAAGTGAACACGCCCTCAATAACTTCATCCTTCACAAAATCAACTCATCCAACCACAAATGATCATTCCAAAATCGTCCATTCGAATACATGATTTCAAAATCTCTTCCAAGTCCGAGTAGTCTGTCTACGCTTGTCCATCTGCTCATACGGTGAGAAGGGATGATAAACTTGAGTCTGGTCCCTCAAGCCTTCGGCACTTCTTCTTGACACTGTGGTGTGGAACGTAAATCTCTGACATGGTCACTGTGCATCTTCCATTCGCGAGTCTGCTTCTGCTCTCAATTCATCTTAGTACAACTAAAATAAATAGAGAAGCAAGACTGCGTGTCTTTGACAGGTCTTCTAGCATAGTTCGAAATTCGCCAACTCAAACTGCTGTCGTCACCGGATGCCTGGTAGTGTTGTCTGCTACAATCTCTGAACGCCATTTGCATCACAGTTGTATTTGCTTCCAAATCCTCTATGTCATCATCTGAATATGCATTTGCGATGAAGCTATTTTCTTTGTCTGTGAGAGTGCCCCCTGATTCATCTTTTAGAGCTAGAAGTAGTGCCTGCTTATGAAACTCACTTCCTCTGACTCTCGGTTTGGGACATGCAATAGCCAGATGACCTTTCTCATTGCAGTTATAGCACATAACCATAGTATTCCCAGTTTCCACAATTTCAACCATTTTCTGTGGAGCACCTGCATTGTTTCAACTTCCACTAGCTGCATTAAACTGTTGTCCATTTTTTTGAATTTCCCATATAACCTCCTGATCCAGTTCTTCCATAAGTACGATTCTGTATTTCAACCCGTCCATCATGTACAACAGCTTGATTCCTTGAGTTAGATGAAGTACGGAGACGATTGTTGGATTTGTTTGAAAATTTGCTGAAAGCACAAGCAATGAGTGCAAATCCTTCATTCAAAGAGTTGAATGCATCTTCTTCTTCATTGTTTGTATTTGTGTAGAACATGGTGTCAGTGTTGTCATAAGGTACTAGTTGATTTTCAATTGATTGCTATGTCGAATCATATGGAATGAGTTGGGTTAAAGAGGTTTGTTGAGGGTAGTTAAAGTGATGTTGTTATTGGACATAAGCATGGTTTGACTGTAGAGGTGGAGCAAAGTGAGATTGAGCTATCAGTGCCAATGAATTTGGAGCTGTAGGAGGTGAATAACTTCCACGAAGAGCTCGATCTTTGTCAACTTCAGATTGATGGTGCTTTAGATAATCCTACAACAACCCATAATATGCATTGTGTAGAGTTTTGGCTTGACGAACAAACGTGACATATTTTTGCCAATCAGGACCAAGAGAGCTGAGAAACTTAGTTTTGATTGCAATCCTTGGTAAAACAATGTTGTGTCTGTCCAAGTCATTGATGATGTTTTTGAACTGATGGTAATAAGACTCTAATAATTCCCCTGATTCAATCATGAACATTGTATATTCGAGGTAAAGTTTGGATTCCATGTCTTCTTGGTTTAGTTCAGTGCCTTCCATTAAGAGATAAACGTGTTCCCACATATCCTTATTAGTTTTCAGAGCATCAATGCTTTGGAAAATCGGATTAGGTATTCCTTGAAGAATATATGACATTGTAAGTTCATTTTCTTCACGATGAAGTATTTGCTCTGCAGTAAGTTGAGTCTCAGGAATAGGGGTCATACTTGCTTCTCTTGGAGGAATAGCGATTGCATCTCCTGGAACTGTTGTAGTTGGCATTTGGAAAGGACCTTCAACTATAACATTTTTCATATATTTGCCATGAAGTTTCTTGAATTCTATGAACCTTAAGAATCTACTTGCCCATTGAACATAATTTCCAAGAGTGAGCATTGGAGGTGTGTCAAGTGATCCAGCTTCATGTCCAAATTGTTGGTTGCTGATGGCCTCACACATTTGGTCAAACCAATGTGGTTGTTTTGCAGGAATTTGGAATGATTGCATTGGTTGTGTTGATATGTTGTTGTGGATAGAATTGATGTTGTTGCATGAATAGTTGTTGTTGAGGATACTACTGTTGTTGATGAAAATAGTTGAAGTAAGGTGGTTGAGACATTGTTGCACATGTGTGGATGATGGATCTTTGTAATTGATTGAAATGTGCGTTCCTTAGTTCAAAATCTGGTCTTATGAGTAAACTGGTTCTAAGGCGTAAACTTGGTTCTTACACACAAACTCTGGTCTTACATGTAAATGTTGGACTTACGCGTAAACTTTGGCCTTTTGAGTAAAGTTAAGTTTTTACGTGAAAGGTTTACAAAACCAACGAAAACCTTTCAAACTTATCCAAGCTTTATGGATATCACAAGTCGAAGTATTCCACAAGCTTATCCAAGCTAGGGAAGTACTAAGTAACCTTTGCTCTTTGAAGAAATTGAAGATTCACACTTGGGCGTAAACTTGAGACTTATGCGTAACCTTTGTTGCTTATGCGTAAAGTAAGGGTTTTGTGGCTTTATGCGTAAACTAAGGGTTTTGAAACTTATGCGTAAGATCAGGGTTTTAGGCAGCTTACGCGTAAACGCTGTTAGTTATTCAAAAAATGACCAAACTTTTAAGGTACATTTTATGCATAAAATACACGATTTCCACAAGTTTCTTTTGATCAAATCTAGTCAAAAATGCTTAAGGAACAATAACGTTTAGGCCTTTAACACTTGAAATGAAATTTAAGCTTATGCGTAAAGAGGTACGAACTAAGAAACAAATAAAAAAACGTTATAAAAACCAATAAGTTTGATACTTTATGCTAAATCTAAGCTTCTAAACACTATATCAACCTTAAAACTTTCCAAGCTTCAAGATTTGAGTGTAAGAACCAAAGAATAACGCGAGAAACTTTGAAGAAAAATATGAAACAAGCTACGAATGAACCAAAAACACACACTTCAAACAACTAGTAGGTGATTGATACCACTTGTTAGGTCACCTTAGTGATTCAACACAAGTATATCTAGTGAGAGAAAGTTAGAGAGAGAGAGAGATATGGGAGGAACACTTATGAGAGAGATATTAATGAAAAGAGTAATCTTGCATAAATGAACCAACACCTTCAAGTGAAGGTTTACATTAGTATTTATAGGACATGAGCTAGGGCAACGCCTAGCATTTCTTTCTAGAAGCAATGCCACACTCCATGGGCTTACTTCATGGATCGGGCCTTAAACAAACATATAAGCCCAATAATAAAGTAACCTATTACAAAAGTAATGACCGACACTTGATATAATAAAAATGTATTCCCAACATCTTGGTAGAACGATTTAAAGTACTGGAGTTTCTGGAGTAGATTTAGATGAAGTTGAGGGAGTTGGTGCGTCAACTTTGATTGTTGTTGATGCATCTTGTGTTGGTGGTGGTGGTTGATGATTTTGAGTGGGTGCAGCGGAATGATGTTGTGATGCATTAGTCGAAGATCCACCATAGTATTCATCAAACATAATGTTGGGATTACTTGTAATCAATATTAAAGTGTCGGTCATTATTTATTGCAATGGGTTGTTAATTATATTAGGCTTGCAAGTTAGTAATTAGTCTAAGGCCTATGTGGCAAGCCCATGGGCTTAGGCCTTAGTTTTACACGAATGAAAGGAGGGTCTAGGGGTGTTACCCTAGCTTCCCATCCTATAAATACTACTTGTAAACCTCATTTGAGGTAGTTGGTTCTTTTATGCATATTATACTTTACTTATTCTCTCCATAGAAGTTCCATACCATTCTCTCTCTCTCTCTCTACTTTCTCTCTCTATTATACTTGTGTGATTACACCATTATGGTGACCTAACAAGTGGTATAAATCGCTAGAAGATAGTTAGAGGTGTTTAATGTTGATTTTGAAGATTAAAAAACTACTTTTCTACACGTTTTTCAGTTTTTTTGTTTCTTTCTTGTTTTTCATGTGGTTTAGCACTTATTTGATCACAAACTAGTGTTAAACAACTTCTGGAACAAGAAAGTTATAAGCTTTTTGGTTTAAAAGGTGTTTTTAAAATTGTAACATTTATTGTTCTTTGAAGTTTCGAATTTCATCCAACCATCTTAAAAACATTAAAGTTTGCAGCTTTCATTTAGTTTTGGTGTTTTTAAGGTTAGTTGTACAAGAAAATTGTGTTTTGAAACAAGTTTTGATTACCTTTAAGTGTTTTGTAACTTCTGGCAATGTTTCGAGTAAGCAAAGACCGTAAAGTTTCGAGCAACTAAAAACCATAAAGTTTCGAGCAAGCAAAACCCTAAACTTTCGAGCAACCTCTCCAGGCTTTATCTTTAGGATATTTGGATTACTCAATGTTTTTCTCTCTTGTATAAGTTAGAAAAGCACTTCGACTATTGGGAATTCTTTCAACTCATACGAATTAGAAAGATTATTCGAAACTAAAAAACTTTCTAGTAAGTCTGACAACTTTCGAGTAACTGGACTTTCGAGTAAGTTTGAAAATTTTCGAACAACAGAACTTTCAAGTAAGGCTGAAGAAATTTCGAGTATCTACACTTTCTAACAAGACAAAAACTTTTGAACAAGGACAAACTTTCGAACAAGGACAAATATTTCGATCAAGAAACTTAACTAATCCACACTTCAATAAACTTCTGAACCATCTACAAGATCCATCATTTAACACAAGAATCAATTACGTCTTAACCACCGTATCTTTATTACAATCCTTACCCGTATAACCCTTATCAACAAGGACATCCATTCCCTTCTCCACAACAACAACAATTCCATCAACAACAACTATATCCAACACAACAATTCCCTATGCACCTAATGCATCTTCCACCTAAACAACCACGCTAGTTTGAACAAATGTGTGAAGCTATCAGCAGTCAACAATCAATTCATGAAGCAGGTTCACTAGAAAGTCCTCTAATGCTCACTCTTGGAAATTATGTTCAATGGTCAAGTCGATTCTTAAGGTTCACCGAACTTCGGAAACCTCATGGCAAATATCTGAAACAAGTTATCCTTGAAGGTCCATTTCAAATGCCAACTTTAACGGCTCCCGGTGGTGTAACTGCTGTTCCTCCAAGACTTGAGACTATGACAACTCTACCAGAGAATCAACTTACACCAGAAAAGATCCTACACCATGAGGACAATGAACGTGCAATGGAGTATATTCTTCAGGGAATACCTAATCCAATTTAGCGAAGCATTGATGCTCAGAAGACAGCTAAGGATATGTGGGAACATGTACATCTTTTGATGGAAGGAAACTGAATTAAATCAAGAATACATGTAATCTAAGCTTTATCTCGAATATGAAACACTCATGATTGATCCAGGGGAGTCATTATAGTCATACTATCATCGCTTCACAAACATCATCAATGACTTGGACCGACACAATATCATCTAACATAAAATTGCTATCAACACCAAATTTCTAAATTGTTTAGGTCAAGATTGGCAGAAATATGTCACATTTGTTCGTCAAGCCAAAAATCTTAATAATGTGAAGTATGGGTTGTTGTTTGATTATCTGAAGCATCATCAATCTGAATTTGACAAATATCGAGCTCTCCGTGGAATGTATCAATGTTGGGTTTTAAAGGTTACTACTGCCTACATCATTACTACTGCTCAGAATATTCACCAAGTTATTAGTGTCGTTAGTTACATAGTTAATGTTGCTTATGGAAGGATAATGCTGCTGCAAGATTAATACTGCTAGAACACTTAGTTAGTATTGCTATTACATTGTTAGTGTTGCTAGTGTATTAGAGTCGGTTATTATGTAAAGTATGTTTAGATAAATATAGAAAATATTCTATAAAGATTTATCTTGTATAGGAAGTTATTGTAAGCCGACTAGGACTCCTTAGCCCATAAAAGGAGGACCTAGGGCATAGATGAATAGTTAGTCATACGCCTTTAAGATAAAAAACTTCAAGGTTGTAAACCCTAATACTCAAGGAGTATTCATATTATTAATAATACTGAAGTGTTTAGTTTGATATTCATTGTTTATTATTTTGTTCTTCTTAAGATTAAATATAATATTCCGTCTTATGTTTGATAAGTTACAAGTCAGTTTCTATACCTAGTTGTGTTAGATTTATCTAGCATAGCTAAATCTTTACAAGCTAAAGAATTCGATCAAGTGCTCAACTGGGAGCAACAAGTGGTATCAGACCTTGTGATCTAGAGACTATGAATCAAGAAGAACGTGTAGGATCGTTTATAGCTTGAGGGAAGACATTGACTCAGAATCTACTCACATGATTACTGCATCAAAGGTCCCCATACTCAAGCTTGGAGAATATGAGCTACGGAGGATGAGGACAGAGCAGCACATCCAGATGGTTGATTACTCTATGTGGGAGGTCATAGAGAATGGTAATCAACTACCTAAGACTGAAACTTCTACTGAAGGTGTTATCACTATTATGCCTAACAAGACTGCTGAAGACATGGCACAAAGAAGGCTTGAAGTAAAGGCCAGAAGTACTCTTATGATGGAATACCTAATGATCATCAGCTAACCTTCAACCACATCAAGGATGCTAAACAATTGCTAAAAGCAATTGAGATAAGATTTGGAGGGAATGCTGCAACCAAGAAGACAAGGAAGAATCTCTTGAAGCAACAATATGAAAATTTTGCTGCTTCAAGTTCTGAAAATCTTGATCAAACCTTTGACAGGCTTCAGAAACTCATCAGTCAATTGGCACTTGTTGAAGTCAAAATTTCTGAAGAAGATGTCAATCAAAAGTTTTTGAGAAGTTTATCACCATAGTGGAATAATCTCAAAGTTTATGAACCCAAAGTTAAAGGGTCATCTAGCTCATCTACAATCACACAAAACTTAGCTTTTGTGTCCTCCTCAAACAACAGTGCTAACAGTCCTAATGAAGTAGTTAATATTGCTCATGGAGTTAGTACTGCTGGCACACAAGTTAATGCTGCTGGGTCTACAACCCTTGATAACTTGAGTGATGCTGTTATCTATGCTTTCTTGGCTGGTGCATCTACTAGTTCTCAAATGATGCATGAAGATTTGGAGCAGATCCATCCATATGATCTTGAAGAGATGGACTTGAAGTGGCAGATAGCTATGTTGACTGTCAGAGCAAGAAGATTTTTTAGCGGGACTGGAAAGAATCTGAAGATTATTGGGAAGGATACCTTGGGTTTTGACAAATCCAAGATTGAATGCTACAACTGTCACATGAAGGGTCACTTTGCTAGAGAGTGCAGGGCACCAAGACAACAAGAGTAATGAAGTTTCAAGGAGAGCTGTACCTGTGGAAACTACAAATTCTACAGCTTTGGTGTCTCAATGTGATGGTCTTGGAGCATATGACTGGAGTGATCAAGCAACTGAAGGGCCTAACTTTGCTCTTATGGCCTACTATTCTGCATCAAGTTCTTATTCTGAGATATCTAACAGTTCTAGTTGTTCATATAAGTCTTGTTTAGATGTTGTTGAAGAACTTAAGGCTAGGAATGACAAGCTCTTAGAAGAGGTAAAAATGTTAAAAATAGACAATTTAGGTTATAAGGTAGGTCTAAAATCTATTGAGGAAAGACTTGACTTTTTCAAACAAAATGAGTCAGAATATGTAGAAAAAGTGAATGTTCTTGAAAGTAAGCTTTTTGTCAAAAAAAAATGAAGTTAATGTACTCTCTAAAAGATTAGAGAAGGCTGAAAAAGAAAAAGATGCAGCTTATAAGGAATTAGAAAAACATAAGGTTAAGGTTAATAAGCTTGAGTTTGCATCTGAAAGTGTTAACAAGACAATTGAGTGTCAGTTATTGAGGAGAGGAAGTGGCATAGGTTATCATGAAGTTCCTCCTTTAATAACAGGAAAGTATGTTCCTCCTATACCAAAATTGTCTTGTCTGAGTGAGTCAAATGTTAAGTCTTTAGGAGAAAGTAGTGAAACTAATGATGACAAACCTAAGACTGAAACAAAGTATTCTGATGTACCTACTATTGAAGATTGGGTGTCTGATGATGATGACAAACAAGAAAAAGATGAACCTAAGGTTGAGAGTGTACCAGTCAAACCAAGAGTTGAATAGATTAAATTTGTCAAACCTAGTTTTGGTAATAAAGTGTCTAAGATATTTTTAAGTACACTGAGCAACCTAGGAAGATCACAAACAGGCCTAGAGGTATCCAAAGAAGTTGGAATGGTATGATATCTCAAAGGTTAGGAAGTGATTTTGAGATGATCAATAAGGCTTGTCATCTCTTTGGTAGTTTTGAACACTTACAAGAAAATTGTTATTACTATCAAAAACCAGTGTGGAACTATGCTAGGAGGGTGAATCATAAAAGTTTTTCTAAGAATACTCACCCACATGCTAACTAAAACATGGTTTCAAGCGTGGTACAAATGAGATTTGGTGTAGTATCAGTTACAACTGCTAATCAAAATGTTTCAAACCAAGCAGTAGTAACTAATACTGCTAGGTCAGTTAGTACTTCTAACACTAAAAGAACAGTGAATGGCGAAAATAAATTGTCAAAGTTTTCAAACAAAGCACATTCCACTGTAAAACAGCCCACTAAAAAGCCAACAACTATTAGTGCTGCTAAGGCAAAGCCAGTAGTTTCTACTGCTGAGCCAAAAGTAATAACTGATACTGTTTTGGGAAATCATTTTTATGCTGTGAAGTCCTCAGCTTGTTGGGTCTGGAAAACAGAATTTAAAGTTTTAGATCATGTTTCCAGACACAGCAGTGCATCTATTGTTTTATAGAAATACGATTTTGTAGATGCACAAGGCAGATCCAAGTCAGTATCAGCTTGGGTCCCCAAAATGAACTGATTTTCTTACTTTATGTGCAGGGTAATCTACAAGTGGAATTGGAAGATAAAGGAGTATTTGACAGTGGATGCTCAAGTCACATGACTGGAAACATGTCCTATCTTGAAGATTTTGAAGCTATTCATGGAGGATATGTTGCTTTTGGGAGCAATCCCAACGGAGGGAAAATCACATGGAAAGGTACAATAAAAACAGGAAGATTTGATTTTGATAATGCGTACTTTGTCAAAGAGCTTAAGTTTAATCTCTATAGTGTCTCACAAATGTGTGACAAATAGAATAGTGTTCTTTTCACTGATACTGAATGTATTGTCTTATCTCCTGACTTTAAGTTGACTGATGAAAGTCATGTTCTACTTAAAGTTCCTAGAACAGACAACATATACAGTGTTGATTGAAATAATATGGTTCCCAAAAGAGGGTTGACTTGTCTCTTTACAAAGGCCACATCAGATGAATCTAAGCTTTGGCCTAGAAGACTTGGTCATTTAAATTTCAAAACCAAAAATAAATTGGTTAAGGGAAACCTTGTGAGAGGTTTATCTTCAAAAGTTTTTGAAAATTCTGAAATTTGTGTTGCTTTTCAGAAGGGAAAACAACATAGAGCTTCTTGTAAGTCCAAATTAGTGAACTCTATTAGTCAGCCATTACATATGTTGCACATGGATTTGTTTGGATCAACATTTGTAAAAATTTTAATAAAAAAGATGCATTGCCTAGTTGTCACAGATGATTTTAGTAGGTTTACTTGGGTGTTCTTTTTAGCAACTAAGGATGAAACAAGTAGCATTCTTAAGGCTTTCATAACCAAGGTAGAAAACCTAGTTAACCATAAGGTTACAGTGATAAGATGTGACAATGGAACTGAGTTCAAGAATAGGGATATGAACCAGTTTTGTGAGATGAAAGGTACTGAGAGACAGTATAGTGTAACTAGGACTCCTTAGCAAAATGGAGTTGCTGATAGGAGGAATAGGACACTTATTGAGGTTGCTAGAACAATTTTAGCTGATTCTAGATTACCTACTACTTTTTGGGATGAAGCAGTTAATACTACTTGTTATGTACAGAATAGAAGTAAGGTAGTTAAGCCTCATAACAAGACCCCTTATGAACTTTTACATGGTAGAAAACCATTGCTTGATTTCTTAAGACCATTTGGGTGTCTGACTGGATCTACACACACTCCTTGTGTTAGATAGATACTTTGAATGATGTCTAGTCTAGCACGCGGAATTTACTAGCTAGCACTTAGAAGATCTATTTGTTTGTGTTTTGTATGATTTGTATGTAACAGTGAATGAACAATGAAAACAATAATTCAACTTCAATTATTCAATATTATTAATGAATAATACGAGTACTCTTAATTAGTACTAGGGTTTACAACCTTGAATCTTAACAAAAATTCAATCTTCTTAATTCTCTAAATCATACATAACCTTAAACCTAGGCAATCCTTTTATAGACAAAGGATTCCTTTACAAGATAACTATCATTCTAATTCTATAAGATATACACAATATTTTTTCTATAATTATCTTTTTCAAAAACATAAACCGTACTAACTTCTTCATACAACCGTACTAACTGTTCTTGTCTTCAAAACTCATCAACAATACTAACTTTCACATTCATCCGTACTAACTGCTTAAGCTTAATTCCTAACAATCCTCCCCTAAACTTATGATTTCTTCCCAAACTACTGAGTTTCTTCAAATTAAGCTTCATCTCCTATATTAGGGGGATTCTTCCAAACACCTTTCATAACTGTCTCTTGCTACTAATCTTTCTTTGTTCTGCAAGGTTGAAAATCTTTGTTACTAACATATATGCCATTTCAGAATCTTCTTCAACCCTCAGTTTTGTATACAACATAAACATTAAAACACTTGATCTGAGTGGATAATCCTTTTCCACTAACATATAGATTTCTATGCCATCCTTAGTAGAAACTCTGTGCACTCCACACGTATCAAATAACTTCCAAGAGACATCTTCGATTTGTGCTTGAAATATCCACATTGATTCTCCACTATCAGGTTCATAAATCCTTTTCAGCTGCACCCATAACTCTTTATCTTTGTCTTCAAGTAGAACTTGAACTCTGAATCTTTCTTTTACTAAGCTCCACAACTGATTAAGATCTTCCCTATCAAAATATTTTAGTGGATCTTTAAACAGCTTGTATCTCTCAGTAATACCTCCATGTCTTATGATCTTCCATCCCATCATCCTTCCATCAGTGAAAACTTCCCATCCAATGATAGGATATTTGACTTCTAACGGTTTGATATTTGTAGACTCTGGAACTATCACCATCATATTCTTGATTTGCTCATTGGTCAATCCTTCTTCACCAGACTTCAACTTCTTTGCAATATCAGATTCCAGAACCTGTGGTTCTCTTTTCTTTTTCCTCATGATATCCTCCTTGAATGAAGTATTCAGTCTTGCATATGTTTCAAAGAAAGTCTTTTCAATCTCAGCATCGGACCTTCTAGTGAAGTCACTCATCTTGTAATTTGCTTGATTCTTCAAATAATGTTTCATGAAACTGACTTTTTCTTTCTTGGTAGGCAACTTTGTCTTCTATCCTGACTCTTGCCTTTCTCTAATTCTCTGCACTAAGTCATTCCAATAAACTTCTTTGTTCTTTGACAAGATAAACTCTTTGAGTTTCTCTGTCTTTTCTTCTTCACTTAACTCCTTGTCTTTAAGAATCATTACAGCATGAGCTCTCACAATCAAATCAGAATCCAACAAATATTGTAGTTGCTCATTGAACTCCTCTTGATTAACTTCTTCAGATCTTGTTCTATCCATGAATTCAGCTATATCCCTTACATCATCTGCAGCTATCTTCCTTGCTAATTCTGCATCTTGAGCTATCTGAGCTTGTTCATCAGCTAAATCCTTGTCTAGAATCTCTTTTGCTACCTCTGCATCAAAGTCTATTTGAGCCTGAGTTCTTGGTTTTGTTTTCTTGAGCCTTTCTAGTACTTGAGCAGCTTCTTGTTCTTGAGCAGCTTCTTCTAGTGTCATAGGCTTTTTACCCTTATCTTCCCTTTTTCTAGCATATTCCTCTTCAGCCGTAGTATCACCAGTTGGAACTGTCTCATGCTCTGTCTAAGTAGTTGGAACTGCTTCAACAGTTGGAACTTCTTCAGCTTCTTGAGTACCAGTCTGAACTGCTTCATGTGTCTCAGTAGTTTCTTCTATTTCCATATCAACATTACCAGAACCAATATCAAAATTTTCTTCTTCTTCTTCTTCATTTTGCCTCCCCTGAGAACCTGATCCATCTCCCTTGCCTTTATCTGATTTCCTCCCCTGTTTGGGAGAATCACCATCATCATTAGTAGAATCATCTGAATCATCATCATCAGAAGAATCCAAAACTACCTTTGCCTTTTTCTTCTTTAACTGCTCTTCAAGTTTCTTCACCCTAAGAGTCAAGCTAGAGTAAACCTTGGCAAAATTCTTTTTGTGAGCTTTGAGTTCCTCATTGTTCATCTTTAGCTCCTCCTCCAAAGTTTCTACCTTCTCAACTAGCTTGGTACACAATTCCATCAATTCAGTATGTGAAGTACTACCCTCATCACTTCTAGCTGTGTTACCTGCTAGGAGAGGTGAATCATGGGGAAAGGATCTAGGAATCACTCTGGGTGTTTCCTTTCTCCTATAAGTGATGCGAATTGGGGATGTTTGGGTCCTTTCAGGAGCTGAAGTAGATGTGTGATGGGGATCAGTTGGTGGTATTGAACCTTCACCCACTTCAGTTTGAAGCATCTCTGGAAACAATGGAACTACTACTCCTTGAAAAAGCCTACTAGCCATAGCCATGTTTTGAAAAACTTTTGATTGAAGGCTAGGAGTAGCAAAAGTTTATGTTGGTTTTGTAAGCATGTATGTCTTTTTATTCAAAAGAGTTTGAACAAACCTTGGATACATTTGAAACTTGGTTTTGCTGTTTACATTTGATGCCATACACTCAAAAATAAATTTTGAAAAGTTAAAAACCTTGTTTGTAGACAGAAAAATGAGAGCAATAGCAATATTGCTACTGAACTGCTCCCAAGCAGTCGTTTTAGGACTTAAAAAATGTAAAAGGGTATGTATCAAAAATCTCCATTGAGGTGAGAAACATCCTTTTTGAAAAGTTAATTTGTGTTCGGATGTATCATACCCCATTTTGGTAAGTTCTTGCCATATTTCAGTGTTGTACATAGTGTTGATACCATCTGAGTCTTTTAATTTAAGATGTCTCCTAAGTATAGACTTGGTAACAACAAAAGATACATCATCTACTTCAGAATGAATTTCTAAGTCTCCATTTTCACTAGTCAAGACAGTAGCATTCTGCCAGAACTGTGTGATGTGAGAGACATAAAGAGTAGGAGACATGGTTAGAGCATACCTTATGTGAGAGTGGTTTAGAAAGTCCACAATCTCATAAAATTTTGGTCCATCTCCTTCCTCTATTTTCTCTAGAAACGCAACCTGATTGTGACGCTTAACAAATTCCAAATTAGCCATTTTTATTGATGAAGAGTGAAATATTATAGCAATAAGATGATCGTTTATAGTGGAATTGATGTTTTATGCAGCCAATTGGGTTTTTATAGATACTGTTAGGGTTTTTAGAATTTTGCGAACGAGATAAATTATCTTTAGAAAATATATTAAATCAATTTATGGTAAAAAGATAATTATCTCAAGAAAAATCCCTAGAAGTATGCTTCAGAACAAAGGTTTTACCCCAACGGCTAGAAATTAATTACTGACAGATTTTTTACAACGACTAGTTGAGCCGTACCAATTTTTTAACTAACAGTACAGACTGCTGGAAAATTTTTATTGAGCCGTATGAACTTATTGAAAAGATTTAAAATACCATGGCTCAAATATAGTTTTTAGCAAACTATCAGCTATCAACGGATTTGATATGTCTTTACCAATAGCCGTTTGCTTTGGACTAGCCAACTCTTCACAGTAGGATATGGTGAGCTGATAACCATACAATTTTTGGTAAATTGTCAACCATCAACGAATTTGAGAAGTCTTTACCAGATACCGTTTGCTCTAGACTAGTTGGTTCTTATGTGGGTTAGACATGGTGAACCAATTAC
Source organism: Artemisia tridentata subsp. tridentata (assembly GCA_021014915.2). Taxonomy (NCBI): domain Eukaryota; kingdom Viridiplantae; phylum Streptophyta; class Magnoliopsida; order Asterales; family Asteraceae; genus Artemisia; species Artemisia tridentata. The sequence goes on along the minus strand of CP139501.1, from coordinate 69,067,925 downwards.
CATTTGTTGTGTGCACATATAATACACTCAGCTCCAAATCACCACACAGTCCAAAACAAATTAACTCCTTGGTGCTTTTCATCCAAAACCTGCAAGTGTTAGTCCAAAAACAAAGAAACAAGCCACAAAGAACTTGTCTCACAATATAAAAGTATATGACTAACATTGCACTCAAAAAGAAAAATTAATTTCCTTGTGGAACCCAAGCCAAAACAGACTTAGGCTTGCCTCTTGCATCAACATAATTCATTCATTTCAAAACAATTTTAGCACCATTGGGTTTGATGGGTCTCGAAACCCAACATGCTGATACATTCACTTAAGTACCCATATTTCCCTTAGCAGTGTTTTTATTAACACCAGTACCAATTACTCTGCTAGCAGTTGGAACTGCTGTCTTGGTAGTTGTTACCTTGGGTTTCCAAACTTGGTTTTTCACTACTCCTCTGTGATAAAAGGTTCTGGTGCCAAACTTTTGTGCTGGTTTAAAAACTATTTGTGCACCTTGAATTGTTGGCCTTGGGTGAACAGTTCTAATAGGTCTGATAGTTTGAACTGCTGGTCTATCAGTACGAACTTCTCTTGGTCCAGACCACAAAAGAACTGACCTGGGTATCATCTTAGCATTTGTAGGGTGAGAAGGAGGTCTTACTGAGTTCACCCTTAGGGGTTGAATACTTGGTTACCCATTTATCACAAAAGGCTGCAAGATGGTCAAAGCTACCACAAGAGTAACAAGCTTTCCTATAGCAGACAAAATCATCACCTAGTTGGTGAGATTTGAGGTCATTCCAAATCCTTTGGTTACCTCTGGGCTTGTTTGTTGTTCTATACATTTCTTTATACCTAACTGTTGATCTAAAAGTTTTAGCATTTGATCTAGGCCTAACAGTCTCAGTTTTAACCATCTTTGGAACTTTTGGTTCCTCCACCTTAACACTAATAAGCTTAACCTCAGCCTGATCATCCTCATCATCAGAAGTCCAGTCCTCAATGGTTGGAGCATCTGAGTCCTTAGCTGAGGACACCTTATCCTCAGATAGTGAGGCATCACTTGTACTCTCATACACAGGTTTATCAACTACATTCTCTTTAGGTTGAGGACCATACTTAAGCTCAGGTAGTTGAAATTCAGGAAGTCCTGTGTGTTCTAGGTCTATGCCTGGTGGTGTTGGAATTCCTCTATAGGGAGGTGGAACTGACTTATAACCTAGGCCTGACTTAGCTTTATTGAGGATTTGACACTCAACTATCTTACTAACACCCTTAGATGCAAACTCTAATGTGTTTAAACTCATCTGAAGGTTTTCCTTTGCCTCCTTTATCTTTTCCAATACATTTTTCAACACACTAATTTCAGCATCCCTAAACATTATATCTCTCTTGAGTATAGCTACAGTATCACTAAAAATAGACTCATTTTCCTTATAGTGAACTATCTGTTCTTCTAATACAGCCAAACCTCTCTTATGATTTGCTAAATTAAAAGCAGTCTTGTTTAGCTCTATTCTCTGATTATCATACTGTTTTCTAAGTGTTTCTAATTCTTTTAATGCATCACATGATTTAGAACATTTAGAAACTTGTACCTCAGAGTCTGAGAAAGCCATAAGTGCCATCTCTGTTGATGCTTCTACTTCCTCCTCTGCAATGTAGCTCCAATCAAACCCTAATCCATCAATGGCAACCATAGCCTTTGAGCTTGAGTTTGTAACTTCTATAACCCTTGATTTGGTTCCAAATCCTCTACTCTTGCCATCCTGTTGTCTTGGCAATCTGCACTCCCTTGAATAATAACCTTTCTTGTGGCAATTGAAACACTCAATATTTGACTTATCATACCCAGCCACATCATTGCTGTTTATGATTATCTTCTTGCCAGTCTTCTTCAAGAATCTTTTAGCTCTCAAGCTGAGAAGAGAGAGCTGCCACTTGATGTCCATCTTTTCAATGTCATCTTCATCTATCTCTTGAAGTTCTCCATGAGTCAACATAGTACCATTGTGCTGTGTAGTAAGGAAAGCACAATAAGTGTCTTCAGTCAAAAGTCCATTAGTACTGCTAACAGTACCACTGTTAAAGTTAGCAGTACCAACTGCTCCAGCAACTTGCACTTCATCTGCTTGACTTGATGTACTGAGAGTTGACACAAAGGCCAAATTTCAAGAACTTCAGCTTAAACTTGATCCAGCAGACTTCTTCACATTTTGTTCTACTATTTTGAAGTTGCTATAAAGGTCCATCAGATCCATAGAATCAATATTTGGCTTGTTCTTCCAGACTACTACATGCATAGCCCACTCTGATGGTAGACTCCTTAGAAATTTTGAGTTGAGATCTTCTTGTGGCATCTCAATTCCTAGAACAGCAAGCTGACTCACTAGTTTCAATAGTCTATTAAACATATTATCTAGTGACTCATTGCTTGTAGTAGAAAAGTTCTCAAATTGTTGCTTAAGAAGAGTCTTCTGAGTTTTCTTGGTGGCATCATTCCCACCATATCTTGCAACAATGGCTTCAAAGAGAATTTTAGCACACTTGTATTTACTGAAGTTCAGTAATTGATCATTGGGGATTGACATCACCAGCATGCTCCTTGCTTTAACATCATTCTTATGCTGAGCCTTCTCTTCAGTAGTCACTGGCTTGGTCTGCACAGTTGTCTCAGTCTTACCGTCAACTATAGTGGAAGTGGATGGAGGTTTGAACGAGTTCCCATCTTCTATGATCTCCCAAAGTGCATAATCCTGCACTTGAAAGAACTGTTCAACTCTTAGTCTCCACATATTGAACTCATTGGGTTTAAGCATTGGTCGCTTAGCAGCAATGTTGGTTTGACTTGTAGTTGTCTCCATGTCCATCTTCTTCTTAAACAAATTCGTCTGGATCTTCTAAAACAAAGTATCAGTAACCTGGCTCTGATACCACTTGATTGGATCTACACACACTCCTTGTGTTAGATAGATACTTTGAATGATGTCTAATCTAGCACGCGGAATTTACTAGCTAGCACTTAGAAGTTCTATTTGTTTGTGTTTTGTATGATTTGTATGTAACAGTGAGTGAATAATGAAAACAATAATTCAACTTCAACGATTCAATATTATTAATGAATAATACGAGTACTCTTAATTAGTACTAGGGTTTACAACCTTGAATCTTAACAAAAACTCAATCTTCCTAATTCTCTAAATCGTACATAACCTAAAACCTAAGCAATCCTTTTATAGACTAAGGATTCCTTTACAAGATAACTATCATTCTATTTCTATAAGATATACACAATATCTTTTCTATAATTATCTTTTACAAAAAAATAAACCGTATGTTGGGAATAAAATGCTTAAGTCAAAGAGCGTGCCAGATGAAGTAATAGGTCTGCTGGTTCATTTTGAAGAAGTTGAAGATAAACTAACAATACCTTCTGGGTGGGAAGGTACTGCTAGTTAAAGAAGGTCCTGCCAGTTTGAACGTCAAGTTGTTAGATATTTTATTTGTAGATATTTTAGTTGTATTATTAGTCTTTGTACAATCTAACACGTTAAGTAAAAGTAGTACAGTCTTCTATGTGGTGCAGTAGATAATATGGAGTGTTTTACATTGGAAGTTGTAATAGTAGGTTAGAAAAGTCTTGTTATCTTATGCAACTTGACAACATGTAAAAAGGGTTCCTTATCCTATAAAAGGAACCCTTAGTCACCACCTTAGACATATCTCTTTAACAATAAACTTTGTAATATCCAAAAACACCACAACCTTACTAGTAACTTAGTTACAAATTCACAAATCCCTTTTACAAATCAAAGATTCAAGGTTACCTTTGTAATCCCGGTGATAGTTTAGATCACCCGTATTATCTCATAAATAATATTGAATCGTTTTGTGTTATTCACGTTGTGTTCATTATTCAAAATAATTCACATTTGCATATTCACCACCTTTGTTCCTTTAAGTGTGTTATATTAAATTCCGCGTACTAAATTACATTCATTGCTAAATATCCCAAACACATTATTAAGATTAACATCTCAAGTGTTTGTATAATCCTTCACAATTGGTATCAGAGCAAGGCTGATATTTACGATTTAAAAGAACAATGGACGTTGAACACATTCAAACCAATGTGGCTGCAAAACTTCAATTACTCAAACAGAATGAGTTTGAGAAGTTGAGACTGAGGGTAGAGCAATACTTCCAAGTGCAAGACTATGCACTTTGGGTGATTATTGAAGAAGGAAACTCATTCAAACCTACAATCACCACCTCCACAGTAAACGATGCAATAGTAACAAATGTGCAAGTGAACCCAGCAACCGCAGAAGAAAGAATCCAAAAGAGAAATGATCTTAAGGCCAGAAGTATGCTTCTCATGTCTATTCCAAATGACCAGCTTTTGATCTTCAACAAGTACAAATGTGCTAAAACCCTTTTTCAAGCTATTGTGGCTAGATTTGGTGGAAATGATGCCACCAAGAAAACTCAGAAAACTCTCCTCAAACAACAGTTTGAAAACTTTTCAGCCACAACAAATGAGTCTTTGGACAGCATGTTCAATAGACTACAAAAGCTTTCAAGTCAGTTAGCCATTCATGAAGTGCTGATATCTCAAGAAGACTTAAACTCCAAATTCCTTAGGAGTTTACCCTCTGAATGGGCCATGCATGTCATTGTCTGGAAAAACAAACCAGATATTGATCACATGAGCATGAAGTGAAGAAGTCTACTAGTTCAAGCTCAGGGAATATGGCCTTTGTGTCATCTCCCAGCACCTCAAGGATAGTAGATGAAGAAAAAGATGGTAGAGAAGAAGGTACTGCCAACACAAATTTTGGTACTGCCAATACTTCTAGCAGTACCAAAACAATTCTAGATGAAACAATTGGTTGTGCTTTCCTGACATCACAACACAATGGTTCCATATTGACTTTTGAAGATATTCAAGAGATCAATGATGATGATCTTGAGGAAATGGACATAAAGTGGCAAATTTCACTTCTTAGCATGAGGGCTAAGAAATTTCTGATGAGGACTGGAAAGAAGATTACCATCAATGGTAATGAGCCTGCTGGGTATGACAAGTCTAAAGTGGAGTGCTACAACTGCCACATGAAGGGTCACTACTCAAGAGAGTGTAGAAGACCAAAGAAGCAGGATGATAAGGGAAGAGGTTTTGAGAACAAGAACAAGGGAAGCTTTGAGAACAAGAGCAAGGCTGTGGAAATTCACTGAGCCTAAAGCTATGGTAGCTATTGATGGGCTGGGTTTTGATTGGAGCTTTATGGGTGAAGAGGAGTCAACTTCAGATGAAATGGCTTTAATGGCTTTCACCAATCCTGAGGTACAAATTACTAAATGTTCTAATACTTGTGAAGTTTTTGGAGAATTACAAACTTTAATAAAGCTTTATGATGAACTGAAAGTAGAACAAAGAAAAACTCATCAAGATCTAGTTAATCATAAATGTGGTATGGCCAAACTTGAGAAGCAGATAATCCACTTTAGGGAAAATGAACTCACTTTTTCTGACACAAAAGGTATTCTTAATAGGGAAATATTTTTGAAATATACTGAAATAAACCTGTTAAGAACTGAGTTTGCTAAAGTGAAACTGGCAAAGGATAATATTCAACTAACTATTACCACATTAGAAACTGCTTCTGACTGTAATAGAAGGATAGTTGAAAATCAAATGAACAAGAAAATCAAATCTGGGATTGGATACAAGACTTGTCAACCTCCTTACAGAGGAATCCCTTGTCCTCTAGGTTTAGATCTTGCAGAATCAGGTTCACATAAATTCACCAATAAACCACTAGATAATGAGAAGCCTGTAGAGAAAAGTGAACATTTTGAGAGTGCTAGTGATGCTTCACTCTCTAACAAAAAGGTGCTCACTGATAAGAGCTCAGATGCCCCAATTATTGAAGATTGGACATCTGATGATGAGGAAAAAGAGACTGTTTCAAACAAAGGAAACAAAGTAGGACCACCCAGTCCTAAAAGTGTAAAGATTAAGACAAAAGCTAAAACTGTTCTGAAAACAGTTGAATATTGTGCTAAGTGTAATAGCAAACCTAGAGGTAGCCAGAGAAATTGGAACAATATTAAGTCACACCAACTTGGTGATGATTTTGGTATGTACAATAAGGCTTGCTATTACTGTGGTAGTTTTAATCATACTCATGCTTATTGTAACAATTGGGTTTCTGGGAGTACATCATGGTCTAAATCAAATGAAACTAACCTCAGAAAAAGTTTTGTGAAGTCTAAAATACCAAAAGTTAATCATACTGTTAGACCAAATAAGCCTGTTAACTCAAAAACAACTACCAAGGGTGCAAGAAATACTTTCAAACATGCACCAAGAGTTGTGAAAAGTCCCATTGAAAAGAAATATGTGGTTAAAACACAAGATTGGAGACCAAAACCAAAAGGTCCTGCTAGACCAAAAGGTCGTGCTAGACCAAATGGTACTGCCAAAATTAGTACTGTCAGACCAAGGACAACAAAATGGGTTAAAAGGGAAAATGCTGTTAAGTCCTCAGCATGTTGGATATGGAGACCACTCCAATCACAAGTTGCATCAACAGTCCTAAAGAGGTTTGATTTCATTGATGCACGAGGCAAACCCAAGTCAGTCATGGCTTGGGTACCCCAAGGAAACTAATACATTTATATATGTGCAGGAACATTCAAATGATATTGCTGATCAAGGATATGTAGATAGTAGATGTTCAAGGCACATGACAGGCAACATGTCTTACCTCACAGACTTCAAATCATTTGATGGAGGATATGTTACCTTTGGGGGAGGAATCAAAGGAAAGATTACTGGTAAAGGTACAATCAAAACCAGTAAATTAGATTTTGAAAATGTGTACTTTGTGAAAGAGCTTCAGTTTAATCCACTCAGTGTCTCACAAATGTGTGACAAAAAGAACAATGTTCTTTTTACTGACAATGAATGCATGGTTCTTTCTCCTGATTTTAAAATTCCTAATGAAAGTCAGATTCTTCTTAAAATCCCAAGAAAGAACAATATGTACAGTGTTGATTTAAAGAACATTGTTCCTAAGGAGAGTTTAACTTGTCTAGTAGCAAAAGCCTCAATGGATGAATCTATGCTTTGGCATAGAAGGCTTGGTCATATAAACTTTAAAACAATCAATACAATTGCAAAATATGATTTGGTTAGAGGTTTACCCAAAAAGATTTTTCAAAATGACCAAACCTGTGTTGATTGTCTTAAAGGCAAACAACATAGAACTTCTTGTATGCCCAAGACCTATAACTCAATTTCTCAAGCTTTATACATGCTTCATATGGACCTTTTTGGTCCTACTTCTGTGAGTAGCTTGAATGGTAAAAAATATTGTCTTGTAGTTACTGATGATTACAGCAGATTTTCTTGGGTTTTCTTTTTAAGATCTAAGGATGAAACTAGTGAGATCCTTAAGTCCTATATAACTGAGGTAGAAAACCAAGCTGATAAGAAAGTGAAAGTAATTAGATGTGACAATGGGACAGAATTTAAGAATAGGGTTATGGATGAATTTTGCAAAGAAAAGGAATAAAAAGAGAATTTAGTGTAGCTAGAACCCCACAGCAAAATGGAGTAGCAGAAAGGAAAAATAGAACACTAATAGAGGCTGCTAGAACAATGTTAGTAGACTCTAAGTTGCCTATTTCATTTTGGGCTAAAGCTGTAGGTACTGCTTGTTATGTGCAAAACAGGGTTCTTGTGATTAAACCCCATAAAAAGACTCCTTATGAACTTTTCTTTGGTAGAACACCATCTATAAGTTTTATGAGACCTTTTGGATGTCATGTCACTATTCTCAATACCAAAGACCATCTAGGAAAGTTTGAAGGAAAAGCTGATGAAGGCTACATGATAGGGTACTCTTTGCAAAGTAAGGCCTATAGGGTGTATAATAGTTGCACTAAGCTAGTGGAAGAAAATCTGCACATAGAGTTTCAATAGAAACTGCCAAATGTTGAAGGCATCGGGCCAGATTGGATTTTTGACATTGATAGGCTTTCAGAATCTATGAATTATGTGCCTGTTACAGGTACAAATACTAATGATAATGCAGGTTTTGAAGACAATGTTGAAACAGCTGAAGATCAAGATTACATCTTGATGCCAATTTGGAAAGGATTGGATTTATCTTCAAGTCATGAAGAACCTTCAAATACAGCAAATGAAGGTGTTGAAGATGATCATGGAACTCAGGGTCAAGAGAATCAAGAAAGTAGTACAGATGTAAATGGTACTGCCAGTTCACCAGATGGTAGTGCCAGTTAACAAGTTGGTACTGCTGAACCATTAAATGTTCAATCAGATGATTCCTTACCAGAAGATGTGGGGATTGGCAATCTTCCACTTACCTATGAAGTTCCTACAACACACAACACAATAATTCTCAAAGATCACTCCATTGATAATGTAATTGGTAGCATTGATTCTGGTGTTAGAACAAGAACTCAAGTCTTGTCTTCAAACCAAGAAGGGTTTATCTCATCTGTCTATGAAGAAAAGAATCATGAAGTTGCCAACATATGCCTGTTTTCGTGTTTTCTCTCACAGGCTGAAACCAAAAACATTAACAAAGCCTTAGATGATTCAAGTTGGGTTGAAGAAATGCAAGAAGATCTTCTTGAATTCAAGCTTCAGAAGGTTTGGAAACTGGTTGATTTGCCCAAAGGTCACAGGGCAATTGGAACCAAATGAGTGTTCAGGAATAAGAAAGACGAAAGGGGGATTGTGATCAGAAACAAGGCAAGATTGGTGGCCCAAGGATATACTCAAGAAGAAGGGGTAGATTATGAAGAGGTTTTTGCTCCAGTTGCAAGACTTGAAGCAATTAGGCTATTCTTGGCCTATGCTTCTTTCATAGGCTTCACTGTTTACCAAATGGATGTTAAGAGTGCCTTCTTGTATGGTGCTATTGAAGAAGAAGTGTATGTTTCTCAACCTCCAGGCTTAATTGATGCAGAATATCCAAAAAAGGTGTATAGGGTTACCAAGGCTCTTGATGGTCTACACCAAGCTCCTAGGGCATGGTATGAAACATTGGCTTTCTATTAACTGGAAAATGGATTTCAAAGAGGCAAGATTGATCCAACTTTGTTCATTAAAAGAACCAAGAAAGACATCTTGCTGGTGCAGATTTATGTTCATGACATTATCTTTGGATTCACAAACCAAGAGTTATGTGTGGAGTTTGAAAAACTTATGCATAGTAAGTTTGAAATGAGTTCCATGGGGGAACTTACTTTCTTTCTGGGTCTCCAAGTGAAACAATCAAATGAAGGCATATTTATCAGCCAAGATAAGTATGTAGCAGAGATTCTGAGGAAGTTTCAGTTTGCAGATTCTAAGGTTGCAACTACTCTAATGGATTCAGAAAAGGGGTTACTCAAGGATGCTGAGGGTGAAGATGTGGATTTGCACAATTACAGATCAGTGATTGGGTCCTTGATGTACCTTACATCATCAAGACCAGATATCATGTTCCCAGTGTGCGTATTTGCAAGGTTTCAAGTAAATCCCAAAGTTTCTCATCTCACAGCAGTCAAAAGGATCTTTAGATACCTCAAGGGTGAACCTAGGTTGGGTCTATGGTATCCAAGGGAATCATCTTTTGACTTGGTGGCTTATTCTGATAGTGACTATGCTGGTGCAACCCTAGACAGAAAATCCACAACTGGTGGATGTCAATTTCTTGGCTGCAGACTCATATCATGGCAATGCAAGAAGCAAACAATGGTGGCCAACTCTACAACTGAAGCAGAATATGTTGCTGGTGCAAGTTGTTGTGGGCAAGTGCTTTGGATCCAAAATCAATTGCTTGACTATGGGTACAATTTTCATAACACCATTATTTACATTGACAATAGCAGTACTATTTGTATCATTAAAAATCCAGTTCAACATTCAAAAAAAAAAAAACACATTGAAATCAGACACCATTTCATAAGAGATTGCAATGAGAAATGGTTAATACAAGTTGTCAAGAACCATCAAGTATAAGACGTACATCACCTCTTGGATATCCACAACTTCATGTGACACTGAGCACTACAACGTAACTCCTTAAAGTGATAGTTATTCTGTAATAGAGAGGAAGAAAAAAATAACTAGATGTCCAAGTCCTCGTCATTGTAAAGGTTAAACGCTCGAACAAGGATCTCGAAAAATCTTCATCCAACCACCCCGATATCTTCAGATACTAAGTACACGCACCCATGAAATTTCACTTCAGCCTCAAATAAATAATAATTAGTTAACGCCGTAGTCACATCTTGTTGTTTAAATGCCCAGATCTAGCCCTTTATGATATTTCGACTGAACTTTGATAATGGTTTTATCCCGATCATTGTCAGAACCCCCTCACCCATCATCACGGGATTTTACAAATCTATGATTTAAACCGAGAAATAAGTTCTTTCGCGGTATTTTACAAAACCAAGAAGAAACCGTGAGACATTAACAAATTCACTGTGTTACAAAAGGTTTGATATTGGTGAATGCCAGCTTGGGTTAACATGCAAGAGATCAGCAATAATTCTTCTCACATATGTAGAATGCTTCACAAACCATAATAAGTAAAGTAGTATAAACTACTTCCCCCTGGAGGTTGACCTCATAACACAGTACACCTTTCTCCCCCATGATGCTTTCGAACTTTCGGAAGCATCATTGACGTGTACGGCCATACGCACAAGAAGATTTTGTCTTAAGCATCATTTATGACTTGCGGTAACGTCGAATATCCCGTGAGAATTGTTGATCACATCACAACTGTTAAACACTTTGGCCAACTGACCAACCTCGTACTCTGACAGCTATTTGTGACCACTTGATGAAGGAAACCCGATATACCAATATTGAAAAATGAAGTAGAAGTCCCCAAATTCGTTACTTAAGCTTTCACTATTGTTGATTAAAGAACGATGTAGAAGAAAACCTCTAAGTACCCTTATACACTCAACTAAGAGCCAAAGCTAGTGCAACACCTCTTGAGACTATCCACATCTGCATATGCATGCGACACTGAGCACTACAATGTGACTCCTTGAAGTGATAGCTATAACCCATGAGTACTACAATGTAACTCCTTACATTTGGTATAACTAGATAGTCCAAGTCCCAATCATAGCTTGTATACGACCAAGCAAGTTATCATTGAAATCATGAATCCAACCAACCCCGACTTCAAGATAAAATAAGTAGACGCCTTCATGAAATTCAACTTTAATCTCAAATAAGGAATACCAAATGAACTTCGTGATCATCTTGTGCGGTTGATTGACCAAAAGGAGAAAAAACATGCGTCGAATCTCCCCTCTCAAAAATGGCATGCAATGACATTTTTGCCATAGTTGAGAGTCCGTGATGGTTGTGATTTTGTCAGGCACATCATAGATACATGGAAAGAGCCAAATAAAACTACTACAAAGAAGATGGTGATTAAGACTCTCTTGTAGTAACCCCTCGTTTGTCTCCTCATCAATGGTTTAGCAGATTAAGAATTCAATGAAGTTCGTAATATGCCTAAACCACTTGATGGAATGTGTTTAATTTTATAGGGAGTAAAAGGTTAAAACACGTCTCTAAACAATCCACCTCGTGTCTTTAAGTCTGACCACCTCTTGAGAAGATCTTGTACTACAATCCCATTAGAAGTTTGAGAAACAACGATCTCTTGATGAAGCTTGATAAAATACAAATCCGCGACTTATACTTGCATTAAATTTGTGATTTAGAACCTATATTGAGCACAACAACGTAACTCCTTTAAATATAGGTAGTGCTATATACCCAACCTTCCATCCTTTATTGTATATATCCGCCTCTTGAACTATCCAAGTCTAATCACTAGGAATACGCTCGAACAAGGATCATCAAACATCATGCATCCAACCAACCCCGAGATATTTGAGATCCTAAGTACACGAACCCGTGAATTAACAAACCAACCAAGCAACCATAACTTCCCAATTCCTACCGATCTCGTAGCACAAACTTATCCCAAAAAAAATAGTCAAACCCAGTATGTTTTATTATGTCTAAATCCAAGTCCAGCCTACTTGGCCAAAATTGATTTGACGGGATTTACAACTCTTGAGATTTAAACCGAGAAATCGAATCTTTCGCGGGATTTTCTAAAATCAACAAAAGAAACCGTGAAATCAACATGAATAACCAAGAGTGAGGTGCAATACTAATCTTCAAAATTCAAGTCAAAGAAGTCAAATCTCAACTTGATCAAATCGCAACAAGTCAAGTCATAGTTTGTCAAATCGCAACAAGTCAAATCGCAATCAACCAGATTGCAATAAGTCAAATCGCAAGTGTCAACTCGCAATGTCAAATCGAAACTGGTCAAGTCGCAATCAGTCAAATTGCAACATGTCAAATCACAACTTGTCAACTTGCAATTAACCAAATCGCAATTTGTCAACTGTCACTCAAATCGCAAAGATCAAATCGCAGGCTCACTCTAATCGCAGGCACCAATAGGACATCGCAGTCAAATCCACAACTTTGTAATCACGTTGACATTCATATACCCAAATACAAGCCGTGACGTTTAAAACGAATCCGATAATGGTATCCCGTAGTTATATCCAGTAAACCCGAAAATATTTCAACCCAAACTAATTCACAATCCCGGATTATTGTAGCTCAATCAAAGCCGTTGTCCAAAATTTTACAACAAATATTTAAAAAATCTGTCCTTGTGAATAATCAGCTCAAACAACAACTTACAAAATTCAATCCCACAAGAATCCTAAACAATCGTCTTTGAGTTTACCAACAACAATCCAACTACACAACAGCCCAATTGAAACTTTCGAATCCACACTAAAGCCCAATTGTAGTTTAATACAGCACAGCCCAAGGAGAAGATCCGGTATAAGCCCAAGCTTATCCTATTAACCCTACTTAATTATTTTGTGTATAATAGACACACTAAACACACATTACTCAAAGAATGTGATAACCCTAATCACATCCTTCATCATAAACTTATCCGCCTACCACCAGACAATTCACTCCCTTATCCACCCGATCACATCACAAACCCATCAAAATCTCACTTCGATCTCAGTTTAAAACTCTCATCAAATTACGCATCACACAAACCCTTTGGAATCTGATAAGAGCCGAGCAACACAAAACCTTTAATGACCTTGTTTTCCGTTTTGGTATAAGGCTTCAAGATCTTATCTAAGGTCTCAGGTAGGTGTCTTATTCGTTGCGTTTATGGACTTTAAACGAACAAAAGAAACGATTATAACAATATTGTTATAGATCTTTCTTTGCATTCGGATATAAAAGAAGAAGACAAGCTTCTCATAGATCGATGATAATCAATCTCTTTGTGGTTATGTTCATTGAATGAAATCTTTGAATACACAAAGAGAAAGATTGAGACCTTTTTTTATCTATGTTATGTAAGAGTCGTAGCTTAGATCTGTGATGATTTGACTTGTTCGTGTGTTGGATTTACAAGGTCTTGATGTTTCATAATCAAACACGAATAAAACAATCTGAGATTAATTGTTATAATCCATTTAATATCGAGTGGAGATTAGATATAAGACTGATGTAGTTATGTTGTTATCGTGGAGTGATGGAGGAGTTAAGGATAGTTTGGATTTGTGTTGGTTTATGATGTTTGGATTTGATGTAGTTATGTGTTTGATGTTGTTGTAGGTTGTTGGATTTGTGTTGGTTTATGTTTTGGTTTTATCCGACTGATCAGTGATGTTTAATTCTTTCTTGTGATATGATCTTTTAAGGTCTTTGAGTTGTATCACACGAAGCAGATATACTGAGATCTTGAGTTGCTGCCATTTGATTTGAGTCGAAGGTACTTGGTTTGTGGTCATGGTCAACATCTTCTCATCTTAATTCTTTATGGACAAATCGCAAGTTTTCTTTAAATTTTGGCAGCATGCCATTTCTGTTTGTTTGATAATTTGTCTTGAGTAGGCAAATCGCAACACCCAAAATGCTGTCTGCAAATCGCAACCTTATCAAATCGCATTTGACCAGTCAAAACTCACTTTTCCGGAAAAACCGGATCTGAGTTTTCTCTTTCATCAAATCGCAGCCAAGAACATCCCCAAATCTTAACCCAGAAAAACCTTTTAAAAAACACACTTTTAGTCACAAACAAGCCACGAAAAATCAATAACAATAGGCCAGATAAATAAAACCGAAACTGAAACAACCACCACAAAAACAGTTAATGCCCAAACTGAATCCTAAAACACTTATCAAAACACCACTTTTAATCAAAAACACCACGTTTAAGCTAGCAAACTGAATCCTCAACACAGTTAAAGCCCAAACTCAAATTTATATGAGCAATCCTACTTCATAAGCTGATAAGGCTCAGCATGAAAGTCATCAACATATGAACAAAGTGAAATGATTCAAACAAAACAGATGAGCAAAACAGTTTAAGAAAAAAATGGTTCGAACAAAAAAAATAAAACTGACACACAATCAATCGAACCTAACCATGGCTCTTGATACCAATTGTAATATTTAACCATATTGATTGTGTGGATCGGGAGGTCTTGGATTATGGAAGAACAATTCCATGTTTAAGTTAGAGAGCGGAAATAGAGAGAGCTGGGAACTTGAGAGAGAAGCCTGTAATATTAGATTGAAAGTGTAAAGAGTTCCAACCCTTCCGTTGTGCGGGAAGGGGCTTATATAGTAACTAACATATGGTGCCCCTAGTGGGCTGTGGAGTGAGCTGACAGCGGGTAAAGACCTGACCCACTCCACAAATATAAATATAACTACACTAATAATACTAATAATACAAATAATAATAATAAGCCTACGAGCTATATAAATGCTAAGTAGATACTCGGGGTGACCGAGTCTTCACATGAATATTTATATTCCTAACATAGAAACTTCAGAAGCTCACGTTATCAAGCACACAAAATCGACATTCAGAACAGTCAATCACACAAATCCATTTTAGGCCATATCTAGCACCATTTTATTTATCCAATTTGCATATAAGTTTACACCCTTCACTCACAACTCATTAAGGCATCATATTAACTTACTTATGCAGTCAAATCCAAGGAATCAAACACCAATTTCAGTTCATGTAATCTAAATATTCAAGAACTATTTTAATTAATTCACAAACAAGCCCTAATTCGTCTATTCCTTTTTAACCCAAACAACCACGTGATCAATATAACTTTTATTTCCAGAAATTACTCCTCACAAACATATATATAAACACTTCATATAAATCATAAAAGATTAATCACAATAACCTACACACGAACACATAAAATAACAACACCAAAATCACAAAAAAAATAAAAAAAAAAAAAATAAAAAATAAAAAAAAAAAATTAAATAAATAAATAAATAAATAAATAAATAAAAACTAATTCTTACATTTTCAATGTGTTAGGGTTTCTAAGTTTTACAAGCTTATTAAATGTGAACTTATTAGGTCTAATAAGAGTTAGAAATCATGTCTAGGGTTAATAATAATGGTGGGTCGATTCACATTAATATGGGTCGAATTAGAACATAAACTAATAAGCCGATTACACAAGTTTTAGCACGTTAACATCTATGATTTTATGTGACGATTTTATGGTTAACGAGAAGCATAATAAATGGATTAATATGTGTATTAAACATGTTATTAATTTTGTTTTCATGATGACAAAATTCAGTTTCATGATCATATGGTTATGTCGACTGGAAGAAAAAGAAAACAAAGGATGATACCTTGGCCTTAACGAGACAACGAGAAGGAGAAACCAACAACCCTAGAATTCCAATGATCAATTACCCGCGACCTACTAGTAGAAACCTTTGACCCTTGATTGTGAGAGAACAAGAAGTAGCAGCAACTTGGTGTTTTTGGGTTGTTGTGTGTCGTACAGTAGAGGAGAGGGATGGAAAAGAAGAAACCGGCCTTGGAGATATGAAAGGAGCGTGGGTAATTTTTTTTTTAAAGGTGATCAATTGTGATAAATCTCCTGATTCTAATTGAACACATTATGGGCTTGATTGGTTTTTTTATTTAATTTGCAAATCATGCATTAATTGGCTGGGGGGGGGGGGGGCGTCCATCTTTACCCTTTTTTTTCTTTTTTTTTTTTGTAACAGTATTATTTCTTTGTATGACTTAGGTTAGTGTATAAAATATAGTAATTATGATGTGTGAATGACACATGTTTAAATTTTATACTTAGGTTAAAATGTATACTGTTCTTGTATAATTAATTGTATGCTCGTAAAATAAAAATATTTTGAGGGGCAAAATGAGAATTTCAAATGAATGGAAATTTAGGGTTTTACAACTCTTCCCCTCTAAAAGAAAATTTTCGTCATCGAAATTGAAGTAGAGAGATCAGATGGAAATGTATCGAATCACAAAAGATGTGTGGATGACATATACGTATAATTCTTCAATTTCTCATGACCCGATCATGACGCTCCAAGATAGCCTCAGGCTCTTCAATAACAGACAAATCATAAGAAATCTCGATCGAACGAATGCGAAACATATACATGACTGATGATATTTAAAATCTCACTAAGAGATACAGAAACACATGTACGCGTGAGGCAAATACGGAGGTAGTGCTAAATGATAAAACCTCATCAACTCTATCCAGATTCTGGACGAACTAAGGAACTTGCTAATACTCAGAGAAGCATATAACAAATCATCAACGTAACAAGAGTTTCATAATGAGGTAGGTAAGATATTTGTATCGATGATCAGCTAAGCACATATCAGAATATCGAAACGTATCAGAAGTCTAGTGGAATAGGTAGAATAATCGCACGGGTCAGAATAAATCTAAGGTCTAACGTGTCGCGGTCTAAATCTTGCTTATACGCCCGACCGCCTAACTTTTCTTTACAAAAACAAAAAAAGGAACACACAAATTCTCGGTCTCATATTTCAAAATTTCTCTTCCTCAATGATAACTAGTCCATTAGTCATTGAATTAACTCAAGTCCTTCAATACACAGCTCCTTGACCTAATTTAACCAAAAGGTGTCCTTCATCTCTGTCAAAATTCCTGCTCAACACATCTTCCAAGCTCGAATAGTTGTTCTGCTTATTCATCGGTTTGGAGGTGCAAAGCATTACCAACTCAAGTCTGGTCCCTCAAGCCTTCAGTAGCTCTTTCTAGGAATGTGATGTTGAAACGCAAATCTCTGACACGATCACTGCAGGTGCGCCATGTAGTTTTGAATAATCTTCTGCTGAAAGAAATCACTGCCAATCTTCCAAGTGAGCCGACCTAGTCAAACCGTCCTTTGCCACTTAAGTCGTGTTGTCCTTCCTAAATGTGTGTGGAATTTCTGTTACCAAATCCCTGAAAGTTTAATCTCACTTCTACATACGAACATCCAACACTAAAGAAAACCACTTGTACGCTGATACTGAATCTTAACCTGTTGACACGCCAACCACTTCACCACTAATGTAGTCACAACCGTCTTCATACCATTCCATCAAATTTTCTGCTGCAAGTCTTTACACATAATAGTACAACTAAGATGAGTAGCGCAAATAGTGTGCTTCAATCAAAACCGCTTCCTTCAAGTCTTCTAACATAGATCATGCTTCACCGTCTTGCTCCCGAGCTTTTTCATGCCTGTCACCAGTCACTCCCAAGCCATGCGTCGGATAGTTCACTTCTTGCGGTTCTAGCTGTACCAACAATCTTCCCGTGTTACATAAGGGCAATAGCTAAGTCCCCTTCTTGAGGAGAAACAATTCTCTTTTCAGCTTCTCCAAAATTTCTCCTCTCATTCTTCATCCTAATCCAAAATTTACTCTTCGAGAGTATAACATATAGCTTCCTCTGACATAGAAACCTCAACACAGAATACGAAGATGATCTTCGTGTTTCTCTTTCGTCTCTGAATATACCAATACGTCATACTATGACCAATTGTCCAAGTATTCATGAAAGATACGATTTATCAAGTTCATAGGAACAGTCGGAGCAGTAGCCAATACGATTGGCATCACAATACTTATAGAGATCAAAACGAATACCGAAAGCAATTCCAGGAATATCTCGCTCCTTTAAATGTATTTTAAAAATGATCAGATCTAAGATTCATCATTGGGAAAATTTCACACTCTGGAGTTGATTAATCAAATCGTCGATTCGAGGTAACGGATAACGGTTCTAACCACAATACTATTTAGCTTCCCGAGATCACTACACAACTTCATGCTATCATCATCCTTCTTCATGAATACAACTTGAGTACACCACGGATACACACGCAAACGGATAAAACCACTTTCTAAAAGCTGGTCCGTCAACTCCTTCCATTCAACCGATGTCACAAGATACGGAGTTTCTGAATTAGGAAAAACATTGCTCTTATACGGATAGAGTTTCTGAATCAACCAACTTACTGATCTCAGGCACTTCTCAAGACATCCTATGATCCCAATAAGTTCAAGTTATATGATGTAACTATTATCACGTTGGCCAGGCGTCATAATACTTGCATCATATACACATGCCTTTATTGCAATCACAGTTTACCTCGAGTCGTGACTAAACAAACTTCATAACCAGATCAAAAAAAGATCACACTCAGATGGAAATCTTGATAGTTCATTAAGGAATACATTACAAAAATTTCAAACAACCGAATAATTCTCGAGTCAAGTTTCATCAAACGAAATATCTTCACAACCGCGACAGGTTAACTTACGAATTTTATTATTTTTTTTTTCTTTTTTTTATTATTTGTTTTTTTTTAAATAGATGAGATCATAATTATTTACCAGGTTAGGAACCATTGTACAGAATTCAAGTTTCTCAAATCGCCAAAGATTACAAATCTAATATGACTGTTGTTAGCGTCTCGATACTTAGTCAACAAATTCATATTCAAAATAACATCGAATTAAACATTCCCAAAGGAAACAGATTAGAATAACGAACTTATCTTCCAATACCTTCAAAACATATTGGATAATTCCGATACTCGTGACAGATAATCAAAAGTTTTCTCATAGGAATAGAAATGAGTAAAGCAGATTCTAATAGTGTAGAGGGGACCTTAATATGCTTAGCAAAAGCAAGGGAAACTACAGAATGTGTCGAACACATCGGATTCCTAAATATACGAATTCTCTGAACGAATGAAAAGGTATCCAAACAAATCATAAATGAATCGGAGATCGAAATTCAAAGAATGCGGTCACATTAGAGGGTGAAACCTGTAAGGCATTACTACAAAAGTCTCAAAGCATTCTAAACTTATGTGATCACTAAACTTATATTGCGTATCTTGCTAAATTTCCTAAGTCTCCGGAACGAATGGTCTTATAAGAGCCTAACTGAAAGCAGAGGCATAAATCAGAGTGGCACGGAAGAAAGATAAATAATCAAAGTCTTATAGCATAATCTACCCAATCCTCACCGGTCATAGCTAGAGTTTCCTAAGGCAAAACTTCAAGGGTTGTTCCATAAACTCCTACAGTGAAAACTTAAGGGTCCAAATCTTCACAGGTCATAACTTATGTACTACAAGTCGCAGCCTGGGCTCTGATACCATAATATTAACACCCCAATCCGACAAGGGCTAAAATGCTACATTATGGTGACAAATCAGAACGTACAACGCAAGCGGAAGACTTATAAACATAAAAGTTACAAAGGTATTCTAATGATAGCTACTCTATACAAAATAATTTCCAAAACTGAAATACAACTCCAAGCTTAAATCTAACTGAAGATAAATCAAAATCTAATCCAAAAGCAAACGGGTATCTATCGCCAGGGTAGTCCACTAAGAGCTCCTACGCACTCTTCACTTAAACCCAGCTTCCAACCTAAAACCTGGCGCAGGAAAAGAAATGCGGCTGAGCTTAAAAATCCCAGTGAACATATATATAACAACGAATAAAAAAGGAAATACAAGCTCCTGCTGAAACGAATATCATCTTTCAAAAGAATGAGAGATCAAGATCATCTGAACAAATATCATAAGTCAACTGAAATGGAGAAAATAGAATATGGTGCATTGGGGAATAACATAAGGTATATCAAAATGTATCAAAGGTGTAAGGGTTGTCAGAAATCTACCACGAGCCCAGAAACATATCATATCATAACATCATATCATAATCTTCATAAGTAACATAAATAGCATAATGGAGTGATCAGCTCCCAGAATTGTGAAAGGCGTGTATTGCACATAGCACCAGTCACCAGAAACATATCATAATAACATAAAGATCAGAACTAGGATGCATCCATACGCCCCTGCGGAAATCATAATAATCGTGGCCATACATATTACATAACAAAAGGGACGGGGTGGAACATCACTCGACCACCCTAGAGTCATGCCATTGGTGCATCAATGACATGGTCATGGAACCCCCATGACTAGTGATAGCTCGGGTATCAAACTGAAGGGTCAAACAGAAAGTCATAGTAATGACACATAATCTAAGGTCATCAAAAATATCATATCATAGGTTCATATCAAAGGGTGCATAGCAAAGGTTCATATCAAAAGGTACATAGCAAAGGTTCATAATAAAATGGTACATAGCAAATGTTCATAATAAAAGGGTACATAGCAAAGGTTCAAAATCTGGGTTAAGAAATCAGAAGATGTGAAAGGAATCATGAGAAACCTTAGTAGAAAGTTCAGAATATCTGTACCTTATCGAAAACACACAAACAGATAAACGATGGATCACACAGAAATGGAAGGTCACTCCTTCTTCGCCAAACCTATACAATTTAATAATCACATATTACTTATAAGCTCATTTTAATCATATTTCATAATTTAGGTTTCTTTCTATTTTTAGAAACTTTCCATTTTTAGTAACTTTCAATTTTTACTAACTTTCCATATTTAGTAACTTTCCATATTTAGTAAGTTTCCAAATTTAGTAACCTTCCAGATTAAGTAACTTTCCATAATTAGTAACTTTATTTATTTCGTAACTTTCCATATTTAGTAACTTTTCGGATTAAGTAACTTTTAATACGACGTCTCAATTTAGTAAAATTTGGTTTAGGGTTCGGGATTATCAAGTAGGTTAAACATACTTACATACAAGTCAATACGACATCAACAAGACACACTCGACATAGAAACATGCATATGGGCAGCAAACACTAAAGGAACACATTTAACACATACATAATACGTGCATTCATATTAACTGATTTTATCACAAAATGAAGCCCATTAAACGAATTTTAAAAATGTAACAGAAACCTAAACTAAAAATCTACAAAATTCTCACAGAAGCCCATATCTCTTAGGAGTCTACTGGAATTTTTACAGATTTTATTATCTAGTGTAAACCCCTTTTTAAAATCGTCTAAGCTAACATGTTTAGATTCAGATCTATAGATATACTTCAAAAGTATGCACTTAAAAACCTAACCATATGACTTCAGAAAATTCTACAAAAATTACAGGAGTTAGTACACATATGAATTATCATTTCTGTAAAATTTGTGGCCTCTAATTTGCTATGTTTTTGAAATGAAAAATCATAGAACCCAACTGAAATACAACTTAGCTAACACATTTTAACATATGATCACATTAAATTCGGAAAAACATCCAAATCAAACTCAAATTCATTCAAACCAATTGGAATAATTTCCTAGGACCCTAAACTAGGTTTACATGCAAATTTTCAGTATTAGAAACCTCAGAAGCTCACGTTATCAAGCACACAAAATCGACATTCAGAACAGTCAATCACACAAATCCATTTTAGGCCATATCTAGCACCATTTTAATTATCCAATTTGCATATAAGCTTAAACCCTTCACTCACAACTCATTTAGGCATCATATTAACATACTTATGCAATCAAATCCAAGGAATCAAACACCAATTTCAGTTCATGTAATCTAAATATTCTAGAACTATTTTAATTAATTCACAAACAAGCCCTAATTCGTCTATTCCTTTTTAACCCAAACAACCACGTGATCAATATAACTTTTATTTCCAAAAATTACTCCTCATAAACATATATATAAACACTTCATATAAATCATTAAAGATTAATAACAATAACCTACACACAAACACATAAAATAACAACACCAAAATCACAAAAAATAAATAAATAAATAAATAAATAAATAAATAAAAAAAAAAAAAAAACTGATTCTTACATTTTCAATGTGTTAGGGTTTCTAGATTTTACAAGCTTATTAAATGTGAACTTATTAGGTGTAATAAGAGTTAGAAATCATGTCTAGGGTTTGAAAGCATGGTGGGTCGATTCACATTAATATGGGTCGAATTAGAACATAAACTAATAAGCCGATTACACAAGTTTTAGCACGTTAACATCTATCATTTTATGTGACTATTTTATGGTTAACGAGAAGCATAATAAACGGATTAATATGTGTATTAAAGGTGTTATTAACTTGGTTTTCATGATGAAAAAATTCAATTTCATGATCATATGGTTAAGTCGACTGGAAGAAAAAGAAAACAAGGGATGATACCTTGGCCTTAACGTGACAACGAGAAGGAGAAAAAAAAACCCTAGAATTCCAATGATCAATTACCCGTGACCTACTAGTAGAAACCTTCGACCCTTGATTGTGAGAGAACAAGAAGTAGCAGCAACTTGGTGTTTTTGGGTTGTTGTGTGTCGTACAGTAGAGGAGAGGGATGGAAAAGAAGAAGCCGGCCTTGGAGATATGAAAGGAGCGTGGGTAATTTTTTTTTTAAAGGTGATCAATTGTGATAAATCTCCTGATTCTAATTGAACACATTATGGGCTTGATTGGTTTTTATTTAATTTGCAAATCATGCATTAATTGGCTGGGGGGGGGGGGGGGCGTCCATATTTCTTCTTTTTTTTTTTTTTTTTTTTTTTTTTTTTTTTTTTTTCTTTTTTTTTTGTAACAGTATTATTTCTTTGTATGACTTAGGTTAGTGTATAAAATATAGTAATTATGATGTGTGAATGACATACTTAGGTTAAAATGTATACTGTTCTTGTATAATTAATTGTATGCTCGTAAAATAAAAATATTTTGAGGGGCAAAATGAGAATTTCTAATGAATGGAAATTTAGGGTTTTACAGTTTATTTGCATGTTTTCTATCACAAATAGAACCCAAGAATGCTCACAAAGCATTACAAGATCCAAGCTGGGTGGAAGCTATGCAATAAGAACTTCTACAATTTAAGCTACAAGAGTTTGAAACTGGTAGATTTGCCTAATGGGAAGAGGGCAATTGGTACTAAGTGGGTTTTTAGATGCAAGAGGGATGAAAGAGGCATTATGGTTAGAAACAAGGCAAGGTTAGTAGCTCAAGGATACACACAAGAAGAAGGTATTGATTATGATGAAGTATTTGCTCCAGTTGCAAGAATTGAGGCTATCAGAATATTCTTGGCCTATGCTTCATACAAAGACTTTGTAGTGTATCAAATGGATGTTAAAAGTGCTTTTTTGTATGGGACTATTGAAGAAGTGGTTTAGGTCTCACAACCAGCTGGTTTTGAAGATCCTAATTTTCCTGACAGGGTTTACAAGGTGGAAAAGGCACTATATGGCTTACATCAAGCTCCCAAAGCTTGGTATGATACATTGTCAACATACCTGTTGGACAAGGGTTTTAGTAGAGGGAAGATTGATAAAACTTTGTTTATCAAAAGGCACAAAGATGATATCTTATTAGTTCAAGTTTATGTTGATGACATCATCTTTGGATCAACACACAAGGCTTTATGTGTTGAATTTGAGAAGATAATGCATGAAAGATTTCAGATGAGCTCAATGGGTGAACTTACATTCTTTTTGGGACATCAAGTTAGACAAAAGGAAGACGGGATATTTATCAGTCAAGATAAATATGTGGCTGAAATCTTGAAGAAGTTTGGATTTACTGATGTGAAGCCTACAAAAACAACTATGGAAACATCCAAGCCCTTGCTCAAAGATGAAAATGGTTAAGAAGTTGATGTTCATTTGTATAGATCAATGATTAGCTCATTGATTTATCACACAGCTTCAAGACCTGACATAATGTTTGTTGTCTGTGCCTGTGCAAGATATCAAGTCACACCAAACGTTTCACATCTTAATGCTGTGAAAAGGATTTTTAGATATCTGAAAGGACAACCCAAATTAGGACTTTGGTATCCAAAAGATTCACCTTTTGACTTGATAGCATACTCTGATAGTGACTATGCTGGAACTAGCTTTGATAGAAAATCAACAACAGGAGGTTGTCAGTTTTTGGGAAGCAGGTGGATTTCATGGCAATGTAAGGAACAAACTGTGGTTGCAAATTCCACAACTGAAGCTGAGTATGTTGCTTCTTCAAGTTGCTGTGGACAAGTGCTCTGGATTCAGAATCAATTGCTGGATTATGGGTACAATTTTATGCATACTAAAATATATATTGATAATAAAAGTACTATGTGAATTATTAAAAATCATGTTTATCACTAAAAAACAAAACATATTGAGATAAGACATCACTTTATAAGAGATTGTTATGAAAAGAAGTTAATTCAAATTGTTAAAATCCATACTGATAACAATGTTGCAGATTTGCTCACAAAAGCTTTTGATGTGGGTAGATTTCAATTTTTGGTTGTTAGTATTGGAATGATAAATCTTTGAAACATTCTTATCTCTCTATGTTTTTGTAAAGTTTTATAAGGATTAGTACTGTTATTAGGTCAATAAGTTGTTTCTGTTGCTAAGTCATAATTTGTAACACCCCAACCCGATAAGGGTAAAGATGTCATAATAATGGTTTCATATCAGATCAAAACAAAGCATACATCAACAGTAATACAAGGGTTACAAATGAAATACTGAATACACAAGGTTACAAATGGGAATTTCAATAACTACTAAGTCTAAATATAATGACTTCTAATCATTGCTAATCCATAAGCTATCAAAGTCTTCTAAGTCTGAGGTTCTCTCCACTCATAACCCAGCTTCCATCTAAAAACCTGCCGCAGGAAAAGAAATGCGGCTGAGCTTAAAAAGCTCAGTGAACAGATATATAATAAACGGAAACGAAATCAAAAGGAACGAACATGTATAGTTTAGTGCATTGGGTTTACAAAGGTATAGTCAAAGAGTACAAAGTAAGGAAGGGAAAGGGAAGGTCAGTAATCCACCACGAGCCCAAACAAATCAAACATAGTAACCATATCCTCATAATCATATAGAGGGGAGACCTCTCAGATAATTAGATAATATGAGGGGTGTCCTCATTCTTCAAATGGAGTAGCTAGCTCCCGAACATGTGAAAGACGTGGATTGCACCCATGCATCAGTCACCAAATCAAATCAAATCAAATCATGATATATCCCTCGAATACAAAACAAATCTAGGATGCATCCATACGCCCCCCGAACAAATACTGGCCATAGTAAATATAGTGTGCACATATCATCATCAAAATGGGGACGGTGTGGAACATCACTCAACCACACTAGAGTCATGCCATTGGTGCATCAATGACATGGCCATGTTACCTTCATGGCTAGGAAACAAATTTGGCTCGGGTATCAAACTGAAGGGTCAAAGGTCAAAGGTCCAAATCATAGCAAAGGTTCAAATAGTCAAAGTCATCGAATCATAGTCAAAGTCCAAATATCAAAGGTTCATGGCAAAGGTCATATCCAATATCAAAGTCAAATGAATCCAAATGAACTGATCAAAGGTTCATAATCAACTGGTTCATTTTTAGAAATCTTTATCAAATGGTTTTCATTAAAATGATCTTTAATAACTGTTTTTTTACAAAAGTAGTATTTAAAAGTAGTTTTCATAAAGTTTAGTAAAATTGCAAATAAAAGTGGTATCGCATATTTCATAAACATCATTTTAAAATAAGTTTTCCTTAAAACATTTCCATGTTATAATTGAAAAGGTTTTCATATCTAGTTACCAAAATCAAATGAACCTTCTAAGTATCAAGTGATTCGAATACTAATGTCCCAAAGTGATGAACGAATATCAAATGGATCATTTTAGAGGCTCAAAGCAAAAGGGTGATATCGAACATCAAAGTCAAAATGAATCAAACAAACGAACCAAAGTGTGGGGGAACATAGCAATGGCTTAGGGAACCTTAAAACGAATCAAGATCAATGAGTCATGAGAGGGAAAACACCCTTACTGAAAAAGGGTAGAATATCTGTACCTTATACCGCAAGTGCAAACATATCTAGAAATATAAAGATCAGAAACAACACCATCTTCAGCGAATCTACACGAATACAAGGTCGTCTTATTATTAACATCTTCTTCAAATCAGATTTCTCATTTTAGTCGGCTTTCCATTTTTAGTAACTTTCCATTTATAGCAGGTTTCCAAAATTAGCAAGTTTCCTTTTTTAGAAAGTTTCCTTATTTAGCAAGTTTCCAAAAATAGCAAATTTCCATAATTAGAAAAATTCCACAAAGTAATTTGGTTAAGTCATTTAAAATATTTTTATGGAGATAAGGTTCATTTTAGCAAGTCATAATAGTTTAGGGTTAAATATGACAACTTTCCATATTTTAGGGTTTCAAATGTAAATATGCCAAAGTTAAGGTCCAAAATGCAAATATTACAAGTTATTCATTTTAATCCATATGTTTACCATAATTACAATTCCAATCCTTTAAGTTCATCAATTTTACAAATTAAACCCTTTAGTTAAATAAATTACAATTTAAACCTTATAATTAATTGAGTTACAAATTAATCCTCATAATATTCATAATTACACATTAAGCCTTCAATTATCCAAAATTACACATCACACCCCTTATATCAATAATTATACGAAATACCCTTCATTTACAATATTTACAAAACAAGTCCCTCTATTTTAAATATTTTCAATTCGGTTTTAATAATTAAACAAGTTACCATTTAAACCCTTTAGTTACAAATGTTACATATAACACCCCCATATTATAATTTCCACGATTAGTCCCTGGTCTAAAATCACTTACAAAAATAACCCCCAAGTTTATAAAATTACAAAACACACCCAAAACTTTTATATCTTTCAATCGGGTTTAATAAAAAGCATAAACCCTAACCCTAAATTTTACCAATCATCACCAATCATTAATTCAACCTTAAAACACATTAATTACACCAATCCTATCATCATAAACCCTAACCCTAATCACATTCGAATTTTATTTCCTCTTTTTAGTTTTAGACGATTAATCCATAACAAAAATAATTCACGAACCATGGATCTAGGATTTAACTCAATTCGAGTAAAATTTTTACAGATCAGATATGTAATATTACATACCATAAAAATATGTTTGAGATTTATAAAAATCATATATGGTCGATTTTAGTTTTTGCTCGTTTTAGGGTTTTATGATTCGTTTAAATCCAAACGACTAGAATATCATGCATGGATCATGAAAACCATTTTATTTAGATCATATGTGATGTAAAAAGAGTCACAAAAATACCAGATAGCTTTTAGAATGACCGAATGATGTGTAGAGAATTAATACCTCTCGGCAAGAATGAAAATCGAGCAAAAATAAAAACCAATCGAACCAAGCCTCTAATATCCGAAATCCTATTTTTCTAGCCTCCTTATAACTCCAAGGTATCCAGGAAAAATACGTGAAAGCCAAAGAAAAATCGTGTGTGGTGTGTGTGAGTTTTGTGCTTATCGATTTGGGTTTAAGGGATAAATATAAAAGGAAACAATGAGAAACCGTGTGATATATGAGGAGAGGGCATGGAATTCGGCCCAAATGAGATATCATGGGATTATAATTGATTGGAAAGATTGCATCTTAATTTGTAGCACTTATCTCTTAATTATTT
Organism: Artemisia tridentata subsp. tridentata; assembly: GCA_021014915.2. Classification (NCBI taxonomy): domain Eukaryota; kingdom Viridiplantae; phylum Streptophyta; class Magnoliopsida; order Asterales; family Asteraceae; genus Artemisia; species Artemisia tridentata. The sequence continues at coordinate 69,040,023 of CP139501.1, read as the reverse complement.
GATTTTAAATTATTTAACAATATAAATAAACATATATATATATATAAGTATTTTTGGTCCAAAATATTTTAAGTGATGTGACAAGTATTTTTAGGACATGTAGAATATTAAAATGTTCATGTAAAAATTATCCTACTTCATATGTTGTTAATTTCCAAGCGTTTGCGATTTATTTGGTGTTTTATATACTTATTAAGTGAAATTTTAAATTACAAGGGTATTTTGGTAATTTTGCATGCTTTGAAATTTGAGGTATTACATAATTAGTATTGCTAGTTTACTTAGTATTGCTATGTTAATGTTCCTAAGTCATAATTAGTATTGCTAGTTTACTTAGTATTGCTGTGTTAATGTTGCTAGTTCTACTTAGTATTGCTAAGTATAATTGATGATGTGATTTTTGTAAATTGTGTTATGTTGGTGGTCTTGTGTTTTTAGGACTAATCTTTTGTAGGGTAAGCTGAGAGAAGTGATGGAGTGCTGATTAAAAGGTTGTTTGGAGTGGAAACTATTTTATGCTGCTAGGCATAAGTTAATGCGGCTATACCTAAATTAGTGCTGCTAGGTTTCTGCTGCTATGTTTGAAAGAACAGGGTACTATTTTATAAATGTGAGCGATAAGGGTTTATATCCTCCACTCGTTCCCAAAAGTATCTTTATCTGATCAGAACTCTTTCAAACCAAAACCCTAAATATTTTTACTCATTAATAGCAAATCCCAGCCAAATCCCGGCAAAATGTTTCAAAATTCACAATGTCGACTCTGTCATTCGCTGATCAACATAACATGATTTCATTTTTGCAAAAGCCCCAAGAAAGTAAATGTTTTACTGAAATCATATATGTCTTAATGGTGCTCATATTAGGTAAGCATTAATAGTGAATCCTACTATATATGTTTCCAACATCAAACAGTTTTGGGCTACTGCAAAGGTCAAAACTATTGATGAGGAAGTACGGATAGATGCCCTTGTGGATGGGCAGGAGATTGTTGTTACTGAAGCTTCTATTCGAGATGTTCTTCATCTTGATGATGCTGAAGGTATTAATAATCTTCCAAATTCTACAATTTTTGAAAACCTTGCATTGATGGGGTATGAAAGCCAAAGTACTTCTTTAAAGTTTTCAAAAGGGGCTTTCTCTCCATAATGGAAATTCTTAATTCACACTATCTTGCAGTGTCTTAGTCCAAAGACTACTGGTTGGAATGAGTTTAGTAGCAATATGGCTTCTGCTATTATCTGCTTGGCTCAAAATCAAAGAAATCAAAGATTTAATTTTTCAAAATTAATTTTTGATAGTGTGGTTAAGGGCTTGGATAGTTCTGCAAATAAATATTACTTATATCCAAGGTTTTTACAACTTCTTATGGATAAACAATTTGTAAACAAAAAGGTTCATAAAAAGGTTTATACTGCTCTCTTTCATACTAAAAAGATTTTTGCTAATATGAAGAGAGAGGGCAAGGATTTTAAAGGCATAGTTACACCATTGTTTCAAACAATGTTGGAACTAGGTCAAACTCAGGATGAAAGCTCAGCAATCCCAGCTGATGCTTATCACACACCCACTCTTTTGACATCCCCACCAACACAAAAGACCTATACCCGTAGGATCACACAAAAGGGCACTCAACTACCTCAGGTTGGTGCTAGTATGGCTGCAGATGAGGCTGTACATTAGGAGAGGGGTCACATATTAGAAAGGGCTATCACTACTGCTACTAGCTTAGAAGCAGAGCAGGATAGTGATAACATAAGTAAGACCCAATCTAAGGCAACTTCTAATGAAGAAAGTTCCTCTGGAACTGATTCAGGTTATGGTCCCAGCCAACCGGATAATATAAAGGGTGTAGATGCTCAGAATAGATCTGACGCTATGCCTAACTCACCCAATGATGCACCACTCGGGAGAGGTAACACACTCCAAAGTGTTGAGGGTAGTCTTAAACTTATTAATGAATTGATGGTTACTTGTAAAAAATTGTCAAATGATGTTCCTGGTCTCAAGAAGGAACTTAAGCAGCTCAAAATCTCTCAGGGTACTGAACTCAAAAGGTTGAAGCCAAGGGTAAGGTATCTTGAATGTATACAGTGGTCAAGGACACACAAATTCAAAAGGTTGTACAAGGTTGGAACTACTTCCAGGGTAGAATCTTCTACTGAATCACAGAGTTTGGAGAATGATGTTTCCAAACAGGGGAGGAATACAAGCAAAGCTTCAGGGGAGGAAATTGGGGTGGAGGTTGAATCAGGGGAAGATGATGATGATGTGAATGAGTTTGTTGTTGCAGACCAACAAGGTAATACTGCTGATCATGGTATTGAAAAGATGGTTGAAGTTACTGAAGTGTTACTTGATACTGCTGCATTTAAGACTGCTGAGATAGAAGTTAATGTGGCTAGTACAGAAGTTAATGTGGCTAGTGAAAAGGTTAGTGCTGCTGCGACTGAAGTTAGTACTGCTGATGATGACGAAACTATTGCTCAAGTATTAAAAAAGTTGAAGAGTACAAGACCTAAAGCAAAAGGAGCTGTGACTAAGGAACCAGTATCAGTATCAAAAACACCAACAACAACAATCTCACCATTAGACAAAGGCAAAGGGTTGTTGATTGAAGAACCCAAGAAGAAATTCAAGTTTCAGTCACCCAGTCAACAATAACAACAAATGATTATAGATGAAGAAGTTGCAAGACAAGTGCAAGCTGATCTTGATGCTGAAGAAGAAGAGGCAAGAAGAAAGCTAGCTGAAAAAGAAGAACAAGCAAGTCTTGAACTTATTAATTCATAGGATGACATTCAAGCTAACTGTGAAGCAGATCACATGGTAGCTCAGAAGATGTGGGATGATGACCAGGAAGAACTAACTATGGAAGAAAAATCAAGGCTCTTTATGGAATTCATGAGACAAAAAAAGAAGTTCTTTGCACAGAAGAGAGCTGAAGAAAAGAGAAACAAACCTCCAACTCTGGCACAACAAAGGAACATTATGCAAACCTATCTGAGAAATATTGGTGGATGGAAACAAACTCAGTTCAAGGGAATGAGCTTTGATAGAATCAAAAAGGAGTTTGACACACTTTTCAGAAAGGTTAACACTTTTATAGCTATGAATGATGAAGAGTTGGAGAGCATGAGGTCTAAGAGGTCTAGAGAAGAGTTAGAATCTGAAAGCAGTAAGAAGCAAAAAGTAGATGAGCAACCAGAGCAAGTACAAAAGCAGGCAGAGCAAGTTCAAGAAAGTGTGGAAAAAGAAGCAGCTAATATACAACAAATGGTTAGAATTGAAAACACTGATGAAACATTTGTAGATGTTGTTCCTTTGCAGACCAAGGCTCCTACTATTGATTCGCAGAATGGTTATAGAGGAGAAACTCCGTAGTGGAAGATAATCAGAGCTGATGGAAAATCTCAAAGGTTTGTAACATTTCCTCAAATGATCAAACTTTTTGATAGAGAAGATTTAGAGACCTTATGGACTTTAATCAAGAAAACGTATGGAGATTCAAGGCCAGAAAATGTTTTGGATACAGTTCTTTGGGGAGATTTAAAAATTATGTTTAAAGTTAATGGAGAAGATAGAGTTTTGAAAGAGCAATACAAGAGTACTAGAGTTAATCTTTGGAAATTGTATCAAAACTGTGGTGTTCATACTGTCATGCTGAGGGGAGGACTTCAAATATATATGCTGGTAGAAAAGGATTATCCTCTGGCAAAGAGTACACTCGATATAATGCTTAACGGACCTGTTAAACTTCAAACTGAGAAATGGAGTGAAATGGTATATCAGATTTTCAAGAAAATGGAGAAACAATTTTATGGAGCTGATTACAAGAAGATGAGAAAGTAAGTGTTCGAAAACATCCTCCTAGTAAAGGTTTAAGCTTAGATTGAAACTTGATGATTTTGGAAGAAAATATCAAGTTTAGGGGAGGATTGTTGGGTTTTTAAAGGTTACTACTGCCTACATCATTACTATTGCTCAGAATATTCACCATGTTATTAGTGTCGCTTGTTACATAGTTAATGCTGCTTATGGAAGGATGCTGTTAATGCAAGATTAATACTGCTAGAACACTTAGTTAGTATTGCTATTACATTGTTAGTGTTGCTAGTGTATTTGAGTCAGTTATTATGTAAAGTATGTTTAGATAAGTATAGAAAAGATTCTATAAAGATTTATCTTGTATAGGAAGTTATTGTAAGCCGACTAGGACTGCTTAGCCTATAAAAGGAGGACCTAGGGCATAGATGAATAGTTAGTCATACAGCTTTAGGATAAAAACTTCGAGGTTGTAAACCCTAATACTCAAGGAGTATTCATATTACTAATAATATTGAAGTGTTTAGTTTGATATTCATTGTTTATTATTTTGTTCTTCTTAACATTAAATACAATATTCCGCGTTGTGTTTGATAAGTTACAAGTCAGTTTCTATACCTAGCTGTGTTAGATTTATCTAGCATAGCTAAATCTTTACAAGCTAAAGAATTCGATCAAGTGCTCAACTGGGATCAACAATCAACCTTCACCACCTCCTCCGAATCCACTGGCACTTATGGCTCAATCGTATCAAGCTCCATATCCACAGTCGAATCATGTGTTTGTTCAACAACAGCATCACTTTACCTATCCTCAACAATCACCTTCCATTTAGATCGTTCCATATGACTCTTCACAGGAAACAACTGACAATCAACTTGTTCCATATGAACTGTAAGACAACATGTTCTATGCACAAGCACATGATGAAGAAGAGGAAGCGTTTAATACATTGAATCAAGGATTATCCTTCATTGCTCGAGCCTTCAGCAAATTTCCAAACAAATCAAACAATCGCCTTCGCATTTCATCTAATCCAAGGAATCAAGCTGTTGTTCAAGGTGGACGAGTTGAAGTGCAGAATTGATCTTATGGACGTCAGATGGGAACTGGTGGTAATGTAGGGAATTCGGGAAATGGTCAAATGTCTAATGCTGCTAGTGGAAGTAGGAACAATGTTGGTGCTCCTCAGAGAAGGGTTAAAATCATTGAAACTGGTAATGTACAAACTGGGAATGCGATGATCAGGTGCTACAACTGTATCGGCAAGGGTCATTTGGCTAGTGCATGTCCTAAACCAAGGGTCAGAGGCAGTGACTTTCACAAGCAAGCATTACATCTTGCTCTCAAGGATGAAGCTGGAGGAACTCTCACTGACAACGAACAAACCTTCATGGCCTCTGCTAATTCAGATGATGAAATGGAAGATCTGGATGCTAATGCAGCTGTGATGTTAATGGCAAACATGCAGGAAGTTTAGATGAGTGATATAGGCCTAGTTTATGACATAGATGGCCTGTTTTAGGTACCTGATGCAAACACATGCCTCATAGATGAAATAGAATATCCAACTACATCCGCACCCGACAAGGAACAAGTTATTCAATATGATCCATTGTTACCTATTCGAGACGATGATCAATTTAACACAGTAGTTACATTTGATGATGATGATCAAATTAACCCAGTTGTTACATTTGATGATGATGATCAAATTAACCCAGTTGTTACCTTTAATGATCCAATTGATGAATACAATAATGATCAACTTGATCAAATTGACTCTTCGCCCGGTCCAGATCTAGAACTTATGACCTTACTTATGACCACCCAATCCCATGTTCAAAAATGCAATGAAATAAATGGTAACTCAAAATCTAAGATTGCATCATTAACTGCGGAACTTGAGAGCTGTAAAACTCAACTTACAAATTTTGAAACACAAGCAAATCGAGAAAAAAGTTTTGAAGTTGCATTTCAAAATTCTTATGTCAAAGTGCAAGAGTTAAAGCATCAAATGCGAGAATTAATAGTTTCCAACAAAAACTTGGTTTCAAAATTAGAACAAGAAAAGCTTGAGTTACAACAACAAGTCGAACATCTTGCAACTGAACTTTCAAAAACAAATTTGGAGATGTCGGTTTGTCAAGCAACTTTTTTAGAATACAAACAAATGTCAAGGAAACGAATTGATTCTTACCTTGATGAAATCATTGAGTAGGAAAGAAAATTAAAAGAATTCCAAAAAGTTGTCTACAGAACTGGTGAGTCTATCACAACAATACAAAAGTTTACTTTAAAATCAAATCCTAATGGTTCAAAAGGTTTTGCTCTTGGTGACGATAAAACATGTTTTCTACACACAGCTCTCAAAGAAAATCCAAAGTTGTATAGTGCAGAACAATTGTTTGATGTATATGATTGTGAGGAAGAATGGGAACAAGAAGACGAGAGTCGATTGAAAATGAGCAAAAATGAAATGGTTAAACCATTTGATTATTCAAAATTACCATCTATTCATGAAACTTTTGTTCCTCAAAAAGAAAAAACAGAACAACCTTGGTATATTCCAGAAATTCATGAATTAACTTCTGATGTTGGTCCCGTCAAACCACTGGCAAAAATAAATGGCCCTTTACCATCATCTGGTAAAATTGAACCATTACCTAAACGATGTGCACTTCGGTATTTTGATACGTTTATGTAAGACATCAAACTTTTGGAACAAGCAATTGAACGTAATTCTGAAATAAAAATTTCTACTTTTCAATCTGCTTACGCAAAAGAACAAAGAAAAAATTTTCAAACACAATTTTTACCTCATGTCCAACATTTACGACTGTGTGCAACCCACATGGAACGGGAACTACAAAATGAAGTTTCATCCATGATGAACATTTTCAAAGAAACAGAAAACTCGATTTCAAAATGAAAATGTCAAAACAAAATTCTTCAAAAAGAAGTAGATCGACTCTTGGAAGATGTTCTGAGTTCTGATATTATATCTGTATATGAATTCTGTTTATTTGTCATGCAATTCAATGCTCATAACCGACCATAACGCTGAAAATGATACGTTGAGACACGAGTTTGAGATTTTAAAAGCAGAAAATGAGAGAATCATGACTCATAATGATAATGTTCAAACAAAACTTTCACTCGAGATTTCTTAACTTGAAAAGAAACTTCAATGTTGTCAGGCTCAAAGTCTTACTTTTGAACTCGAATTGCAACGTCAAAAAGAAAACATGTCTTTTCAAAACCATCAAACATCTAAAGTTGAGAATCTAGATGATGAAAATGCGGTTTTAAAGTGTCAAGTTTTCAAATATGAACAAGAAATTGAGTATTTAAAAGTTGAGTATAAAACAATTTATCATTCTTTGAAAAAGACACGTACTCAACTTTTGAAAGAAAATGTTGAATGTCGATAAAATCAAAATGACATCGTTCTTTTAAATAGAGAACTCGATGCAAAATTATAGAATTAACAATTCATCATTAGTGAGTTAGAAGAGAAAATACATACGCTTAACAAAGGAAAATTAGGAAATACAAACGTAATCGCACCATAAATGTACAAAATCGAAACATGTAACACCCCCTAAATTATGAGTTAACAGCGAAACACTAATTGGTGTATTACGGGGAGGATCATAGTCATAATCATAGGAAACGACTCAAATGAGGCATTTTGAAAGTTGTTGTCATTCAAATAATAATTCAGTTACAAAAGTGAAATATCAGAGTCGTTAAATCCCATAAAAGGATGTAGTAGTTTAAAATGAATGACATAATTTATTTTACACCATAATAAATATAAGTTTATTGCCCGCTCCGTGCCTTATCTGCTCCGCTAATTACATGAGATAAACATGCTAAAAGTCAACAAAATTATTGAGTTAAATCATAGAGTTTGTAATAGTAATCAGTTTGAAACACAAGTAATGATTGCCTGTGAATTACAATCATTGTTTTAAATGCTGATATTGCAGTTGGATATATTGCTCTAAGTCTCATGACACGCAAACGTTAACAGTGTATCGTGAAACGGTGGTGAACACACCAAATTAATGGTGTGAGTTATGGCCCTCGTGTAGGAGATTGCCATCTTCCTAGTTCCTTCAAATATAATGCAATGCGACTAATCTGACTAGCAACTAAGGCTATCCGTCAGGTATTAGTGGAATAGGCAGTCAGCCTCCAATAGATCTATTCACTATATTCGCATTCACTCGCAAGTAATTAATGATTCATGATGTGAGGGGCTTGTGGCAATAGTGGTAACTTAGGCAATATCAATCAGGTGTAGCATACATAAAATACTTGTGTTCTATTTTGTAGCATGTATCTCCCCCAAGGAGTATAAAGTTGTTAAATGAGTAAAAGTGGGGCTATGAGTAACCTTGAGTGTAACGGGTACAGGTGAAATGTGAAATCAAGTGAATTACGGGAACGGCTACAACACACAACCTGAATAATAGGGAAGTCTGAGATTTTGATAGTTTTGACTTAATACGAACAATGAGTGTGAAAATGAGTAACGAATAACGATTTGATTGGTGATGTGAGTATGTGATATGCTTAAAATGCTTAAAGTTCAAAAATAATATTATATATATAATATTATCTTGTTTTTACGTCCTTTAATCCATAAATATTGTTTCCTCAAAAGTGGTGGAACGAAACGTTAAGTTAAATCAATAAAATTCGTTATATAACTATATAAACGTAACATGTTTAAATATGTTGAACGAAATGTAAAAATGCACGTTATTGTATTGAGAAGTGTAAAATATGAAATAGAATTGAATATGATATAAAGTTACAGTTTGGTCCTTCTACTTATACAATTTTTACACTTTTTACCCTAACGGAGTTAGTTTTGCACTGTTAGTCTTGGGTTAAATATATATTGCATTTTTAGTCCAAAAGTTTCCAAAATGACATTTCAAGCTTTCTGTTTATTGTTTTAGCAATTTCCACCCTTAGTTTACTGAATTTACTGTTTGCAACTTAATTATATAAACTTTACACTTTTAACCCGAATAGTAAAATATTTTGCAAACTTAGTCCAAAATTCACAAAAATAAGGTGAAAAGTTTTCTGAAAATTTTAATAACTTTATTAATCTTATTCAAGTCTTATCCAACTGCTTATTCACAAAAGTGCTTATTTTTTCGCTTAACGGGCTTTAACGATCGAAACAAATGCCCATTTACGTTTTATGATCCAAAGGGTTTAAAGACAAAGTGGGCCTGGTTTTGGGCTTATTTCAAGGTTATAAAAATATTACCAAATAGCTTATGTCGACAACTTATTGAGATTGCTTAAAATCTGCTTATTGGGCTTTAAGGCCCAACCAAATATAAAGGATGAGTTTTTACCAGTCCGAGTAGCATTTGGTTTGTGGTTAAAAAAGGGCTTATATGAGCTTGTTATGAGTCCTGAATTTAGTAGCTTATTAGTTGAGTATATGGAGAATTAGTATGAGTAATAAAAATTATATGTTGTGTGTATGATAAGGATTATATGGAACCATTCTTAGTCGAAAAAAATAAATGATACGAAAATGAAACATGACTTATATATGTGTTATAATATATACGATGTACATACACTTAAAATGATGTTCGAAATGCATTAAAATGAATATGTAAGTGTCAAATGATTGTGTATCTCGATTTTCTAGTCTTCCATCAATAGGAGGATATCTGTTGGGAATTAAATGTTCTGAAGATTAATGTTGGAATCCAAATGTTCTAAAGGTTAGTACTGCTGAGAAGAATACAATAACAGTTCTAACTGCTAGTGTATATTTGAAGTCTGTTCAACTTATAACTAACAGTACTAACTGATAAATTAGTACTGCTAGTACAAACAAAGGTACTGTTGGTTGAATACTGCTGTTGGAGTGACTCATAGTACTGCTGAATGGATAAGTGTTGCATATACTACTGCTGAAAGGATAAGTATGAAAAAGATATTTTGTGTATAAAAGTCAAGTATATATGATAGATAATATCTTTGATAAGTGATCAGTCAACAAGTTGTATACACAGAACATGTTGTATCTTTGCTACTGACACACATAAAAAGCAAGTAGTTTGACAAGACTTGACAATATTGTAAAGATCTCCTTTGGACTATAAAAGGGAGATCTTAGCTTAGAGATAAGTGTCGAGAAGTGCAACTATTAGATATTAACTGATAGAGTTGAACATAACAGAAATAGTTATCTTTGTAATAGAGATTCAAGGTTTGTAACCCTAGTGATAGTGAAGATCACTCGTATTATTCTCAATAATATTGAATCGTTTGGTGTTATACTTTCTGTGTTCATTGTTCATCACAAAAGCATTACTGTTCCATTTCCATAACCAATATCCTTCTAAGTGTGGTTAAGTAGATTCCGCATACTTAATCATATTCATTCAAAGTATCATATACACACTTTAAAAGGACTAACATCCTAAGTGTATTATTAATCAATCCTCACAAGTGGTAAAAGGCTGATTGATCCTCTCAATTGGCATCAGGGCTCAGGCTGATATCTTTGAGTTAGAAGAAGAAATGGACATGCAGTCTATTCAAATGAATGTTGCTGCAAAGTTACCAATGCTCAAGTAGAATGAGTTTGATATGTGGAGGCTAAGGATAGAGCAATATTTCCATGTGCAAGACTATACACTTTGGGAAATTATTGAAGAAGGAAACACCTACAAGCCTACAACCACTACATCAATAGTTGAGGGTAAGGATGAGGTAACTGTGCTGATCAATCCAATGACTGGATAAGAGAGGATAAAGAAGAAGAATGACCTCAAGGCCAGAAGTATGCTGATGATGACCATTCCAAATGATCAACTTTTAAATTTCAGCAAGTTCAAAGATGCTAAGTCTTTATTTGAGGCCATTGTTGCAAGGTATGGTGGGAATGAAGCCACCAAGAAGACCCAGAAGACTTTTCTCAAGCAGAACTTTGAAAACTTCTCTTCAACCAACAATGAATCACTGTACCACATGTTTAACAGGCTTTAGAGAATTGTGAGCCAACTTGCTATTCTTGGGGTGGATATACCTCAAGAAGATCTAAACTCCAAATTTCTGAGAAGCTTACCTGAAGAGTAGGCTATGCATGTTGTTGTATGGAAGAACAAGCCAGACATTGACACCATGAACCTAATGGACTTTTATAGCAACATTTAAATTATGGAAGGAGATGTGAAGAAGACTAGAGGATCTAGTTCAATCACTGGGAACATGGCATTTGTGTCATCTCCTAGTACCTCAAATCCATTTGAAGATGTGAAGGTTGATGTGGGAGTTGGTACTGCTAGTTTATCAAGCAGTACTATTGGTATTATGGATGAAAAAACATGTTGTGCTTTTCTCACAAGCCAGAATGATGGGTCTATGCTTACTCATGAAGACCTCCAAGAAATCAATGATGATGATTTGGAGGAGATGGACCTTAAATGGCAAATTTCTCTTCTTAGCATGAGGGCTAAGAAATTCTATCAAAGAACAGGGAAGAAGATCACTATCAGCAGCAATGATACTGCTGGTTTTGACAAGTCAAAGATAGAATGCTGCAACTGCCACATGATGGGGCACTTCTCACGGGAATGTAGAAGACCAAGGCATCAGGATGGCAAAAGCAAAGGTTTTGGAAGCAAGTCCAAAGTAGGGGAGGTTACTGAGCCAAATTCAAAAGGTATGGTAGCTATTGATGGCTTAGAATTTGATTGGAGTTTCATGGCAGATGAAGAAGAAGCTACTACCCAAATGGCACTCATGGCCTTCTCTGCTACTGAGGTAAAAAATGATAAAGTTTGTTCTAATACTTGCACTGCTCTTAAAGAACTAGAAACTTTAAGAAAACATTATGATGATCAAAGGATAGAACTAGCCAAAACGATTCATAACTTAGCAAATCATAAGAGAGGTTTAGGTGTCCTAGAGGAGCAGATCATACACTATAAGAACAATGAAGCTACTTTTAGTGTTGCCAAAATCTTTCTTAATAGGGAAATACTAATTCAAAATGTTGAAATTAATAATTTAAAAGCTGAGTTAGATAGGATTAAGAAGGCTAAAGAAAACATTCAATTAAGTGTAGAAACATTAGATTATGCATCTAAGGGTGTAACCATATCAATTGAATGTCAAATAATAAACAAGGCAATGTCTGGGTTATGATACAAGAATGTCCCACCTCCTTACAGAGGAATCCCTACACCCCCAGGGATAGACCTAGAATACACAGGCTTGTTTGAATTTCAACAACCTATATTAGAATACGATGTTAAACCAAAAGAAAATGTAGTTGTTGATGACCCTATAAAAGTAAGTGAAATTTTAATTAATACTTTACTTCCTGAGGACAAGGTGTTCTCTGGTAGGAAATCAGATGGTCCAATCATTGAGGACTGGATATCTGATGATGATGAAGAAGAACAGGTTATGTCTAAACCTGATGTTGTTAAGAAAAAAAGAACAAGTGTTCCTAAGGTGATCAAGAATGATACTGTTAAGCCTAAAACAAATGTTAAACATGTTAGACAACCAGTAAGATATTGTGAACAATATAGAACCACAAACAAGCCCAGAGGTAGCCAAAGGAATTGGAATGACCTCAAGTCTCACCAACTAGGTGATGACTTTGACTTCTATAACAAAGCTTGTTTCGTTTGTGGAGATTTTGACCATCTTGCAGCCTTCTGCAACCTAAGGGTATCTGGGTATTCAAACCATAGGGTGAATTTAAAAAGGCATACAACTAAAATTCACTCTAATTTTACTAGAACAACACCCAGAGCAGTTTCATTAAAGTCTGACCCAAAACAAGTTTCTACTGCTCGACAAGCAGTTACTACTGCCAGACCATTTAACTCTGTTTACCCAAAATTATCAGTTAAAGGTGCAAGAACAACTTACTAACATGCACCAATAACTGCTAAAAGACCTTTTCCAACAAGAGCAGTGGTTCTAAAACAAATTTGGAAACCGAAGGGTACAACTGCAAAGCTAGCAGTTCATACTGCTAGGCAAGCAGTTCATACTGCTGCTAGAAAAAAGTGGGCTAATGTTGTTAAGACCTCAGCATGTTGGATTTGGAGACCTCTTAAATCCAATGGTGCATCAACTATTCTCAAAAGATTTAATTACATTGATGCACAAGGGAAACTCAGGTCAGTAATGGCCTGGGTTCTTCAAGGAAACTGATTTCCTTATTTATGTGCAGGGACATTCACAAGCAGATGATGAAGATCAAGGATATTCAGATAGTGGGTGTTCAAGGCACATGACAGGCAACATGTCTTATCTTTCAGACTTTCAATCACTGGATGGAGGATATGTTACCTTTGGAGGAGGAATAGGAGGAAGAATTACTGGTAAAGGTACTCTTAAAACCGGTAAATTGGATTTTGAAGATGTGTACTATGTACAAGAGCTTAAGTATAACCTATTTAGTATCTCACAAATGTGTGACAAAAAGAACAAAGTTCTTTTTACTGACACAGAATGTCTTGTGCTTTCTTCTAATTTTAAGATGCCTGATGAAAGTCAAGTACTTCTTAAAATTCTAAGAAAGGGCAACATGTACAGTGTTGATATGAAGAAAATTGTTCCCAAAGAGGCCCTTACTTGTCTTGTTGCAAAGGCCACATTGGATGAATCTATGAAATGGCATAGGAGGCATGGTCACATTAATTTAAAAACCATAAATAAAATTGTCAAAGACGGTTTGGTAAGTGGCTTGCCTCAGAAAAGATTTGAAAATGACCAAACATGCATTGCTTGTCTTAAAGGCAAACAACACAAAGCCACTTATATGCCCAATATTTTTAACTCTATTGATCAATCATTGTTTATGCTTCATATGGACTTATTTGGACCTACTTCTGTGAGTAGTATAAAGCATAAGAGATATTGTCTTGTTACTGATGACTATAGCAGATTTACATGGGTTTTCTTTCTAGGTTCTAAGGATGAGACGTCTAGCATTCTTAAGACATTCATTATAGAGATAGAAAACTTAGTAGACAAGAAAGTAAAAGTCATTAGATTTGATAATGGGACAGAGTTTAAGAATAGACTTTTGGATGATTTCTGCAAAGAAAATGGTATAAGAAGAGAATTTAGTGTTGCTAGAACTCCTCAGCAAAATGAAGTTGCTGAGAGGAGAAATAGAACACTCATAGAAGCTGCTAGAACCATGTTAGCTGACTCTAAGTTTCCTATCACTTTTTGGGCTAAAGCAGTTAGTACTGCTTGCTATGTCCAGAACAGGGTTTTGGTTGTTAAGTCTCACAATAAGACATCCTATGAACTTTTTAGAGGTAGAGCTCCTGCAATAGGATTTCTTAGACCTTTTGGATGTCATGTGACAATTCTGAATACCTTAAACCATCTAGGAAAATTTGATGGTAAAGTTGATGAAGGATTCTTGGTTGGATATTCTCTCAATAGCAAAGCATTTAGAGTATACAACTCAAGAACTAGGAGAGTTGAGGAAAACCTGCATGTGGAATTTTTAGAGAACAAATCTAATGTAGTAGGTGAAGGTCACAAATGGCTATTTGATCTTGCGACACTAACCCAATCAATGAATTATGTGCCTGTTGTTGCAGAAACTAATGATTTTGCAGGTTCAGAAGCTGATGATGCAACAAATGAGGCAGGGTTAGGAAAAGAGAAAGATCAAGATTATGTATTGATGCCAATTTGGACAAGTGTGGATTCAAATTCAATAAATGATGAACCTTCTTCTGATGAAGCTAAAGAAGGGATTGAAGATGAAAACAAGGAAGATGGACCTGAGGAACAAGAGAATCAAGTTAACAGTACTAATGATGATAGTACTGGTGAGACCTAACTTGATACTGCTAGGCCAAATGTTTCTACTGCTGAGTCACAAGTTCCTACTGCTGAGCCAATTGATCCTACTGTTGGCTCATCAAACTCAAATGAAGCATAATTCTCAGAAGGTGAAGTGGATTTCAACAATCTCCCACTTCATTATCAAGTTCCTACTACACCACACACAAGGATCCATAAAGTCCACTCCCTGGACAATGTGATTGGTGATGTACAATCAGGCGTAAAGAAAAGGAAGCAACTTATGTCTTCAGACCAACAAGGGCTTCTTGATGCTCTTTATGCATCAAAGCAGCATGAGTATTCAAACTCTTGCTTATTTGTATGTTTCCTCTCACAAGCAGAACCCAAGAATGTTCTCAAAGCCTTAGATGATTCAAGCTGGGTAGAAGCTATGCAAGAGGATCTTCTCCAATTTAAAATTCAAAAGGTTTGGTGCTAGTTGATTTACCTAAGGGTGTGAGGGTAATTGGTACTAAATGGGTTTTCAGGAACAAAAGGGATGAAAGGGGCATAGTGATAAGAAACAAGGCAAGACTTGTAGCCCAAGGATACACACAAGAGGAAGGTATAAACTATGAAGAGGTTTTTTCTCCAGTAGCAAGAATTGAAGCAATTAGACTATTCTTGGCCTATGCTTCATTCATGAACTTCACAGTTTATCAAACGGATGTCAAGAGTGCTTTCTTATATGGTACTATTGAAGAGGAGGTTTATGTCTCACAACCTCCAGGTTTTACTGATCCAGACCATCCAGACAAGGTGTACAAGGTTGTCAAGGCTCTTTATGGCCTTCATCAGGCACCAAGGGCATGGTATGAAACACTGGCTTCCTATTTAATAGAAAATGGATTTCAAAGAGGCAAGATTGATCAGACATTATTTATCAAGAAGCACAAGAAGGATCTTTTGCTAGTTCAGGTGTATGTAGATGATATCATCTTTGTATCTACAAGGAAGAAGATGTGTTTAGAGTTTGAGAAACTTATACATGATAAGTTTCAGATGAGTTTCATAGGGGAACTTACTTTCTTTTTGGGTCTGCAAGTTAAGCAATCAAGTGAAGGCATATTTATCAGCCAAGATAAATATGTAGCAGAGATTCTAAGGAAATTTCAATTTGTTGATGCAAAGGTAGCAAGCACACCAATGGATTTTGATAAGCCTCTTCTTAAAGATGTAGATGGAGAAAATGTGGATGTACACACATACAGATCTATGATAGGCTCTTTGATGTATCTTAGATCATCAAGACCTGATATCATATTTTTTGTTTATGCTTGTGCAAGATTTCAAATAACTCCTAAGGTTTCTCACTTAACAGCAGTCAAGAGGATCTTTAGATATCTCAAGGGTCAACCTAGGTTGGGTCTATGGTATTCTAGAGAATCACCTTTTGACTTGGTAGCATATTCAGACAGTGATTATGCAGGTGCAAGCTTGGACAGAAAATCAACAACTGGAGGACATCAATTCCTTAGATGTAGACTCATTTCATGGCAGTGTAAGAAGCAAACAATTGTGACTACTTCAATAACTGAAGCTGAGTATGTAGCTGCTGCAAGTTTATGGGTACAATTTCATGAACACTGTCATATATATTGATAATAGTACTACAATTTGCATAATTAAAAATCCAGTGCAACACTCTAAAACAAAACACATAGAAATTAGACATCATTTTATTAGAGACTGCAATGAGAAAAAGTTGATTCAAGTGGTTAAAATTGATTCTGATCACAACTTTGCAGATCTTCTCACAAAAGCTTTTGATGTTGGAAGGTTTCAATACTTGGTAGCAAGTATTGGGATGCTTAATCCTTAATGTTTTTCAAAAATGTGTGATTTTGTATATAAATTGGATTTCTACTGCTAGAATTATCAATTAGTACTGGTATTGAAAAGTTTGTACAACTAGTACAAATTTTGATTGTTTGGTTCATACTGTTAGTCATATAAGGTTCATACTGCTATAAGACAAATGCTTTGCATTTTGTTTTCTTGGTTTTGGACTAACATTTTCAGGTATGAAAATTTGAGCACAAAGGAAGTTTCAAGTGCAATACATGAGCAAGTAGAATGGTGGCTCAAGTTCTGACATAATAGGTTAATGATGGACAGAGTTTAGGAATTCATTAACAAAGGCTTACACCTAAGTTAATAAATTCTTTAAAACTCCTCTCTTGAAACTTATTGTGATATTTTGTATTGTCTTGAAGGCTCAGTTGGTCAGATAGTAACTGACTCAACTCACTTTCTACCATTTTATACTTTAATAAGTATAATGAGCAAGTCTAAGGACATCTGATAGAAAGAACAGTGAGCAAATGTGAATCTAACACTTGTGTTGGAGGCAACAACTGCCACGAGCTGGAAAACCTATCAAGAAAGCCCTTTGAATGGGTTTATCTGTACACAGGAAGTTATTTATAATTGAATACATTGGTTCTCACATAACCATAGGTTAATTTAAACCATAATCTTGATTAAATGTCTGTTATTACACTTAATCCCTTCAAAATGGTTGTTAGCAGTATGATTTTTCATTCAAAAATCAAGTTCATACTGCTAAGTCAAAAGCTTCTTAAAACCTTTTAGATTCAGGGTGGCTCAGAAAAACCATCTTATGATGGATTATGAGTCAATGCCCTATGATTCACCTCTGACAGGAGTTAACACACCTGGAAGTGATGAGGGCAGAGTGGAATTTAAGGAATTGATGGCTTTATGTACAACATTGTCTGATAAGGTATCCTAATTGAAAGATGAACTCAAGAATTTTAAAGGAGTCAAGTTTAGATGATGGTGAGAGATCCTCCAAACAGGGGAGGAAGATTAATCAAATGTAGAGGAGGAAGATTTCCCAAATTGATGAAAATATTAGGGGGGAAGATTATCAGAGGATGAAAGACTGTGAATGTGTATGCTCAGAAACAGGGGAGGAAGTTTAAATTGATCAAACAGAAGAGAAAGATTAGGGACGAAGATTGCCCAAATTGATCAAGACCTAGAAGTTTCTTAGGTTCAAGAAGTGCATGAGTCCAGTAAAAGCATCATCATTGCCAAAATGTCTTATTATTCAGCCAATATGTAGTATATTCACGTTAACATAAACACATATGTGGTACAAGAATGGATCGAATAGATAAGAAAATGTAGAGAGAGGTAGGAGAGTTGGAACCTTAGTGAGAGAAAGAGAAGTGAAATGTATTAGATTGTGAGAAAAGGTCCAACCCTCTCCTTTGGTGGAGAGGGCTTTATATACTACTACATAGGGTGCCCCTAGAGGGCTGTGGAGCAAGCTGACAGTGGGTAAAGACCCTACCCACTCCATAATATTAATAATAACTAAACTACAAATAATATTACTAATTATCCTACGAGCTATGATGTGCTAATAAGTACTCGGGGTGACCGAGTCTTCAACTGAATATTTATATTCCTAACAATCTCCCCCTAAGGGAGGTCACCCCGGAAGTAATGTCCTGAATTCTAGCACTTCATCCTTGAATCTTGACTTCATAGCTCGTAGACCTTGATTCTTCAACGTCAAGAATCTTTGTGCCTTCAGCAGTGAACTTGCGATGACTGTTCTTTGTTTTGGATGATCTTTGAGTATTCTTTGAAGTTATCATCGAACATGTGTCTTCAAGTCATCTTGTGGCTTCGTCATCATGAGAAATTGTGATCTTGGAGCCTTCTTTGAGATCATCAGCCACCGAAAATCTTTGAGCTCATCCATTGTAGTAATGCCTCCATGTGATTTGATGTGACCGTTGGGCTCGCATGCTCACATTTTTTTGGATCATGATAGCTATCATCAGAGTTGCGGAAGCTGTGTTGAAGGTCTTTCATCTATCATGATGTCTTTGATAATGAATTGGAAGTTTGAGCATGGAGTGTGGATTGACACTTCTCTGCTGGAATCAGGAACCACCATCGCCATCTTTATATGAATCTGAAATAAAACAGTTAGCAATAAAGTTGGAGAACGAATATGGCTTTGTCATTCGTTCAATGTGGTGGTTGGATTTAACCTTCGGTTCTGTGAAGACCGACCTGTGATCAGGTAGAATCCCCTTTAAAGAGGATTCTCCTTGACAGGAATTTCCAGCTTGTAGTAATGAGTCTTCCAAAAAATTAATGTCAGAATCATCATACTAAGCATGTTCTCATACCGGAACGTCTCAAAGCAGACAGCACGGTAGAGTGAATCAGTGAATTAAATACCCACTGATTGACGAGAAATTAATTAGAAAAATCACTTACGTGTCACTGGATAAACATTTTGTGCAACACTACAAGGGTTTTATAGATTGAATCACATTTCTGTCAAAAACACTTTTGTTTGAAAATTTTCACAATCAATGTGCTCGAAATTCAGTTGGTGAGCACATTGAAAGGTTTTCCAAAAGCGTCCGTCAATCCATTTCCTGGAACAAGTTTGATTCAAATGAGAATCGCCCCATCGTTTCTTTCCAGTTGTCATAAGTTTGATCCATGAAGGATCTCACATGTCACCCACCAAGAGCTTGTATGATGTTGGCTCTAGAAGGATATCCATCTTCATTGTGAATACTTTACATATCACTCGGATGTTCTGGCAATACCACAAGGATAATGCGTAGGACTCTTCATATATATTTTCTTGCTTTTCATGGTGTATGAAACAGCAAGCATATTGGAAATGTGTCCTATTGAGATTTATTGATGATCTTTGGGCTCTAGACTCAATAGTGCATTTGATTTAGTGATCGGAGGCTGGAGAGGACTGCCACCTTTTCAATATCATCTAACTCGGAGTGAGAAAGATGATAGCAATGTATTGATCTCTGTGACCAGTGAAACAAGAGTCCTTTGAGGGACCTTGAGTGGCTAGGGAGGGTTGTACAGCGTATCACTGGGTCCATGATACTTTGTCTTCAATGTCAGTAATCAACTACGTGATTCTGACAGCATAAGAATTGACCCGGTTTCTGCCTAAGATGTAAGGAGGGCTTCTTTCTTTTCATCCTTTATCTTTACATTTCTTTTTCATTCTTCAACCCCTTCAGCGCTTACCGAGACTTCATTACTAGTACATTGTTGGGTTTGTTCCAGCACTAGCTCCATCTCAGTCGGCACTCTTCCCTTATTCACTTTTTCTCCTTTTTTGTAATCATACCTAAGGACTTCTACACTAACTAGTGGATTGTCCCTGGGTAGATCCCTCCGGTTCTGGCTGGATCATGGGAACTAATACCTAACCTTACCATCCTTATAACTCCAATACATAAAGTAAAATGGTCGGTCTTTGGTATTCTTTCACAATTGCCATCACAAGTCATTTTCTCCCCCTCAATATGTGCATCGATATACGAAAAGGTTTGGCACATATGGGAGAGCCTACACTTGAGTTTCAAAAGATCACATTTTTTATCAGAATTCCATATTTAAATCACATTCTCTCCCCCGATCAAAAATTTCAAACCACTTGAGATTTGTGATCCCAATTGATTTAAATAAGTGAGAAATTTTGGGAGAAAATGTGGTTAGGTTATACTGTGTTCTGATTATGAAGCATACTATGCTCCCCCTTAAACTACGAGAGAGTGTCACTGCTGATGTTGCACAAATTTGGCAAGGTGTCAGAAATTTGAACAAATATTCTCCCCCTCAATGAATGACCCATTTTCTATTTAAAGAGCTGTAGTCATTCAATTGAGCGACGAGTATTTGTGAAAATTTAATTAAATTTACCACCTTGTGTAACATCAAAAACTCTCTTGAAGAATCAAAGAAGATAAAGAGTCTGATGTAAAGAAGACTTCTCTTCTTATACACGAAATGACGCACTGAAACGTACATCAGATCGGAAAAAAAACATGGATATAAAGTAATCCATGCCCAGGTGAACATCACCCGGTTGGAGGAACAACCGTCTTTTTGGCGACATGCTTTCCCCATTGTATAGCGCGGGTTGCAGTATGAAGTAACTGCAAGCCATTAAGACATGTTTTAACCAATTAGTGTAACTTCTGCTCGAGCTTCATTTAAAGACCCGTGTCATTATTGAATGGGAAGTCAATCCTTTACTCCTCCTTTTCTTCTTGAAGACACTTGAGGGTTTCAGGTGTCAAGCTCTTCATTCCAAGACGTGGGAGAATAAACTGAAACCTTTCTCTCGGAAGAGCCTTGGTGAAGATGTCTGCTAACTGAAACTCTGTCCTCACGAAGTATAGCTCCACAATTCCTTTCTCAACTTGTTCCCTAATGAATCTATAGCGCTCTTGTTGTCACAATATAGAGGAATCTTGTTGTATGAAAAGCCATAGTCTGAAAGCTGTGATCTCATCCATAGAATTTGTGCACAGCAGCCAGACATAGCGATGTATTCGGCCTCTGTAGAAGATATCGACGTACTCATTTGCTTCTTAGAAGACCAACTCACCAACTTTTCCCCTAAAAACTGAGCTCCCCCCGAAGTACTTCGACGAGTGTCTTGACATCCCGCGTGATCAGCATCAGCGTACGCAGTTAACTCCATTGCTGTGTCCTTCGGATACCAGAGACCCATATGAACTGTGCCTTGAAGATATCTGAATACCCTTTTTACTACTTCTAGATGTTTCTTAGTAGGCTTGGATTGATACCGAGCACACATGCATACGGCGAACAGAAGATCTGGTCTACTAGCAGTGATATACATCAAGGATCCAATCATGCTTCTATACTTTGTTTGGTCGACTGGAATCCCCGAACGATCTTCATCTAGTCTTGATCTATCAACCATGGGAGTGTCAACAGGCTCACTCGAATCAAATCCAAACTTTTTCAAGATCTCATGGGCATATTTGGATTGATTTATGAAAATGCCTCCGGGACTTTGTGAGATTTGTAATCCTAGGAAGAATGACATTTGTCCCATCATTGACATTTGAAAATTGGAACTCATCTCCTTTGAAAATCTATCACATTCACTAGGATCAGATGAAGCAAAAATAATATCATCTACGTATATCTGAACATGAAGCAGATGTTTGCCCGACTTCCTAGTGAATAATGTGGGATCAACAACACCCTTCGAGAACCCGTTTGCTAGAAGGAATTTTGACAATGTATCATACCATGCCCTTGGTGCCTGCTTTAAACCGTAGAGAGCCTTCTTCAAGCGGTAGACATGAGTAGGATGTTCAGCATCCACAAATCCTTCTGGTTGTCTCACATAGACTTCTTCCTTTAAATCACCATTCAGGAATGCTGTTTTGACATCCATCTGGTAGTCTATCATATTCCGACTAGCAGCATTGGCAATGAAGATTCTAATGGCTTCAATTCTAGCAACTGGAGCAAACGATTCTTCAAAATCTATGCCTTCTTCTTGTCTGTATCCTTTTGCAACTAACCGTGCCTTGTTCTTTAGAACATCACCATGCTCATCTAGTTTCACCTTGAAAATCCACTTGAGAGCAATAATCATAGCACACTCTGGAGGAGGCACCAATTCCCATACTTCAAGTCGATCAAATTCATGGATTTCGTCTTGCATAGCCTCGAACCAGCAATCTTTAGTCATTGCTTCTTTGGCATCTTTTGGTTCGACTTTGGATAGTACAGAATTGAAGAAGTACCACAGTGCATCAATGGCCAGTTGTTTACGTGTGGATACAGGACGAGCGGGATTGCCAATGATGTTGTCAATTGGATGATCGTTGGTCCATTTTCTGAGATGATCATGAGGTTGAGGGTTTTGAACTGATGTTGCCGTGCTGTGTTCTTCGAAAGAGGATGTGTGAGTTGAAGATTCAGGAGCAAATATATTCTCAAAAGGAACATCATCTATAGGAGCAAACGGATTAACTTCCAAAGAATGGTCATCTGCAGATTCTTGTTGCACCGGAGAGGATTGAGTATTTGATGATGAGGGTGATTGACTGGCAACTGGTGCATTGAAACTGATTGATGCTGATGGACCTTCAGAGCTTTGCGGAACTTGAGCATCAGCATTAGGAAGAACAGCTGCAACATTTGAGGTCGTTTCATTTGTTGGCTCAAAATATTCGTCAAACATAGGATCAAATAACTTCTTCAACTCCTCACTAGTTGGTGGTACATAAGACTCTGCAGGCGTGGGATTCTGTACAAGCCCTGAACTAATTGGTCCAGGTGTCAAAAGTTTAAGATCGGGTCCAGAACTGGTTTGTCCTTAAGCAGGTTGCTCACTCAGCTCGTCGAATGTGACATAGATGGATTCCATGATTTGTCGGGTTCTCTTGTTGTAGATTCTGTACCCTTTGCGATCTGGTGCGTAACCAACAAAAATACCTACGTCTGCTTTAGCTCTTAACTTTCCCAAGTCTTGACTATCATTAGTCGGATAGCAAAGTGCGCCAAACACATGAAGAAAGGAAAGATCTGGTTTCTTGTTATGAATTAACTCATAGGGAGTCTTGTCATGAATAGGATGAATCAGAGATCGGTTTTGGGTGTAGCATGCTGTTGTAATAGCCTCTGCCCAGAGAAACATCGGTGCCTTTGAAAATATAAGCATGGTTCTCGCAGCTTCCACCAGAGTACGGTTCCTTCGTTCAACAACTCCATTCTGCTGAAGAGTGCGAGGGATACTTTTCTGATGCGTGAATCCAATATTTTCATAGAAATTTCTGAGTTGATGATTAACAAACTCAGTTCCATTGTCAGTGCGGATGATTCTGACAGTTTTGTCGAGCCTTACTTGCAGCCGTTTTATCAGTTTGATGATAACCTATGGAGTTTCATCCTTTGTTCTCAAAAACATTACCCATGTAAACCAAGAGTAATCATCTACTATCACAAGAACATATTTCTTTCAATTTATGGTTTGTACTCTCATTGGGCCGTACAGATCCATGTGAAAGGTGTAAAGAACTTCCAAGTTGGTGTTGACGGTTTTGGGTTTGTGGGTTTGTTTCTTGCTTTTGCCCAGTTGACATGCGGAGCAAAGATGATCTTTCTCAAATTTTAGTCTGGGCATGCCTCGTACAAGATCTTTGCGGGAAAGATTATTTATGGTACCGAAGTTTAGATGGTTCAGACGACGATGCCACAGCCATGATTTTGTCTTGGAGGCTTTAGAAAGTAAGCAAATGGGAGAGGACCTCAACATTTCTTCAATCGATATGGTGTATAGATTTGTACCCCGACTGCCTTTTAGAAGGTCTACACTATCCAATTCCGTGACGAAACATGTGTGTTTTCTGAAAGCCACTTCTAGATCTGAATCACAAAATTGACCCACAGAAAACAGATTGTGCCCTAATCCTTCCACATAATATACCCGTGAGATTACACTGTCACCGAACACATAATCTCCATAACCCATAATCGCACCAAAATGGTCGTTCCCAAATCTAACTGTCCCGATAAACTTTTTCACGAAGTTCTTGAGCCGTGAGCGATCCCCAGTCATTTGTTTTGAGCAGCCTGAATCCAAATACCAAAGGATGATTTGTACGACCTGCATTTGAAGACTGACAAAGATGGATAACTGAAATATGTGGATCCCCACGTGTAGTTGGGATCCGTTTGGTAAGCATTCACAAATTCAGGAGCAACAGAGTTTGCTAATACTGAAGTCTCTACAGTGGGAACAATCCTAGAGTCAGCAGATGGCCTATTTGGAAGGCATTGTGTTCCTAGAGACAAAATTCGACCTGTTGGCCTCCATTCTTTAACTTTCACAAACCTATGATCATTCAACTTAGGCAATGGACTTTTATTTCCTAAATTGAATTTTATTCCAGTGGGTCTCCATTGATACCCAACAGTAGCAAAAGTTTTTCCGATTGCCTTCCAAACTTTAGCATGCTGTTGTAATAGCCTCTGCCCAGAGAAACATCGGTGCCTTTGAAAATATAATCATGGTTCTCGCAGCTTCCACCAGAGTACGGTTCCTTCGTTCAACAACTCCATTCTGCTGAGGAGTGCGAGGGATACTTTTCTGATGCGTGAATCCAATATTTTCATAGAAATTTCTGAGTTGATGATTAACAAACTCAGTTCCATTGTCAGTGCGGATGATTCTGACAGTTTTGTGAGCCTTACTTGCAGCTGTTTTATCAGTTTGATGATAACCTCTGGAGTTTCATCCTTTGTTCTCAAAACATTACCCATGTAAACCGAGAGTAATCATCTACTATCACAAGAACATATTTCTTTCCATTTATGGTTTGTACTCTCATTGGGCCGCACAGATCCATGTGAAAGGCGTAAAGAACTTCCAAGTTGGTATTGACGGTTTTGGGTTTGTGGGTTTGTTTCTTGCTTTTGCCCAGTTGACATGCGGAGCAGAGATGATCTTCTCAAATTTTAGTATGGGCATGCCTCGTACAAGATCTTTGCGGGAAAGATTATTTATGGTACCGAAGTTTAGATGGTTCAGACGACGATGCCACAACCATGATTTTGTCTTGGAGGCTTTAGAAAGTAAGCAAATGGGAGAGGACCTCAACATTTCTTCAATCGATATGGTGTATAGATTTGTACCCCGACTGCCTTTTAGAAGGTCTACACAATCCAATTCCCTGACGAAACATGTGTGTTTTCTGAAAGCCACTTCTAGATCTGAATCACAAAATTGACCCACAGAAAACAGATTGTGCCCTAATCCTTCCACATAATATACTCGTGAGATTACACTGTCACCGAACACATAATCTCCATAACCCATAATCGCACCAAAATGGTCGTTCCCAAATCTAACTGTCCCGATAAACTTTTTCACGAAGTTCTTGAGCCGTGAGCGATTCCCAGTCATTTGTTTTGAGCAGCCTGAATCCAAATACCAAAGGATGATTTGTACGACCTGCATTTGAAGACTGACAAAGATGGATAACTGAAATATGTGGATCCCCATGTGTAGCTGGGGTCCGTTTGGTTAGCATTCACAAATTCAGGAGCAATAGAGTTTGCTAATACTGAAGTCTCTACAGTGGGAACAATCCTAGAGTAAGCAGATGGCCTATTTGGAAGGCATTGTGTTGCTAGAGACAAAATTCGACCTGTTGGCCACAAACCTATGATCATTCAACTTAGGCAATGGACTTTTATTTGCTAAAATGAATTTTATTCCAGTGGGTCTCCATTGATACCCAACAGTAGCAAAAGTTTTTCCTGTTGCCTTCCAAACTTTAGCATGCTGTTGTAATAGCCTCTGCCCAGAGAAACATCAGTGCCTTTGAAAATATAAGCATGGTTCTCGCAGCTTCCACAAGAGTACGGTTCCTTCGTTCAACAACTCCATTCTGCTGAGGAGTGCGAGGGATACTTTTCTGATGCGTGAATCCAATATTTTCATAGAAATTTCTGAGTTGATGATTAACAAACTCAGTTCCATTGTCAGTACGGATGATTCTGACAGTTTTGTCGAGCCTTACTTACAGCTGTTTTATCAGTTTGATGATAACCTCTGGAGTTTCATCATTTGTTCTCAAAAACATTACCCATGTAAACCAAGAGTAATCATCTACTATCACAAGAACATATTTCTTTCCATTTATGGTTTGTACTCTCACTGGGCCGCACAGATCCATGTGAAAGGTGTGAAGAACTTCCAAATTGGTGTTGACGGTTTTGGGTTTGTGGGTTTGTTTCTTGCTTTTGCCCAGTTGACATGCGGAGCAGAGATGATCTTTCTCAAATTTTAGTCTGGGCATGCCTCGTACAAGATCTTTGCGGGAAAGATTATTTATGGTACCGAAGTTTAGATGGTTCAGACGACGATGCCACAACCATGATTTTGTCTTGGAGGCTTTAGAAAGTAAGCAAATGGGAGAGGACCTCAACATTTCTTCAATCGATATGGTGTATAGATTTGTACCCCGACTGCCTTTTAGAAGGTCTACACCATCCAATTCCCTGACGAAACATGTGTGTTTTCTGAAAGCCACTTCTAGATCTGAATCACAAAATTGACCCATAGAAAACAGATTGTGCCCTAATCATTCCACATAATATACCGTGAGATTACACTGTCACCGAACACATAATCTCCATAACCCATAATCGCACCAAAATGGTCGTTCCCAAATCTAACTGTCCCGATAAACTTTTTCACGAAGTTCTTGATCCGTGAGCGTTCCCAGTCATATGTTTTGAGCAGCCTGAATCTAAATACCAAAGGACGATTTGTACGACCTGCATTTGAAGACTGACAAAGATGGATAACAGAAATATGTGGATCCCCACGTGTAGCTGGGGTCCGTTTGGTTAGCATTCACAAATTCAGGAGCAACAGAGTTTGCTAATACTGAAGTCTCTACAGTGGGAACAATCCAGAGTAAGCGATGGCCTATTTGGAAGGCATTGTGTTGCTAGAGACAAAATTCGACCTGTTGGCCACAAACCTATGATCATTCAACTTAGGCAATGGACTTTTATTTCCTAAAATGAATTTTCTTCCAGTGGGTCTCCATTGATACCCAACAGTAGCAAAAGTTTTTCCTGTTGCCTTCCAAACTTTAGCATGCTGTTGTAATAGCCTCTGCCCAGAGAAACATCAGTGCCTTTGAAAATATAAGCATGGTTCTCGCAGCTTCCACAAGAGTACGGTTCCTTCGTTCAACAACTCCATTCTGCTGAGGAGTGCGAGGGATACTTTTCTGATGCGTGAATCCAATATTTTCATAGAAATTTCTGAGTTGATGATTAACAAACTCAGTTCCATTGTCAGTGCGGATGATTCTGACAGTTTTGTCGAGCCTTACTTGCAGCTGTTTTATCAGTTTGATGATAACCTATGGAGTTTCATCCTTTGTTCTAAAAAACATTACCCATGTAAACCAAGAGTAATCATCTACTATCACAAGAACATATTTCTTTCCATTTATGGTTTGTACTCTCATTGGGCCGCACAGATCCATGTGAAAGGTGTAAAGAACTTCCAAGTTGGTATTGACAGTTTTGGGTTTGTGGGTTTGTTTCTTGCTTTTGCCCAGTTGACATGTGGAGCAGAGATGATCTTTCTCAAATTTTAGTCTGGGCATGCCTCGTACAAGATCTTTGCGGGAAAGATTATTTATGGTACCGAAGTTTAGATGGTTCAGACGACGATGCCACAACCATGATTTTGTCTTGGAGGCTTTAGAAAGTAAGCAAATGGGAGAGGACCTCAACATTTCTTCAATCGATATGGTGTATAGATTTGTACCCCGACTGCCTTTTAGAAGGTCTACACCATCCAATTCCTTGACGAAACATGTGTGTTTTCTGAAAGCCACTTCTAGATCTGAATCACAAAATTGACCCACAGAAAACAGATTGTGCCCTAATCCTTCCACATAATATACCCGTGAGATTACACTGTCACCGAACACATAATCTCCTTAACCCATAATCGCACCAAAATGGTCGTTCCCAAATCTAACTGTCCCGATAAACTTTTTCACGAAGTTCTTGAGCCGTGAGCGATCCCCAGTCATATGTTTTGAGAAGCCTGAATCCAAATACCAAAGGTCGATTTGTACGACCTGCATTTGAAGACAGACAAAGATGGATAACTGAAATATGTGGATCCCCACGTGTAGCTGGGGTCCGTTTGGTTAGCATTCACAAATTCAGGAGCAGCAGAGTTTGCTAATACTGAAGTCTCTACAGTAGGAACAATCCTAGAGTCAGCGGATGGCCTATTTTGAAGGCATTGTGTTCCTAGAGACAAAATTTGACCTGTTGGCCACAAACCTACGATCATTCAACTTAGGCAATGGACTTTTATTTCCTAAAATGAATTTTCTTCCAGTGGGTCTCCATTGATACCCAACAGTAGCAAAAGTTTTTCCTGTTGCCTTCCAAACTTTCTTACTTCTTTCAGTTTTCCTAACATACTTAACTTGGGGTGGTGCATGAGATATCAGAAATGACACAACACAATCATCATGATTAGCTGAAATTAAGCATTTGTCACATGTTTTACAGACCGCATTAGAATTCGAATTAATTACAGTACTTTTGATACTAGAATCAACACGATTCAATCTAGTCATTACAAACTTATTGCTCCTAGGTTGGGCTTCTACACTTTTCTTGTGATCACTATTAGCTGGCGCAGTCCTATCTTTCCTTGCATTGCCTCTAGGCTTTGACTCGCTAGCTTGGGTGTCACATTTCACTCCGGTAGAAGTAATGATAGGAGCATTAGTTTGTTTCACTGTCACATGCTTTCCTGATTTTGATGTTCTGGGTTCTGATGTTCTTGATGGCAAATCAAAGGTTACATGCTTGTTTTTAATAGTGGATGATGATGCACCTAATCTATCTCTTTGGTTGCTAGACTTGGGACCCGTGCCAATGACATATTCTAACTGTTCCTGGATCCTTTTTGTGAGGACGCAGGCATAACCTACTGCCTTATCAAGTGGTTTTTCTATTCTGTCCTCTTCCACAACCTCACGAAGAGTGTCAAGTCCATCCCTAAGGTGACAGAGATACATTTGATGGACAGGTCTGTTGTTTCTCATGGGAAATGGAATAGGCCCCACATCAACATCGTACATTTTACAAGCAGAGACCTTTGATGCAACACAATTACAAGAGGTGCATGACATTTTTCCTTTCACCTGAGTCTTAAGATTCTCAATTTCATTTAACAAAGAAGTTATCTTTTCATTATGACTATTTCTTGTAACTTTAATTGAGTCATGTAACTCTTTGTAATGCTGTTTAATCTTAGAATTTTCTTCTCGAAAACACTCATTTTCATAATGTAACTTATTGATGGTGTCTTGATATTGAAAATTCTGAGAATCTGAAGACGAAGGTTTATTGGTGCCATACACATCACACTTGTTGGATTTCAATTGGGCAATTTGGGCCCTCAACAGTCGAATCGTGTTTGTGTGAGCTTGAATCTTTTCATCTCGTTTGCTTAATTCAAAATATGTATCAAACTCAGGAGCATCCAAGGATATCTTGTCACTTGATATTTTTCATTTTTCTTCTAAATGTTGATATTTTAGTTGCAGATTTAGATAATCAACCTCTAGTTTTGAAAAACGTTTAACCATTTTATCATGGTCATCATTTTGAATTTTGTCAAGCAATTTCACATTCTCCCCCTCAAGCTCAACAACATGATTCTGGGTAACATTTAAAGCAATAACATACTCATGAAATTGAAAAGCAGATAAAGCAGAATCAGTAGCAGTATAAAATACATCTTGCGCAATACATCTAGCAATCAAGTTGTCATTGGCGATGAGTATGTTTTTCCTTTCAATTTCACGACTCTTAAGTTCTATTGCACATTGAGTTACCTCATTTTCCATATCTTTAAACACTACTTTCATTTCATTTATTTCGGTATTAAGGGCAGTTTGCATCCCTTCAAAATGTTCTTTAAGTAGTTTGAAGAATGGCATGACCTCAGTCAAGTAACACCTTTTTGCGTGCTCAAAACACCTTTCCCCCTCAGTAATTCCGGTTGGTGTGATTCTCTTCTTACATGTTTTATCAAAATCAGCAAATAGTTGCCAAAGCACGTATAAGCTAATTAAGGTTTTGCATTCAGTGGGAAGAGACAAAGGAACCAAATTCCTAGGTGTATTGGGAGGATACACCGTTATGGACACAACTTTTCTAAGGGATGGGGTGTTGGCTTTAAGTTTATCTTCCTTTAGCTTTTCTATATCTTGTGACCAAAATATTTGTTCAGGTGTTAACTTCTTTTGAGGAGCAAACACAGTCAAACGATTCTCCTCATAATAATCATGGGGCTTGACTATTACTCGTTTGGCTATGCACTTGGGATCCCTCATTTTCTCATTCATCTTTTCTCTTTTTCTCACTTCTATTTCATTACTCTCTTCTGACGATGAGTGGTCAGGTGGGGCATGATCAGGCATAATCATCACATTAGCATCATACAATGCGGGTTAGCAATCCTAAGGTACGCAGACTTTGGTTCACCTATGGTTTTCTGACTATGCTTATCACTCAGCTTTCTGTGCTTATGAATCATTTGAGCTGTCTGTCTGGTTTGATCTTGTGTGTACAACTTATCTTCAAGTTTATTCTTTAATGTTTTGAGTCTAGAGAAATCATCTAAGATTTTAGATTCTTTTTCTTTGAATTCTAGCTTAAGCCTATTCACACAATTCTGTACTTCCTGTTTTTGTTTAACAGACATATCTAGCTGGCTTTTCAAAGAATTCAACTCTTGTTTTAATGTTTCTTCTCTCACTCTAGAGTCTTTTATAAGTGTACGCAACTGACCTTCCATTTTATGCTCACGTTCAGTTAGTTCAAACTTAGCACGCTGTTCATACATAGCTACTTGTTCCTTATAGATGTTTAGTCTAGTGATCAAGTTATCATTAGGAGCAAGTATAGTGTTTTCATGCCACTCACACGCATTATCAACATCACATGTATTTTCTAAGGCACACACGTTATTAACAACACAAGCATTATTATCAACAGAAGATTCTCCATCTTGTACATCAGGCATGTTGTTGTGAGTCAAATATTGTTCATATGGAATCATATCGCTATTTTCCATGTCAACATTATTTGAGTCAGAAACATCTCAATGTTGTACTTCATTAGGAATCTTTTGTTCATCAACTACTTCATATGTGTCATAAAGTTTTAGTACCTCAGAAATCACATATACATTTGAAGAAACATCTCAATGATGAAGCCAAGGATGACAAGTTAGCGATGAAGACTGTATGAGCCGTTGGTTCATCATCCACATCAGAGTCAAATGCATCACAATCATCAGCTTTGAAGATGTTGGGATCATTGAGTGCTAGATCCTGAACTGGGTGCTCATCCACATCTTCATCAAAAGTATTTCCCCCATCACCAGCCAAAAACAACAATTCTTCCTCATCCAATACAGCTTCATTCTCTTGAGCCTGCATCAACAGCATCTTGTCCTTGAAGTAATCTGAGTTCTGAGGACGTTTTGGTTGATTGCAATTCCTGGCAATGTGTCCCAGTCCTCCACAATTATAACACTTGAGTTGTTTCCCCTGCCCCTGAATGGCATTCCCCGCTCTGTTCTGTACATTACCTCGACCCATGTTTTTTCCTGCTCTCCTTTGCACATTCTGAACCACAATTTTCCCATCCTCCACCATTGCTAGATTGCGTGGGTTGGATGAGTTTCTTAACTGATTGTTGGTCTGAGGGAGAGATGCTTTAAATTGTTGAACCAGTAATGATACTTGGTTGGTGAGGTTATCAATCATTTTGTCGGTCTGAGAATAGCCTGAGTCGAGTTGTGAGCTCATAGCAGAATATGGTGAGTAAAGTTGATGATAACCTTGGTTAGGTGATGGTTGGGTGTTTGGTAGAGCACATTCCATGAATGCCAGTGGATCATTAGGAGTTGAAGGATTGAGCTTTTCTCTCAGCACCCGATCATAGGTAGCATGCTTCTCATGTTGTTGTAGGTAGGCATACAACTGTTCATAGTTAGTATCTCTCAGACCTTTGTTGAGTTTAACAGCAGTAACAAATCTGTCCCATTCTGGAGTCATGTTGTTCACAAACTTTGAGTTAAGTTGGATGTTGGGCATAGTCATTCTTATCATCCTCATGTCATTCACCAACTTATGGAATCTCACATAGTAGTCTGTGACATTCTCTCCTGGGTTCATTTTGAAGTGTTCAAACTCATCATACAATTTTGATTCACGATCTTCTTTTGTGAGTTCAGACCCAGCTAACAACATCTTTACATTGTCCCACACTGCTTTAGCTTCAGTGTTGAAATTGATGAGTTTGTAGACATCCTTTGACAAACCTTGAATAACGATGTTTGAGGCCCTAATGTCAGCATCATACCTCTTCTTTTCATCCTCATTAAGGTCATTGTAAGTGCGTGGTCTATCAATTCCAAAGGTGACAGTGCCATCTTCACCAGTAGTAACAGCATCTCTGGTGGTACCCATCTGAAATGGTCCTTCATCAACGGACTTAAGGATGTTTGCTCCATTCTCTTTTCCCAAGCAGTAAAGCCGTATTTGTTGTGCCCACGACTCATAGTACGTCCTATCTAGCATACGCGGACGTGTCTCAGACCCTGCTGCTTGAATGTCATAGGATACTGTGCTTGTAATGCTGGCCATAATGTATACAGGATTTTACAGTGCTTGTGATTTAACCGAGAAATTGACTCTTTCGCGGGACTTTCTAAAATCACCAAGACACAAAACCGTAAACTAATGAGTATCTTGCAAAATAGAATTTTAAGTCCTAACTCAAGGAAACACAAATCTCAATTGATCAAATCGCAAAGATTCAAGACACAGCTTGACAAATCGCAACAAGACAAATCGCAAGTTTATCAAATCACATTAAGTCAAGTCACAAGTGTTAGCTTGCAACGTCAAATCGCAATAGATCAACTCGCAACTATCAAATCGCAATGAGACAAGTAGCAACTTGTCAAATTGCAGACAATCAAATAGCAATTTGTTAACTATGAGTCAAAACGCAAAGTTCAACTCGCAATTGCTCAAGTCGCAACTCACTATATCAAATCGCAACAGACAAATTGCAACCAAGGAAACTGGTCAAGTCGCAACTGTCAACTCGCAACTCTAACAAGTCGCAACCCTGACTGACACAAGTCGTAACTCCTAAATCGCAAATCACTACAAGACAGAACAGTCGCTGTCTTTGACAAGTCGCAACTCACAAAACGCCAAACCTGTCCCTTTCCTATCGATTTGTCTTTTTTACCAAAACCAGTAATAAGCCAAGTCGCAACTTCAAGAAACCTCAAATCGCAACTTTCACCTTCCCAACAATACACAAGTCGCTACTTAGAAACTTTTACCGAGGGACAAATCGCTACTATGAACACCTTTTCACAACACCACGAATCGACCAAAAACCACCACAAAAGGTCGAAAACAGTGATTCCAAACACCAAACAATACCTCTCCACTAACCCTAAGCAAGAAAGTACAAGATTTTACTACTTCTAACCACTAAACAAAGTGCAAAATAGAGATTTAGGTGAAACTCTATTCGAACCAAAAGTACCCCAAAACCAACCAAATCCGTGAATATAACCATACATGAACCTAACCATGGCTCTTGATACCAATTGTAGTATATTCACGTTAACATAAACACATATGTGGTACAAGAATGGATCGAATCGATAAGAAAATGTAGAGAGAGGTAGGAGAGTTGGAACCTTAGTGAGAGAAAGAGAAATGAAATGTATTAGATTGTGAGAAAAGGTCCAACCCTCTCCTTTGGTGGAGAGGGCTTTATATACTACAACATAGGGTGCCCCTAGAGGGCTGTGGAGCAAGCTGACAGTGGGTAAAGACCTGACCCACTCCACAATATTAACAATAACTAAACTAATACTAATATTACTAATTATCCTACGAGCTATGATGTGTTATTAAGTACTTGGGGTGACCGAGTCTTCAACTGAATATTTATATTCCTAACACAATAATAAGAACAAGCTCCAGTTTCAGTTGATGGATGCTGGAAATAAGCTCTTTCATCTCCCTTCTTCATGTTCAGACATCTTTGAATTAAAATGATAAAGTTCTATCTCGAGATCATGTCGGAAATTTGGTCAAGATTCTGGAGTATTATATATATTTAGAAGGGATGAAGATATTCAAATGGAGAAAGTTCTTTCTAAGCACTTTCGGTTTTAATTTCAGTTCACTACATTTGTTCGTCACTTGCATGGCTTGCTGAGAGATGAGTTGACTTCTTAGAGCAATTACAGGGAATATAATATCAGGCTTCAAGCATTCAAGATACACAGCACCATTGCCTCTAATAATTTCTCCATCCAAGGAAATTGCTCCATCTTTTAGGAAATTCTTAGAGCATAAGCATGGTACTGCTAGTGTTAAAGACAAAGAAAATGGCGGAACGTGATTCACATATGGCAGATGAGTTAAACAGAAAGATAGTTAATCTTGCAGAACAAAGAAAAGCTTAGATCAAAGAGTCTGACTATGTAGTGTTTGAAAGACTCTCACAATCCTCATTTAATTCAGAAGAAACTTGATGATTTGGGATAAATCATAAGTTTAGGGGAGGATTGTTGGAAATTAAATGTTCTGAAGATTAATGTTGGAATCTAAATGTTCTAAAGGTTAGTACAACTGAGAAGAATACACTAACAGTTCTAACTGCTAGTGTATATTTGAAGTATGTTCAAGTTATAACTAACAGTACTAACTGATAAGTTAGTACTGCTAGTACAAACAAAGGTACTGCTGGTTGAATACTACTGTTGGAGTGACTCATACTACTGCTGAATGGATAAGTGTCGTGCATACTATTCCTGAAAGGATAAGTATGAAAAAGATATTTTGTGTATAAAAGTCAAGTATATACGGTAGATAATATCTTTGATATGTGATCAGTCAACAAGTTGTATACATAGAACATGTTGTATCTTTGCTACTGACATACATAACAAGCAAGTAGTTTGACAAGACTTGACAATATTGTAAAGATCTCCTTTGGACTATAAAAGGGAGATCTTAGCTTAGAGATAAGTGTCTAGAAGTGTAACTATTAGATATTAACTGATAGAGTTGAACATAACAGAAATAGTTATCTTTATAATAGAGATTCAAGGTTTGTAACCCTAGTGATAGTGAAGATCACTCGTATTATTCTCAATAATATTGAATTGTTTGGTGTTATACTTTCTGTGTTCATTGTTCATCACAAAGCATTATTGTTCTATTTCCATAACCAATATCCTTCTAGTGTGGTTAAGTAGATTCCCATACTTAATCATATTACTCAAAGTATCATATACACATGTTAAAAGGACTAACATCTAAGTGTATATTAATCAATCTCACAAGTGGTTAAAGGGCTGATTGATCCTCTCATATCATGCTATACTAAAATGATAATAAAAGCGTAAAAATATATTAAAGTAATTATACGTTCGAATGAAATATACACGATGCATGGGAAAATAAAAATCATATAACGAATAGGAAAAGGGTTGTAAAAGATTACAACACCTAATGGTAGTGAGTTATAGTGTAAATGATTAGGAAATCGAATGGAAACCCTTAACCCGTTGGAACTATCAAAAGGGATGAGTTCGACATGTATTACTTGGAAAACAACTCGAATGGCTAGAGAAAAATGGCTCCTTGTACTAGAGTGTCTCGACAGTGAGGTATACTTGAGAGAATTGTGAAATAAAAATCAAGTTTTGAATGGGAGTTATTAGAAGTGAGTATGTGTATATATGTACACGTATAAGTGTATATTGTATTGTATGGTTACTAGTGGTTGATCAAGAATATGGCAGACATTGGAAGGACTTTCAGAGATTTGTACTTGGTTTTAGGGATATTTGGGGAGGGTTGAATGTTGGTTTGGTTATATGTATCAGTGGCATGTATATGTATGTATCGACCAAAGTTAATGAGTCCAAACCAAAATTTAACGTGTGATATTGAGTGAGAGTGAAAAACAAGCTTGTAATCATAAACGATCATAGAAACATAAATGTGCTAGGTATAAATGAGTTAACGAATTTGGTTAATTTGGGTGAAAGTTGAGTGAATTTGTACAAGTGTCGAAGGAGGTTTCCTTTGCCTCTCGTTTATGTTCAAATGTTCGAATGAGAGTGTAGGAGTCGACATCTGTTTATTTGTTGTGTAGAGATTCAAAATGTGTAAAAGTTATATATGTTGTATGTGAATTTATGAGAAATCGAGGCCAAGTAATGTGGTGTTAATCGAGTGAGATATAAGAAATAAATAAACTTATAAGTTGGGTTGGGCTTGTGATAGTAACAGCCAAAAATTTTGGGCCGAGAATTGGTATAAGGATCGTTTGGTGTATTATTGTATAGATGATTGTTGGAGTCCGTTTTGAGCTCGTTTCCAATGTTTGGTGAATTACATATCTAAGGTGTTTGAGTTATTATAATGTAATAAACAAAAAAGTTCAAAAGTTTCCATAAAAAAGGTTAATGAACAGTAATGGTGATTAATACTTGATTACGTGTACAAATTACTGGGAATTTTACAGATTGCTACAGTACCCACCCGTCAAACAGATTCCATCCCGGAATTAAAAGTCTAAGATAGTTGTTAGGGTTGTCTATAGAAATAAATGTGGGTATTTGTCCGAATTTGGTCTACGTTCCATGTATACTTGGTCCTGCTTAGAGTTCCATCAAACCTTGACAATGTGAATACGGTTTTGCTTTAATTGTTTCACCTCCTGTCATTATTTCACTGGTTATTTTGTGAATAGAGTTTGTCATTAGGTTCGGATTTCTTTGATTGGATGACAGAGTTTCATTTGACAACATTTCTTCAGTTGTGAAATGTGAAATGTGTTGTGCACTCTACTGAGTTCTCAGGAGCTCAAGTTTTATAAGAAATGGACAATCATTTCAGGATTTTGAGGGTCGAATATACCCTGGAGTCAACTTTCCATGCTTTCCAAGCATACCATTCCCTTCCATGGGGAAATTTTAAATAACCTGTCACCATCATGAAATTCCATGGGTTTTGCTTATCAGTGTAACTCTTTTGTCTGTCACGTGCGGCTTGTAGTCGTTGCTGATCTTAAATATCTTTTCCGTTGTTTCGTGTATCAGTTTGGTCCTGTAGTTGTACGTCACCAACTTTGCCCAACAAACAGGCAATATTGCACTTTCGACCATAAAGTGCTTCAAATGGTGCTGCTTGATGCTGGTATGGTAACTGTTGTTGTTAGGAAATTTAGCCAATGGCAAGTGTTTATCCCAACTTTTTCTGAAGTCTATCACACATGCCCAGAGCATGTCTTCTAAGGTTTGGATTGTTCTTTCACTCTGCCCATCAGTCTGAGGGTGATAAGCGGTGCTCATATCTAAACGTGTACCTAGAGCTTTTTGTAAAGTTTCCAAATCTTGAGGTAATCGGCTATTTCTATTGAGATAATGAGATCGGAACTCATGACGAGTCATATTCCTTAAGATACAACTGAGCGAGGGTGTCATCTCGTCAGTTTCCTTGATGTAGCAAATGAGCGGACTTGGTGAGATGATCAATGATGACCCAGATGGTGTCCAATCTAGTTGACGTCTTTGGTAATTTAGTGATGAAATCCATAGTAATTCTTTCCCATTTCCATACTGGTAGTTCAGGTTGTACAAGTAATCCTGACGGCTTTTGACTTTCTGCCTTGACTCTTTAATAAGTCAAACATTTCCCAACATACTCAGCGATGTCGGCTTTCATGTTTGGCCACCAATAAATCTTCTTGAGATCCTGATACATCTTGTCAAAACCTGGGTGAATAGAGTACTTGGATTTATGGGATTCATGCATGATGAGGTCACGAATACCTCCGTAGAGAGGAACCCTACTTCTTTCTTTGAAACAAAGCATTCCATCAGATCTTTTAACGAAACCTTTTTCATTCTCTGGCATGCCGTAAATTTTCTCATGGGGTCTATTTTCTTCTTTGAGAGCTTCAGCTTGGGCTATGACGATCTGTAATGGAAGTGGTGAAAAAATGCTCATTCCCAGAGATCGGACCCTGAGAGATTTGATTCTTTCTTTTTTGCTCAAGGCATCAGCCACGACATTCGCTTTTCCAGGGTGATAGCGAATTTCACAATCATAGTCGTTGAGCAATTCTAACCATCAGTGCTGTCTCATGTTCAGCTCCTTTTGATCCAGTATTTATTGAAGACTCTTGTGATCGGTGAAAACTGTGCACTTGGTGCCGTACAAGTAATGTCTCCATATCTTAAGAACAAAGACCACTGCTCCTAATTCCAGATTATGAGCGGTGTAGTTTTCTTTGTTCTTCTTGAGCTGTCGTGAAGCATAAGATATTACTTTGATTCTTTGCATTAGTACCGCACCAAAACCGTGATGTGATGCATCACAATACACTACGAAGTCTTCACTTCCTTCGGGTAGTGCTAAGATAGGTGCTTCACAGAGTTTTTGCTTCAAGAGTTGGAAAGGTGACTCTTGTTTTTCTTCCCAGATATACTTCTTGTTCTTCTGATTCAATTCTGTTAAAGGCTTTGCGATCTTTGAAAAATCTTCTATGAACCTTCTGTAGTAACCAGCGAGACCTAAAAATTAATGAATCTCGGTTAGGGTTATAGGAGATGCCCAACCTTTAACCGCCTCAATCTTGGCAGGGTCTACATGGATACCTTGACTGTTAATGATATGGCCAAGAAATTATACCGTTGGAATCCAAAAATAACATTTGGAGAATTTAGCGTACAACTTTTCATTCTTTAGCAACTCCAAAATGTTTCTCAAGTGTTCAGCATGTTCTTCTTTGTTGCGTGAGTAGATTAAGAATTCATCGATGAACACGATCATGAATGTGTCCTAGTATGGTTTGCATACTCGGTTCATCAAGTCCATGAACACTGCGGGTGCATTGGTGAGACCAAATGGCATTACTTGAAATTCATAATGCCATACCATGTTCTGAAGGCTGTTTTGGGAATGTCTTCTTCCCTGACTCTTAGCTGATGATATCCCGATCTTTGATCAATTTTTGAGTCGACACTCGATCTTTGCAACTGGTCAAAGAAATCATCGATCCAGGGCAATGGATATCGATTCTTCACGGTGAGTTTGTTCAACTCCCTATAGTCAATACACATCCAAAAGGTTCCGTCTTTCTTCTTGACAAATAAGACCGGAGCTCCCCAAGGTGGTGAACTTGATCGGATGAATCCTTTATCTGACAGCTCTTTCTACTGCTCAAACAATTCTTTCATTTCAGAGGGTGCCAACGATAAGGTGCTTTTGCAACTGGTGCCGCTCCAGGCACTAAATCAATTTGAAATTCTACTTATGCATGATAAGTTTCAGATGAGTTCCATGGGGGAACTTACTTTCTTTTTGGGTCTGCAAGTTAAGCAATCAAGTGAAGGCATATTTATCAGCCATGATAAATATGTAGCAGAGATTCTAAGGAAATTTCAATTTGTTGATGCAAAGGTAGCAAGCACACCAATGGATTCTGAAATCCTCTTCTTAAAGATGTAGATGGAGAAAATGTGGATTTACACACATACAGATCTATGATAGGCTCTTTGATTTATCTCACATCGTCAAGACCTGATATCATGTTTTCTGTTTGTGCTTGTGCAAGATTTCAAGTAACTCCTAAGGTTTCTCACTTAACAGCAGTCAAGAGAATCTTTAGATATCTCAAGGGTCAACCTAGGTTGGGTCTATGGTATTCTAGGGAATCACCTTTTGACTTGGTAGCATATTCAGACAGTGATTATGCAGGTGCAAGCTTGGATAGAAAATCAACAACTGGAGGATGTCAATTCCTTGGATGTTGACTCATTTCATGGCAGTGTAAGAAGCAAACAATTATGACTACTTCAATAACTGAAGCTGAGTATGTAGCTGCTGCATGTTGCTATGGTCAAGTACTTTGGCTTCAAAATCAACTTCTTGACTATGGGTACAATTTCATGAACACTGTCATATATATTGATAATAGTAGTTCAATTTGCATAATTAAAAATCCAGTGCAACACTCTAAAATAAAACACATAGAAATTAGACATCATTTTATTAGAGACTGCAATGAGAAAAAGTTGATTCAAGTGGTTAAAATTGATTTGGATCACAACTTTGCAGATCTTCTCACAAAAGCTTTTGATGTTGGAAGGTTTCAATACTTGGTAGCAAGTATCGGGATGGATAATCCTTAATGTTTTTAAAAAATGTGTGATTTTGTATATAAATTGGATTTCTACTGCTAGCATTATCAATTAGTACTGTTATTGAAAAGTTTGTACTGCTAGTACAAATTTTGATTGTTTGGTTCATACTGTTAGTCATATAAGGTTCATACTGCTATAAGACAAATGCTTTGCATTTTGTTTTCTTGGTTTTGGACTAACATTTTCAGGTATGAAAATTTGAGCACAAAGGAAGTTTCAAGTGCAATACATGAGCAAGCAGAATGGTGGCTCAAGTTCTAACATAATAGGTTAATGATGGACAGAGTTTGGGAATTCATTAACAAAGGCTTACACCTAAGTTAATAAATTCTTTAAAACTTCTCTCTTGAAACTTATTGTGATATTTTGTATTGTCTTGATGGCTCAGTTGGTCAGATAGTAACTGACTCAACTCACTTTCTACCATTTTATACTTTAATTAGTATAATGAGCAAGTCTAAGGACATCTGATAGAAAGAACAGTGAGCAAATGTGAATCTAACACTTGTGTTAGAGGCAACAACTGCCACAAGCTGGAAAACCTATCAAGAAAGCCCTTTGAATGGGTTTATCTGTACACAGGAAGTTATTTATAACTGAATACATTGGTTCTCACACAACCAGAGGTTAATTTAAACTGAAATCTTGATTAAGTGTCTGTTATTACACTTAATCCCTTCAAAATGGTTTTTAGCAGTATGATTTTTCATTCAAAAATCAAGTTCATACTGCTAAGTCAAAATCTTCTTAAAACCTTTTGGATTCAAGGTGGCTCAGAAAAACCATCTTATGATGGATTATGAGTCAATGCCTCATGATTAACATGTCACAGGAGTTAACACACCTGGAAGTGATGAGGGTAGAGTGGAATTTAAGGAATTGATGGCTTTATGTACAACATTGTCTGATAAGGTATCCTAAATGAAAGTTGAACTCAAGAATTTTAAAGGAGTCAAGTTCAGATGATGGTGAGAGATCTTCCAAACAGGGGAGGAAGATTAACCAAATGTAGGGGAGGAAGATT
Source organism: Artemisia tridentata subsp. tridentata (assembly GCA_021014915.2). Taxonomy (NCBI): domain Eukaryota; kingdom Viridiplantae; phylum Streptophyta; class Magnoliopsida; order Asterales; family Asteraceae; genus Artemisia; species Artemisia tridentata. The sequence goes on along the minus strand of CP139501.1, from coordinate 68,998,588 downwards.
GCCCAAATTGATAAAAATATTAGGGAGGAAATTATCAGAGGATGAAAGACTGTGAATGTGTATGCTCAGAAAAAGGGGAGGAAGTTTAAATTGATCAAACAGAAGAGAAAGATTGGGGAGGAAGATTGCCCAAATTGATCAAGACGCAGAAGTTTCTTTGGTTCAAGAAGTGCATGAGTCCAGTAAAAGCATCATCATTGCCAACATGTCTTATTATTCAGCCAATAATAAGAACAAGCTCCAGTTTCAGTTGATGGATGCTGGAAATAAGCTCTTTCATCTCCCTTCTTCATGTTCGGACATCTTTGACTTAAAATGATAAAGCTCTGTCTCGAGATCATGTTGGAAATTTGGTCAAGATTCTGGAGTATTATATATATTCAGAAGGGATGAAGCAATTCAGAAGGGATGAAGATATTCAAATGGAGAAAGTTCTTTCTAAGCTCTTTCAGTTTCAATTTCAGTTCACTACGTTTGTTCATCACTTGCATGGCTTGGTGAGAGATGAGTTGACTTCTTAGAGCAATTACAGGGAATATAATATCAGGCTTCAAGCATCCAAAATACACAGCACCATTGTCTCTAATAATTCCTCCATCCAAGGAAATTTCTCCATCTTTTAGGAAATTCTTATAGCATAAGCATGGTACTGCTAGTGTTAAAGACAAAGAAAATGGATGAAAGTGATTCACAGATGGCAGATGACTTAGACAGAAAGATAGCTAATCTTGCAGAACAAAGAAAAGCTAAGATCAAAGAGTCTGACTATGTAGTGTTTGAAAGACTCTCACAATCCTCATTTAATTCAGAAGAAACTTGATGATTTGGGATAAATCATAAGTTTAGGGGAGGATTGTCGAGAATTAAATGTTCTGAAGATTAATGTTGGAATCTAAATGTTATACAGGTTAGTACTGCTGAGAAGAATACACTAACAGTTCTAACTGCTAGTGTATATTTGAAGTCTGTTCAAGTTATAACTAACAGTATTAACTGATAAGTTAGTACTGCTAGTAAAAACAAAGGTACTGCTGGTTGAATACCTGCTGTTGAAATGACTCATACTACTGCTGAATGGATAAGTGTCCTGCATACTATTGCTGAAAGGATAAGTATGAAAAAGATATTTTGTGTATAAAAGTCAAGTATATATGGTAGATAATATCTTTGATAAGTGATCAGTCAACAAGTTGTATACACAGAACATGTTGTATCTTTGCTACTGACATACATAACAAGCAAGTAGTTTGACAAGACTTGACAATATTGTAAAGATCTCCTTTGGACTATAAAAGGGAGATCTTAGCTTAGAGATAAGTGTCTAGAAGTGTAACTATTAGATATTAACTGATAGAGTTGAACATAACAGATATAGTTATCCTTATAATAGAGATTCAAGGTTTGTAACCCTAGTGATAGTGAAGATCACTCGTATTATTCTCAATAATATTGAATTGTTTGGTGTTATACTTTCTGTGTTCATTGTTCATCACAAAAGCATTACTGTTCCATTTCCATAACCAATATCCTTCTAAGTGTGGTTAAGTAGATTCAGCATACTTAATCATATTCACTCAAAGTATCATATACACGCGTTAAAAGGACTAACATCCTAAGTGTATTATTAATCAATCCTCACAAGTAGTAAAGGGCTGATTGATCCTCTCACAATCATGCTATACGTAAAATGAATAATAGAAAGCGTAAAAATACATAGAAAGTAATTATACATTCGAATGAAATATACACGACGCATGGGAAAATAAAAATCATATAACGAGTAGGAAAAAGGTTGTAAAAGACTTACAACACCTAAATGGTACTGAGTTATACGTGTAAATGATCTAGGAATCGAATGGAAAACCCTTAACCCGTTTGGAACGATCAAAAGGGATGAGTTCGACTTGTATTACTTGAGAAAACAACTCGAATGGCTAGAGAAAAATGGCTCCCTGTACTAGAGTGTCTCGATAGTGAGGAATACTTGAGAGAATTGTGAAATAAAAATACAAGTGTGAATGGGAGTTATTAGGAAGTGAGATATGTGTATATATGTACACGTATAAGTGTCTATATTGTATTGTATGGTTACTAGTTGGTTGATCAAGAATATGGCAGACATTGGGAGGACTTTTAGAAGATTTGTACTTGAGTTTTAGGGATATTTGGGGAGGGTTGAATGTTGGTTTGGTTATATGTATCGAGTGGCATGTATATGTATGTATCGACAAAGTTAATGAGTCCAAACCAAAATTTAACGTGTGATATTGAGTGAGAAGGTGAAAAACAAACTTGGTAACTCATAAACGATCATAGAAAAATAAATGTGCTAGGTATAAATGAGTTAAACCGAATTTGGTTAATTTGGGTGAAAGTTGAGTGAATTTGTACAAGTGTCGAAGGAGGTTTACTTTGCCTCTCGTTTATTGTTCAAATGTTCGAATGAGAGTGTGGGAGTCGACATCCTGTTTATTTGGTGTGTAGAGATTCGAAATGTGTAAAAAGTTATATATGTTGTATGTCGAATTTATGAGAAATCGAGGCCAAGTAATGTGGTGTTAATCGAGTGAGATATAAGAAATAAATAAAACTTATAAAGTTGGGTTGGGCTTGTGAATAGTAACAGGCCAAAAATTTTGGGCCGAGAATTCGTATAAGGATCCGTTTGGTGTATTATTCGTATAGATGATTGTCGGAGTCCGTTTGTGAGCTCGTTTCCAATGTTTGGTGAATTACATATCAAGGTGTTTGAGTTATTATAATATAATAAACAAAAAGTTAAAAAGTTTCCCATAAAAAAGGTTAACTGAACAGTAATGGTGATTAATACTTGATTAACGTGTACAAATTACTTGGGAATTTTACAGATTGCTACAGTACCCACCCGTCAAACAGAATTCCGTCCCGGAATTATAGTCTAAGATAGTTGTTAGGGTTGTCTATGGAAATAAATGTGGGTATTTGTCGCGAATTTGGTCCTCACGTTCCCATGTATACTCTGGTCCTCGCTTAGAGTTCCATCAAACCTTGACAATGTGAATACGGTTTTGCTTTAGCTGTTTCACCTCCCTGTCCATTATTTCCACTGGTTCTTTTGTGAATACGAGTTTGTCATCAGGTCGGATTTCTTTCATTGGGATGACAAGAGTTTCATTTGACAAACATTTCTTCAGTTGTGAAATGTGAAATGTGTTGTGCACTCTACTGAGTTCCTCTAGGAGCTCAAGTTTATAAGTAACCCTGTCACCAACTTGAAATTCCATGGGTTTTCTCCTTACATCAGTGTAACTCTTTTGTCTGTCACGTGCGGCTTGTAGTCGTTGCCTGATCTTAAATATCTTTTCCGTTGTTTCGTGTATCAGTTCTGGTCCTGTGAGTTGTACGTCACCAACTTCTGCCCAACAAACAGGCAATATGCACTTTCGACCATAAAGTGCTTCAAATGGTGCTGCCTTGATGCTGGTATGGTAACTGTTGTTGTAGGAAAATTCAGCCAATGGCAAGTGTTTATCCCAACTTTTTCTGAAGTCTATCACACATGCCCAGAGCATGTCTTCTAAGGTTTGGATTGTTCTTTCACTCTGCCCATCAGTCTGAGGGTGATAAGCGGTGCTCATATCTAAACGTGTACCGAGAGCTTTTTGTAAAGTTTGCCAAAATCTTGAGGTAAATCGGCTATTTCTATCTAAGATAATGGAGATCGGAACTCCATGTCGAGTCAATATTTCCTTAAGATACAACTGAGCGAGGGTGCTCATCTCGTCAGTTTCCTTGATTGGTAGCAAATGAGCGGACTTGGTGAGACGATCAATGATGACCCAGATGGTGTCCAATCTAGTTGACGTCTTTGACTTTCTGCCTTGACTCTTGAACAAGTCAAACATTTCCCAACATACTCAGCGATGTCGGCTATCATGTTTGGCTACCAATAAATCTTCTTGAGATCCTGATACATTATTCAGAACCCGGGTGAATAGAGTACATAGCTTTGTGGGATTCATGCATGATGAGGTCAGAATACCTCCGTAGAGAGGAACCCAACTTCTTTCTTTGAAACAAAGCATTCCGTCAGATCTTTTCACGAAACCGTTTTCATTCACTGGCATGCCGTAAATTTTCTCATGGGGTCTGTTTTCTTCTTTAAGAGCTTCAGCTTGGGCTATGAGGATCTGTGATGGAAGTGGTGAACAAATGGTCATTCCCAGAGATCGGACCCTCAAAGTTTTGATTCTTTCTTTTCTGCTCAAGGCATCAGCCACGACATTTGCTTTTCCAGGGTGATAGCGAATTTCACAATCATAGTCGTTGAGCAATTCTAACCATCAGTGCTGTCTCATGTTCAGCTTCTTTTGATCTAGTACTTGTTGAAGACTCTTGTGATCGGTGAAAACTGTGCACTTGGTGCCGTACAAGTAATGTCTCCATATCTTAAGAACAAAGACCACTGCTCCTAATTCCAGATTATGAGCGGTGTAGTTTTCTTTGTTCTTCTTGAGCTGTCGTGAAGCATAAGATATTACTTTGATTCTTTGCATTAGTACCGCACCAAAACCGTGATGTGATGCATCACAATACACTACGAAGTCTTCACTTCCTTCGGGTAGTGCTAAGATAGGTGCTTCACAGAGTTTTTGCTTCAAGAGTTGGAAAGGTGACTCTTGTTTTTCTTCCCAGATATACTTCTTGTTCTTCTGAATCAATTCTGTTAAAGGCTTTGCGATCTTTGAAAAATCTTCTATGAACCTTCTGTATTTACCAGCGAGACCTAAAAATTGACGAATCTCGGTTGGGGTTGTAGGAGATGCCCAACCTTTAACCACCTCATCGATGAACACGATCATGAATTTGTCCAAGTATGGTTTGCATACTCAGTTCATCAAGTCCATGAATACTGCGGGTGCATTGCTGAGACCAAATGGCATTACTTGAAATTCATAATGCCCATACCGTGTTCTGAATGCTGTTTTGGGAATGTCTTCTTCCCTGACTCTTAGCTGATGATATCCCGATCTTTGATCAATTTTCGAGTAGACACTAGATCCTTGCAACTGGTCAAACAAATCATCGATCATGGGCAACGGATATCGATTCTTCACGGTGAGTTTGTTTAACTCCCTATAGTTAATACACATTCAAAATGTTCCGTCTTTCTTCTTGACAAATAAGACCGGAGCTCCTCAAGGTGATGAACTTGGTCGGATGAATCATTTATCTGACAGCTCTTTCAACTGCTCAAACAATTCTTTCATTTCAGAGGGTGCCAATTGATAAGGTGCTTTTGCAACTGGTGCCGCTCCAGGCACTAAATCAATTTGAAATTCTACTTGCCGAACTGGTAGAATACCGGGAAAATCTTCCATAAATACTTCAGGAAAATCCTTGACACCTGGCACTTCTTCGAGTTGTTTCTCTTTTGATTCATTCTCTATCACCTGAACCAAAAACACATGACATCCTTTTTTCATGTACTTCATCGTCTTGATATACGAGATAATGTTGAGTTGGGTTTTACTGTGATCGCTATGAACGATAAGAGTTTCACCGTTGAGTGGGATTTGGAAGACCTTCTCGTCACAAATGATTCTGGCGTGGTGTTTGGATAACCAATCTATGCCAATAACGACGTCAAATCTACCGAGTTGAATAGGCATGAGATCAATGGGAAAAGGTTTGTTTAGAAGTGTTAGGGTGTAACCTTGGATCATTGTGTTGGTGCCTATGAAGTTTCCGTTAGCTACTTCATTTTTGAAGGTAGTGTCTAGTTATATTGGGGCAATATTAAGCAGTGAAGCAAATGAAGTAGACACAAAGCTCTTATCAGCTCCAAAATCAAATAATATTTTAGCCCTTTGTTGGTTTAGTAAGAATGTACCCGTGATGACGCCGGGGTCCTGTAGTGCATTTCCGTCACCGAGAACATATGCTCCCCCACAAGCAACGTTGTTCGGATTTTGTTTTGGACAGTTGGTCCTGTAGTGCCCCTTCTCACCACAACCGTGGCACACTATTGCTATCAGCTGTGTATTTGCACCTGTGGCTTTGTAGTCAATAGTTTTATGACCCATTTTTTGGCAATTGGCGCACATTGCACAACAAGGTCCAGTGTGATGTAGTTTACATCGGTTGCACTGGGGTTGTGTTATGGTATAAACGTTTTCTTCTATGGGTGCAGCAACATTATCTCTAGCAGCTTCCTGGTTGCGATTCTGTTGATGGTTGTGGTTGTTACGATTCTGTTGGTAGTTTTGGTTACGGTTGTTGTTGTTGTTGCTGGGGTTCCTGTTGTTGTTGTTTTTGTTGTAGTTGTTGTTGTTGTTGTTGGGGTTCCTATTGTTGTTGTTGTGGGTGGTGGTTCCACGATTAGCTAGACTTTCTTTGTGATCATTGTTTGCGGAGGTAGAACTCCATTTGATTTCCCTTTCTAGTAATTGTTGAGCTGTTGTGATAGCTTCCTCCAGAGTTGCTGGTTTTGACGAGGTAACATTTCCCTCGATGTTTCGAGGCAGTCCCTCGACGTACTTCTCCAGTGTTCTTTCAAGATCCGGCACCATAGTTGGGCATAGTACTGACAGTTCTTGGAACCACCTGTTGTAGGTTCTTAGATCATTCCCCTTTACAATCAACTGGTGGAATTCCTCCTCCAGTTTTCTAATTTCCGTGCGCTGGCAGTATTTCTTCAGCATTTTTGTTTTTAGTTCAGCTCAGGAATCCATACCCATGGTCTGGGTGGTAACGTTCCACCATGATAACGCATCTTCCAGAAGAGTCCCGATAGCAAAGGTGACCTTGCTGTTATCTGGAAAGTTGATTCTCATGAATACCGTCTCTGTACGCTTAAACCACTGAGCTAGTTCGGTCACTCCTTCTGAACCTTTGAAGTAAGTTGGCTTGCAACCCATGTAATCTTTATAGGTACACTTACGAGACGCAGATGCCTCGCTTTCAGCTGTTGCCCTGCTGTTGCTACTTGAGCGGGCTATGGTAGCTGCTTGAGTTTTAAGAGATGCAGCAATGCTATCGACTACCAGTTTCTGGACAGCTGCAGGAGTTATTGCTGTTGCGGGAGTGGTAGTTTCCTTTTTTGTGCGAGCCATAGTTCGATTAATGCCACAAGAAAACACATATTTAGAATTCACATAATGACCATGTTAGAACAATTTGAGTAATAGAGTAATTGCAAACAATTCCTAACAATATTGTCACACTGTGAAATTACAACCAATTGAGAATCACAAAAATCACGACATGTTTGGGTACTATCATAAGTAAGTGATCAATTCTTGGTATAGGATTGCTAGGGAACAAAGTGATTCATCATCTACAAAAGCTGCAGTTCAGCAACTTTCTCTTCATTCATCAAGTTTATTCTGAAATTTTTTTATTATGTGTTTGTAATTACATTCCAGTTGTAATATTCAAAGAAACATAACAATCATAAGTAACATCAAGACATGTCTGAATGCAATCACAATATACATGAACAACCACAGTAACATAAGTCGACATCAATATATAGTAAATCATAACCAACACATATATTAATAACTTGATCAGTTGTGTTACATAACAAAACGATAGAAGATCCTTTATTGATGTCACATGCGGCAGGCTAAGATGCCTCAAAACTATACAGACGTGTACTATGTGTAACAGCTGGAAGTCTCCTCCATGGGTCTTGTGAGTTCTGAAATCTGATCCAGAAGCCTTTGTATGTCAGTCTGATGTTGTACCTGCATGTCTTCCACGAGGTTCTCTAATGTATCAGCTCTGTGGCATGCTTGTAGAGCTTTTTCCATCTGTCTATGTCCCTCCCATTGTAGGACTATCATGTGGGAGCGTGTATCGAACATCTCTGACTGTGTCCTAGTCAAACCGTCCTGAAGATCCATCCTATTTGATATGAGGCCATGTAGGGTGCCGTTGAGTTTCTCGGGGTTGTCGAGTGGTGCTCTGTCAACAATGCTCTGAAGTGCATCAATCTGCTACTCATGACGCTCCAGACTCGTCATGATGGTGGATGGGGTAGGTGTGTGGGCAACTGCTGCTCTGGAGCTCTTTCCAGTCTCGAAGACACGGGCTATGCGGGCCCGACTCTGAGAGGGTAGATCCTCCTCTGGAGTCGGCTCCCGTTGGTGGGGTGCAACTGGGTAAGTTTGGGTGAGTTGGTTGAATAGGTGGTCAGGTCTAACCGACGGTGGAGGGGGTGATGATCATAGTGGTGGTGATCCATACTGATACTCAGGTGATGATAGGGGTGTCATCCCGATCATGTGTAGGGGTGAAGTAGGGGAGTAGGGTGGAAATGGTGGTATAATCGGCACTATAGGTTGGCGTACCCTCTTGCGAGGTGTATGCTTCTTGATAGGGCCATTGGGATGGCTCCGAAATGGTGTCATAAATTGTTCGGGCTCATAGGGTGCTAAAATCCTGACTCGTCTGCTCCGGGCTACCGGGGCAGGTGGGGGTGGTGGAGTAGGTAAATGTGTATCTGAATCCTCTGCAGGCAACCATTGCTGAGTCTGCATGTACTAGTCATCAGTAAGTGAGGTGTAGGCAGGAGAAAACGTACGGCTCTCCTGGTGTGGTGGTGAGATATGTGCCCGTCTAGCTAGTACATACGGGTCTTCAGATATGGTTGAGTCTGGGTTACCTGGTGCAACAGGTGTCATGGGTGGTGTAGCGACAACTTCACCATCCTCAAAGGGCTCCGTTTCGTCTGAAGTGGTGTTCGACACTGTAGCAGTCGCAGTGCTAGGAACTATGGGTGAGGTGATAGATGATAAAGTGCTCTCGGACTCCATGTCCGATGATGAGGTGCTAAGGTGTGAGTCTGTAGACATGGTACTGTAATAACCTGAATGTAGTAAACATAAGTAATCAATAACATCAAGTGTGTGAAAATCAATATGAAATAATCAAGTGTGTGAAGATTCGTGTAAAATAATCTTAATAGGTAATATACTGAGCACGGTGATATGCAGGCAAGGAGGGCGTAAGGTGGTATGGTGTAAAATCATTCATTTTGAAAGTGTAGTTATAGTCCAATGTTTGAAACCATTTGGTTCTCTATAACCATGTCTCTAATGCCAATCTGTAACACCCCCTAAATTATGAGTTAACAGCGAAAGACTAATTGGGGTATTACGGGGAGGAACATAGTCATAATCATAGAAAACGGCTCAAAAGAGGCGTTTTGAAAGTTGTTGTCATTCAAATAATAATTCAGTTACAAAAGTGAAATATCAGAGTTGTTAAATCCCATAAAAGGATGTAGCAGTTTGAAATGAATGACATAATTTATTTTACACCATAATAACTATAAGTTTATTGCCCGCTCCGTGCCTTGTCTATTCCGCTAATTACCTGAGATAAACATGCTAAAAGTCAACAAAATTGTTGAGTGAAACCATAGAGTTTGTAATAGTAATCTGTTTGAAACACAAGTAGTGATTGCCTGTGAATTACAATCATTGTTTTAAATGGTGATATTGCACTTGAATATATTGCCCTAAGTCTCATGACACGCAAATGTTAACAGTGTACCGTGAAACGGTGGTGAACACAACAAATTAATGGTGTGAGTTATGGCCCTCGTGTAGGAGATTTTCATCTTCCTAGTTCCTTCAAATATAATGCATTGCGACTAATCCAACTAGCAACTAAGGCTATCCGTCAGGTATTAGTGGAATAGGCAGTCAGCCTCCAATAGATCTATTTACTATATTCGCAAGTGATTAATGTTTCATGATGTGAGGGGCTTGTGGCAATAGTGGTAACTTAGGCAATATTAATCAGGTGTAGCATACATAAAATACTTGTGTTCTATTTTGTAGCATGTATCTCCCCCAAGGAGTATAAAGTTGTTAAATGAGTAAAAGTGGGGCTATGACTCACCTTGAATGTAACTGATACAGGTGAAATGTGAAATCAAGTGAATTACGGGAACGGCTCCAACACACGACCCGAATAATAGGGAAGTCTGAGATTTTGATAGTTGTGACTTAATACGAACAATGAGTGTGAAAATGAGTAACGAATAACGATTTGATTGGTGATGTGAGTGTGTGATATGCTTTAAATGCTTAAAGTTCAAAAATAATATTAAATATAATATTATCTTTTTTTTATGTCATTTAATCCATAAATATCGTTTCCTCGAAAGTGGTGGAACGAAACGTTAAGTTAAATCGTTAAAATTCGTTATATAACTATATAAACGTAACGTGTTTAAATATGTTGAACGAAATGTAAAAATGCACGTGATTGTATTGAGAAGTGTAAAATATGAAATAGAATTGAATATGATATAAAGTTACAGTTTGGTCCTTGTACTTATATAATTTTTACACTTTTTACCCTAACGGGGTTAGTTTTTCACCGTTAGTCCTTGGTAAAATATATATTGCATTTTTAGTCCAAAAGTTTCCAAAATGACATTTCAAGCTTTCTGTTTATTGTTTTAGCAATTTCCACCCTTAGTTTGCTGAATTTACAATTTGCAACTTATTTATATAAACTTTACACTTTTAACCTGAATAGTAAAATATTTTGCAAACTTAGTCCAAAATTCACAAAAATAAGGTGAAAAGTCTTCCGAAAATTTTAATAACTTTATTAAGCTTATTTAAGTCTTATCCAACTGCTTATTCACAAAAGTGCTTATTTTTCCGCTTAATGGGCTTTAACGATCGAAACAAAGGCCCATTTATGTTTTATGATCCAAAGGGTTTAAAGACAAACTGGGCCTGGTTTTGGGCTTATTTCAAGGTTATAAAAATAGTACCAAATAGCTTATGTGGACAGCTTATTGAGATTGCTTAAAATCTACTTATTGGGCTTTATGGCCCAATAGAATATAAAGGATGAGTTTTTACCAGTCCGAGTAGCGTTTGGTTTGTGGTTCAAAAAGGGCTTATATGAGCTTGTTATGATTGCTTAATTCAGTAGCTTATTAATTGAGTATATGGAGAATTAGTATGAGTAATAAAAATTATATGTTGTGTGTATGATACAGATTATATGGAACCATTCTTAGTCGACAAAAATACATAGTACGAAAATGAAACATGACTTATATATGTGTTATAATATATACGATGTCACATACACTTAAAATGAGGTTCGAAATGCATTAAAATGAATATGTAAGTGTCAAATGATTGTGTATCTCGATTTTCTAGCCTTCCATCAATAGGAGGCAATCATGCTATACATAAAATGAATAATAGAAAGCGTATACACGATGCATGGGACAATAAAAATCATATAACGAGTAGGAAAAGGGCTGTAAAAGACGTACAACACCTAAATGGTGGTGAGTTATACGTGTAAATGATCTAGGAATTGAATGGAAAACCCTTAACCCGTTTGGAACGATCAAAAGTGATGAGTTCGACTTGTATTACTTGAGAAAACAACTCGAATGGCTAGAGAAAAATGGCTCCTTATGCTAGAGTGTCTCGACAGTGAGGAATACTTGAGAGAATTGTGAAATAAAAATACAAGTGTGAATGGGAGTTATTAGGAAGTGAGATATGTGTGTATATGTACACGTGTAAGAGTATATATTGTATTTTATGGTTACTAGCTGGTAGATCAGGAATATGGCAAAGATTGGGAGGACTTTTAGAAGATTTGTACTTGAGTTTTAGGGATATTTGGGGAGGGTTGAGTGTTGGTTTGGTTATATGTATCGAGTGGCATGTATATGTATGTATCGACATAGTTAATAGGTCCAAACCAAAATTTAACGTGCGATATTGACTGAGAAGGTGAAAAACAAACTTGGTAAATCATAAACGATCATAGAAATAAAAATGTACTAGGTAAAAATGAGTTAAACCGAATTTGGTTAATATGGGTGAAAGTTGAGTGAATTTGTACAAGTGTCGAAGGAGGTTTACTTTGCCTCTCGTTTTTTGTTCAAATTGTTAGGAATATAAATATTCAGATGAAGGTTCGGTCACCCCGAGTATCTATTTAGCATTTATATAGCTCGTAGGCTTATTATTATTATTAATAGTATTAGTATTATTAGTGCAGTTATATTTATATTGGTGGAGTTGATCGGGTCTTTACCCACTGTCAGCTCACTCCACAGCCCACTAGGGGCACCGATATTAGGAACTATATAAACCCCTTCCCACACATGGGAAGGGTTGGAACTCTTGTAACATTTTCACCCACAAACTAATCTTACACAAGTTTTCCCTTACCTCTCTCTAACTTCTCTCTAACTCTTCCACCATGGATCTTATCTTCCATAAACCCAAGACCACCCAAATCATCCACACAATCAAGATTTTTAGATCTCATAATTGGTATCAAGAGCCATGGTTAGGTTCGATTGATTGTGTGTTTCTATCTTCTCGTCCTTATTTCTTTTGTGTTCGAACATAATTTGAGCTTTAACAGTTTGTACAACGATTTTTGGATTTCTATATTCTTGTTCGAACATCTCTTGGGCATTAACATAGTTGAGGCTGAGTTTTCATGTTAGACTGCAAGTCTTGGTGGGCATTTACAGTCCACATGGTGATTTGTGTGTCACGTTAAGAGTCTTGGTGGGCTTTTAAACAAATTCTTAATCAATTTGTGTGCACATGGTGAATTGTTCTATCTCGTTTTTTTAAGATTTGTGTTTTTGGGTTTACCTTTGATATTCTACTCGAACTCTTGGTCACCTCATGACATGGTCACGGCTTATTTTAAGGTTAAACGTGTGGTTTTTTTTGTGTTGTTCTTGACAGCGGTTGGTTTGTGGTTTTATGTTTGTTGTTTCGGTGGTATCTCGGTGGTATTCTTCTTGTGTGATTTGTGGTCTTTCTGCTCGGGTTATGTTCTTGGTTGCAGTTTTTGTCAAAAGCTGCTGCTCTATAGTGGTGAAAAAATGGTTCTTAGTAGCGTTTTGAGTATACATTTAGGATGCAGATTGGAAGTTTGTCATAACGGGAAAAAGACAAAAGGTTGCTTCTTGTGTCTACAATACTTTTTGTGACTTTGAAGACATACTTGGTCGAACAAAAAGATAGTAGCGTTTTGAAGAAAGTGAAAAACCCAGATCCGGTTTTTTTGGGAAAGTACGAAAATGACAGCTCGGTTTGACTGGTCAAACTGCTACTTGCGTTTTGTGGTACTAGCGTTTTGTGTTCTAGCGATTTGTCTGAAAGTACAAAAGTGACAGCTCAGTTGACTGGTCAAAGGTTGCAATTTGTGTGTAGCATTTTGTGTGTAGCGTTTTGCCTACTCAAGACAAATTATCAAACTAATGAAAGGTTATGCGGCCAAAATTTTAGCAGATCATGCGTTTTGTCTGTCACAGTCAAACCAAAACAATTAGCAGTAACTATGACTCAAGAGATACAGAATTAAGAGGTAAAGATTATAACCAGTCGACCACAAACAACCATTTGACCATGACTTGTTGACCTTAGTCAGTCATAACCATCTTACAACCAAAAATTAATCCCATGTCGACAACCAAAATCTCTACTGACTCCAACTAAGTCCCTATCCCAAAATCCACCTCCAACATCTAATCAATACTACATCAACTCTCATCTAAACTAATATTATGTCAAGATCTCAGATCATCTTTTCGTGATACTCAAAGGACCATCAAGAATTTTTAAAAGTCAATCACACGAAAAATGACTCATCACCGATCATTTATTTGAAGACTTGACTTCATTATCTTATACGAAACAAAAAGATCAGTAAGATAACAGTTCTGTTATCCTCTCATCTTGGGTTCGATTAATATATGAAACTGCTTCAAGAAGAGAACAAGAACAATAGTGTCCATATTCTTTCTTAGTTTCGACTTTCAATCAAGAAAAACAAATCACAACCTTACCCGAGACCCTTTAATGGATCTTGAAGCCGTGGAGCATTCTTGATTCAGCCTGGAGATGAAAATGAGGAAAAAAGTAAAGGTACGGGTGGGTTTGTATTTGACTTGGATTGAGATGATTCATGTTATGGTTCGATTGATTGATGATGATGATGAATCTGAGATGAGATGAGTTTTGATGAAGATGACTGTGTTTGATGTGGTGAGATAAGGCAGAGGAAATGGGAGGTGGACAAAGTGTTTAGGGTTGACTAATGATAAAATTTTAGGGTATGATTATGAGTATTAATACCTTGATATTTAGGGTTAGTGGGAGTTTGGCTGGATTACTGGATGTGGACAAATCGGGCTCTAACAAAATGAAAATGAATTCTATATGGGCTACAATACATTTGGGCTGAAATTAGTTTGCATCATTTTTTGTTGGGCTGCCATGGTTCACGGATTGGGAGGTTGAGACATTGGGTTGTGAATGTGATATGATATATGAATTCCTAATAGTTGTATCAATTTATGTTCAACAGGATTGATGTTGAATATCTTGGTATACTATTCGGTCCAAGAATATTATTTTGGTTGTTACGAATATCTTCGAGAAGATTCACACGTCAAGGCTAGTATTTGGGTTTATGAATGTCAACGGGATTACAGAGTTGTGAATTTGGCAGCGTTGTCCTATTGGTGCCTGAGATTTGAGTGAGCCTGTAATTAAATCTTTGCAATTTGAGTTACAGTTGAAAATTTGCGATTTGATTAACTGCAAATTGACAAGCTGCTATTTGACTTGTTGCGACTTGACTAATTGCGATTTGACCAGTTGTGATATGACGTTGCGAGTTGACACTTGCGATTTGACTAATTGTGATTTGGTTGATTGCAATCTGACTTGTTGCAAATTGACAATCGGTGACTTGACTTGTTGCGATTTGATCAAGTCGTGATTTGACTCCTGTGACTTGAATTTCGAAGATTAGTATTGCACTTCACTCTAGACTATTCTGGTTGATTTCACGGTTTCTCTTGTAGGTTTTAGAAAATCCCACGAAAGATTCGATTTCTCGGTTTAAATCTCAAGAGTAGTAAAATCCCGTCAAATCTATTTTGGACAAGTAGGCGGGACATGGATTTTTGGTATAATAAAACTTACGGGGTTTGACTATTTTTCCGAGATTACTTTGTGCTGCGAGATCGGTAGGATTTGGGAAATTATGGTAGCTTGGTTGGTTTGTTAATTCACGGGTTGGTGTACTTAGTGTCTCAAACATCTCGGGGTTGGATGGATGCACGATGTTTGATAACCCTTGCTCGAGCGTATTTATGGTGATTAGACTTGGAAGTTCAAGAAGTGGATATATACAATAAAGGATGGAAGGTTGGGTATATATCACTACCTATATTTAAAGGAGTTACGTTGTTGTGCTCAATATAGGTTCTAAATCACAAATTTAGTGCAAGTATAAGTCGCGGACTTGTCCTTTATCAATCTTCATCAAGCGATTGTTGTTTCTCAAGCTTCTAATGGGATTGTAGTACAAGATCTTCTCAAGAGGTGGTCAGACTTAAAGACACAAGGTGGATTGTTTAGAGACGTGTTTTAACCTTTTACTCACTCTTAAGTTAAACACATTTCATCATGCGGTTTTGGCATATTACGAGCTTCAGTGACTTTGTTAATCTACTAAACCGTTGATGAGGAGACAAGCAAGGGGTTACTACAAGAGAGTCTTAATCACCATCTTCTTTGCAGTAGTTTTATTTGTCTTTTTCATGTATTGTGCCTGACAAATTCACAAATATCACGGACTCTCAGCTTTGACAAAAAGGTCATTTCATGCCCTTTTTGAGGGGGAGAATTAGCGCGTGGTTTCTACCGGTTCCGTCTCCAGCGTTGTGAACCTTAGCGGTTCCGGTTACAGCGGGTCTAATCGTAGAGGTTCAGTCTCCAGCGGTTTGAATCTGAGTGGTTCCAGTTTCAGTGGTTTAGTTTTTAGCGGTTTGGGTCTTAGCGATTTGCCTAAGGTTTCAGTGTTTTGATACTTACTATTGTGCAGTTTGTTCTTGAATTTATTTCTCGGTTAAATCTCAAGAACTGTAAAATCCTGTATACAGTATGAAAACTATACCAAGCACTGCATCTGATGACATTCAAACAGCTATGCTTGAAAGGACTGACTATGAGTTATGGGCACTGCTAAGAATTAGCGCATGTTTCTTCTCCTTTTGGCTAGTCAACAGTGCAAGATGATCACGAAGTTAATTTGGTATTCCTCATTTGAGATTGAACTGAATTTCACAAAGGCGTCTACTTATTTTATCTTGAAGTCGGGGTTGGTTGGATGCATGACCTTCAATGATAACTTGCCCGTGCTTAAAATTTAAGTTGAAGACTTAGGTTATCTAGTTACCAGCAGTCGGGGTAACTATCACTTAAGAGTTCCGTTGGAGTACTCAGTGTCACACGTCGATGACGTTGTCGATAATCGCAAGAGGTGTTAATGTCTCATACTTTGGTTGGGTATTGAGTACATAGAGATTTGCTTGGAGCATTAATTCTCTACACCGTTCTTCCAACATTAGTGCAAGCTTAAGTAACAAATTTGGGGACTTCTACTTCTGTTTTCTATATTGGTATATCGGGTTTCCTTCATGAAGTGGTCACTAATCTGTGTACTAGGTTAGTTAGTTGGTCAAAGGTTTTAAAAGTTGTGATGTGATCTGTAATTCTCACAGGATATTCTTAACCCAAACTGATATTCACCAAGATCAAATCAGTCATGCCACATTCTATTTCATTATTGTCTCACGGTTTCTTATTGGTTTTGTAAAATCCCGCGAAAGAATTTATTTCTCGGTTTAAATCATAGATTTTTAAAATCCCGTGATGATGGGATTATGCGCTCTTGACCATGGTCGGGTTAAAACCATTATCAAAGTTCAGTTAAATCATCATAAAGGGCTAGATCTGGGCATTAACCACAAGATGTGACTACGGCGTTAATTCATTATTATTTATTTGAGGCTGAAGTGAAATTTCATGGGTGCGTGTACTTAGTATCTGAAGATATCGGGGAGGTTGGATGAAGATTCTTCAAGATCCTTGTTCGAGCTTTCAACATTTACAATGACGAGGACTTGGATATCTAGTTATTTTTTCTTTCTCTCTATTACAAAATAACTATCAATTTAAGGAGTTACGTTGTAGTGCTCAGTGTCACACGAAGTTGTGGATATCCAAGAGGTGATGTACATCCTATACTTGATGGTTGGTTGGTTGAAGAGTATAGGGTACTTAGGGATTCAATGTTGCACGAAGTCTCTGCACCGCTCTTTGTCACGCATTAGTACAAGTTTAAGTCACAAGTTCGGGTTATGTTACTTCAGTCTCAAGTTCATGATATTGAGTTTTTCTCCATCAGTGGTCACGACATCAAGCCGACAAAATGACAATGGGGTTGGTAACGAGTTAGATGAGAGAAGTAGTAAAGAGAGTAATGACGTCTGTACACATCAGTGTAGGCCTCGCTCTTCATCATTATGACGTCTGAATACCTCAGTTCAGGCCTCGGTCTTCATCATAATGACGCCTGTTCATATCAGTTCAGGCCTCGTTCATCAAAGAAAAGAAAAGTGTACGCTTGAGTGCACTTTATCTTCAAAAGATGAGGTGTCTTCTTATTTATGGCCATTCTCATCAACAAGTTTTATGCTCTTTCCGTGCTTATTCAGCCTTCAAGTGGATCGGCGCATATTGGAGTATATTTTTATTCACGTATTCAACCAAAAATTGCAGTTGACAGGCATATGCAATTTTTGACGGGGGGAAAGGGTGAATAAACAACATGTCAGTCTTCAAGTACCGTCAAGTGGAGCTACTTACCGTTGATGGTATTCATATTCACTAGTTCAATCATCAAAAATTGCAGTTGGCAAGCATATGCAATTTTTGAGGGGGGGGGGGAAGGGTGAATATTATTCTACATGTTGATTGATGATTGAGAAATGGTCATACGACTCCAGAATACGTCAATTCAGGAGTCATGCAAACCATGTTTCTCCAACACTACATCTTCCTCCGTCTATCAAGGTGTTGAAGAACATGGTCATGGAATGCTAATCGACATCTTCTCACGGGCTGGTACAATTAGTAACAAAGGGTTTCTAGTCAATGCTTCATGTACACGTCATTATGCTACATGTACACATCATGATGATGATTCCGATTAATCGTAACCATCAGGGGAGAGAAATGTGTACACCAAGGACGCACAACAGGTTCACGTGATCGGGCTTAATATCTAAGGATACATATCATAGATGATCAGTGGTTCAACTTGTTACCTTGGTATTATCGTTTTACTCTTACGTCATGGGCTGATTAATCGTAACCATCAGGGGAGAGAGAATGTGTACATCAAGGACGCACAACAGGTTCACGTGATCATGGCTTAATATCCAAGGATGGATACATACTATAGATGATCAGTGGTTCAACTTGTTACTTTGGTGTTATACTAAAGACTGAAGAAGGTCGAGTCGTCAGTCTATTCTACATTCTCTGTTGTGTGTTATCATCTCATGTGTATGCTGTGGGCTGATGGGTTATATGTAAGGTTACTGGAAGGCATTTGGTGAGATGTAGATGGTTGGTATTTTTTTCCTCCATATTGGGCAATCTTGAAGAAGGTCGAGTCTACTCTACATTCTCCGCTATGTGTTAGAAGACTTAAGACGGCATGCATTTGGTTATCAAAAGACTTCTTCATATTATGGGCGTTCATCCAAAGTTTTCTTTCTATTATGGGTGTTCATTAGAAAGGTTGTCAGATTGGGGGAGAGCACTAATTAGGAGAGAGTGAAAAGCCTGAATCAATCCCTGATTAAATGTGCTCACGTTGCTCTTCAGCAAGTCAAATGATGGAAGCGGAGTAGATTCAGGATGCCGAGGAGTAATGGTTTTTGGTTCGTATCCTTGTATATATTTGCTTCATATTTTTTGTTCATATCTTATACCAATTTGTAAATAGATATATAGAATACATGCAAATTGTAAATAGAGAAACGTAAAACCAGAAAAACCCATAAAAATTGAAAAATAGAAAATACCAAAAATAGTTTCACCTAGGCATGTCTTCTGTTTATCGATAACATTTACGGACTTAGAAATGTCATTCAATAATGGAACGGGTCTTTAAATGAAGCTCGAGCAGAAGTTAAAATGGATGGTTAAAACATGTCTATATGGCTTGCTATTACTTTAGATAGCAACCCGGGCGTCAAAATGGGGAAAGCACGTCGCCAAAAAGACGGTTGTTCCTCCAACTGGGTGATGTTCACCTGGGCATGGATTACTTTATATCCATGTTTCCTCGATCTGATGTACGTTTCAGTGCATCATTTTTTGAAAAAGAAGAGAAGTCTTCTTTGCATACAAATAGTTTTCATTCTATGATTCTTCTGAAAATAATTTGTGAGACACTTGGTGATTATGTGTTGCTTGAAATTATTTTAGACTTGGATTGTGCATAAATTTGTCACTCAATCAACGACTACAAATCTATAACTAGAATACGAGTCATTGATTGAGGGGGAGAGTGAATTCAAATTTTATATCATCAAACGGGTTTCTTGATTAATTCATAATTCTTAGAAAAGGTTTTGTAGTTAATGGGGTATTAGTTGAAGAGGAAATTGCTAAAACTTTATATCAAATAGCCAAAAGTGTTAGTTGTTTGAAAGAATAGGGCATTATGTGCAACTTGCGTATAATTTCCTAGCTTTATGTAACTAGAAGGCTCATTTGTGTCACTTTGGAATCCTCGCTTAATCGCTTAATCCCCTAATTACTTTAAAACTCAAAATCTAAAAGAAGTTAGAAAACCTAATGTGATTGATGTTCTTGAATACTCCTCTGGCATGTGTATGATCTGAATGAATGAATTTCAATTGTTGTTTGACTGTCGTTAGTCGAATGATGCTTAAGTGTTGTTGATATTGTGCATATGTTCTCAGGATTCGCTTAGGTATATAGCTATCATGATAGATTCATGTTCCTAAGATCCTGAATTGAATATTGAAATCTATGTGAATTGCCATGTTCATGATTGCTAATTGCTCTTCATGCTAGATAGTGGTTTGACGTATTTCCTGATTGTGGTTTGATTATAAGATGAACTTGGTATTATAATGTGGCAAGCTGCTATGGGGTAGTTATTAAGTAATAGTGTATCTGTATGTATGTATATCTGTGATGATATTCTTATGCAGATTCCATAGCCAAAATGAATGTGCCAGTTCCCGCTCTAACCATTTGATCAGACGTTCAAACTCTATTGATTGGCTCAGAATTCACCACAACAACAACATCGGCAACAACAACAACAACAACATTGTCTTCACCTCCACCACCATCATTTCAACAAAGCAGTACTTACTCGGATCTCATCAAGTGGGGATCGAAAATACTTGAGAAGATTTGTTGGTGGATGGATAATTGATGTTGACCACTGATTCACTCAGAAAAGCGGATGATTACATTGTCTGCGCAAAAAGGTCAATATCATTTGTGTCATAAAAGTTATCTTGTGCATAATAAGCAGTGAATCTCCCTCTTAGATTAAAGGGGAGCTCAGTATGTTCCATTATCAGAAAACATTAAATCGGACACATTTTCTACCACATTTTCTAACTTATTTAAATCAATTACGATCACAAATCTCAAATGGTTTGAAAATGTTGATTTGGAAGTAAAAGTAAGCTCTCCCGTATGTGCTAAACTGCTTTGTATATCAATGCACATATTAAGGGTGAGCAAAATGTTTTGGACGTAAAAGTAAGCTCTCCCGTATGTGCTAAACTATTTTGTAATATCAATGCACATATTGAAGGGGAGCAAATGGTTTTTAAGAAAACATAAAGGATTGGACATCTCATGCGAGTGTGACTCAGACATAACAAATGAATTGACGAAACTTGAATTGTCATCAATCGAAAGGATGCGTCTTGGCCGGGTAATAATTTCAAGCTGGTCTAACCAGTGATGTAAGCGTGTCTCGAAAAAGACGTATCTGAGTAGAGTGTACCATTTCGAGAAACTTTATGTGGACTTGACCAGGCCGGGTAATAATTTCAAGCTGGTCTAACCAAGTGATGTAAGCGTGTCTCGAATCGGTCATGTTCACTGAAAGTTGATCAATTCAAAAAGTGCGAGCTCTACCTAACATGTGCAAATTTATAAAACAATCACTCGAGCACATGTTGAGGGGGAGCATTTGAAAAACTCAAAACTCTCAAAGTGTTAGTAAAATGTGTTTCTTAATTATGAACACTTTGAGAGATTTTTCAAGGATTTGGTTAATGGCAATTGTGGAAGAACACCAAAGACCGACCATTTTATTTAACGTATTAGAGTTATAAGGATGGTAAGGTTAGGTACAAGTTCCCACGATCCCGCCAGAGCCGGAGGGATCTACCCAGGGACAATCCACTAGTTACGATAGAAGTCCTTAGGTATGATTAAAAAGGAGAAAAGTGAGAATAAGGGAAGAGTGCCGACTGAGATGGAGCTAGTACTGGAACAAACCCAACAAGGTTCTAGTAATGAAGTCTCGGTAAGCACTGAAGGGGTTGAAGAATGAAAAAGAATGTAAAGATAAAGGGTGAAAAGAAAGAAACCCTCCTTACACTTTAGGCAGAAACTGGGTCAATACATATGCTGTCATAATCACTTAGCTGATTGCTGGCATTGAAGACAAAGTATCATGGACCCAGTGATACGCTGCACAACCCTCCCTAGCTACTCAAGGTCCCTCAAAGGACACTTGTTTCACTTGTCACGGAGATCAATACATTTCTATCGTCTCTCTCACTCCGAGTTAGATGATATTGAAAAGGTGGCAGTCCTCTCCAGCCTTCGATCACCAAATCAAAACGCAATATTGAGTCTAGAGCCACGAGATGCATAATAAGATCTCATAGGAACACGTATTATTTCTACACTGGTTGTTCAACATTAAGGACGCCAGTTGTAAACTTATGACTCCTACGCAGATCTTAGCAATCTGCCAGAACATTTATGAGAGAATTTACAAATGTAATTCTCAATGATTGAATGGAAATTCCTGCCAGGGTCACCATCAAACAGCCCTGAAAGCAGGTCACTTCGGTAATTCCTTGTGGATTACGCTTAGTGATCGCGGTGGTTTCAAACGGTCTACAGTCGTGGAGTGATCTCCAGCGACTCACCTAATCGTTGATTTGCTACGGTAAATCTTTAAAACCCTCTGTGGGTTTCCGATTTAGGAACGGTCTTGGTAAGGATTAGAGAGAGTTTTCACACTATGCTGTTAACAATCTCGAAGTCCGAACTTGTAAGTACCGGACGTTTTATTGCTAACTATCGTATGCAGGAACATCTGGGGATTGTAGCTGATTGCTGTTGCAGCTGTTTGCGGTTGTAGCTGATTGATGTTGCAGCTGATTGCGGTTGTAGCTGAGTGCAGAAAAGATGCCAATCCATCACCACATGCTCACACCACATCATCATCATATTCAAAGAGGTTATGATAACCTAAAAGACCTTCAACACTGCTTCTGCTAACTCTGATGTTGAAAATCATGACCCAGAACAGTGTGAGCATGTCGACTCAAAGAATACCACATCACATGGAGACATACTGCTGAAAGATGACTTGGAGACAAATGTTGGATGATAAATTCGAAGAATACTCAAAGATCATCCAAGATAGAAGAACAGTCATCAAAAGATCACTGCTAAAGGCACAAAGATACAAGACGTTGAAGAATCGAAGACTACGAGCTATGAAGACAAGTTCAGATGATAGAATGCTAGAATTCAAAATATTATTTCCGGGGTGACCTCCCTTAGGGGGAGATTGTTAGGAATATAAATATTCAGATGAAGGTTCGGTCACCCCGAGTATCTATTTAGCATTTATATAGCTCGTAGGCTTATTATTATTATTAATAGTATTAGTATTATTAGTGTACTTATATTTATATTTGTGGAGTGGGTCGGGTCTTTACCCACTGTCAGCTCACTCCACAGCCCACTAGGGGCACCAATATTAGGAACTATATAAACCCCTTCCCACACATGGGAAGGGTTGAAACTCTTGTAACATTTTCACCTACAAACTAATCTTACACAAGTTTTCCCTTACCTCTCTCTAACTTCTCTCTAACTCTTCCACCATGGATCTCATCTTCCATAACCCAAGACCACCCGAATCATCCACAAAATCAAGATGTTTAGATCTCACACAAATATTCGAACGAGAGTGTGGGAGTCGACATCCTGTTTATTTGGTGTGTGGAGATTCAAAATGTGTAAAAAGTTACATATGTTGTATGTCGAATTTAAGAGAAATCGAGGCCAAGTAATGTGGTGTTAATCAAGTGAGATATAAGAAATAAATAAAACTTATAAAGTTGAGTTGGGCTTGTGAATAGTAACAGACCAAAAATTTTGAGTCGAGAATTGGTATAAGGATCCGTTTGGTGTATTATTTGTATAGGTGATTGTCGAGGTCCGTGTGTGAGCTCGTTTCCAATGTTTGGTGTATTACGTATCAACGTGTTTGAGTTATTATAATGTAATAAACAAAAAGTTCAAAATTTTCCCATAAAAATTGTTAACTGAACAGTAATGGTGATTAATACTTGATTAACGTTTACAAATTACTGGGGAATTTTACAGATTGCTACATAACATCATCTAGGCAAACAGATACCAAGCAAATTCAGCCCACTAATTTGAATGCTTCCACTTCTACTGGACTAGAAGCGACTAGCGTTATCAGAATATAGCGTAAGAGCACCAGAAAGAAGAATAGGATCTGGAAATGTAAGAGCGGACCTCTAGAAGATAATGAAGTAGAAGATCACCTTAGGACTTTAAATAAAATGCATGTTGCATATGATTTAGATTCGAACTTAACAACTTGTAATTCTGATATTAATGTAACGAATGCTCAGTCATTGAACATTTCTAATGTCAATGCTTCTTGTATCTATTGTTGTAAAAGTATGATGTTTGGTACTCATGATCGTTGTGTTGCTAATTCTCTTTTATTACGCACTAGAAAACATACTAATGGCATTCATTCTAGGTCCACTATAGCTTCTAAGTCTGCGTTAGGAAAAGAGCCCAAAGTAGCGTTTGAAATTGCGTTAAGTGAACCCATAGCTGAAATACCAAGTCCTAAGAAAATGGATTCACCTAGTGACTTCACTAAAACAAAAGCACGAAGTAGTTGGATGTGGCAAAAATGGCTAAAGAAAACACCTAGTCTTAAATGGATACAAAAAGTTAGAAACATGTGTGCTTCTACTGTAACGGAACCCCTTTCTCCTATGGGTTCCACTTTTATCACTATTCCATCTTCGTCGTCTTCATGTGATGCAGGTGATCCAAATTGTTCTCTGGATTGTTGATAGCGGCTGTACCCGACATATGACATGAAACCTTAAACTGCTCGTTAATTTTGTTTCTAAGTTCATTGGTACTTTCAGATTCGGGTATGATCATTTTGCGGCTATCATGTGCTATGGGATTATGTAAATGATAACATTGAAATTAATTTTTTATATTACGTCGAAGTCCTTCGTCACAACCTTTTCTCAGTTGGTCAATTTTGTAATGGGGATTTGGAAGTAGCATTTAGGGAGAAAACATGTTTCGTTCGTGATTTACAAGGAAATGATCTCATTTTGGGCACTCGTGGATCTAATCTTTATACAATCTCCATGTCTGATATGATTGCTTCTTCTCCAATCTGTCTGCTTTCCAAAGCAACTTCAACAAAATCATGGTTATGGCGCAAATGACTTTCTCATTTGAACTTCAAAACCATGACTGAACTTGCGCGACACAAACTAGTTGACGGTCTTCCAAGATTTCGTTACTCCAAGGATTACTTATGTCCTAGATGTGAACAAGGGAAGAGCACTCATGCACACTTTCCTCCAAAATCTGAACACAGTACATTTCACGTTCTCCATCTTCTTCACATGGATCTATGTGGCCTAATGCGCGTACAGATGATCAATGGCAAATGCTACATTCTTCTAATTGTTGATGATTATTCCAGATGGACTTGGGTTTATTTTCTTAGAAGTAAAGATCAAACTCCTAACATGATTATCACCTTTCTCAGCAAAATTCAAGTTCAGCTTCGCAATACGGTCAGAAAAGTTCGAGCAGACAAAGGAACTGAATTCAAGAATCAAACTCTTTGCGGTTACTTTGAGAAAGTGGGAATTGAACCTCAAACATCCATTGTATGAAGTCCATAACAGAATGGAGTAGTTGAAAGACGAAACAGAACGTTAGTGGAAGCTAAAAGAACGATGCTTATTAATGCTCAATTACCTGATTACTTATGGGCGGAAGCCGTCTCAGCTGCATGTTACACTCAAACCCGTTCTATGATTACCAAACGCCACAACAAAACACCTTATGAGCTAGTCCATATGAGAAAACCGAATAGCAAAGAATTTCATGTATTTGGTGCCCTTTGCTATCCAAATAATGATCGTGATGACCTTGGAAAACTCAAAACCGTTTTATGATTACCAAAAGGCTTTTGAATTTTGAATCGTGGCACTAGAAAAATCATGGAAATCATTCATGCTAATTTCGATGAGCTTACAGATATGGCTTCTGAGTAAAACAGCTTAGGACCCGCAACCAACCGCTTAAACTTCCCTGAATCATCAGCTGCACCATCACCCGTGTTCACTCGTCAACAATTGGAAACCTTGCTTTCTCCTCTGTTGAACGAGACAACCGAAAAGCATGCTCCAGATGTATTAAATGTTTCCGCTGCACAACCTGATCAAATTCCAATACCTGATACACCTACACAAACAACAACTACTGTTGCAACTGATGCACCTCCACTCGACTCTCCAACAAAAAAAGAACAAACAGCTTCCAACACCAATCATGTAGCTGAAGATCAAAAAGAACAACAAGTACCCGCACCTGCAAATTATGACGAAAATGCCTTCTTCAATCCATTTGCTCCGGCTCCAACTATTCCTGATATTGCAGATTCATCAACCAGCAACTTGGATCCGTCTAATATGCACACCTTTTATCAACATCGCCCTTCAACACATAAATGGACAAGAAATCACCCTTAGTAAATGTGATTGTTAATTCTTCAAATCCAGTCATGACAAGACAAAGACTTCACAAAGATGCTGAACATTGCGTTTATGCACTTACCGTCAGTCAAGCTAAACCAAAGAACATTAAAGAAGCAATGACTTCTGACAATTTTATTGAATCAATGCAAGAAGAACTTGATCAATTTAAACGTCTTGAAGTCTGGAAATTGGTTGAAAGACCAGATCGTGGCTATGTCGTCGGACTTAAATGGATTTGGAAAAATAAACTTGATACTGATGGAACAGTGATTCGTAACAAATCGCGTCTGGTTGCCAAAGTTTATAGCCAATAAGAAGGAATTGATTTTGAAGAATCCTTTGCACCAGTGGCTAGACTTGAAGTTGTACGAATGTTTCTGGCGTATGATGCCCACAAGAACATCATCGTTTATCAAATGGACGTGAAAACTGCATTTCTGAATAGTCAACTCCGTGAAGAAGTGTATGTCACTCAACTCGAGGGATTCATCATTCTAGATCATCCAAATCAGGTGTAAAGACTCAAGAAAGCCCTTTACGACCTTAAACAAGCCCCGAGGGCATGGTACGATAAACTTTCTTCATTCTTAATTGCTAATCACTTTACAAAAGGATCAGTTGATCCAACACTGCTAATCACTTTACAAAAGGATCAGTTGATTCAACAAAGAAAAAATATTCAGACGCTTTTGCAAAATTAATGAAACAAAACTTTGAAATGTCCACGATGGGTGAACTAAATTTCTTTTTAGGAATCCAAGTTCATCAATCCCCCCGTGGTATTTTTCTAAACCAGTCCAAATATGCTCTTGAAATTCTAAAAAAACATGGCATGACCAGTTGTGATACTTATAAAACTCCCATGTCTGCCTCTTCACCAAAGCTGGATGCTGATTTACATAGGACACCAGTTGACCCTACCAAATACCGAAGTATTATTGGGTCTCTCATGTATCTAACAGCCAGCAGACCAGACATAGTATTTGCAATATATCTTTGCTCCCGTTATCAGTCAAACCCAACTGAAAGACACCTCTCTAAGGCTAAGAGAATCCTTTGTTACATGAAGGGAACCATTCACTTGGGGATATGGTATCCGAAGGATTCTGGTTTTGAACTAATAGCCTTTTCAGATGCTGATCATGCAGGTTGTT
Source organism: Artemisia tridentata subsp. tridentata (assembly GCA_021014915.2). Classification (NCBI taxonomy): domain Eukaryota; kingdom Viridiplantae; phylum Streptophyta; class Magnoliopsida; order Asterales; family Asteraceae; genus Artemisia; species Artemisia tridentata. The sequence continues at coordinate 68,971,411 of CP139501.1, read as the reverse complement.
TAGATACACGAAAAATTACTTTTGGTGGTGTTTAGTTTCTAGGAGATAAGCTCGTATCTTGGCAGTTAAAGAAGCAGGATTGCACTTCATTGTCCTCAACAGAAGCAAAATACTTTTCCGTGTCGCCATGTTGTGCTCAAGTCATTTGGATGAGATCACAACTGATGGACTACGGTTAGGTATTTGATAAGATCCCGGTGTATTGTGACTCGAAGAGCGCAATTTACATCTCCTACAACACGGCTCAACATTCAAAATCAAAGCATATTGCTCTAAGATATCATTTTATCAAGGAGCATGTTGAAAAGGGTACAATTGAATTATATTTTGTAGGTACAAAATACTAGTTGGCAGACTTATTCACCAAAGCCTTGCCTCATGCAAGATTTGTGGAATTAGTTCACCAAATTGGTATGCTGTGTTTGACTCCAGAAGATATGGAAAACTTTCTCAAACAAACTTGACAAAGTCAAACATCAAAACATTTTGTAAATATGTTATCAAAAACCAAATACAAAAATATAGAACTTTCAAAAACAACAAAAAGATTTTACAAATTTTATTTTATTTCATGTTTTATTTATTTTCTTTTTTATCAAAAAATGCAAGTACAAAATTTCCAATCAATAGCTTGTTCATTTAAACAATTTAAGTATTTTTCCCGAACAAGTATTAAGGGGGAGTATGAAATTCATATTTTCAAATTACTTTTAAAATTTGTACTTGCATATTTCCAAAATGATGTTGTTTGAAAAATGTGTTGGTAAATATTTCCTCGTAATACCCTCCTTGATCTTTAAATATTTTCTTATATCCTAAGTCGAGGGGGAGTATGAAAATTGTTCTTGCCAAAGTTTGTTATTTTAAACTTATGTGAGTTAAGGGATTAACGGTGCAAAGTCTCATGTTTAGGGACCATTTATGTCAACATTACAAGGTTCAAAAGTTAGTCAAAACTACCTCTGACTTCACATTTACTACACCTGCAACAATAATAAATTTTTCAACCACCACCATCGACGGCCTTAATCAAACCATCAAATCCGTTCAAGTTTTTGCAACTCTGTAAGTCTTTTCATAATCTTAAGGAAAATTTAAAAAATGGATTTTGATGTTAACATGATCCAATGGCTAAATCTGTCTCAATAAACGTTTTACGATCTAAGGTTTATGGTGAATTGGGTATTTTTGATTTAGTATGTTAATGTGTGATTTTTGTGGTGGGATTTGGTCCTAATCATGTTCTAATCATATTGCTAACCTTTAATTGTAGCTAGAAACATGATTGAGTGATTTTTGAAATTAGGGTTTATTCGACCTAAATGGGGATTTATGTATTTGAGTATTGGAATCTAATTAATGTGGTGGAAAATGTTCGGAATCACTCAAATAACACACGACCATTATCAGTTTGAACCTCTTAACAAGTTTGAAAGTTGTTTGAATGATGAGGGTTTAAGAAGTTTTTCGAATAAACATTTTTGTGTGTGAGTTAATCCTAAATATAGTGTAGATAGGTTGAACTGGATATTAGGAATGTCTTGGTGTTAGTTAAACATGGTCAGAATTTGTTTTGAAACATATTAGAAAATTTTGTGTTATTAATTCTTTCGAGCAAGCTCACTAATGAGTTTGGATGCATTATTTGTTAATAGATATGATGATTAGGGTTCTTAGAATGGTTTGAAACAATTGGTTTTTTCTTGAAATCACATGCTAAGGAGTTTGAAAAATTTTCATCTTTCGAGCAAGTATGTCAATAGTTGGTCGAAATTTCTTGTATAAGAAATTTTCGAATATGTATAAAAACTTTCGAGCAAACTCAAAATTTTCCAAACAATTGTGAAACTTTCGAGCAACTCTAAATGTTTCGAACAAGTGTAAAACTTTCTAACAACCATGAAATTTTTTGAACAAGCATAAAAGTTTCGAGTAACACAGCATCACAAAGTTTCTAACAAGCCTTTATAATAACATATCATATGATCATTTCATGGACTTTAAGGATTTAGACCATAACTTTTTGGACATTTAAACTTCAAATAATTAAACATGAAGAAGTTTAAGTCATATCAACTCTACAACCAAGATAACATAAGTATTCATTAAAGGAATAAAATCAGTAAATCAAACTAACGCAATGTGCTAACACTTAATCAATTATGCATGTTTGTTTTATGATTGTTCCTTTTAGAATATAATGACTCAACCTGGAAGACATCGTTCCAGAAGACTACAAGGTAGTCATTGGCAAGAACAATGCAAAGGTTTATTTCAACAATCTCAGGATCACTGAACAATCTTTCCGAATCATCAAAGACATTCTGTTGATACACCCTTGCAAGGATATGCTCGACAGCTCAGCTTCAACTCCTACCTTCTATTTTCACCAATTCTGGTATACAGCAAGGGTTAATCAGGACAACAATTTTTTCACAGTAACATTAAACAGACAATATTACACAATCAATGTTGAGTTGCTACGTGAAGTACTTCTTCTACCAAGACCAAAGCAGGCCTATGCTCCCATACCCTCAGAAATTGAAATCTTGGACTTTCTTATTGACATCGGTTATGATGTTCAAGCTGACACACCATTGACCAAACATTCCAAGTTTGATGTGAAGTACCTGCCACAACCTTGGAGAACCTTCTATCTAATCATCGCTCGCTCTGTTGCTGAAAGACAAAGTGGTCATGAACATCCCCGCATATAACACCATCAAATATTCTGGGGTATGGTCAACATGAAGATGATGGATTTTGCTCAACCAATATTGGAAGACATGATCTTTCAACTTCAAACCAAATGAAGTATGACCAAGATTCTGTTCGTTCGATTCAGCAAGCTATTGATTGCAAACTTATGTGCAAATCATGATGATTTCCACAATCGTCTCCTTGATGAAAATGAAGACATTCACACTGTTCAAGATGATCTTAAGGTTGACTTGGTGAGAACTCTCACCACCAGCACATGAAAACAAGGAAAAAGGCTTCTTGTCCTTCTACTTCCTGAACCGATTACTCGAACCGCAAATTGTCGAAGATACGATGCGGCTTATCTCAACGGAAATGTTGGATTCACTAAGGACGACTCTTAATCACCTCAAGTGAAGACACGAAGTCAAAAGACAAAGACAACAAGTGAAGCTGGAAGCACTGCTAGCACAAGAAGTCAAAAGAAACTTGCACCATCAAAGCCCAAGAAAAGACATGTGCCTGCGCAAGAAGCTCAGCCAGAGTCATCATCCGAGAAAGAACCAGCAGACGAAGGTGAATCAGATTCTGACACTTAATCAGATGAAGAAGTAGTTGTCATCAAGGAAGACGTAGTGACAAAACTTGCAATGGAAATGAGCTTGCAGACACTAGAGACGGATGAAGAAAGAAGTGTTAGGAATTATTAGAAATAATATTTATTTCATTCCTGCTGTTAGTATTAGTGGTTCCTGCTGGCAGGTATGTAGTTCCTGCTGGTAGTGGTTCCTGCTAGTAGTGCTAGTTTGTTTCTGCTGTTAGTTGTCATTGCTACGGGTAATACCCTATGATTAGCAAGTTTGTTAGAGTTAATTTAGGAAGAGATAGTGTATATCTCTTTACACATTTTCTTAGTAATGCTGCATTAGGGTTTCTTGTAGTATAAAAGAAACATGCGGCTATTAGTTTTGTAGTTGAATTCTTAATATCTCTAGTAAATAAAAGATCCATAGAGGATCAAAGTCTTTATAGTTATTCTTCTTCTTTATTATTTCATATTTAGAGATTCTCTTGTAGCGTGCTTGTGATTACATAGGCATTCTACCAATCTACAAAGGCTCAAAGATCTATCAAGGAGGCCTAGATCCAACAAGTGGTATCAGAGCCTGGTTAGGATCTCTGTCGAAGAAGAAAACTTCTCTAAACAATCTCTTAAACCCTTTCAACAATGGCTGACATCAATCCTGATCAGTCTGTCATCAATAATGAAAAACCTGAAACATCACAAGTCCAACAACAAATAGTCACAACCACTGTGTCTAACAGTAATGCTAAATTCCCATACCTCAAGAAAGATGAGTACGAGATTTGGGCTATGAAGATGGAGTACTGGATCTCAAACAGTGACCATAACCTTTGGAACATCATTCTGAATGGCTACAGCAGGAAGAAAACTGGAAGAGATGAAAGATGGAACATCATTATCTTTCTTCCTCTTTCTGCTAAAGAGCATGTTGCTGTACAAAGGGAGACCAAAGCAAGAACTCTGTTGCTTCAGGCTCTCCCAGAAGATCATATGGGTGACTTTCATCACCTAGATGATGCTAGGGAGATCTGGCTTGCTGTAAAAGCTAGATTTGCAGGGAATGATGAGTCCAAGAAGATGAGGAAGTTGATGCTCAAGCAGGAGTTCCAGGAGTTGAAGATCTCTGAGGCTGAAGGGATTCACAAAGGTTATGATAGGTTTCATAAGATCCTGAGTCAACTCAACCAGTTGCAGGCCAGGCCAGACAATGAAGACTGCAACACCAAGTTTTTGAGGGCTCTTCCTCCATCCTGGTCTCAGGTTTCCATCACCCTTAAGGCCAGAGGTGGGCTCGATTTCATGAGTTTTGATGATCTTTACAACAAGCTCAAGACCCTTGAAATTGACATCAAAGGGGTTTCAACCTACTCATCTCACACTCCAACTCATACTACATTTGGTAGTGCTACCAGTACTAACAAGGTCTCATATGGTGATAGCCCAACTCCCTCTTCTTCATCAGTTTCCTATTCCCCTGCAACACCTAGATCACAGTCAAGGTCTGGCAATGTACTTGAGGAAGTTCTTCATTCGTTTGTTGCTGAAAGTGCTCCACAACAGCAAATTGCCTATGAAGACTTTGACCAGATTGATCAACTGGATCTGGAAGAGATGGACATCAAGTGGCAGATGGCTATGCTGTCATTGAAGGTTAACAAATTTGAGAAGAAGGCAGGGAGGAGGATCAAATTCGATGGACAGGAAGGAGCAAGGTTTGACAAAAGGAAGGTGATATGCTACAGATGCTCACAACCAGGTCACTTTGCTAGAGAATGCACAAATAAGAAGGTGGATGACAAAACAAGGTATTCTGCTTTCAAGATTCAAGAATTGGAGTCAGAAGAACCCAAAGCTTTGCTGTCTGTGGATACCATGCTGGATTGGGAACAACATGAGGTAGCTGATGCAGTAAGAGGAGCTGCAAAGGTCTATGGGATGATTGCTGGATATGGTGCTTAGACACAAGCGGCTGGGGAATTTGGTTTGATGGGCTACCCTTCCCAGGTACAAAATTGTCCCTTTGGTTGTGAAATTAAATATGCTGCACTTAAGAGAGAGTTTGATGATATAGAGCCTCAATATAAAGAATTGTTTGTTAAGGTTCAAGCTTATGAAAATACTCTGAAAACATTAGAGAAACAAAAGGCTTGGTATCAAACCCAACAGTTAGCATATGTGGAAAAGATAAGGGTTTTGGAGAGGGACTTAGAGAAAACCAATAACTTGCTTAAATATTCTGAGTCTGAAAATGCTAAGGTGATTTCAGAAAAACAGGACTTGCCTACTAACCTAGACAATACATTGGCTAGGTTTGATAAATGGAAAGAAACATCTAAAAACCTAAACAAGTTAATTGATAGTTCTATGTCTGTGAAAGCTAAACTTGGATTGGGGTATAGTGACTATATAGGGCCATATGAAGTGTATGACCCTAATGAGCCAAGCCATCTTGACCCTGAACCTATTAACTATCAAAAGCCTGTAAAGTTTGTAAAAGAAGGAGGAATGAATGTTGTTCCTCCACCAATAACTGGAACATGTAAGCCTACCTCTCCCCATAGTGACTTTGATGATTCACAGATGACTTATGGCAAGAAGGCAAATGATTTGCCTGATCTTGATTGTGACTCTAATTATTTTGTCTCTTGTTCTAACAGTGACAAATCTTCAGAAATCAAGACCAATGACTATGCCACATGTGAATCAAGTGACAAGTCTACCTCAACCAAGTCAGAAGATTTCTCCTCAGAAGTAGCTGATGATGAATCTCATTCAAAGACAGATGCATTTGAAGATATTTCTTTTGATTCCGTTAAAAGCAATGATGTTTCTAGTTTTGGTTCTGTTTTAAACAATGATGTTTCTTGTTTTAATTCTATTAAGAATAATTTTGTTTAATCTTATGGTTGTGATAATTCTGGTTGCAATAAGAAAAGTTATGCTAAGAATAAGTCTTTTAGGAAGAAATCTTGTTTTGTGTGTGGTAGTTATACTCATCTTATCAAAGACTGTGATTTTTATGAGAAACAGATAGGTATGTGTGTTGGTCAACAACAAACCAGGTCTATGTGGAACAATGTTAATGATATACCCCCATATGTTCCTCAAGCACCAAGAATGAACTCTTGTAGAGCTTCTTTTCCTGCTGGTAGACCAGTTCCTGCAGGTAAGCCTGTTGCTGGTGGTAAACCAGTTTCTGCTTGTAAGCCTGTTGCTGCTGGTAAGCCAGTTCCTGCAGGTAAGTCTGTTCCTGCTGGTAAGCCAGTTCCAGCTGGTAATACCAATTCAGCTTGTTGGAGGATGAATGATGCTAGACCTTTCGACAGACCTACAAGCACTTATTTTTAGAATGATCTTAGGCCTGTTTATTTTCACACCATGCACATGGGGGGCTGCCAAGATGGGAAACTGCTGTTAAGTCCTTAGCAGGTTGTTCTTGGAGAAACAATGACCACTATATGAGAATGGGGTCCAAGAACAATGGTAGATCTCATCAATCTCCATGGTTTAATTATTATTGATCCACTAGGCAGGCCCAAGTCAGTAATGGCTTGGGACTCCCATGAATCTAACGTTGTTGTATGTTTTCTTTTTTTGTAGGATAATCCTCATAGAAGTAAAGATGTAGGTATTGTTGACAGTGGATGTTCCAGAAGTATGACTGGTAACCTAGAGAGATTGCATGACTTTATACCCATTAATGGAGGGACTGTGACATTTAGAGGAGGAGATGGCAAGATAACAGGGAAGGGAACCATTAAGACTTCCAAGCTGGATTTTGAGAATGTTTTCAATGTGAAGGAACTCAAGAACATCAACTTGTTCTATGTCTCACGAATTTGTGACAAGAAGAACAGTGTTCTCTTCACAGAGACTGACTGCCTTGTGATGTCCAAGGACTTCAAGTTGCCTGATGATAGTCAGGTTGTACTCAAAGTTCAAAGAACACACAACCTTTACACTTTCAATCTGAATGATGTCCAGCCTGAGGGTGATTTGGCTTGCTTGGTGGCAAAAGCATCTGTGGATGAATCCAACAAATGGCATAGGAGGATGGCACATGTGAACTTTAAGACCATCAACAAGCTGGCAAAGAATGGATTGGTACAAGGGCTCCCTCTCAAGACCTTCACTAATGGACACAATTGTGTTGCCTGCAACAAAGGAAAGCAACACAAAGCTTCATACAAGGCCATCACTGTTGTGAGCACAATCACTGAGCCTCTTCAGCTACTTCATATGGATCTCTTTAGTCCGACTTCTATCAGAAGTATTGACCATAAGTATTACTGCCTGGTGATTACAGATGATTTTAACAGGTTTTCTTGGACTTTCTTTTAAGGTACTAAAGATGAAACCTATCCTGTGATTATGGACTTTATTGCCTTAATTGAAAACCAGCTAAATAAAAAGGTTAAGAGTATAAGGTGTGGCAATGGAACAGAGTTTAAAAATTCTAACCTAATTGAACTCTGTGGGCATAAGGGGATTAAAAGGGACTATAGTAATGCCATAACCCCACAACAAAATGGGGTTGCTGAAAGGAAAAATAGAACCCTTATAGAAGCAGCTAGATCAATGCTGGCTGGCTCTAAGTTGCCAACCATGTTTTGTACTGAGGCAGTTTGTACTGCTTGCTATGTTTTGAACAGGGTATCGATTACTAGTCCTCACAACAAAACACCTTATGAGCTTTTGTCTGGGAAGGTTCCTAACATTAGTTATCTTAAACCTTTTGGGTGTCATGTAACTATATTGAACACTAGTGATCACCTGGGTAAATTTGAAGGGAAGGCAGATGAGGGGTTTATTGTTGGTTATTCTGCTCATAGTAAGGCCTATAGGGTGTATAATTTATCTGCTAAGAGGATAGAAGAGACACTCAATTTAAGATATCTTGAGGATAAACCTAATTTACAGGGTGCAGGTCATGAGTGGTATTTTGACCTTGATTATCTGACTGATACTTTAGGTTATTCTAGATTCAAAGCTAATCAATCTGTAGGTACACATGATTATGAAACTAACAATGCAGGTACCTCAGATGATGATTCAGATTCAGAGTGTGATGAACAACCCATTGTTGTTCCTTCTTTTCCCTCTAACCACTTTTCAGGTTCTGAGCTCAAAGATTCTTCTGAAATGGCTGAAGGAAGCTGCTGAAAAGTTTGGTTTCGAATTCTAACAAGAAACAGAAGAGATCTTGAGAAAAGCTTATGATGAAGCCCGCAGGAATCTGGATTCTGCTGGTGGTGTTCCGGTTCCTGCTGCTACTACCAATTCTGCTGATAGTTCTTCTGTTCCTGCTGGTGTCACCATTCCTGCTGGTCCTTTGTCCACTCCTTCGACTGACATATTGGGTTTCATTGAACCTCCCACAAGATACCCAAGTCCATCTGACCTTGGGAATTCACTCTCTTCAGGATCTAAGCTGGAAGATCCTCATCATCAATCAAGAACAGGCATCTTCACTTACTCCTCGTATGATGATGAATTCAATCCTTCTATTACTAATCAAGCCTCAACCGTTGATGTCAATCCCACTGCTACCAAAAGGATAAACACTGTTCATCCTCAGTCTTTGATTCTTGGAGATCCCAATTCAACTGTTCAGACAAGAAGCAAGTTGAAACAACCTGGCTTTGGAGAATCTACATTTGTTAGTTATATTCAAGATCAGCTAAGGAATAATCACACTGACTACCTACATTGCCTCTATGCTTGTTTTCTGTCTCAAATTGAACCAAGCATTGTAGCACCAGCCCTTGAAGATTATGATTGGGTTGAAGCTATGCAAGAGGAAATGCAACAGTTCTACAATCAAAAAGTCTGGAAGTTAGTACCTTTGCCTGAAGGAAAGTATGCTATTGGAACAAAATGGATTCTCAAAAACAAAAGGGATGCTCGGGGTATTGTGGTTAGAAATAAAGCTAGATTGGTAGCTCAGGGTCATAGGTAGGAAGAAGGTATTGACTATGACGAGGTGTTTGCTCCTGTGGCAATATTTGAAGCTATTAGATTATTTTTAGCTTTTGCCTCATACATGGGATTCATCGTCTATCAGATGGATGTGAAGAGTGCATTTCTCTATGGAGAAATTGAAGAGGAAATGTATGTTACTCAACCTAAGGGTTTTGTGGAACCACAGAATCCTGATTTGGTTTACAAGGTGGTGAAAGCACTCTATGGACTTCATCAAGCACCCAGGGCATGGTATGCTTGGTTGTCTACTTTTCTACTGAAGCGTGGTTACAGAAGAGGGGTAATTGATAAGACACTCTTCATCAAGAAAGATTCAAAAGATATCATCCTTGTTCAGGTTTATGTGGATGACATCATTATTGGTTCCACAAAGGAAGCTTGGTGTAGGGAGTTTGAGGAGCTAATGAAGGGAGAGTTTGAGATGAGTGCTATGGGTGAACTTACCTTTTTCTTGGGCTTACAGGTTAAACAAAAGCCTAATGGGATCTTTATCAGCCAAGCAAAGTATGTGCAAGACATACTTAAGAAGTTTGATTTGGAGAGTGTGAGGACTACAACAACACCATATGAAGCTCCAAAGCCTAAGTTTAATAATGAGCCTGATGTTGCTGTTAATGTTCACTTATACAGATCCATGATCAGTTCACTAATGTATTTGACAGCTTCTAGGCCAGATATCATGTTTTCAGTCAGTGCTTGTTCCAGACATCAAGTTACACAATTAACTTCACACTTGAATGCAGTCAAGAAAATCTTCAAATATCTAAAAGGACAACCTAAGTTGGGTCTTTGGTACCCAAGTGATTCTCCTTTTGTGTTGGAAGCTTACAGTGACAGTGATTATGCTGGTGCTAACTTTGATAGAAAGTCTACTACTGGGGGATGTCAGTTTCTGGGAAGAAGATTGATTTCTTGGCAGTGCAAGAAGCAGACTATTGTGGCTACATCTTCTACTGAGGCAGAATATGTTGCTGCTGCTAGTTGTTGTGGTCAGGTACTTTGGATTCAAAATCAGTTATTAGACTATGGGTTTAATTTTGAACACCAAAATCTTTATTGACAACCAAAGCACCATTTGCATTGTTAAGAACCCAGTGTTTCACCAAATAACTAAGCACATAGAAATTAGGCATCATTTTATCAGAGATGCTAATGAGAAGCATCTTATTCAAGTGCTTAAAATCCACACTGATGACAATGTGGCTGATTATTGACAAAAGCTTTTGATGGTCCAAGATTTAACTATTTGGTGGTCCATATTGGGATGCTCAATCCTTAAGTGCTGAGATTGAACGGAAGTATAAGCCTAAGGGGAGGCTTATTGTTGTAAGTTTGTTGTAAAACCCTAAAAATCTAAAACATGTAAAATGACCAATTTGCCCCTACAAGTTTAAAGGTTGATTGAAAGTTATTTAAAGTACCAAATTGATCCAAAATTTTGGTAATAAGCTATACATGAAATAAAATAATTTCTACATGCCCAAAGATTATTAATTCACCTAATTACTTTGTACAAAAAACCAAAATGCAACTTTATTTAAATTAATTGTAATTAAAATGCATTTAAACCTAAATAACTACACTTTTAACTTGGAAAATTAATGCAAATTAAATCCTCTTGATTTTGGTCAAATAATGGACGAAATTTTAGCCCATTCCCCCCCATAGCTCGGCCTAACCTCCTTATTTAGCTAACCTTCCTAATTATCTTCTAAAACAAAACCGAAACTATCAAAAAACACACACAAATTCGTAACTCATCCACCCAACTCTCTAAAATTCATGGTCATTTTTCTGAGGTTATTCATCAATTAAGGGATCTAATAAAATTGGTTTCAAGGTTTGAAGTGCATTCGTTTGGTCGTGGGATTTATTTCTGTCGCAAAAACCATCCGAGAGGTCTAAATTCGTTTTGGCTCATACACACGTTCAATAATTGTTCTGGTATTTTTCTCATACTTATTATATCATATATGATCTAGGAAAAATATAAGATTCTAACCATGCAAGGTTTAATGGGTCGTTTGAATTAAAAGTGTGTAAAACGGGTTAATTATGAAAAACATGCAATACGATTTTTATAGGCTATGTTATTAATTTTTATGAGTTCTATGATCATTTTATAAGTCTATAAAAATGCTAATTGGAATTTTGGTAGCTTGTATAAATCGCTTTAGAATTTAGTTGTTTAAACATGCATAAATGCTAAAATATTGAATACGAATTTTCTGGGCATGGAGATTAATTTTTTTAGACTCTATATAATTATTATGGACCAGGAAAAATAGTGGTTTGATTTTTAGTAGCTTAAAATGGTCGTGATTAATTTTAGTTCAAAACGGGTTTTGAAATTCTAATTGAAAAAAAATAAGAACTAGGGTTTATGATTTGATATTAGGGTTTCTAATCTGTATTTGATGATAAATAAATATAATTATGATTTAGTAATTATTTCTTAATGATTGGGGAAGATTAGGGTTTGAATTTTGAAATTTAAATGTTTAACGATTTGATTTTAAATTGTAAGGGGGTGTTTTGTAAATTATTAAACTTGTGGGTTATTTTTATAATGTTAATTAGATCAGTACTAAAGTGTAAAAATTATAACATAAGGGTCTTATGTGTAAAATTTGCAAGAAAAGGGTTTAAATGGTAATTTGTGTCGAATTGAAAAATAATTAAAAAGGAGGGACTAAAAGTGTAAATTCCAGAATCTTGATGTTATTCTGAGTAAATACTGATATTAAAAGTGTAATGTGTAATTTTGAGGATTTATGGGCTTAATATGTAATTGATACTAAATTATGATTTAATTTTTAAGTTTTGTAAACTTAAAGGAGTAAATGTGTAATTTCTAAAATCTGAGGGACCTGACTTGTACTATACATAATTCTGATGTTACATTCTGTAATTTTGTAAAATAAGATGCTTGTTTGGTAAATATGAATACTGTAGGGATTAAATCATAAGTTATGTAAATATAGGGTTTGTTTTGTAAATATTGTAACTAGAGGGGTATAAATTGTAGTTTGTGAAACTTAAAGGTTCAAAGTCAAACTCTGGAAACCTGCTAAAAATAGAAGATTACTTGAAATGAGTAAACCTACTTAAAGTGGAAACTTGCTATTTCTGGAAAGTTACCTAAAAAGGAAAGTTTCTAAAAATAAAAAGCCGACTAAAATAAGTAATCTGAATCAAACAAGCTATTAATAAGACAATCATGAATTCGTGTAGATCCGCCGAAGATGGAGTTCACTTCCGACCCTTATTGTTCTGTTGTGTACTTGCGGTATAAGGTACAGATATTCTGAACCTTCTCACAGGTTTCTCATGATCTCTTTCATTTTCTGATCTGTCAGTTTCTGTATTGATGCCATTGCTATGATCCCCTTTACTTGAACCTTTCATATGATTCCCTTTGTTATAAATCCTGATATGAACTTTGTTATGAAACTTGATTCTGAGCCATCTGTTATAAACCCTTTGAAATATGAACCTGTTATAACACTCTGATTCTGACATGATATCTGACTCTGAATTTTCCCTTGATACTTAACTCATTACCTTGTGACTTGAATATGCAAACCTCTGATTACCCTGAAGATTCATTTTGGCATTTTAACTGAAATTGGAAACTTTCCTTAATGATATGAAAATGTTTTTTTTGAAAAGCTTTTGAGTACGATGTTATAAACAGCACTAAAGGTTTTATGAAAATTTCTTTTAAAGACTATATGTATAAGAAGGTTTTACCAAATATCATTTTATGAAAGTCACTGAAAGATTATTTAAACACAAGTTAAATATGAAACCTTTGAATTAAAATCTTTTCTATGAACCTATAAACCTTTTGATTATGAACTTTTGATATGACCTTTTGAACCTTGATTTAAACCTGGTTATAAACTCTTGTTTTGAAACTTAATTTGAACTTTGATATAAGCATTAATCTGGTATACTATTTCTGAATCTGGACTTGAACATTGTTATAAAATTTTGATATAATACTCTGATTTCTGAACCTCTGATATACACTACTGAATCATTTGACATGGACCATTATGCTATGAACCTTCTGATATAGTACTCTGATTTCTGACCTGATACTTGACCTTTGAACCACGGTTTGATACCCGAGCCACCTCACTAGGCATGAGGGTTTCATGTCCATGTCATTGATGCACCGATGGCATGACTCTAGGGCAGGAGAGTGATGACCTGTCCCGTCCCTGACTTTATTTTATCTGGTGTGTATTGGTAGACTCTGGCCACCTGGGGCGTATGGATGCATCCTAGATCTGATCTGATTTCTGTTATCTGTTTATATTATCTGTTATATCTCTGGTGACTGATGGTGTGTGCGATACACGTCTTTCACAACCTCTGGGAGCTAGCTACTCCATTTGATACATGAGGACACCCCTCATATTATCTGGTTACTGAGAGGACACCCCTCTGATTGATGATGATGGCATGGTTATATTTATTATATCTCTGTTTCTGGGCTCGTGGTGGATTACTGTTTACCTTTACCATATACATTACTTACCTTTGACCATTATTATACCTTGCACTATTTCCTTTTACCTTTACCTATTTATTATTCCCTATCCCTTTACCCTTACTCCTTTATTTATCCTTTGATTCTGATTATATCTGCATGACATATATTTCTGACACTCTGTACTATTCTTTATTACTGTTTTGTTACCGTTATATCTGTTCACTGAGCTCTCGTAGCTCAGCCGCATTTCTTTTCCTGCGGCAGGTTTTAGTAGGAAGCTGGGTATGAGTGGAGGGTACCATTGGACTTAGAAGACTACACTGTGATAGCCATTTGATATAGATGATTAGAAGAATTTATAATTTCAGACTTAGTATTTATTCCTTTGTAATTTTGTATTTCCTTGAAATTTCTTTGTAACCTTTGTATTCTTTTGTATTATTGAAGATGTATGCTTGTGTATGATTCTGATATGTCACCATTGTTGTGACATCTCTACCCTTGTCGGGTCGGGGTGTTACAATTTATGGTATCAGAGAGACAGGCTGCGACTCGTAATACATTTACCCTTGAGCTGTGAATTCTGGACCATTAGGCTTCCACTGTAAGAACATAGGAGAACACCCTGGGAACTTGCTTTAGGATTTCTGTATATGAACTTAAGTTTTGACCAGTGAGGAATGGGTAGACTATAAGGCGTTTGTTTAAGTATTTTGCTTCCGCATCACTCTGATTCGTGCCTTGCTTTTGATTAAAGTCTGTTAAGATCACTTTTGGAAATTGAAAGCTTATGCTCTGCACTACCTAAAATCTGAACCTAAATAAATCTGGAAGGCATTGGGAACTGCATAATATGGTCTGACACTATGTGATCCTTGTCTGCAGAGTCCGACTCTGACCTCTGATCCTTCTGTTAATCATTTTGATGCCTCTTCGGGCATTCTGAAAATCTCCTTGGAGATGACGTACTTGACACCTTCTGTTATTTTTCTTCTGCTTTTGATAAGCATTTGATACCTTCTGTTAATTGTCTCTTGTCACTTGATAAGCATCTATAAATTTTTTGACACCATTTGATTTCGTCTTAACCATCTCTGTCCCTATGAGCAAATCTTGTGGTGTTTAACCACGAGTGTAAGAATGTTTCCCTCTCATTTTGGACGATAAGATTTGCTTTGTTGATCTGTCTTTCTGTAGACTGTTAACTCTAATGTTATTCTGATAAAGGATTGGTTGTTTGACAACTATCCTCCTATGTCTCACCTTTGGCGCTTGAAACAATTTTGAACTCCCTACCATAATTACCGATTGTTAAACTCTGGACTATCATTATTACTCTGAAGACTCGTGTGTTATGTTCGCGATTATGAAGTTTTCCTTGAACCCATTTCGTACAACAATGAATGAACCTTATCTTGAAAATTACTTGGCACCCTGAACTTTCTGAACACGATTTCTGATTGCACCACCAAATTTTCCACCGGAGTATGAAGTAAGATTTGACATGATACCGAGAGATTGTCTAGTCACCAAGCGAATGTGTCTTTCAGATGTGTCCGGAATCATACCTGTTGGATTGAGCAACTGGGAAGAGCAGCAACCGAAGACCAAGAAGTGAGTTTACTTAAGTGTATTCCTGGGCGTGTTTTAGTTCCGTTCGCGATGAAGAAGGATGATGACTAGAGATATGTATTGATTCTGGAAGCTAAACCGTATTGCTATTTGGAACCCTTATTTCTCCACCCTGAAACGACTTTGTATCTATTTAAATTTCAGAGCACGAAGTTTCCTTCAGATGGAAATATGAATTGAGGTTATTCTTGAGATCGCTTTCCGTATTTGTAACGACTGATATAAAGATTTGTGACGCTAATAGTATTAGCTAAAGCTCTGACTATTCTGTAAATTTGATAAATGAATGTGTTCTCGTGAGTACTTGGGCAAATGGTCATTGTATGACTTAATAGTACATTCAGAGACGAAGAAGAACATGAAAATCATTTCTGCACTTTGTAAGAAATTTGACGATCACTTGTGCATTCTGAGAGATTGATATCTGTTGAGACAACGGTTTTTCTTGATTGAGAATGTCCCTTTAAATCCCGCAAATTTTGAAACTATCACCAAATGGTCAAGACCGATAACAAAATGGTAAACTGAAATCTTTTGAACCTTGCATCAGAATTCTGAAGACGTTTACATCTTGCGTTACCCTTGATAAATTTCGTGACCAGAGAGAAACATCTTAGTCTGATTGAGAACGGAGTTTTGGAAAACTGAAATAGAAATTTGTTTCCATACCTTCAGACGGAACAAATTTTGAGACATTTCAAAAAGAGACTCGGTTATGCTCCCTTGCAACACAGAAGGTTTTGCGTAAGCATCAAGATAATTAGAAACGCATCAAAAAAATTACTTCGCTACTTGACCTGGAGTTGACAACAGCGGTGACTACCCTGAAGAGTGAAGACATTCCTTACAAGGCAGAAGTTTGGTGGTACAGAAGGAAGATGGCGACCCTGGAGCTGACGAAGACGTACAGTCTCACTTCCCTATTCATCTTAGTTGTACTAAGATGAATTGAGAGTGGAAGCAGACTAGATGATGAAGGAACTTAAAGATCGTGCCAGAAATTCACATTACTCCATCACATTCCAAGAAGAACTGCAGGAGGCGCGATGAACCAGACGATTTTGCTTCACTCCCAGATTGATGGAAAAACGAAGACTTATTAACCGGACTTGAAGAGATTTGATATTTTGAATGAACGGATTTCTGAATCAGACCTTTTATGTTGGAAGAATTGATTATGTGAGAGCCGAAGTTATTGACGATTAAGCTTCACTTTCGTTGACTCCCTTGAACTTTGTTATATCGTGTTAAGATCCGCTAATGATTTAAGTTTCCTAGAAGCATTTCAGCCCCGTGCTTATTTTCGTATGTTCTATGATGGCTTTGTTTTGAGAAATTTTGGCAAACTGTGGAAAATCTGATACTTGTGACGACGTGCCTTACTCTGCTTGGTAATCTGAAATTCCAATACTCTTGCGGATAGTTTTGCTTGCCCTCTTATTTATGTCCTTGATATTATTGGCTCTGAGATTGTAGAAGTACTAGGTGGATTAAGATAGGTTGTTATACTCACGACTCGAGATAAAGTATGATCATCATGAAGGCATATTTATGTGGTGCTAGTATTATGACGTCTGATCAACGTGATAATACTTACACCATATAACGTGAACTCATTGTGGCCATAGGATATCTTGGGGGAGTACCTAAGAAGTTTAGAATCTGATCTCCGTTGGTTATCCGTGATTAGTGAGCCATTAGGTTCATTCTACCTATGCGTATACTCTGATTTCGTTCATTAAATATTTGGATGAGTTTGAACTCTCGTAATGCATTCTGTTGACTTCAGTTATATATCTTAAGCTCTTTGTAGAACTCTCCACTGATGATACAGTTAATCTGGTTTGAAATTCTGATCGTATAAACTTGTCAGAAGACTCACCTATCATCCATTTTTGTTGAATGGTCCTTTTGATCAAAACTAAACTTATTTTGTTTCCTTCTGAGAAAATTTGAAACCACCTCATTTTGATTTGAGTCATGAGAAACTATTTGGTCCGATGATCTTTGGAAGAACCTCCTCGGGCATGAAAATGTTTGTAACGATCTTTGGCGATTTGCTACGACTTCGCTTCACCTTGCGACTTCAAATTTCGAGGACGAAATTTTTCTGTTAGAGGAGAAGAGTTGTAAAACCCTAAAAATCTAAAACATGTAAAATGACCAATTTGCCCCTACAAGTTTAAAGGTTGATTGAAAGTTATTTAAAGTACCAAATTGATCCAAAATTTTGGTAATAAGCTATACATGAAATAAAATAATTTCTACATGCCCAAAGATTATTAATTCACCTAATTACTTTGTACAAAAAACCAAAATGCAACTT
This sequence comes from Artemisia tridentata subsp. tridentata, assembly GCA_021014915.2. Lineage (NCBI taxonomy): Eukaryota > Viridiplantae > Streptophyta > Magnoliopsida > Asterales > Asteraceae > Artemisia > Artemisia tridentata. The sequence continues at coordinate 68,953,681 of CP139501.1, read as the reverse complement.
TATTTAAATTAATTGTAATTAAAATGCATTTAAACCTAAATAACTACACTTTTAATTTGGAAAATTAATGCAAATTAAATCCTCTTGATTTTGGTCAAATAATGGACGAAATTTTAGCCCATTCCCCCCCATAGCTCGGCCTAACCTCCTTATTTAGCTAACCTTCCTAATTATCTTCTAAAACAAAACCGAAACTATCAAAAAACACACACAAATTCGTAACTCATCCACCCAACTCTCTAAAATTCGTGGGTCATTTTTCTGAGGTTATTCATCAATTAAGGGATCTAATAAAATTGGTTTCAAGGTTTGAAGTGCATTCGTTTGGTCGTGGGATTTATTTCTGTCGCAAAAACCATCCGAGAGGTCTAAATTCGTTTTGGCTCATACACATGTTCAATAATTGTTCTGGTATTTTTCTCATACTTATTATATCATATATGATCTAGGAAAAATATAAGATTCGAACCATGCAAGGTTTAATGGGTCGTTTGAATTAAAAGTGTGTAAAACGGGTTAATTATGTAAAACATGCAATACGATTTTTATAGGCTATGTTATTAATTTTTATGAGTTCTATGATCATTTTATAATTCTATAAAAATGCTAATTCGAATTTTGGTAGCTTGTATAAATCGTTTTAGAATTTAGTTGTTTAAACATGCATAAATGCTAAAATATTGAATACGAATTTTTTGGGCATGGAGATTATTTTTTTAGACTCTATATAATTAGTATGGACCAGGAAAAATAGTGGTTTGATTTTTAGTAGCTTAAAATGGTCGTGATTAATTTTAGTTCAAAACGGGTTTTGAAATTCTAATTAAAAAAAAATAAGAACTAGGGTTTACGATTTGATATTAGGGTTTCTAATCTGTATTTGATGATAAATAAATATAATTATGATTTAGTAATTATTGCTTAATGATTGGGGAAGATTAGGGTTTGAATTTTGAAATTTAAATGTTTAACGATTTGATTTTAAATTGTAAGGGGGTGTTTTGTAATTTATGAAACTTGTGGGTTATTTTTATAATGTTAATTAGATCAGTACTAAAGTGTAAAAATTATAACATAAGGGTCTTATGTGTAAAATTTGCAAGAAAAGGGTTTAAATGGTAATTTGTGTCGAATTGAAAAATAATTAAAAAGGAGGGACTAAAAGTGTAAATTCTGGAATCTTGATGTTATTCTGAGTAAATACTGATATTAAAAGTGTAATGTGTAATTTTGAGGATTTATGGGCTTAATATGTAATTGATACTAAATTATGATTTAATTTATAAGTTTTGTAAACTTAAAGGACTAAATGTGTAATTTCTGAAATCTGAGGGACCTGACTTGTACTATACATAATTCTGATGTTACATTCTGTAATTTTGTAAAATAAGATGCTTGTTTGGTAAATATGAATATTGTAGGGATTAAATCATAAGTTATGTAAATATAGGGTTTGTTTTGTAAATATTGTAACTAGAGGGGTATAAATTGTAATTTGTGAAACTTAAAGGTTCAAAGTCAAACTCTGGAAACCTGCTAAAAATAGAAGATTACTTGAAATGAGTAAACCTACTTAAAGTGGAAACTTGCTATTTCTGGAAAGTTACCTAAAAAGGAAAGTTTCTAAAAATGGAAAGCCGACTAAAATAAGTAATCTGAATCAAACAAGCTATTAATAAGACAATCATGAATTCGTGTAGATCCGCCGAAGATGGAGTTTTCTTCCGACCCTTATTGTTCTGTTGTGTACTTGCGGTATAAGGTACAGATATTCTGAACCTTCTCACAGGTTTCTCATGATCTCTTTCATTTTCTGATCTGTCAGTTTCTGTATTGATGCCATTGCTATGATCCCCTTTACTTGAACCTTTCATATGATTCCCTTTGTTATAAATCCTGATATGAACTTTGTTATGAAACTTGATTCTGAGCCATCTGTTATAAACCCTTTGAAATATGAACCTGTTATAACACTCTGATTCTGACATGATATCTGACTCTGAATTTTCCCTTGATACTTGACTCATTACCTTGTGACCTGAATATGCAAACCTCTGATTACCCTGAAGATTCATTTTGGCATTTTAACTGAAATTGGAAACTTTCCTTAATGATATGAAAATGTTTTTTTTGAAAAGCTTTTGAGTACGATGTTATAAACAGCACTAAAGGTTTTATGAAAATTTCTTTTAAAGACTATATGTATAAGAAGGTTTTACCAAACATCATTTTATGAAAGTCACTGAAAGATTATTTAAGCACAAGTTAAATATGAAACCTTTGAATTAAAATCTTTTCTATGAACCTATAAACCTTTTGATTATGAACTTTTGATATGACCTTTTGAACCTTGATTTAAACCTTATTCTAAACCTGGTTATAAACTCTTGTTTTGAAACTTAATTTGAACTTTGATATAAGCATTAATCTGGTATACTATTTCTGAATCTGGACTTGAACATTGTTATAAACTTTTGATATAATACTCTGATTTCTGAACCTCTGATATACACTACTGAAACATTTGACATGGACCATTATGCTATGAACCTTCTGATATAGTACTCTAATTTCTGACCTGATACTTGACCTTTGAACCACGGTTTGATACCCGAGCCACCTCACTAGGCATGAGGGTTTCATGTCCATGTCATTGATGCACCGATGGCATGACTCTAGGGCAGGAGAGTGATGACCTGTCCCGTCCCTGACTTTATTTTATCTGGTGTGTATTGGTAGACTCTGGCCACCTGGGGCGTATGGATGCATCCTAGATCTGATCTGATTTCTGTTATCTGTTTATATTATCTGTTATATCTCTGGTGACTGATGGTGTGTGCGATACACGTCTTTCACAACCTCTGGGAGCTAGCTACTCCATTTGATACATGAGGACACCCCTCATATTATCTGGTTACTGAGAGGACACCCCTCTGATTGATGATGATGGTATGGTTATATTTATTATATCTCTGTTTCTGGGCTCGTGGTGGATTACTGTTTACCTTTACCATATACATTACTTACCTTTGACCATTATTATACCTTGCACTATTTCCTTTTACCTTTACCTATTTATTATTCCCTATCCCTTTACCCTTACTCCTTTATTTATCCTTTGATTCTGATTATATCTGCATGACATATATTTCTGACACTATGTACTATTCTTTATTACTGTTTTGTTACCGTTATATCTGTTCACTGAGCTCTCGTAGCTCAGCCGCATTTGTTTTCCTGCGGCAGGTTGTAGTAGGAAGCTGGGTATGAGTGGAGGGTACCATTGGACTTAGAAGACTACACTGTGATAGCCATTTGATATAGATGATTAGAAGAATTTATAATTTCAGACTTAGTATTTATTCCTTTGTAATTTTGTATTTCCTTGAAATTTCTTTGTAACCTTTGTATTCTTTTGTATTATTGAAGATGTATGCTTGTGTATGATTCTGATATGTCACCATTGTTATGACATCTCTACCCTTGTCGGGTCGGGGTGTTACATTTGTAATCTTTATTTTCTTTATGTTTATTTTATTTTACTTCTTTATAGTTAAAAATATATATATATATATATATATATATATATATATATATATATATATATATATTGTATATTGTCTACTAACTTATTTGCAGGTACAATGTTGGTTTCTTACCACACAACAAATGGTAATCAGCTCACCATGTCTCACAAACAAGAAAGAGTTGACTCACCATGAGGGTACGGCTCTTGTGTGATTATCAAATCCATTGACAGCTGTAATAGTTTGCTCAAAACTATAGGGTATTCAACTCACCCATGTTTCATTACTGAGAGTTGAATGGTTCTCAATTCACCATGGCTTTTACCCTTTGGGGTTTCCAAAGAATTGGCTAGCCCACATATATATGGTTTGTGGTAAAGGCAGTGGAAAACCATATTTGGTAATCAATTCACCAAAGGTTATCTTGAACATAAGAATTGGCTAGTCCTGAGCAAACGGCTACAGGTAAAGACAACTCAAATCCGTTTATAGTTGATGATTTACTAAAAATCATATGGTTATCAATGTACCATGGTCTTACACACCTAAACATTGGCTACTCCAGCAGTGATGGCTATTGGTAAAGATACATCAAATCCATTAATTTTCAATGATTCACCTCTCACAGGAGTTCACACACCTGGAAGTGATGAGAATAATATGAAACTTAGAAGATTTGATGTACAATAAGTCATGGTTGCTGTGAAGATCAGGTACATTTCCTTTCAGATGGTGACCAGCTTCAGATGATGTGTTTTTCTGTTGCTGCTGATACATAGAGCTTGTTGCTGGAAGTTTGTGCTTAGAGATGATGTTGCTGCTGGTTACTTTCTGATGCTGCTGATTCAATCCTCTATCCCTGGATGTCAAAGCTCTATCAAGAAACTTGAAGTTAACCAAGTCAAATTCAAGTTTAGGGGAGGATTGTTAGGAATTATTAGAAATAATATTTATTTCATTCCTGCTGTTAGTATTAGTGGTTCCGGCCGGCAAGTATGTAGTTCCTGCTGGTAGTGGTTTCTGCTGATAGTGTTAGTTTGTTTCTGCTGTTAGTTGTCATTGCTGCGGGTAATACCGTATGATTAGCAAGTTTGTTAGATTTAATTTAGGAAGAGATAGTGTATATCTCTTTACACATTTTCTTAGTAATGCTGCATTAGGGTTTCTTGTAGTATAAAAGAAACATGCGGCTATGAGTTTCGTAATTGAATTCTTAATATCTCTAGTGAATAAAAGATCCATAGAGGATCAAAGTCTTTATAGTTATTCTTCTTCTTTATTATTTCATTTTCAGAGATTCTCTTGTAGCGTGTTTGTGATTACATAGGCATTCTACCGATCCACAAAGGCTCAAAGATCTATCAAGGAGGCCTAGATCCAACAAGAAGGAAGGAAAATCTGAACCGGGATGTCAACAAAGAACTCCTTGATGATGAAGACGATTATGATGTCAACATGGACACTACTTTTGATGATCCTCAACCTCATCCGGTTAATCAACCCGACAAGGATGGGGATGACAGCACCATCATTCAACCTCTTCCGGTTAATCGACCCGGTGAGGGTGAAAGTACTTCCAAGATCATCTCTTCTGATCCAGTTAATCAACCCGGTAAAGATGATGATGACTATGAATACAATAAACAGAATAATGACGAAGTGGATAACATGTTGATTGATGATGAAATGGTAAGAAAAAGATGCTGAAGAGCTGGAGTTGGAAAAGAAAGCCAAGTAAACGGAAGAAATGAAGAGAAAAGGGTAGGAGGATGTAAAGTTAGTTGCCAATGCTGAACGAGAAAGATTACATAAGGAAGCTAACACATACATCCAAGACAATCCTGGCACTTCTCCACCAACCTCCCCAAAACATAAAACTGTCACCAAAGACACCTCAGCAATTTCTACATCATCAACTCATTCATCACGTCTACAAACACAAACAACATCAACAAGCAAATCTATCAAGAAACCCACGAAACCATTGGTCTCACAAGCTTCAGCAAAGGTCAAACAAGCTGTTAAACAAGTTTGACAAAAGGAAAAGAACAAGATGAAAGATCAGATAGAGACTCTCGCAAGCATGGTCATGGGATTAACCGAGCAAATGATTGAACTTCAATAGACCAAGCAATAGGTAGATGAGTACTTATCCAAAGATGCCCAAGATGACATGGAAAATACAATCATGAACTACACAAAAAAATATCTCCACACGAACCTACCAAAAGTTGTTACTAAAGAGTTTAAGCATCAACTTAAACCATTGAGAGAGCAACTCAAGCCAATCATCAAACAAATTGTCAATGACGTGATCTCTTCAACACCTCTTACACTTCACACTATTACAAAGCCAAAGGAACTAACACTTGAAGAGCATCAGATTCAATTGTTTGATAGATTGTCGGGTCTCACAACCTTGACTCTTGAAGAAATAGCAATCTCTGATGCTATCTTGGCAAATATCTCAAAGGAGTCATGTAAAGCCCCCGCTGACACTGGTAAACGACCAAGAGAAGATGAAGACCCTGATCCAAACTCACAAACAAAGAAACAAAGAAACGTCGGTGGTTCTTCCTCTCAACACAAGGAACCAGTCATCCCGTCTGCAACCACAACAACTACCAAGTCTCCACCAAAGGCATCAGAATCTGGGCCAACAGCAACAGAACATCATTTTGAGTACACTGAAAAGGACGACTACAAACAAACTCTATATCGACCAGAGTCTCCACCAAAGTTGAAGGATAAAAAGTTAAATAAAGACAAAAAGTTAAAAGGTAAACAGCGAAAGGTTGTCTCATGGCTTGAAGATGATACGAACAAACTCACTTGACTCTATCTACCCACTCTACCTTTGATCAACTTGATCAACACACAAGCTCACAAGCTACAAGAGATATTCAATATCTCGACAAGATCACAATGATCAACTCTCACTTGACTCTATCTACCCACTCTACCTTTGATCAACTTGATCAACTCGCAAGCTCACAAGCTACAAGAGATATTCAATATCTCGACAAGATCACAATGATCTACTCTCACAAACTCTCAAAAGAAAAATGAACTTGACGTATGCTAGAATACAACAAGTGTGTAACAAATGTTACAAGTGCACTAACTACAACTACAACACTTTGTATCTTCTTTGATACCTTGTGTTTTTCTCTTGCACTAGTAGAGGAATAAAGGTGATCACTTGGTTGGATGATTGGATCACTCTTTAAACAAAAGAAAACTAAACTAAATGAACAAGAAGAAAAGATGTGGTGAAAGTATTGCACTCATAAAGATATGTGTGAAAAAGGATACCCAAAAGTTGTGAAGAGGGCTGGTATTTATAGGCAGAAAAAATCTAGCCGTTATGGGGACACGGTACCAATAAATGTAACATGGTACCACTAAATTTAGTGGTACCGTACTAAAAAAAAAAACGCTTCTCTTTTTGTCTTTAGTGGTGAAAGTTTATTTGGGGAAGTTTGGAGCTGATTTTGGGCGGGGGGGAATAGCTGTTATGATATTTAAACTTATTTTTCCAATAAAACATTTCTTAATATTTCAAAAATATCTTGTAAAGTGTATTTTTGAAAAAATGTTTTGTCACATTAAAAATGTGAAGTTTTAAACACAAATTCACTTCTTTGATCATTTGTCAAGTTGTAAATTTGTTTGTTCATACCTTAGAGTGATTTACGTAGAAATGGGATCTTTCGACCAAAAAATTGCTTACGTTAATTTTAACGTAAAGTGTTTTCACATTTTGTCATCCTCAAAACGTGAAGTTATCGAAAGATATAAATAACGTTTTTAGAACATTATTTGCATCAACAATCTCCCCCTTTTTGATGATGACAAAACCTAAACTCATTTTAAGTTTAACAAGTTTTTAATGAGTTTATTTCCCTTTTCTCCCCCTTTTTGTCGAAGCAAAAAGGTTGCTAAAGCTCCCCCTTGATGTATACTCCCCCTCGTTTGGAGGACACCAAGGAATCGAGTAATAATTTTTGCTACAAAACAAAGTTAGATGACAAATATACAATATCTAACATGTAGCAATTACGACAAATATCCAACCACAAAAATAAATTTGCTAAGTAGCCAAACACCAAAAAAATAAAACAACCACATAACATGCCCATCCATTCATTAAAAGAAATGTCACACATAAGTATGACCACATCACAAACATAAAGACAAACAACAAGAAGCATAAATAAATCCTTAGTGACAAGAGGCCCTAAGACAAGCTTCATTTCCAAAAGGGGTCCTAAAGGTTTATTGTTGGAAACTAAACATGAACATGTTTAGTTATGTGGGCTAGGAGGAGGTGGTGAGGGTGACATGATTGGAGGTGGTGGTGGTGTCAAGAGATGCTCCACATAGGAGAACATGAAATGTATCTCATCTCTCAAGGAGAAGATGAGGTTACGGTTGTGGAGGCAACGTAGGCAGTTAGCACTATGTTGATCAAATAGATGAGGTTGGATAGGTTGTCTCATGATTGGGGAAGGGGGTGGTGGTGAGTTAGTTGGTGATGGGGTTGGCATGGCATAATCTAATGGAGTGATGGGTGAAAGTGTGTAGCCCATGGATGATGACATGGTCTTGAGAGAGGGAGATGATGAAGATCTGGTTCTAGCGGAAGATGTTTTGGAAGGAGCATTAGGTGGAGATGGCGAGTGAGGAGTGGCTTGGGAAGGTGGTGTTGTGACTTCATCATCTTTTGTGAGATCAACAAAGAGAGGTTTGGATGGTGGTCTTACGGTTCTCTTAGGTTTCTTTGAGATGTGGGTTGTTGATCCTTTTGTGGAAGACATGGTGATTGAGTGGTGTGAGGTTGAAGATGAGATGCAAGATAAGCTTGCAATGGTGAGGCCTTATATAGGCAAGAGTGGTGGAATTTGAATTAAAGTTGGTGGTAGTGTCCTATGGTGTAGTAAGGGAATCTTGGGGTGTATTTGAGTTTGCAAAATTCTGCAGGTTTGAGGTTAGGGATGCAGGGATCTAGAGGAAACAGTGAAAATTTGTCAAACAAGGGCACGGTACCACTAAATACCACACGGTGCCGTTAAATTTAACGGTACCGTGGCCTATTTAATAGTACCGTGACCTGGAAGTCACGAATGTTTCTCTGCAGCCTAGTTCTGGGCAGCTAAAGGGAAGTTTTCTATGGGAACTATTTGCAGGAAATGTTAGTGCCTCAAACCACTAAAGATTTATTTGCCTAATATGTCCCACATTAAGCTACTCCTAGCAATAAAAGATTATCATGTAATTTTCTAAGATAATCTATAAGCATGCAAGCAAAAAGGACAAAATAAGCTATCATCCAAGAATCATTTAATTGAAAATCATGCAAGGTGATAGAATAAATGTTAAGCATGCAAGATAGATAGGAGTATTAAGTCCTAATGTAATCCACCAAGGATAAATCCTAATAGAAGTACTAATCCCTCCTTAACTACTTATGACTTGAGCTTGCTCCCATTTTCATCACATTCTCGTCTTGAATATGCATCTCTTCCCCATGATTAGGATCATCAAAGGGTGCATAGTGGGTGGAAGATTCGGAAATGAGAATGGGTGAGATATATGACTCATTTAGGGGTTTCATGTCGGGATTGAAGAATGAATATTGAGGACCACAAAGGTATGGATGAGAGTTCATGAGGTTGTTATAAAGACGAGTTAGGAACATCCCATAGGGTATCAATTTATTTTTGTTACCCTTGAGATGTACAATTTGCTTAGCGAAGAGGCAAGATTGTACGGTTGTTGAGTAAGAAGACAGTAAATCATATGAGCACAACACGCCAGAAGTTGCTCACCATTTCCTATTAGACTTAGAACATTTTCTCGCAGGATGACTGCCCAAGAAAGTAGTTCATAACGAACCTCTTCCAAATGAATTTTTCTTGGATTTGGGTAAGAAGAGTACTTATGAGTACGAATGAGTTTGGTAAGTTCGGTTGGAGAGGGTATGTAGGAAAAATATGGACTATCCTCTTATCGACAGGTGAAGAGGGACTCAAGACACCAATCTTCAGTATAGGCACATTGCGCATGATTGGGGATTCAGTGAATTTGAGCAAATTGCTCAAGAGTTAAGACGAATTTGAAGATTCGGATCCAAAACCAAAGTGACAGAGATTGATCCTCGTTACGTACGAGTTCAACTTGTCGAAAGAATTCCAACACAAAAAGAGGACAAATGTGCTCATTGATGTGTAGTAAGCAATCGAATCCTATAGCTCTAAATAAATTGTTGATATCCCTATGATAAACTAAGGATGGATCAACGACTCGACCTTCATGAAACCGACGGGTTTCAAGATTAACATAGGCACGCGTATGAATACTGGGTGTTGTAGGTTCACGAGAAATTTCGAGAGTATAGGTGTCGGTTAGAAGATGATCAAAATCATACTCATGAGACATTTTTGTTACCTATAAGAGAATTTTAAGAAAAATTAAGATTAAGAGTAGTTGCTTTAAAGACACGTGCCTAGTGTGTGCCTATATGCAAACCATGTGGAGGTGCGGTTATCTCGACTCTAGAACTAAAAATAATGGGATTGGCCAAACACTCCTAACTTTACTTTTGCTCAAACGAATATGTCGATAAATACATATTAATTATGTAATTCGATCAATATTCGTGAGATCATGAATGCATGAGAAGATGTTTTTAGTTTGTGTCAACAATGCACAAGAAATGTTTCATGATCCTAGTTTCGTGGAATTTTTCAAAAACAATGGAATTGGGGTATTTGGAGACTTCAATGTTTTGGGGCCACAAGTTTTCAGTTAAAAAATAAATAAATAAAATAAAATAAATAAAAATAAAAATAAAAACCGTTAGTGTTAATGACTCCTAATGCAATAACAAGTATCCTAGACATGATTCCTCTTAAAGCTACAAGAGCAAAATATGTAATATAAATGGGTTTATACAAATCCTAAGTTAAGGGAATCATGATTGTTATACATTGTCTACTCCTAGTCCTAATTTCCTAAAGACTCATTCAAAATTTAAAAACCCCAATTCAATTTTCATGCAATAACAAACCCTATACTTAAGATTAAAGAAAATCAGAGTTAAATGACTTACAATTTATGTTGAAAAAGTGAAAGTAGTTGATAATCTTGAAAATTAATGCCTTGAATATGATCTTGAAAGAGTGTAATTAAATTTTGGGTTGTGAGGTTTGGTTTTGACAGCAATGGTAGAAGTTGGGAAGGTTTAAAATGAACAATGTGGGAAAATAGGACTGAAATAAGAACTGTATTAGATACACGGTACCATTAAATTTAATGGTGTTGTGCCACTTTAGTGGTGCCGTGATCTGCTGGGATGAATTTTTGTCCCATTTTGATTTTTGACAAATAAGTCACGCTGTTTTAGTGAGACTTTTTAACACGAGGAAAGAATTTATACCAAATAAATTCTTTTGACGAGGAGAACATAGACTAGACGAAAGGAGATGACTTTAATATTTCCAGTGAAATATTCAAGTAGTCATACGAGGGATGTGAAGAATGACTCAATATTTCTAGTGAAATATTTAAAGAGTCATGAATCGAGACACACGAGATGACTTCAATATTTCCAGTGAAATATTTAAATAGTCATAAGATTTATGGAAAATGTTCCATCATTCATAGACCTAGACGAAGATAGTTGAAGGATTCTCGTTTGAGAGGTTTGGTCAAGATGTCAGCGATATTGTCTTGAGAGGGAACTTTCTCAATAGAAATGTTTCCTTTCTGAACGTTATCGCGAAGGAAGTGGTGACGAATTTCTATGTGTTTAGTACAAGAGTGTTGAACGGGGTTTTTGCTCAACTCAATAGCACCTTCATTATCACACATAATGGGAACGTCGTCTAAATGGATGTCATATTCAATAAGAGCATGTTTCATCCATAGTGCTTGTTGACATGCCTTTCCGGCGCTTACGTACTCGGCTTCGGTCGTGCAGATAGCAAGAGCCATTTGTTTCTTGGAGAACCAAGAAGTTAGACAACAACCCATGAAGGTACAAATGCCACTCGTACTTTTTCGATCCACATAGTCTCCCACATGATCAGAGTTGGCATAGACAACAGTTTCTACACCGGTCCCCTTGGGATAGAATAATCCCAAGTGTATAGTGCCTTTAATGTATTGAAAGATACGCTTAACCATGTTGAAACTAAGAACATGCTAAAGATAGTTTCTAGGATCGTTTTGAGCCTTAGGGTTCAACAATAACAATGAACAATTAATACACAGCGGAATAAGAACAAATCAATTTTTATTGACACAAAGTTTTTCTTTCAATCACACCACGCGTCAACTATTATTTGATCAAAATAATACGGTTACACTGCCTTGTAACAGGGATTAAAGATCCTTGAGGCGACTACAAAACCTAGTCTAGACGTTTTGCATTATACGTCCTAGACACACACACACCCCTTTATCGACTACATTGGAAGACTTAATTATAAAAACCCTAACCCTTGATCTCTTTATATTATAGAGATTTAGGTTTACAAAATACTACGAAGGACTAAAATATAAATCTTCTTTTGCAAGTAAGTCCTTCATGTTTCATTCTTTCTTGTTTTGTATCATCAAATCTATAAACCCAACAATCTTCCCCTATTTGATGATGACAAAACAAACATATTCTTGTACGAACATCCCTAGACGAAGTAGCAGAAGTTGAGATAATTAAATCTCACCATGAATGAAACAATCTTGTCTTCCCCTTAAGCCATGCCATGCCATCACAATATTTCTTCCCCTTTTTGTTATCAACAAATAGAGAATGAGTAAAAAATAGAAACTTCCCCTCGAGTGATGCATGTACATAAAATGATTCTTCAAATCTGTAGGCTTTATATAATATTAAAGAAAAATAATCATCACCAATTTGATGTTGAAGTAGAAGAAACCAACCCTGTGTCTTATGCTTTGTACTAAAAGACTTTGAACGTATACTCCTCAAGTATAGGGAGACCACAATCTCTTGACAAGAACCACTGAGCACAATAACGTAACTCCTTCAAGTGTTTTGTCAATTCGTAGTCACCTGAACGAACAAACAAGTATCTTTAAACGGTATGTGGACGTTTAAGATATGATAAGACACAACCTTGATAAATTCAACCGCATCATCAAAGAAGCAACAAAAACTCTTCTTCTCCAATAAGAAAATTAACTCGAGCCTTTAAATCATTAACGAACATAAAAATTAAACTCCTTGTATGTGTGAACTTCCCCTGTATGTGTGTAAACCAATAACCATACTTACTTCCCCTCACTGCTCGTAAATTATGCAAGTATAAATCGTATAAACCCGGCACTAAAAACAATAACGTAGCAGCAGAAAGTAAGTCCAGCAGCAGAAACAATATGCATAGCAGCAGAATGATATATGTCGAGCAGCAGAATGATCAAAGCTAGCAGCAGAATATTATAACTAGCAGCAGGATATATCAGACGTAGCAGCAGAGTAAAATATATGCAGCAGCAGAATGATAATAAGCGTAGCAGCAGAATAAAATTATGTAGCAGTAGAATTAAATATCAACGAGCAGCAGCATTAATTCAACACCGATTCTTTCCACCACTCACAATCAAATTAAAATACCTTTGATCGCCCCATGTGAATATATCTTTATCCAAAATCTGCAAAATCTGCTTCAACTCGTGCATAAAACGACAATTCAATTCCCACACATATAGACCATCAACCCCACTTTGTCCAAGTTCAATTAAATTCGATTAAACAAAATCAACCAATTGACCCTTAATATAATAATCGAGCAATTCAAATCAGTACTAGGTAACTTTAATTGATCGATTAGAATATTAATTAAACACAGCTTGCATCGACCCATTTAATACAAATATCCTTCAAATCAATTCACGTGTACGTGATCAGACAGCCAATGATAAAGTCCCATTAATTGCAGTACGAGGTTAATTCGTACGAGAAGACCATTGACCGAGTAATGTTAATTCGTACGAGGTTTTAACAAATTCATGTACAGATCTGATGTTTTCGATACCAAAAAAAAAATAACGATGACCACAGTATCCATAAAAACAGATCGTACCTTTATAAAAACAGCTTCTCTTCGACAGAAAAACTTTGTGAATCCCTAGGTAACAAGCTCCCCAAGCTCTGATACCACCTGTTGAAACTAAGAACATGCTAAAGATAGTTTCTAGGATCGTTTTGAGCCTTAGGTTTCAACAATAACAATGAACAATTAATACACAGCGGAATAAGAACAAATCAATTCTTATTGACACAAAGTTTTTCTTTCAATCACCCCACGCCTCAACTATTATTTGATCAAAATAATACGGTTACACTGCCTTGTAACAGGGATCAAAGATCCTTGAGGCGACTACAAAACCTAGTCTAGACGTTTTACATTACACGTCCTAGACACACACACACACCTTTATCGACTACATTGGAAGACTTAATTATAAAAACCCTAACCCTTGATCTCTTTATATAATAGAGATTTAGGTTTACAAAATACTAAGAAGGACTAAAATATAAATCTTCTTTTGCAAGTAAGTCCTTCATGTTTCATTCTTTCTTGTTTTGTATCATCAAATCTATAAACCCAACAAACCACTTCAAGGTGAGAGGTTTTGAGATCCTCTTGGAAGCGAGCACAAAGGCAGACACTAAACATGATATTGGGCCTACTTGCCGTGAGGTATAATAAACTTCCTATCATACCTCTATACTTAGTGCTATCCACGGACTCACCTTCTTCATCTTTTGTGAGTTTCATTTTCGTGGACATGGGAGTTTTCATGGGCTTAGACTCTTCTAGACTAAATTTCTTAAGCATCTCCTTACTATACTTAGATTGATTAAAGAATATACCATCTTCCATTTGTTTTATTTGTAGACCAAGGAAGAAATTTAATTCGTCGATCATGCTCATCTCAAACTCGTCACGCATGATCTTAGAGAAATCATCGCATAATTCTGGACAAGTTGCACCAAATATGATGTCGTCGACATATATTTGAACAATGATGAGATGTGAATTACATTTCTTCGTGAAGAGTGTGTTGTCAACCACTCCCATGGTATATTCATGTTCAATCAAGAATGCTTTTGGTCTATCATACCAAGCTTTAGGAGCTTGTTTGAGACCATAGATTGCTTTCTTGAGTTTATAAACATGATTCGGTTTCTCGAAATTAACGAATCCCGGAGGTTGTGCAACGTATACCTCCTCGTTGATATAACCATTTCGGAATGCACTTTTCACATCCATTTGGTATAATTTAATGTCTAAGGCACAATCATAGGCAAGAAGTATCCTAATAGACTCTAATCTAGCTACGGGTGCATAAGTTTCATTGTAATATATTCCTTCTTGTTGGTTATAGCCTTGTGCTACCAACCTTGCCTTATTCCTAGTTATGACGCCATTTTCAACGAGTTTATTTCTAAATACCCACTTAGTTCCTATGATGGTTTAATTCTTAGGCGGAGGTAATAAATCCCAAACTTGGTTTGCTGTGAACTGATTTAACTTTTCTTGCATGGTAACTACCCAGCTTTCATCCTTAATTGCTTCACCGACATTTTTAGGTTCTACGGTAGATATAAAACAAAAGAAATTACTTTTGTTTTGTGCTTGTGACCTAAGGGTTCTTTGGTTTAGGTTTCCTTTGACATTTCCAATAGGATGGTTATTGGATTCCTTAATGTTGACAACTTCGTCAACTTCAACTATTTCATCCTCAATGTCATTTTCTAAGGTATTCTAGCCATTGACCGTAATGGCTTCTTCCTCATCTAAGTCATCATCCACCAAGGGTGATTTCTTAGTTGGTGGAGGACTTTCATCGAATGTCACGTTGAGTGATTCTTCAACTTTCAATGTTTCCTTGTTTAGGACAACATAGGTTTACTATTTTGGGAGTAACCTAGGAAGACACCTTCGTAAGACTTTGGGTCAAACTTGGTGAGGTAGTCTTTAGCGTTTAGTATGAAGCACTTGCTTCCAAACACTCTAAAGTAATCAAGAGTAGGTTTTCTACCTTTCAAGATTTCATATGGTGTTTTTCCTAAGATAGGTCTACTTAGAATCCTATTTCGTATGTAAGTTGAGGTGTCCACCGCATTACACCAAAACTTTTGCGGAATTGATTGTTCATTCAACATCGTTCTACTCATCCCTTGTAGAGTACGATTTTTCCGCTCAACTACCCCATTTGATTGTGGAGTGCGTGGAGCCAAGAAATTATGTGTAATACCATTAGCATCACAATATACTCCAAATTGCACTTCATTATCAAATTCCCGACCATGATCCATCATAATTGAGACTATTGTACACCCTAGTTGATTTTGGACCTTCTTTATAAAGATTTCGAATTCCTCGAAAGCTTGTACCTTATTCTTAAGGAATCAAGTCCAAGTATACCTAGAGTAATCATCAACTATTACTAAGGTGTAGTAATTTCCTCCGTAGCTCGGTACGGCAGATGGTAAAAATTAGTCCATGTGAAGGAGTTCTAGGCATCTAGAGGTCAAGACCATATTCTTAGCTTTGTGACTAGAATGAGCTTGTTTTCCAACTTTATAGGCGTTACAAAAGTGTTTATCAAACTTAATCTTAGGTAGGTTTCTAACCAGTTCTTTATACGCCAATGATTGTATCAAGCGCATATTGGCATGACCTAGTCTCCTATGCCATAGAGTGGAATTATCATCTATGGTTGCTAGGCAAATCTTATCCTGAGGCTTATTTCCTATTTTCATAACAAACAAGCCATTCTTCCTAACTCCTTTACCTTTGGTTTTGCCATTCTTAGTGATCTCACTACCCTCTTCGGAGAATATAACTCTACACTTATTGTCTACCATTTGACTAATGCTAAGCAAGTTAAATCCTAAGTTATCTACATGCTCAACATTTATAATAGTGAGGGAGTTTTGAGTAATCGTACCTTTGCCTATGATGTTGCCCTTAAGTTTCCTACCGAAAGTGAAATTACCTCCGTTGTACGCCTTGTATGATGAGAATAGACTTTGGTTACCCGTCATATGATTAGTGCATCCACTATCCTTGACCCGTTCATCGGGCTCCAAGTCGATTCCCAAGCATATCTCATTTGAAGCCTGAGCCATTAGACATGTTTCGTCATTGGACTTCTTCTCTTCTACTTCACCGCTATCACTCCAAGAGCCTCCTATGAAAACTCTTTGGTTGTTGGTTTTTGGTGGTTTAGGACATTCTCCTATGAGGTGATTAGAATCACGAGGTTGCCTAACAAACCTACCTCTTCTCCTAAAGAACTTTTTAAAGTCTCTAACGGCTAACGCATACTCTTCATCTTCGCTATCGGAATCCGAACATTCCTCATCACTAGACTCCTTTTTGGCTTTCAATGCTAGGGATCTAACTCTCTCGCTTTTGCCTTTGACTATATCGGAGTCTTTCTTGATTATCATTTCATGAACCTTCAAGTTTCCTATAAGTTCATCAAGTGATAATGTCGCCAAGTCCTTTGACTCTTCAATGGCGGTGACCTTTGCTCTCCATTTAGGATGTAGAGTCCTAATAAACTTCCTAACATAGTTCTTGCTAGAATAACCTTCATCAAGAGCTTTAGGACTAGTAATGATAGTATTAAATCTAGCAAAAGCATTATCAATAGATTCATCTTCCGGAATAGAAAATTGTTCATATTGTTGCACAAGAAGATCTATCTTGTTCTCTTTGACTTGATTATTACCTTGGTGAGTGACTAACAAAGTTTTCCAAATATCTTTTGCCGTATTACACATGAAAATTCTTTCAAATTCCTTTTTTGGCAAAGCATTATAAATCATCATTTTAGCCTCATCATTTTTGGCTAATTTTCTTTTAAGTTCAACACTTTGTTTATTATAAGGAACTATTTCATCCCTATTAGTTTCCAGATTCTTTTGAATTGGTTGAAAGTCACCCTCAGTAATAATATGCCAAAGATCAATTTCTTTTGATTTCACATACGTTTCGAATCTTGTTTTCCAATATATAAAACAATCGGTTTCGAAAAGTGGTGGTCTTTGCATAGATTGCACTTCTTGATAATTTTCGGAATCCATAGACCGATTCAAGTTTTAAAATACAATTTACTTTAAAATCTTGACTGACGTGGCTCTGGTACCAATTATGGAAAACTAGAAGGGGGGGGGGTTGAATAGTTTTCCTGGTTTTTTATTTGTTTCAAGACTTTACTTTTGAAAAACTTTGATTCGAATCTTATGTCTAATCAATCAACACCAATATGAACACTAAACTATACTATCTAATGTAAATAATGAATTTAAAGAAAAGAGATGGAAAGATCAAACCGGGACAAAGAGATTTATAGTGGTTCGGTCACGAAGCTCTTCTTCGCCCTACTCCACTCCCCGAGTACCACACTCAAGAGTTTCAAGCACTATATCAACAAGCCTCCCTTCAGGCGGAGAAAACCGTACAACGTCACTTATCCTAATTTCCGACACTAAGCTACATGTCGAGTACTAATTTTAGCTAGTACCAATCTATCACGATCCACATGATCCTTTCTACTTCATACAATCAACACACTTGACTCGATCTACCCGATCTACCCTTGATCCACATGATCAACACACTAGCCCACAAGCTACAAGAGATCTTCTAGATCTCGACAAGATCCCAATGATCAACTCTCACTTGAATATATCAACCCACTCTACCTTTGATCAACTTGATCAACTCAAAAGCTCGCAAGCTACAAGAGATATTCCATATCTCGACAAGATCACAATGATCAACTCTCACTTGACTCTATCTACCTACTCTACCTTTGATCAACTTGATCAACTCACAAGCTCACAAACTACAACAGATATTCAATATCTCGAGAAGATCACAATGACCTACTCTCACAAACTCTCAAAAGAAAAATGAACTTGATGTATGCTAGAATACAACAAGTGTGTAACAAATGTTACAAGTGCACTAACTACAACTACAACACTTTGTATCTTCTTTGATACCTTGTGTTCTTCTCTTGCACTGGTAGAGGAATGAAGGTGATCACATGGTTGAATGATTGGATTACTCTTTAAACAAAAGAAAACTAAACTAAATAAAATATTTCTTAATAATTCAAAAAGAACTTGTAAAGTGTATTTTTTTAAAAATGTTTTGTCACATTAAAAATGTGAAGTTTTAAACACAAATTCACTTCTTTGATCATTTGTCAAGTTGTAAATTTGTTTTCTCATACCTAGAGTGATTTACGTAGAAATGGGATCTTTCGACTAAAAACTTGCTTACGTTAATTTTAACGTAAAGTGTTTTCACATTTTGTCATCCTCAAAACGTGAAGTTATCGAAAGATATAAATAACGTTTTTAGAACATTATTTGCATCAACAGACTGGTCAAAGCCTTTTCCAGTAGTTGTAACTTCCGATCATCCTGCTATTCCCTACAGTTTCTTCTTCAACAACGATCTTGAACTTTTCCAACACGGCAACAAGTGTAAACCCAAGTATGCAACATCAATAACCGTGATTCCGGTTGCAAGATACCTGCAACCAGCCATCGAAGAAACAACAACCAGACTCTTCATTACTAACAAAGTGGTGTATGATAAAGATGCGCATTTGGGAATCTACCACTAGTATGAAAAGAAAAAAACCTGGTAAAAAAGAAAACTGGTGGTCAAGTCACCGACACCGGTAATGAGAAATCTCAGGATAATAGTCGTGGTTAGCGTCGAAGCAGAAAAGAAGTATGGTTACACTTTCAAGCACAAAATCAGGGTTAGAAGACAAGATCAGAAGATTTACGCGTTCTCAGAAGCAGACTTCCCAGATTTGAACCTTAACGACATTGAAGACATGTATCTCATAAAAGTTCAAGGGAAGATGCATAATTTTTCAACTGGTCTTCTGTATGCATTCAGCACATCACTACTTTACTACATTCAAAAAAAGATAATTCAAGAACGTGTTAAAGACCTGCAACTTAGAGTCGAGAGGTATCAAAGGAAGCTAAACTTAACCGCACCATTACTACATCTTCCAGGGATCAACCTAGAACCTTAGTATACCCTGAAGAAAGACCCAACCTTTGGTTTCATCTACAAAAGTGATCACACCATCCACTGCTTCATGGGATACAAGGAAGTTTATAAGTTCTGCGACCACGCACTCAAGAAGGTTCGAGATAGGTTAGCCCTTCAGTTGAAGGATCGGGAGTTGTACAAGACAAGCAGGTGGACACCTCCTCAACTGCAAGAAGTTCGTCAATTTATCTTGAAGCTGGAAAAGAGCATTACATTCAGAGATTAGATGCGGAGGCTGGAAAGCTATGTTCGTGGCAGGCCGTCATTTCCAATCCAGAACTTTCGTCGACCAAATTCAGAATTCTCGATTACCAGAAACATTGACTGATGTAAGAACGGGGTAATTTTTGATAATTTATGCTTGTAACACATAATGGTTTGTGCACACACTACAGGGTATAACCCATACTTTGTAAAGTAAGGACCCTGAGGTACGCTTCAGTGCCTCAATCCTAATATAAGGAGCTAAAGCTTCTTATTTTTTATTAGAATTAATCAAATTTTATAAGTTTTTCATAATTATACTCTAAAAGAACAAGTATTCCCTCTCGTAATCAAAACCACTTAAAAAGTTATTTCACTTGTTGATTGGGAGTACTTGAAACAATCTTTGCTCAAATGGAAAAGTTCTTGTTATATTCTTCCCGTAAACCTCAAAAAGCATATTTTAATCAAACGTTTTTCAAAAACAACATGAATATGCAATTTTTGAAGGGGAGAATAGTGATTAACAAAATCTCATTGATGATCAAAAGAGAAAATTCATAAGAGTTTAACTCAGAATTAACCAACGAATTGACGATAAAATCAGTGTTAGTAATCGAAATGACTTGTCCTCGACGGGTAATAATTTCAAATTAGTTATTAGAGCTAGTTGTCACCTAAAAGCTAACAATGGATCTCTTTAACTAAGCAACGTAAGCGTGTCTCGAACAGGACTTGTCAAAGTAGAATGTACCGTATTGACTGTTACTCATAGTTAACCCAAGAATTGAAGAGAAAATAAAATTTGCAATCGAAATGACTTATTCCTCGATGGGTAATAGCATCAAGTTAGTTATTAGAGCTAGTTGTCACCTAAAAGCTGACAATGGATCTCTTTAACTAGCAACATAAGCGTGTCTCGAAAAGGAATTTGTCAAAGTAGAATGTACCATATCGAGTCTAACTCAGATATCACCTATGAATTGACTAATCAAAAGCTACCAAACCGAGAGATGTTCTTTTGATACGTTCCCGGACGGGTAATAACTTCAAGTTGGTTATTAGAGCTAGTTGTCCGTCGTAAGCGTGTCTCGAAAAGCACGTGTCCAATGATAATAAATCAATTCATAAAAAATCATCAACTCCTCTCTTTAATGTGTAGATTTTCTTCAAAAACTCATAAGCACATATGAAAGGGGAGTATCTTCAAAAGAGGAAAAAATCTCAAAGTGTTACCAAAATATGTTTTATAACATAAGAACTTTGGGAGAATTTCCGAATGTTTTCTTGTCACAACAATCGACTATGAGATTCAGAATTTCTTGTGATGGTAACAAACGGTCTACAGTCATGAAGTGATACCTCAGTATACTTCAGCGGCTCACCTGAGTTGTTGATATACTTCGGTATATCTGAGTAAGCCTTCTTGAGGGTATCCAATTCAGGAACAACCTTTGCAAGGATTAAAGATTATTCTTGACATCCGAACCTCTAAGTGCTGGAAATCCCGCTAAGGAGATTCCTTTCACGAATCGAGTCTTGAAGACGTGAGTCTTTACTTGGAATTTATCTATAGTATTGATAACTGTCGCTAACGGGATTCGGATGGTTGATGTGCCCGATCAAGGTGAATGAAATCAAGACATTCATCAAAAAAACAATCTTAGTGGTCAATTCTCTAAGAAAAGTCTACCATGATCGATTGGTGTTCAGTACTAACCTTTTACCATATAGCACCGATGAATGTACCTTAGAGGGAGATCGTTATTATCATGATTCATCAACTCACACTCAAGATCCACATGCTCATACTAACAACATCATGAAAGACAAGTTCTCACCAAAAGCTCAAAGTAAAGCGAAGTTGAAGAAATTTCAGTATCGAAGTCAAAGAAATCTACAAAGTTTAAAAGATGAAGATCAATGACAAGAAAAGAGAACCTTACATGAATAAAGAATCAAAGTCAAAAGACGTATGAGCATGTTGGAAAAGACGTAAAGACAACAGAGTACAAGACGTTGATAAAGACAAGAACCGACATACCATCACAAGAACAAGAACAAAGAACGAAGATACAAGAGACGCCAAGCCAAAGAAGCGATGAAGACGTCAAGCAACCTACAAAAATTGAATGACCAACCCTAAGGGGGAGATTGTTAGGATTACTTGTAATCATTATTAAAGTGTCGGTCATTATTTATTGTAATAGGTTGTTAATTATATTAGGCCTGTAAGTTAGTGAGAGGATTCGATACACTATAAGGTGATTAAACCTTTGGTACTTTATGTATATGATATGTTGAGTTAATATGATCAAGTATGCGGAATCTACTTAATCACACTTAGAAGGTTATTTTGGTTTGTGGAAATGGAAAGGAATGCTTTAGTAACGAACAATGAACATGCAATGTAAACACCAAATGATTCAATATTATTCAAGATAATACGAGTGATCTTCAATATCATTAGGGTTACAAAACCTTGAATCATATGTTTCTATGACTTATGATATTGTTGTGTTTGTTCTATGTTCGTAACAGTTATGAAAGTTCTAATAATAAGTCACACAAATATCTAGTCTAAGATCTTTCTGTTATAGCACAAGAAAGATCTTTACAAAGTTGATAAGACAAGTCGAACACATGCAAAACTTATCTTATGTGTGCCAGTAATTAAGATACAACATGTATCCGAATATAGAACTTGTTACTGAACACTTTGTCTAAAGATATTATCTACCGTGTATTGTTGACTTTAATACACATAATATCTTTGTATACTTATCTACTCAGCAGCAGAATCATTCGATAGTTATCCACTTAGCAGTAGAAAGTTCTTCACCAGCAGCATAATCATTCAGTAACAGAATGTTTAACGCTAGCAGCAGAATCAAATACTCTAGCAGTAGAATGATACTTAAGAGTATTTCTTGAGCAGAACCCGATATTAATCTTCTTGAATATTTCATTCCCAACAATCCTCCCCTAAACATGTGAATCCTTTTCAACATGTTTCTGAATTAAATTATGGATTGTGTAGATCTTTCAAACACTTCTGTAGTCAGATTCTTGATCTGAGCTATCTTCTGTTCTTCAAGATTAAATATCTTTCTCAGCAACTCATCTGCCATATTCTTTTGACTTCGACAATATTAGTACCTATCTTCAAGCTTCAAACAAAGCCTAAAAGATGGTGCAATTTCCTTGGATGGAGGAATTATAAGAGACAATGATGCTGTGTATCTTGGATGCTTGTTTCAAAAAGTGAAATCATCTATCAGCATGCCTTTGTAAGTGATGAATAAACGGAGTGAACTGAAATTGAAACTTTTCTCCGTTTGACCTAGATAGAACTTTCTCCTTTTGAATGCTTCATCCCATCTGAATATATATAATACTCCAGAATCTTGGTCATGAAGAAGAGATTATCAGCTCTATTCTTGTCATTTTCAACCTCTATGTCATCATCTTGTATGCTCTTGTCTTTTCCTCCCTTTCATTGGTTAATCTTCCTTCTTTGGGATTATTTCCTCCCCTGAGATATTTCCTCCCCTGGATTGTAAATAACATTTCCTCCCCTGTTTGGAAGATCTCTCACCATGTACCAAAATATTTCTCTCCCCATCATCTGATCTATCAATTAGAACTTGTTATCAGACAATATTGTACATGAAGCCATTAATTCCTTAAGAGTTTAATTTGCTGCCCTCATCACTTCTATGTGTGTTAACTCCTATGAGAGGTGATTCATGGGGCATTTGACTCATGGTCCATCATTGGATGGTTTTTGTGAGTCTCTTTGAAAATCCTTTTTAAGAAACTTTTGCCATTAGCAGTATGTACATGATTTTATTATGAAAAATCAGACTGCTTCCAACCATTTTGAAGGGATTAAGTGTATAACAGACACTTAATCTAGAATTTGGTTTAAAGCAACCTCTGGTTGTGTGAGAACCAATGTTTTTCAGTCATAAATAACTGCCTGTGAAAAGATAAACCTATTCAAAAGGCTTTCTTGACAGGGTTTCCAGCTCATAGCAATTGTTACCTCAAACACAAGTGTTAGATTCACTTTTACTAGCTGTTCTTTCTATTATATGTCCTTAGACTTGCTCATTATACTTAAAAGTATAAATGATAGAAAGTGAGTTGTATTAGTTACTTTCTGATCAACTAAGTCATCAATTGAATGTGAAACATCATAATCAAGCTTCAAGAAAGAAGTTTTAATGAGGTTTGAAATTCCCAAACTCTTTCTATCATAAACCTATTATGTCAGCAACTGATATTATCATTCTGCTGCTACCATTTCACTTGAAACTTCCTTTGTGTTCACATGTTTATACCTGAAATTGTTAGTCTAAAACCAAAAGAACAATGTACAAAGTACTTGTCTTGTATTAGAATAATCATATGACTAACTGTATGAATAACACAATTTAAATTTGTACTAGAAGCACCAACTTTTGTAATAGATGCATTAACCTATAAAGTTAGCAGTACAACCAAAAATTTATATACAAAAACACATAGTTTTAAATCATTGAGGATTAAGCATTCCAATACTTGCTACCAAGTACTGAAACCTTCCAACATCAAAAGCTTTTGTTAGCAGATCTGCAAAGTTGTGTTCTGAAGCAATTTTAAGAACTTGAATTAATCTTTTCTCATTGCTGTCTCTTATAAAGTGATGTCTAATTTCAATGTGTTTTGTTTTAGAATGTTGTACTGGATTTTTAATAATGCAAATTGTACTACTATTATCAATATGAATAACAGTGTTCATAAAATTGTACCCATAGTCAAGAAGTTGGTTTTTAAGCCATAGGACTTGAGCACAGCAACTTGCAGCAGCTACATATTTGCTTCTTACACTGCCATGAAATAAGTCTACACCCAAGGAATTGACATCCTCCAGTTGTTGACTTTCTGTCGAAGCTAGCACCAGCATAATCACTATCCGAAAATGCTACCAAGTCAAAAGGTGATTCTCTAGAATACCATAGACCCAACCTAGGTTGACCCTTGAGATATCTAAAAATTCTCTTGACTGCTGTTAAATGAGAAACCTTTGGAGTTACTTGAAATCTTGCACAAGCACAAACAGAGAACATGATATCAGGTCTTGATGATGTAAGATACATCAAAGAGCCTATCATAGATCTGTATGTGTGTACATCTAAATTTTATCCATCTAAGTCCTTAAGAAGTGGCTTCTCAGAGTCCATTGGTGTGCTTGCCATTTTTGAATCAGCAAAGTTGAACTTCCTTAAAATCTCAGTAACATATTTATCTTGACTAATAAATATGCCTTGCATATGACTGTTTAAGTTGCAAACCTAAAAAGAATGTAAGTTTCCCCATGGAACTCATCTGAAACTTATGATGCATAAGCTTCTCAAACTCCAAACACATCTCCTTCCTTGTAGACCCAAAGATAATGTCATCCACATACACCTGTACTAACAGAAGATCCTTCTTGTTCTGTTTGATGAAAAGTGTCTGATCAGTCTTTCCTCTTTGAAATCCATTCTCTATTAAGTAGGAAGTCAGTGTTTCATACCAAGCTCTTGGTGCCTGATGAAGGCCATAAAGAGCCTTAACTACTCTGTACACTTTTTCTGGATGGTCAGGATCAATGAAACCAGGAGGTTGTGAGACATAAACCTCTTCTTCAATAGAATCATATAAAAATGCACTCTTGACATCCATTTGATAAACTGTGAAGCCTAAAAATGAAGAATAAGCTAAGCAAAGCCTAATTGCCTCAAGTCTTGCAACTGAAGCAAAAACCTCATCATAGTCTATACCTTCTTGTTGTGTGTACCCTTGGGCTACTAATCTAGCCTTATTCCTAATCACTATGCCCCTTTCATCCCTTTTATTCTTGTAAACCCATCTAGTGCCAATTACCTTTTCATCCTTTGGTAAATCAACTAGCACCCAAACCTTCTGAATCTTGAACTGAAGAAGCTCCTCTTGCATAGCCTCTACCCAGCTTGAATCATCTAAGGCTTTCAGAATGTTCTTTGGTTCATCTTGTGAGAGAAAACATACAAACAAGCAAGAGTTTGAAAACTCATGCTGCTTTGAAGCATAAAGGGCATCAAGAAGCCCTTGTTGGTCTGAAGACATCAGTTGTTGTCTTGTCTTCACACCTGATTGTACATCTCCAATCACATTTTCTAGGGAGTGGACTTTGTGAATCCTGGTGTGTGGGGTTGAAGGAACTTGATAGTTAGGTGTGATATTGATGAAATCCACCTCTTTATCTGAGAAATTTGCTTCATTTGAGTTTGAAGGGCCAGCAGTAGAATCATTTGACCTAGCAGCTGAAAAATTAAGCCTAGCAGTAGAATCCTTCTTCCTTGTGTTCATCTTCAACATCTTCTTTAGCTTTACCAGAAGAAGATTCATCATTTGTTGAAGTTGAAGCCACACTGGTACTTATTGGCATCCATACATGATCTTGATTTGTCTCCTTGTCTAACCCTGCCTCATTTGTTGTTTGTGAACCTGAAAAATCATTAGTTTCTGCAACAACAGGCATATAATTTATAGAATGGGTTAATGACTCAAGATCAAATAGCCAATTAGGACCTTGACCCGCTACATTGGATTTATTCTCTAAAAATTTCACATGCAGGTTCTCATCTATTATCTTAGTTCTTAAGTTGTATACTCTAAATGCTTTACTATTGAGAGAATATCCAACTAAGAATCCTTCATCTGCTTTACCATCAAACTTTCCTAGATGGTCTAAGGTATTTAGAGTTGTCACATGACATCAAAAAGGTCTAAGAAATCCTATTGCAGGAGTTCTACCTCTAAAAAGTTCATATGATGTCTTATTGTGAGGTTTGACAACTAAAACTCTATTCTGGACATAGCAAGCAGTGTTGACTGCTTCAGCCCAAAAAGTTATAGGTAGCTTAGAGTCAGCAAACATAGTTCTAGCAGTTTCGATTAGTGTTCTATATTTCCTTTCAGCAACTCCATTCTGTTGTGGAGTTCTAGCAACACTAAATTCTCTCCTAATACCTTTTTCTTTGTAGAAATCATCCATAACCCTATTTTTGAATTATGTCCCATTATCACATCTAATGACTTTTACTCTTTTACTTACTAGGTTTTCTATCTCTGTAATGAAAGTCTTAAGGATGCTAGGTGTCTCATCCTTAGATCTTAAAAAGAAAACCCATGTAAATCTACTATAGTCATCAGTAATAACTAGACAATATCTCCTATGTTGCATACTTCTAACATTTGTAGGACCAAATAAGTCCATATGAAGTATAAACAATGATTAATTGATAGAGTTAAAAATCTTGGGCTTACAAGTGGCTTTGTGTTGTTTGCCTTTAAGACAAGCAATGCATGTTTGATTATTTTCAAATCGTTTTTGAGGTAAACCTCTTACCAAACCATTCTTAACAATCTGATTAATGGTTTTGAAATTAATATGACCAAGCCTCCTATGCCATAACATTGATTCATCCAATGTGGCCTTTGCTACAAGATAAGTTAAAGCCTTTTTAGGAACAATGTTCTTCATATCAACACTGTACATATGCCCTTTCTAGGAATTTTAAGAAGTACTTGACTTTCATCAGGCATCTTAAAATCAGGAGAAAGCACAAGACATTCAGTGTCACAGAAAAGAACTTTGTTCTTTTTATCACACATTTGAGAGACACCAAAAAGATTATAATTTAGATCTTGTACATAGTACACATCTTCAAAATCTAAATTTCCAGTTTTAATTGTACCTTTACCAGAAATTTTGCCAACAACACCTCCTCCAAAGGTAACATAGCCTCCATCTATTGGTTGAAAATCAGAGAGATAAGACTTGTTTCCTGTCATGTGCCTTGAACATCCACTATCTGAGTATCCTTTATCCTCTTGTTTATCAATTGAATGTTCCTGCACAATAATAAGGAGTATTAGTTTCCTTTGGGGACCCAAGCCATTACTGACTTGGACCTGCCTCTTACATCAATGAAATTTAATCTCTTAAGAACAGTTGATGCAATATTGGATTTAAGAATCCAACATGCTGAGGCCTTAACAGCATTTGCCCTGTTTCCCTTAGCAGTAGTATGAACTATATGCTTAGCAGCAGAAACTGCTAGCTTTGTAGTTGTTCCCTTTGGTTTCCAAACTTGTTTTTGGACCACTGCTCTTGTTTTAATGGGCCTTTGAATAGTTTTTGATGCATTTTTATAAAAAGATTTTGCATATTTAACTGTTGGTCTTGGGTTAATAGTCATGAATGGTCTAGCAGTAGAAACTGCTTTTGTAACTGCTCTGGGTTTTGTTCTCTTAGACTTAGAGTGAAAGTGAGTTTGAGGAGTTTGCCTTTTGTAATTCACCCTATTGTTTTCATATCCAGATACCCATTTGTTACAGAAAGCTGCAAGATGATCAAAGGTACCACATGTGTAACAAGCTTTATTATAAAAGAAAAAGTCATCACCTAATTGGTTAGACTTGAGGCCATTCCAATTCCTTTGGTTGCATCTAGGCTTGCTAGTGGATCTATATTGTTCACAATATTTAACTGATTTCCTAACGTGTTTAAGGTTTGTTCTAGGCCTAACAGCATCTTGTTTGACTATCTTAGGAATACTTGTTCCTGCTTTCTTAACCACTTCAGGTTTAGACATAACCTGTACATCTTCATCATCATCAGATATCCAGTCTTCAATGACTACTCTATCTGATCTTCTATCAGAGGACACCTTGTCCTCAGAAAGTGAAGTTTTACTTAAACTTTCACTAACTTTCTTAGGCTCATCAACAACTACCTTTGTTTTTGGCTGTACACCATATTGTAGCTCAGGTTGTTGAAATTCAGGGACACCTGAATTTTCTAGGTTAATCCCTGGGGGTTGAGGGATTCCTCTATAAGAAGGTAGGACACTCTTATTTCCTATTCCTGACTTGGCTCTATTAATTACTTGACATTCTATCATGTTGGTCACACCTCTAGAAGCATGTTCTAGTGTTTGTGTAGTCAAGTGAATGTTTCCATTTTCCTTTTTGACCCTATCAAAAGCCTCTCTCAAAAGCTTAATTTCAGCATCTCTAAAGAATATGTGTTGTCTAAGTAGAGCTTTGTCATCAGAAAAAGCAAGTTCATTTTCTTTTTAGTATAAGATCTGTTTTTCTACTGATTCTAAACCACACTTATAATTTACTAAGTCTTGATGAGTGTTGCTTAGCTCTTTGTTTTGGTTATCATAATGTTTGATTAAAGTTTGTAGTTCTTTAAGAGCAGTACAAGCATTTGAACAAATTTATGAGATTGTACCTCAGTAGTAGAGAAAGCCATGAGTGTCATCTATAATGAATCTTCTTCTTCATCAGCCATGAAACTCCAATCAAAACCTAGCCCATCAATAGCTACCATAGCTTTTGAGTTTGGCTCAGAAACCTCTATTGTTTTGGATGTGCTTCCAAAACTTTTGTTCTTGCTATCCTACTGCCTTGGCCTTCTACATTCTCTTGAGAAGTGCCCCATCATGTGGCAGTTATAGCACTCTATCTTTGACTTGTCAAAACCAGCAGTATCAGTGTTACTGATTAAGAGCTTCTTCCCCGTCCTTTGATAGAACTTCTTGGCTCTCATGCTAAGAAGAGAAATTTGCCATTTTAGGTCCATTTCCTCCAGATCATCATCATTGATCTATTGGAGTTCTTCATAAGTGCGCATGGACCCATCATTTCGATTTGTGAAAAATGCACAACAAGTCTTCTCATCCAAAATTACCATGGTACTGCTTGATGAACTAGCAGTACCAACACCATCAACAACTTTCACCTCTTCACTTGATTTTGAGGTACTTAGGAGTTGACATAAATGCCATGTTCCCAGTATTAGAACTAGTACCTCCACTTCTCTTCAAATCTTGCTCCACAATCTTAAAGTTGCTATACAAATCTATCAGTTCCATTGTATCAAGGTCTGGCTTATTCTTCCAGACAACAACATGCATAGCCCACTCTTCTGGTAAGCTTCTCAGAAATTTTGAGTTCAAATCTTCTTGAGGTATTTCAACACCAAGAATAGCAAGTTGACTCACAATATTCTGAAGCCTATTAAACATATGATCAAGAGATTCATTGTTGGTAGAGGAGAAGTTTTCAAACAGCTGCTTAAGTAGTGTCTTGTTGGTTTTCTTGGTGGCTTCATTTCCACTATATCTGCCAACAATAGCTTCAAATAATGAGTTGGCATCTTTGAACTTGCTGAAGTTTAAAAGTTGATCATTAAGAACGGTCATCATCAGCATGCTTCTTGCCATTATGTCATTTTTCTTCTTTATTATGTCTTCTGCAGATGTTAGGTGTGTCTGCAGAGTTGTCACCACTTTGCCGTCCACTGTTGATGTAGTGGTGGTAGGCTGGTAAGAGTTTCCATCTTCAATAATTTCCCAAAGTGCATAGTCTTGCACTTGGAAATATTGCTCTATCCTCAGCCTCCACATCTCAAACTCATTCTGTTTGAGCATTGGTAGTTTTGCAGCAACATTTGTTTGAATAGATTCAACGTCCATTTCTTCTTCTTCTTCTTCTAAATCAACTATATCAGCCTTGCTCTGATACCAATTGAGAGGATTCGATACACTATAAGGTGATTAAACCTTTGGTACTTTGTGTGTATGATATGTTGAGTTAATATGATCAAGTATGCGGAATCTACTTAATCACACTTAGAAGGTTATTTTGGTTTGTGGAAACGGAAAGGAATGCTTTAGTAACGAACAATGAACATGCAATGTAAACATCAAACGATTCAATATTATTCAAGATAATACGAGTGATCCTCAATATCACTAGGGTTACAAAACCTTGAATCTTATGTTTCTATGACTTATGATATTGTTGTGTTTGTTCTATGTTCTTAACAGTTATGAAAGTTCTAATAATAAGTCACACAAATATCTAGTCTAAGATCTTTCTGTTATAGCACAAGAAAGATCTTTACAAAGTTGAAAAGACAAGTCGAACACATGCAAAACTTATCTTATTGTGTCAGTAAATAAGATACAACATGTATCTGAATATACAACTTGTTACTGAACACTTTGTCTAAAGATATTATCTACCGTGTATTGTTGACATTAATACACATAATATCTTTGTATACTTATCTACTCAGCAGTAGAATTATTCGATAGTTATCCACTTAGCAGTAGAAAGTTCTTCACCTGCAGCAGAGTCATTCAGCAGTAGAATGTTTAACGCTAGCAGCAGAATCAAATGCTATGTAGCAAGCCCATGGGCCTAGGCCTTTGTGTTACACGAATGAAAAGAGGGTCTAGGGGTGTGCCCTAGCTTCCCATCCCATAAATACTACTTGTAAACCTCATTTGAGGTTGTTGGTTCTTTTATGCATTTTATACTTTACTTATTCTCTCCATAGAAGTTCCATACCATTCTCTCTCTCTCTCTCTCTCTCTCTCCATACCATTCTCTCTCTCTCTCTCTCTCTCTCTCTCTCTCTCTCTTCTTTCTCTCTCTATTATACTTGTGTGATTACAACATTACGGTGACCTAACACATAAACTCAAAGAAATTATCCAGTTCTTTTTCTGAAGGTTTTTCTAGTGTTGTTGATGGAGCTACTTGAGGTACGAGTCCTGAACTGATATGTCCAGAAGTCTGTGGGTTTGGTGCGGGTCCTACTATGTTTTGATCAGAAGCCATTGGGTTAAGCGAGGGTTCTAGAGTGAGTCTAACTGTAGGCTCCCATTCTAATCAACAAACTACATATAAATATGGTGACTTGATTGTGTTCATGGTGGTGATGGTGGTGATGGGTGTGGCGTAGATGGTTAGAGAGAGAAAGAGATGTAGAGAGTCTTTGTATTATCACACACCAGAAACATACACAAGCACACAAACAAGTGAGACTTGTTTGCTTACAAATACCCTCCAACGTTTTATAGGCTTGGGTTGGGCTTAGTTTCCCTTGGGCTTGACTAAATAACACTTAACCTATTTTAACTAAACTATTAGCCTATTAGATTACTTCCAATAGCCCGTTACTAGACTCTTACATATTACATATAAATGTTACACAGTTTCTAAATATAGAATGACCATCACTTCTATTACTTTCTACTAAAAGTAATGCTAACAATCTCCCCCTAAGGGATGTCATTCTAAAGTCATTCCTTAGTTGTCTTGGATGAGTTTTTGTAAATTGGTCTTCTTTACTCTTGATCTTTGAACTTTTAACATTGTGTAAGATGAGTCTTTATTCTTCATTCTTTTCCATGCTTTGTGATCTTGTGATGTAGAGTTCTTATCTTTTCTTGCCTTGATCGATAATCTTCATATTCGACTTTGTCTTTGTCTTCTCATCATACTCATACGTCTTGTATAGCTTTGATCTTCATCCTTGAGCTTTCATCATTTGCTTGGATATGTTCTTGACTTGGTTTGATTAAATCTTTGACTTTGATGATTCATTGTCTTTATCTTGATTTCTTTATCTTGAACTTTCCTGATTTCTTGGATATGTTCTTGACTTGGTTTGATTAGATCTTTGACTTTGATGATTCATTGTCTCTATCTTGATTTCTTTGTCTTGAACTTTCCTGATTTGTTGGATATGTTCTTGACTTGGTTTGATTAGATCTTTGACTTTGAATACACTTTGTATTTATCTTGACTTCTTTGTCTTTGAACTTTCCTGATTTGAGCTTTGATGATGATTTTCTTTGTCACGCATGTATAAGTTTATGATGGTGAAAGATGTCGATGTAAGTTGTTGTTTACGTCATGTGGTGTCATCTTTTGTACATACATACGAAGGTTAGATCATAATCGTGTAACTCCAATTGATTATAGTAAGCTTCTTCTTTGAGAATTCACTTCAATTGTTATCCACTAAACTTAATTCATGAAGAATTATCGGAGCGACCTGCTGTCAGCGCTGTTTGATGTTGACACTAGCAGGGTTTCCATTCGATCATTGTGGATTCACATAATTAATACCACTCATGAATGTTCTTGCAAGGTTACTAAGATCTTCGAAGGACTCTAAAGATATACATTTTGCGTTCTCAATGTTGAACAACAAATGTAGGTTTTGGAATGTGTCCTAAGATATTTTATAGATTGAATCTCAATTGGCTCTAGACTCAATTTGTGCGTATTGAGTTAGTGAACGGAGGATGGAGCAGAATGCCACCTTTTCAATATTAACACATCTCGGAGTAAGAGGTCAATAGATTACGTTTTTATCTTCGTGAGAAATGAAACAAGTATCTTTTAAGAGAAACTTGAGTGGCTGGGAAGGGTTGTGCATTGCATCACTGGGTCCATGATGTCTTGTCTTCAATATCTTAATCATCTTTGTGATTATAGATAGATTATGTATTGACCCGGTTTCTGTCCTATGTTTATGTTGGGCTATTTCTTTTCACCCTTTCATTAACTTTTCTTTTTAATTCTTCAACCCTTCTTTCCCTTTTTCTCAATTACTCCTTTTTTTCTCATACCTAAGGACTTCTACACTAAGTAATGGATTGTCCCTGGGTAGATCCTTCCGGCTTTGGCTGGATCATGGGATAAAACCTAAACTTAACCTCCTTATATCTTCATAAGCATAAGAGTTGGTTTTGGCTTGTTGAAAGTTTCACAGCCATAAATCAATTTGAAAGTCAATCAATGTGTTTATGAAAAACTTGTTTTGATCACACATTGAAAGTTTTATTTTTGAAGAACTAGTCCCCCTACACATTTGCTTTTGAAAGATTTTGTAAACAAATGCTTCACGATACGTGTAAGGCTCTTGTTACCAATAGTACATTTTCGCACATGATGCTTTGAGTAAAAACACCTTTAAATTTGTGAATTATTCAAATAAGACTAGACTTTGCGAGACACGTTTACGTGGACTAGTTAAAGAGATACATCATCAGCTTTTAGGTGATGACTGGCTCTAATAACTAACTTGAAGTTATTACCCATCACTATGAGTCGAGCTAAATGAATTTTTTAAGATTCATATTGTATCACAAATTCATAAGATCACTTTTCAATCGCGTTTTTCTCCCCCTAAAAATAGCATATCATGATATTTTTTAAATATCAACGATGTTTTTGAAAAGCATTTGGAGAGTCGAAAGGATTTTTAAGCATGAAAATTTGTTATTAAAGTTTATACTCCATTTTTCATAAAAGCATTTTGATATAACTAATGAAATGATTTTATCGAAAGTTTATCGTTTGAAAGTTTTGAAGAGAGTTATCTTTAAGCACAGTAAGATTTTTATTTCACACTTAGAGATTAATTTTTTTTTTGTAGTAAACGTTTGTTTTAAGAATAGGTGCTAAAGATGGTATTTTTGTTTTGAAATCTTTTCTCTTGTAAAATAAAGTTTTTCAAATAGAAAAGAATTTCTTTTGTTAAAATCTTGAGTTGTGTACCGATGTATACACAAGTCATTGGAAAAAAATAGAGTTTTGGGTTCTAAAATCTTTTTGTTTGTTTATACTCGAACATATTTTGAAAAAAGATTTTTTCTTGAAGTACGAGTTCTAAGCTGAAATACTTAGAAGTCATTTGAATTTTGACAAATTTAAAAGATTTTGACAGTCTAAAAAAATTTGAGTAAATTTTTCAAAAATCAAGAAGATTTCCCTTAATTTTTTCTTTTTAGCAAAGAATGTACTAAATGAGTACAAAATTCACTGTATTTAAGTACGAGTTACAGTCTGTCATTTAACTGCAAGTCATTTTGAAGTCCTTGTTTTGAAATCTTTTTGAGGTGATGTACCCGGACTTTCTTTTAAAAGATTTCACGTTTAAGTGCGAGTCATACACTGTTATATGTGTATAACTCATAATGAAGAAAAAAATGATAAAAATAAGATAAAGGTACAAATGAAAATATTTATTTTTTTTTGACAATTTTTGATGTTTTTCTATTTTTGTCGTTTTCTATTGTTTTTTGGATTTTCCAAAGTTTTATATTTTTGTATTTTGTTTCTATGGGTCTTTCAAATTTTGTATTTTGTTTTTCAAAAAATATTTACAGATAAGCGAAGTATTTTGATTTTGAAAATCTTAAGATGATTCGAGAAGACTCTCTAACTTTTCTGGAGTTAGGCTTCGCATTCCAGTTCGATGAACTAAATACTTGAACCTTTCTTTTGGAATGACTTTAGTAAATAGATCCGCAAGTTGGTATTCAGTCCTCACGAAATATAGTTCGACAGTAATTTGTTCCACATGCTCCTTGATGAAATTGTAACGAACTGCACTGTGTTTTGTAGGTGAGTATAGTACAGAATTACATGAGATGGCGATGGAGCTCTTCGAATCACAATACATAGGTATTTTATTGAAGTTAAAGCCATAATCTCTGAGCTATGTACGCATCCAAAGTACTTGAGCACAACATGCCGATAGAGATACATACTCAGCTTCTGCAGTGGAAAATACGGTACAGTCTTGTTTCTTTGAAGACCATCTTACTAATTTTTCTCCCAAAAATTGAGCTCCCCCTAACATACTTTTTGCTGTGTCTCTACAACCTACATGGTCAGCATATGAAAAGGCCATGAGATCGAATCCAGATCCGTTCGGATACCAAATACCCATGTCGACGGACATACGAAGGTATCGAAAGATTCTTTTTACCTCTTTGAGGTGATTCTCTATAGGCTTTGCCTGAAATCGCGCTAATAAACATACACCCAAATGAATGTCGGGTCGACTGGCTGTTAGATACATGAGAGAACCAATCATGCTCCGATATAGTTTTGGATCAACTGGTTTCCCATGTAAATCAGAATCTAGTTTTGTTGTAGTAGCCATTGGGGTACTAGAAGGATCACATTTGTCCATTCCATGTTTCTTAAGGATTTCTAAGGTATATTTGTGTTGATTTAGAATGATACCAGTTGGGGTTTGATGAATTTGAAGTCCAAGAAAATATTTTAGTTCCTCCATCATTGACATCTCGAATCTGCTCTTCATTAGATTTGAAAATTCTTTTGAATGTTTTGAATTAGCGGAGCCAAAAATGATGTCATCCACATAAATCAGAACGATCAAGATGTCATTGTGGTATTTTCGTGTAAAAAGTGTTGGATCAACAATACCTTTTGTGAAGTTGTTCGGAAGTAGAAATGAAGATAGTTCATCATACCATGCCCGTGGAGCCTGTTTTAGACCGTAGATGGCCTTTTTTAGCTTGTATATGTGGTCTAGATGTTCCATATCAACAAAGCCTTCGGGTTGACTCACATAAACCTCTTCCTTAATAGTGCCATTCAAGAACGCTGTCTTGATATCCATTTGATAGACCGTGATATTCTTGTGAGCTGCGTAGGCTAGAAATATCCGAACCGCTTCTAGTCTGGCCACTGGCGCGTATGATTCTTCAAAATCTATACCTTCTTCTGGAGAATATCCTTTTGCCACGAGACGGGCTTTGTTGCGAATTACCGTCATTTCTTCGTCTCTTTTTTTTTCTTTCATAACCACTTGAGATTGATAACCGGTTTGTCTATCGGTCGTTCAACTTTTTCCCAATAGTCATGTATTTCATATTGTAGAAGTTCTTCCTGCATCGCTTCAATCCAGCTTTCATTCACCATTGCTTCACGAATGTTCTTTGGTTCTTCATCTATGCATTTAGCAAGTGCAAAGATATAAAGTTCTAGATCTGTTGCTAGTCTGCTTCTCGTCATTACTGGCTGTTGTAAATCGCCGAGCACTTGGTGGATTGGATGTTTTCTTGTCCATTTTAGTTCTGAAGGATACCGTGGAATTAAAAAATCCGTGTTGTTAGCCCTTGAAGATAATTCTACAGATCCCGTTGATTGAGTAGCAAATAGATTGTTGAATTCTTCTAACTCTTCATTGTTATGGATTGGTGTTTGTTCATCTTGAGATTGTTGGTTCTTGTCACACCCCCAAAATTTGGATTGCAGCGGAATGGAATTCTGAGGGTGTAACGTTCTTGGATAATAAAGTACAAGGGAATAAAGAATTACCTCTAAGTGACTCATTTTAAAACAAGCATTTGATTTAACATAAACGTTAACATTGATATCAGAGTTCACCATCAAATGTAAAATTTTAATACATAACCAAACGTTAAGTAATGCAAGAAAATCTTCATCATGATGTTCGTTCCAAAATGTGACTCTAGTATGCACCATACATATGTGGTTATTATCGTCTAGTTACCTGAGAATACACGCTAAAAAGGTCAAAATAATTGTCGGTGAGTTCATAGGTTTAAGTAAACAAGTAAAGTGCGGACCACAAGATTTCAATAGCATGACAATCACAATAAATACAACGTCATAGCCAAAAATAAAATACAGTGCCCTAAGCTCATGACCCCGAAGCTCAACGAAATGGTATGCAATCAAGCATAATAATAATCAATGCCCCAACTAAGTGTTTGCCAGACACTCGAAAATAATCCGAATGAAATGCGTCCATTTGACAGGTTGGCGCGACCAACTCGGACCCAAATAGATCTATTCATAACATCCGCGCTTACAAGTAAGTAACGGTTTTTAGCAATTGTGTCCAAAAAATAAGCAATGTATTCCCACCCCGAGGGTTTAGAAATCATGTTCAATAATGTAGGGTATTCACAATGCATGAATCACTATCTTGATGCTTGTATGGATCGAATAGAGGTAGTTTTAGAGAGAGAAATGGGAGCCTTTAGAGAGAGAAAGTAACTAGTGTAATATTAGCTTCAAAAGGTCCAACCCTTCCCTTGTGTGGGAAGGGATATATATACTACTACATATTATGTCCCTAGTGGACTGTGGAGCGAGCTGACAGTGGGGAAAGCCCCGACCCACTCCACAAATATAGATACGACTAATACTAATACTAATAATACTAAGCTAATATAGATAAGCCTACGAGCTATAGAAATGCTAATTAGATGCTCGGGGTGACCGAGCTTTCATCTGTATATTTATATTCCTAACAATCTCCCCCTAAGGGAGGTCACCCCGGAAATAATAATTCGAATTCTAGCATTCTTTCTTCTGAACATGTCTTTATAGCTCGTAGTCTTTGATTCTTCACACTCTAGTATCTTTGTGCATTCAGCAGTGATGATTTGATGACTGATCGATTGTCTTGGATGATCTTTGTGTGTTCTTCGACTTTATCATCCAACATTTGTATTCAAGTCATCTTTCAGCAGTATGTTTCCTTGTGATGTGATAATCTTCGCGCCGACATGCTCACACTGGTTGGTGTCATGATCTTCAGCATCAGAGTTAGCAGAAGCCGTGTTGAAGGTCTTTAGGTTGATCATGACTTTGTTGAATAACAATGATGATGTAGTGTGAACATGTGGTGATGGATTGGCATCTTTTCTGCAACCAGCTACAACAGCAACCAGCTACAGCATTCCACAGCAACATCCGCCAGAAATTCCTGCATACGACAGTTAGCAATAATTCGACCGGTACTTGCAAGTTTGGACTTCGAGATCGTCAACAGCATAGTGTGAAGACTCTCTCTAATCCTTACCAAGACCGTTCCTAATCGAAAACCCACAGAGGGCTTTTTAAGATTTTACCGTAGTAAATCAACGATTAGGTGAGTCACTGGAGATCACTCCACGACTGTAGACCGTTTGAAACCGTCGTGACCACTAAGCGTAATCCATAAAGAATTACCGAAGTGACCTGCTTTCAGGGCTGCTTGATGTTGACCCTGGCAGGAATTTCCATTCAATCATTGAGAATTACATACGTAAATTCTCTCATAAATGTTCTGGCAGATTGCTGAGATCTGCGTAGGACTCTTAAGATTACAACTGGTGTCATGAATGTTGAACAACCAGAGTAGAAATAATTCGTGTCCCTATGAGATCTTATTATGCATCTCGTGGCTCTAGACTCAATTGTGCGTTTTGATTTGGTGATCGGAGGCTGGAGAGGACTGCCACCTTTTCAATATCATCTAACTCGGAGTGAGAGAGATGATAGAAATGTATTGATCTCCGTGACAAGTGAAACAAGAATCCTTTGAGGGACCTTGAGTGGCTAGGGAGGGTTGTGCAGCGTATCACTGGGTCCATGATACTTTGTCTTCAATGCCAGCAATCAACTAAGTGATTCTGACAGTATATGTATTGACCCGGTTTCTGCCTAAGTTGTAAGGAGGGCTATTTCTTTTCACCCTTTCTCTTTACAATTCTTTTTCATTCTTCAACCCCTTCAGTGCTTACCGAGACTTCATAACTAACACCTTGTTGGGTTTGTTCTAGTGTTAGCTCCATCTCAGTCGGCACTATTCCCTCATTCACTTTTCTCCTTTTTAATCATACCTAAGGACTTCTACACTAACTAGTGGATTGTCCCTGGGTAGATCCCTCCGGCTCTGGCGGGATCGTGGGAACTCGAGCCTGACCTAACCATCCTTATAACTCCATGCATTAATTAAAATGGTCGGTCTTTGGTATACTTCCACGATTGCCATAAAACCAAATCCTTGAAAAATCTCTCAAAGTGTTCATGATTCTGAAACACATTTTTTGCAAACACTTGAGAGTTTTATATTTTTTTAAATGCTCCCCCTCAACATGTGCTCGGTTGATTGTTTTATAAATTTGCACATGTTAGGCAGAGCTCGCACTTTTTGAATTGATTGATTTTCCAAGAACATGATCATCGCGAGACACGCTTACATCACTAGTAAACTAGCTTGAAATTATTACCCGTCCAGATCACATTCAAGGAAAGTCGCTCGAAATCGGTACATTCTACTTAGACACGTCCTTTGCGAGACACGCTTACATCACCAGATAAGCTGGCTTGAAATTATTACCCGTCCAGGACATGTCCTTTCGACTACTGACTTAAGCTATCGTCAATTCATTGGTTAATTCTGAGTCACTGCCACATGAGATGCCAAATCCTTTGTTTTGTTAAAACCATTTGCTCCCCCTCAATATGTGCATTGATATTAAGAAAGATTTTAGCACATGTGGAGGAGCTTGCGTTTATTACCAAAACATTTTGCTCCCCCTCAATATGTGCCTTGATATACAAAATGGTTTGGCACATACTGGAGAGCATACATTAACTTCCAAATCATCACATTTTATCAGATTCCATCTTTAAATCACATTCTCTCCCCCGATCATAAATTTCAAACCTTTTGAGATTTGTGATCCCAATTGATTTAAATATATTTAGAAAAATTTGGGAGAAAATGTGGTCAGGTTTAAATGTATTCTGATTTTGAAGCATACTATGCTCCCTTTGAAACAGCGAGAGAGTGTCACTGCTGATGTTTGCACAAATGTAGCAAGGTGTCGGAAATTTGAACACATATGCTCCCCCTCAATTGATGATCCGTTTCCCATTAACATAGTTGTAGTCATTCAATTGAGCGACGGACATTTGTGAAAATTTAGTTCAATTTACCACCTTGTGTAACATCAAGACTCTCTTGAAGAATCAAACAAGATAGAGAATCTTGATGAAAAGAAGACTTCTCTTCTTATATACGAAGTGATGCACTGACACGTACATCAAGTCGGGAGAACATGGATATAAAGTAATCCATGCCCAGGTGAACATCACCCGGTTGGAGAAACAGCTGTCTTTTTGGCGACATGCTTTCCCCATTGTATAGTGCGGGTTGCAGTATGAAGTAACTGCAAGCCATTAAGACATGTTTTAACTGATTAGTATAACTTCTGCTCGAGCTTCATTTAAGAATCCGTGCCATTGTTGAATGACATTTCTAGATACGTAAATGTTATCGATAAACAGAAGACATGCCTAGGTAGAACTATTTTTGGTATTTTCTGATTTTTTTTTTTTTTTTTTTTTTTTTTTTTTTTTTTTTTTTTTTTTTTTTTTTTTTTTTCGATTTTTATGGTTTTTATAGGTTTTATATTTTTGTATTTTTCTTTTTGATTTAAGATATATACAACTATGTACAAGGATATAAGAAGACAATCCTTTACTCCTCCTGTTCTTCCTGAAGACACCTGAGGGTTTCTGGAGTCATGCTTTTCATGCCAAGGCGTGGGAGAATAAACTGAAACCTTTCTCTTGGGAGGGCCTTGGTGAATATATCAGCTAACTGAAACTCTGTCCTCACGAAGTATAGTTCCACAATTCCTTTTTCCACCTGTTCCCTGATGAAGTGATGCCTGATGTCGATGTGTTTTGACCTGGAGTGTTGAACATTGTTACAACAGAGAGCAATGGCGCTTTTGTTGTCACAATATAGGGGAATTTTGTTGTATGAGAATCCATAGTCCGAAAGCTGTGATCGCATCCAAAGGATTTGTGCACAACATGCAGACATAGCAATGTACTCAGCTTCAGTAGATGATATGGAAGTACTCATCTGCTTCTTAGAAGACCAACTAACCAACTTTTCCCCTAAAAATTGAGCTCCTCCTGAAGTACTTCGACGAGTGTCTTGACATCCCGCATGATCAGCATCTGCGTATGCCGTTAACTCCATTGCAGTGTCCTTAGGATACCAGAGACCCATATGAACCGTGCCTTGAAGATATCGGAAGATCCTTTTTACTGCTTCAACATGCTTCTTGGTTGGTCTGGATTGATACCGAGCACACATGCACACAGCAAACAGAAGATCTGGTCTGCTAGCCGTGATGTACATCAAAGATCCAATCATGCTTCGATACTGTGTGATATCAACGGGAATCCCTTAAGGATCTTCATCCAGCTTCGTTCTATCAACCATGGGAGTGTCAACAGGTTCACTTGAATGGAATCCAAACTTTTTCAGGATCTCGTTGGCGTATTTGGATTGATTGATGAATATGCCTCCGGGACTTTGAGAAACTTGTAGTCCTAAGAAGAATGACATTTGTCCCATCATGGACATTTGGAACTTGGAATTCATCTCCTTTGAAAAACTATCACATTCACCAGGATCTGTTGAAGCAAAGATGATATCATCTACGTATATCTGAACTAGCAGTAGATGGTTTCTTGATTTCCTGGTGAATAGTGTAGGATCAACAACACCCTTGGAGAATTTGTTTGCTAGGAGGAACTTGGACAATGTATCGTACCATGCCCTTGGCGCCTGTTTTAGCCCATAAAGAGCCTTCTTCAAGCGGTAAACATGAGTAGGGTGTTCAGCATCCACGAATCCTTCAGGTTGACTCACATAAACTTCTTCCTTTAAGTCACCATTCAAGAATGCCGTTTTGACATCCATCTGGTAGACTATCATATTACGACTAGCCGCATTAGCTAGGAAGATTCTTATAGCTTCAATTCTAGCAACCGGAGCAAACGATTCTTCAAAATCAATGCCCTCTTCTTGTCTAAACCCTTTAGCAACTAGCCGTGCTTTGTTCTTTAAGACATCACCATACTCGTCAAGCTTCACTTTGAAGATCCACTTTAAAGCAATGATCATTGCACGCTCCGGAGGAGGCACTAATTCCCATACTTCAAGTCGATCAAATTCATGGATTTCATCCTGCATAGCCTGGAACCAGCAATCTTTAGTCATTGCTTCTTTGGCATCTTTTGGTTCGACTTTAGACAGTACGGAATTGAAGAAGCACCATAGTGCATCAGTGGCTAGTTGATTACGTGTGGATACTGGACGTGAGGGATTGCCTATGATGTTGTCGATTGGATGATCACTGGTCCATTTCTTGAGATGGTCGTGAGGTTGATGGTTATGAACAGAAGTAGCAGTGCTGTGTTCCTCAGGTAAGGATGTGTCTGATGGATGTTCAGGAGCAAATATGTTTTCAAAAGGAACCTCTTCAACAGGAGCAAAAGGATTAACTTCCAAAGAGTTATTATCTGAAGATTCTTGCATTACTGGAGAAGTTTGAGTGTTTGATGACGAAGGCGATTGACTGGCAGCAGGAGCATTGTGACTGACTGATACTGAAGCTGCAGGTCCTTCTGAATCTTGTGGGGCTTGAACCACATCCATAGGAATTACAGCTGATTCACTCGGGATGGTTCCATTTGTTGGCTCAAAGTATTCATCAAACATAGGATCGAATAACTTCTTCAACTCCTCACATGTAGGTGGCACATAAGAATCTTCAGGCGTGGAATTCTGTACAAGTCCTGAACTAATGGGTCCAGGAGACAAAAGGTGAAGATCGGGTCCAGAACTGATTTGTCCTGAAACAGGTAGCTCACTCAGCTCATCGAACGTAACATGAATGGTTTCCATGATTTTACGGGTTCTTTTATTGTAGATTCGATACCCTTTACTGTCTGGTGCGTATCCAACGAAAATACCTATATCTGCTTTAGCTCTTAACTTTCCCAAGTCTTGACTATCGTTAGTTGGATAGCAGAGTGCACCAAACACACGCAGAAAGGAAAGATCTGGTTTCTTGTTATGAATTAACTCGAAGGGAGTCTTCTCATGAACCGGATGAATTAGGGATCGGTTTTGAGTGTAACATGCTGTCGCTATAGCTTCTGCCCAGAGAAACATCGGTGTCTTTGAAAATATAAGCATGGTCCTTGCAGCCTCCACCAGAGTACGGTTCCTTCGTTCAACCACCCCGTTCTGTTGAGGCGTGCGAGGGATACTTTTCTGATGCGTGATGCCAATACTTTCATAGAAATTACGGAGTTGTTGGTTAACAAACTCAGTACCATTATCTGTGCGGATGATTCTGACAGTTTTATCTAGCCTTACTTGCAGCTGTTTTATCAGTTTAATGATGACCTCTGGAGTTTCGTCCTTGGTTCTCAAAAACTTTACCCATGTGAACCGAGAATAATCATCTACTATCACCAGAACATACTTCTTTCCATTTATGGTTTGTATTCTCATTGGACCGCACAAATCCATGTGGAGGGTGTGAAGAACTTCCATGTTGGTGTTGATGGTTTTAGGCTTGTGGGTTTGTTTCTTGCTTTTACCCAGTTGACATGCAGAGCAGAGATGATCTTTCTCATATTTCAGTCTGGGCATTCCTCTAACAAGATCTTTACGGGAAAGATTATTTATGGTGCCGAAGTTCAAGTGGTTCAAACGACGATGCCACAACCATGATTTTGTTTTAGAGGCTTTAGAAAGCAAGCATATTGGAGAGGACTTCAACATTTCTTCAATTGAGATAGTGTATAGATTGGTGCCCCGACTGCCCTTGAGGAGATCTAGACCATCCAATTCTCTGACGAAACATGTATGCTTTCTGAAAGCCACTTCCAGATCTGAATCACAAAATTGACCCACAGAAAACAGATTGTGTCCTAGCCCTTCCACATAATATACCCTTGAGATTACACTATTACCAAACACATAATCTCCATAACCCATAA
The DNA here is from genome assembly GCA_021014915.2 of Artemisia tridentata subsp. tridentata. Lineage (NCBI taxonomy): Eukaryota > Viridiplantae > Streptophyta > Magnoliopsida > Asterales > Asteraceae > Artemisia > Artemisia tridentata. Next base: position 68,909,490 of record CP139501.1, on the reverse strand, counting down.
TAGCCCCAAAGTGATCGTTCCCAAATCTAACTGTCCCGATAAACTTTTTCACGAAGTTCTTGAGCCGCGAGCGATCTCCAGTCATATGTTTTGAGCAGCCTGAGTCCAAATACCACAGGACGATTTGTACGACCTGCATTTGAAACCAGACAACAATGGATAACTGAAAAATGTGGATCCCCAAGTGCAATTGGGGTCCATTTGGTCAGCACACACATATTCAGGAACAACAGATTTCACAGATGCTACTATCTTTTCTATGGAGACAGAACTTGAGACAGGACAAGACCTAGATGGAGGGCATTGTGATTCTAAAGGCAAGATTCTACCAGTTGGTCTCCATTCCTTATTCATCACAATTTTATGTATATTCATTTTAGGCAATGGTCTCTGTTTTCCTAAATTGAATTTTCTTCCAGTAGGTCTCCATTCCTTAACTTTTACAATTTTATGCTTATTCATTTTAGGTAACGTGCACGGTTGTCCTAAATTGAATGTCCTTCCAGTGGGTCTCCATTGATAGCCTACGCTAGCAAATGTTTTTCCTGTTTCTTTCCAAACCTTTTTGCATGCTTTAGTTATCCTACCATTCTTAACAAGGGATGATGCAGAAGACAACAGAAAAGACACAACACATTCATCATGATTAGCAGAAATTAAACAATTGTCGCAAGTTTTACAGATAGCATTAGAATTCGAATTAATTACAGTACTTTTGATACTAGAATCAACACGATTCATCCTATTCATTGTAAACTTATTGTTCCTAGGTTGGGCTTCTACATTCTTCAAGTGATCATTCTTAGCTGGCGCAGTCATATCCTTTCTTTCATTTCCTCTAGACCTTGACCCGCTAGCTTGGGTGTCACTTTTTACTCCTGTAGAAGCATCGAAGGTAACATTAGTATGTTTTTCTGCCACATGCCTTCCTGATAATGATGTGTTGTGTTCTGATGTTTTGGGTGGTAGGTCAAAGGCTACATGCTTGTTCTCAACATTGGATGATGATGCAACAAATCTATCTCTATGGCCTCTAAACTTAGGAATTGAGCCTATGGCATATTCTAAGTTTTTCTGAATCCTTTTCGTGAGTTTGCATGCATAGACAACTGCTTGATCAAGTGGCTTATCATTCCTATCCTCTTCAACTACCTCACGAAGTGTGTCAAGGCCTTCTCTAAGATGATCTAGATATGTTTGATGGGCAAGGCTGTTATTTCTAAGCTTAAGCGGAATGTCCCCAACATCAACATCATACTTTTTACTATTAGTAGCCTTTGGTGCATCACCATTACAAGTGGTGCATGGCATTTTACCTTTCACCCGAACCTTCAGATTCTCAATTTCATTTGTCAAAGAGGTTATTTGATCATTGTGATTGTTTCTTGTGACTTTAATAGAATCATATAACTCTTTGAAATGTTGTTTAACCTTTGAATTTTCTTCTCGATAACACTCATTTTCATAATGTAACTTATTTATGGTGTTTTGATATTGAAAATTCTGAGAATCTGAAGACGAAGGTTTATTGGTGCCATATGCTTCACACTTGTTGGATTTCAATTGGGCAATTTGGGCCCTCAGCAGTCGAATCGTGTTCGTGTGAGCTTGAATTGTCTCATCTCGTTTGCTTAATTCAAAATACGTATCAAATTCAGGAGCATCCAAGGATGTCTTGTCATTTGATATTTTCTGTTTTTCATTTAAGTGTTGATATTTCAATTGCAAATTGAGAAATTCGACTTCCAATTTTGAGAAACGTTTAACCATATTATCATGGTCATCTTTTTGAATTTTTTCAAGCAATTTTAAATTCTCCCCCTCAAGCTCAACAACACGATTCTGGGTGACATTTAACGCAATAGCATACTCATTAAATTGACAAGCAGACAATGCAGAATCAGTGACAGTGTAAAATACATCTTGTGCAATACATTTAGCAATCAAGTTGTCATTAGTGATGAGTATGTTTTTTCTTTCAATCTCACGACTCTTAAGTTCTATTGCATGTTCATTCACCTCATTTTCCATATCTTTAAACACTACTTTCATTTCATTTATTTCGGCTTTAAGGGCAGTTTGCATCCCTTCAAAGTGTTCTTTAAGTAGATTAAAGAATGGCATGACCTCAGTTAAGTAACACCTTTTTGCATGTTCAAAACACCTTTCCCCCTCAGTAATGCCAGTTGGTGTGATTCTCTTCTTACATGTTTTCTCAAAATCAGCAAATAATTGCCAAAGCACATATAAGCTAATAAAGGTTTTGCATTCAGTGGGAAGAGACAACGGCACCGGATTCCTAGGTGTATTGGGAGGATACACCGTTATGGACGCAACTTTTCTAATGAGGGGGGTGTTGGCCTTAAGTTTATCTTCCTTAAGTTTTTCACTATCTTGTTTCCAAAATATCTGTTCAGGTGTTAACTTCTTTTGAGGAGCAAACACAGTCAAACGATTTTCCTCATAATAATCATGGGGTTTGATTATTATTCGTCGGGCTATGCACTCGGGATCCCTCATTTTCTCATTCATTTTTTCTTTCGTTTTCTCACTTAACTCATCCTCTTCATCAGTGTAGATATGCTCAGGTTGGTCATGAATAGGCTTAATCATCACATTACCATCATATAGGGCAGGTTGAAGTACTTGCATACCCCTAAGGATGGTCGACTTTGGTTCACCTATCATGATTTTACTATGCTTATCACTCAACTTTCTGTGCTTATGAATCATTTGAGCAGTTTGTATGGTTTGATTTTGTGTGTACAACTTATCTTCAAGCTTATTTTTTAACGTCTTGAGTTTAGAGAAATCATTTAAAAGAGTTGTTTCTTTTTGTTTGAATTCTTGCTTAAGTGTTGTTACACACTTTTGTGCTTCCTGTTTTTGTTTGACAGACTCTTCTAGTTGACTTTTCAAAGAACTTAACTCTAACTTTAATGTTTCTTCTCGCACTCTAGACTCTTTAATAAGTGTACTCATTTGACCTTCTAATTTCTGCTCACGACCATTAAGCTCAAACTTAGCACGCTGTTCATACATAGCAACTTGTTCTTTATAGATGTTAAGTCTAGTGATCAAGTTATTATCAGGGACAGGCAATTGGTTCTCATGGTACACACATGCATTATTCACATTACTCGCATTGTCTAAGGCACGTACATTACTCATAGCACACACATCATTATTGACAAAGGATTCACCATTTGGTACATCAGGCGAGTTGTTGCTATTCAAATAGTGTTCATATGAGACAATATTGCTATTTTCCATATCAACATCACTTGAGTCAGAAACAACCGCCTGATGTACTTCTTCGGGAATCTGATGTCCCTCAACAATATTATATGTGTCATAAATTTTTAGTACCTCAGAAATCACGGATGCATTAGAAGAACCAGCTTGACGAGATGAGGCCAGGGAAGACAAGTTAGCCATGAAGATTGTTTGAGCAGTAGGTTCATCATCCACATCAGAGTCAAATGCATCACAGTCATCAGCCTTGAAGACGTTAGGATCATTAAGTGCCAGATCCTGAACAGGTTTCTCATCCACATCTTCATCAAAAGTATTTCCTCCATCTCCTGCCAAGAACAATAATTCTTCCTCATCCAATACAGCACCATTTTCTTGAGCTTGCATTAACAGCATCTTGTCTTTGAAGTAGTCTGAGTTCTGAGGACGTTTAGGTTGATTGCAGTTTCTAGCAATGTGTCCAAGCCCCCCACAATTATAACACTTGATCTGTTTTCCTTGCCCCTGATTGGTATTTCCTGCTCTGTTCTGCACATAACCTCGACCCATGTTTCTACCAGCTCTCCCTTGCACATTCTGGACCACAATTTTCCCGTCCTCCACCATTGCTAGATTGCGTGGGTTGGAAGAATTCCTTAACTGATTGTTGGTCTGAGGAAGTGATGCTTGAAACTGTTGAACCAGTAGAGATACTTGATTGGTGAGGTTGTCAATCATTTTGTCGGTCTGAGAGTAGCCTGAGTCAAGTTGTGAACTCATAGCAGGTACTTGTGAGTGAAGTTGGTGATAGCTTGGATAGGATGATGATTGGATTGTTGGTTGTACATTTGTCATGAAAGCCAGTGGGTCATTCGTAGTTGAAGGATTCAACTTTTCTCTCAGCACCCGATCATAGACAGCATGCTTCTCATGTTGTTGCAGGTAAGCATACAGCTGTTCATAGTTAGTCTCCCTTAAGCCTTTGTTGAGTTTGACAGCAGTAACAAATCTGTCCCATTCCGGAGTCATATTGTTCATAAACTTTGAGTTAAGTTGGATGTTGGGCATAGTCATTCTGATCATTCTCATATCATTCACCAACTTATGAAATCTCACATAGTAATCTGTGACATTTTCTCCTGGGTTCATTTTGAAATGCTCGAACTCATCATACAGCTGTGACTCACGATCTTCCTTTGTGAGTTCTGACCCTGCCAACAACATTTTAACGTTGTCCCACACAGCCTTGGCTTCAGTGTTAAAATTGATGAGCTTGTATACATCCTTTGGAAGACCTTGAATAACTATGTTGGAAGCTCTAATATCGGCATCATACCTCTTCTTTTCTTCTTCATTAAGATCATTGTAGTTTCTAGGTCTGTCGATGCCCCAAGTTACAGTACCATCTTCACCAGTTGTAACAACGTCTCTGGTGGTACCCATCTGATAAGGTCCTTCGTCAATTGACTTAAGAATGTTAACACCATTATCTTTACCCAAGCAGTAAAGTCTAATTCGTTGTGCCCAAGACTCATAATCCGTCCTATCTAGCATAGGTGGACGAGTGTCAGATCCTGCTGCCTGAATATCATCTGATGATGTACTTGGTGTGGTAGCCATAGTAACTACGGGATTTTACTGATCTTGTGATTTAACCGAGAAATCGAATCTTTCGCGGGAATTTCTAAAATCACCAAGACACAAACCGCCTAGACAAACCGCGTATATGCCTAAGAGACAAACCGAGTTCACACAGGAGACACAAACCGCGTGTGTGCCAAAGAGACAAACCGAGTTCACACCAAAGACACAAACCGCGTATTCGCCAAATAGACAAACCGCGTTCACACCAGATACACAAACCGCGTGTGCGTCAAAGAGACAAACCGAGTTCACACCGGATATACAAACCGCGTAGGTGCCAAGAGACAAACCGAGTTCACACCGGATATACAAACCGCGTATGTGCCAAGAGACAAACCGAGTTCACAGTGGAGATACAAACCGAGTTCACACTAGATACACAAACCGCGTAGACACAAACCGCGTGCGCGTCAAAGAGACAAACCGAGTTCACACCGTAGACACAAACCGCGTACGCACCGTAGAGACAAACCGCGTTGGCTCAAATTTCCAAACCTGTCACTATCAATGCCGTTTGTCCTTTTGCCTAAACTAGTATAAAGACAAACCGAGTTCTCGATGTTACACAAACCGCATTCAAGAATCGTCCCAACAACACAAACCGCATCCAAGAACTTTTGAAAGAAAAACCTTCGAATCACCCACAAACACCACACGAGCCTTAAATCAGTGAATCCAAACACTAAATACCACTCTAATACTAATCTTAAACAAGAAAGTACAAAGAAAAACAACTTCTAATCACTAAACAAAGTACAAATTGAGATTTATGCTACTAAACAAACAAAATAAAAAAAACTTAAAACTACACTTCGAATCCAACAAAAAACCTCAAGAACTACACTAATTCGTGAATACCAACTCTCATGGACCTAACCATGGCTCTTGATACCAATTGTAGGGTATTCACAATGCATGAATCACTATCTTGATGCTTGTATGGATCGAATAGAGGTAGTTTTAGAGAGAGAAATGGGAGCCTTTAGAGAGAGAAAGTAACTAGTGTAATATTAGCTTCAAAAGGTCCAACCCTTCCCTTGTGTGGGAAGGGATATATATACTACTACATATTATGTCCCTAGTGGACTGTGGAGCGAGCTGACAGTGGGGAAAGCCCCGACCCACTCCACAAATATAGATACGACTAATACTAATACTAATAATACTAAGCTAATATAGATAAGCCTACGAGCTATAGAAATGCTAATTAGATGCTCGGGGTGACCGAGCTTTCATCTGTATATTTATATTCCTAACACGAGGGTTTAGAAATCATGTTCAATAATGTAAAAATCGGGGCTATGAAACTCACCTTTGTAAAGCAAATCTTGGTTGGTAATTTGGTTAACTGTGAACAAAGGTCCGATAACTCTAACCGCAACCTAAATAAATACCATGTCGTAGGTTTGAAAACAAGGTCGTGCACGCAAGTTCATATACTATTATATCACTTGTACATGTTTGTTGCAATATTTATCGACAAAAATATAGTTACGTCAATGTGTCCATTTATTAAGCAAAGTAACCCTTTTTAGAAAACGTAACTAGTTAATCTCGTGATTAAACTATAGTCGTCTTGTTAATAAGTATTTTGAAAACCTCTAACGCGCCTAACAAGTATTTTTGTTGACGTCATTTTAGCTAAAACCGACTCTAAAGTGTCCAAAATTCACATTAAAAATTCTAACAGCTTTCTAATAGCCAAATAAAAGCTATCAAAAAGTTATATATCGTCGCAACTTCACTAGGCCATAACTTCCTAGTCTTAGCTCCGATTCTTAAGTTTTATATATCCCCGGGTTCGTGTTTAAGTATACTAACATGTTTTTAGTAACTCGACCAGTCAAGTTAACTTTTAACATCAGTTTTTACCTCTTAAAAATTCCCATCAGCAACTACTTTTTCAGAATATTCATTTTCGTCGCACAACTTAAAACTAACGTATCTTCTTCGTTATAAGTCCGTTTTAACTCATTCAAGCGGCTACGTTTTCGTTATAGAGTTTATTTTCTATATTTCTAGCCTAATCTTGTCACCAAGCTACTGATTTTTCTGGGTGAGGTCCAATGGGACAGCCTCTCCTCTAAAAGTGTCAAAACACGTTTCCTAGCCTTCTAGTTATCCAAAACCGGTTAACAACAACTCCCAAACTAATCCTAGCTCTTCCACCGATTTCTCAACATGTCAATAGTGATTTAACAACAAACTTAGCAATATGAATTGTTCAATTCATTATAAATAAAGTATTCACCAAAACTAGTTAAGCTAACTTACTAGCTCATATGTCATGTTTTAATTTTTACATCTTGTCAAGATTCATAACCAACTAGTTTATTCTTGATAAACATATGTTTAAGAAATAGTCATTAGCTATGAACTCATTGTGGTTATAAAGTTTTACAAACATCTACAAAGTGATAATCATATGTATGTAACTTGAAACTAATACCAGGATATAAAGAGTGCAAAATTTATAAAAGTAAAGTATTACTTAATTAAGGTGATTAGTGTAATGAAAATGTGATCTACTTGATTTACCCAAGACCAATGCTTCTTGTTAGTGAAAATATTACGATATTTAAACTAAACGGTTTCTTCGGTTTTAATAATGACAAACATGTAACTTGTAATACATAACGTAAAATGTGCAAGTTACTTGTAAACACAAATCATCAATGCATACTTACATCAACACCTCCCGACGTCTCAAGTATGCTTCAACGAAGTCGTAGATTTTCATCCCGTCATAAATCACTCAAGGTATGGACAAACAAATCTACTACTTGACAAATGATCAAAGGATTATATTTTTCTAAATTCACATTTTTAATGTGACAAAACATTTTTTTTAAAATATATTTTACAAATTATTTTAGAATTAAAAAGAAATGTTTTAATTTGAAAAATAAGTTTAAAAATCCCAAAAGCTATTTTTCCCCCCAAAATCAGCTCCAACCTTCCCCAAATAAGTTTTCACCAGAAAAGACAAAATTTGGAGCGTCCTTGTCTGGGACGGCTCCACGGTTCCACTAAATTTAGTGGAGCCGTGGGACATTTAGTGGAGCCGTCCGTACAAAATTTTCTGTAACGTTCAGATTTTTCTTGCCTATAAATAGTGGACCATTTCACACTTCCAACTTGATTTTTTTAGTCCTTTTTCTCTGGTCTAATCCCTCCCCACTTAGATGACTTTCTTTGATCATTTGGAGAGTCTTAGTTTGTTTAAGAGTGATCCAATCCTCCATTCAAGTGATCCTCTTCATTCCTCTTGATTAGCAAGAGAAGAACACAAAGTATCCAAGTAGATACAAAGTGTTGTCATCCCTCTTGATTAGCAAGAGAAGAACACAAAGTATCCAAGTAGATACAAAGTGTTATCATTCCTCTTCATTTGCAAGAGAAGAACTCAAGGTATCCAAGAAGATACAAGAGTTGTAGTTGTTAGGTCTTGTAGCACTTGTTACACTCTTGATTGTATCATAGCATACATCAAGATCATTTTTCTTTTGAGAGTCTGTGAGGGAAGATCATTGTGATCTTGTCGAGATCTTGGAGATCTCTTGAAGCCATTGGGCTTGTGTGTATTGATCAAGTGGATCAAGGGTAGATCGGGTAGATCGTGGTAGATTGGTGCTAGCTAAGATTAGCACTCGACATCTAGCTTAGTGTCGGAAATAGGATAAGCGACGTGTACGGTGTAGATCGGGTAGATCGTGGTAGATTGGTGCTAGCTAAGATTAGCACTCGACATCTAGCTTAGTGTCGGAAAACAAGTTAAGCGACATGTACGGTTTTCTCCGCCTGAAGGGAGTTTGTTGATTAGTGAAGTAACTCTCGAGTTGGGTACTCGGGGAGTGGAGTAGGGCGAAGAGGAGTTTCGTAACCGAACCACTATAAATCACCGTGTCCGGTTTGCGCCTTCTTACTTATCTCTTTACTTTAATTTTATTTTTTATCGCTTTATGTTTATATTTGCATTGCGTTTATGCTTGTGTGGCTAGTTGCTTATGTTATGTTGATTATGTATGTGTCATGGTTGATTGTGCTTGTGTTGTAGTTTAATTTATTCATCCCTAGATGATATATGATCATAGTTGACATTTTTCATATTACGTCACACTTGATCGGGAGTTTGATACAAAAGTTTTAAGCTTTTAAATGGAAACGTATTCACTCCCCCCCCCCTCTATGGTTTCCACAATTGGTACCAGAGCCACGTCGCTCAAATTTTTAAAACAAATGGTTTTCAAAATTGAGTACGATCCATGTATCAAATTACCCATGAAGGTGATAAAAATATGAAAAGTATTTAGTTGCTTAATACTTACAAGTTTTGTTGTTAAGTATACATTGTCATACTAGCTTGAAGGTTTTCTTCAATTAATAAAAGTTGGTTCTGTTCAAAACTGAAATAACAGGTACGGCACCGTTAAATATAACGTACGGTTCCACTAAATATGGACGGTACCACTAAATTTAACGGTACCGTCGTATGTTTTTTAGAATTCGGTAATTTTCAAAAATTCGTATAAAATCAACAGTAAGTCCGTAGGAGTCGTGCCACCTATCGTTTTAAATGTAATTGAGTCTACTTTCACTTAAAAATTATTTTAGAAAGTGATTGTAAAGTAAAATTTATGAGAGTATCTATTTCGTAACAGAGAGTCTTTTCCGGTCATGCCGATTGCACAAATTTTTTGTCAAAACACAAAGTGAACATCACACGTTGATGCATTCATGATTTCAAGGTGTTGATCAAATTTTTAAATGGGGTGGAAAATAATTCATTTTCAAATAAAGTCAAGCTAAGTGTACATTGTTATACTTAATACACAAAATGACGATAAGTATCTTTGTGTGTTATGCTAGATGACTATTTCATTTTCTTTGTGTCTTAGTATTGTTAGTCAATACTTTTATATGCTTATCGCTATCTTTAGTTGAGCTAACTTTATCCATAAGCATAAGTGTCTTTCATGCCATGTTGCTATTTGTTTATTATAGCTTTCCGATTTATGCATTTATAAGGCTCATGCTAAATTACTTGCACTATATTAAGTAATTAGTTTGCATTGCATATAGGCATAGACCATTTTTCTTGCATTTATTGCAAGCTTTTAAAATGGTTTAGTAACCTTCTTAGGAATAGAAACTAAGTTGGTAGATCATGTGTGTCGAAAGATATTGTCTTACACAATTATTTTTCCAAAGGTTTAAGTGTAAAAAGTATATCAACCTAAAATACTTAACACTTTCATAAAATCCGTAACATGGTCTTTAAAACATTACATCATTTTGTCTTGTTGACCATGGGTTGTCTAACAAGATAAAAGGTCATTTTAATACATCAGTACTTAAGTAAAGGAAAATGTATTAAACTTGCATTGATCTAACACACATACAAAATGTTTTAAATATTTAGTATTTTACGTATGTTGTATAAAAATAGTTAAGATAATTATTTTTATACCAATGAGGTGTCGAAAAACTAAGAATATTATACTTAATAATATAAATAGTTTTTCTCAAATAAAAATAAATGACAATATCAAAGTAGTAACTTAATATGTCATTAACCTCACACATACAACTAGTATTAGAATAAATGAAACACCCTCCTTAAATTTTTTTTATATCTTTTAAAGGAGTGATTGTGAGGGTCAAGAAAGATCTCGAGTACATATCAATTCATTATTCAAATTATGATTGATATCATTATCGAATCTAATTGACAAGTTTTTTAGTGTGGACATGAAATTGGAGTCATTATTTGTCTAGCTTCAAGATAACATCAAAATATGATGAAAAGTATTATCTTGAGTCTACATACTCAATCACATTCGATTGTTGTGAAAATAATGACGGTCTATCAAGACGAAAATAATATGCATCGGATCATAACTCACACTTGTGTTGAAGATGCCATATTGAGTCTTCGTGTCCAATGGTTGTGTTCCAAACTTTAAACTAATATGTTTAAAAGATGCATAAAATACACAACTAAGTAGGATTGACAACTTGGATGTTTCATCCGAAATATACAAGTAATTTACATTGCAATGCAATTAGTAAATGTGTCAATTCCGAAAAACCAAACACGAGCAAACAAACAACATATGTAAACTTTTCTCATGAACGACTCAACACTCAAAGTCACATGTCTAGTAAAAGTGTCACACATAATATGTTATTAACTATTATGTAAGTGATCAATCTTTGAGAATTTCACATGTATTTCTCTTATCAAAAGATTGATAAAGGATAACTTATATCCTATGCGTCTTATTTTCTTTGTAACATGAATGGTTATGTTACAAGAGAATACATTGCATCCTGTTAACAAATGTAGGGTATTAGAGTTGAATAATAATCTAATACGACATGTGTCATTGCATAAACAAGTAAAATTGGTCATACACAAAAATACTTGTTTCACAAAGCATTCGTAAGAGTGATAAGTTTCCTCTTAGAAAAGCATACTTGTTGAAATAAACAGTATGTCTCATTTCAAATAAAATACTCACAAGATCTATTGAGGTAAGTAACCTTTACTAGATTCTCCCTCAAGATATGCAAAGGAGCATTCTTGAAACACACACGATGTAGTAGATTCTACATTGTATCACATTAGAGTGTCTCTTGGTTCTAGGAAACCAAATCATGTTAAAATAACATGTAACAACTCAACAAACAAAGATGTTGTCCAAGAGATCATAAAATACACCATCTCCATCAAATAACATCTAAATCTCAAACACGAAATTAAAACATTTTGCTTGCCTTTGTTAGGAGTTGTGTAAGACATGTCATTCTCTTAATCGACCCTCAAAGAATGGATAGTTGAGTCATATTAGGTCATGTATTAGCGAAATAAGCTAATATCATCTTTGCTACACTTCAATAGGCAATATAGGAATTTGAAATTTTCTAACATGAGAATGACTACTGGAGAACCTATCGCACTAGAAATTCAATTTGACCTAACGGTTGAATTGCTTCCAGGAGAGAAGTTGGGTTTGTGGTATAACCCGTAAAAATGGTCGTGTTTAGCCTTAATTGAGCACCACTAGTGATAGTCTCATACTCATTCTCTAACTTGAAAACCTTTCATTCCTACATTTGACTAGAGATAGTTTATATCGGTGAACTTTATCTCCAGTTAGGATTTCATTTTGAACAAATAGTAATTAGGATCTTCCTTAGCGAACCTAGATTGCTTGCATCCCACATACGTGTTTCAAAATGATTACATGTTCTCGTAAGAGATGATTAAATGTCTTCATGATCTTAAATGCTAAATGATTATCATGTTTAGCATGATGTTTGCATTTATTTCTTATGTTAATTTTACATAATTTGCTTGTAAAGCTTGCACCTACACTATGTCCCTTTGACACATTAGGAATTAGGTATGCCTATCACAATGAACCCTTAGAAGTCATAGAGTCATACACTAGTGTCAAAACCTATAAGTTAGAGTAGTCGCGAAGTTGTCCCAATTCCCTAGTTATCAATTCACCTTCTTCCATGTAATACACCCTTTTGTCATGGGAAGGTTAGATACAAACCCAGAAGAACTCGGAGTAGGGTTGACAACCTAAATATTTCATCTGAAATATTCAAGTAAGTTTAACTTGCGATCGCAATTGTTAAATGTCATATCCGAAACATCATACTCAAGCCTTTTAACAACATATGTTAAAACGCTCATCCCAAAGCTAAAAGCTAACATCAACCCTCGAGTGACAAAGGACTCACGAGTTGCTATATAAGTGATTAGTAGTTCATTTCATCCTCGTGTGAATATACACGTCTTAAGATCCCAAACCCTGCTGCGAATCAGCACCATAGGCCTAGCTTTACATCTTTCAAAACCCCATGAAGCACTCACGTGCGAAGCACATTGAAATCCGTAAATCAACCAAACCTCTCAACCGAGAATTCCCTAACCATCTCCGTCTAGGTCTAGGAATGATAAAACACATAAATCTTATGACTATTTAAATATTTCACTGGAAATATTAAAGTCATCCCTCGTACCCCTCTTATGACTACTTGAATATTTCACTGGAAATATTTTAGTCATCTCGTGTGTCTCGCCTCATGACTCTTTAAATATTTCACTGGAAATATTGAGTCATTCTTTAAATCCCTCTCATGACTATCTAAATATTTCACTGGAAATATAAGTCATCTCTCACGTTCCTCGTATGATCACTTGAATATTTCACTGGAAATATTGAGATCATCTCTCGTGTCATGACTTTTAGATATTTCACTGGAAATTTCAAGTCATATCTTGTGTCTCGTCTAATTACTTCTTAAATATTTCACTGGAAATATTAAGTCATCCCTCACATCGCTCTAATGTCTACCTATGTATTTCCTCAGAAATATAAAAGTCATCTCTTCTCGTCCAGTACCGTTGAAAGAATTTATTAGGTATAAATTCTCTCCTCGTGTCAAAAAGTCTCACTAAATCATCGAGATTTATTCGTGAAATCCTCTTAAATTCAAATGACAACTTAAATATTTCATCAGAAATATTTAAAGTATATTTAATTTGCGAAATGCAATTAAATGTCATCTCTCGTTCTCGATCAACGTTCATCGAATCCCGTTGGATTCATTCATAAAAAGAATTTATTCGGTATAAATTTCTTTAATCCAAGGTCCAGAAAAATCACAACATATGTAAAATTTCTTTGTCAAAAATCTAATTCTGGGTCAAAACTGACCTCAGCAGGTCACGGTACCCTTAAATAGGGGACGGTACCGCTAAATTTAACGGTACCGTCAGACCGTTGTCTGCTGAGACAGTTTATTCTCACTGTTTCAAAACCACTATCGAAACCCACTCGATGTAGTCTTGAACCAAAACCGTCTCCTATCAGAATAGACTCTATCTATCATCTGATTCCTTAGACTTTTTCCCTTCCACTTCCGCATGGTACTAAACATTACCAATGCTTCCGCATCCCACTCATCTCCCACACACTTCAAACGAAGAACCATTAGGATACGTTGAGATAACCCTTCTTCATCAATATAGATAACCCTATAACCATATCACCAACCTCACAACTCTGAAGATTTTATCTTCTTAACCCTTAGGATATCTCCAAGTAATCACATGCCTCATCATATAAATATTCTATGAATATTCACAATGATTGAGAAGAGCTACGTGACTTCAAAGGTGAAGTTTATCGTATGCTATCCACCACTTGTCATGACGTTACTTAGCTCATCGCTTCAGTCAACGTTTGTTCTCCTCTTTATCTTTTACATCTTGTCCGAATGGTCATAGATTAAGGGGGAGCGAAATCACACTTATATAGTCTTTCACCAAACACTCTCAAGAACACACAAATGTGGTTCTTATTCCCTAGGAAACTGCCCTTTAGCTGCCCAGAACTAGGCTGCACAGGAAAATTCATGACTTCCAGGTCACGATACCATTAATTATTCCACGGTACCATTAAATTTAACGGTACCGTGTGGTATTTAGTGGTACCGTGCCTATATTTGATGAATTTTCACTGTTCCCTCCTCATCCCTGCATCCCTAACCTCAAACCTGCAAAATTTTGCAAACTCACATACACCCTAGGATTCCTTCACTAAACCATAGAACTCTATCACCAACTTTAGTTCGAATCCCATAACTCTTGCCTATATAAGGCCTCACCATTGCAAGCTTATCTTGCATCTCATCTTCAACCCTCACATTAACATCTTTCATCATCCCACTCAAACCTTTTAACTAAACTTCACTCTTGACAGTGATATTTAGTTTCAAAACCTTCAAACCTTATATCAATCACACTCAAACCTTACTACCTTCAACTCATTAATCATCACACTCAAACCTTACAACTACTCCTCACTTTGGATAAGTGTTAGTTAGTTAAACAACCTTCAATCCTCACAATCACACGAAACGCTCCATGCACCAAATTATCTCTAACACACAACTAGGATCATCCAAACTAGAAACCTAGGACCTCGTTACCTCAACCCCGTTAGAGATATCCACCAACAATCCTGTTAGGATCACATGCACCTTTTCTTTTTCCCTTTTGAAATATATCACGCATCTCATTGTCAGTGCAAACGATATATTAATCCAAACCATCCTTTCCCACCTTTCCTCAAAGGGCAGAACCAACATCTCCAATCACATCATCATCATCCTCCACTTTTAGGATTCCCACACCCTTACCTCCGCCAAGTCCACCACAACCTTTAGCTCTCACACTAACCCTATCACCATCAACCCCTTTTAAACTTGGCACTAACACATCATCCTCATTACTATCACCATCAACACAACCACTAATGGGTCATCCCATTATTTATCCCCTACAACCACATACCCCAAGTTATCCTTGTTGTCACCACAACCAACACTCTCCCACCTTATGGAATTATTTCCATTCGCATCTAGGTGCTTATCGTTCACATTTTCATTTTTTTTGTACAACCCCTATCGAGTCTACTTTATGGCACGACTTGTCATAATAGTAATCATTTAGAGTATGTCTTATCAACAAACTATTCTTAACATCAATCATCTTAGGTAGATGATTATGTTGTTCAAAAGGTTTGTTAGAACTTGCCTTCCCAATGACAACTTGGAAGAAGTCAATTTGTGTGTCATTCAACGAACGAATCTCGTTCTTGATTAGTGTGATTGATTGAACAATTACACCTTAGGTTGTCGGTCGGGTTGTAACACTATGTGTCAACATTGTTTAAACCTTGCATGTCTTGTTATGTGTATTTTATCCCTATAATGCTGCTCCTATTCTTCTATATATATTATGTTGCACGAAGCTAACCCTTGATGTGGGAATAGCCTTCGTAAGAATTTGATCCATGAATCCGCTAGATACTTAGGTAAATAAACAAGGGGATTAAGTCACCATAGGGGAGCATTGAGCTAGGGGGAGCTCGGGGGTATTTGAATACATAGCATGTAGTCGTCTTCACAAGTGGTGATAGAAGGCTTCACTAGGATGATGCAAGCTCGCCTTTCTGGGGAGAAAGGAAAGTAGTTCAATAAGGGGGAGTTGGAAATGAATTCAAGGGAGAGCTCAAGGCAACTACCTTTTTGCTTCAACAAAAGGAGGAGAAGGGGAGTGTAAACAGGTAACTTTTACATTTTACTATGTGTTAGGGTTTGATATGTGTCTAAATACACATATATTTACCTTGTTTAAACCCACATAAACAGTCAAAAACACTTTGAAAAGTCTCAAAAAGACAGAAAAATATTTAAACTGTGTTTTATTCATAAATTGTCAAATCTAGTCCCTAGTTATTCAAAACATGGAAATTTTTCATAAAAGGCCCTCAGGGATTTTCAAGTTGTCAAAATTAGCCTTATAAAGTTCAGTTTTGCAAAATGGCAACTTTAATCCCTAAAATTTCAATGATTGACAGAATTTACCCTGGACATTTTAAATTGGAAAATTAACATTTTTTGGTCCTTTGGTAAATTAAAATTGTCAAAAATTGGTCCTTGTGATAAGCTTTGAAAGAGTTACAATTTCAGTCCTTCACAATTCTGAAAATACAATTTTGGTCCTTGTGTTTAATTATTTACAAAACCAGTCGGACCTTATTTAATTTAACCCAACCCAAAATCCTATCTATAATAAACCCCAGCCCACAAATTAAATACCCAGCCCAATCCACAATAATAACCCGACCCAACCTCTTTTTATCCCTCAAATAAAAACCAGTCAACCTCTCCCTTTTTCCCTCCCACAAAACCACCACCTGGCTACCACCTCATCACCTACCCAACTATCCTTGTCCCTTCCACCTCACACCACCTCCCAAAACCAATTAATGCTCGAAAAATTGCTTTACGCTAACCATGGGACTTTTGGCGCCAATTTGCAACTTTGATGGTCAAGATTAAATAAAAGGATCCAATGGTTAAAATCAAGTGGAAAGTCTCTGAAGACTGCAAGGAACCCTAAAAGTCATATAAAAAAAGATAGATGGAGCAGTATTGAAGAGTAGTAGTGTAGTTTAGTTTTTATCATGTCGTGTTAATGTAATTTACATTTCAGTGTTATTTTCAACTTCTCAGTTGTGTTGTTAATGATTTCAGTGTATACCAAACTTATTTCAATCATCAAATTCAATTTCCTTGTTCTAATTCAGTTTGGCATTTTTTAGTAAATCTGACAAATTTACTAAAACTTGTTAAAAGTTGTTAAATGTGTTCCATTAAGCTTCATTAAGCTCACTTGTGAGTTTCTTTAAGTTTCCAAAGCTTCTAATCCAGTGTAGCTCATAAAAAAAAAAAAAAAAAAACTCAAAAATACAAATAAATAGCAATAAAATCAAAAATCAGTGATGAAGGTGAAATAAGCATGGAGCAGGGCTAAATATGGAAGGCCTTGGGTTTAGTAGCTTAGTTGGAAGCTGTTAGGATGAGTTAATGGTACTTTGTTCATAAATCTCAGTCTTGAATCATTTGTAAGCTTTTATTCACTTTATTGCATTTTATTGTACCCTTAGTTAAATTGTGTTAACTCTGTTCTTTTTATGTTCAATTATTGTATTAGAAGTGATATATGTTGATTAATGATATGTTTGTTCAGTGAATAGCCAAGTTGTTAAATTTGGTGACTTAACTGTCAAATCTCATATATACCTTAATAGGGTGTTAGTGGTTGTTAGTGCTAAAAATTGGCATCATATAAGTTCATATATCTTATATAAGTGTTCTGAATCATTAGTATAGGATATACATTATTAAAAATTGAAAATCTCAAAAAACAATATAGTTAAGGGAGTGTTTGGTTTATCTTGTTTTAAGGTATTAAGGTATGTTTTTGTTGTCATAATTGGCTCAGTTAGTGCATACTAGGTCACAATAACTCACTCAAACCATAAAATATAGTAGGTACTAGTAAAAAGTCAAAATCATGTTTTAATTTCCTTATAAGGTTCACTGTTAAATGTTTATGATCCATAATCCTTAAAATCTTTGTATAAGTCCTTAAATTAGCTCATTTCAGTTTTAATATAGCTTAATATAACTGTTTCAGTCATTTGAGATCACTCAAATCTCACTTAAGTCAAAATAGGAGTTTATTTTAAAAAGTCAAATTCTTCAAAAACAGCCAAAAGTCAAAAGTTCAGGTTCAAACCCAGTTTTGAGCTGCTGATCTAGGGTCAAATTAGGATAGCAAATGATGTTTAATTTTGGAAATTTTTGGTGATTTGGATAGCCAGTAGTATAAGCTTGATTTTGCCCCCTTCACTTTCCAAAAAATTGCTTATTTAGTGTCTTAAAATTCAGCTAGAAGTATGCCAGTTAGCCTTGTTTCTTTCTTTTAGTAAACTGTAATATTACTCGAATCGGCTGACGGCCAGGGCATATCTGAGGTTTTTCAGTTGAATTGAGTTTGTTTTAGTATATTACACTGTACCTGAGCTTTTGGTGCATTCTAGTGCTTATTTGCTTATTTTTGTGCTTATTTTCAAACTGCTTATTAGCCCATTCAGCTTATTAGTGGACTTATCTAGCTTTTTATATTTTTCCTAGTATTCTGCTATCATATAGTATTTACCTTGAATTTTTCAGATTTTTCCTAATTCGTTTACTATTTTTAAACCTTTTTATTAGTTTTAATAGTTTTTAATTCATAATAAAAAATATAAAAGTCAGAAAAATATAAATCTTTTTTCTAAAATTTTCTTTTATTATTTAGGATTTAAGAAAAATAATTTTGCACTTGTAAGATTAGATTTTCTAATATTTTAGTTTTTAGCCCGTTTTCGTAAGCGGCTGCTTTAATCTGCTTTTTTATGTGCTTATTTCAAGTTTTCAAAAATATTGTCTTTTATAAAAAGTGCTTATAATTATGTACTTTATCAAAATAAAGTAAAATGGAATAATAAAAAATATATATATACGGCTCGTTTTTAGTTCGTACGTAATTTTTATTTAACATACGCGTTTTTTAGGTTTTAAACGTTTCTAGTTAATTTATTTTCACGTACTTGTTTTTATAGCTTGTTTAAGCTATTTCCTTTTATATTTCCTTAGTTTAATCAATCAAAACCCTTTCCCGTTCAATATTCACCCGATCACAGATTCGTTTTACTACAGATTTCACACCTCGCTGGGACTTAACGACCCGGGGATACACTGTACTCCTTGGTAAATTGTATTGTTGTCTTCAACTGGTTTGACTTTATTTGACCACATCCGTGGTTGATTTAAGTTGACTGTTTTTGACCCATCAAATTTTGGCGCCGCTGCCGGGGAGGTGTGCTGCGTAAAAACGAATTTGAAGCATTAGTGATTGTTGAATATACATCCAGTGTATATTTACCATCCTTGTCCATATTTTCATATTTTTCATATAAAAACCAAAATAATCGTGAAGTTAATTCGTTTGACTAAACGATTACCAAAAACATTTTTATTCAAGTTTTCAACGAACACAAAAAAACCCAAAAATATTCATCTTTTCCCTCTTACCCTTTTTGATTCTTTATCCCTTTACCCTCTATCCATTTGATTCTAAACTTCTTATACCTTTCTTCTATGGCGTCTCTCGGGTACAAATGTTTTGATTGTAAAAGCCCGTTGATTGACAGCCATCGTTGTTCTAAGTGTGCGTGTGAGCGGTGTGGAAAGCATGCACCAAAAGATCGTGGATCTTGTTATTGGTGTGAATTATCCACTAAAGAGTCTCTCAAGGATTCTCAAAGTCCTTCCTACTACCCTCCACAGCCCGAGATACGTGCTATTAATGACAAACCGTCGAAAATCGATCCTAACCTTTCACGATTTACGGTTAAAAGTTTGTCAAGCAAACGTACAGAACTTAGAACAGTGACTAAAAAGAACGACTTGCCCAATCTTCACGTTATTCAAAAACAAAAACCAGAGACCATAACGGAAGTGGTGGAAATTCCTAGCTCTCAGAGCACACTACTTGTCCCACCTCCGGATTTTATTCCTTGTGTCGGTTGTGGTGAGTCGCTTTTCGGTTTACCATGTCGTTGGTGTACATGTGATCAATGTGGTAATGATATTCGAAACGGAAGTTGTTTGTTTTGTGGTTCGAGGAATTCATTTTCTTATGATCCTAATCCGAACTCATTCAACGACTCTTCAAATTTTTCCAACTACCCATCACATTCATACGAGCAAGAATCATGTTATCCAAATTTCAATGATGCATCGTATCAAAATACACCAAACTTTTCCTGTGAGTACTGTGGAGGTCCACATTTTAGCTCTGATTGTCAAGCAAGGAATCCATTTCCTTGTAACAGTTATGACTATTCGTGTCAAGACCAACCTCCACAGTACCCAATGTTTCAAGCAACTCCTCAACAAACTGAACAAGATTTTTTTCTAAAGACTCTAGAGTCCTTAAGAGAAATAAATGAGGAGTTAGCTAATACACCGTTTCATAATGCATCAAGTTCTTCTTGTGCATTTTGTGGGGGTCCTCATGATGATTATCAATGTCAACCTTCCGGTTTTGACAACTCCCCACTCCCACAATGTCCCGTCATTAAAAATTCACATGAGAAATCCATGGTAGAATTGTTAACTGAAGAGCAAGCTGCTAAATTAGATTCCCAGAGTGCCAGTGAAAATTCTATTAGGGAATTAATTAAAATACAAAAAGCAGCCAGATCTAGCTCTCGATTCCGTTTCATTCCTGATGACAGTGATGATGAAGATATCTTTGATGATGATTCATCAAGTTCATCAGTTGAAACTCAGTCTGTTGTTATCACACCCGAGGTTCCCACTAACTCTCTAAGCATGGGAGATGAGCCTCTTAGCACTGTTCCTGAAAAGGAATCGGACGAATTCATAAAGTCTAGTGTTGAGAACCTTGTCCCAATCCCAAGTGAGTCACAGGGAATTCTTGATCATGTGTGTGATATCCCTTCCCCTCTTGAGTGTTCAAAAGATCATTTTGAGACTTTCTCCGATTCTAACGATGAATATACATCTTATGGAGAAGTTGAGTATGTTGAGGCATCACTGCCCCATTCTGATGTTGACCCTCTTCTTGAGGAGTTTACTAATGAACTTACTCACATTAATCCACTTCCATCAGGAAGTGATGATGATCTCTTTGATTTCGAATCCAATCTGGAAGAAATCGAAAGTCTCTTAAATAATAATCTATCACTCACTTCTTATCTAAACCCCGAGCTTAGTGATTCACATACTGATGAAAATTCTTTATCTTGTGGAGACATCAGTCATGTGGAGGAACTACCTTCTGAGCTCGTCAGTCCAAAAGAGAATATTGATCATCTTGTTCCCAAATCATTCAAAACGTCTTTCACCAATCCTCTGTTTGAATTCGAATCTGAATTCACTTTAATTTCTGATAATCCACTCTTTGATATTCAGAAAGAGGTAGGTGATGATTCCATAATAGAACAAGGGTTCACAGATTTACATCACGTGAATGATTCTCTTTACGAGGAGTTCTCCTTTGAACTCACTCATATCATATCTCCACCGGAGTATGATGACTTCCACTTTGATCTTGACAAAAATGTTTTGTATGTTCCGGAGGGAGATATTCTCAACACTGAGAATTTGATTAATATCAAAATTCCATCCCTCCAACCCAGAATATGTCTTGATCAAATGAGCTTAAATGATGAGATTCATGATCCTGAAATTATAAATTTCTCCTTCTGATGATGATGAGTTAGTCATGATTTTTATCATGACTTTCTTTCTTTTCTTCACCTACACGGTAACTTCTCCTGTTCTTCACTCCTTTGGGAATGAAGACACTATCTTTGATCCCGGCATTTTCATTTATCATTTGTGAGCCGGATCTGTGTATATCTCATCGGTGTGGAACTTTCACGTACTTCAATGATTATCCAAACATCTTGAATGAAAGTCCGATGGAGATTTTTTCTTCCACTTGCTTCCCCAAGAACAAATGAATGCGGGGTCGAGTCAAGCTAGTGACTCGGTGATCAAAATATTAGCTCACCATATGGGTTTTTGTCACAACCCGCATTTTCAGGATACTTCCATATTCACTATTCATCTCGGGAAATTACTATTCATCATTTACTATTCATCAGTTACTATTCACCGATCACTATTCATCATTTTACTATTCATCGTTTTTGGTGTCAGTTTGTGATTCCGAGAAGCGTTCAAAAATTTTACTATTCATGAAACACTATTCACCTCCGGAGAAAATTTGTCATTTATGCCCGAGTTGCGTCATTTCTGTATACGTATGTTATTTTTAAATAAACGTTATCCTATAAACTATTATTTTGAATAATTGATCCAACAACCCCAACTATGGTCCTAACACATTTTTATACTCATATAATAATATAAAAAAAATTATATTATTAATTTACCCGGTATTTTGGAAATTTATTTAATTTATATCGTACGCTTAATTTAATTACGACGGTTTTCGTAAAAACTAAACAATAATAATCCAAACACTCAATATTTATACCCAACATATTTTTATAATTTTTATAACTTTATTTTATCCCGGTTAACTTTGTTAAAATTTATTTCAAGATAACTCGGTACCCGATAACACCCAAAGTGTGCACTAAATCAACTAACTTACACAATATTGCAAAATATCTTCCAATTGTCCACATTTTTGCCCAAAAAGGACGCCCCCCCATGACTTTTGTCTTCCATTTTCTTACTTTCCATACTTCCCATTAATTAGAACTAGTACATGTTTCATTATTTTATTTTACAAACACATTACACATTCATTTACATTAGCATTCAAGATCAAAATTTTCTCTCCTTCCTCCCCATCCAAACCCACGGCCCAACCATGAACACCAAGGAAGAAAACCATTAACTTTCAAGATACAAGTGTTTAATCAAGTCCTAGTAATAATCTAGTTTAGGTTTTGAAATAAAAACCTCAAGATTCTTAAGTTTCCTTACTCAAAAATCATCCAATCTTCATGTAAGTTTAACAAACTCATCTTTATAATTTTATCAAGCTTTTATGTTACTCATATGATTTCCATTCAAGATCTACATGCATATGTTAGTTATACCACTCATTTATATATATATATATTTAACTTTTGAACTCTAGAAATAGATTATAGTTAGATCCTTGCTAGATCCACTTGATTGGTGATGTTTAGGAACCCATGACACCCTAAGAAGGTGTATGGTAGGATTAGACTAGCTTTGTGGTGTTTGAAAAGGGGTTTGATGATGTTAGAAACTAGTTTTATACCTTGAAAATGGTTTTTGAACCAACAAAAATACATGCTGTTCCATTTTGAATCACCCAGAAAAATACGAATTTTTACAGTAGCCTTTGATAATTTTTCTTGAAAATACTTTCAAAAACGAAGCCGTAGGCGAAAGAATCAAGTAAAACGGACTTATAACGAAGGAGATATGATTTTTACAAGTTTGACGACGAAAACTAAATTTCTGAAAAAGCTTGCTGGTGAACAGTACCCACGACAGTTTCGTGGCGAAAACTAAATCTAACCATCCCGATTTATCAAAAATATGTTAGTATTATGTCTCACGATTCCGTGGATATAAAGAACGAGTAAAACGGACTTACGACGACAAAGTTATTCACGTTTTAGTAACGGCGAAACATATATAATTTTGACAGCTTTTTGACAAAAATAATATACCACTACATAGTAACTATATTTTCTAGAAATATTATTAAAGAGCCATATTCTCAACAAATGAAATACTTATGACCCAAAGCTTATTTATACGATTAATTGACGTTATCTCAAGGTTTTCAAACGAGGAATTTAACATTAACATTTTATATACGATATATTACAACATGATTTTTACAAGCCTAGTTGGACTTATTTTTCCTAAGTATGGAAAATACTTTATTTTGACAATAACAACTATTTTCAAGTTACGAGTGGTATAGGTATCATGTGCATGCATATTCTTTACATCCTTTCATGATCTAAGTAGATCACTATCGTTCATATTAGGTCGCGGTTAGAGAATCGTGCCTCATTTCAGTGTATCCACTTTTGTCATCGTAGCTATCGCACCAGGTGAGTTTCATAGCCCCTCTTTTTATACTTGTTTTAAACTACTTGGGGGAGATACATGCTCAACTATTTGCTTACTTGTATAAATACTCAAAACATACTTTCTTGATACTTGAAACGTTTATACTTTTATACTTTGGGAAATGGCACCCAGTAAACATACATACATACATACTTCCAGTGGCTCCAGATTAAGTTGCTGGATGACTACTGAGACTCTCCAGTGGCTCCAGATTAAGTTGCTGGATGACTACTGTGACTTTCCAGTGGCTCTAGATTAAGTTGCTAGATGACTACTGTGACTTTCCAGTGGCTCTAGATTAAGTTGCTAGATGACTACTGTGACTTTCCAGTGGCTCCAGATTAAGTTGCTGGATGACTACTGAGACTATCTAGTGGCTCCAAATTAAGTTGTTGGATGACCATTAGCTTTGATAACTGTTGTGATAAACTTATACTTGTCTTAAACATACTATATATATTAGCAGTGGGTTGTGAACACACAGGTTACAAGTCTCTTATGGCGGGACTTGGAACTGAGTGGATTTACGATGCCTTTGCTGTGTGAACATTTTCTATAAACTTTATTTGTTAAACAAACTCTATGAACTCACCAACCTCGTGTTGACACTTTAGCATGTATTTTCAGGCTTTAAGCAAAGGCACGCTACTGGAGGTTTTGGCAGGGCATGGCATGGTCATAGAAGACTCTGATATTCATATGGGACCGTTTTAAACGATATTTTCGAGGGCCTAATTCCGCACTACTTTATACAATGTAAATCAACATTTTTGTTAAACTATGTTATTCTAAATGATTGAGTTGAAAACCGTTCTTTGCACTTGTGTTGTGATACCAATTGAGTTGCACCCCAGCTACATGTATGCTTCCGCTGGACCCGATTTTGGGGGTGTGACAGATTGGTATCAGAGCCTAGGCTATAGAGAATTGGGTAATTTTAAAACCTAAACTATAGCTACTTTTACGAAAACTTAACCCTATGACCGCCACGTGCCTGCCTGCCAAGCTGATGCCTCATTTGTGGTTTGTTGCTGACATATTTAATAAGATTTGTGTCTTATTACCAAATCATTTATACTCACTTACTCTCTTTGATTACTAAAATTGTATTCCATATAAGTATGCTTACATATCATGCACGTCGCAGCGTTATACCTTTTATCTTACGTAGTTTCATCATTCGACCTCAAGCCTGATCACCTGCCTTAGTCTTTTGAACCGCCCTTTATATGTGAAGGACATAGTATTATTATAACTAAGCTGAGTATTCCAAAATTTATTGAACCTCGGTGGAATATAGACTCGTCACCTATATTCAACCCGGGACAGTTGGACATAGGCTGACTACCTATGCCCTGCTCAGAGATGAATTTTGCAATACTGAGAGTAGTTATAATGGAATTATGTCCGGATTAATTTGATCGGTGTAAGCAATTCCAATATCGAGCCAATCTTTCAAAAGACCTCATTTCAGGATGTTGAATCCATTCTTTCAGAAAACTTGTTTCCTAGCTTGATTTAGTGACAGTTCTTGTTTGATGAGTTGCGAAAATCAAGCTAAGAGTCAAGTTGTTACCCGAGCCGATTCAGTTTAATCTCATGACAGTTCTTGTTTGATGAGTTGTGAGATTAAATTTGAATCGACAACCTCAAACCGATTTAGCCTAATCCCATGACAGTTCTTGTTTGATGAGTTGTGGGATTAAGTAAAAATCGGTTACCTAGAGGTCTTTTGGGGACTACGCTCGATAATAGGAAAGTTTACACCCATCAAACCCGACCATGAGAACATGCGTACGTAGAACGAACGAGCTGAACTTCGGGACGAAGTTCCTTTTAGGGTGGGAGACTGTCACAACCCGCATTTTCAGGATACTTCCATATTCACTATTCATCTCGGGAAATTACTATTCATCATTTACTATTCATCAGTTACTATTCACCGATCACTATTCATCATTTTACTATTCATCGTTTTTGGTGTCAGTTTGTGATTCCGAGAAGCGTTCAAAAATTTTACTATTCATGAAACACTATTCACCTCCGGAGAAAATTTGTCATTTATGCCCGAGTTGCGTCATTTCTGTATACGTATGTTATTTTTAAATAAACGTTATCCTATAAACTATTATTTTGAATAATTGATCCAACAACCCCAACTATGGTCCTAACACATTTTTATACTCATATAATAAATAAAAAAAAATTATATTATTAATTTACCCGGTATTTTGGAAATTTATTTAATTTATATCGTACGCTTAATTTAATTACGACGGTTTTCGTAAAAACTAAACAATAATAATCCAAACACTCAATATTTATACCCAACATATTTTTATAATTTTTATAACTTTATTTTATCCCGGTTAACTTTGTTAAAATTTATTTCAAGATAACTCGGTACCCGATAACACCCAAAGTGTGCACTAAATCAACTAACTTACACAATATTGCAAAATATCTTCCAATTGTCCACATTTTTGCCCAAAAAGGACGCCCCCCCATGACTTTTGTCTTCCATTTTCTTACTTTCCATACTTCCCATTAATTAGAACTAGTACATGTTTCATTATTTTATTTTACAAACACATTACACATTCATTTACATTAGCATTCAAGATCAAAATTTTCTCTCCTTCCTCCCCATCCAAACCCACGGCCCAACCATGAACACCAAGGAAGAAACCATTAACTTTCAAGATACAAGTGTTTAATCAAGTCCTAGTAATAATCTAGTTTAGGTTTTGAAATAAAAACCTCAAGATTCTTAAGTTTCCTTACTCAAAAATCATCCAATCTTCATGTAAGTTTAACAAACTCATCTTTATAATTTTATCAAGCTTTTATGTTACTCATATGATTTCCATTCAAGATCTACATGCATATGTTAGTTATACCACTCATTTATATATATATATATTTAACTTTTGAACTCTAGAAATAGATTATAGTAGATCCTTGCTAGATCCACTTGATTGGTGATGTTTAGGAACCCATGACACCCTAAGAAGGTGTATGGTAGGATTAGACTAGCTTTGTGGTGTTTGAAAAGGGGTTTGATGATGTTAGAAACTAGTTTTATACCTTGAAAATGGTTTTTGAACCAACAAAAATACATGCTGTTCCATTTTGAATCACCCAGAAAAATACGAATTTTTACAGTAGCCTTTGATAATTTTTCTTGAAAATACTTTCAAAAACGAAGCCGTAGGCGAAAGAATCAAGTAAAACGGACTTATAACGAAGGAGATATGATTTTTACAAGTTTGACGACGAAAACTAAATTTCTGAAAAAGCTTGCTGGTGAACAGTACCCACGACAGTTTCGTGGCGAAAACCAAATCTAACCATCCCGATTTATCAAAAATATGTTAGTATTATGTCTCATGATTCCGTGGATATAAAGAACGAGTTAAAACGGACTTACGACGACAAAGTTATTCACGTTTTAGTAACGGCGAAACATATATAATTTTGACAGCTTTTTGACAAAAATAATATACCACTACATAGTAACTATATTTTCTAGAAATATTATTAAAGAGCCATATTCTCAACAAATGAAATACTTATGACCCAAAGCTTATTTATACGATTAATTGACGTTATCTCAAGGTTTTCAAACGAGGAATTTAACATTAACATTTTATATACGATATATTACAACATGATTTTTACAAGCCTAGTTGGACTTATTTTTCCTAAGTATGGAAAATACTTTATTTTGACAATAACAACTATTTTCAAGTTACGAGTGGTATAGGTATCATGTGCATGCATATTCTTTACATCCTTTCATGATCTAAGTAGATCACTATCGTTCATATTAGGTCGCGGTTAGAGAATCGTGCCTCATTTCAGTATATCCACTTTTGTCTTCGTAGCTATCGCACCAGGTGAGTTTCATAGCCCCTCTTTTTATACTTGTTTTAAACTACTTGGGGAGATACATGCTCAACTATTTGCTTACTTGTATAAATACTCAAAACATACTTTCTTGATACTTGAAACGTTTATACTTTTATACTTTGGGAAATGGCACCCAGTAAACATACATACATACATACTTCCAGTGGCTCCAGATTAAGTTGCTGGATGACTACTGAGACTCTCCAGTGGCTCCAGATTAAGTTGCTGGATGACTACTGTGACTTTCCAGTGGCTCTAGATTAAGTTGCTAGATGACTACTGTGACTTTCCAGTGGCTCTAGATTAAGTTGCTAGATGACTACTGTGACTTTCCAGTGGCTCCAGATTAAGTTGCTGGATGACTACTGAGACTATCTAGTGGCTCCAAATTAAGTTGTTGGATGACCATTAGCTTTGATAACTGTTGTGATAAACTTATACTTGTCTTAAACATACTATATATATTAGCAGTGGGTTGTGAACACACAGGTTACAAGTCTCTTATGGCGGGACTTGGAACTGAGTGGATTTACGATGCCTTTGCTGTGTGAACATTTTCTATAAACTTTATTGGTTAAACAAACTCTATGAACTCACCAACCTCGTGTTGACACTTTAGCATGTATTTTCAGGCTTTAAGCAAAGGCACGCTACTGGAGGTTTTGGCAGGGCATGGCATGGTCATAGAAGACTCTGATATTCATATGGGACCGTTTTAAACGATATTTTCGAGGGCCTAATTCCGCACTACTTTATACAATGTAAATCAACATTTTTGTTAAACTATGTTATTCTAAATGATTGAGTTGAAAACCGTTCTTTGCACTTGTGTTGTGATACCAATTGAGTTGCACCCCAGCTACATGTATGCTTCCGCTGGACCCGATTTTGGGGGTGTTACAGATTGGTATCAGAGCCTAGGCTATAGAGAATTGGGTAATTTTAAAACCTAAACTATAGCTACTTTTACGAAAACTTAACCCTATGACCGCCACGTGCCTGCCTGCCAAGCTGATGCCTCATTTGTGGTTTGTTGCTGACATATTTAATAAGATTTGTGTCTTATTACCAAATCATTTATACTCACTTACTCTCTTTGATTACTAAAATTGTATTCCATATAAGTATGCTTACATATCATGCACGTCGCAGCGTTATACCTTTATCTTACGTAGTTTCATCATTCGACCTCAAGCCTGATCACCTGCCTTAGTCTTTTGAACCGCCCTTTATATGTGAAGGACATAGTATTATTATAACTAAGCTGAGTATTCCAAAATTTATTGAACCTCGGTGGAATATAGACTCGTCACCTATATTCAACCCGGGACAGTTGGACATAGGCTGACTACCTATGCCCTGCTCAGAGATGAATTTTGCAATACTGAGAGTAGTTATAATGGAATTATGTCCGGATTAATTTGATCGGTGTAAGCAATTCCAATATCGAGCCAATCTTTCAAAAGACCTCATTTCAGGATGTTGAATCCATTCTTTCAGAAAACTTGTTTCCTAGCTTGATTTAGTGACAGTTCTTGTTTGATGAGTTGCGAAAATCAAGCTAAGAGTCAAGTTGTTACCCGAGCCGATTCAGTTTAATCTCATGACAGTTCTTGTTTGATGAGTTGTGAGATTAAATTTGAATCGACAACCTCAAACCGATTTAGCCTAATCCCATGACAGTTCTTGTTTGATGAGTTGTGGGATTAAGTAAAAATCGGTTACCTAGAGGTCTTTTGGGGACTACGCTCGATAATAGGAAAGTTTACACCCATCAAACCCGACCATGAGAACATACGTACGTAGAACGAACGAGCTGAACTTCGGGACGAAGTTCCTTTTAGGGTGGGAGACTGTCACAACCCGCATTTTCAGGATACTTCCATATTCACTATTCATCTCGGGAAATTACTATTCATCATTTACTATTCATCAGTTACTATTCACCGATCACTATTCATCATTTTACTATTCATCGTTTTTGGTGTCAGTTTGTGATTCCGAGAAGCGTTCAAAAATTTTACTATTCATGAAACACTATTCACCTCCGGAGAAAATTTGTCATTTATGCCCGAGTTGCGTCATTTCTGTATACGTATGTTATTTTTAAATAAACGTTATCCTATAAACTATTATTTTGAATAATTGATCCAACAACCCCAACTATGGTCCTAACACATTTTTATACTCATATAATAATATAAAAAAAATTATATTATTAATTTACCCGGTATTTTGGAAATTTATTTAATTTATATCGTACGCTTAATTTAATTACGACGGTTTTCGTAAAAACTAAACAATAATAATCCAAACACTCAATATTTATACCCAACATATTTTTATAATTTTTATAACTTTATTTTATCCCGGTTAACTTTGTTAAAATTTATTTCAAGATAACTCGGTACCCGATAACACCCAAAGTGTGCACTAAATCAACTAACTCACACAATATTGCAAAATATCTTCCAATTGTCCACATTTTTGCCCAAAAAGGACGCCCCCCCCATGACTTTTGTCTTCCATTTTCTTACTTGCCATACTTCCCATTAATTAGAACTAGTACATGTTTCATTATTTTATTTTACAAACACATTACACATTCATTTACATTAGCATTCAAGATCAAAATTTTCTCTCCTTCCTCCCCATCCAAACCCACGGCCCAACCATGAACACCAAGGAAGAAACCATTAACTTTCAAGATACAAGTGTTTAATCAAGTCCTAGTAATAATCTAGTTTAGGTTTTGAAATAAAAACCTCAAGATTCTTAAGTTTCCTTACTCAAAAATCATCCAATCTTCATGTAAGTTTAACAAACTCATCTTTATAATTTTATCAAGCTTTTATGTTACTCATATGATTTCCATTCAAGATCTACATGCATATGTTAGTTATACCACTCATTTATATATATATATTTAACTTTTGAACTCTAGAAATAGATTATAGTAGATCCTTGCTAGATCCACTTGATTGGTGATGTTTAGGAACCCATGACACCCTAAGAAGGTGTATGGTAGGATTAGACTAGCTTTGTGGTGTTTGAAAAGGGGTTTGATGATGTTAGAAACTAGTTTTATACCTTGAAAATGGTTTTTGAACCAACAAAAATACATGCTGTTCCATTTTGAATCACCCAGAAAAATACGAATTTTTACAGTAGCCTTTGATAATTTTTCTTGAAAATACTTTCAAAAACGAAGCCGTAGGCGAAAGAATCAAGTAAAACGGACTTATAACGAAGGAGATATGATTTTTACAAGTTTGACGACGAAAACTAAATTTCTGAAAAAGCTTGCTGGTGAACAGTACCCACGACAGTTTCGTGGCGAAAACCAAATCTAACCATCCCGATTTATCAAAAATATGTTAGTATTATGTCTCACGATTCCGTGGATATAAAGAACGAGTAAAACGGACTTACGACGACAAAGTTATTCACGTTTTAGTAACGGCGAAACATATATAATTTTGACAGCTTTTGACAAAAATAATATACCACTACATAGTAACTATATTTTCTAGAAATATTATTAAAGAGCCATATTCTCAACAAATGAAATACTTATGACCCAAAGCTTATTTATACGATTAATTGACGTTATCTCAAGGTTTTCAAACGAGGAATTTAACATTAACATTTTATATACGATATATTACAACATGATTTTTACAAGCCTAGTTGGACTTATTTTTCCTAAGTATGGAAAATACTTTATTTTGACAATAACAACTATTTTCAAGTTACGAGTGGTATAGGTATCATGTGCATGCATATTCTTTACATCCTTTCATGATCTAAGTAGATCACTATCGTTCATATTAGGTCGCGGTTAGAGAATCGTGCCTCATTTCAGTATATCCACTTTTGTCTTCGTAGCTATCGCACCAAGTGAGTTTCATAGCCCCTCTTTTTATACTTGTTTTAAACTACTTGGGGGAGATACATGCTCAACTATTTGCTTACTTGTATAAATACTCAAAACATACTTTCTTGATACTTGAAACGTTTATACTTTTATACTTTGGGAAATGGCACCCAGTAAACATACATACATACATACTTCCAGTGGCTCCAGATTAAGTTGCTGGATGACTACTGAGACTCTCCAGTGGCTCCAGATTAAGTTGCTGGATGACTACTGTGACTTTCCAGTGGCTCTAGATTAAGTTGCTAGATGACTACTGTGACTTTCCAGTGGCTCTAGATTAAGTTGCTAGATGACTACTGTGACTTTCCAGTGGCTCCAGATTAAGTTGCTGGATGACTACTGAGACTATCTAGTGGCTCCAAATTAAGTTGTTGGATGACCATTAGCTTTGATAACTGTTGTGATAAACTTATACTTGTCTTAAACATACTATATATATTAGCAGTGGGTTGTGAACACACAGGTTACAAGTCTCTTATGGCGGGACTTGGAACTGAGTGGATTTACGATGCCTTTGCTGTGTGAACATTTTCTATAAACTTTATTGGTTAAACAAACTCTATGAACTCACCAACCTCGTGTTGACACTTTAGCATGTATTTTCAGGCTTTAAGCAAAGGCACGCTACTGGAGGTTTTGGCAGGGCATGGCATGGTCATAGAAGACTCTGATATTCATATGGGACCGTTTTAAACGATATTTTCGAGGGCCTAATTCCGCACTACTTTATACAATGTAAATCAACATTTTTGTTAAACTATGTTATTCTAAATGATTGAGTTGAAAACCGTTCTTTGCACTTGTGTTGTGATACCAATTGAGTTGCACCCCAGCTACATGTATGCTTCCGCTGGACCCGATTTTGGGGGTGTTACAGTTTTCACCCATATTTCTGTCTTCTTTCTCTTTTCTAACACCTAAGTGTGGGGGAGATGCCCCACATGTTGTATATATGTAAGTTTTCATTAAAAAAAAAAAAAAAAAAATGTGTATATAAAATAATGGCTATTAGTATTGCCTTTTTACGTTCTAAGTGTTGGTTTAACAACCGGTACTTTGAATATTGAGGGCAATATTCAGTTCTAAGTGTGGGGGGGAATTCTGGCGAATTTTGTAACATTGTACCTTCTAGTGCCCTATTCCCCCATTTTTGGCCAAAAAAAAAAAAAAAAAAAAAAAAAAAAAAAAAATTCTCACTTAGAACGCAATAAATGGTTATCAGTCCACCATGTCTAACCCACATAAGGACTGGCTAATCCTGAGCAAACGGCTGCAGGTAAAGATATATCAAATCCGTTTATGGCTTGCAATTTGCCCAAAATTGTATGGTATTCGACTCACCATATCTTTATAAGTGAAGAGTTGGCTAGCCCGCAAGGTTATGGCTTGTGGTAAAGGCGGTGGAAAAACCATAATTGGTAATCAGCTCACCAAAGATAATAACTGTATTTTATCTAAGAGTTGGCTAGTCCAGAAGCAAACGGCTTCTGGTAAAGACAAATCAAAACCGTTGACAGCTGATGGTTTGCTCAAAATCATTTGGTTATCATTGTACCAAGGTTCTTACTTGAACTGAAACAATTGGCTACTCCAGAAGTAATGGCTTTTGGTAAAGAGATAAAATCCATTAAATTTTCAAAAATATTGCTAGGGACTAGCAATAGTTTAGTGTGGGGGATTTGATATGTGTCTAAATACACATATATTTACCTTGTTTAAACCCACATAAACAGTCAAAAACACTTTGAAAAGTCTCAAAAAGACAGAAAAATATTTAAACTGTGTTTTATTCATAAATTGTCAAATCTAGTCCCTAGTTATTCAAAACATGGAAATTTTTCATAAAAGGCCCTCAGGGATTTTCAAGTTGTCAAAATTAGCCTTATAAAGTTCAGTTTTGCAAAATGGCAACTTTAATCCCTAAAATTTCAATGATTGACAGAATTTACCCTGGACATTTTAAATTGGAAAATTAACATTTTTTGGTCCTTTGGTAAATTAAAATTGTCAAAAATTGGTCCTTGTGATAAGCTTTGAAAGAGTTACAATTTCAGTCCTTCACAATTCTGAAAATACAATTTTGGTCCTTGTGTTTAATTATTTACAAAACCAGCCGGACCTTATTTAATTTAACCCAACCCAAAATCCTATCTATAATAAACCCCAGCCCACAAATTAAATACCTAGCCCAATCCACAATAATAACCCGACCCAACCTCTTTTTATCCCTCAAATAAAAACCAGTCAACCTCTCCCTTTTTCCCTCCCACAAAACCACCACCTGGCTACCACCTCATCACCTACCCAACTATCCTTGTCCCTTCCACCTCACACCACCTCCCAAAACCAATTAATGCTCGAAAAATTGCTTTACGCTAACCATGGGACTTTTGGCGCCAATTTGCAACTTTGATGGTCAAGATTAAATAAAAGGATCCAATGGTTAAAATCAAGTGGAAAGTCTCTGAAGACTGCAAGGAACCCTAAAAGTCATATAAAAAAAGATAGATGGAGCAGTATTGAAGAGTAGTAGTGTAGTTTAGTTTTTATCATGTCGTGTTAATGTAATTTACATTTCAGTGTTATTTTCAACTTCTCAGTTGTGTTGTTAATGATTTCAGTGTATACCAAACTTATTTCAATCATCAAATTCAATTTCCTTGTTCTAATTCAGTTTGGCATTTTTTAGTAAATCTGACAAATTTACTAAAACTTGTTAAAAGTTGTTAAATGTGTTCCATTAAGCTTCATTAAGGTCACTTGTGAGTTTCTTTAAGTTTCCAAAGCTTCTAATCCAGTGTAGCTCATAAATAAAAAAAAAAAACTCAAAAATACAAATAAATAGCAATAAAATCAAAAATCAGTGATGAAGGTGAAATAAGCATGGAGCAGGGCTAAATATGGAAGGCCTTGGGTTTAGTAGCTTAGTTGGAAGCTGTTAGGATGAGTTAATGGTACTTTGTTCATAAATCTCAGTCTTGAATCATTTGTAAGCTTTTATTCACTTTATTGCATTTTACTGTACCCTTAGTTAAATTGTGTTAACTCTGTTCTTTTTATGTTCAATTATTGTATTAGAAGTGATATATGTTGATTAATGATATGTTTGTTCAGTGAATAGCCAAGTTGTTAAATTTGGTGACTTAACTGTCAAATCTCATATATACCTTAATAGGGTGTTAGTGGTTGTTAGTGCTAAAAATTGGCATCATATAAGTTCATATATCTTATATAAGTGTTCTGAATCATTAGTATAGGATATACATTATTAAAAATTGAAAATCTCAAAAAACAATATAGTTAAGGGAGTGTTTGGTTTATCTTGTTTTAAGGTATTAAGGTATGTTTTTGTTGTCATAATTGGCTCAGTTAGTGCATACTAGGTCACAATAACTCACTCAAACCATAAAATATAGTAGGTACTAGTAAAAAGTCAAAATCATGTTTTAATTTCCTTATAAGGTTCACTGTTAAATGTTTATGATCCATAATCCTTAAAATCTTTGTATAAGTCCTTAAATTAGCTCATTTCAGTTTTAATATAGCTTAATATAACTGTTTCAGTCATTTGAGATCACTCAAATCTCACTTAAGTCAAAATAGGAGTTTATTTTAAAAAGTCAAATTCTTCAAAAACAGCCAAAAGTCAAAAGTTCAGGTTCAAACGCAGTTTTGAGCTGCTGATCTAGGGTCAAATTAGGATAGCAAATGATGTTTAATTTTGGAAATTTTTGGTGATTTGGATAGCCAGTAGTATAAGCTTGATTTTGCCCCCTTCACTTTCCAAAAAATTGCTTATTTAGTGTCTTAAAATTCAGCTAGAAGTATGTCAGTTAGCCTTGTTTCTTTCTTTTAGTAAACTGTAATATTACTCGAATCGGCTGACGGCCAGGGCATATCTGAGGTTTTTCAGTTGAATTGAGTTTGTTTTAGTATATTACACTGTACCTGAGCTTTTGGTGCATTCTAGTGCTTATTTGCTTATTTTTGTGCTTATTTTCAAACTGCTTATTAGCCCATTCAGCTTATTAGTGGACTTATCTAGCTTTTTATATTTTTCCTAGTATTCTGCTATCATATAGTATTTACCTTGAATTTTTCAGATTTTTCCTAAGTCGTTTACTATTTTTAAACCTTTTTATTAGTTTTAATAGTTTTTAATTCATAATAAAAAATATAAAAGTCAGAAAAATATAAATCTTTTTTCTAAAATTTTCTTTTATTATTTAGGATTTAAGAAAAATAATTTTGCACTTGTAAGATTAGATTTTCTAATATTTTAGTTTTTAGCCCGTTTTCGTAAGCGGCTGCTTTAATCTGCTTTTTTATGTGCTTATTTCAAGTTTTCAAAAATATTGTCTTTTATAAAAAGTGCTTATAATTAAGTACTTTATCAAAATAAAGTAAAATGGAATAATAAAAAATATATATATACGGCTCGTTTTTAGTTCGTACGTAATTTTTATTTAACATACGCGTTTTTAGGTTTTAAACGTTTCTAGTTAATTTATTTTCACGTACTTGTTTTTATAGCTTGTTTAAGCTATTTCCTTTTATATTTCCTTAGTTTAATCAATCAAAACCCTTTCCCGTTCAATATTCACCCGATCACAGATTCGTTTTACTACAGATTTCACACCTCGCTGGGACTTAATGACCCGGGGATACACTGTACTCCTTGGTAAATTGTATTGTTGTCTTCAACTGGTTTGACTTTATTTGACCACATCCGTGGTTGATTTAAGTTGACTGTTTTTGACCCAATCAGGGTTTACGTATTTGTCATCATCAAAAAGGGGGAGATTGTTAGTGCAAATATTATGATATTTAAACTAAACGGTCTCTTCGGTTTTAATAATGAAAAACATGTAACTTGTAATACATAACGTAAAACGTGCAAGTTACCTGTAAACACAAATCATCAATGCATACTTACATCAACACCTCCCGACGTCTCAAGTATGCTTCAACGAAGTCGTAGATTTCCATCCCGACATAAATCACTCAAGGTATGGACAAACAAATCTACTACTTGACAAATGATCAAAGGATTATATTTTTCTAAACTTCACATTTTTAATGTGACAAAACATTTTTTCAAAAATATATTTTACAAATTATTTTTGAATTAAAAAGAAATGCTTTATTTTGAAAAATAAGTTTAAAAATCCTAACAGCTATTTTTCCCCCCAAAATCAGCTCCAACCTTCCCCAAATAAGTTTTCACCAGAAAAGACAAAATTTGGAGCGTCCTTGTCTGGGACGGCTCCACGGTTCCACTAAATTTAGTGGAGCCGTGGGACATTTAGTGGAGCCGTCCGTACAAAATTTTCTGTAACGTTCAGATTTTTCTTGCCTATAAATAGTGGACCATTTCACACTTCCAACTTGATTTTTCCTGTCCTTTTTCTCTGGCCTAAGCCCTCCTCACTTAGATGACTTTCTTTGATCATTTGGAGAGTCTTAGTTTGTTTAAGAGTGATCCAATCCTCCATTCAAGTGATCCTCTTCATTCCTCTTGATTAGCAAGAGAAGAACACAAAGTATCCAAGTAGATACAAAGTGTTGTCATCCCTCTTGATTAGCAAGAGAAGAACACAAAGTATCCAAGTAGATACAAAGTGTTATCATTCCTCTTCATTTGCAAGAGAAGAACTCAAGGTATCCAAGAAGATACAAGAGTTGTAGTTGTTAGGTCTTGTAACACTTGTTACACTCTTGATTGTATCATAGCATACATCAGGATCATTTTTCTTTTGAGAGTCTGTGAGGGAAGATCATTGTGATCTTGTCGAGATCTTGGAGATCTCTTGAAGCCATTGGGCTTGTGTGTATTGATCAAGTAGATCAAGGGTAGATCGGGTAGATCGTGGTAGATTGGTGCTTGCTAAGATTAGCACTCGACATCTAGCTTAGTGTCGGAAATAGGATAAGCGACGTGTACGGTGTAGATCGGGTAGATCGTGTTAGATTGGTGGTAGCTAAGATTAGCACTCGACATCTAGCTTAGTGTCGGAAAACAAGTTAAGCGACGTGTACGGTTTTCTCCGCCTGAAGGGAGTTTGTTGATTAGTGAAGTAACTCTCGAGTTGGGTACTCGGGGAGTGGAGTAGGGCTAAGAGGAGCTTCGTGACCGAACCACTATAAATCATCGTGTCCGGTTTGCGCCTTCTTACTTATCTCTTTACTTTCATTTTATTTTTTATCGCTTTATGTTTATAAATCATCGTGTCCGTTTATGCTTGTGTGGCTAGTTGCTTATGTTATGTTGATTATGTATGTGTCATGGTTGATTGTGCTTGTGTTGTAGTTTAATTTATTCATCCCTAGATGATATATGATCATAGTTGACACTTTTCATATTACGTCACACTTGATCAAGAGTTTGATACAAAAGTTTTAAGTTTTTAAATGGAAACTTATTCACCCCCCCCCCCTCTACGGTTTCCACACTTCTAAACCCTTACAAACGTGATACTTGAACTAGCCAAAGCACCTTTTCTTCTTCCTTCTTGCTCTTTGTGGTTCGACTTATATGCAATGGTGTGTGATTATATATATATATATATTATATATATATATATATATATATATATATATATATATATATATATATATATATATATATATATATATATATATATATATACATATATATATTTCTCTTGTGCTAGTTACCAAGTGTTGTGATTTAGTACTAAATCTTTCTTATATTGAATGTTAGGGTCCAAAATGCAATAGTAAGTCAAAGACACCAAGGTGGCTTGGTGTGATGGTTGTGGCCGAATAGGCTAGGAGGGGGGGGGGGACAAAGTTTCTAGTCAAGCCTCCATTTGGTTGGCAACTCCATGTTTCACTCCAACTTGCCTAGTATTAATTGTAAGTAGGAATTTTTGACTAGATATTGATATGGTATAAAAGGGTGTGGCATACTTGTAAAATTAGGAGTAGAAGACTTAAGTTTGTACAAAAGTGTATATATTGTATGTATTGGGTATTAAAAATAAGTATTGGTTATTGGTTTGGTGATTAACGTAAGTTACGCGTAATTAAACATAAGGAATAAATAAATTACATTAGGCGTAAGGAAATATTTTTGGAACTTTGGTAATAATTTAGGAAGTATAAAAATGCATTAGAAATAATTGTTAGGAGTATTGGGTATATCGGGTGTTTATTTAAATCGCGAATAGCGTTTGTTAAATTAACAATCGTAAGTAAATAAAGAAAAGGGAATTGTCTCGGGGATTAAAATTTAGAACCGGAGTAGGAGCAAGGTATTGGAATGTTGTGGACTAAATATAGCCTAAAGTCGTAGTGCACTTGAAAGGTATTCTAAATTTTTACGCCAACTCAAGTAAAAAGTTATATGTAAATTGTTCTCAGGTAAATGTTAAGATATGTAAATTGAGTTTATTGAATAGTATTGACCTGTAAAATAGTGGGTTGTCATAGTCTACCACCTATAAAATGAATCTCGTCCGCTAGATTCAGTCAGTGTTGGTCGTTTTAGTGTTGTCAGTGAAGAGATGTGGATACTTTTGATGGATCTGGTCTTCTCATTCCCAAGTGAACACGGGACCACGTAGAGAATTCCAGCGAACCTTGACGATAGGAATTCTACTATGTTTCAATTGCTTGACATCACGATCCATAATAACTATCAGTCCTTCGATAAAGTTAAGTTTGTCATCGAGTTGAATTTCTTCTAACAGAATGATAAGGGATTGGTTGAAGTTCAAGTCTATAAGCTACTCGGCCGATTCTAGCTAGAATCTTAAATGATCCATTGTATCTCGGGTTTAGCTTCCCGCACTTTCCGAACAGTATCACGCATTTCCATGGCAAGACCTTCAACATAACTCGTTTTCTAACTTGAAGTCCTAATGGTTTGCGACTTAGGGAAACCTAATTCCTATGATTTGCATCATGTACCGACATAACTTTTCTATCATTCTCTTGTCGCTTGTAACTGATTCTCGATCTGTACGATTTTTCCTTTGTTGTTTCATGAATAAGTTCTAGACTAGTGAGTTGGGCTTTTCCTATTTCGGCCTGATAATAGGTGATTGGTACTTTGACCATAGGGTGCCTCAAAGGGTGCAGTTTTTATACTCGTGTGATGACTATTGTTGAAAGTGAATTCTGTCAATGTCAAAAGATTACCCTAAACAATTCAAAGTTGATCATACGGCGCTGAGCATGTCCTATAGTGTTTGGATAGTTCTCTTACTATGTTCATTGGTCTGAGGATGGTAGATAGTGCTTATATCTAATTGGGTAAAAATAACCTTTTATTAGGAGTATTGGTACAACATGTCTCGTGACTAATTCTACAATGATAAGTTCATCGAAAAGGGCGTTATCGGAAGGATAAAGCTATGGTAACAGTTTTGATCCCTCGTGTTTTGCTCTAACTAATGTCACGATATGAGTCTCCCTTCGCCTAAGGTGCTTAGTCTTCATTACTAAGATTCTTACTGTTTAATAATGTTTCCCTAGATTTCCTTCATCGAAATTTTCCATGCTACTGTTTGTCAATCACAAGATCCTAAATGTATGAAGTGTTTTAGTACGGTGGTTGATTTTCAAAATTTGACTCGATATTGAGTGGTTTGTTTGAAATCTTTCTCTTAATAATGAATTTACAAGTTTGAACAAACGACTTCTTAAGTACTCTCTTTCTTGATGATTCAAAATTTAGTAGTTATGCAAGATTGGACTGTTTTCAAATATGACCCAAGGTTTTATAGATGGGTTTTCAACATGATGTGCATAGAAATATTTAGGAAAGATGGATGTTATACATTTCTTAACATACAATAGTTTTGTTAAAGGTTGACCAAGAGGGATTTACTCGTCAAAATAGGTACTTTAGAAAAATACTTTCCTACAAGGTATATGATTTGTATAAACACATTTTAAAGAAAAATCCATTTGAAGTGAAAGCAGTAAAAAAGATGAAATATTCAGGTAGGTATGTCTGCATGAATGCTTAGATGCCTAACGTTTTGTTTTTGGTGTCGGATAATGCCTATTGGTTAATATTAGGTAAGTCTTATAGGTA
Organism: Artemisia tridentata subsp. tridentata; assembly: GCA_021014915.2. Taxonomy (NCBI): domain Eukaryota; kingdom Viridiplantae; phylum Streptophyta; class Magnoliopsida; order Asterales; family Asteraceae; genus Artemisia; species Artemisia tridentata. The sequence continues at coordinate 68,868,586 of CP139501.1, read as the reverse complement.
TGAGCATTCAACTTAGTTGGTTATTTCTAAAATGGATCATGACTTAGGTTTGTTGTCTTACTTGGTCTAACTAGTACTTCTGAAACGATAGGATTGGGTGACTATGCCAGAGATGGTGGTTTGGATTGCCTCGTGAGATCTTAAGTTTTCCGTTGCGTTATGAATCAACTTACTGTATATTTATAGTCCTTGTTTGTAGTTCCGTAATCCTCTCATTGTTTTCTTATGTCATGGAATCCTCCTCGTAGATGGATAGTCTTTCCTAGAGAGGTCAATGGTAAAAATCCAACCTAACGGTTGAGTGAATGACAAGTGGTGTAGGTATCTAGAGAGGGTTTAACAAAAGGGATGTTTATGAACAATTTATTTGGTTACAAAGCTTTGCTTTTTGATGTTTTGGAATGAAGATTGTTTTAAAAATTTAAAAAGATGATTGTTTCCTTCATGGCATAATCCTTCCTGAATTATACATAGGTGATCAGGCTATGTATAATTGAGGACTAATGATGCGATGCTAAGTTTAGTCAAAGTAGTATTATGTTTCTCAAAGTTTTAGATGGTATTCAACGTGTTGTTTGGTAAAATGGTAGCCTAAAATTTTTTACATATTTATTTTTTTATTTTTATTTTTTTTAACAAGAAAAATCGGTTCGTATGGTAGTAAATAGTTGGTAGAATGCCAGAAAATCAATTTATGAGGTTGTAGTAATATAACACGTTTTAAAACTCTGTGAAATAATTTCCTAAGGTGGTAGTAAGATAGCTTGGGGTAAAATTATGTGAAACAGTTCTATAAAGTGGTAGTAAAATAGCTTGTGAAAAAATTTGTTGAATGGGTTATAGGATGTGTGGGAGAATCTTACGGAATGGTAATAGTCTATAGTCAAAGATGAAATTTGCCTAATCCCTAATAGGATAGCGGTATGTCGTTGCGAATGGTTAGGAATAAGGTAAATGTAATAGACGAAGGTTGTGAGTATCGTGGATCTAATAAAAGATAGAGATTACATTAGATAAAAAGGTACTTGTTACAACTAGGTTACGCTAACTTCCTAAGGTGAAGTACAACAGGAAAATACAACCCTAGAGGGTTTAAACTTCGGTATTCTTGTTCTTCAGCTCCAGGCAGTCCTTCCTGAAGTGTCCTATGTTTCCACATTCAAAGCAGCTCCCTGGGATCCTCTGATTTATGGGATTCCTACAGTCCTTGGTCTGGTGACCACGTCTCTTGCACAACCCACACGGTTTGCTGCAATGACCTAGGTGATGGAGATTGCATGTGTTGTAGTAGGGTAAATTCTCAGCATATCTTTTCTTATCACCTGGCCCAGCAGCATAGACTTTCACCACTTCCTGTCTCTTAGGTGGTTGTTGTGCAACACTTTCACCTTGATTGTTGTTGTTGTTGTTCCATTTTCGTTTGTTGTCATTATTTTTCCTACGGCCTTGGTGTGAGCTATGTGTTCCCTTGTCTGGAGTGACATACGGATAGCTTTAGGCATGGTATCAAGTTCTAATGAGGCAACCAACATACGAATTTCAGGGGAGACTCTCCCGATATAACTCCCAAGTTTCTTGCAATCCGGTTCATCCATTGCAGGGCATAGCCGTGCTAATTCGTAAAAACGATCAGTGTATTTGGCAACATCATCTCCTACCATGGTAAAATCCAGGATTTCCTGTTCCATTGCTTGTAACTCGCTCCATGAACAATATTCTAAAATCATCATCCTTTTTAGTTTCTCCCAAGAGATTGAGTAAGCAGCGTCGACCCCTACTATCTGAACATGTTTAGTCCACCATACCTGGGCACGATCTCGAAAAGTGCACGTGGCGAACTTAACTTTGTCTTCCTTGAGGCAGTTACCACCTCGAAATATTGTTTCTACTTCTTCGAACCATTTTCAAAATCCCCTCGCGCCTTCTGTTCCACTAAAGGTGTGGAGATCGCAATCCATAAATTCCTCGTGAGTAAGATTAGGAACTTTGGGTGCAACGTTTCCCCTTTCATGCCTTCAGCTGTCTTGGTGGTTTCAAGCCTTCCTGGTGCATTGGTCACATTTATCTCATGATTGGCAAGGGCTGTGGCTATGCTTTTGGAAATGATTTTCTCAACAGTGGCTTGTGTCATGGCTGGAGCGGCTTGCTTCGACATAACTCTTCAAAATCATAAGAGACCATGAGAATTTATAAGTAGTAAGGATCATCACACTCACATATACGCAACCATGACATGTATAAATGAAGTGAAATCACAACCCCCCTTCTAGTTTTCCACAAGATGCAACCACGAAAATATCAAAAATATAATCATAACACACATGAATATATAAAATAAAAATTTTGGACTACGTAGACCGATATCAGGCATAGCACAACCATATCCATATAGTAGAGTCAATACTTGGTAAGTTCGTTGTACAACAACCAAATTACTACAAGTTTCTTTGAACTATGCCACACATCCCATGGCTAGGATAATAGTAAAAGCTAGTAAAGATATGAGTCTGATCTAAAGGCTTCCTGGTGCTCCTCTGGGTAGATCCTGGGTTGTGTCATCATGGGGTTGTGATGAGTTCTGATGTGGGACCTGAAGTTGTGCATCGATCATATCCGAGATAGTTTAGATCCCAAACCATTCTTGATGAATCTGCTGATGTTCCTATTTAGTCGGTGATCTCGGTACTATCCACAGAGTGTCATCTAATTCCTGATATGTGGGAATGGAAAAGGGAAATGACAATAGTGGTAGTGGAAAGGTAGGGGTAGCTTCCTGCGACTCAAAGGTCTCAAGGTCACATATGGCTGTCTCCTCTAGGTCTGTCTCAGGTTATGCTAATACCTCAAATTAGTGGAAGTTATCATCTAACGATGGTGAGTGATATGGGGATATCGAGGCATAGGAAGGTAAGAGTAGTGATGTAGGTGCATTAGTGGATGAAAAACATCCTTGATATTCGAGTCTGATGAAATGATGATAGGGTGGTTGGGTGAAGACATGACTCTGTAACAACCTGATATAAAACAAATGTAAATACTTCGTATTGACTAATTAAGTAAAAACATGTATAGCAATCGCACACAAATCATGATATTGTGAAGTGTCGTGATCTAGTTGTTGTAGTCTAGGGTCTATGATGCATCATAGTTCTCTATAACCTGGCTCTGATACCAATCTGTCACACCCCCAAAATTTGGATTGCAGCGGAATGGAATTCTGAGGGCGTAACGTTCTTGGATAACAAAGTACAAGGTGAGAGGGATTCGATACACTGGAAGGTGGTTAAACCTTTGTTACTTTGTGTATACGATATGTTGAGTTAATATGATCAAGTACGCGGAATTTACTTAATCACACTTAGAAGGTTATTTGTGTTATGGAAATGGAACAGTTATGCTTGTGTATATAGAATAAAGAACATGAAATGTTATCACCAAACGATTCAATATTATTCAAGATAATACGAGTGATCTTCACTATCACTAGGGTTTCAAAACCTTGAATCTTAGATTTCTATATCTTGTGATATTTGTGATTGTTCTATGTTCTAGAGAGTTATTTTCTAAGCACTTAATAATTCACACTTAGTCGTACACATATCTAGTCTAAGATCTTTCTTTTATAACACAAGAAAGATCTTTATAATATTGTCAAGTCTAATCGAAGGCTTGCTTTGAGAGAGTCAGTCATTAAGATACAACATGTATCTATGTTTACAACTTGTTCTGAGAATATAACATAATGACTGATCACATGGGGTAAGATATTATCTACCGTGTATTGTTGACTTTAATACACATAATATCTTTGAATACTTATCAACTCAGCTGCAGAATCTTTCAATAGTAATCCACTTAGCAGTAGAAAGTTCTTCACCAGCAGCAGAATCATTCAGCAGTAGAATGTTAAGCCTAGCAGCAGAATCAAATGCTCTAGCAGTAGAATGATACTTAGAGTATTTCTTTGAGCAGAAACCGATATTAAACTTCTTGAATATTTAATTCCCAACAATCCTCCCCTAAACATGTGAATCCATTTCAACATGTTTTTGAATTAAATTTTGGATTGTGAAGATCATTCAAACACTTCTGTTCTTCAAGATTAAATATCTTTCTCAGTAACTCATCTGCTATTTTCTTTTGACTTCGACAATATTAGTACCTATCTTCAAGCTTTAAACAAAACCTAAAAGATGGTGCAATTTCCTTGGATGGAGGAATTATAAGAGGCAATTATGCTGTGTATCTTGGATTTTTGTTTCAACAAGTGAAATCATCTATCAGCATGCCTTTGCAAGTGAGGAACAAACGTAGTGAAACTAAAATTGAAACTTTTCTCTGTTTGACCTAGATAGAACTTTCTCCTTTGGAATACTTCATCCCTTCTGAATATATATAATTCTCCAGAATAAGCTCTGTTCTTGTCATTTTCAACCTCCATGTCGTCATCTTGTATGCTCTTGTCTTTTCCTCCCTTTCATTGGTTAAACTTCCTTCTTTGGGCTTTATTTCCTCTCTTGAGATATTTCCTCCCCTGAGATGCAAATAACATTTTATCCTCCCCTGTATGGAAGATCTCTCACTATGTACCAAAATATTTCTCTCCATCATCTGAGCTATCCATCAGAACATGTTATCAGACAATGTTGTACATGTAGCCATCAATTCCTTAAGAGTTTAATTTGCTGCCCTCATCACTTCTAGGTGGGTTAACTCCTATGAGATGTGATTCATGGGGCATTTGACTCATTATCCATCAATGGATGGTTTTACTGAGTTCTTTTGAAAATCCTTTTTAAGAAACTTTTAACTGAGCAGTATGTTCATTATTTTATCATGAAAAGCCATACTGCTTTCAACCATTTTAAAGGGATTAAGTGTATAACAGACACTTAATCAAAATTTTGGTTTAAAGCAACCTCTGGTTGTGTGAGAACCAATGTTTTTCAGTTATAAATAACTGCCTGTGTAAAGATAAACCTATTCAAAAGACTTTCTTGACAGGGTTTCCAGCTCATAGTAATTGTTGCCTCTAACACAAGTGTTAGATTCACTTTCACTAGCTGTTGTTTCTATCAGATGTCCGTAGACTTGCTTATTATACTTAAAAGTATAAAATGATAGAAAGTGAGTTGTATCAGTTACTTTCTGATCAACTAAGTCATCAATTCAATGTGAAACATCATAATCAAGTTTCAAGAAAGAAGTTTTAAGGAGGTTTGAAATTCCAAAACCTTTTCTATCATAAACCTATTATGTCAGCAACTAGTATTATAATGCTGCTGCTCATGTATTTCACTTGAAACTTCCTTTGTGTTCACATGTTCATACCTGAAATTGTTAGTCTAAAACCAAAAGAACAATGTACAAAGAACTTGTCTTATATTAGAATAATCATAGGACTAACTGTATGAATAACACAATTTAAATATGTACTAGCAGCACAAAACTTTTTATTAACAGTAGTATCTTATAAAGCCAGCAGCACAAACAAAAATTTATATGCAAAAACACATTAGATTGAAAAATTCAAAGATTAAGCATTCCAATAGTTTCTACCAAGTACTGAAACCTTCCAACATCAAAAGCTTTTGTTAGCAGATCTGCAAAGTTGTATTCTGAAGCAATTTTAAGAACTTGAATTAATCTTTTCTCATTGCAGTCTCTTATAAAGTGATGTCTAATTTCAATGTGTTTTGTTTTAGAATGTTGCACTGGATTTTTAATTATGCAAATAGTACTACTATTATCGATATGAATAACAGTGTTCATGAAATTGTACCCATAGTCAAGAAGTTGGTTTTGAAGCCATAAGAATTGAGCACAGCAACTTGCAGCAGCTACATATTCAGCTTCCGTTGTTGAAGTAGCCACAATTGTTTGCTCCTTACACTGCCATGAGATAAGTCTACACCTAAGGAATTGACACCCTCCAGTTGTTGACTTTCTGTCCAAGCTAGCACCATCATAATCTCTATCCGAAAATGCTACCAAGTCAAAAGGTGACTCTCTATAATACCATAGTCCCAACCTAGGTTGACCCTTGAGATATCTAAAAATTCTCTTGACTGCTGTTAAATGAGAAACCTTTGGAGTTACTTGAAATCTTGCACAAGCATAAACAGAGAACATGATGTCAGGTCTTGATGATGTGAGATACATGAAAGAACCTATCATAGATCTGTAAGTATGTACATCTACATTTTCTCCATCCAAGTCTTTAGGAAGTGGCTTCTTAGAGTCCATTGGTGTGCTTGCCATTTTTAAATCAGCAAAGTTGAACTTCTTTAGTATCTCAGCAACATATTTATCTTGACTAATAAATATGCCTTCATATGACTGTTTAACTTGCAAACCCAAAAAGAATGTAAGTTCCCCCATGGAACTCATCAGAAACTTATCATGCATAAGTTTCTCAAATTCCAAACACATCTCCTTCCTTGTAGACCCAAAGATAATGTCATCCACATCCACCTGCACTAACAGAAGATCCTTATTGTGCTGTTTGATGAAAAGTATCTGATCAATCTTTCCTCTTTGAAATCCATTCTCTTTTAAATAGGAAGCCAATGTTTCATACCAAGCTCTAGGTGCCTGATGAAGGCCATAAAGAGCCTTAACTACTCTGTACACTATGTCTGGATGGTCAGGATCAATGAACCCTGGAGGTTGTGAGACATACACCTCTTCTTCAATAGTACCATATAAAAATGCACTCTTGACATCCATTTGATAAACAGTGAAGCCTAAAAATGAAGCATAAGCTAAGAAAAGCCTAATTGCCTCAAGTTTTGCTACTTGAGCAAAAACCTCATGATAGTCTATCCCTTCTTGTTGTGTGTACCCTTGGGCTACTAATCTAGCCTTATTCCTAATCACTATTCCCTTTCATCCCTTTTATTCTTGAAAACCCATCTAGTGCCAATTACCTTTGCATCCTTAGGTAAATCAACTAGCACCCATACATTCTGAATCTTGAACTGAAGAAGCTCCTCTTGCATAGCTTCTACCCAGCTTGAATCATCTAAGGCTTTCAGAATGTTCTTTGGTTCATCTTGTGAGAGAAAACATACAAACAAGCAAGATTTTGAAAACTCACGCTGCTTTGAAGCATAACGGGCATCAAGAAGCCCTTGTTGGTCTGAAGACATTAGTTGTTTTCTTTTCTTCACACCGGATTGTACATCTCCAATTACATTTTCTAGGGAGTGGACTTTGTGAATCCTTGTGTGTGGGGTTGAAGGAACTTGATAGTTAGGTGTGATATTGCACAAATCCACCTCATTATCTGAGAAATCTGCTTCATTTGAGTCTGAAGGGCCAGCAGTAGAATCATTTGGCCTAGCAGCAGAAAAATTAAGCCTAGCAGTAGAATGCTCTGTCTCAGCAGCACTATCATCAGCAGAAACATTTTGTTGTTCCTTTGTTCCATCTTCCTTACATTCACTTTCAACATCTTCTTTAGCTTTACCAGAAGAAGGTTCATCATTTGTTGAAGTTGAAGCCACACTGGTACTTATTGGCATCCAAACATGATCTTGATTTGTCTCCTTGTCTAACCCTGCATCATTTATTGTTTGTGAATCTGAAAAATTATTAGTTTCTGCAACAACAGGCACATAATTCATAGAATGGGTTAATGACTCAAGATCAAATAGCCATTTTGGACCTTCACCTACTACATTGGATTTATGCTCTAAAAATTCCACATGTAGGTTTTCCTCTACTTTCTTAGCTCTTAAGTTGTATACTCTAAATGCTTTACTGTTGAGAGAATATCTGTTAGGAATATAAATATTCAGATGAAGGCTCGGTCACCCCGAGCATCTATTTAGCATTTACATAGCTCGTAGGCTTATTAATATTTGTTTAGTACTATTAGTATTATTAGTATTATTAGTGTAGTTACATATATTTGTGGAATGGGTCGGGGCTTTCCCCACTGTCAGATCACTCCACAACCCACTAGGGGCACCAATATTAGGAACTATATAAACCCTTCCCTCACATGGGAAGGGGTGGAACTCTTCTCACACTTAATCTAATTTTTGCATTTTTCTTTGAAAGAGTCTCCCACCTCTCTCTAACTTCATCTCTCTAAACTCCGTGGATCTATTCTTTCATAACACAAGACCACCCGAATCATCCACACAATCAAGATGTTTTCTTTGGTTCGAACATTTTTTTGTTGGCTTAAACTGTTTTACATCAAACTTTTGTTCGAATACATTTTTTTGAGATTATTTGTTTTAATCTTGATATGGGCTTTCTTTGGTTCGAACATATTGTTGTTGGCTGAAACTGTTTTAATCTTCATATGGGTATTCGTGGTCTCTATTTTCTCTCTTTTTTAATTATTTTGGTTCGTATCATGGTCTTCATTTTCTGGTTTAGATTTGTTTTTCCCAGCTCGAACGCTATTTTTGGTGGTCTCAATCTTCTGGTTTTTATTTCTTTTAAAGTCCATACATTATATTACCTTTGGTTTACAAGTTGAGCATTATATTGGGATTTAATTGTTCACTAAAGATGTTGCCAACAGTGTTTATGGACTTGGGTTCTTGCCAGCGGGTTGAACAACACAAAAAGAAAAAGCGGGTTTGCAATATTCTTGTTTGCACATGGTATTCTTGCCAGCGGGTTGAACAACACAAAAAGAAAAAGCTTGTAGCGGGTTGGCAGTTTTTTTGGAAGTACAGTTTGAAGCTTAACCAAAACTGTAAAGAAGACAAAAGTACTGAAAGTGACTAGTTTGGCTTGATGCTTCAGCGGTTTGACCGTTTTACCAGTCAACAGCAGTTTGACTTGTCCTAGCGGCTTAGTGACTGGCGGTTTTGTGACTAGCGGGTTTTGTGATATAGCGGTTTAACCGAATACTGAACTTTGATTAACAAATCTAAACTACATGCTGCCAAAATTTTAGGAGGAGTAGCGGCTTGTAGCTTTGACCATACCCGTTGACTGCTAACCAACTAACACAGACTCATTGTGACCTCAGGTGTTTTGGTATAATTTTTTAGATAGTAGTTTGACATATTTCCTGACTGTGGTTTGATTAAATGAATTTGGTATAATTATTTGGCGAAAAAGTGTGGTATGTTTGGATCTACAAAACGTCACGAGGATTCACTCATCACGGCTAGTATTTGGGTTTATGAACGTCAACGGGATTACAGAGTTGTGGATTTGTCAGCATTGTTCTATTAGTTCCTACGACTTTAGTGAGCCTGCAATTTGATCTTTGCAATTTGAGTTATAGCGGACAAATAACCATTTGTTTAAATTGCGATTGGTCAAGTTGCGTTTTGACTTGTTGCGACTTGTCTGATAGCAATCTGACCAGTTGCGATTTAACGTTGCGAGTTGACACTTGCGATTTGACTGATTGTGATTTGGTTGATTGCAATCTGACTTGTTGCAAGTTGACAACCTGTGACTAGACTTGTTGCGATCTGATCAAGTTGTGATTTGACTTCTTTGACTTGAATTTTAAAGATTAGTATTGCAATTCACTCTTAGTTGTTCTTGTTGATTTTACGGTTTCTCTTGTAGGTTTTTAGAAAATCCCGCGAAAGATTCGATTTCTCGGTTTAAATCTCAAGAGCTGTAAAATCCCGTGAAATAAATTTTGGACAAGTAGGCTGGACTTGGATTTAGACATAATAAAACTTACGGGGTTTGACAAATTTTTAGGGATAAGTTTGTACTTAGAGATAGGCAGGAACTGGGAGATTATGGTGACTTGGTTGGTTTGTTAATTCACGGGTTGGTGTACTTAGTGTCACAAACATCTCGGGGTGGATGGATGCACGATGTTTGATGACCCTTGCTCAAGCGTATTTAAGGTGATTAGACTTGGATGTTCAAGAAGTGGATATATACAATAAAGGATGGAAGGTTGGGTATATATCACTACCTATATTTAAAGGAGTTAAGTTGTTGTGCTCAATATAGGCTCTAAATCACAATTTGTAATTTAAGGTGATTAAGGTGATTAGACTTGGATGTTCAAGAAGTGGATATATACAATAAAGGATGGAAGGTTGGGTATATATCACCACATATATTTAAAGGAGTTACGTTGTTGTGCTCAATATAGGTTCTAAATCACAACTTTAGTGCAAGTATAAGCCGTGAACCTGTCCTTTATCAAGCATCATCAAGTGATTGTTGTTTCTTAAGCGTCTAATGGGATTGTAGTACAAGATCTTCTCAAGAGGTGGTCAGACTTAAAGACGCGAGGTGGTTTGTTCAGAGACGGGTCTTAACCTGTTACACATTCAATAGCTAATCATATTTCATCAAGCGGTTTTGGCATATTATGAACTTCAGGGAATTTTTAATCTGCTAAACCATTGATGAGGAGACAAACGAGGGGTTACCACAAGAGAGTCTTAATTACCATCTTCGTTGTAGTAGTTTTATTTGTCTCTTTCCATGTATTGTACCTGAAAACTTCACAAACATCACGGACTCTCAGCTTTGGCAAAAAGGTCATTTCATGCTCTTTTTGAGGGGGAGAATTAGGCGCGTGTTTCCTAGCGGTTCCGTCTCCAGCGATGTGAATTTTAGCGGTTCCGGTTACAGTGGGTCAGATCGTATCGGTTCAATTTCCAGCGGTTTGTATCTCAGCAGTTCCGGTTTCAGCGGGTCAGATCGTAGCGTTTCAGGATTGAATGGTTCAGTCTCCGGCGGTTTGAATGGTGTTCAAGTTTCAGTGGTCTAGCTTTCAGTGGTTTTGGTCTTAGCAAATCGCCTAAGATTTCAGCACTTTGATACTTACTGTTGTGCAGTTTGTTTTTGAAATTAGTTCTCGGTTAAATCTCAAGAACTGTAAAATCCTGTACACAGTACGACAACTATTCCATGCACTGCACCAATAACATCCAAGCAGCTGGGTCAGACAGCTATGTTTGTTTGGACTAACTATGAGTTATGGGCACCGCTAAGAATTTGCGCATGTTTCTTCTCCCTTCGACTATTCAACCGCACAAAATGCTCACGAAGTTAATTTGGTATTCCTTGCTTGAGGGTGAAGTTGGATTTCACAAAAAAGTCTACCTATTTTTATCTTGAAATCGGGGTTGGTTGGATGCATGATTTCAATGATAACGTGCTCGTGAGTAAGATGAAAGTTGAAGACTTGGGTTATCTAGTTTCCAGAAGTCGGGGTGGATGGTTGAAGACCTGGTTAACTATCACTTAAAGGAGATACATTGTAGTACTCAGTGTCACACGTAGAAGACGTTGTGGATAATCGCAAGAGGTGATGAAAGTCTCATACTTTGTCAGGATAACATTAAGCACTTACAGATTTAACACCGTTCTTCCAACAACAGTGCAAGCTTAGGTAACAAATTTGAGTAATTCTACTTCATTTGCAATATTGGTATATCGGGTTTCCTTCATCAAGTGGTCTCAAACAGTTTTTTGTGTACGAGGTTGGATAGTTGGACGAAGGTTTTAAATGTTGTGATGTGCTCAGTAATTCTCACGAGATATTCTTAACCCAAACAGATGTTCACCAAGACCATATTAGTCATGCCACATTCAATCTATTACTGTCTTACGGTTTCTTCTTGGTTTTGTAAAATCCCGCGAAAGAACTTATTTCTCGGTTTAAATCATAGATTTGAAAAATCCCGTGTTGATGGGCTATGCGCTCTTGACCATGATCGGGTTAAAACCATTATCAAAGATCAGCTAAAACATCACAAATGGCTAGATCGGGGCAGTTAATCGACAAGATGTGACTACGGCGTTAGATCAGTATTATTTATTTGAGGCTGAAGTGAAATTTCATTGGTGCGTGTACTTAGTATCTGAAGATATCGGGGAGGTTGGATGAAGATTCTTCGAGATCCTTGTTCGAGCTTTCAACATTTACAATGACGAGGACTTGTATATCTAGTTATTTTTTCTTTCTCTCTTTTACAAAATAACTATCACTTTAAGGAGTCACGTTGTAGTGCTCAGTGTCACACGAAGTTGTGGATATCCAAGCGGTGATGTACGTCTTAAACTTAATGGTTGGTTGGTTGAAGAGTATAGAGTACTTAGGGATTCGATGTTGCACGAAGTCTCTGCACCGCTCTTTGTCTCGCATTAGTACAAGTTTAAGTCACAAGTTCGGGTTATGTTACTTCAGGCTCAAGTTCATCATATTGGGTTTTTCTCCATCAAGTGGTCACGACTTCAAGCTGACAAAATGATAATGGGGTTGGTAACGAGTTTGATGAGAGAAGTAGTAAAGAGAGAGTAATGACGTCTGTACACATTAGTGCAGGCCTCGTTCTTCATCAGTACGTCTGTACACATCAGTGCAGGCCTCGATCTTCATTATTATGACGTCTGTACACATCAGTGCAGGCCTCGCTCTTCATCATTATGACGTCTGTACACTTCAGTACAGGCCTCGTTCTTCATCGTTATGACGTCTGAATACCTCAGTTCAGGCCTCGTTCCTCAAAGAAAAGAAAGGTATACGCTTCAGTGCGCTTTATCTTTGGAAGAAGAGAAATCTTCTTATTTATGGCCATTCTCATCAAAAAGATTCATGCTCTTTCCGTGCTTATTCAATCTTCAAGTGGATCCGCGCATATTGGAGTATACTTTTATTCACATATTCAACCAAAAATTGCAGTTGACAGGCATAAGCAATTTTTGAGGGGGGGAAAGGGTGAATAAACAACGTGTTAGTCTTCAAGAACCGTCAAGCGGAGCCACTTACCGTTGATGGTATTCATATTCACTAGTTCATTCATCAAAAATTGCAGTTGCCAGGCATATGCAATTTTTGAGGGGGGGGGGAAAGGGTGAATATTAATCTACATGTTGGATGATGATTGAGAAATGGTCATACGACTCCTGAATATGTCAGTTCAGGAGTCGTGCAAACCATGTTTCTCCAACACTGCTTCTTCCGTCTATCAAGGTGTTGAAGAACATGGTCATGGAATGCTAATCGACATCTTCTCACGGGCTGATTCAATCAGCAACAAAGGGTTTCTAGTCAATGCTTCATGTATACGTCATTAGGCTACATGTACACATCATGATGATGATTTCGATTAATCGTAACCATCATGGGGGAGAGAAATGTGTACACCAAGGACGCACAACAGGTTCACGTGATCGGGCTTTATACTGCTTCCGAGTTGAAGTTATTCCGGTGTTGATAACCGCAGAGATGATCAGTGGTTCAACTTGTTACCTTGGTATTATCGTTTCGCTTTTACGTCATGGGCTGATTAATCGTAACCATCAGGGGAGAGAGAATGTGTACATCAAGGACACACAACAGGTTCACGTGATCAGGGCTTAACATCCAAGGATGGATACATACTATAGATGATCAGTGGTTCAACTTGTTACTTTGGTGTTATACTAAAGACTGAAGAAGGTCGAGTCGTCAGTCTATTCTACATTCTCTGTTGTGTATTATTATCATCTCATGTGTATGCTACGGGCTGATGGGTTATATGTAAGGTTACTAGAAAGCATTTGGTGAAATGAAGATGGTTGGTATTCTGTTCCTCCATATTGGGCAATCTTGAAGAAGGTCGAGTCTACAGTCTTCTCTACATTCTCCGCTATGTGTTAGAAGACTAAAGACGGCATGCATTTGGTTATCAAAAGACTTCTTCATATTATGGGTGTTCATCCAAATTCTTCCTTCTATTATGGGTGTTCATCAGAAAGGTTGTCAGATTGGGGGAGAGCACTAATTAGGGGAGAGTGAAAAGCCTGAATTAATCCCTGGTTAAATGTGCTCACATTGCTCTTCAGCAAGTAATGTGATGGCAACGAAAAAGATCCAAGAAGCTGAGGAGTAATGGTTTTTCTTTCGTATCCTTGTATATATTTTTGCTTCATTTATTTTTGTGAATATCTTATTCTATTTTGTAAATAGATATATAGAAATCTTCCTAATTGTAAATAGAGAAACGTAAAATCATAAAAACCATAAAAAAAATTTAAAAAAAAAAAAATAAATAAAAAAATAGAAAAGACCAAAAATAGTTTCACCTAGGCATGTCTTCTGTTTATCGATAACATTTACGGACTTAGAAATGTCATTCAATAATGGCACGGGTCTTTAAATGAAGCTCGAGCAGAAGTTAAAATGGATGGTTAAAACATGTCTAAATGGCTTGCTATTACTTTAGATAGCAACCCGCGTTTCACAATGGGGAAAGCACGTCGCCAAAAAGACGGCTGTTCCTCCAACTGGGTGATGTTCACCTGGGCATGGATTACTTTATATCCATGTTTCTTCGATCTGATGTACGTTTCAGTGCATCATTTCTGGTAAAGGAAGAGAAATCTTCTTTGCATACAAATAGTTTCCATTCAATGATTCTTCTGAAAATTATTTGTGAGACACTTGGTGATTATGTGTTACCTGAAATTCTTTTACTCTTGGATTATGCATAAAATTTGTCACTCAATCAATGACTACAAATCTTTAAATAGAATACGGGTCATTGATTGAGGGGGAGAGTGAATTCAAATTTTATATCATCAAGCGGGTTTCTAGATTAATTCATATTCTTTGAAAAGGTTTTGTAGCTAATGGGGTATTAGTTGAAGAGGAAATTGCTAAAATTTATATCAAATGGCCAAATGTGTTAGTTGCTTGAAAGTTTAGGACATTATGTGCAATCTGCTTATAGTTTCCTAGCTTCATATAACTAGAAGGTTCATTTGTATCACTTTGGAATCATCGTTTAATCCCCTAAACACCTTAAGACTCAAAACCTAAAAGAAGTTAGAAAAACCAGTTGTGTTTGATGTTTTTGAATACTCCATTGACAGTTGTATGATCTAAATGAATGAGTTTCAAAGGTTGTTTGACTTTTGTTAAGTCGATTGATGCTTAATTGTTGTTGATATTGTGCATATGTTCTCAGGATTTGCTTAGGTATATTGCTATCATGTTATAATCATGTTCCTAAGATCCTGAGTTGAATATTGATATCTGTGTGAATTGCCATGCTCATGATTGCTACTTGCTCTTCATGCTAGATAGTAGTTTGACGTATTTCCTGACTGTGGTTTGATTAAATGAATTTGGTATAATAATGTGGCAAGCTGCTGAAGGGTAGCTATTAAGGAATAGTGTGTCTGTATGCATGTATATCTGTGTTGATATTCTTATGCAGATTCCATAGCCAAAATGAATGTGCCAGTTCCCATTCTAACCATTTGATCAGACGTTCAAACTCTATTGATTGGCTCGGAATTCACCACAACAACAACGTCGTCAACAACAACAACAACAACAACACTTTCACCACCACCACCACCAACCATCTATTCGGATCTCGCCAAGTGGGGATCTACAATACTTGGACGTTCTTGTTGGTGGATGGATAATTGATGTTGACCAATGACTTACTCAGAAAAGCGGATAATTACATCGTCTGCACAAAAAGGTCAATATCATTTGTGTCATAATAATCAATTTGTGCAAAATAAGCAGTGAATCTCCCTCTTAGATTAAGGGGGAGCATAGTATGTTTCATCATCAATATGAATTAAATCAGACATATTTTCTCCCACATTTTCTAACTTATGTAAATCAATTGGGATCACAAATCTCAAAAGGTTTGAAATTTTGATCGGGGGAGAGAATATGATTTAAATATGAAACCTGATGAAAATGTGATGTTTTGGACTTAAATGGTAGGCTCTCCCATATGTGCTAAACTCTTTCATATATCGATGCACATATTGAGGGGGAGCGAATGGACAAAAAGGATTTGGCATCGCACGAGATCGTGACTCAGACTTCACCAATGAATTGACGAAACACAAACTGTCATTTATCGAAAGGACATATCCTGGCCGGGTAATAATTTCAAGCTGGTCTAACCAGTGATGTAAGCGTGTCTCGAAAAGGATGTGTCTGAGTAGAGTGTACCGTTTCGAGAAACTTTTGAACTTGACCAGGACGGGTAATAATTTCAAGCTGGTCTAACCAGTGATGTAAGCGTGTCACGAATCGGTCAAGACGGGTAATAATTTCAAGTTTCCCGAAACGGTACACTCTACTCAGACACATCCATTTCGAGACACGCTTACATCACTGGTTAGACCAGCTTGAAATTATTACCCGGCCAGGATATGTCCTTTCGATAAATGAAAGTTTGTGTTTCGTCAATTCATTGGTGAAGTCTGAGTCACGATCTCATGCGATGCCTAATCCTTTTTGTCCATTCGCTCCCCCTCAATATGTGCATCGATATACGAAAGAGTTTAGCACATATAGGAGAGCCTACCATTTAAGTCCAAAACATCACATTTTCATCAGGTTTCATATTTAAATCACATTCTACTGAAAGTTGATCAATTCAAGCTGGTCTAACCAGTGATGTAAGCGTGTCTCGAATCGGTCATGTTCACTGAAAGTTGATCAATTCAAAAAAGTGCGAGCTCTACCTAACATGTGCAAATTTATAAAACAATCATTTGAGCACATGTTGAGGGGGAGCATTTGAAAAATATAAAACTCTCAAGTGTTTACAAAAATGTGTTTTAGAATCGTGAGCACTTTGAGAGATTTTTCAAAGATTTTTTTTGGCAATCGTGGATGAATACCAAAGACCGACCATTTTAATTAATGCACGGAGTTATAAGGATGGTTAGGTTAGGCTCAAGTTCCCACGATCCCGCCAGAGCCAGAGGGATCTACCCAGGGACAATCCACTAGTTAGTGTAGAAGTCCTTAGGTATGATTAAAAAGGAGAATAGTGGATAAGGGAAAAGTGCCGACTGAGATGGAGCTAGTACTGGAACAAACAAAACAAGGTACTAGTAATGAAGTCTCGGTAAGCGCTGAAGGGGTTAAAGAATGAAAAAGAAAAGTAAAGATAAAGGGTGAAAAGAAAGAAGCCCTCCTTACACTTTTAGGCAGAAACCGGGTCAATTCATATGCTGTCAGAATCACTTAGTTGATTGCTGACATTAAAGAAAAAGTATCATGGACCCAGTGATATGCTGGACAACCCTTCCAAGCCAATCAAGGTCCTACTCAAAGGATTCTTGTTTCTATTGTCACGGAGTTCAATACATTTCTATCGTCCCTCTTACTCCGAGTTAGATGATATTGAAAAGGTGGCAGTTCTCTCCAGCCTCCGCTCACTAAATCAAAACGCACTATCGAGTCTAGAGCCACGAGATTCATAATAAGATCTCATAGTAACACGAATTATTTCTACACTGGTTGTTCAACATTAAGGACACCAGTTGTAAACTTATGAGTCCTACGCAGATCTTAGCAATCTGCCAGAACATTTATGAGAGAATTTACAAATGTAATTCTCAGTGATTGAATGGAAATTCCTGCTAGGGTCAACATGAAACAGCCCTGAAAGCAGGTCACTTCGGTAATTCCCTGTGGATTACGCTTAGTGATCGCGGTGGTTTCAAACGGTCTACAGTCGTGGAGTGATCTCCAGCGACTCACCTAATCGTTGATATACAACGGTACGATCTTAAAAAGCCCTCTGTGGGTTTTCGATTAGGAACGGTCTTGGTAAGGATTAGAGAGAGTTTTCACACTATGCTGTTAACAATCTCGAAGTCCGAACCTGTAAGTACGGGACGTTTTATTGCTAACTGTCGTATGCAGGAACACCTGGCGGTTGTAGCTGTGGAACACTGTAGCTGGTTGCTGTTGTAGCTGGTTGCAGAAAAGATGCCAATCCTCTACCACATGTTCACACTACACCATCATTGTAATTCAAAAAAGTCATGATCAACCAAAAGACCTTCAACACGGCTTCTGCTAACTCTGATGCTAAAGATCATGACACCAAATAGTGTGAGCATGTCGGCTCGAAGAATATCACATCACAAGGAAACATACTGCTGAAAGATGACTTGGAAACAAATGTTGGATGATAAAGTCAAAGAATACTCAAAGATCATCCAAGACGATCAAACGGTCATCAAACGAACACTGCTAAATGCACAAAGTTTCAAGACATTGAAGAATCAAAGACTACGAGCTATGAAGACAAGTTCTGAAGACCAAATGCTAGAATTCAAAATATTGTTTCTGGGGTGACCTCCCTTAGGGGGAGATTGTTAGGAATATAAATATTCAGATGAAGGCTCGGTCACCCCAAACATCTATTTAGCATTTACATAGCTCGTAGGCTTATTAATATTTGTTTAGTACTATTAGTATTATTAGTATTATTAGTGTAGTTACATATATTTGTGGAATGGGTCGGGGCTTTCCCCACTGTCAGCTCACTCCACAGCCCACTAGGGGCACCAATATTAGGAACTATATAAACCCTTCCCTCACATGGGAAGGGGTGGAACTCGTCTCACACTTAATCTAATTTTCACATTTTGCTTTGAAAGAGTCTCCCACCTCTCTCTAACTTCATCTCTCTAAACTCCATGGATCTATTCTTTCATAACACAAGACCACCCGAATCATTCACACAATAAAGATAGTTATGTCTTACAATATCCAACTAAGAAACCTTCATCTGCTTTGCCATCTAATTTTCCAAGTTGGTCTAAGGTATTGAGAATTGTCACATGACATCCAAAAGGTCTAAGAAATCCTATTGCAGGAGTTATACCTCTAAAAAGTTCATATGATGTCTTATTGTGAGGTTTAACAACTAAAACTCTATTCTGAACATAGCAAGCAGTGTTGACTGCTTCAGCCCAAAAAGTTATAGGTAGCTTAGAGTCAGCTAACATAGTTCTAGCAGCTTCTATTAGTGTTCTATTTCTCCTTTCAGCAACTTCATTCTGCTTAGGAGTTCTAGCTACACTAAACTCTCTCCTAATACCTTTCTTTTTGCAGAAGTCATCCATAACTCTATTTTTGAACTCTGTCCCATTATCACATCTAATGACTTTTACATTCTTGTCAACTAGGTTTTCTATCTCTGTAATGAAAGTCTTAAGGATGCTAGGTGTCTCATCCTTAGTAGCTAAAAAGAAAACCATGTAAATCTACTATAGTTATCAGAAATAACTAGACAATATCTCTTATGTTGCATACTTCTAACATTTGTAGGACCAAATAAGTCCATATGAAGCATAAACAATGATTGATTGATAGAGTTAAAAAACTTGGGCTTACAAGTGGCTTTGTGTTGTTTGCCTTTAAGACAAGCAATGCATGTTTGATCATTTTCAAATCGTTTTTTAGGTAAACCTCTTACCAAACCATTCTTAACAATCTGATTTATGGTTTTGTAATTAATATGACCAAGCCTCCTATGCCATAACATTGATTCATCTAATGTGGCCTTTGCAACAAGACAAGTTAAAGCCTTTTTAGAAACAATGTTCTTCATGTCTACACTGTACATATTGCCCTTTCTAGGAATTTTAAGAAGCACTTGACTTTCATCAGGCATCTTAAAATCAGGAGAAAGTACAGGACATTCAGTATCACAGAAAAGAACTTTGTTCTTTTTGTCACACATTTGTGAGACACTAAAAAGATTATAATTTAGCTCTTGTACATAATACACATCTTCAAAATCTAAATTTTCAGTTTTGATTGTACCTTTACCAGAAATTTTGCCACCAACACCTCCTCCAAAGGTAACATAGCCTCCATCTATTGATTGAAAATCTGAGAGATAAGACTTGTTGCCTGTCATGTGTCTTGAACATCCACTATCGGAGTATCCTTGATCCTCTTGTTTATCAATTGAATGTTCCTGCACAGAAAAGAGAAGTATTAGTTTCTTTTGGGGATCTAAGCCATTACTGACTTGGATCTACCTCTTGCATCAATGAAATTTAATCTCTTAAGAACAGTTGATGCAACATTGGATTTAAGAATCCAACATGATGAGGCCTTAACAGCATTTGCCCTGTTTTCCCTAGCAGCAGAATGAATTACATGCTTAGCAGCAGAAACTGCTAGCTTTGTAATTGTTCCCTTAATTTTCCAAACTTGTTTTTGGACCACTGCTCTTGTTTTAATGGGCCTTTGAACAGTCTTTGATGCATTTGTATAAAAAGATTTTGCATATTTAACTGTTGGTCTTGGGTTAACAGTCATGAATGGTCTAACAGCAGAAACTGCTTTGGTAACTGCTCTGGGTTTTGTTCTCTTAGACCTAGAGTGAAAGTGAGTTTGAGGAGTTTGTCTTTTGAAGTTCACCCTATTGTTTTCATACCCAGATACCCATTTGTTACAGAAAGTTGCAAGATGATCAAAACTACCACATGTGAAACAAGCTTTATTATAAAAGAAAAAGTCATCACCTAATTGATTAGACTTGAGGCCATTCCAATTTCTTTAGTTACCTCTGGGCTTGCTAGTGGATCTATATTGTTCACAATATTTAACTGGTTGCCAAACATGTTTATTGTTTGAACTAGGCTTAACAGTATCCTTTTTTATCACTTTAGGAACCCTTGTTCCTGGTTTCTTAACTACTTCAGGTTTAGACATAACCTGTTCATCTTCATCATCATCAGATATCCAGTCTTCAATGACTACTCTATCTGATTTTCTATCAGAGGACACCTTGCCCTCAGGAAGTGAAGTTTTTCTTAAACTTTCACTTACTTTCTTAGCTTCATCAACAACTAGCTTGGTCTTTGGTTGTACACCATATTGTAGCTCAGGTTGTTGAAATTCAGGGATACCTGAATTTTCTAGGTCAATCCGTGAGGGTTTAGGGATACCTCTGTATGGAGGTGGGACACTCTTATATCCTACTCCTGACTTAGCTCTATTAATCACTTGACATTCTATCATGTTGGTCACACCTCTAGAAGCATGTTCTAGTGTCTGTGTAGTCAAGTGAATATTTCCATTTTCCTTTTTGACCCTATCAAAAGCCTCTCTTAAAAGCTTAATTTCAGCATCTTTAAAGAATATGTCTCGTCTTAGAAGAGCTTTGTCATCAGAAAAAGCAAGTTCATTTTCTTTGTAGTATAAGATCTGCTTTTCTGTTGATTCTAAACCACACTTATAATTAATGTAGTTTTGATGAGTTTTGCTTAGCTCTTTCTTTTGTTCATCATAATGTTTGATTAAAGTTTGTAATTCTTTAAGAGCAGTATAAGCATTTGAACAAGCTTTATGGGATTGTACCTCAGTAGTAGAAAAAGCCATGAGTCCCATCTGTGAAGAATCTTCTTCTTCATCAGCCATGAAACTCCAATCAAAACCTAGCCCATCAATAGCTACCATAGCTTTTGAGTTTGGCTTAGAAACCTCCCTTGTTTTGGATGTGCTTCCAAAACCTTTGTTCTTGCAATCTTGCTGACTTGCCTTTCTACAATCTCTTGAGAAGTGCCCCATAATGTGGCAGTTATAGCACTCTATCTTGGACTTATCAAAACCAGCAGTATCAGTGTTGCTGATTAAGAGCTTCTTCCTCGTCCTTTGATAGAACTTCTTGGCTCTCATGCTAAGAAGAGAAATTTGCCATTTTACGTCCATTTCCTCCAGATCATCATCATTGATCTCTTGGAGGTCTTCATTGGTGAGCATGGACCCATTATTTTGACTTGTAAGAAATGCACAACAAGTCTTTTTATCCAAAATACCCATGGTACAGCTTGATGAACTAGCAGCACCAACACCATCAACAACTTTCACCTCTTCACTTGATTTTGAGGTACTAGCAGTTGACATAAATGCCATGTTCCCAGTATTAGAACTAGTACCTCCATTCTTCTTCAAATATTGCTCCACAATTTTAAAGTTGCTATACAAATCTATTAGCTCCATTGTATCAAGGTCTGGCTTGTTCTTCCAGACAACAACATGCATAGCCCACTCTTCTGGTAAGCTTCTCAGAAATTTTGAGTTCAAATCTTCTTGAGGTATTTCAACCCCAAGAATAGCAAGTTGGCTCACAATATTCTGAAGCCTATTAAACATATGGTCAAGAGATTCATTGTATGTAGAGGAGAAGTTTTCAAACTGCTGCTTGAGCAGTGTCTTGTGGGTTTTCTTGGTGGCTTCATTTCCACCATATCTGGCAATAATAGCTTCAAATAATGACTTGGCATCTTTGAACTTGCTGAAGTTTAGAAGTTGATCATTGGGAATGGCATCTTCTGCAGATGTTGGCTTTGTCTGCAGAGATGTCACCACTTTGCCGTCCACTGTTGATGTAATGGTTGTAAGCTGGTAAGAGTTTCCATCTTCAATGATTTCCCAAAGTGCATAGTCTTGCACTTGGAAATATTGCTCTATCCTCAGCCTCCACATCTCAAACTCATTCTGTTTGAGCATGAGTATTTTTGCAGCAACATTGGTCTGAATAGATTCAACGTCCATTTCTTCTTCTTCTTCTTCTAACCAATTGAGAGGGATTCGATACACTAGAAGGTGGTTAAACCTTTGTTGCTTTGTGTATACGATATGTTGAGTTAATATGATCAAGTACGCGGAATTTACTTAATCACACTTAGAAAGTTATTTGTGTTATGGAAATGGAATAGTTATGCTTGTGTATATAGAACAAAGAACATGCAATGTTATCACCAAATGATTAAATATTATTCAAGATAATACGAGTGATCTTCACTATCACTAGGGTTACAAAACCTTGAATCTTATGTTTCTATATCTTGTGATATGTGTGATGGTTCTATGTTCTTGAGAGTTATTTTCTAAGCACTTAATAATTCACTCTTAGTCGTACACATATCTAGTCTAAGATCTTTCTTTTATAACACAAGAAAGATCTTTATAATATTGTCAAGTCTAATCGAACGCTTGCTTTGAGAGAGTCAGTCATTAAGATACAACGTGTATCTATGTTTACAACTTGTTCTGAGAATATAACATAATGACTGATCACATGGGGTAAGATATTATCTACCGTGTATTGTTGACTTTAATACACATAATATCTTTGAATACTTATCTACTCAGCAGCAGAATCTTTCAATAGTAATCCACTTAGCAGTAGAAAGTTCTTCACCAGCAGCAGAATCATTCAGCAGTAGAATGTTAAGCCTAGCAGCAGAATCAAATGCTCTAGCAGTAGAATGATAATTAGAGTATTTCTTTGAGCAGAAACCGATATTAAACTTCTTGAATATTTAATTCCCAACACAAGGGAATAAAGAATGACCTCTAAGTGAGTCATTTTAAAACAAGCGTTTGATTTAACATAAACATTTTACAAAACATTGATATCAGAGTTCACCATCAAATGTAAGATTTTAATACATAAGTAAACGCTAAGTAATGCAAGGAAATCTTCATCATTATGTGTGTTCCAAAATGTGACTCTAGTATGCTCCATACATATGTGGCTATTATTATCTAGTTACCTGAGAATACACGCTAAAAAGGTCAACATGATTGCTGGTGAGTTCATAGGTTTAAGTAAACAAGTAAAGTTCGGACCACAAGATTTCAATAGCATGACAATCACAATAAATATAACGTCATAGCCAAAACTAATATACATTGCCCTAAGCTTATGACCCCGAAGCTAAACGAAATGGTATTCAATCAAGCATAATAATAATCAATGCCCCAACTAAGTGTTTGCAAGACACTCGGAAATAATCCGAATGATATGCGTCCATTTGACAGGTTGGCGCGACCAACTCGGGGGTGTTAACCCAAATAGATCTATTCATAACATCCGCACTTACAAGTAATTAATGGTTCATGATTCGTGGGGACTTTAATGGCAATGCGGTAACTTAGGCCAAGTAACGGTTTTTAGCACTTGGGTTCGAAAAATAAGCAATGTATTCCCACCCCGAGGGTTTAGAAATCATGTACAAATAATGTAAAAATCGAGGCTATGAAACTCACCTCTGTAAAGCAAATCTTGGTTGGTAATTTAGTAAACTATGAACAAAGGTCCAATAACTCTAACCGCAACCTAAATAAATACCAAGTCGTAGGTTTGAAAATAAGGTTGTGCACGCAAGTTCATATACTATAATATCACTTGTACATGTTTGTTGCAATATTTATCGACAAAAATATAGTTACGTCAATGTGTCCATTTATTAAGCAAAGTAACCCTTTTTAGAAAACGTAACTAGTTAATCTCATGATTAAACTATAGTCGTCTTGTTAATAAGTATTTTGAAAACCTCTAACGCGCCTAACAATTATACATAACATTCTACCACTTTTGTTTACGTCATTTTAGCTAAAACCAACTCTAAAGTGTTCAAAATCCACATTAAAAATTCTAACAGCTTTCTAATAGCCAAATAAAAGCTGTCAAAAAGTTATATTTCGTCGCAACTTCACTAGGCCATAACTTCCTCGTCTTAGCTCCGATTCTTAAGTTTTATATATCTCCGGGTTCGTGTTTAAGAATACTAACATGTTTTTAGTGCCTCGGCTAGTCAAGTTAAATTTTAATACTTTTTCAGAATATTCATTTTTTACCTCTTAAAAATTCCCATCAGCAACTACTTTTTCAGAATATTCATTTTCGTCGCACAACTTAAAACTAACGTATTTTCTTCGTTATAAGTCCGTTTTAACTTATTCAAGCGGCTACGTGTTCGTTATAGAGTCTATTTTCTATATTCCTAGCCTAATCTTGTCACCAAGCTACTGATTTTTCTAGGTGAGGTCGAATGGGACAGCCTCTCCTCTAAAAGTGTCAAAACACGTTTCCTAGCCTTCTAGTTATCCAAAACCGCTTAACAACCACTCCCAAACTAATCCTAGCTCTTTCACTGATTTCTCAACATGTCAATAGTGATTTAACAACAAACTTAGCAATATGAATTGTTCAATTCATTATAAATAAAGTATTCACCAAAACTAGTTTAGCTAACTTATTAGCTCATATGTCATGTTTTAATTTTTACATCTTGTCAAGATTCACAACCAACTAGTTTATTCTTGATAAAAATATGTTTAAGACATAGTCATTAGTTATGAACTCATTGTGGTTATAAAGTCTTACAAACATATACAAAGTGATAATCATGTGTATGTAACCTGAAACTAATACCATGATATAAAGAGTGTAAAATTTATAAAAGTAAAGTATTACTTACTTAAGGTGATTAGTGTGATGAGAATCTGATCTACTTTATTTACCCAAGACCAATGCTTTTAAACCCTTACAAATGTGATACTTGAACTAGCCAAAGCAACTTTTCATCTTCCTTCTTGCTCTTTGTGGTTCGACTTATATGCAATGGTGAGTGATTATATATATATATATATATATATATATATATATATATATATATATATATATATATATATATATATATATATTCTATTCTTTCTCTTTTGCTAGTTACTAAGTGTTGTGATTTGGTACTAAGTCTTTCTTATATAGTATGTTAGGGTCCAAAATGCAATAGTGAGTCAATGACACAAAGGTGGCTTGGTGTGATGGTTGTGGCCAAATAGGCTAGGAGGGGGGGGGGGGACAAAGTTTCTAGTCAAGCCTCCATTTGGTTGGCAACTCCATGTTTCACTCCAACTTGCCTAGTATTAATTGTAAGTAGGAATTTTTGACTAGATATTGATATGGTATAAAATGGGGAGGCATACTTGTAAAATTAGGAGTAGAAGACTTAAGTTTGTACAAAAGTGTATATATTTTATGTATTGGGTATCAAAAATAGGTATTGGTTATTGGTTTGGTGATTAACGTAAGTTACGCATAATTAAACGTAAGGAATAAAGAAATTACATTAGGCGTAAGGAAATATTTTTGAAACTTTGGTAATAATTTAGGAAGTATAAAAATGCATTTGAAATAATTGTGAGGAGTATTGGGTATATCGGGTATTTATTTAAATCGCGAATAGCGTTTGTTAAATTAACAATCGTAAATAAATAAAGAAAAGAGAATTGTCTCAGGGATTAAAATTTTGAACCGGAGTGGGAGCAAGGTATTAGAATGTTGTGGACTAAATATAGACTAAAGTCCTAGTGCACTTGAAAGGTATTCTAAATTTTTACGCTGACTCAAGTAAAAAGTTATATATAAATTGTTCTCAAGTAAATGTCAAGATAAGTAAATTTAGTTTATTTGTAACACCCCAACCCGATAAGCGTAGAAGTATTACGTTATGATGACATATCAAAGAAAACACAAGCATATGACTTAAATAATACAAAAGAATTTCAAAGGTTACAAAGGGAAAATCTGAAATACAAGGTTACAAATGAGAATTACATTAAATACTAAGTCTAAAAATAGAATCACTTCTAGTCATCTCTAATCCAGAATAGCTATCAAGGTTTAGTCTTCTAAGTCCAAAGTACTCTCCACTCATAACCCAGCTTCCAACTAAAACTTGCCGCAGGAAAAGAAATGCGGCTGAGCTTAAAAAGCCCAGTGAACAGATATGTATAAACGAAGCAAAAGATAAGGAGCAAGAATATAGTATGGTGCATTGGGGAAAAACATAAGGTATAAATAAATGGATATCAAGAGTAAGAAAAGGTCAGTAATCTAACACGAGCCCAAACAAATTAAATCTAATCTCATAGTAACCATAGAGGAGCGACCTTTCAAATATGTGAAGGACGTGTATTGCACACATCATCAATCACCAAATCAAGTTATATCATATCATATCATATACAAAGCAAACCTAGGATGCATCCATACGCCCCTGCAAAGATGTTAGTGGCCAAACATATATATAATAATTAAGTTCATAATAAATAACAAAAAAGGGACGGTGTGGAACATCACTCGACCACACTAGAGTCATGCCATTGGTGCATCAATGACACGGCCATGGAACCCCCATGACTAGGAAACATAGTGGCTCGGGTATCAAACTATAAGGTTTAAAAGTCATATTATATCAAAGGTCCATAAGTTTCATAGCAAAGGTTCATAGTCAAAGTTTTCTATCAAATGTCCATTTAAAGAAATCTCTTAATAATGGTTTTCATAAAAATGATCTTTAATAACGGTTCTCATAAAGGTAGTTCGTAAAAGTAGTTTTCATAAAAGTTAGTAAAATTCCATATAAAAGTGGTAACGCATCGTGCTCATAAACATCATTTTAAAATAGTTTTTCTCAAAATATTTCCATGATATAATTAAGAAATGTTTTCACATCCAGTTACAATATCAATAGTTTACAATCTAAGGGAGCATAGCAAAGGCATAGATCAAATAAGAAAGCCATAATAAGAAGGCTCAGATCAACGGCATCATAGTCAAAGCTAATATCTAAAAGATGCATACGAATCATGAGAAACCTTAAGAGATAAGGTCAGAATATTTGTACCTTGGACCGCAAGTGAAAACACAACTAGAAACATAAACATCAGAAACAAACTCCATCTTCAGCGAATCTACACGAATTCATGATTGTCTTATTATTAATATCTTATTTAAATCATATTATTTATTTTAGTCGGCTTTCAATTTTTAGTAACTTTCCTTTTATGGCAGCTTTCCAAAAATAGTAAGTTTCCTCTTTAAGTAGTTTAACCATTTTAAGTAACTTTCTATTTTTAGCAGGTTTCCCGAATTAGTAAGTTTCCATAATTAGTAGGTTTCCATATATAGTAAGTTTCCATATTTAGTAGGTTTTAACACGATCTCTTAATTTAGTTTGAGTTCGGGTTTTGGGTTCGGGATTGTCAAATAAATTAAACATATTCATAATCATGTTAAAACGTTACTTACTAATCATACATGTCATGGAATATAGCATAGACCTCAATTATCACATGAACACACTTTGAACACCTATTTTACACAAGTATAATTTTTCCAGATTTTTATCTCAAGTAAGGAACCCCTCTAAAAATCGTTCAAGTCTGGTTGTTCAGATTCGTAATGAAATTTACACCTCAAAAGTATGCCTCTAAACACCTAACCATACGACTTCAGAAAAATCTACAAAAATTCCAGGAAGTAGTCTATATATGAAATATGACTCCTGTAAAATTTTAGCCATTATCTCTTTATGGTTTAGGAATTAAAAATCGGCCAAGTGGACTGATTTCCAGACCCTCAAATTCAGACTCAACACTTTATCATGCAAAAATAAAAAACATGACCAAAACAACTCGAAATCACCCAAACTCAATTGGAGAACTTGACTAAGACATAAAAATAAGTTTTCATGTAAAGAAACCGAATCAAAACACTCTATATCATGACCATAACTCACTCACAAAATCGGATATACCTGCTGTCCAGTTTTAGAATTTATTTTAGACCACCACAACACTTGTTTACGCACCCAAACGCATCCACGACCCTTATAATTCACCCAACCTGAATTTTAACATTATTTTAACATGATCACAACATCCCACCAAATCATCCATACAAATTCTATCAAAAACCCTAACTCCAATTCATCATTTCATGTATGAATCTTATGATTTTATGTGACCTTTTATTCGTGTATATGGATTAATCATTTGGCCCATTCTCATTTAGTTCTCATGTGACATAATACACGATATAGCAAAGATCAAAATGGAGGAAAACAAAAACAAGATAATACCCTTGAAGATCAATTTGATGGCACAAGAACACAAGAGAGCCGATCACTTCACCCACTCGGCTCGACCCTCTTTCGGACAAGAACAAACCACGATCAACCTTTGTAGCAACTCACGATCACACCCACGTTTAACACCTTCGAATTCCTTGCTTGTGCCTTGATGACGATCGAAAAAAATGAAGGAGGAGGGGCGGCCGATTGGAATTTTGTAGGGTTAGGGTTTGATTTTTTTTTATTTTTTTGTTAATTATTTGGTGATGAATGAAAATCGGTATAGAGAATAAAAGGGGGAGGGAAGGCCGGTTATTTGGGGATTGATTGGGAGAAATTTTCTCCCTTCCAAATTTAAAAAGATATCCTTTAATTTATTTTATATAATGTGTAAGTCGGGTACCGAAAATAAAAGAAATGGGACCGAAACCAAAACATGAAGGCGTGTAATTATTTTTAAATGTGTAACACTCGTTTTAATCATAAGTCTTTTATTAACGTATTATTTATATTCGATCAATTATTAACCGTCCGATACTTAGGTTATATTCGGGATGAAATGTCTTTTACAAATTTGAGATCCAAGGGTATTCTGGGTGGAATGAACCTAAAGTCTCACTAACGCAGATAATCTCAAACAGCTATCAGAAATTCTAAGGCTTCTAAGGCACTCCTCGAAATATCCTATGATCACAATAAGTGCACGTTATATGATTTAAGTATTATCACGTTGGCCAGACGTCATAAAACTAGCATCATATAAATATGCCCTCATGATGACCATACTTTATCTCAAGTCGTGAAATAAGCAACTTATCTTAATCACCTAACAGTCCTTCTACCTCCTAGGGTTGGTCCGAATCAAATCATCACTACAGATTCGAAATCAAAGAAACAGATCGCTTAGATAACGTGACGGAACCTAGTAAGTATCATCGAATGAAGCTTGTCGTCAAAAGCATCAATTCTTACACCATTCATCAAAGTTATCATATTAAAACCGTCATCCAACATACGCAGGAAGAACATAAAACGGAAATACTAATAGAGAACCGAATCATTCAAAGGATCTTATCATCAGGTAACGGAAACTTAAGTAGGTTGAGAGGAAGTGAATTACGTCATCAATAGCTTCATCCTTCACAGAATTAACTCTTCCAAACACAAACGTTCGCTTTAAAAATTCATCCATTCAAATACATGATCTCAAATCTCTTCCAAGTCCAAGCAGTCTGCCTACTTCTGTCCATATGATCATAGGATGAAAAGGAATTATAATCTTGAGTCTGGTTCCTCAAGCCTTCGGCAACTCTTCTTGGAATTATGGTATAATAACGCGAATCTCTGACATGATCGCTGTGCATCCTACCGTCCGCAAGTCTGCTTCTGCTCTCAATTCATCTTAGTACCACTAAAATGAATAGAGAAGCAAGACTGCGTGTCTTCGACAGTCTTCTAGCACAGCTCAAAATTTGCCAACTCGATTACATTCTCCTTCAATGTCCGCCACCACCTTCGTCTTGCAAGAAACGTTTTCCAATCTTCAAGGTGAACACCGCTGCTGTCGACTCCAGGTTATGTGTTGAATAGTTCGTCCCCTATGGTCTGATTGTCTTGATGCCGAACTGAAATCTCCACGAGCTGCATGAGTATCATCGGTCCTACTCAGCTTTTTTTTTTTTTTTTTTTTTTATATATATATATATATGCTTCTTTCACGGTAACGTCTGTCACGAACATCTTCTACTACTCTTCTACAAGGTTTCTAACTCCGATAACTATCTTCAATCTTGGTCCTTTCTGTGGGAAACTCTGTCATCACAGGATACCTGGTAGTGTTGTCAGCTACGATCTCTGAACACCAATCAAGCCTACTCTTCCAGAACAAAGGGTCATTCTACTCAATACGAAAATGATCTACATGTTCCTCTTTCATCACTGGACACAACACAACGTCATACTATGACAATTTGTCCAAATACTCGCGAAAACATGATTCTATTAGCCAATACAATTGGCATCATTACAACTCATAATGATCACAACGAGTACGAAAGCAGCTTCAGGAATCGTCTTAGGGAAACTTCATATCTACTTCACATCACCTATCTTCCTCTTCACGAATAAAACTGAAATGCTTCGCGGAGGTTACTCTCAGTTAGTCAACTCCCTTCTTAGAAGTTCTTGTGGTTGCTTCTTCAGTCCTTCAAACTTAATTGAGGCCGTCTGATACGGAGTTTCAAAGATAGACCAAATCAATCATTGATACGCGAAAATGGGTAATGATTACGGATAGTGATACGGTTAATTTCACGATAGTCGATACGCCGCCGCATACTTCCTCTTTCTTCTTCATAACCCAACAGGAGCATCCAAAGAGAGACACTGAGGTGAACAAAATCATATTTCATCAGCTCCTTCAATTCTCTCAACTTCTATGGCATCATGGTTTCGTCAACTGAGATCAATTCAATGCCAACTCCACTTCCCAAGCAGGGGGAATCCCAAGAGGTTCATCAGAAAACACCAGAAAATTTTGTACAACAAAAACTTCCAATGCCAGAGCTTTCTAAGGGTGGATACTAATAGGTGTCAGGAGAAACTTGACAATCAAATGAGATCGGGATATGTGTTTTCATAGCAACATTAATCCTAACAGATTTAAGCGGTTGAGAGTCATCATAACAAAAGTAGGGTGAAGCTGATTGTTAAAGGTTACATTTCAGATACGGTAGTCTATGGTAGCTTTACGAAGAGCCATCCAATCCATAACCAAAAGACCTCAAGGTCAACTACACAAGAGTAAACAGATCCGTAGAACGGATACGGTCGTTAAACCAGACGGATAGTTCATAAATCAGAGTCAAGTACAGGGTTCATCAGAGTGTTGAGATAGATAAGCGAACAGTTCAAGGTGTTGGAATTTTGTTTAGCTTTTAAGCATAAGGGGCAGGTAGGGTGTGTATCATTGGTAATACGAACATCGTATAACTGTCAAAAGTGAGATGTATGGAATATTAGTTATCAGCATCATCATGCTCAGTTAACAATTTCGTACTGAGACAGTATTTACATAATGTCCTTCCAAAGGAACTGGTTGGCAGACAAGGTTCATCATTCAAAGGGAGGGACCAAAACTTCGTATATCCGTGGTTAATAATTACCAGAGTTCTCATAGGAGTAGTAATGGATTTTTGCAGGACTGAGTAGTATCAGATGATACATAATATCCAGCACATGCAATGAATTCACAGAATGTGTAAAACACATTACGGTTGAATGACCTTTGGGATGGTCGGAGAGGTATCAAATGGTTTATCCAACAAATCGAAGATGGAGATCAGGATCAGGAAGTGAAACTTAAGTGGTGTAAGGTATCCATGTAGTTCCGGAGGTATTCCAAACTTACTTGGTTACTAAGCTTAGTTTGCAAAACTTTCTAGCTTCTGAAACAAATATTCTTATAAGGCATAGCTAAAGGCAGAGGCACAAATCAGGGTGATGCGGAAGCAATGCTACTTACATAGATGTCCTAGTCTACCCATTCCTCACCGGTTATAACTTATGTTCCTATGGGAAAGTCCTAAAGCAATTTCCCAAAGGTTGTCTTATGAGCGCCTACAGTGGAAACTTAATGGTCCAAACTTCACAGGTCAAGGTTTAATGTACTACAAGTCGCAGCCTGGGCTCTGATACCATAATTGTAACACCCCAACCCGATAAGGGTAGAAGTATTACGTTATGGTGACATATCAAAACAAACACAAGCATATGACTTAAATAATACAAAAGAAATTCAAAAGGTTACAAAGGAAAAATATGAAATACAAGGTTACAAATGAGAATTACAATAAATACTAAGTCTAAAAATATAATCACTTCTAGTCATCTCTAATCCAGAATAGCTATCAAGGTATAGTATTATAAGTCCAAAGTACCCTCCACTCATAACCCAGCTTCCAACTTAAACCTGCTGCAGGAAAAGAAATGCGGCTGAGCTTAAAAAGCCAAGTAAACAGATATGTATAAACGAAGCAAAAGATAAGGAGCAAGAATATAATATGGTGCATTGGGGAAAAACATAAGGTATAAATAAATGGATATCAAGAGTAAGAAAAGGTCAGTAATCTACCTCGAGCCCAAACAAACTAAATCTAATCTCATAGTAACCATAGAGGAGCGACCTCTCAAATATGTGAAGGACGTGTATTGCACACAGCATCAATCACCAAATCAAGTTATATCATATCATATACAAAGCAAACCTAGGATGCATCCATACGCCCCTGCAAAGATGTTAGTGGCCAAACATATATATAATAATTGAGCTCATAATAAATAACAGAAAAGGGACGGTGTGGAACATCACTCGACCACACTAGAGTCATGCCATTGGTGCATCAATGACACGGCCATGGAACCCCCATGACTAGGAAACATAGTGGCTCGGGTATCAAACTATAAGGTTTAAAAGTCATATTATATCAAAGGTCCATAAGTTTCATAGTCAAAGTTTTCTATCAAATGTTCATTTAAAGAAATCTCTTAATAATGGTTTTCATAAAAATGATCTTTAATAACGGTTCTCATAAAGGTAGTTCGTAAAAGTAGTTTTCATAAAAGTTAGTAAAATTCCATATAAAAGTGGTAATGCGTCGTGCTCATAAACATCATTTTAAAATAGTTTTTCTCAAAACATTTCCATGATATAATTAAGAAATGTTTTCACATCCAGTTACAATATCAATAGTTTACAATCTAAGGGAGCATAGCAAAGGCATAGATCAAATAAGAAAGCCATAATAAGAAGGCTCAGATCAACGGCATCATAGTCAAAGCTAATATCTAAAAGATGCATACAAATCATGAGAAACCTTAAGAGATAAGGTCAGAATATTTGTACCTTGGACCGCAAGTGAAAACACAACTAGAAACATAAACATCGGAAACAAACTCCATCTTCAGCGAATCTACACGAATTCATGATTGTCTTATTATTAATATCTTATTTAAATCAGATTATTTATTTTAGTCGGCTTTCAATTTTTAGTAACTTTCCTTTTATGGCAGCATTCCAAAAATAGTAAGTTTCCTCTTTAAGTAGTTTAACCATTTTAAGTAACTTTCTATTTTTAGCAGGTTTCCCGAATTAGTAAGTTTCCATAATTAGTAGGTTTCCATATATAGTAAGTTTCCATATTTAGTAGGTTTTAACACGATCTCTTAATTTAGTTTGAGTTCGGGTTTTGGGTTCGGGATTGTCAAATAAATTAAACATATTCATAATCATGTTAAAACGTTACTTACTAATCATACATGTCATGGAATATAGCATAGACCTCAATTATCACATGAACACACTTTGAACACCTATTTTACACAAGTATAAATATTGGCAGATTTACTCCTGAAACTAAGCCCATGTAATGAATTTTGAAAACGTAGTATAATCCCAAAGTAAAAATCCACAAAATTACCACAGTAACCCATATGTGTTGTGAGTCTACCATAATTTTTCCAGATTTTTATCTCATGTAAGGACCCCTCTAAAAATCGTTCAAGTCTGGTTGTTCAGATTCGTAATGAAATTTACACCTCAAAAGTATGCCTCTAAACACCTAACCATACGACTTCAGAAAAATCTACAAAAATTCCAAGAAGTAGTCTATATATGAAATATGACTCCTGTAAAATTTTAGCCATTATCTATTTAAGGTTTAGGAATTAAAAATCGGCCAAGTGGACTGATTTCCAGACCCTCAAATTCAGACTCAACACTTTATCATGCAAAAATAAAAAACATGACCAAAACAACTCGAAATCACCCAAACTCAATTGGAGAACTTGACTAAGACATAAAAATAAGTTTTCATGTAAAGAAACCGAATCAAAACACTCTATATCATGACCATAACTCACTCACAAAATCGGATATACCTGCTGTCCAGTTTTAGAATTTATTTTAGACCACCACAACACTTGTTTACGCACCCAAACGCATCCACGACCCTTATAATTCACCCAACCTGAATTTTAACATTATTTTAACATGATCACAACATCCCACCA
Organism: Artemisia tridentata subsp. tridentata; assembly: GCA_021014915.2. Classification (NCBI taxonomy): domain Eukaryota; kingdom Viridiplantae; phylum Streptophyta; class Magnoliopsida; order Asterales; family Asteraceae; genus Artemisia; species Artemisia tridentata. The sequence goes on along the minus strand of CP139501.1, from coordinate 68,834,071 downwards.
AATCATCCATACAAATTCTATCAAAAACCCTAACTCCAATTCATCATTTCATGTATGAATCTTATGATTTTATGTGACCTTTTATTCGTGTATATGGATTAATCATTTGGCCCATTCTCATTTAGTTCTCATGTGACATAATACACGATATAGCAAAGATCAAAATGGAGGAAAACAAAAACAAGATAATTCCCTTGAAGATCAATTTGATGGCACAAGAACACAAGAGATCCGATCATCTTCACCCACTCGGCTCGACCCTCTTTCGGACAAGAACAAACCACGATCATCCTTTGTAGCAACTCACGATCACACCGACGTTTAACACCTTCAAATTCCTTGCTTGTGCCTTGATGACCGATCGAAAAAAAAAATGAAGGAGGAGGGGGCGGCCGATTGGAATTTTGTAGGGTTAGGGTTTGATTTTTTTTTTTTTTTTTTTTTGTGTTAATTATTTGGTGATGAAAGAAAATCGGTATAGAGAATAAAAGGGGGAGGGAAGGCCGGTTATTTGGGGATTGATTGGGAGAAATTTTCTCCCTTCCAAATTTAAAAAGATGTCCTTTAATTTATTTTATATAATGTGTAAGTCGGGTACTGAAAATAAAAGAAATGGGACCGAAACCAAAACATGAAGGCGTGTAATTATTTTTAAATGTGTAACACTCGTTTTAATCATAAGTCTTTTATTAACGTATTATTTATATTCGATCAATTATTAACCGTCCGATACTTAGGTTATATTCGGGATGAAATGTCTTTTACAAATTTGAGATCAAAGGGTATTCTGGGTGGAATGAACCTAAAGTCTCACTAACGCAGATAATCTCAAACAGCTATCAGAAATTCTAAGGCTTCTAAGGCACTCCTCGAAATATCCTATGATCACAATAAGTGCACGTTATATGATTTAAGTATTATCACGTTGGCCAGACGTCATAAAACTAGCATCATATAAATATGCCCTCATGATGACCATACTTTATCTCAAGTCGTGAAATAAGCAACTTATCTTTATCACCTAACAGTCCTTCTACCTCCTAGGGTTGGTCCGAATCAAATCATCACTACGGATTCGAAATCAAAGAAACAGATCGCATAGATAACGTGACGGAACCTAGTAAGTATCATCGAATGAAGCTTGTCGTCAAAAGCATCAATTCTTACACCATTCATCAAAGTTATCATATTAAAACCGTCATCCAACATACGCAGGAAGAACACAAAACGGAAATACTAATAGAGAACCCGAATCATTCAAAGGATCTTATCATCAGGTAACGGAAACTTAAGTAGGTTGAGAGGAAGTGAATTACGTCATCAATAGATTCATCCTTCACAGAATTAACTCTTCCAAACACAAACGTTCGCTTTAAAAATTCATCCATTCAAATACATGATCTCAAATCTCTTCCGAGTCCAAGCAGTCTGCCTACTTCTGTCCATATGATCATAGGATGAAAAGGAATTATAATCTTGAGTCTGGTTCCTCAAGCCTTCGGCAACTCTTCTTGGAATTGTGGTATAATAACGCGAATCTCTGACATGATCGCTGTCCATCCTTCCGTCCGCAAGTCTGCTTCTGCTCTCAATTCATCTTAGCACCACTAAAATGAATAGAGAAGCAAGACTGCGTGTCTTCGACAGGTCTTCTAGCACAGCTCAAAATTTGCCAACTCGATTACATTCTCCTTCAATGTCCGCCACCACCTTCGTCTTGCAAGAAACGTTTTCCAATCTTCAAGGTGAACACCGCTACTGTCGACTCCAGGTTATGTGTTGAATAATTCGTCCCCTATGGTCTGATTGTCTTGATGCCGAACTGAAATCTCCACGAGCTGCATGAGGTATCATCGAGTCCTATCTCAGGTTTTTTTTTTTTTTTTTTTTTTTTTTTTTTTTATATATATATATATATATACATATGCTTCTTTCACGGTAATGTCTGTCACGAACATCTTCTACTACTCTTCTACAAGGTTTCTAACACCGATAACTATCTTCAATCTTGGTCCTTTCTGTGGGAAACTCTGTCATCACAGGATACCTGGTAGTGTTGTCAGCTACGATCTCTGAACACCAATCAAGCCTACTCTTCCAGAACAAAGGGTCATTCTACTCAATACGAAAATGATCTACATGTTCCTCTTTCGTCACTGGACACAACACAACGTCATACTATGACAATTTGTCCAAATACTCGCGAAAACATGATTCTATTAGCCAATACAATTGGCATCATTACACCTCATAATGATCACAACGAGTACGAAAGCAGCTTCAGGAATCGTCTTAGGGAAACTTCATATCTACTTCACATCACCTATCTTCCTCTTCACGAATAAAACTGAAATGCTTCGCGGAGGTTACTCTCAATTAATCAACTCCCTTCTTAGAAGTTCTTGTGGTTGCTTCTTCAGTCCTTCAAACTTAATTGAGGCCGTCTGATACGGAGTTTCAAAGATAGACCAAATCAATCATTGATACGCGAAAATGGGTAATGATTACGGATAGTGATACGGTTAATTTCACGATAGTCGATACGCCGCCGCATACTTCCCTCTTTCTTCTTCATAACCCAACAGGAGCATCCAAAGAGAGACACTGAGGTGAACAAAATCATATTTCATCAGCTCCTTCAATTCTCTCAACTTCTACGGCATCATGGTTTCGTCAACTGAGATCAATTCAATGCCAACTCCACTTCCCAAGCAGGGGGATTCCCAAGAGGTTCATCAGAAAACACCAGAAAATTTTGTACAATAAAAACTTCCAATGCCAGAGCATTCTAAGGGTGGATACTAATAGGTGTCAGGAGAAACTTGACAATCAAATGAGATCGGGATATGTGTTTTCATAGCAACATTAATCCTAACAGATTTAAGCGGTTGAGAGTCATCATAACAAAAGTAGGGTGAAGCTGATTGTTAAAGGTTACATTTCAGATACGGTAGTCTATGGTAGCTTTACGAAGAGCCATCCAATCCATAACCAAAAGACCTCAAGGTCAATTATATCAAGAGTAAACAGATCCGTAGAACGGATAAGGTCGTTAAACCAGACGGATAGTTCATAAATGAGAGTCAAGTACAGGGTTCATCAGAGTGTTGAGATAGATAAGCGAACAGTTCAAGGTGTTGGAATTTTGTTTAGCTTTTAAGCATAAGGGGCAGGTAGGGTGTGTATCATTGGTAATACGAACATCGTATAACTGTCAAAAGTGAGATGTATGGAATATTAGTTATCAGCATCATCATGCTCAGTTAACAATTTCGTACTGAGATAGTATTTACATAATGTCCTTCCAAAGGAACTGGTTGGCAGACAAGGTTCATCATTCAAAGGGAGGTACTAAAACTTCCTATATCCGTGGTTAATAATTACCAAAGTTCTCATAGGAGTAGTAATGGATTTTTGCAGGACTGAGTAGTATCAGATGATACATTATATCCAACACATGCAATGAATTCACAGAATGTGTAAAACACATTACGGTTGAATGACCTTTGGGATGGTCGGAGAGGTATCAAATTGTTTATCCAACGAATCGAAGATGGAGATCAGGATCAGGAAGTGAAACTTAAGTGGTGTAAGGTATCCATGTAGTTCCGGAGGTATTCCAAACTTACTTGGTTACTAAGCTTAGGTTGCAAAACTTTCTAGCTTCTGAAACAAATATTCTTATAAGGCATAGCTAAAGGCAGAGGCACGAATCAGGGTGATGCGGAAGCAATGCTACTTACATAGATGTCCTAGTCTACCCATTCCTCACCGGTTATAACTTATGTTCCTATGGGAAAGTCCTAAAGCAATTTCCCAAAGGTTGTCTTATGAGTGCCTACAGTGGAAACTTAATGGTCCAAACTTCACAGGTCAAGGTTTAATGTACTACAAGTCGCAGCCTGTGCTCTGATACCATAATTGTAACACCCCAACCCGATAAGGGTAGAAGTATTACGTTATGGTGACATATCAAAGCAAACACAAGCATATGACTTAAATAATACAAAAGAATTTCAAAAGGTTACAAAGGAAAAATATGAAATACAAGGTTACAAATGAGAATTACAATAAATACTAAGTCTAAAAATATAATCACTTCTAGTCATCTCTAATCCAGAATAGCTATCAAGGTATAGTCTTATAAGTCCAAAGTACCCTCCACTCATAACCCAGCTTCCAACTTAAACCTGCTGCAGGAAAAGAAATGCGGCTGAGCTTAAAAAGCCCAGTAAACAGATATGTATAAACGAAGCAAAAGATAAGGAGCAAGAATATAATATGGTGCATTGGGGAAAAACATAAGGTATAAATAAATGGATATCAAGAGTAAGAAAAGGTCAGTAATCTACCTCGAGCCCAAACAAACTAAATCTAATCTCATAGTAACCATATAGGAGCGACGTCTCAAATATGTGAAGGACGTGTATTGCACACAGCATCAATCACCAAATCAAGTTATATCATATCATATCATATCATATCATATACAAAGCAAACCTAGGATGCATCCATACGCCCCTGCAAAGTTGTTAGTGGCCAAACATATATATAATAATTGAGCTCATAATAAATAACAGAAAAAGGACGGTGTGGAACATCACTCGACCACACTAGAGTCATGCCATTGGTGCATCAATGACACGGCCATGGAACCCCCATGACTAGGAAACATAGTGGCTCGGGTATCAAACTATAAGGTTTAAAAGTCATATTATATCAAAGGTCCATAAGTTTCATAGTCAAAGTTTTCTATCAAATGTTCATTTAAAGAAATCTCTTAATAATGGTTTTCATAAAAATGATCTTTAATAACGGTTCTCATAAAGGTAGTTCGTAAAAGTAGTTTTCATAAAAGTTAGTAAAATTCAATATAAAAGTGGTAACGCATCGTGCTCATAAACATCATTTTAAAATAGTTTTTCTCAAAACATTTCCATGATATAATTAAGAAAGGTTTTCACATCCAGTTACAATATCAATGGTTTACAATCTAAGGGAGCATAGCAAAGGCATAGATCAAATAAGAAAGCCATAATAAGAAGGCTCAGATCAACGGCATCATAGTCAAAGCTAATATCTAAAAGATGCATACGAATCATGAGAAACCTTAAGAGATAAGGTCAGAATATTTGTACCTTGGACCGCAAGTGAAAACACAACTAGAAACATAAACATCGGAAACAAACTCCATCTTCAGCGAATCTACACGAATTCATGATTGTCTTATTATTAATATCTTATTTAAATCAGATTATTTATTTTAGTCGGCTTTCCATTTTTAGTAACTTTCCTTTTATGGCAGCATTCCAAAAATAGTAACCTTCCAAAAATAATAAGTTTCCTCTTTAAGTAGTTTAACCATTTTAAGTAACTTTCTATTTTTAGCAGGTTTCCCGAATTAGTAAGTTTCCATAATTAGTAGGTTTCCATATATAGTAAGTTTCCATATTTAGTAGGTTTTAACACGATCTCTTAATTTAGTTTGAGTTCGGGTTTTGGGTTCGGGATTGTCAAATAAATTAAACATATTCATAATCATGTTAAAACGTTACTTACTAATCATACATTTAATGGAATATAGCATAAACCTCAATTATCACATGAACACACTTTGAACACCTCTTTTACAAAAGTATAATTATTGGCAGATTTACTCCTGAAATTAAGCCCATGTAATGAATTTTGAAAACATAGTATAATCCCAAAGTAAAAATCCAAAAAAGTCCCACAGTAACCCATATGTGTTGTGAGTCTACCATAATTTTTCCAGATTTTTATCATATGTAAAGAACCCCTCTAAAAATCGTTCAAGTCTGGTTGGTCAGATTCGTAATGAAATTTACACATCAAAAGTATGCCTCTGAACACCAAATCATACGAATTCTGAAAAATCTACAAAAATTCTAAGAAGTAGTCTATATATGAAATATGACTCCTGTAAAATTTTAGGCATTATCTATATATGGTTTAGGAATTAAAAATCGGCCAATTGGACTGAATTCCAGACCCTCAAATTCAGACTCAACACTTTATCATGCAAAAATAAAAAACATGACCAAAACAACTCGAAATCACCCAAACTCAATTGGAGAACTTGAATAAGACATAAAACTAAGTTTTCATGCAAAGAAACCGAATCAAAACACTCTATATCATGACCATAACTCACTCACAAAATCGGATATACCTGCTGTCCAGTTTTAGAATTTATTTTAGACCACCACAACACTTGTTTACGCACCCAAACGCATCCACGACCCTTATAATTCACCTAACCTGAATTTTAACATGATCACAACATCCCACCAAATGATCCATTCAAATTCTATCAAAAACCCTAACTCCAATTCATCATTTCATGGATGAATCTTATGATTTTATTTGACCTTTTATTCGTGTATATGGATTAATCATTTAGCCGATTCTCATTTAGTTCTCATGTGACATAATACACGATATAGCAAAGATCAAAATGGAGGAAAACAAAAACAAGATAATTCCCTTGAAGATCAATTTGATGGCACAAGAACACAAGAGATCCGATCATCTTCACCCACTCGGCTCGACCCTCTTTCGGACAAGAACAAACCACGATCAACCTTTGTAGCAACTCACGATCACACCCACGTTTAACACCTTCGAATTCCTTTCTTGTGCCTTGATGACCAATCGAAAAAAAATGAAGGAGGAGGGGGCGGCCGATTGGAATTTTGTAGGGTTAGGGTTTGATTTTTTTTTATTTTTTTTTTTTTGTGTTAATTATTTGGTGATGAAAGAAAATCGGTATAGAGAATAAAAGGGGGAGGGAAGGCCGGTTATTTGGGGATTGATTGGGAGAAATTTTCTCCCTTCCAAATTTAAAAAGATGTCCTTTAATTTATTTTATATAATGTGTAAGTCGGGTACCGAAAATAAAAGAAATGGGACCGAAACCAAAACATGAAGGCGTGTAACTATTTTTAAATGTGTAACACTCGTTTTAATCATAAGTTTTTTATTAACGTATTATTTTTATTCGATCAATTATTAACCGTCCGATACTTAGGTTATATTCGGGATGAAATGTCTTTTACAAATTTGAGATCAAATGGTATTTTGGGTATTTTATGTGTTCAAAATTTTGGGTTTTACAACTCTTCCCCTCTAAAAAAAAATTTTTCTTCCTCGAAAATTGAAGGAAAACGGAACGGAAACATAACGGACTGAGAACAGAAATGTGGATGACTTGTTTCTCATGACTCTATCTCGTTGATCAGAATAGCTTCGGTTTCCTTAGGAAAGACATACCATACTGAATCCATAACAAAAGAATAATATAACAAACGTAACAGATGATAATCGTATACACTCAGAAGGGATACAAGGAAAACGTAGGATTTGACGGATATATCATCCGTGGAATTTGATTAGACAAATCAGATGAGAGCATACAGAAAACAGATTGTTTGATATCATCAAACAGCAGAAAGCTCTACAACAGAACCTAAGATTCATATGGGAAGTATAGAGGTCAGCAAGCGCGTGACGAGAATCCAAACGTATCAAATCGTATAACGGTGAAGGCAGATTAAGCGTATAGGTGGAATGAACCTAAAGTCTCACTAACGCAGATAATCTCAAACAGCTATCAGAAATTCTAAGGCTTCTAAGGCACTCCTCGAAATATCCTATGATCACAATAAGTGCACGTTATATGATTTAAGTATTATCACGTTGGCCAGACGTCATAATACTAGCATCATATAAATATGCCCTCATGATGACCATACTTTATCTCAATTCATGAAATAAGCAACTTATATTAATCACCTAACAGTCCTTCTACCTCCTAGGGTTGGTCCGAATCAAATCATCACTACGGATTCAAAATCAAAGAAACAGATCGCATAGATAACGTGACGGAACCTAGTAACTATCATCGAATGAAGCTTGTCGTCAAAAGCATCAATTCTTACACCATTCATCAAAGTTATCATATTAAAACCGTCATCCAACATACGCAGGAAGAACACAAAACGGAAATACTAATAGAGAACCCAAATCATTCAAAGGATCTTATCATCAAGTAACGGAAACTTAAGTAGGTTGAGAGGAAGTGAATTACGTCATCAATAGCTTCATCCTTCACAGAATTAACTCTTCCAAACACAAACGTTCGCTTTAAAAATTCATCCATTCAAATACATGATCTCAAATCTCTTCCAAGTCCAAGCAGTCTGCCTACTTCTGTCCATATGATCATAGGATGAAAAGGAATTACAATCTTGAGTCTGGTTCCTCAAGCCTTCGGCAACTCTTCTTGGAATTGTGGTATAATAACGCGAATCTTTGACAAGATCGTTGTGCATCCTTCCGTCCGCAAGTCTGCTTCTGCTCTCAATTCATCTTAGTACCACTAAAATGAATAGAGAAGCAAGACTGCATGTCTTCGACAGGTCTTCTAGCACAGCTCAAAATTCGCCAACTCGATTACATTCTCCTTCAATGTACGCCACCACCTTCGTCTTGCAAGAAACGTTTTCCAATCTACAAGGTGAACACCGCTGCTGTCGACTCCAGGTTATGTGTTGAATAGTTCATCCCCTATGTTCTGATTGTCTTGATGCCGAACTGAAATCTCCACGTGCTACATGAGGTATCATCAAGTCCTATCTTAGGTTTTTTATTATTATTATTATTATTATTATTATTATTATTATTATTATTATTATATGCTTCTTTCACGGTAACGTCTGTCACGAACATCTTCTACTACTCTTCTACAAGGTTTCTAACTCCGATAACTGTCTTCAATCTTGGTCCTTTCTGTGGGAAACTCTGTCATCACAGGATACCTGGTAGTGTTGTCAGCTATGATCTCTGAACACCAATCAAACCTACTCTTCTAGAACAAAGGGTCATTCTACTTAATATGAAAATGATCTACATGTTCCTCTTTCGTCACTGGGCACAACACAACGTCATACCATGACAATTTGTCCAAATACTCGTGAAAACATGATTCTATTAGCCAATATAATTGGCATCATTACAACTCATAATGATCACAACGAGTACGAAAGCAGCTTCAGGAATCGTCTTAGGGAAACTTCATATCTACTTCACATCACCTATCTTCCTCTTCACGAATAAAACTGAAATGCTTCGCGGAGGTTACTCTCAGTTAGTCAACTCCCTTCTTAGAAGTTCTTGTGGTTGCTTCTTCAGTCTTTCAAACTTAATTGAGGCCGTCTGATACGGAGTTGCAAAGATAGACCAAATCAATCATTGATACGCGAAAATGGGTAATGATTACGGATAGTGATACGGTTAATTTCACGATAGTCGATACGCCGCCGCATACTTCCCTCTTTCTCCTTCATAACCCAACAGGAGCATCCAAAGAGAGACACTGAGGTGAACAAAATCATATTTCATCAGCTCCTTCAATTCTCTCAACTTCTATGGCATCATGGTTTCGTCAACTGAGATCAATTCAATGCCAACTCCACTTCCCAAGCAGGGGGAATCCCAAGAGGTTCATCAGAAAACACCAGAAAATTTTGTACAACAAAAACTTCCAATGCCAGAGCTTTCTAAGGGTGGATACTACTAGGTGTCAGGAGAAACTTGACAATCAAATGAGATCGGGATATGTGTTTTCATAGCAACATTAATCCTAACAGATTTAAGCGGTTGAGAGTCATCATAACAAAAGTAGGGTGAAGCTGATTGTTAAAGGTTACATTTCAGATACGGTAGTCAATGGTAGCTTTACGAAGAGCCATCCAATCCATAACCAAAAGACCTCAAGGTCAATTATATCAAGAGTAAACAGATCCGTAGAACGGATACGGTCGTTAAACCAGACGGATAGTTCATAAATCATAGTCAAGTACAGGGTTCATCAGAGTGTTGAGATAGATAAGCGAACAGTTCAAGGTGTTGGAATTTTGTTTAGCTTTTTAGCATAAGGGGCAGGTAAGGTGTGTATCATTGGTAATACGAACATCGTATAACTGTCAAAAGTGAGATGTATGGAATATTAGTTATCAGCATCATCATGCTCAGTTAACAATTCCGTACTGAGATAGTATTTACATCATGTCCTTCCAAAGGAGCTGGTTGGCAGAAAAGGTTCATCATTCAAAGGGAGGGACCAAAGCTTCCTATATCCGTGGTTAATAATTACCAGAGTTCTCATAGGAGTAGTAATGGATTTTGCAGGACTGAGTAGTATCAGATGATACATTATATCCAGCACATGCAATGAATTCACAGAATGTGTCAAACACATTACGGTTGAATGACCTTTGGGATGGTCGGAGAGGTATCAAATTGTTTATCCAACGAATCGAAGATGGAGATCAGGATCAGGAAGTGAAACTTAAGTGGTGTAAGGTATCCATGTAGTTCCCGAGGTATTCCAAACTTACTTGGTTACTAAGCTTAGGTTGCAAAACTTTCTAGCTTCTGAAACAAATGTTCTTATAAGGCATAGCTAAAGGCAGAGGCACGAATCAGGGTGATGCGGAAGCAATGCTACTTACATAGATGTCCTAGTCTACCCATTCCTCACCGGTTATAACTTATGTTCCTATGGGGAAATCCTAAAGCAAATTCTCAAAGGTTGTCTTATGAGCGCCTACAGTGGAAACTTAATGGTCCAAACTTCACAGGTCAAGGTTTAATGTACTACAAGTCGCAGCCTGGGCTCTGATACCATGTTACAAATGAGAATTACAATAAATACTAAGTCTAAAAATATAATCACTTCTAGTCATCTCTAATCCAGAATAGCTATCAAGGTATAGTCTTCTAAGTCTAAAGTACTCTCCACTCATAACCCAGCTTCCAACTAAAACCTGCCGCAGGAAAAGAAATGCGGCTGAGCTTAAAAAGCCCAGTGAACAGATATGTATAAACGAAGCAAAAGATAAGGAGCAAGAATATAATATGGTGCATTGGGGAAAAACATAAGGTATAAATAAATGGATATCAAGAGTAAGAAAAGGTCAGTAATCTACCACGAGCCCAAACAAATTAAATATAATCTCATAGTAACCATAGAGGAGCGACCTCTCAAAAATGTGAAGGACATGTATTGCACACAGCATCAATCACCAAATCAAGTTATATCATATCATATCATATCATATCATATACAAAGCAAACCTAGGATTCATCCATACGCCCCTGCAAAGATGTTAGTGGCCAAACATATATATAATAATTGAGCTCACAATAAATAACAGAAAAACGACGGTGTGGAACATCACTCGACCACACTAGATTCATGCCATTGGTGCATCAATGACACGGCCATGGAACCCCCATGACTAGGAAACATAGTGGCTTGGGTATCAAACTATAAGGTTTAAAAGTCATATTATATCAAAGGTCCATAAGTTTCATAGCAAAGGTTCATAGTCAAATTTTTCTATCAAATGTTCATTTAAAGAAATCTCTTAATAATGGTTTTGATGCGTGGTTTTGCGACCTTACAACAGGTTTTACCTCTCGAGGGATCTCAAGAGGCTTACAACCCCACCAGGCAGTGTACCTGACCGATGTAGTATAGTGTAGTGGTAAGTTCGGGGGATTGATCATTCTCCACAGGGAATAGTGTCGTTAGGATTGAAAAACTACTCTAATAGGTCTAAGGGTAAGGGAAGATTCTTTTTGTATTTTGATATTTTTATAAAAGCAAGTAAAATCTCGGGTTTGAAAGAGTGGGCGGAATTAGTTGCTAGTCAACTAACCCAAATAACTACAATTGCAAATAAAATAAAATAAATGAAAATGAAAAGGTTGTGAAACTTATATGGAGAGAAATGTGTTTACTTAGATTTCCTTACTCCCTAACTATCTTTTACCGGTTGATTAGTGTGTATTAATTGCGTGGATGACGGGTGTATTCCTTAATACCAATCGTGGGGTGGCGTACGTACTTCCCCAACTCTACAAGCTCCTACTTCACTCCTATGTCGAGCCGGCTAAGAAGCTCCTAATATGGGATCACTAGAATTCGCTCACGCATTAAATACAACCATATAAACCTAGTACGCATTGGTTCATGTTTCTTAAGACGTTCAAGCAAGTTACCGAATAGGAGGTTAGCCAGTTTTCTTAAGCCTAACATCGATAAACAATCATCCAATACAATTAATAACACACTAATAACCAATGATCAATAGCTAGGTTTCATTAGATCTAAGAAAACACAAGATAAATCTAGCCTAGTATGTTAATTAAAAGACAAGAACAAGATATAATCAAACAACACATAGACATATTGATTGATTAAATGAATACTTATCTTCAATTAAACATGGGAGATCCAAGGGTATGAAAACCCTTAAAAATGGCAGAAATTCATCTTAGGGTTTCTCCTCACAAAGTTGCACACTAATGACAAAAAATTGTAAAAGTATATATAGAACTTAGTGGCTGACGGCGTCACGTTATAGATCTTGACGCCGTCACCTCGCCGTGTCTAGGGTTCCCGGATGGCCTTCTTTATGCCGTCCCTCTTTAGTGCTCCAAAATCCGCTCTGGCTTATCAAAGGTTGACGCCGTCAGAAATGGGCTTTACGCCGTCTCTCTTTAACTTAAACCGTGATGGCCTTGATCACCTTAAAGGGTGACGCCGTCAGACTTCCTTTGTAAAACTCCCTGGCTTATCATGTATAATTTTCATATCCACCTCTTTTGCCAAGCCATGACGCCGTCAAGAGCAATACTTGACGCCGTCAAAGGTACTTTTCCAGCCGATTTTGAGACTTTGTCGTTTTCTTCACTTTTATGCTCCAAAAACGTCCAAAATGCTTCCTTTTCCAGATTTCTTCTCCAAAGTACCTAAAATGACAAAAGGAACGATTTAGGGCAATATTTGATCAAATAAATACGATTTAGGGCTTAAATGACCCCCTAAAAGCGGTACACTTTTCGCTTCATCAAATACCCTTACACTTGAGATTTGCTTGTCCTCAAGCAAATGCGCTTTTATTCTAATCAAAATACAAGCTAGGGGTCATTTAACACTAATATAAAAGTAATTACAACAAATAGTCGTTCCACTTTAATCATAATAAGCACGGAGATTACAAACTAGCACCTCACAAGTAGTGTTTAGATACTCACATCTCTCAGGTGTCATCAAAATAAATCTCATAAATGAAAATGGATAATATCTCTCACTACCTGTCATAGCAAATAGATTACCATAGGCTTGGGAAAGGATCAAAAACATTCTCCACTAGGCGTAAGCACCTAAGATAAACTATCAAAGAGGGCTTTTAAACGGGTTATAACGTGAGGTGTAGGGATATGATAAACACGGATTTGTTGGATAAGGGATATTTTACTGGTGGCGAGTTAAAGATCTTGATTAATTACATGAACAATATGGCGTTGCTAAGCCAAGACTAGACTCGACTTAAGCTAACAACAAAATAACACAAACATAAAATAAACATAAAATGAAACGGGATGGTAGTCCGTATGTTTTTTCTACTTTTCTTTTTCTCATTTTTTTGTATTTTTCTTGATTTTTTCGATTTTTTTTTTTTTTTTTTTTTTCATACACTCTTGCCCTACCATCCAAAATAATACATCATAGGGGCGTTGCATTCCCCTTACACTTGAACTTTTACATAACTTTACAAATAACTATTCTAATGACTCGAATTAAGATAATCGAAACACTTGGAGTACTTTTTAAAATATTTAGCACATATGGGGGTAATAATGTTGTTCTTCCCCATTACTCCATTACACTAGTACTTTACCCATGAGTCCCAATCGTCCCAAAACAATATGTACAAGGATATGACTCGACTTAGCAACCATGTAATCAATTAGATAATTAACTTAGGGTTTAAAGAAATGTTGTCACAATAATGCACTAAAAATGAGTGCATACAAGGTAGGCTAAGGCGATTTGGGTGTACATTTAAGTGGGGTGTAAACAAATTCTTCCTTTAAGTAAAATGCTTAAAGGTCGAAACGAAAAGATAGGCTCTGAGGGGTGTACTAGGGGTATCGTGTACTAAAAATGAGTACAACGCAAAGGGTGTGGGAGAATTACTTGACCAATGTAGCCAAAGTAATTATAACAAAAACACATGTGTAAAACAATGGGTTAATCCTAATGCCTCTTATCATGTAGTAAATCTAACTACACGAATGTAGTCTCACTTGTGGCCTCGGAATGGTCCTAACGCAAGTTCTAGAATCTAAGTGCTACCGGTACACACGTCATAGCATAAATGCTTTTCCTACCAATTCTAGGGGCGAACCTCACATATTTGGGGGTGGAAAATTTTTTAGTGGTACGGTTTTGTGCTAGTCATATAACTCCTATCCATGAGACGCTCATTAAGATCAAAGTTTCACTCCTAAATGTTGTAAAAAAATTTAAATTTGGCACTAAAATTGCCCTAACAAGTATTTATCTCAGTTTTATTACACATCTACCATTAAACAAACAAAAATCAAGTGTAATTGTATTCTCTAAAGTATCGTATTTTACCCCCCCTTACACTTAAGATGAACATTGTCCCCAATGTTCAAATAACAAGATGTAAAAGTGAAAAGGTAAAAGAATGAAATCAAATACTCCCCTGATTCGCTCGGTGGATAAAGTGGTAACATGGTTAGATCTTCTTCCAAGAGAGTGTAGAAGCTCCAAGACTAATGCATCGCCATAAGCTTGATTCCACATACATCTACTTGTCCAAAATAACCTGTTAAACCTGAGAAAACAAACACGAAAACCTGCATAACATCGGTGGGATAAATCTATATATAAGGATATAATGCTTGTGGAATGATAATTTTGCAGATTCCTGGAGTTTATAAGTTAGAGATTTAATAAAAACCTTTTATGAAAACAAAACTTTTAAAAATTTCAGAAAATTAAAACCTGACGCCGTCAGGTTGTAATGCCTGACGCCGTCAGAAATGATCTGACAGAATTCTCATGTTAAGTTTCCGGAAAATTTCTGGAAAAACCGATACCTTACTTTCGGGAAATCCTGCAAAACATCATTATGACTCGATACAAGCATTTGACTCAAACAATTACTAATATGTATGTTAATTTAATATTGTTATGATTCATGTTCATTTGTTCTAATAAACCGATTTGGATTTCCCTTACACTTATCTTTTGCAAAATACCTTTATATGTAGTTAAGACGAAGTTAAAAACAAGATAAAGCATTTTCACAATTTAGTTTCGAACATGAATCAATAATAATAAAAATTAAACATACATAGGGAAGCAAATAAAATCAAACAAACAAATAAATAAACACACAAAGCAAATAAAGCTTGGGTTGCCTCCCAAGAAGCGCTTGTTTTTGTTCGAGTCACGAGCCTGACTCTACCCTTATTTAACGGAAATAGGGGAGGTTTTCGCTACACTTAGGATTAAGTGTGGGTGAAAGTAGCGATACACACCCTTAGGGTGGAAATATGCCACGTGAGGAAAGAGTGACGGGTGAATTATATGCTCAAAGGTGTGGGATCCTATCATCATAAACTTACCTATTTCAATTGGGTTAGTGGGCGGATTAAGATTTTCTCCTAGAAAAGGGATCATCTTCTATCAACTTTGAGAGACTCCAAGTTAAGAATCCACTTTGACCTAATAAACCCGGTTTAAACCCATAATGTTTCTTGTGATCAATCATAAATGGGTGATGTAAGTATGTAAGGTCATGGTTCACTCCTATGTTAGCTTCCTCTCCACATGGCCTAGAGTCTACTACCTTAATCTTAACATTACCCGGACTACATGGTTTGATGGGTGGATCGGGACCTAATTCAATTCCTAAATTTTCATCCAAGGATGGAAGATTAGGTAACGGTTTTGGTTGAGGCTCCGGCTCATCAAAACTAGGAACTTCCATAGGACTAAAAGAAAGGTTGTGATCACTAAAAGCATTCAAACCTATTTCTTCTAGTTGTGTTTGGTCCAAGGGCTCTACCTCTATTGGGGTTCCTATAGTCTCCTCAAGTTCTTCCGGGTAAGTCACGGGCGGTGTGTGTGCCTCAAATGATGGTGGGTTTTGTAGAGTACTTGGTGGACTTGGATTTTCTACTTTATCCTCCATCTTATCTTGATTACCTATGTGCTTATTATGTGATTTGTTGAAGTCTATCCCCAACATGCACCTAGGTATCTCAAATCCTTTTCTATTCATCTCAAATTCTTGGTCCGATTCATAAGAATCATTCTCAATAACTTGATCACTATGTTCCATTTGCCTAAAGGATTCCTCATACTCATCATATGTCTTGGTGAAATCTAATCCAAGCATGCACCTAGGTAGTTCAACATTAACCATCTCACAATCTTGGTCGGGTTCATAAGAAACAATCCTAGGTGAAGGCTCATATGGTGCATAGGTTTCACTTAATGAGGTATTTTGAGGGTTTGATGGGGCTCCTAAGGTGATTTCCTCAAAAGTTTTATGCACTTGGTCTCTTTTCTCAAGGTACTCACTAAAATCTATGTAAGATCCTGTTCTCATTACTTCATTCCACCATCTTGATTTATCCAAATTAGTAAAATTATATTTCTTCATGTAAAACTCTAGTCGCGGATTTGGTAGATTCACGTTCTCCATAATGGCGAACGGAAGAGTCAATGGAAAAACTTTACGAAAAAAAGCACAAAGAAAAGATAGACTACGAGAAGGCTAGAAAAATAAAATAAAAATCTCACTAGAAAGGAATCTAGTGAGTAGACCTAATAAAATAAAAATTCAACCTAAACAATAACTATTCCCCGGCAGCGGCGCCAAAAACTTGATGCGTGGTTTTGCGACCTTACAACAGGTTTTACCTCTCGAGGGATCTCAAGAGGCTTACAACCCCACCAGGCAGTGTACCTGACCGATGTAGTATAGTGTAGTGGTAAGTACGGGGGATTGATCGTTCTCCACAGGGAATAGTGTCGTTAGGATTGAAAAACTACTCTAATAGGTCTAAGGGTGAGGGAAGATTCTTTTTGTATTTTTATATTTTTATGAAAGCAAGTAAAATCTCGGGTTTGAAAGAGTGGGCGGAATTAGTTGCTAGTCAACTAACCCAAATAACTACAATTGCAAATAAAATAAAATAACTGAAAATGAAAAGGTTGTGAAACTTATATGGAGAGAAATGTGTTTACTTAGATTTCCTTACTCCCTAACTATCTTTTACCGGTTGATTAGTGTGTATTAATTGCGTGGATGACGGGTGTATTCCTTAATACCAATCGTGGGGTGGCGTACGTACTTCCCCAACTCTACAAGCTCCTACTTCACTCCTATGTCGAGCCGGCTAAGAAGCTCCTAACATGGGATCACTAGAATTCGCTCATGCATTAAATACAACCATATAAACCTAGTACGCATTGGTTCATGTTTCTTAAGACGTTCAAGCAAGTTACCGAATAGGAGGTTAGCCAGTTTTCTTAAGCCTAACATCGATAAACAATCATCCAATACAATTAATAACACACTAATAACCAATGATCAATAGCTAGGTTTCATTAGATCTAAGCAAACACAAGATAAATCTAGCCTAGCATGTTAATTAAAAGACAAGAACAAGATATAATCAAACAACACATAGACATATTGATTGATTAAATGAATACTTATCTTCAATTAAACATGGGAGATCCAAGGGTATGAAAACCCTTAAAAATGGCAGAAATTCGTCTTAGGGTTTCTCCTCACAAAGTTGCACACTAATGACAAAAAATTGTAAAACTATATATAGAACTTAGTGGCTGACGGCGTCACGTTATAGATCTTGACGCCGTCACCTCGCCGTGTCTAGGGTTCCCGGATGGCCTTCTTGATGTCGTCCCTCTTTAGTGCTCCAAAATCTGCTCTGGCTTATCAAAGGTTGACGCCGTCAGAAATGGGCTTGACGCCGTCTCTCTTTAACTTAAACCGTGATGGCCTTGATCACCTTAAAGGGTGACGCCGTCAGACTTCCTTTGTAAAACTCCCTGGCTTATCATGTGTATTTTTCATATCCACCTCTTTTGCCAAGCCATGACGCCGTCAAGAGCAATACTTGACGCCGTCAAAGGTACTTTTCCAGCCGATTTTGAGACTTTTATCGTTTTCTTCACTTTTATGCTCCAAAAACGTCCAAAATGCTTCCTTTTCCAGATTTCTTCTCCAAAGTACCTAAAATGACAAAAGGAACGATTTAGGGCAATATTTGATCAAATAAATACGATTTAGGGCTTAAATGACCCCCTAAAAGCGGTACACTTTACGCTTCATCAGGTTTTCATAAAAATGATTTTAATAACGGTTCTCATAAAGGTAGTTCGTAAAAGTAGTTTTCATAAAAGTTAGTAAAATTCCATATAAAAGTGGTAATGCATCGTGCTCATAAACATCATTTTAAAATAGTTTTTCTCATAACATTTCCATGATATAATTAAGAAAGGTTTTCACATCCAGTTACAATATTAATAGTTTACAATATAAGAGAGCATAGCAAAGGCATAGATCAAATAAGAAAGCCATAATAAGAAGGCTCAGATCAACGGCATCATAGTCAAAGCTAATATCTAAAAGATGCGTACGCATCATGAGAAACCTTAAGAGATAAGGTCAGAATATCTGTACCTTGGACCGCAAGTGAAAACACAACTAGAAACATAAAGATCGGAAACAAACTCTATCTTCAGCGAATCTACACGAATTCATGATTGTCTAATTATTAATATCTTATTTAAATCATATTATTTATTTTAGTCGGCTTTCCATTTTTAGTAACTTTCCTTTTATGGCAGCTTTCAAAAAATAGTAACTTTCCAAAAATAGTAAATTTCCTCTTTATATAGTTTAACCATTTTAAATAACTTTCTATTTTTAGCAGGTTTCCTTAATTAGTAAGTTTCCATAATTAGTAGGTTTCCATATATAGTAAGTTTCCATATTTAGTAGGTTTTAACACGATCTCTTAATTTAGTTTGAGTTTGGGTTTTGGGTTCGGGATTGTCAAATAAATTAAACATAATCATGTTAAAACATTACTTACTAATCATACATGTCATGGAATATAGCCTAGACCTCAATTATCACATGAACACACTTTGAACACCTATTTTACACAAGTATAATTATTTCTGATTTACTCCTGAAATTAAGCCCGTGTAATGAATTTTGAAAACGTAGTATAAGCCCAAAGTAAAAATCCAAAAAATTCCCACAGTAACCCATATGTCTTTTGAGTCTACCATAATTTTTCCAGATTTTTATCTCAAGTAAAGGACCCCTTTAAAAATCATTCAAGTCTGGTTGTTCAGATTCGTAATGAAATTTACACCTCAAAAGTATGCCTCTAAACACCTAACCATACAACTTCAGAAAAATCTACAAATATTCCAGGAAGTAGTCTATATATGATATATGACTCTTGTAAAATTTTAGCCATTATCTCTTTATGGTTTAGGAATTAAAAATAAGCCAAGTGGACTGATTTCCAGACCCTCTAATTCAGACTCAACACTTTATCATGCAAAAATCATAAACATGACCAAAACAACTTGAAATCACCCAAACTCAATTGGAGAACTTGACTAAGACATAAAACTAAGTTTTCATGCAAAGAAACCGAATCAAAACACTCTATATCGTGACCATAACTCACTCACAAAATCGGATATACCTGCTGTCCAGTTTTAGAATTTACTTTAGACCACCACAACACTTGTTTACGCACCCAAACGCATCCACGACCTTTATAATTCACCCAACCTGAATTTTAACATTATTTTAACATGATCACAACATCCCACCAAATCATCAACACAAATTCTATCAAAAACCCTAACTCCAATTCATCATTTCATGTATAAATCTTATGATTTTATGTGACCTTTTATTCGTGTATATGGATTAATCATTTAGCCGATTCTCATTTAGTTCTCATGTGACATAATACACGATATAGCAAAGATCAAAATGGAGGAAAACAAAAACAAGATAATACCCTTGAAGATCAATTTGATGGCATAAGAACACAAGAGAGCCGATCATCTTCACCCACTCGGATCGACCCTCTTTCGGACAAGAACAAACCACGATCAACCTTTGTAGAAACTCACGATCACACCCACGTTTAACACCTTCGAATTCCTTCCTTGTGCCTTGATGACCGATCGAAAAAAAATGAAGGAGGAGGGGGCGGCCGATTGGAATTTTGTAGGGTTAGGGTTTGATTTTTTTTTTATTTTTTTTTTTTTTAAGTTAATTATTTGGTGATGAAAGAAAATCGGTATAGAGAATAAAAGGGGGAGGGAAGGCCGGTTATTTGGGGATTGATTGGGAGAAATTTTCACCCTTCCAAATTTAAAAAGATGCCCTTTAATTTATTTTATATAATGTGTAAGTGGGGTACCAAAAATAAAAGAAATGGGACCGAAACCAAAACATGAAGGCGTGTAAGTATTTTTAAATGTGTAACACTCTTTTTAATCATAAGTCTTTTATTAACGTATTATTTTTATTCGATCAATTATTAACCGTCCGATACTTAGGTTATATAAGGGATGAAATGTCTTTTACAAATTTGAGATCAAAGGGTATTCTGGGTATTTTACGTGTTCAAAATTTTGGGTTTTACAACTCTTCCCCTCTAAAAAAAAATTTTCGTCCTCGAAAATTGAAGGAAAACGGAACGGAAACATAATGGACTGAGAACAGAAATGTGGATGACTTGTTTCTCATGACTCTATCTCGTTGATCAGAATAGCTTCGGTTTCCTTAGGAAAGACATACCATACTGAATCCAGAAAAAAAGAATAATATACCAAACGTAACAGATGATAATCGTATCCCCTTAGAAGGGATACAAGGAAAACGTAGGATTTGATGGATATATCATCCGTGGAATTTGATTAGACAAATCAGATGAGAGCATACAGAAAACAGATTGTTTGATATCATTAAATAGCAGAAAGCTCTACAACAGAACCTAATATTCATATCGGAAGTATAGAGGTCAGCAAACGCGTGACGAGAATCCAAACGTATCAAATCGTATAACGGTGAAGGCAGATTAAGCGTATAGGTGGAATGAACCTAAAGTCTCACTAACGCAGATAATCTCAAACAGCTATCAAAAATTCTAAGGCTTCTAAGGCACTCCTCGAAATATCCTATGATCACAATAAGTGCACGTTATATGATTTAAGTATTATCACGTTGGTCAGACGTCATAATACTAGCATCATATAAATATGCCCTCATGATGACCATACTTTATCTCAAGTCGTGAAATAAGCAACTTATCTTAATCACCTAACAGTCCTTCTACCTCCTAGGGTTGGTCCGAATCAAATCATCACTACGGATTCGAAATCAAAGAAACAGATCGCATAGATAACGTGACGGAGCCTAGCAAGTATCATCAAATGAAGCTTGTCGTCAAAAGCATCAATTCTTCCACCATTCATCAAAGTTATCATATTAAAACCGTCATCCAACATACGCAGGAAGAACATAAAACGGAAATACTAATAGAGAACCCGAATCATTCAAAGGATCTTATCATCAGGTAACAGAAACTTAAGTAGGTTGAGAGGAAGTGAATTACGTCATCAATAGCTTCATCCTTCACATAATTAACTCTTCCAAACATAAACGTTCGCTTTAAAAATTCATCCATTCAAATACATGATCTCAAATCTCTTCCAAGTCCAAGCAGTCTGCCTACTTCTGTCCATATGATCATAGGATGAAAAGGAATTATAATCTTGAGTCTGGTTCCTCAAGCCTTCGGCAACTCTTCTTGGAATTGTGGTATAATAATGCGAATCTCTGACATGATCGTTGTGCATCCTTCCGTCCGCAAGTCTGCTTCTGCTCTCAATTCATCTTAGTACCACTAAAATGAATAGAGAAGCAAGACTGCGTGTCTTCGACAGGTCTTCTAGCACAGCTCAAAATTCGCCAACTCGATTACATTCTCCTTTTATGTCCGTCACCACCTTCGTCTTGCAAGAAACGTTTTCCAATCTTCAAGGTGAACACCGCTGCTGTCGACTCCAGGTTATGTGTTGAATAGTTCGTCCCCTATGGTCTGATTGTCTTGATGCCGAACTGAAATCTCCACGTGCTGCATGAGGTATCATCGAGTCCTATCTCAGTTTTTTTTTTTTTTTTTTTTATATATATGCTTCTTTCACGGTAACATCTGTCACGAACATCTTCTACTATTCTTCTACAAGGTTTCTAACACCGATAACTGTCTTCAATCTTGGTCCTTTCTATGGGAAACTCTGTCATCACAGGATACCTGGTAGTGTTGTCAGCTACGATCTCTGAACACCAATCAAACCTACTCTTCCAGAACAAAGGGTCATTCTACTTAATAAGAAAATGATCTACATGTTCCTCTTTCGTCACTGGGCACAACACAACGTCATACTATGACAATTTGTCCAAATACTCGCGAAAACATGATTCTATTAGCCAATATAATTGACATCATTACAACTCATAATGATCACAACGAGTACGAAAGCAGCTTCAGGAATCGTCTTAGGGAAACTTCATATCTACTTCACATCACCTATCTTCCTCTTCACGAATAAAACTGAAATGCTTCGCGGAGGTTACTCTCAGTTAGTCAACTCCCTTCTTAGAAGTTCTTGTGGTTGCTTCTTCAGTCCTTCAAACTTAATTGAGGCCGTCTAATACGGAGTTTCAAAGATAGACCAAATCAATCATTGATACGCAAAAATGGGTAATGATTACGGATAGTGATACGGTTAATTTCACGATAGTCGATACGCCGCCGCATACTTCCCTCTTTCTCTTTCATAACCCAACAGGAGCATCCAAAGAGAGACACTGAGGTGAACAAAATCATATTTCATCAGCTCCTTCAATTCTCTCAACTTCTATGGCATCATGGTTTCGTCAACTGAGATCAATTCAATGCCAACTCCACTTCCCAAGCAGGGGGAATCCCAAGAGGTTCATCAGAAAACACCAGAAAATTTTGTACAACAAAAACTTCCAATGCCAGAGCTTTCTAAGGGTGGATACTAATAGGTGTCAGGAGAAACTTGACAATCAAATGAGATCGGGATATGTGTTTTCATAGCAACATTAATCCTAACAGATTTATGCGGTTGAGAGTCATCATAACAAAAGTAGGGTGAAGCTGATTGTTAAAGGTTAAATTTCAGATACGGTAGTCTATGGTAGCTTTACGAAGAGCCATCCAATCCATCACCAAAAGACCTCAAGGTCAATTATATCAAGAGTAAACAGATCCGTAGAACGGATACGGTCGTTAAACCAGACGGATAGTTCATAAATCAGAGTCAAGTACAGGGTTCATCAGAGTGTTGAGATAGATAAGCGAACAGTTCAAGGTGTTGGAATTTTGTTTAGCTTTTTAGCATAAGGGGCAGGTAGGGTGTGTATCGTTGGTAATACGAACATCGTATAACTGTCAAAAGTGAGATGTATGGAATATTAGTTATCAGTATGATCATGCTCAGCTAACAATTCCGTACTGAGATAGTATTTACATCATGTCCTTCCAAAGGAACTGGTTGGCAGACAAGGTTCATCATTCAAAGGGAGGGACCAAAACTTCCTATATCCGTGGTTAATAATTACCAGACTTCTCATAGGAGTAGTAATGGATTTTTACAGGACTGAGTAGTATCAGATGATACATTATATCCAGCACATGCAATGAATTCACAGAATGTGTCAAACACATTACGGTTGAATGACCTTTGGGATGGTCGGAGAGGTATCAAATTGTTTATCCAACGAATCGAAGATGGAGATCAGGATCAGGAAGTGAAACTTAAGTGGTGTAAGGTATCCATGTAGTTCCCGAGGTATTCCAAACTTACTTGGTTACTAAGCTTTGGTTGCAAAACTTTCTAGCTTCTGAAACAAATGTTCTTATAAGGCATAGCTAAAGGCAGAGGCACGAATCAGGGTGATGCGGAAGCAATGCTACTTACATAGATGTCCTAGTCTACCCATTCCTCACCGGTTATAACTTATGTTCCTATGGGAAAGTCCTAAAGCAATTTCCCAAAGGTTGTCTTATGAGCGCCTACAGTGGAAACTTAATGGTCCAAACTTCACAGGTCAAGGTTTAATGTACTACAAGTCGCAGCCTGGGCTCTGATACCATAATTGTAACACCCCAACCCGATAAGGGTAGAAGTATTACGTTATGGTGACATATCAAAGCAAACACAAGCATATGACTTAAATAATACAAAATAATTTCAAAAGGTTACAAAGGGAAAATCTGAAATACAAGGTTACAAATGAGAATTACAATAAATACTAAGTCTAAAAATATAATCACTTCTAGTCATCTCTAATCCAGAATAGCTATCAAGGTATAGTCTTCTAAGTCCAAAGTACCCTCCACTCATAACCCAGCTTCCAACTAAAACCTGCCGCAGGAAAAGAAATGGGGCGGAGCTTAAAAAGCCCAGTGAACAGATATGTATAAACGAAGCAAAAGATAAGGAGCAAGAATATAATATGGTGCATTGGGGAAAAACATAAGGTATAAATAAATGGATATCAAGAGTAAGAAAAGGTCAGTAATCTACCACGAGCCCAAACAAATTAAATCTAATCTCATAGTAACCATATAGGAGCGATCTCTCAAATATGTGAAGGACGTGTATTGCACACAGCATCAATCACCAAATCAAGTTATATCATATCATATCATATCATATACAAAGCAAACCTAGGATGCATCCATACGCCCCTGCAAAGATGTTAGTGGCCAAACATATATATAATAATTGAGCTCATAATAAATAACAGAAAAGGGACGGTGTGGAACATCACTCGACCACACTAGAGTCATGCCATTGGTGCATCAATGATACGGCCATGGAACCCCCATGACTAGGAAACATAGTGGCTCGGGTATCAAACTATAAGGTTTAAAAGTCATACTATATCAAAGGTCCATAAGTTTCATAGCAAAGGTTCATAGTCAAATTTTTCTATCAAATGTTCATTTAAAGAAATCTCTTAATAATGGTTTTCATAAAAATGATCTTTAATAACGGTTCTCATAAAGGTAGTTCATAAATGTAGTTTTCATAAAAGTTAGTAAAATTCCATATAAAAGTGATAAGGCATCGTGCTCATAAACATCATTTTAAAATAGTTTTTCTCAAAACATTTCCATGATATAATTAAGAAAGGTTTTTACATCCAGTTACAATATTAATAGTTTACAATCTAAGAGAGCATAGCAAAGGCATAGATCAAATAAGAAAGCCATAATAAGAAGGCTCAGATCAACGGCATCATAATCAAAGCTAATATCTAAAAGATGCGTACGAATCATGAGAAACCTTAAGAGATAAGGTCAGAATATCTGTACCTTGGACCGCAAGTGAAAACACAACTAGAAATATAAAGATCGGAAACAAACTCCATCTTCAGCGAATCTAGACGAATTCATGATTGTCTTATTATTAATATCTTATTTAAATCAGATTATTTATTTTAGTCGGCTTTCCATTTTTAGTAACTTTCCTTTTATGGCAGCTTTCAAAAAATAGTAACTTTCCAAAAGTAGTAAATTTCCTCTTTAAGTAGTTTAACCATTTTAAGTAACTTTCTATTTTTAGCAGGCTTCCCGAATTAGTAAGTTTCCATAATTAGTAGGTTTCCATATATAGTAAGTTTCCATATTTAGTAGGTTTTTAACACGATCTCTTAATTTAGTTTGAGTTCGGGTTTTGGGTTCGGGATTGTCAAATAAATTAAACATATTCATAATTATGTTAAAATGTTACTTACTAATCATATATATCATGGAATATAGCATAGACCTCAATTATTACATGAACACACTTTGAACACCTATTTTACACAAGTATAATTATTGGCAGATTTACTCCTGAAATTAAGCCCATGTAATGAATTTTGAAAACATAGTATAACCCCAAAGTAAAAATCCAAAAAATTCCCACAGTAACTCAAATCTCTTTTGAGTCTACCATAATTTTTCCAGATTTTTATCTCAAGTAAAGGTCCCCTTTAAAAATCGTTCAAGTCTGGTTGTTCAGATTCGTAATGAAATTTACACCTCAAAAGTATGCCTCTAAACACCTAACCATACGACTTCAGAAAAATCTACAAAAATTCCAGGAAGTAGTCTATATATGAAATCTGACTCTTGTAAAATTTTAGCCATTATCTCTTTATCGTTTAGGAAATAAAAATCGGCCAAGTGGACTGATTTCCAGACCCTCAAATTGAGACTCAACACTTTATCAAGCAAAAATCAAAAACATGACCAAAACAACTCGAAATCACCCAAACTCAATTGGAGAACTTGACTAAGACATAAAACTAAGTTTTCATGCAAAGAAACCGAATCAAAACACTCTATATCATGACCATAACTCACTCACAAAATCGGATATACCTGCTGTCCAGTTTTAGAATTTATTTTAGACCACCACAACACTTGTTTACTCACCCAAACGCATCCACGACCCTTATAATTCACCCAACCTGAATTTTAACATTATTTTAACATGATAACAACATCTCACCAAATCATCCACACAAATTCTATCAAAAACCCTAACTCCAATTCATCATTTCAAGTAGAAATATTATGATTTTATGTGACCTTTTATTCGTGTATATGGATTAATTATTTAGCCGATTCTCATTTAGTTCTCATGTGACATAATACACGATATAGCAAAGATCAAAATGGAGGAAAACAAAAACAAGATAATACCCTTGAAGATCAATTTGATGGCACAAGAACACAAGAGAGCCGATCATCTTCACCCACTCGGCTCGACCCTCTTTCGGACAAGAACAAACCACGATCAACCTTTGTAGCAACTCACGATCACACCCACGTTTAACACCTTCGAATTCCTTGCTTGTGCCTTGATGACCGATCGAAAAAAAATGAAGGAGGAGGGGGCGGCCGATTGGAATTTTGTAGGGTTAGGGTTTGAATTTTTTTTTTTTTTTTTTTTTTTTTTTGTTAATTATTTGGTGATGAAAGAAAATCGGTATAGATAATAAAAGGGGGAGGGAAGGCCGGTTATTTGGGGATTGATTGTGAGAAATTTTCTCCCTTCCAAATTTAAAAAGATATCCTTTAATTTATTTAATATAATGTGTAAGTCGGGTACCGAAAATAAAAGAAATGGGACTGAAACCAAAACATGAAGGCGTGTAATTATTTTTAAATGTGTAACACTCGTTTTAATCATAAGTCTTTTATTAACGTATTATTTTTATTCGATCAATTATTAACCGTCCGATACTTAGGTTATATTCGGGATGAAATGTCTTTTACAAATTTGAGATCAAAGGGTATTATGGGTATTTTACGTGTTCAAAATTTTGGGTTTTACATTATTGAATAGTATTGACCTGTAAAATAGCGGGTTGTCATAGTCTACCACCCATAAAATGAATCTCGTCCGCGAGATTCAGTCATTATTGGTTGTTGGAGTGTTGTCAGTGAAGAGATGCGAATACTTTTGATGGATCTGTGCTTCTCGTTCCCAAGTGAACTCGGGACCACGTTGAGAATTCCAGCGAACCTTGGCGATAGGAATTCTACTATGTTTCAATTGCTTAACATCACGATCCATAATTTTTACCGGCCCTTCGATAAAGGTAAGTTTGTCATCGAGTTGAATTTCTTCTAACGGAATGATAAGGGATTCGTCGGATAAACACTTCTTAAGGTTGGAAACATGGAATGTATTGTGCACACTACTGAGCTATGGTGGAAGTTCAAGTCTATAAGCTACTCGGCCGATTCTAGCTAGAATCTTAAATGATCCATTGTATCTCGGGTTTAACTTCCCCCACTTTCCGAGCAGTATCATGCCTTTCCAAGGCAAGACCTTCAACATAACTCGTTTTCTAACTTGAAGTCCTAATGGTTTGCGACTTAGGGAAACCTAATTTCTATGATTTGCGTCATGTACTGACATAACTTTTCTATCTTTCTCTTGTCGCTTGTAACTGATTCTTGATCTGTACGATTTTTCCTTTGTTGTTTAATGAATAAGTTCTAGACTAGTGAGTTGGGCTTTTCCTATTTCGGCCTGACAATAGGTGATTGGTACTTCGACCATAGGGTGTCTCAAAGGGTGCAGTTTTTATACTCGTGTGATGACTATTGTTGAAAGTGAATATTGTCAATGTCAAAAGATTACCCTAAACAATTCGAAGTTGATCATACGACACTGAGAATTCTGTTAAATCTGCGCATGAAGACATAGACGACGACACATTTGATTTGGACTTGGATCCCCATATAAGAATGGGTTTTGAGCCGTTAGTTGTAAGAACATTATCATCTAATAGATCTTCAAATGATATCTCTTCATCCCAGACACATGGATGTTCATTGGATGTACAAGATGTGCAACAGTTATTGTGTTTCTGTTTTTGTTCTCGTAGTGATACCTTTTTTAGAACATATTTGTGTTTCAATTTTTGAGATGTCTTAGACTGATTCCATTTGGGCGAAAGGTTGAGCTTGCTTATGTTGTTGTTCGAAAATTTTTGTTTTTTGAGCACATAGTTCCAATCATCTATCATCAATTCCGCAAGCTTAGCTCGAGGAATTGTGTTTTCATTTTGAAGCTCTTGTGATTTTCTTAAATTTGTTTTTTGTTCAAATTCAAGCTCTTCACATTTTTGAAATAGACTAAAATTTAGATGATCGCACTCATTTTCTTTTCGTTCGAAGTAATTTTCAAATTCAGCATTTTGTTTTTCTTGCGGATTTTGATAGTACTTAACATGTGTAAGACCGTACTGATGTACAACAGTCAATATAACTTCACTGGATAGGATGTTTATCAGAAAATCATCAATGAGATTGTCGTTGTTCTGAGATTGACATGTGACACAAGTTTTTGAAGACCGTTTGAGTCTATCAGAAATCGACTTTTTTAATTCAGCAATATCATTTCTTAATTTAACATTGTCCTTTTCAAAGTTAAAAGGGAGTAACGTCTGATTAGAGAGTTGAGTATTAAGTTTAGAAATAGTCATTGTAAAATATTTCAAATTCTTTCATGCTATCTTTGTAAAGAATTTCTTTGGCCTTATGTCTCTCAATTTCATTAGCTAATTAATGATTCAAAGTAAGCACGAGTTTGATCATCATTCACTACATTCTGGGTTTTTGAGATTCCATTCGAATCCATATCTGGAGTGCTAGAATTAATATTGCTATCAATCTCCTCCTCCACATATGTGTTCATAACGGATTCTGTAGTCACAGAATGCGGTGTCTCATAAGTATACATATCATATATATCATTATCATAACATGTGGTATAGTTACGTACCTCTGAAAGTCCATTTGGGTCATAGACGGGAGGTGTGATTGCCTCATTGTCATATGATGAAACTTGAAGGTTTGCCATGAAGATGCAGTTTGCATTAACTTCTTCTGTATGCGCTTCATAGTCAGCTATCGCCAAATAATCATGTTCTTCAGTAGTGAGTTGTATCCCCGCTTCTTCTTTCTGAGCCAATAGCAATGCTTCCTGGAAGTATCTAGCATCTTTTCTGATTGTTCCAACAGTGCAATTCCTAGCATAATGTCCGATACCCTTACAGTTATAACACCGAATCTGATTTCCCTAATTAGCATTTCCCATATTCCCAACTACGTGAGCTGCAACATTCCCATTCTGATTTCTCATATTCTGATTCCTCTGATTCCCAACAAACTAACCCGCATTTTGCCTTGGATTTCCCATCTGCATACCTTGAGCATATCCTTGTTAATTACCATTAACTGCAACCAAGTGTCCTTCTTGACCCATATTCACACTCGGTTGTGCAATCTGCCTATTACGAGCATTTGATGATATCCTTTGGTTGTTGTTAGTTGGTTTATTGTAGAGAACATTGAATGCTTTGGATAGCATGGCAAAAGCTTCTATCAAGGCCTTTGTACCTTCATCACAATCAAGTGTTGTGTTATCTGCAACTTGGTAATGTTGTATCGGTTGTTGTGGAATGTGGTTTTGAAAAATTGTTTGTTACATGAAGTTATTATTGGAAGATGATGGTTGATGTGTGTTATAAGTAGGTATGGGTGTTGGTGTATTAGCAATCAATGTTAGTGGATCGTGATTCTTCAACATCTTCTCTTTCTTTACTTCATCTGCTTTACCTTGGTTTTGCTTTAAGAAATCATAAAGTTGATCAAAGTTCACAGCATGCAAGTCCTTGGTTTGATTAACTATAGTGACATATCGTCCCCATTCTTCTTGAAGGTTGTTAAGGAACTTGATGTTGCTAACTATCACTGAACGAGTCAACTTGTTTCTTATAAGCTCGTTCATAAGAGTACAGTAGGGATGATAGTAAGATTCAATGGTCTCTCCCGGTGTAGATGTGAATTTCTCAAACTCTGTCAACAGCTTATTCTCCATGTCCTGCTTACCAATTTCAGTTCCATGAAATAATCTTCGAACTCTTTCCCATATTGGATTAGCACTTTCACGACTATCTACCGCCGCAAATATCTCTCGTGACAATCCTAGTTGGATTAAGTGCATTGCAAGATCATCAGCTTCAATTTGAAGTTTGTCATCCTCACTGTATTCTGCTTCTGTTTGATCACGAAGGTCAGTTAAAACTGGTGGTTTAAGGTTAGGATCTCCTTGATCTTGGATTTGTCGAGGCTTAAAAGGTCCTTCCATAATCGATTTTATCATGAGTTTTCCATTAGGCTTGGTTTTTAGATAGCGAAGCCTTCGACTTTGCCATTGAAGATACGTACCTTTCTCAAGCATAGGAGAACAGTTTTCATTACCCGATGCATAAATGTCATGTTGAGTTGACATTGTGTAGGTTAATTTTGGATTGATGATGTGTTATCGGTTTTACAAAAATTTCTCGAAGGATAACGTTTCTCGAAAACTTTTACTCAATTTGAAGTTGGTTAAAGTTTCTTTGAATGTGTTTAAGTTTATTCGAAATTTTTGTTTTTAGGTTGTTAGGTTCCTTTTCAACAAAAGTCCAATAATTATTCGAAATCCCAATAGTTCTCGAAGTGTAAATTTCTCGAAGAGTGAATTTCTTGAAATGTTCTAATTTACTAGAGAGGTATCCAATGATAGTGAAAAGTTCTCGAAACTCTAATTTTCAGGTTGAAAAGGTTCTTGCCTAAAAATACGGGTTTTTCTCGAAACTTATCTAAATTTTACTCGAAAACTTAATTTCTCGAAACTCTGAACTTTTACTCGAAATGCCACGTCACCTAAGTAGTGGAATCTCAACTAACTAAATTACTTGAAACTGCCATGTAGGATTACTCGAAATCAGAATTACTCGAAAAGCCAAAAGTATTCGAAACCTAAATTACTCGAAACCAAAAGTATTCGAAATGCCACGTCAGCCAGGTAGTGGAACTCCAACTAAAAAGTACTGCCACCTAGATTTTGAGAAAACTCGAATTTTTTGAAAAATTTTGAAGATTGCAATTTTTTGAAAACTTTCCTGCTACAGTAACTTTCAAATAATTCCTAAACACAGCTTCTTTTTTGAATCTTTTTGGGTTTTTCTTAGATAAATGGCAAGGTAACTACTAAAACTACTTGAAAGTTCAAACCTTTAACTAATCTAACCACTAGTTCTAAGATTTAAGACTTAAATAGTTTTTTCAAAAACTTGCGTTGTACTACCCTTTTCGAAAACTGCCAAAATGAAACTAACAAACCTATAAATCTAAATAATAACTAGCATGTTGCTCTGATGCCAATTGTAGGCTCCCATTCTAATCAACTAGCAACACATAAATATGGTGACTTCATGGTGTTCATGGTGGTGATGACGGTGATGGATGTGGCGTAGATGGTTAGAGATAGAGAGATGGAGAGAGTCTTTGTATTATCACACACTAGAAATACACACAAGCACACAAACAAGTGAGACTTGTTTGCTTACAAATACCCTCCAACGCCTTATGGGCTTGGGTTCCCTTGGCCTTGACTAAATAAGACTTTAACCTATTTGGACTAAACTATTAGCCTATTAGATTACTTCCTATAG
Organism: Artemisia tridentata subsp. tridentata; assembly: GCA_021014915.2. Lineage (NCBI taxonomy): Eukaryota > Viridiplantae > Streptophyta > Magnoliopsida > Asterales > Asteraceae > Artemisia > Artemisia tridentata. The sequence goes on along the minus strand of CP139501.1, from coordinate 68,801,975 downwards.
CCCATTACTAGATTCTTACATATTACATATAAACGTTACACAGTTCCTAAATATAGAATGACCATCGCTTCTATTACTTTCTATTATAAGTAATGCTAACACTAACAGAAGCCATCTGTGAAATCTCGTCAAAATTCACATTCATCGTCTCCATTATCCTTTTAGTTCTTCTATTATACACCCTAAATGCCCTCGAGTTGTTTGAATATCCAATGAAGATTCCAATATCACCATTTGCTTTCAGCTTGCCTAGATCTTCTCTATCGTTCGTCGGATAGCACAAAGCGCCAAACACGTGAAGGTAAGAGATATCAGGTTTTCTGTTCTTCACTAGCTCATATGGTGTTTTATTGAATCTTGGGTGGATTACGGAACGGTTCTGAGTGAAACAAGCAGTGGCTACAGCATCAGCCCATAAAAATAATGGAGCACTAGAATAAATCAAAATTGTGCGAGCAGCTTCCACAAGAGTTCAATTTCTTGTTTCTACTACTCCATTCTGCTATGGAGTTCTGACAACGGATGTCTGATGTGTGATTCCAACGTCTTCAAAATAAGTTCTTAACTTTGGATTTGTGAATTCTGTGTCCCTGTCCATTATTACAATCCTTACTGGGTACGGTGTTGGGTTTATATGATGCCTTTTTGCTTTTTCCTAATTCGCAAGATTGACATAGGTGTTCCTTGGTGTACTTGAACTTAGGGAGTCTATTGATGATGTTGTCTTTGGCTAATTTGCTGATGGTGTCGAAATTGAGATGGGATAATCGTCTATGCCATAGCCAGGACTTAGTTCCAGGTGCTCTTGTCATAAGAAAAATTGGTGATGAATAGGCCATTTGGTTGATGTCGATAGCATACAAGTTGGTGCTGCGATTCCTAGTTAAGGGATCGGCGCCTTCTAAATTTCGAATGAAGCATGTATTCCTCCTTAATGCAACCTCTAAATCTGCATCACAAAACTGCCCAACTTAAAACAAGTTGTGTCCCAACCCTTCGACATAGTAAACTCTAGTGATCAAATAATTCGCAAATTGAAGATCTCCATAACCCAGAATACCTACTACATGATCATTTCCAAAGCGTACAGTTCCCATGAATTTACAGACGAAAATGATCAGCAGCTTCAGATTCCTCGTCATGTGCTTGGAGCAACCCGAGTCGATGATCCAAAGACATATTTTGATAACCTGCGAAGAACAAAAGAGTTTGTTTTTGGAAACCGTTTTGATGTTGGTTCCTTAGGGCTAAGGGTAAAATCTGGATCACACTCATAGAAAGTTTCTACTGGTTCAACTTGAACAGCTGTCCATATCCTCTTCTTGAGTACAGACATTCTCCCTATTGGTTTCCACTCAAAGCAAGTACTAGTCATCTTATCACTAGTGGGTGACCTAGATCGGGAACTAGTCTTCCTATTGTTTTAGCGTTGGTTCCTTTAGGAACACTCTTCTGTCCAGACTTAACATTCACATTATTAGAAATATAATCATCATAAACATCATTAAATAAGCATTTCTTGCACATTAAACAAACAGAGACATTACATGCATGAAAATTAGTACGTTTGACATTACATTCAGATGAAATATGTTTCTTATTACAAAGCAGTAAATTCCTAGGGTGTTTTTCAACTTCTTCATCTTTATTCTTGCATCTACCCTTAGAGACAAGGGAGACTCTATTGTTCCTTGTATTGCTCCTAGGCTGTAGTCTGCTGCTCCTAGAGGTGCTTTCTAGTCCTGTAGAAAGTAAGGCACACGCCTTAGGATTTACATTTTTCTCTTTAGACCAAGTTTCTGTTTTCCTAGACCCGTCAAGATTCTATTTTATGCTCATGTCGTTTGTTCCATATGGTTTAGATGTGGAGACAGATGCACTAGTGGGACTAATCCTATAAAGTCCAGGTGCTATCACTTTTGGTTTTTCGACAACCGCTTTTCCTTTATCAACAATCTTTTCTTTTTGCTTGGGCAAAGGTTGTGGAGTGATTGGTTTTGTCAAATCTTTTTTCTCATCGACTTTTGGAGCAAACTAAGAAATTGACATTTTAGGTTTGTAAGTTGGTTTAGAAAGGTTCGGTTTCTCCGAAGTCGATGGTTTTTCAAACTTAGTATCCACACCCTTTCCATTTTGACTTTCCAGCTGAGCTCTCAAAAGATCATTTTGCTCTTTTATGTCCTTTTAGGCATGCTCATACGATAGTTTGTCATACTTGCATTCCTCATTTTTTCGATCAAGTTGTTTAAAATATGACACGTTCTCTTTTCAAATTTTAACAAGAGCCTTTTCATGTTTTGAAACAATTGCAAAGGTCTCAGACTGGAGTCTGTCATGGTCTTCAACAGAATATGTTTATAAAATAATGGACATAATATCGGTGGACATAACTGCTTCGAAGAGAGAGTCATTTAGGTTTTCCAAAAGTTTGATTTTTTCAAGATTTTCATTAGCTTCCTTTACCAAGGATTTGTGGTCCTTGACAAAGTCGGCTCTTTCTTTCGAAAATGCTTGTTGAAAATGAATTTCTCTCGCATTAATATTATTCAGTGGAGTAGTAATTTCTGTTTCAAATACATTTTTCATCTCTAAATGAAAACCTGAATTCCAGTTGTTAATACAGATATTGGTTTTTGAGGCAAAAATTCTTTGAAGTATTTCAATTCTCGTTTTAACGTCATCTAGAAATCTTCTAGCAACACATCTGTTAAAAGGATTGTTTGAAGACATTTGTTCCATGTTTGAAAGAGTTTTTTAGACAACTTTTTGTGTTGCAAATTGTTTTGTAACAACTGGTTTTTTGAAAAAAATTGGTGTTTGTTTTTGTAACACAAAAGTAATTCCATAGAGTTTGTTAAGTTTATCGTAATCAATTGGTTTTAACTCTGAGTTCTTTTGTTTCATTTTAGTTTGACTCTCTGCAGCAAGTTCTATCGTTTCCTCATAATCAGTCTTAGTATTCTGTGTAACTGAGCCTCCACTCAGATTCATATATGGAGTTGCTGAGTTAATATTGCTACTACTCGACTCAACCACATATGTATCATAAGTGGGTGCTGGAGTCTCAGAATGTTGTGCCTTATGAGGATACATAACGAATATTACATTATTATAGCATAGATTGGTTATTGGTACCTCAGAAAGTGAATTGGTGTTATAAACAGGAGGTGTGTCAGAATCCGTGTCGTACTTAGCCTCCTGAAGATTTCCCATAAAGATACAGTTTTCATTAATTTCCTCACGTTCTTCCATGTCATCCATAAGAGCCAAAAAATCATTTTCCTCAACACTTAACTGAAACCATGCTTCTTCCTTTTGTGCCAACAACAACACTTTCTTCAGATACGCTGGATCTTTCTTTCTCGACTTAGTAGGGCAATTTTTTGCAATGTGACCTACACTTTGACAGTTGAAACACATTATCTTATTTCCCTGATTCATATTTCCATAAGTCCCGACAACTGGAGCTGCAACATTCCCAATCTGATTACCCACTGTCTGATCCTAATATTCTGACTCCTCTGATTTCCAACAAACTGACCAATCTGATTTCCTGCATACTGACCCATCTGATTTCCTGCATTCTGCATATTCGGATTACCCATCTGAAATCCAGTAGCATATCCCTGCTGATTCCCAATAACTCCAACCATTTGTCCTCCGTAACCCATATTGAAACTCGGCTGAGCAATCTGCTTGTTGCGAGTATTCGATGAACTCCTTTGGTTGTTTTTTGTTGGTTCATAATAGCGTCCTTGGAATGCCTTTGACAAATAAGCAAATGCTTGTGTCAAAGCAGATGTAGATTCATCATTGTCAGTGATCACGGGTTCTTGGAATTGTTGATAGTGTTGTTGTGGAATAACTTGTTGTTGTTGTGGGTAGAATTGTTGTTGTGGAATGATAGCAGTAGTTTGTTGTTGTAAAATGTATTGTTGTTGCATGTAGTTGTGGGTGGAAGATGATGATGGTTGATGTGGTGTGTACACTGGTGAAGGTGTTGATGTGTTAGCAATGAATGCAAGAGTATCATGATTCTTTGCCAATCTTTCTTTGTTAATTTCATTAGCCTCAGCTTGGTTTTGCTTTAGAAAATCGTAGAGCTGATCATAATTCACCCGATGTAAGTCCTTGGTTTGGTTGACAATTTTGACATATCGTCCCCATTCCTCTTGAAGGTTGTTTATGAATTTGATGTTGCTCGCGATTGTTCTTAGTGTCAGCTTGTTTCTGGTTAACTCATTCATCAACGTGCAAAACCTAGTATAGTAGGATTCAATGGATTATCCTGGAGTTGATGTAAACTTTTCCCATTCAGTTAGAAGCTTGTTTTCTATGTCTTGTTGCCCAATTTCTATTCCATGACATAGCCTTCTAACTCGTTCCCACATGTCATATGCAGTGTCACAACTGTCGACTACAGCAAAGATCTCTCCTGGTAATCCTAGTTGGATTAAGTGCATTGCCATATCATCGGCTTCGATCTGCTTCTTATCAGCATCTGTGTATTCTGCTTCTGTTTATTCACGAAAGTGTAGTAGAACAGGAGGTGTTCCATTAGGATCTCCAGGGTCTTGGATTTTTCGCGGCTTGAAGGGTCCGTCCTTGATGGATTGAAGCATCAGTTTTCCACCAGGCTTGGTTTGATGTAACAAAGCATGCAACTTGTCCATGGAAGATACCTAGCTTTTTCAGGCATAGGAGGACAGGTTTTCAGCACCGGTTGCATGAATGTCTTGTTGATTTGCCATTGATGAAGGTATGTGTGATAAAGTTTATCTTGGATCTGTTCAACGATGTAGGAGTTGTGTTTGTTGTAAGTTAATACAAGTTGTTGTAGTGAAAATTTGGTCTAAAATCTTAAAAACGTCGATAACTTCTTTCTGGAGAAATTTCAGGCTTCAAGAATTTTGTTACCTGAGATAGTGGGTAACCTCACAATATTCAGGCTGTTCCTGTCGTTTTGACAGGTATTTCGCTAAAAACGGATTTACGGTTCAAAAGTTATAACCGTTTGAAGTTTTGACGTGAAAAGACAAACAAAAGTCAACTCTGAAGGAGCAAATGCGATAACCCAATTCTAACTTCGATAACACTGTTCCAAATTCGATAAGTTTGACTTTGCAAGTTCGATAAGGTTGACTTGTCAAAGTTCAATAAGGTTGACTTTGCAAGTTCGATGAGATTGACTTTGCAAGTTCAATGAGATTGACTTTGCAAGTTCGATGAGAATTGCAAGTTCGATAAGAAATTGCAAGTTCGATAAGAAACTGCAAGTTCGATAACAAACTACAAGTTCGATAACTTAGTATCTATCTAACTTATACAAGCTAGAAGATTTCTCCTTAATCGAAGTATTCCACAGGCTTATACAAGCAAGGGAAGAACTGAGTAATCCTTGAACCGTGAAGAAAGTATCATGTTGATGAAGTTCGATAAACCCTTGGATGCAAGTTCGATAAGACCTAAGTTCGATGAAAGTTCGATGAACATTCGATGAAAGTTCGATGAACCCTTAAACCCAAGTTCGATGAACCCTTAAATGAAAGTTCGATAAACCCTTAAACCAAAGTTCAATGGATTACCAAGAACTTCTAAAACTCGTTTTTTCACCAGATTTACGTTTCCAAAGCGATTCTTTTGTTCAAAATCACTTAACTTTCAATAAAGTTGTGACCATTAACAAAGATAAGTAAATTTGAAAAAAGTTCGATAAGTAGCCAAACTTTGTAAATCAATAAGAAACACCTTTGAAAACGTTTTTTGAAGCGATTATTTGCCAAAACTCACTAATAAGTACTAGATCTAAAGGAAAGACAACAACTTTTTACCTAATAAACGTAAAAATCAAAGCTTTATATGAAAAAGAAAACATTTTTATTGGAAAATCGCAAATTTATCTAAGTTTTAATCAAAAAACGAAACACAAACACTCATAAATCATTGTTAGGCGATTGATACCAATTGTAGGACCATATATTATCAACTAATATCACGTATATAATGCAACACGTCTGGTGACTTGAGATAAAGTATGATATTTTAGAGAGAGAAACTAGAGAGATAGAAGAGAGAATTATATTTAATAAACATACACAATACACACTTAAGCACACCTCCAAATGAGACTATTTGGAGGTATTTATAGTACAATACGTGATGCCCTAAAGGCTTAGTTATGGGCTTGGGCTTTAGTGGATTGGATTACATAAGATTAACCATCATAGATTCTAACATATTAGCTTAGACCACGAGCCCACTAACCTAGACTATTACATAATTTTAAGACACGTTACAAAGTTATAAAGTCTAGAATGACCATCACTTTTCTTTAATACGAACACGACACTTAGTTTTCGATAGATAGTGGATTTCCTGTCGAATTTGGATACAAATTTAATAAAATTATAATCCATGTGCTCTTCAGACCATACCCCACCAACAATATGGGTTTTTGAATCTTTTACACCATTCACTATCCAGGATACTAACAAGCTCTAGATGACAAACTGACACAGGGAGCGGAAGCGAATTTTGTAAAACCCTAATCCAAGGGTTGATAAATGAGGCGCACCTCAAGGGAATATAACACAAACACAAGTTAAAACTCTAAAACACAAAGTTTATTAATAATCAAAAAACTTAATTACAATGATAATTAGCGAAAGACCTATATTTATAGAGAGGTGAAACTTGCAGAGAAAGTAGCCTAATTACAATGATAATTAGTGAAAGACGAATTAAATATAAAAGAAGATTATGGAATCGATGCCTCTACGTTGTAGGGAGATGTTTCCCTCTACGGCGTAGAGACTTAAAGTCTCAAATAAAATCTTATTCGAGACCTCTACGGCATAGTGAGGAAAATACCCCTACGCTGTAGAGGCCACAACTTCTACGTCTTCTGGTTGAATTTTGTCCCCATCAAATAATATATATAAAAAGAAAAAAAATTACATATGATTAAGGGCGTTCTTGGTAGAAGGTTTTGGGATGTAAGAAATATGTAAGGTAATGAAAAAATGTGCTTGGTTGACTATAATGGAATGACCAATTACCAAATAGTTGGTAATGAACCATTACCCAATAAATTAGAGGAATGAATTCCTTTCCATTTCTTTTTCCTTAGCATTAACATTGCATTTCTCTTTCCAATTACGGAGTTTGAATCAAGCACACCCTAAGTCTAAGTTCAAAATTTTACATTGATCTCATGCACAGATCATCTGCTTATAAATGATTTTATTTTTACATTGATCTCATGGCTCCGAAACTTGGCCCAATCGGTTGTCGATTTCCTTGCTAAGTTAATTCCTTGCAACACGATAGTCCTTCTAAACTACCAAAAGACAAGATTTTGACAAATATATTGAAACCTTAATGACATGTTTGCCTGTATGTTTGTTTTACATTAAGAACGATGTTGTTATTGAGTCAATGTGTATGCTGGCAAAAAAAATCGACAACTAATTAAAGAAATGGTACAGCTGCAATACCACTTACCAAAATTCATTAAACCCATATGGCAATGCTTAATACTGAGCTGGGAAAGTACCAGCATCTTATATTATCTCTTTTTATATTGTCTACTTGATTTTATCTTATTAACATAAAATAATCTAACTTTATTAAAAAACGTGTTTCCTTACACATTAGGGTGCGTTTGGTTCGCAAGTGGGATTGGAATTGGATTTAGATTTGGGAAAGGTTAGAAAGATGTGGGAAAGATTTGAGAAAAAAGTAGGAGAGAGAAAATATATTATTATATATAATTTGTGGTTGAAAAAATTATAAAATAAGAAAAATAATAAATAATATGTGGTTGAAAAAATTCTATCAAATAAAAAAAATTTTGATTGGGTGGAATCAAGAAAACCCACCACATTGTGGTGGAATGAAATCTATCACATTTTCATTCCATCATTCCCAAATTGTGGGCCCTAGTTACAACCATACAAAGGTTTCATTTTTTCTTTGGGTGATACCCACCCAAAAGCATGAACCAAACGCACCCTTAGATAATTGTACTGATTATATTGTTTCTGATTCAGTTTTAATTAAACTAACCGCCACAAACGATTTTTGGGGCGAGGGAATGAGAGCAAAACGACATACGAGATGATATCATCCCTTTAACTATATATTGATGAACTTTGAAACAATCTTCTCATAAAGCTCAGTTAGATTTTAAATGATCAAACTTGAAATTAAAATAAAGAGCGTAAGTAATGCTCGGTTTATTCTTGTTATTTTTACCAAACAAGATTTTCTTTTCTTTCATGTTTATGGATATGATGATCGGGAGCTTGTCCACAGTTCTGTGTTAGATGAGAATGGCTGTTAGTTACCATAGTATGTGGCACGTGAGGTACACATGCCTAGCATAGCCAGTCAGTGAGTTACACGTGCTCATTTTCACTACTTGTGGCCTAACAGCTTTTCCCGCCAAAAATCCTTTTTTAATACTTGTTAATTCTCATTTGTAAGATAGCTAAGATTAATACAATTTCTCATTTCCCTTGTTCTTTCTCTCTTGTAACTGATTGTTCTTTCAATAACAAGATTCAGCTCATTTACTAATTCAGTTTCAACAATCTATTTCTGTTCTTGATTGATCTGCTGAATTGTAGCCCATTAACGAATCTTTACTGATTCCTAGTGGTGTATATCAAGTGGCATCAGAACACTTTCTTAGGCTCTATATCGTCACCTTATCTTCAAGAGTGTTAAACTGACATTCTTGATTTTCCGGTCATCTTCTCCGGTCAATTCCGGCAACAAAACAGAAATTTCCGGCCAAGAAATTAGTCACCACTAATTTCTCTTGTTCTATTACATCAGATTAGTGCCAAACATTTGTACGGTCACAAGGCTAGCCCATTAGTGGTTAAATTCTCTAGCCTTGAACAAGCTGATCAGAAGCATTTGGTTTGGGTAATCAAGAACAAGATCAGTAGTTATTATCCCATTGTTGATGAGTGATAATAATACTGGTGAGATGGTGAATACAAGAACAATTACTGGGTCTTCTAATGGTTCTTCATTGGTTTTTGATGATGAAACAAAAAGATACATTGCTGATCAAATAGCTCAAATGGTGGGTGGTGCTATGACAGCTGTCAACTCAAGACTTGACCAGATGGGTGAGCAGATCACTGGTTCAAGTTTACAAAACAGTCAAAATTTGGGCAGTGGTCAAGGTGGTGGTCAAGCATAGCTTACAAGGGTGGCCAAGATTGACTTTCCAAGGTTTAATGGTGATGATGTTAGAGGGTGGTTGTTCAGATGTGAACAACTGTTCTTGATTGATCAAGTGGCTGAAGTGGATAAGGTAAATCTTGTTTCAATCCATCTTTATGACAAGGCTTTGTTATGGCATACACAATACACTAGAATTCATGGTACTTTTGTGGATTGGGAAGTGTATAAACAAGCTAACTTGAGTAGGTTTGGTAATTTTTATGATGATCCCATGTCTGAACTCAAGAACTTGAAATATGAAACAAATGCTAGAGATTATGAAGATGCTTTTGATAATCTGTTGAGTAGAGTTGATATAAGTGAATCTCATGATATGAGTTTGTTTATGGGTGGATTACCAATTGAGATAGCAATGAGTGTTAGGATGTTTAAGCCTAAGACACTAGCAGATACTTATTGCTTGACAAATCTGCAAGAAGCTACTTTGAATGCTGTTAAGAAGAAAAGTAGGCCTGTTTTTAGTGGTAGTAATTCAAGATTTGGTAATGGTGTTGTCAATCACAGTTTTCAAAAACCTTTATTGGCATTACCACACAACCCTGCTACTACTACATCTCATAAACCAAACACACCAGTTGGTGGTACAAATAAGAGATTGACACAAAAAGAATATGCAGAAAAAAGAGCTCAAAACTTGTGTTTCTACTGTGATCAAAAATATTCACCAGGGCATAAGTGCAGTGGGCAGTTGTACTCTTTGGTGGTCATGGCTGAGTTGGATATGTGTGAAAGTGAATTAGTGGAAGACGAAGAAGAAATGCTTGACACAGACTTGTTGGAAACACAACAACCCCAAATTTCTTTGCATGCTCTAAGTGGCACTACAAATTTTCAAACAATGAGGGTGATTGGAAATGTGGGGATACATGAGGTGCATATTTTGATAGATTGTGGCTCAACACACAATTTTTTAGATAAAAATATGGCTAAGAAGTTGGGATGTGATATCAAAAGTACTTGTCCTTTATCAGTAACTGTGGCTGGTGGCAATAATTTGATGAGTACTGCTGAGTGTAAAAATTTCAAATGGATGTTTGGTACTACACTTTTCACAACAGATGTAATGCTTTTACCATTAGGTGGTTGTGAGATGGTGATGGGCATTCAATGGTTAGCCACATTGGGTAACATGAGGTGTAATTTCCAAGAGCTGAGAATGGATTTTAAGCATAATGGCAAAAGGGTCACAATCTGGGGAACCAAGAAGTCAAAAATGGAATGGTTGGGTAACAAAAGAGCTGACAAGACTGTGAACCAAGTTATGCAGGGTGAATTGCACTCAATGGCTTTGTGTGTCTTTCCTGAAACTGCTTCTACCTGTATGCTAATTGAAGGTACCCAAGTGGAAATACATCCTAGTTGTTAACCTGTAGTAGATAGTTATGCAGATGTGTTTGAAGTTCCTAAGGAGTTACCACCTAAGAGACCCCATGATCACAGAATTCCCTTGGAATCAGGCACTCACCCATTTAATATCAGGCCTTATAGACATCCTCCATCACAAAAAGATGCAATTGAAGGCATGGTTGCAGAACTGTTGGAGGCAGGGGTGATTAAAAAGAGTCACAGTCCATTTTCTTCTCCTATAGTCATGGTGAAAAAGAAAGACAATTCCTGGAGGATGTGTGTTGATTATAGGCAGCTCAACAAGCAAACTATTAAGGATAAGTTCCCAATTCCTATAATAGAAGAGCTTATTGATGAGTTACATGGGTCTCAATTGTTTACAAAGCTTGACTTAAGATCTGGTTATCACCAAATTAGAATGAATGAAGAAGATGTGCCTAAGACAGCTTTTAGAACTCATGAGGGCCATTATGAGTTCTTGGTGATGCCATTTGGCCTTACAAATGCTCCATCCACATTTCAATCCTTGATGAATGAGGTATTCAGTCCCTACTTGAGAAAATTTGACTTGGTTTTCTTTGATGATATACTCATTTACAGTCAAAATGTGGAAGATCATGTGATGCACTTGCAAGCAGTTCTAGAAACAATGAGACAAAACAAGTTATATGCTAAGAAAAGTAAATGTGTGTTTGGTACTGATAAGGTAGAATATTTGGGTCATATCATTTCACCAATGGGAGTTGCTACTGACCCAGAAAAGATCAAAGCTATGTCAAATGGGCCTGTGCCTACTAATGTGAAGCAGCTCAGGGGATTTTTGGGCTTAACTGGGTATTATAGAAGGTTTATACAAGGTTATGCAAGTGTGAGCAGACCTCTTACTGAGTTACTTAAGAAGAATGCTTTTACTTGGAATGAGGAATCACAAACAGCTTTTGAAAGGCTTAAGCAGGCTATGATAACTGCTCCAGTGTTGAAATTGCCAGACTTCACAAAAGAATTTACACTGGAAACAGATGCTTCAGGAGTTGGATTGGGTGCAGTGTTGTTGCAAGAAGGACACCCTATAGCTTTCCTCAGTAAAACTCTATCTGCCAAACACCAACTTATGTCCACTTATGAAAAAGAATTCTTGGCAATTGTGTATGCTTTAGAGAAGTGGAGAGGATATCTATTAGATAGGCATTTTAAGATCAAAATTGATCATTTCAGTCTTAAATACCTATTGGATCAAAGACTCACAACTCCTACTCAACTGAAATGGCTACCAAAGTTAATGGGGTTTGACTATGAAATTGTGTATAGAAAAGGTGTGGAGAATGTTACAGCTGATGCTTTGTCCAGAATTCAAAATTCAGGGGAATTGTTTAGTTTGCTTACTTCTTCAATGAGTACTCAGTTGTATCAAAAGATTGTAGCTAGTTGGGACTCAGACACAAAGCTTCAACAAGTCAAACAACAGTTGCAGAATGGTCAAACTGTGAAAGGGTCTTATACTTGGTCAAACCAAGAGTTAAGAAGAAAAGGTAAACTGGTTGTGGGTGATGACACAGAACTGAGAACTGAATTGCTCAAACAGTTTCATGAGGGTGCAGTTGGAGGTCACTCAGGAGTCAAAACAACCACCAACAAGGTCTGCAGTGTCTTTTATTGGAAGAAATTGAGAAAGCATGTGAAGCAATTAGTCAGGGAATGTGATGTTTGTCAAAGGAATAAATCAGACTTGTCAGCTTATCCTGGACTACTACAACCATTACCTTTGCCTGCTACCATCTGGTCTAGTATCTCCATGGATTTTGTAGAGGGTTTGCCCAAATCACAAGGTAAGACTATTATCTTTGTGGTTGTTGATAGATTGAGCAAATATGCACATTTTCTCCCTCTTGCACATCCATTTACTGCCAAAGATGTTGCACAAGTTTTCTTGGACAACATATATAAGCTACATGGTTTACCAAACACCATCATATCAGATAGGGACAAGGTTTTTCTGAGTATCTTTTGGAAGGAGCTATTCAAATTGTTACAAGTAAAACAGCATATGTCCACCTCATATCACCCTCAGACTGATGGCCAAACTGAAGTGGTGAATAGGTGTTTGGAGTGTTATCTGAGATGTATGTCAGGGGAACAGCCCAAGCAATGGATGAAGTGGTTGTCTTTGGCTGAGTGGTGGTACAACACTAACCATCACTCTGCTACCAATACCACCCCTTATGAGATAGTATATGGACAAGCTCCACCTGTTCATGTGCCTTATGTGGGTGGTGAGAGTAGGGTGGAGGCTGTAGACAGAACTTTGACAGCAAGAGAACAAGCTATTGATATATTAAAGTTTCACCTCAAAAGGGCTCAAGATAGGATGAAGTCTCAAGCTGACAAACATAGGTCAGACAGATCATATGAGGTGAATGATTGGGTTTATTTGAAGCTACAACCCCATAGGCAAGTTACAATCAGGAAAGGAAAGCAAAACAAGTTTTCACCCAAGTATTATGGGCCATTTCAAGTACAGGCCAAGATAGGCCAAGTTGCTTATAAGCTAAAGTTACCAGCTACTTCCCAGATACATGATGTTTTTCATGTTTCTCAACTCAAGAAGTGCAGAAGTGCAGTGACTCAAAGTGGTACACTACCAGCTTGTGACATGGAAGGAAGAATGTTGGTTGAACCCATAGCTATTTTGGAAAGGCGGTTGGCCAAAAAGGGGAACTCTGCACCTGTATTTGTGCTAGTTCAGTGGGCAAATGGGTCCAAGGATGATGCAACTTGGGAACCCATTGAAGATTTGCAGAAGAGGTTTCCTGCCTTTGTTTGCTAATCTTGAGGACAAGATTAAACTGAGGGGGATGGATTGTTAGATGAGAATGGCTGTTATTTACCATAGTATGTGGCACGTGAGGTGCACATGCCTGGCATAGCCAGTCAGTGAGTTACACGTGCTCATTTTCACTACTTGTGGCCTAACAGCTTTTCCCGCCAAAAATCCCTTTTTAATACTTGTTAATTCTCATTTGTAAGATAGCCAAGATTAATACAATTTCTCATTTCCCTTGTTCTTTCTCTCTTGTAACTGATTGTTCTTTCAATAACATGATTCAGTTCATTTACTAATTCAGTTTCAACAATCTATTTCTGTTCTTGATTGATCTACTGAATTGTAGCCCATTAACGAATCTTTACTGATTCCTAGTGGTGTATATCATTCTGAATACCTCTTTAATCGTATTAGAGAGCTAAGTGAAGGAGGCAACCAATAACTGTTATTGATGTGTTATTTTAGCGCCACTTTAGTTTATTATCTCTCAAATAACACCCCAATAATTAAAATACATTTTTTAGCAATAACAACCAATAACTGTTATTAGTGCAGGTAGGTCTCAGTTTTATTTTATTTTTTTATTTTATTTTATACAAACACATTTTGAACTAAAATTCATATACGATATGTTAAAAGTACGATACGAATACGAAAAATATATAATGTTTTTCCAATAATATCACGTCTACTCTAATAATTTTAGTGAGATAAAGTGGTTGTGGACACTTTAGTTTAGAGAGAGAAACGAGAGAAATATGAAAAGTCTCGCATTGATAGAAAGAATAACACACACCTTATAACCCATGCGATAGTATAATGCTGTCGCAAGCCACACAATGTTACACAACATACCCTAAACTATTATAATAGATAAATAGAAGTCCCTGCACTAATTATTTACACTTTTTGTGTTCCAACAATCTCCCCCTAAGGGTAGATCATTCGGGTCTTCTACTTATGGGCTTTTTGTCAGGCCAACTTCGACATCATATTCTTTGTTCCATTCGTCTCCATGATGCTCGAAGCGCCAGCCTTTCTTTTATCACATTCACAACCCTTGTTAACATATGATGATTGCTTGCAGTTATCTCTATCTGCAGTTTCTCCACCTTCCTCAGTTTCTCCACTCAAGTTTCTTCAGGATCCTTAGTAGTGTACCAGAAGAGAACTTGGCTACTTCAACGACTCAGAACAGCCTCTTTTGCTTCTTGTTGGTCGCATACACCAGACATAGTCCAAGGCCGGGTCTTGTGAAACATGTCCAGCTCTTGATTTTCTGAATACCAATACAAGCTAGCATCGGAGGAGTCAGGTTGATCTTCCTCTGATAGCTTTCAATCCCCATCTAGAAGTCTTCGATGTGAGCTACTACAACATAAGCCCTCATGAAGATCAATACTGATTCAATCACGTCTTCATCAATTGCTTTCTTGTTGAAGTAGTCTCTTCTTCTCTTTAGGATATCTTCAAGATCATGAGGATGAAGGTTGATGGAGTCAGCTTCAGTGAAGTGGTAATGTTGATTATATGTTCTAACAACGTGATATTCAACCGATCCGTGAGAAGATTGATACTCTAAGTTTTAACACCCCCAAAATCGGGTCCAGCGGAAGCATACATGTCACTAGTGTGCTGCTAAATTGGTATCACAACACAAGTACAAAGAACGTTTTTTACCTCGATCATTTAGAACAAAATTCATTAACAAAAAGTGTTAAATTTACATTATTCAAAAGTAGTGTGGATATAAGCCCATAAAATAATTAAAACGGTCCCCAAATGAATATCAGAGTATCACGATCCTATAACCATGCCATGCCATGCCAAAAGCTGCCAAAGTTAAGCTAACACTTTAAGAACCTGAAAATACATGCTAAAAAGTGTCAACACGAGGTTGGTGAGTTCATAGGTTTGTGAGTTAAACCACGAAGCTGTGAATAATAGCATGGGACAATAGTGAAAATGAATACCAATTACAAGCACGTTATCAAATCAGTAATAGTGTCACGCCAACTGAACCTATGGTGTTCATCATACTCATAACCAATATCACGTGGGGAGCTACCCCGATAGATCTATCAACATGTGGGCTCTCAAAGAGAGTTAACAGTTGCACCAACTGAACCTATCAAATTGTGGGCTCTCAACAGAGAGTTAACAGTTACACCAACTGAACCTATAACTTGTGGGCCCTCAGCAGAGAGTTAACAGTGGCACAGCCATGTACTCACAAAACAAACATGTCACAACATATGATCGCATCATCACACATATATGTCCAAAATCATGTAAAACAGTATTTCAAAGCATAAAAACATTTGTTAGACATTGAGTTTAGTGGAAAAAAACGAGCATGTATTCTCCCACAAAACAGTTATAAAATAAGTAAAACTACGGGCCATGAACTCACATTAGCCACAGCAATGCAAACATCACAACTGACACGACTGGCATCTAGAGCTAATTACAACAATATCCATGAGACAGGCACAACGGTACACGGATGTACAAGCAGTACAGTACGAGATCGGCACAACCTAATACGTATACGGTTATCTCAAATTACGTCTCGCACAATAATTAAGTCTACCAGAGACAATGTGTCGTAGTTTTCGTGGATTACTCAATTTCAATACTTATCAAAAGCTTAGTATCAACGTTTCGTGTGGTGTGGTAAGAAAACAAATACTCAAAACGCAATTCACGCCAAAGAAGAAAAGACATTGACATAGTCGAGAAATACTGACTAGAACTCAAGTCGGGAAGACATGACACGGAGAAGTCACAGATTAACGACAAATAAATACATCAAATACAATAAATCAGTTTGTACATTTCGGTATTTACCCCGATATCCCAAATAATTTGTAAACAATACCACGAGACTTTAATAAAATCAATTTACTCAAACCAGTTTAATAGAAAATAACTAAAAGTATTCATTGATTATTAGACATTATTTCCTTATTGTGTATTCGTTGCGAATCAAATATATGAAATTCTTCTAGAGTCTAGTATATTGTATTCGTTTCAATTCCAATAAGTCCAAATTGTCCAATATCCAATGTCCAACAAATGTCAATCTGATAAATCCAATTATTGTCCAAATTTACAAGTATTATTCAATCCTATATACGTCCCATGTGTCAGTTAACAATCCGTATTCAAATCCAAATCACAATCCCAGTATAATCCAAAACGTACCAATAGACACCAATAGTCAAACAAATCAATCTCATTAGTAGAGTACACGGTAACTAAACGTATATCACACAAGTTTAACATACATTATACTTATCAATTTTTATAACCCAACACACACTCACGTGGGCTATTGAGACCATGTGCTAAACAAACACACCCTTTAACGATCTATGGGCTTTATAGCCCTAGACTAACCAACGCACCCTATTATTTTAAAAGGGCTAATAGCCCAATAGCAAACCAAACGCGCCCTAATGGCTTTGAACCCAAAACACAAATTCTATCACAACCGCACCCTTGGCTGTTAACATGCTAACGCACACACACATCACAACACTTAATCAAATACTCAAACACACCAATAATACGCACACCCTTTGGTGTTACATGTGGACCGTAAACAAATATACACACCCTCTTGGGTTGTTACCCAATGCGACACAAACACAAGACCAACACCCTTCGTGGGCGTGGTCGTGAACCGTAACCCAAAACAGATCCTTGTGGGTCATTAGATGCCACGCCCCTAGTGGGTTTCTTACTAATCGAGACCAAAGCAAAACGACAACAACAAGCTAAGTGAGCTAAATTCGAGATCAAATAAGTCGTAACATAACAAACCGAAATTGACAAATCCAAATCCAATAACCAAACCGAGCCTAACCAGGCTTCGACCCAAGTCAACCCATGTGAGTTTCCTGTTGCAACCGAGAACAAACAATGCACCCTTACGGGTTCCCTTTTACCGCAAGATCACACAAAACAACACCGAGATAAAAACAAATACTCCTATAATAGTTTTCTTACCACAAGATCTGATGTCAAAACATTTATTAATAGTTTCCAATTTACCGAGACCAAGACCTAATGAGCACACACCCTTGGGGTGTGTCGTTAAATCCAAACACAACCCGAGAACCAAAAACAATGAATCAAACACCGTTTAAATTAGTATTTACCACACGAAAACCATTTCAAAAACGTTATTAAATATAGTTTTTATCCACGAAAACTAACATAAATTGGTTCATATCGAGAAAATAATCATAGCCGTGGGAGACGACTTACCCACGAACTAGAGAGAGAGAGATGGAGAAGACGGTGGTGTCGGCGGTGGTGACAGCCGTGGTGGCTGTGGTGGCGTCCTCAAACCAAAAACCAACAAACCCTATGCGAATCCTTTCGTTCTAACCCTCAACGAGCACCCTTGGCCTTCAATCTTGACTGGCGGCAACAAAATATGGCGGCGGAGGTTGGCCGGAAAAAGTGGCCGGAAGATTGGCAGCGGCGGCTGAAAACCCTAGAAGAAGAGAGGATATTAGTGTGTGATGTATATGAGAGAAAACCCTAGGTTCCATTTTTATACAACTGCAGGGACCAATCTTGTAATTTGTGCAATCTTCCTCAAAATGAGGTTCGGGACTCAGTTAGACTTGTAAACGGTTGATTCAAGACACGTGAATTACACCATCGCGCTCAAAATAATATTTCCAATAAAAACGACTATTCATACACCTTGTTTCTCACAAATAATAAAATAATCAAATCAAATCGTTGGTTATGCCAGTACGCGTTGTGTGTAAATTCCACGTTTCGCAAGATAACTTCAGGTTTTAGAGCCAAACAATCTTGGAAAGGTTCGTAAATGAAAAACAGGGATAATCTCGTATAAAAATACGTCTGGAAAATTACAGGGTATTACCGTCTCACCTCCTTAAACGGAATCGCGACCTTGCAATTCAATTAAAGTTACCCGTTACGGTTGAAAAGAGACGCTTGATCTCATCCATACGTTCCCACGTGAACTCAGGACCTCTCTTAGAGTTCACCGATCTTTGTTAATAGGAATACGACTTTACTAAAGTCGTCAAACTTCACGGTTCATGATTTCGATAGGTCTCTCAACAAAGTTCAAACATTCATCAATCTGGATCTCTCCCGAAGGAATAGCAACTGCCTCATCGTAAAATCATTTCTTCACATTGCACATAAAAATGTTGCGAACACTGTTGAGTCCTGACGGTAGCTCGAGTCTGTGACCTACCGGTCCAACTCTATCTAGGATTTCAAAAGTATCAATATAGCGAGGATTTAGCTTTCCAGGTTTACTAAATGTATCACACCTTCTCATGGTGAATCTTTAAGCATAAACAAGGCTTTAACTGCGAATTCAAGAGGTTTACGTCATTACGTCATTTGTCAGCATACTCTTCTGACGATTCGCAAGCAGTCTGCAACTCGGTTCAGATCTAAACGAATCTTCTCAGTAGTCTCATGAACAAGTTCAGGGTCAGTAAGTTGGGTAACCCTAACTTCTACCCAATAAGTCGGCGATCGGCTCTTTTAACCATAAGGTGCCTCGTACGGTGCCATTGAAATACTGGAGTCGTAGGTATTTTTATAAGAGGATTTGGCCAACGGGGGGTGTCTATCCCAACCATTGCCACACTTGATTACTCAGGTAGAGGTGCGGTATTCGTTCCTGAGGTCTAGCTTCTGATATAGTAGCAAAAATAGTAAATCGACTTACAAAATGATTTGTGAAATGGCTTATAGGATAATAGGAAAATAATTCATCGTTTATAAAATTGTAGCAAAGTCAAAATTTTGATTTTCAGTTTGATTCATAACATCATAGCAAGGCAGCAAAACGTTTTATGAAATCGCTTTGCTAAACGATTTGTAGAACAGTTTACGGGGTAACAGGAAAGCAATTCGCCGTTTCTAAAATAGTAGTAAGATCAAAATTTTGATTTTCGTGAAATAGTAGTAAAACATTTCATAAGATGACAACAATTTGTAAATTAATAGCAAAACGGTTTATTATCCTATAAGAGGTTAGCAAAGATAACTATATTCCCGAGGGACGAGAAGAGAATTAGGTGATTGTCCCAAGGTACGCGGTTCAGGTTACTCCTTAAGGTCTTAAGATTTCTTTTGGGCGTGTAATCTCTGCCAAATGGAGAGTTTAGCGAGTTCAGAGTACAACTCTGAGGGAAGATGTTGATTGCTACTAGCAATCAGTCGGTTGAATCAGTAATGTATATAGTACTTAAAGAAAAAATGACAACATTGATTGAACAACTCCGATTGAGCACAA
The DNA here is from genome assembly GCA_021014915.2 of Artemisia tridentata subsp. tridentata. Classification (NCBI taxonomy): domain Eukaryota; kingdom Viridiplantae; phylum Streptophyta; class Magnoliopsida; order Asterales; family Asteraceae; genus Artemisia; species Artemisia tridentata. Next base: position 68,782,239 of record CP139501.1, on the reverse strand, counting down.
GGCTTAGGATAGAGGCGACTGTAACACGACCACAACAAAACAAGGCCGAATAACAATCCTAAATCCGGAGTGAGGTCCAAAATCAACATAGCCAAAACCAAATCTAACATAGCCAAAATCAAATCCAAACGTAGCTAAACTCAAATTCAAACGTAACCAGAATCAAATCCAAACGCTCCAATAAGCTCAAATGGGCTTATTACAATTTCACGGAGTTACAAATAAGCAACTCAGATTCAAACGGTGCCAATCGGGTCTAACCCGGCCCGATGAAAACTACGGTCCGACGGCGACAAACAGGAATTTCATATAACGGAGACGTATAGCGGTGCCAGGGGTATTACGGTTCATGTGGTGTTGTGATGCCAGTCTGTCGTGTATGTGTGGGAGTAATACCCAATCTCTGTGTACACACGCAAAACTGTACCATTTCCAAAATCAAAAGTCACCCGAACATAATTCTGTTATAACTACTCCCAGTAGCGCAAAATTCACCTCTGGGTCGGATATAGGTGATCAGGTTATGTCCCACTGTCCCTGGTTGAATATAGGTGATCAGTCTATATTCACCCGAGGTTCATTGAATTTTGAAATACTCAGCCTTGTTATACTAGTAGTATGTCCTTTACATCCAAAATCATTCCCAAAACCACGACAAGTGTACAAACTCGACATTCAATGATGAGATTAGGCAAGGAAATAGTGTAACTCTATGACAGGTACGGTGCATGCATAAGCATATGGAAATGCTTATAGTGAACAACTAAAATAGGTGGATATTAAATATCCAATGGTCAGGCACACATCTCAACAAGTATATCATCAAATATCTCGTCAAACAACTCGTCAAATATATCATGAATATCTCATCCAATATATCATTACTCGTCTCATCAATTATATCCTCAAACAAAATCATACGCGAGGCATCAGCTTGGTAGGCAGGCACTTGGCGGTCATAGAGTTAAGTTTTCGCAAAAGTGGTTATAGTCTAGGTTTTAAAAATATACCCAATTCTCTATAACCTAGGCTCTGATGCCAATCTGTAACACCCCCAAAATCGGGTCTAGCGGAAGCATAGATGTCACTTGGGTGCTACTAAGTTGGTATCACAACACAAGTACAAAGATTGGTTTTTACCTCGATCATTTAGAGCAAAATTCATTAACAAAAAGTGTTAAATTTACTTTATTCAAAAGTAGTGCGGAAATAGGGTCATAAAATAAGTAAAACGGTCCGCAAATGAATAACAGAGTATCACGATCCTATAACCATGCCATGCCATGCCAAAAGCCGCCAAAGGTAAGCTAACATTTTAAGAACCTGAAAATACATGCTAAAAAGTGTCAACACGAGGTTGGTGAGTTCATAGGTTTGTGAGTTAAACCACGAAGCTGTGAATAATAGCATAGGAAAATAGTGAAAATGAATACCAATTACAAGCACGTTATCAAATCAGTAATAGTGTCACGCTAACTAAACCTATGGTGTTCATCATACTCATAACCAATATCACGTGGGGAGCTACCCCGATAGATCTATCAACATGTGGGCTCTCAAAGAGAGTTAACAGTTGCACCAACTGAACCTATCAACTTGTGGGCTCTCAACAGAGAGTTAATAGTTATACCAACTGAACATATAACTTGTGGGCCCTCAGCATAAAGTTAACAGTGGCGCAGTCATGTACTCACAAAACAAACATGTCACAACATATGATTGCATCATCACACATATATGTCCAAAATCATGTAAAAAAATTTGTAAAGCATTGAGTTTAGTGAAAAAGAACAAGCATGTATTCTCCCCCAAAACAGTTATAAAATAAGTAAAAGTAGGGGCCATGAACTCACCTTAGCCACAGCAATGCAAACATGACAACTGACACGACTGACATCTAGAGCTAATTACAACGGTATCCAGGAGACAGGCACAACGGTACACGGAGGTACAAGCAGTACTGTACGAGATTGGCACAACCTAATACATATACGGTTATCTCAAATTACGTCTCGCACAATAATTAAGACTACCAGAGACAACGTGTCCTTGTTTTCGTGGATTACTCAATTTTAATACTTATCAAAAGCTTAGTATCAATGTTTCGTGTGGTGTGGTAAGAAAACAAAGACTCTAAATACAACTCACGCCAAAGAAGAAAAGACATCGACATAGTCGAGAAATACTGACTAGAATTCAAGTCGGGAAGACATGACACGGAGAAGTCACGGATTAACGACAAATAAATACATCAAATATAATAAATCAGTTTGTACATTTCGGTATTTACCCCGATATCCCAAATAATTTGTAAACAATACCATGAGACATTAATAAAATCAATTTAATCAAAATAGTTTAATAGAAAATAACTAAAAGTATTCATTGATTGTTAGACATTATTTTCTTATTGTATATTCGTTGCGAATCAAATATATTAAATTCGTCTAGAGTCTAATATATTGTATTCGTTTCAAGTCCAATAAGTCCAAATTGTCCAATATCCAATGTCCAACAAATGTCAATCCGACAAATCCAATTATTGTCCAAATATACAAGTATTATTCAATCCTATATACGTCCCATGTGTCAGTTAACAATCCATATTCAATTCCAAATCACAATCCCAGTATAATCCGAAACTTACCAATATACACCAATTGTCAAACAAATCAATCTCGTTAGTAGAGTACACGGTAACTAAACGTATATCACACAAGTTTAACATACATTATACTTATCAATTTTTATAACCCAACACACACTCACATGGGCTATTGAGCCCATGTGCTAAACAAACACATCCTTTAATGATCTATGGGCTTTATGGCCCAAGACTAAGCAACGCACCCTATTATTTTAAATGGGCTAATAGCCCAATAGCAAACCAAACGTGCCCTAATGGCTTTGAACCCAAAACACAAATTCTATCACAACCGCACCCTTGGTTGTTAACATGCTAACACACACACACATCGCAACACTTAATCAAATACTTAAACACACCAATAATACGCACACCCCTTGGTGTTACATGTGGACCGAGAACAAATATGCTTACCCTCTTGGTTTATTAACCATTGCGACACAAACATAAGACCAACACCCTTCGTGGGTGTGGTCGTGAATCGTAACCGAAAACAGATCCTTGTGGGTCATTAGATGCACGCCTCTAGTACGAGTTGTGTGCAAATTCCACGTTTCGCGGGATAACTTCACGTTTTAGAGCCAAACAAGCTTGGAAAGGTTCGTAAATGAAAAACCGGGATAATCTCGTATAAAAATACGTCTGGGAAATTACTGGGTATTACATAAGTTGACTTCAACGTATCTAAGGATTCTGTGCTTCGAGTAGACTTTTCATGAGGCTTGCGTCTGAGCTGCCTCAATCGATAGAATCCCCTCGATCTTTCATTTACGTTGAGTATTCCAAGATATGCGTCTCTGTTGTACTTTTCTGGATCAACTTCCGCTTCAGAGAAGATATCAGCAAATATACCTTCTTCCAGAAATGGCTCTGGAATTTCCTCATATGTCGCTACTTGCTTTGTTGATGGTTGGTATTTGTCTAGACCTTCAAGCATGTACTTAAGATCGTCATTGATGTACGGAATTGGATAAGCGGTGTAAGATCTTAGAACTCAAGTGTAACACCCCCAAAAGTATTTTGCAGTGGAAGATGATGTCGTTGGGTTGCTACTAAATTGGTACCACAACACAAAGTAAAGAGAACGGATTTACCGTATCCGTTTGGAAGAAATTTACATAATCAAAAGTGTTTTGTTTTACATCGTTCAATAAAATGCGGAAATACAGGCCCATAAAAGAAATAAAGTGGTCCCCTAATGAGTATCAGAGTATCTTGATCCTCTAACCATTCCGTGCCATGCCAACTACCGCCAAATGTAAGATAACACTTTAAGAACCTGAAAATACATGCTAAAATGTGTCAACACGAGGTTGGTGAGTTCATAGGTTTAAGTAAACAAAAAGTAATATGTGGATCACATGATTTAAAGTTGGCTTGACCAGTTCATTCGGTTATGTGACCAGTTCATTATGTCATGTGACCAGTTCATTTGGTCATGTGACCAGTTAATTCGGTCATGTTACCAGTTCATTCGGTTTTGTGACCAGTCCATTCGGTCATGTATGAATAATCGTTCAAAGTTCTTGTGTCCATGAGTAAAAAGAATCAAGTATGTAACTTGTGAACACATAACGCATTCAAGTAAACCACAATTTATAAGTAAAGCAAGTAATGGTTTGAGTAAACAAGTAGCATAATCAAGTAAAACAAGTATTGCATTTAGATAAAAACGAGCATGTATTCTCCCCCAAAAGTATTTTAAAACAAGTAAAATAGAGGCCATGAACTCACCTGGAACAACTGATATGATAATAAAAGGAAAGTGCATGGAATGGAGGCTCAGAAACTACTCGCAACCTAATATGAATGATATGCCTTAGGTTCGGCAAAAGGTCATGTATGCAAGTTTACACTCTAATATATCACCCGTACATGTTCGTTGTAAAGTTTGGTGGTTAAAAACGAAGTTATGTTATGGTGCTCATTTAAATATCAAGTATATACATTTATATATCGTCACTAATTTATCTCGTAAATAAAGTGTGGTCGTTTTGTTAATAAGTATCTTAGAAAATCACCGACGTGCTTTAACAACATTCTACGATAGTTGTCTAAGTGATTTTTGTGAAAAATAAAGTTTTACGTCAAAATACACTTTGTTAGATTTCTGAAAATGACCAAGTGGCCTAGTAAAGCTAGTCGTAAAACAGTGGTTATTAAGTATTATTGATCAAACTCAGTGGATTTAGAAAGTATATAGTAAGGTCTACAAAAACTAACGTTGACTTTTAGCTCATTCGGATCCTGATCCCACACATTTATGGTCATAAAGTTAGGTGGTCAGGCTGTTTTTATAGTTTCTGGGCAATTTTCGGGGAAGTTTGAGAGGTCGTAAGTTACTCGTTATAAATCCATTTGACGAACGGTTGGACTTTTTGGAAACTAGGCCAGGTGAACTTTATTTTACCTAGTAGTGCCATTTTTCCATAACAGACCCTATCTAAGAGAAAAACGGGGTTAAACATAGTCACATGGGAAAAACAGTTTTGACACTTAGAAAAGTTTCAGTTTGAGCGGATGGTTTTGGCCAGTTTTCGTCATAATTCAAATCTATGTATCTTGGTCGTTTTAGCTCCGTTTCTTAAGTTCTTTATATCCCCGGGTTCGTATTTAAGGGTACTAGCATGTTATTACTATCTAAGAATATTTAGCTAACTTTAAATGCCCGTTTTCACCCTTTGAAAAACCCTCAACAGCTTGTTATTTTTCAGAAAATTATTTTCGTCGCCTATATTCAAATTAGTGTATCTCCTTCGTTATGAGCCCGTTTTAATCCATTCATGCAGCCACACTCTCGTTTTTGAGTCTATTTTCTATATTTCTAGTCTAATGTTACTCCCAACCTACTAATTTTTCCATATCTAACAAAATGGGACAACTTCTCTTTAAAAATGTTTCAAAGTGCGTTTTCTAGTTTTCAAATCATTCAAAACCACTTTCAACAACTTCGAAACTAATCCTACCTCTTCCCTCTTCTTGCCAAGATTACAAAGTTATTAGTATGTTCATAAAAATAAGTTTAAGACTTTGTTAACCATCACAAGTTTAAAAGTGTTTCAAACATGTACAAAGTAATATACATAAGTGTATACAAACTTGAAAATGAGTACTAGGAATTGAAAGTAATATACATAAGAGTGGTATAAAAGCTCATGGACTAAGTGGTGCTTACTTGAATTGATTATGATAATGAGGTGATGAAAACTTAAGTTTATCTAAAAGTATGAAGCCTTAAACCCTTAACACTAGATTCTAGTACCCAAATGAACACCAATAAACTCTTGCACTTGGATAATAAAATCTTCTTGCTTTCTACTCCTTAGGGTCGAATGCATATGAGTGAGTGAGAGGGTGATAGTATTTTCTTTCTCTTGTGTGTGAACTAAAGTGTACATATATATATAGTAATTTGTCACATGGGTCAAACAATCTAGTGTTTAGTCAAAAACATCAAGTATTAGTCAAGAATTTAGGGTGGCTATGGGATTGATATGTTGGCCAAAAATTTGGGATAGGAGGGTGTTATAAATATGTATTGGTTATTAGTTTGGTAATTAACGGAAATATGTATCTTTAAATAACGTTTGTAAAAGAATTAGGAAAATGTTTGAAAATGCTTTTTAGAACATTTGAAATAATTTGAGGAGTATGAAAGGGCTTGAAGAATAATTGTTAGGAGTGTCGGGTGTGTTGGGTGTTTATTTAAATTGTAAAAAGCGTTTATTAGTTTAATACTTGCGAGTAAGAACAATGAAAAAGCCCTAGTAATAAAATTATGAAGTGGAGTGGTGGCAATGTTGTGTGATGTCATAGACTAAATATAGTCTAAAGTCATAGTGCACAAGAGGGACATTCCTTGTTTTACGTTTATTTAACTAAATAGTTATACGTAAAAAGTGTTCTTGTAAATTTCAAAGTAGTAAATTAGTGTTTGAAAATAAATGTTGACGTGGAAAATTACGGGTTGTTACAGTCTTCCCCCGTTAAAGGAATTCAGTCCCTGAATTCAGCTCGTTCGTTCTACAGACGTATGCTCTCGCTTTAAGTGATCTCAGGATTTCCTTGAGAATTCCAGCGAACCTTAACGATAGGAATTCGACTTTGTTGGCTTGGAAAGTGATATGAAATGGGACTAGCCTTTCAAGACAAGGTTGTGTTAAAGGTAGTGAAATAGAGAGTGTAATGGACAAGGCTTGTCGTATTGCAGCGATAAAAGATAAAACATTCATTAGATAGGAATTTGTAATAGTACATGAAACTTATACGACATAACTTAAAGTGAAACGCAAAAGAAATACAACCCTAGAGAGTTTAGGCTTCGGTTTATTATTAAGGCAGGAGTTCTCTTCTTAAACATTGTCATTGTCTGTGATGTCGTTGATGTCCTGACGAGCTTCTCCTTCTCCTTGCGCGTACGCACTTCAACAAGCTCTTCCTTCATTCTGGTTTCTCAGCTATGGGCATTCACTCTTGAAGTGTCTAATTACTCCACACTCATGGCATGTTTTCGTGACTTTCCGATCCATTACGAGGGTAGGAGCCTTGCAATCCCTGGCTTTGTGTCCGACCTTTTGGCAGTTCCCACATTGAGCGGGGCAAGATCCATTGTGGTGAAACCGAAACTTATTGCACTTGGGTAAAGTCCCTGCATATCCTTTCTTTTCACTTTGTCCAGCAACGTAGGCCCTAACCACTTCCTGTTGTTTGTGTAGCGGTCGAACTTGATCATTTCCTTGGTTTTCATTCCTTTTCCTCTTGTTGTTGTTGTTGTTGTGGTTGATGTTGTTATCTTCTCGAGCATCCCTTTCTCGAACAAATTGGTCCATCAGATTGTGAGACATTCGAATTGTCTCCTCGAGAGTGTTGGGTTTTGATGAGGTAACATTTCCCTGGATACTGGGTGGAAGTCCCCAGATGTACCTTTCAATCCTCTTACGGGTAGCAGAAACCATTTTCGGGCAAAGAGTTGCCAGTTCACGGTATCGCTTAGTATAAGATGCAATGTCAATTCCTTTCACAGCCAAGTTCCAAAATTCAATTTCCATCTTCTGAACCTCATTTCTCGGACAGTATTCGGCTATCACCATGTCCTTGAAATTAGCCCAAGGTACTTCGAAAGCAGCATCCAGTCCCACTGACTGAGCATAAGCATTCCACCAAGTCAAGGCACCATCCAGCAATGTGCCTGTCGCATACTTGACCTTACAATTCTCTTCACACTTACACATGCGAAAGACTGACTCCAGCTTTTCTAACCATCTAACTAAGCCGACAGCCCCTTCTTTGCCACTGAAATGCTGAGGCTGGTTTCCGTTCCACTGGCTTCCCTGCCGTTACTACTGTTGCGGAGGGTCTCGTATTCAGCCATAGCAGCGGCAACTTGTGCAGTGACTCGCTGAGCAACGAGTCTATCGATAGCAGCTGCACTCATGCTTTGTTTCTTTGGTGGCATTCTCTTCAAAACAAGAAAAGAAGAGTGAGACGTAATAAAGACGTTTCCTAAAAGTAGGTGCTCTAAAGTGGCTTGTCATAAAATGAAAGCTTGAGGTCGTGTTATGATTAGCTGGCGTGCTTCTAGGCGATGGTTCACGAGGTGATGTAGATGTTCTAAATTATGGGACGAGTGTTTAAACTAGCCTTCAGAAATGGTTAGTAAGGTAATCGGGAAATTGGTAGACTGTAACGGGTTTTAATGTCACGTAAAACGATATTACGTATGATTGTGAAAATTTACAGAGATCATTTGTATTAATCACGATATATTGGAAATATATAAAGGACCTTCAAAAAGTATGAGTGTCCATTTAAAAGAAAAGTACTGTGACGAGAAAGTATTGTGATGCTAATGTGTTGGATGTAGATGTGAATGTTCATGCAACGATTGTATATACACAAAGAAATTTCGAAACCCTTAGAAATTGAGTAGAGAATCAATCGAAACCCTTAGAAATCGAGTAGAGAATCAATCTAGAAATCGAGTAGAGTGTCAATTCTATTAATACTGTCCCTGGTTGGATATAGGTGATCAGTCTATATTCCACCGAGGTTCAATGAATTTTGAAATGCTCAGCTCAGTTATACTAATAATATGTCCCTGACATTTAAAAGCCGTTTTGAAAGACTAAGGCAAGTGACCAAACTCGAGGTCAAATGATGAGATTACGTAAGGAAAAGGCGTAACATTGCGACATGTACGATACGTAAGCTTAAGTATATGGAAGATACTTATAGTAATCAACGAAAATAAGTGGTTATAATAAATCCGATAATAAGACACAAATCTCATCAAATATGTCAGCAAACAAATCACAAGTGAGGCATCAGCTTGGCAGGCAGGCACGTGGCGGTCATAGGGTTAAGTTTACATAAAAGTAGTTATAGTCTTGGTTTTAAAAATACCCAGTTCTCTATAACCAAGGCTCATATACCAATCTGTAACACCCTCAAAAATATTTCGCAGCGGAAGATGATGTCGTTGGGGTGCTACTAGATTGGTACCACTACACAGAGTAAAGAGAACGGATTTACCGTATCCGTTTAGAAGAAATTTTCATAATCAAAAGTATTTTGTTTTACATCGTTCAATAAAATGCGGAAATACAGGGCCAAAAAAGAAATAAAGTGGTCCCCTAATGAGTATTAGAGTATCTTGATCCTATAACCATGCCATGCCATGCCATGCCAACTACCGCCAAATGTAAGCTAACACTTTAAGAACCTGAAAATACATGCTAAAATGTGTCAACACGAGGTTGGTGAGTTCATAGGTTTAAGGAAACAAAAAGTAATATGTGGACCACAAGATTTAAAGTTGATTTGACCAGTTCATTTGGTTATGTGACCAGTTCATTCGGTCATGTGACCAGTTCATTAGGTCATGTTACCAGTTCATTCGGTTATGTGACCAGTCTATTCGGTCATGTACGAATAATCGTTCAAAGTGCTTGTGTCCATGAGTAAAAAGAATTAAGTATGTAACTTGTGAACACATAACGCATTCGAGTAAACAGCAATTTATAAGTAAAACAAGTAATGGTTTGAGTAAACAAGTAGCATAATCAAGTAAAACAAGTATTGCATTTAAATAAAAATGAGCATGTATGCTCCCCAAAAATTATTTTAAAACAAGTAAAATAGGGGCCATGAACTCACCTGGAACAACTGATATGATAACAAAAGGAAAGTGCACGGAATGGAGGCTCGGAAACTACTCGCAACCTAATATGAATGATATGCCTTAGGTTCGGCAAAAGGTCATGCATGCAAGTTTACACTCTAATATATCACCCGTACATGTTCGATGTAAAGTTTGGTGGTTAAAAACGTAGTTATGTTATGGTGCTCATTTAAATATCAAGTATATACATTTATATATCGTCACCAATTCATCTCGTTAATAATGTGGGGTCATTTTGTTAATAAGTTTCTTAGAAAATCACCGATGTGCTTTAACAACATTCTACGATAGTTGTCTAAGTGCTTTTTGAGAAAAATAAAGTTTTACGTCAAAATACACTTTGTTAGATTTCTGAAAATGACCAAGTGGCCTAGTAAAGCTAGTCGTAAAACAGTGGTTATTAAGTATTATTGATCCAACTCAGTGGATTTAGAAAGTATAGAGTAAGGTCTACAAAAACTAACACTGACTTTTAGCTCATTCGGATCCCGATCCCACACTTTTATGGTCATAAAGTTAGGTGGTCAGGCTGTTTTTATAGTTTCTGGGCAGTTTTCGGGGAAGTTTGAGAGGTCGTAAGTTACTCATTATAAATCCATTTGACGAACGGTTGGACTTTTTGGAAACTAGGCCAGGTGAACTTTATTTTACCTACTAGTGCCATTTTTCCATAACAGGCCCTATCTAAGAGAAAAACAGGGTTAAACATGGTCACATGGGAAAAACATACCCATAACTGCGGATGGCTTTGGCCAGTTTTTGTCATAATTCAAATCTATGTATCTTGGTCGTTTTAGCTCCGTTTCTTAAGTTCTTTATATCCTCGAGTTCGTATTTAAGGGTACTAACATGTTTTTACTATCTCATAATATTTAGCTAACTTTAAATGCCCATTTTTACCCTTTGAAAAACCCTCAACAGCTTGTTATTTTTCAAAAAATTGTTTTCGTCGCCTATATTCAAATTAGTGTATCTCCTTCATTATGAGCCCGTTTTAATCCATTCAACCGGCCACGTTCTCGTTTTTTAGTCTATTTTCTATATTTCTAGTCTAATCTTACTCCCAACCTACTGATTTTTCCAGATTTAACAAAATGGGACAGCTTCTCTTTAAAAATGTTTCAAAGTGCGTTTTCTAGTTTTCAAATCATTCAAAACCACTTTCAACAACTTCAAAACTAATCCTAACTCTTCCCTCTTGCCAAAATTACCAAGTTATTAGTATGTTCATAAAAATATGTTTAAGACTTAGTTAACCATCACAAGTTTAAAAGTGTTTCAAACATGTACAAAGTGATATACATAAGTGTATGCAAACTTGAACTGATTGAAGTGATTATGAGAATGAGGTGATGAAAACTTAAGTTTACCCAAAAGTATGAAGCCTTAAACCCTTAACACTAGATTCTAGTACCCAAATGAACACCAATAAACTCTTGCACTTGGAAAATCAAATCTTCTTGCTTTCTACTCCTTAGGGTCGAATGTATATGAGTGAGTGAGAGGGTGATAGTATTTTCTTTCTCTTGTATGTGAACTAAAGTGTATGTAAGTGTACATATATATATATATATATATAGTAATTTGTCACATGGGTCAAAGTATCTAGTGTTTAGTCAAAAACATCAAGTATTAGTCAAGAATTAACGGTAAATATGTATCTTTAAATAATGTTTGTAAAAGAATTAGGAAAATGTTTGAAAATGTTTTTTGGCACATTTGAAATAATTTGAGGAGTATGAAAGGGCTTGAAGAATAATTGTTAGGAGTGTCGGGTGTTTATTTAAATTGTAAAAAGCGTTTATTATTTTAATACCTGCGAGTAAGAACAATGAAAAAGCCCTAGTAATAAAATTATGAAGTGGAGTGGTGGCAATGTAGTGTGATGTCGTAGACTAAATATAGTCTAGACTCATAGTGCACAAGAGGGACATTCCTTGTCTTACGTTTATTTAACCAAATATATATACGTAAAAAGTGTTCTTGTAAAATTTCAAAGTAGTAAATTAGAGTTTAAAAATAAATGTTGACGTGGAAAATTATGGGTTGTTACATCTAGGGATTTGTTTCCATAGTGGAGAGCGTTCTCTTTTTCTCTTTCCACTAACTTCTCTTTCAAGTGTTGAAGAAGTTGAAGCACCGAGAGCTTTAGATACCTCTTGATCGATAAGTCTTGTATTAGATCTCTATCACTTTTAAACTTGTATATTACCGAATCACATATACCTTATACTCTTTGTTCCAATGGATCATCTTCCCCGATGTTCAATCCAAATCTTTCATGTAGATTAGAGAATAGTCTGTCAAGTCTTGTTGTTGTAGGATCTTCAGTTTGTTCATCCGTATGTAATGGATCCTTCAACACGTCATCAAACACATCATCAGCATCTATGTCCAAAACATCAAATCCTCCGAGCTCTAGTGGTATATCTCCTTCCCGATATGTCATGTCGGTCCAAAAGTCTTTACCAACGTCTACACCTTCCTCGTGAGTTTCATCCCCAACGGCTTCATCGTCCATGTTCACATCTTCTTATTCGTCAGTTTGTTGTTGTGAACTGGATTTGTTGTGTTGTAGTTGTTGAGGTGAAGCTTGTTTGTGTGTTGAGAAGGTTGTAGTTGTTGTGGTTCTTGGTCTTTTGGCGCTTTTCTCCGCCTCAGGATCATCCTGACCGTGCTTTCGTGACTGTCGACGACATTGGCTTTCCAACGCGACTACCCTTGTTGACAATTTCTTGGTTAGCTTGATTGCCTCAGAATCATTTTTCTTGAGTTGTTTCTCGAGGTCTTGAAGTTGATTGTCAGCTTGAGTTGTTTTCGGTGGTTCAGCTTCGGGTTCCAGTAATCCATTGTATATGTTTGGGTGAGCTTGTTGTAGTGAATCATCATTCGAAAACTTATCTAACATGATTTTCAAGAGACGTTCCAATGATAAAGTTTTTATTGATGACGATGATCCAGCTTGAGATTCGCGTTGTCGTTGAGCTCTGAATCTTGTGTCCATGTCAGCTCTTAGCTTCCCTACAACTTCGTTGAAGTGTGTGGTTGTTACAAATGGAACTGGTTCAGCTCGTATTCTCTGAAAGAGAGTGGATGTGGATGTTGTCGGGATATGTTTTAAATGTGTTGTTGTTGATGATGGTTGTTGTGATGTGCGAGTTGTGAATGGGGCTGTTGTTGTTGGTATTGTGTGTGGTGTTGCTGTTGTAGTTTTTGTTGTTTTTGTTGTTGTTGTTGTTAATGTTGTTGTTGTTGCTGTTGGGATTCCTTGGGTGGTAGTGGGATGAGTGAGGTGGTGTTGCTCAGTGGACCTAGACCTACTGTTGTCAATCTTTGTCTATGGCCTAAGCTCCGTTCTATGTGTGTCATATCCGTCCCCCTTATAATCTCCATCGTCGTCATCATGACGAGTATCATTAAACCTAGGCTCCTCACTATCCTTATCCTCCTTAGAAGGTTCACGTTTCTCTTTATCCTCCTCTACATCATCTTCTCCTACGTTTTGTTTCCTAGACTCATCAGTTTGTGGCTCGATGAGTGTTTCCCTGTCTTCATCATCTTCATCATGTAACTGCCTAAGTTAACTCTCCGGCTTAGTTCGGTTCCTTTTCGTTGCCTTCTTGCGCATCCTAGGGGTTCCTACTTTGGCGCTAGATTCTATTTTAACCTTATGCGCTCCCGGGGTAGGTCCGCTCGGTTTTGAGCTTCACATAGGAGCGTTAACGACTAACTCCATATACTCCTTGTATGCGTCAGATTCCTTGTCAGCAAGATCTAACAAGCTTTGTGGTATCGGCATTGGTGTATTATTAGTTACAATGGAGTCACCACTTATGTTGTGCATGTAAGGTTCTTTTGTTGTTGGATCTTCTTGTTTTCTTGAAATATTCGGATGTTGCCTTATGAATTGGGCAATCATCAACTTGATATATCTGACAAAAGGAATGCACACATTCTTCTTCTTCGATGACTTCCTTACATGATCTACGATATCCGTCCAGATCATCTTAGCATAGTTGAAGTAACGTTGTTTCACTATACCATACATGATTTGGTACAGTGTTGTACTGCCTCTATCCATCCCTGTTTCCTTACCCGTTATACAACGATTCAGAATTGAGAAGAGCATAGCCCATCTCGCGGGTATATACTTCTGTTTGAATGCTGATAATCTTTTGAAGTTGTCAGCACCTTCAGCATCTTTTTCGTACCCGAGCTCAATGAAGAATTCTTTGAGCTACTCAACGTTTGGTGCTTCCTTGAAATCTTCATAATTTCCATGATTTGCATTAGGAAGATTAAGAGCTGTACATAGATCTTCTGACGTCAAGTTAATTTGTTGTGTCTGTATGGTACTCTGAAGTGTATCAGGCTTGACATCTTCCAGGAGCACAACATTACGCTAGAATTGTTGTAAGTATATCATTGGGGTGGTAGAGTCTGATGATGAGAGTGCGGGATATATAGGGTGATGCTGGAGAATTTCAGGGATAATGTTTTGATCACATTCAAATGAGGTAAGAATAAATTTGATGATTCCAATCACCAATTCTGAGGAAGTCTGCTTCAGGAACAAGTTCTTCATTTGTCGGTACGTGAACAGCTTGAACTTCCTCTTGAATGTGTTGTGGTTGATCTTGTACTTGCTCTTGAGCCATTTTTGTGAATATGATTCTGAAATGATATGAAAATTGTAAGTATATGGATAAATTTAAATTCATTTATTTTCAGTCTGTTTGTTTTTGTATGCTCTGGCATTTCATTTTCGAGCATATTTCTTCTTCTTTTTTTATGTTCTTATGCTTTCTTGCTTTTATAGCATAAGCGCATGCTCTTTTCTTTTCACATGCGTTTTAATTCTCTCTGTCTGTTTTTGTTTTTCCTCACCAAAAGTTTGTGTTGTGATACTTTTTCAAAATATTTTTGAGGTTTAGATTGAACGTTGTTTTATATTGCTCATGCTTGAAAATATACATTCATCTAACCTTTTTGAAGTTTTGGGAAAAAGTATCAACGTTTGTTTCAAACTTAAGTAATCTAGTATATACTAGATGACTTGATTAGAAAAACATTTCCAAAGATAATTTAATTGCACGAGCGTGAGATTTCTTGATAAATAACTAAACTTTGAACTCTCTATTACGTTGCCTAGTTAAAGGAGTACATTATCAGCTATTAGGTGATAACTATTGCTAATAACTATCTTGAAGATGAGAATTTTTTTTGTTAAGTCAAATACAAGTAATCTCAAAAGAGCTTTTGTTGCATAAGAGTGAGATTTTCCGAAACGTATCAAAACCTTGAATACTCTATTACGTTATGTAGCTAAAGGGACGCATTATCAGTTTTTACATGATAACAAGCCCTAATAGCAACCTTGAAGATGAAATATTCTTAGTTAAGACCGTGTCAAGTTATCTCAAAACCTTTTGAAAACAGATTTGAGTGAAAAACTTTTCAAGTTGCATGAATTGATTTTTAAGTTTGAAATTCATAGCTTTAGCAACCAAGAAAGAATTTGATATTGTTTTTAGAAGGGTTAATACTTTTATTTCCAGGAATGAAGATGAAGTGGTAGGGTGTTCTAAGAGAGCAGGAGGAGAATTAGGAGTTGAAGGGAGTAAAAAGCAGAAAACACATGAGCAAATTGATCAAACACAAGAGCAAACAGAGCAACTTTAAGAAAGTGATGCAAAAGAAACAGCTAATCTACAACAATTGGTTGAAATTGCAGAACATGATGATGAATTTGTTGATGCTGTTCCTTTGAAGACTAAAGTCCCTATCATTGATTAGAAAACTGGTTATCGTGGAAAGACTGCTTGGTGTGAGATAATCAGAGTTGGTGGACAGTCTCAAAGGTTTGTAACTTTTCCCCAAATGCTCAGAAATTTTGACAGCGAAGATTTGGAGACCTTATGGACATTAGTCAAAGACAAGTATGGAGATTCTAGACCAAAAGACATTTTGGATATAGTTCTCGAGGGATACTTGAAGATTATGTTTGAAACTTATCATGAAGATAGAGTTTGTCATGATCAATACTCCAATAAAGTTCTATTTTGGAAGCTTTTTCAATCATGTGGAGTTCATACTTTGATGATGAGAGGACTTCAACTATACATGTTAGTGGAAAAAGACTATCCTTTAGCAAAGCATACACTTGACATGATGCTAAATGGTTCTATCAAACTTCAAGTTGAATATTGGAGTAAAATGGTATATCAGCTACTCAAGAAAATGGAAAAACAACTTTATAGGGCTGATTACAAGAAAATAAGGGAATAAGTGTTTGGAAGCATTCTCCTAGTGAAGGTTCAATCATTGAAGGAAACTTGATGATTTTAGAAGAAAATATCAAGTTTAGGGGAGGATTGTTGGGTTTTAAAGGCTTCTTGAGTTACTGTTGCTCATAATGTTAAGACTACTCATGTAATTACAACTGCTCAGGTATTACAAGAAAAATAATGCAAGTCATTACTGCTGCTAGTTATGATGATTAAAGCTGCTTATGAAAGTTAAGACTGCTAGAGTACATTAAGACTGCTGACAGACTTCAAGGAAAATACTCTAAGTAGTTAATGCTGCTAGAAGGAAACTTAGTACTGCTAGTACTAAGATAATGCTACCAGAACAAAGAGTTAATGCTGCTAGAGATTTCATGCTGCCAGAACAAAGAGTTAATGCTGCTGATTCATTAATTGTGTTGCTGGAGTATTAGAGTCGGTTTATGTTTATAGAATATTTTGTAATGAAAGTTTAGTAATAGATAAATATAGAAAATATATTTATCTTGTATAGAAAGTTATTGTAAGCCGACTAGGACTCCTTAGTCTATAAAAGGAGGTCCTAGGGCATAGAGATACATAGATCAAAATACGGATTTTTATAGAACTTCATGGTTGTAAACCCTAATACTTTTGAGTATTCGTATTATATCAATAATATTGAAGTGTTTAGTTTGATATACTTGTGTTCTTGTTTACTGTTTTATATAATACAAAGTTCTTCTTAAGATCAAATACAAGATTCCGCATTGTGTTTGATAAACTTCAAGGCAGTTTCTATACTTAGTTGTTTTAGATTTATCTAAGATAACTAACCCTTACAAGCTAAGAAATTCGATCAAGTGCATAACTAGGATCAACAAGGATAGTGACACTAAAAAGTGTCACTAAAAAGCATTTTGTTTTTCTGCTGCTATTGATCTGTTGATGTCGAGGGTACTGGAGATAGTAAGGTTACGTTCAATTGGGGTAAGGATACGTTTTTATGAAGCAGACTAAAGTTACTGGTTGTTTAGACGAGTATATTGATGACGTTACTGATTCAACAAGGATATATGGTTTTGAAAGTAACTCTGCTTCTTGGAACGCATAATTGACTGAAGTTACTGGTTATCTTACTGCTCCTAATGAGTTTTTTAAAGCTACCAAATCAGTTGTGTAAATTGGGAGTAAGGTTACTGTCCAGAAACTGAGGTTACTGGTTATTGAAAGTGGTATGGCAGCTGAGCTATAATTGAATCCTTATTCGTTAATGCTGCTTGAGAAATTTTATTCGTTATTGAAGGAGCTGTTTGTTTTCAAAGTTTCTGCTGCTGCTCTTTATTAATATTGCTGGCCACACATGAGTTAGTACTGCTACTAACTTTTTAGTATTGCTACTATAAATTTTACTACTGCTACTATAAATTTTTAGTACTGTTCGTTACAATCAGTATATGCTGCTTGATAACTTAATGCTGCTCTTTGAGACTTAGTACTGCTTTTCATAGTTAATACTACTACGTATAAAGTTTATACTGTTGCAGTATACATTAGTGCTGCTATCGTATTTTTTGTGCCACTCGATAGTACTGTAGATTTATTATTAATTAATACTGCTAGCCTTGTCCGATGAAAGAAGTTTATACTGCTATCTTTATCAGATATTAGACAATACATGGTTTTGTGATATCGGACAACACACACAAGAATATTTTTGGTTTTGGTTTAAATTTTCTTAAAAGGTTAAAGGCTCGTATTTATTTGTTTAATTGGTTACGAAGAAGATTTTTTATCACTTATTTGAAGATTGAAGTGGAATTTCTTGGATGCGTGTTCTTATCATATCTTAAACGGCTTGCAACGTTTAAAGGTAACTTGTTCGTGCTTTAATGTTGTGACAATGACTTGTCAAAATCTAGCAATAAGGATTTGCTATCACTTAAAGGAGTTACATTGTAGTGCTCAGTGTCTCATAGAAGATGAGGATTTTGTTCAAGAGGTTGCGGTCTACTTATATATTTGGTTTTTAGTATAAGTTCAAAGTCACGTGGATAGTACAAGACATAAGACACAAGTTTGAGTTGTTCTACTTCTACATCAAGTTCGTTATACTTAGTCTTCTTCAACAGTAATCATTATAAGGAGCCTACAGAATTGAAGATACAAGAAATGGTTAACACATGGATTTCAGGGGAAGCATATTATAGAGTGTTTTAATCATTTACATGCACCATTTGAGGGGAAGGTTTTTACTACTGTAAGTCTTTATTACTACAGATAGTTTAAGTTTCTATTGTGTTGAATTCATTATTAGTGCAGAAAACTTCATGTAGGGTAATTTGAGACATTCGAAGGTTAGATTAGAAGTGTGATATTGGTTTGTGGTTGTGAAGATCAAAGTTCCATCTACTTAGAATCCCCTAGTTGATAATGACAAAAAAGGGAAGAAGTACACAGAAGTTTTGCAGGTTGTAGATCCTTGGTGGTGCAGCATGTTATGTAAGTTCACGAATTAAGCTTAAGGGGAAGACTGTTTCATTCATGGAAGAACTAGAAGAATGTTTTGTAATTATCAACTAGGGGAAGATTGTTAGGTTTTATATTGAGTTGATAAATACAAAACAATAAAAGAAGAATGAAGCAAGTATGAAACTACAAGGACTTAAAAGATAAAGATTAAAAGTTAGGAAGATTTGTTTTGTAATACAATTATGATTCTTTGTAACCCTAATATCTCTATTATATAAAGAGACATAGGGCATATGTTTTATGTGTGTCAAGATGTAAACACCAGTAAAACGTGTGTGTGTGTGTATAGGCGTGGGTTTATAGAAAAATGCCTAAAGTGGTTTGTGTTTGTTAAGCCACAAGAATCTTATGATTCCTATTAGATTAGTAACCGTTCTACGCTTGATCAAGTAGAATTGGGGCTTATCGTGTTTGTAATTGTATTGTTATGAAGATGATGATGAAGAAACCTTGTTACAATAACAATTGATGTTTTGTTTAATCCGCTGCGTATATTGTTAACCTTTGTTATTGTTATTCCTAGTGCTCAAAACGATCTAAGGAGTTATAACAAACTCCACAGTTTTCTTCTCCCCCTTTTTGTAGAATCAAAAAGGCTTCGTCGATGTGTAGAGAGGAAGGAAATCGACGGTATCAGGACTCCCCCTTGCTTAATGCTCCCCCAAGATGAGGGCATTGGGGAATCGATCGATGGTATTTTGCTACAAAAACAAGTTAGCATACAGGTGCAAGAGTGTACATAAGCAACACACAGAAATGATGAGAATAAGAAAAGATAGAATCATAGTAGAAGTTGTTAGACGGTCCCGTAAATGCATGGATGATCCATTATATATTGGGGATCGCCGGTTAGTTAAGGGACCATCGACAGTAAGTTATACAGGAGACAGAATTTAACTAAGCATGCATAAAATTAAACATTCATAAGACATGACAAGGTAATACAAAAGGATGACCATTACAACAAAGTCCTATATTAGTAGTCCTATTTCTAGTCTAGTCTTGAAAGATAGGTCCGGTTTTATTGTAGAGAATGCATGTTGTCTAAGACTTGCAGAGAAAGGATGGTGAAAGAGTGTTGCTTGAAGGTGGTGGAAAGTCAGGTGGCAAGAGAAGAGATGTGATGAAGTCAAGATCATTCTTGATCTTTTTAAAGTGGTTAAGGTTGTAAATCCAACAAACATAATAACCCCCATGGGCATCCACTTGGTCAAGAGAGGGATGAGGCATGGTTGGAGGGTGAAGCTTTTGGGAGAGAATGATGTTTAGAAGGTTCAATTCAACAAGATAGGAGAATTCTTGAGCTTTGATGGAGTGTAGAGAGTTTGAATTTGTCATTGGAGATGGATATGTTGGTGGCAATGAATGATCTTGAGGATTGAGTTTATGAGACTCTTTGTGAATGGATGGAGACTCATTTTAGGGTTGTGAAGCAAAGAAGGAAAAGGATGAGGAAGATTTTTCTTTGTAAGTTTCAGATTTTGGGTTGAAGTGGGGATTGTGAGTGTTTGAAGTGGTGGAATAATTCATGAAGTTGCTTAGGCTTTGTTTCTTCCTCCAAACGGGTTTGACCGACATTCTTGGTTTTCTAGGGGATGACATTGTGAGGAAGGAGGAAGAAGAAGTTATGCCATGAGATTTGAGGAGGAAGATGAAGGTTTAAATAAAAGGAGGGAGTGCTATCTTAGGCAAAGTATGCATCTTATGTTTAACTAATTCAAATTATGTTTAAGTAATAAGGGAAGTGTAGGTTAGACTAGCAAGTAGATTATTAAGAGTGCAGAATCAAGGAATCAGAAAGGAGGATAACGACAGAAAAGACACGCTGGACGATCTCGTATATAGGGCGATGGTCCTTTATAAATTGGGGACCATCTGGAGATAAGGGACCGCCACAAGTAAGATAGAAATTCCATCGGAAGAAGGTATTCCTAGTGTGTGCCTACATGAAACATATGTAGTGATGTGATTATCTCGACTCTAGACAAAAGAAAACCTAAGATATAATCCAAAGTCCCCTTAGTTCAATCTTGCTCATTTTTCCATGTCAGATTATATATTAGTTACATGATCTGACCAGATCTAAACACACAACTTGTGTTGAAGATACTTTGAGTATAATGCTAAGTAGCACGCGGAATTTACTACAAAGCACTTAGAAGATTTTGTGTTTGGTGATGTGTGTTATTGTATGAATTTAATAATGAGAATAAGAACACAACATTTAGCACAATGATTAGCTTCAATATATTAATACGGATGATCTATAATATCACCAGGGTTCGACAACCTTGAAGCTCTTACAATAATAATTCGTACTTAGGGATATTAGAGATATATGAAACCCTAATTAGCATCTCCTTTTATAGAACAAGGAGTCCTATACAAGTAAAACTATTATACGTATCAATCTAACTTAATAAGATATACATGCAATCTATTCTAAATATATCATTACGCGTCTTTATTTTATAACCAGTACTAACTTCTTCTACTAGCAGTACTAACTGACTTAGTACTGTTAGTGTAATCTTGAACGAATCTTCAGCAGTACTAATTTATGCCTGGCAGTACTAACTGTTGGTTTAATTCCCAACAATCCTCCCCTAAACTTATGATTTCTGTGCAAATCATTAAGTTTCTTCTTGAATTAAACTCTGTATATGATGGGGTGGATTCTTTCAAACACTTATCTTCAATCTTGAATCACTTTAGAATTTTCTTCACATATAAACTTTTGAAGAAACCATAACAGTAAGCACTCCAATATAAACTTCATACTTATCTCTGATTTTGAACTGATATACTCCCCTGAGTTTCATAATCATCTTTAACAGCAACTGAACAAACGTTAATTCCTCCCCTGTTTGGAAGAATCTTCACCATCACATAAATTTGAACATATGACATTTGAGCTCAGCTTCCAATATGACAATTTGTACAAGTTTCCATCAATTCAGTTGTTTAGTTTCAGACCTACTCTCATCACTTCCAGATGTGTAACCTTCTGAGAGAGGTGAATCATAGAGTATAAACTCAGTTTTAAACAAAGTTTGAATGAACAGTACAAACTAGTTAGAACTAGCAGTACAAATTGTTTAGCAAAAATTTTCAGAGATCAGAATAAACTTAATGTGGACTTGAAAACATTTTTGCCCACTTATAGTTTTTAGCAAACTATCAGCTATCAACGGATTTGATGTGTCTTTACCAATAGCCGTTTGCTTTGGACTAGTCAACTCTTTACTTTAAGATATGGTGAGTTGATGACCATCCAGTTTTTGGTAAACTGTCAACCATAAACGGATTTGATTAGTCTTTACCAGAAACCGTTTGATCTGGACTAGTTGGTTCTTATGTGGGTTAGAGATGGTGAACCAATTACCATTTGTTGTGTGACAAATTCTCACACTTGACATTCTAAATCACCATTCTTTCCAAAGCACAATCCAATTCAAAATGCTTTCTTAACCTGTAAATGTTAGTCCAAAACCAAAGAAAATAAATTGCAAAACATTTCCTTTTTAACAGTTATCACAAGTGACTAACAAATTTCCATAAGCGGTACTAAAAATTACTAAGCAGTACAAACTATACCCAGCAGTTACATCAGACGCACCTAGCAGTACAAAATCCTTATTATTACAAAAACACTTAGACATCAAATTTTTTAAGGATTAAGCATTTCAATACCTGTTACCAAGTACTGAAACCTTGTTACATCAAAACCTTTAGTTAGTAAGTCAACAAAATTGTCATCAGTATGAATTTTGACAACCTGAACCAACTTCTTTTCATTACAATCTCTTATAAAATGATGTCTAATCTCAATATTTTAGTTTTTGAATGTTGAACTGGATTTTTAACTATGCACATTGTACTGC
This sequence comes from Artemisia tridentata subsp. tridentata, assembly GCA_021014915.2. Taxonomy (NCBI): domain Eukaryota; kingdom Viridiplantae; phylum Streptophyta; class Magnoliopsida; order Asterales; family Asteraceae; genus Artemisia; species Artemisia tridentata. The sequence continues at coordinate 68,759,730 of CP139501.1, read as the reverse complement.
TATTGTCTATGAAAATTATTGTATTCAAGAAATTATACCCATAATCAAGCAATTGATTCTGAAGCCAAAGAACTTGAGCACAACAACTTGCTGCAGCCACATACTCAGCTTCTGTAGTAGAAGTGGCCACCATAGTTTGCTTTTTGCACTGCCATGAAACTAATCTGCATCCCAGAAACTGACAACCACCAGTTGTAGATTTTCTATCCATACTAGCTCTAGCATAATCAGAATCTGAGTAAGCCACCAGATCAAATGCAGACTCTTTAGGATACCACAGACCTAGATTAGGTTGACCTTTAAGGTATCTAAAGATTCTCTTCACTGCTGTCAGATGAGACACTTTAGGATTGACTTGGAATCTTGCACAAGCACAAACTGCAAACATGATATCAGGCCTGGATGATGTGAGATACATCAAAGACCCAATCATAGATCTATACATGTGCACATCCACAGCTTCACCACTTTGATCTTTCAATAGTAAATGTGTCTCCTTATCAATAGGTGTACTTGCAGCTTTAACATCTGTGAATTGGAATTTTCTCAAAATTTCACCAACATATTTATCCTAAGAGATAAATATTCCATCTGACTTCTGCTGTAATTGAAGTTCTAGAAAGAAAGTAAGCTCACCCATAGAGCTCATCTGAAACTGATCTTTCATTAGCTTTTCAAACTCTTTACACATTTCTTTCTTTGTAGAACCAAAGATGATGTCATTTATAAAAACTTGAACCAGTAGTATATCACCCTTGTTCTTCTTGATAAACAGAGTTTGATCAATCTTTCCCCTATGGAACCCATTCTTCAAAAGATAAGTTGCAAGAGTTCCATACCAAGCTCTTGGAGCTTGATGCAAGCCATAGAGGGCTTTAACCACCTTGTAAACTTTGTTAGGATGGTCAGGGTCAATAAAACCTGGAGGTTGAGAAACATAGACCTCCTCATCAATAGTACCATATAGAAAGGCACTTTTCACATCCATTTGATAGACCATGAACCCTATAAAGGAAGCATAAGCAAGAAATAACCTTATTGCTTCAATCCTGGCAACAAGAGCAAAAACCTCCTCATAATCAATCCCTTCTTCCTGAGTATAACCCTGAGCCACAAGCCTTGCTTTGTTCTTTATCACTATACCTCTCTCATCCTTCTTGTTCCTGAATACCCACTTAGTACCAATCACTCTCATCCCCTTTGGTAGATCAACCAGAACCTAAACCTTTTGAATTTTGAATTGAAGCAGTTCTTCTTGCATTGCCTCAACCCAACTTGATTCTTCTAAAGCCTTGAGCACATTTTTGGGTTCTATTTGGGATAGGAAACAGACAAACATACATTCATGCTCATCTTCATGATGTTTCTCTTCATAAACAACACTGAGAAATCCATGATGATCTGGTTCTTGTGTTTGTCTTCTGGTTTTCACTCCAGACTGAACATCTCCAATAACATTGGTAAGTGGATGATTCTTCTGAATTGTTGTTTGAGGTATAGGAAGAACATCATAATTCATTGGCATGTTGTGCAGCTCCACTTCTTCATCAGAAAGACTAACAGTATCAACTGTTGGTTCATCAGTATGAAGATTTAAACCATCAGTACCTTCTTTTGGCTCAGCAGTACTAACTCCATTTGTACTGCTCTCAGGAATTTCTGTTTCTTTTCCATCTTGTCCATTGTTGATACCATCATTCTTCTCTCCATTAGCATCCTTTGAGGAAGAATCATTCAATGGACTATCTTCCAAGATTGGCATCAAAATATACTCTTCATCATCTTCTTATGAACCTGCATCATGGTTAGTATTTGTACCTGTAACAGGCACATAATTCATAGAATCTGAAAGCATATCAAGATCAAACAACCAATCTGGACCAACACCTGCAACATTTTTTATATTTTCCTGAAATTCAATGTGCAGATTCTCTTCAACATGTTTGGTTCGTTTATTGTACACCCTAAAAGCTTTGCTGTTCAAAGAGTAACCAACAAAGAAACCCTCTTCAGATTTCCCATCAAATTTTCCTAGTTGGTCTTTGGTATTAAGAATAGTGACATGACAACCAAAAGGTCTCATGAAGCTTAAGGCAGGGGTTCTACCTCTAAAAAGCTCATAAGGAGTCTTATTGTAAGGTTGCACTACTAGAACCCTATTCTAAACATAACAAGTAGTACTAACTGCTTTAGCCCAAAATGAAATAGGTAACATAGAATCTGCTAACATTGTCCTAGCAACCTCTATTAAGGTCCTATTTTTCCTTTCAGCTACTCCATTTTGCTGTGGGGTTCTAGCTATACTGAATTCCCTTTTAATACCTTTTTCTCTGCAAAACTCATCCATAACCCTATTCTTAAATTCTGTTCCATTATCACATCTGATTATTTTTACTTTCTTATCAGCTAGGTTTTCTACCTCAATTATAAAGGATTTAAAGATTTCACTAGTCTCATCCTTAGTTCTCAAAAAGAAAACCTAAGTAAACCTAGAATAATCATCAGTGATAACTAAACAATATCTTTTATGATTCAAGCTATTCACAGAAGTTGGACCAAACAAGTCCATATGAAGCATGTACAAAGCTTGATTGTTAGAGTTATGCAACTTTGGCTTACAAGAAGCTCTGTGTTGCTTACCCTTAAGGCAAGAAACACAGGTTTGGTCATTTTGAAAAGTTTTGTTAGGTAAACCTCTTACTAAACCATTTTTAGCAATTTTCTTAATGGTTTAAAAATTAACATGACCAAGCCTTCTGTGCCACAACATTGACTCCTCCAATGTGGCTTTTGCAACAAGGTAAGTAAGACCTTCTTTGGGAACAAGTTTATTCATCTCAACACTGTATGTGTTACCCTTTCTGGGGATTTTAAGCAATACTTGACTTTCATCAGGTAGCTTGAAATCAGGTGAAAGAATAAGACAGTCAGTATCAGTGAATAATACCTTGTTCTTTTTATCACAAATTTGTGATACACTAAAAAGGTTGTACTTTAGCTCTGGTACAAAATACACATTCTCAAAGTCTAGATTACCAGTTTTAATTACACCTTTACTAGTAATCTTGCCACCAACTCCACCTCAAAAGATAACAGGTCCACCATCCAAAGCCACAAATTCTGAAAGGTATGACATGTTACCAGTCATGTGCCTAGAACATCCACTGTCTGAGTATCCTCTATCTTCTCCATCATTTGTAAAATGTTCCTGCACACAAAATAAGGGGGTTAGTTCCTTTTGGGGACCCAAGCCATCACTGACTTGGATCTACCTTGTGCATCAATATAAGAATATTTGTTGAAAGTCATTGATGCACCATTGGGTTTGGTAGGTTTCCTGACCCAACGTGCTGAGGCCTTCACAGCATTTCCCCATTGACCCTTAACACTCATATGCCTAGCAGTAGGAATTGCTAGCCTAGCAGTTGGAACTGCTGGTTTAACTTTAGGCACCCATTTTTGATTACTCAAAGATGTTTTCTCATAAAAGGGCCTTTTAACTGTTTGTGCATGTTTTGAAAGTGGTTTTGCACTAGTAACAGTTTGTTTGTTATTAAACCATTTGTTTGGTCTAGCAGTTGAAACTGCTTTAATGCCAGACCTCAACATAACTGCTCTGGGTGTCATTTTTTGGTTCACATTAGGGTTAGTCAATCTAGTTGGACTATTTTGAGTTACCCAAGCATTTTTGTTCCTATTCACCCTTGAATTCCCAAAAACCCTCTTTTTCCATGGGTTTGAATTACAATAAGCAGCCAAATGGTCAAACTTTCCACATACAAAACATACTTTGTTTTGCATGACAAACTCATCACCTAATTGTTGAGATTTTAAACCATTCCAGTTCCTCTGGTTACCCCTAGGAACTGAAGATCTATGTGTAGACCTATACATCTCAGCATACTTAACATTTTCTCTAACTGGTTTTATATTTTCAGTTTTAACCACCTTAGGAGCATGTTTAACTTCTACGTTAACAACATCAGGTTTATCCTTAACCTGATCATCCTCATCATCAGATGTCCAATCTTCTATGGTTGGTGCATCTGAGTTCCTACCAGAGGACACCTTATCCTCAGAAAGTGATTTATCACTTGCACTAACATAAGAATCCTCAGCCTTAACAAATTTAACAGGATTCTCACTTGTTTTAGCACCATACCCAGGAAACTCAATGTCCTTAAACTCTTCTAAACCTGTATGAGCTAAATCAATTCCTGGAGGGACAAACATTCCTCTATTTAGGGGAGCAACAGACTTGTAACCTAAACCAGATGTAGCTTTATGAACTATTTGACTATCTATATTTCTTTGAACCCCTTTGGATGTATACTCAAGAGTGTCAACACTTAACTTTATATTTTCTTTTTCTTTCTTAAGTGTCTCTAGTTCATATACAAGCCCACTCATTTTATCATCTCTCAGTTGCAAATCCCTTTTTAAAACAGCTATATCATCATGAAAATTTGATTCATTCTTTCTATGAAAATCAAGTTGTTCTTCCAAAACAACTAGTCCTCTTTTATGATTAGATAGACTAAAATATACTTGATTAAATTCTACTATAAGATCATCATACTGTTTCTTAAGAGTTTCATAATCTTTTAAAGCATGACAAGAGTTTGAACACTTTTGAACAATATGTACCTCTGAGTCTGAGAAAGCCATTAATGCAATGTTGGCTGAATCCCCCTCCTCTTCCATGAAGCTCCAATCAAAACCAGCTCCATCAACAGCAACCATTGCTTTGGAAGAAGTATCTTCCACATTCACTGTTCTCCTTGTTCCTTGCTGACTCTTGAACCCTTGACCCTTGTTATTTTGTTGTCTTGGGCTCCTACATTCCCTGGCAAAGTGCCCCATCTTGTGACAATTATAGCACTCCACCTTGGACTTATCATACCCAGCAACATCTCTCCCATTGAAGGTAATCTTGTTCCCAGTCCTTTGATAATACTTCTTAGCCCTGATACTTATCAATGCCAACTGCCACTTTAAATCCATGGCTTCCAAATCATCTTCAGCAATCTGAAAAAGGTCTTCATTGAAGATTTGAGACCCACCAGATTGTTCTGATACAAATGCATATATGGTCTCATCAGTTAGGCCAGTAGTACTAGTTTTTACACAAGCAGTGCTAACTTTAGGGCTAGCAGTACCAACTGCTTCAACATCTTCAGGACTGTTATTGTTGGAAGATGATAAGAATGTTGTGTTTCCAGAACTAGAAATAGTGTTTCCTCTTTTCTTCACCTTTTGTTCAACAATCTTGAGATTGTTGTACAATTCATTCAGTGACATCTTTTCCAGTTCTGGCTTATGGCTCCAGACAACCACATAGGTGTTCCACTCAGCAGGTAGACTATTGAGAAACTTCATATTGAGATCTTCTTGTGGAATTACAATTTTCAGAACAGTAAGCTGGCTGACAATCCTTTGAAGTCTATTGAAGATATGATCAAGTGTTTCAGAACTTGATGCACTGAAGTTCTTATAACTCTGCTTAAGCAAGGTTCTTTGCGCCTTCTTGGTGGCTTCATTACCACCAAATCTCTCCACAACTGCTTCAAAGAGTGTCTTAGCAGTCTCATATTGGCTAAAGTTTAACACTTTGTCATTAGGTATTGCCATGAGTAACAGATTCCTAGCCTTTTGATCATTCTTCTTCTTTATTCTTTCATCATTAGTAACAGGCTCAGTGTTAAGCTTTGTGGTCTTGGAACCATCAGCATGTGTTTCCTCAGAAGTAGTAGGTTTGAAGGAATCACCATTAATTATGATATCCCATAATGCATAGTCTTGCACCATGAAATATTGCTCAATTCTGAGCTACCATAGATCGTATTCGTTCTGTTTTAGCATGGGGAGTTTAGCAAGGATTGAGGTTTGTGGTGTCTCCATGTCCATCTTCTTGGTAGCAAGTGAGTAAATACTTTTGGATCTTCTAATTCAAAGTATCAGAAACCTGTCTCTGATACCACTTGACCGGATCTAAACACACAACTTGTGTTGAAGATACTTTGAGTATAATGCTAAGTAGCACGTGGAATTTACTACAAAGCACTTAGAAGATTTTGTGTTTGGTGATGTGTGTGATTGTATGAATGTAACAATGAGAATAAGAACACAATGTTTAACACAATGATTAGCTTCAATATATTAATACGGATGATCTATAATATCACCAGGGTTCGACAACCTTGAAGCTCTTACAATAATAATTCGTACTTAGGGATATTAGAGATATATGAGAGATATATGAAACCCTAATTAGGATCTCCTTTTATAGAACAAGGAGTCCTATACAAGTAAAACTATTATATGTATCAATCTAACTTAATAAGATATACATGCAATCTATTCTATATATATCATTACGCGTCTTTATTTTATAACCAGTACTAACTTCTTCTACTAGTAATACTAACTGACTTAGTACTGTTAGTGTAATCTTGAACGAGTCTTCAGCAGTACTAATTTATGCCTGGCAGTACTAACTGTTGGTTTAATTCCCAACATGATCCGATCAGGGATTTTGAGTACATTATGCATGAATGAGAAAATCATTTTTTGAATTGTATTAACAATCCGAGAAAGTTGATTTTCCTAAACGTGAGAAGTTTTTGAAAAGAATGAATTGGGGTTTTTCATGCACAAAACGAATTTAGATTTGGTTTTAATCATGCAAGGATTGTTTTTAAGATAAGTAAGGTTTTAAAGAAAGAATTCCCTAATTTTATTTTTTGCGCAAAAAGAATCCTAGACTCAGAAAAGAAGAAAGAGACTTACGGAACCTAAGAAGAAGAGATGTGCTCCATCATTCCTAATTCAAGACGAAGATTGAAAAGAGGTTCTCGTTTGAGAGGTTTGGTAAGGATATCGGCAATGTTTTCTTCCGCTCGAACCTTTTCGATTGAGATATTTCCCTTTTGTACATTATCCCTGAGAAAGTGGTGACGAATTTCTAAGTTCTTAGTGCGAGAATGTTGCACAGTGTTCTTACTTAAATCAATGGCTTCTTTATTGTCACACATGATCGAGATATCATCAAGTGTGATGCCATAGTCTAAGAGAGCTTGTTTCATCCATAGTGCTTGTTGACATGCCTTTCCAGCGCTTACATATTCGGCTTCGGTTGTGGAGATAGCTAGTGTCGTTTGTTTCTTGGAGAACCAAGAAGTTAATCAACAACTCATGAAGGTACAAATGCCACTAGTGCTTTTTCGATCCACATAATCTCCCGCATGATTAGAGTCGGCACATACTATGGTTTCTATGCCGGTCCCCTTAGGATACCATAATCCTAAGTACATAGTGCCTTTAATGTATCGAAAGATACGCTTAACCGCTTCAAGGTGAGAAGTTTTGGGATCTTCTTGGAAGCGATCACAAAGGCAGACACTAAACATGATGTCAGACCTAATTGCCGTTAGGTATAATAAAATTCCTATCATGCCTCTATACTTAGTACTATCTACGGATTCACCCTCTTCATCTTTGGTGAGCTTTCTATACGTAACCATTGGAGTTTGCATAGGTTTAGTATCTTCTAATCCAAATTTCTTAAGCATTTCTTTAATGTACTTAGATTGATTAAAGAATATTACATCTTCTAATTGTTTTATTTGGAGTCCAAGGAAGAAGTTAAGTTCACCCATCATACTCATTTCAAACTCGTCATGCATGATTTTAGAGAATTCATCACACATGTCTTGACAAGTAGATCTGAATATAATGCCGTCGACATATATTTGGACGATGATGATGTTTGATTATTTCTTCTTAGTGAAAATCGTGTTATCTACCATTCCCATTGAGTATTTATGTTTAAGAAGAGAAGCTTTTAACCTATCATACCAAGCTTTAGGAGCTTGCTTAAGACCATACAAAGCTTTCTTGAGTTTATAAACATGCTCGGGTTTCTCGAAGTCAATGAATCTTGGAGGTTGTGCTACATATACCTCCTCATTGATGAAACCGTTTAGGAATGCACTTTTCACATCCATTTGGAACAACTTAAAGTCTAACGCGCAAGCATAGGCTAGTAATATCCTAATGGACTCTAGTCTAGCTATGGGTGCATAGGTTTCGTCATAATCAATTCCCTCTTGTTGACTATAGCCATGTGCTACTAACCTTGCTTTATTCCTAGATACAATTCCGTTCTCGTCTAATTTGTTCCTAAATACCCATTTGGTTCCTATTATGGTCACGTACTTAGGTCTTGGTACTAACTCCCAAACATCATTTTACTTAAATTGATTTAATTCCTCTTACATTGTGATGATTCAACTTTCATCTTTCAATGCTTCGTTGACGTTCCTAGGTTCTATGATTGAGACAAAGCAAAAGAAATTTCTTTTTTCTTGAGCTTGTGATCTAAGGGTTCTTTGGTTTAAATTTTCAATGACGTTGTCTAAGGGATGATTTCTAGATTCTTTAATGTTGGTGGTTTCATCTATTTCTATGGTTTCATTCACCTTATTGATCCCTAGATTTTTTATGTTATCTACTATGGCGTTTTCTTCATCTAAATCATCATCTACCAAAGGTGATGTTTTAGGTGGGGGAGGACTCTCATCGAATTTCACGTTAAGTGATTCTTCAATGGCCATTGTTTCCTTATTGAGTACTATATAGGCTTTACTATTTTCTGAATATCCTAGGAATACACCTTCATAAGACTTCGGATCAAATTTGGTGACATAGTCTTTGGTGTTTAGAATGAAGCATTTTCTTCCAAACACTTTGAATTAATCTAGAGTAGGTTTCCTACCTCTCAAGATTTTGTATGGGGTTTTTCCTAGGATTGGCCTAATGAGAATTCTATTAAGAATATATGTGGAGGTGTCTACGGCGTTACACCAGAATTTTTGAGGGATGGATTGTTCGTTTAGCATTGTTCTACTCATTTCTTGTAGAGTTCTATTTTTCCTTTCGACTACCGCATTTGATTGTGGAGTGCGTGAAGCTGAGAAATTGTGAGTAATACCATTAGCATCACAATAGACTCCGAATTGCACTTCATTATCAAATTCTCTACCATGGTCTATCCTAATGGAAACTATGGGACACCCTAGTTGATTTTGGATTTTCTTGCTAAATGTTTTAAACTGATCGAAGGCTTCAGTCTTGTTCTTAAGAAATCTAGTCCAAGTATACCTAGAGTAATCGTCCACTATTACTAAGTTGTAAAGATTTCCTCCGTAGCTCCGTACGGCGGAAGGACCGAAAAGATCCATGTGAAGGAGTTCTAGACATCTAGAGGTTGAGACTATATTCTTAGGTTTATGGCTAGAGTGAGCTTGTTTTCCAACTTTACAAGCGTCACAAAAATGTTGGTCAAACTTAAGTTTAGGAAGATTTCTAACTAAATCCTTAGAAGCTAATGATTGCAACAAACGCATATTTGCGTGACCTAATCTTCTATGCCATAAAGTAGAGTTATTGCTAACCGTTGCTAAACATATATTGTTACTAGGTTTATTATTTATCTTCATGACGTATAGATCACCTTTCCTAATGCCCTTGGCAATGACTTTTCCATCCTTTATGATTTCACTACCATCTTCGGAAAAGATTACCTTATACTTATTGTCACATATTTGACTAATACTTAAGAGATTAAAACCTAAGTTATCTACATGTTCAACATTAGTGATAGTAAGGGAGTTATGAGTGATCGTACCTTTGCCGATGATATTACCTTTGAGTTTACTACCAAAAGTGACATTACCTCCATTGCATGATTAATATGATGAGAATAGCTTACGATTTTTCGTCATGTGATTAGTGCATCCACTATCTTTGATCCATTCGTCGGGCTCCAAGTCAATTCCCAAGCATATCTAATGATAACATAGACAAACTCAAACATATGGTCCCCAATATCTCATGGGTCCAAAGTTGTTAGCATTAAACATCCCATGCATTTGTTGCATTTGACTGGGATGTTGAAATGGTGAATAGAAACCTATAGGTAGAAAGTTATTCTTCCATGCAGGGGGATACATGTTTGGATAATTTTGTTTTCTAGGTTGTCTTGGTCTAGTTTGTCTTTGGGTAAAATTTATTTTCCTAGGTGGTGGAGTTTTTGATCTAGTCATTGTTTTGTTAAATCCTATTCCAGGTTTTAATAGTGGTTTATAGAAGCGTTTAACTTCTTTTATACTAGCAATAGGTACTTCAGTGTTCATTATAGTTAAGTGTTTTGGTGCAGGACCTAATACAGATTTTGGCAAACTCACAGACTTATCTACTGTGGGCGGTCCTTTTAATGATGGACGGTCCTTTAAAGTTGTGGGACCATCTTGTGCATTTTGGGGACCGTCACCAGTAGTCTCAAATGCCTGAGATTTCACGAATTTGGTTTATTTTGTACCACTTGTTGATGCTTCAGAAAAATCATAGCCTATACCGGTTTTATTATCGGAAAACATTTGAGCATCTATCATTTGTTTAAGAGAATGAGTACTCTTTTTAAATTTGTTTAGTTTCGAGGCTTCCTCCTAGAGTCCCTCATTTTCGATTCTAAGATTTTGACACGATTTGCATTCTGAGTCAATTTCTTTGCCTTTTTCAAGTCTGGATAGTTTACCTTTTAGTTCCGATATTTCTTTCTCTAATTTAGACTTAATAGATTTTAGAGATTTTTTTTGAAAATTATCTTTTGACTCATTTTTCAAATTCGATCATACTCATTATCTAAATCGAGCGAATCTAATGAGAGAGTGTCATCATTATAGAGATCAGTTTCGAAAGGTACCTCTTTTGAAGTTACGGCCATTAGACAAGCTTCGTTTTTGGCATCTTCGTCGCTATCACTCCAAGCGCCGCTTACGTATTCCTTTTGGTTCTTGTCTTTCGTTTGATGAGGATAATCTCCTACCAAGTGTCTTGGATCACCACATCTAAAGCATCTTTTTTCACCCTTGCTATATCTGTCATCACGAGCCTTTTGGGTTGCTTTCTTTTCATCTCGCGGTTGTCTTACATAGCTACCTCCTCGCTTAAAGAATTTCTTGAAGTCTCTAACCGCCATGGCATACTCTTCATCTTTACTTTTAGAACTTGAGTCTTCATCATCACTTAATTCCTTTTTAGCCTTTAAAGCAAGTGATCTCTTTTCTACTTTGGTTTTGACTATCTCGGAATCATTTTTTATGATTAGCTCATGAACCTTTAGATTGCCAATGAGCTCATCTAGTGAGAGTGAACCTAGATCTTTGGATTCTTCTATTGTTGTGACCTTTGCTCTCCATTTGGGATGTAATGTAACACCCCCGTTTTCGATATACGCAGCGGAATATAAGTTTGGGGTGCCACTTCAAGGTTCACAGTCATGAGAATAGAAAACGACTCGAAAAGAGACATTTTAAATAAAATTGTTATCATTCATTTATTAAATCAGAGTTTACATATAGAGGTCCAAGCGGAAAGTTTCGAAATACGTTATAAAAGTTACATTATTCGTTGAATGATAACATAGTGGACACTCTTATTATAAAAAGAAAATCCACAGCCACTCAGTGCCAAAGTCATACTTCTAGTTACCTGAGATAAAACATGCTAAAAAGTCAACACAAAGGTTGAGTGAATCCATAGCGTTTAAATTTATAATAAGTTTTGAACACAAGCTAAATAAAAGAAATCAGTTATATCACAATTCGGAATATTGCACTAAACCTCATGACACGCAATGCGTTGACAGTTTCCAGTCTCACTAACATAATAAAAATGAAAGTGGTTTGCCCCCAGGATTAGATTTCAAATATAATGCATCTGTCTAACCGGCTACCACAAAGATATCCATCCGATTAGAACAAATGGGTCGTCAGACCAATAGATCTATTCACATATTCGCGCTCACCCAGCAAGTGACTAATGGTGCATGATATGAGGGATTTTAAATATAATTATAAATAGGGAATAATTAACTTAGTGCAATAACAATCAGGAAAATACTTGTGTTCTGTTTGGTAGCATGTATCTCCCCACAAGTTTAGAAAACATATAAAGAAAAGTGAGACTATGAATTCACCTGGACAGTCTGGATGGAAAACAAAGTTAAATAGAGTTGATAAACGTCTCCGGCACGCAACCTGGTTCATTATGTCAAGTTTCAGTAATCGTTTCTGAATTTATATATATGTTTTATTATTCGTTATGCAACGTTTTGGGTTGACGATTAAGTATTAAAATGAGACAACATGAAGTCTCTTCAAAAATTATAAGTTTTTATCTTATTTCTAATTTTTATGTTTTCGTTCCGTCTGTTCGTTAAATATATTCCTCGTTTGTTTGTTATCGTAATTCGTTTATTAATCGAATCGAATTATATAAAAATAATACTAATAATAATAATAATAATAATAATAATAATAATAATAATAATAATAATAATAATAATAATAATAATAATAATAATAATAATAATAAAAATAATACTAATAAACATCGGCATAATGTTGTGCGTGATGTTCTTGTTGATATATGTTCTCGGTCTGGGATTTCAGCACGTAAGGAGGTTGATATTGGGCTTCATGGAGAGAGGGAAAAAACCTTACGCCCAGCTGATATGTTACTTTACTCTTGGGAGGGTGGGCTTGATGTTTGTGTTGATCTTACAGGATCGTCACCTTTGACGCGTTCGAGTATGGTTGATTTTATGCCCGGTCGGGTGGTTATTGAAGCCGCACAACGTAAACGTGTCAAGTATGAGGCTAAATGCGCTGATATCGGATATGGGTTTCTCCCCTTTTCATTCTCTTCTTTTGGAGAACTTGAAAAAGATGCAGTGACCTTATTAAAACGTATTCGACGATTCTCTATGACTCAAGACATTGGCGCTCGTGTTGCTCCACATATTTTTAGTAGAATTGGCTTTGCTATAGCTAGAGGTGTGGGGGCCCAGTTAGTCTCTCGGCTCCCCACTAATTTCTTGTAAAATCCTTTTTGTTTTTAATAAAAGTGATGGTTATAATAAATAAAATAAAAAAAAATAAAAAAAATAAAAAAAAAAATAATAATAATAATAATAATAATAAGAATAATAATAATAATAATAATAATAATAATAATAATAATAATAATAATAATAATAATAATAATAATAATAATAATAATAATCATAAGATGTTACGCTTGTTCCCCTATAGTTTCTCATATTGACAATTTATACCCTTGAACTTTCGTAAAATGACAATTTTTACCCTTCAACTTTTATAAAATTACAACTTTTACACCTCAACTTTGGTCAAATGACAGTTTCTACCCTATAGTTTCAAAAATGACAGTTTTTACCCCTGAGTTGCAAGTCGACAGCAGACTAGGTCCTTGTTATAATTCTATTAAGAGTTTTGACAGAAAATACCCTTGAGACTCCCAAGTCGTTACACCCGACGTCCTTATTTCATAAAAACGCGTTATAAGTTACGGGAAAAGACGAGACTTTTTACAACTCTTTTATAAACTTTATTTTCAACTTATTAAGAGCTTATTTACAGACAAGCTTATGCAGCTCAAAATAATTTATTAAGGGTGCGTTTGTATCGCAGAAATGGGCAGAAAAGAAAAATGAATATCTTGATGAATACTCGATCTTTTTACTTCGTTCTTTTTCCTAAAATTAGACAGCTAGGTGATCTTTAACGTGACAAAAATCCAGAATTTTTAGAGTCAGTTTGGTGGTCGAATTTGGGGTCCAAAGGTTGGGGTCTGATCGAGTTGCGACAGAAAGAAATATGAGGAAAATGTGTTCGGTTTTTGGTTTCTGAGTTTGTGTCCTTGTTTTTATTGCATGCTAACGTTATTATAAACATGTCTAATCTATACCTAAACCAATTTATAATCTTTTGATTTGTAAAGCAAGATTTTATATATATATTTGGGTGCGTTTGGTTTGGGTCGACAAGGAAAGAAAAGAAAAGAAATATATAGTTTTTAGCCTAGATTTTATTAGAGGTTATTTAGTGGTGTTCTAAGAGTATTTAGAGTATATGTAAAGTAATGAAAAGGGTCAAGACACTCACCTTGCTTATATTCGACTTAGGGTATAAATATGGGGCGTATGGCTCGGTTTTGAAGAGCTAGGGGTTTTCTTCCTTCTTGGCTCTCTCAAGGTTCCTTCTTAGGCTTATCTTAGGCTATTTGATCAGTAATGAAATGTGTATGGACTGTGGTGGTGGTGTTCGAATAGTTTGAGAGGAAAGGTGATTATGTGTGTCGATATTTATAGAGGAATGGAGCTTAGGGTTTCCATATTGTTCTAGGGCTTCTCATGTGGTAAGAAAGGGAGACAAGGAGGTGTGTTCTCCCTCTTAGGGCGCCACATGGTTGGAGGAGGAGGGAAAGTGATGTGGAACTTCCCTCTCCATGTGATGTTCTTACTTCTTTTGACTATAGGGCTTAGTTTCTAGAGAAAAATGATGTGGAAGGTTTATGTGGTATGTAATGTATCTAGGAATCAAAAAATAATAATTTGTTTAATTTGGTTCTTGTTGAATTCGAACTAGGTAAGAAACCATAGGGTCGAATAGAGCTTATATGAATGGTACATTAGGTTATGTCGAGTGTACATTAAGGTTAGGGATGTAGTTAGTGTCTAAGGTTTGTTTTTAAGTATGTATTAGTTAAGAAATAATTTCTGCGATTTTCTATATAAGTATTTGTATATCGATTTCTATAAAAATAAAAGAAATTCATTTTTGCTTTAAGGAGTGGTAATATAAACTTAGGAGAGTTGCACTAGGGTTTAGAAAATAGGAAAAATATATTTTTAAGGTTTCTTTAAGTTATTTAAATTTTATATAATTTTTATTAAGTTTTAACATATATAAATGAGACTTTTAAGGTTTTATGCATTGAAGGGTTGTACACTGAGTTTAAGGGTTTGTACTATGGGTTAATTAATATAGTAAATATGTTTTTAGAGTTTTCTTAAGTTACTATAATCATGTGTTAATTTTTACAAGGTTAAAAGGTATAAAAATGTAATTTTAGACTTTTGTGCTTTAAATACTTGTACATTAGCTTAGGTGGGTTGTACTAATAGATAGTGAGTTTAGGAAAATTTATTTTTAAGGTTTATGTATGAAAGACTTGTAATTTGTGCTTTAAAATATATTTAGGGTTTTAATAGGATTTTTATTAATATACAGTTTTTATGCATGAATGACTTGTACATTGTCTTGGAAAACCTGCACATTTATATTTTGTAAAAATCCTATATATACATATTAATTAGGGTTTGTGATTTTTAATACATAAAATCATAATTTTGTGAAATTAAGGTTTGTATCGAGAGTTATAGTGGAATTAGGGTTTCTGTGTTTTAGTAACTTGTACATTGGCTTACATGAGTTATACTTTAGTGTTTTAGGGTTTAACTACTTATATTCGTTGTTATAATAATTTAGGGTTTCGTAGAAACTCTAATGGATAAGAATGTTTAGTTTAAACGTATGTTCGTTAATGAATTATCATAAAGTGGCGTATGAGATACCTTAAAATTTCATATAAAAATGTTTATATAAAATAAACATTAAGTACGTTGAGGTTGGGTTGCGTGTGAGCACGTTTATCGAGGATGTAAGTTACGTCACATGAGATAGTAGTTATGATCAGATAATAATAAAAAAAAAATATACGTAGAAAAATGGATAAATGTTCTGTAAGACAGTTTATTATAATGTGGGGTTTTACAAATGGTTACTGATCCGCCCCGAACCAACACTTATATTTAAACAAATGCAGACTCGGAACAGGATGCTCGTGTGTAGTGTGAAACCAGGCAAGTGATCACCCGGATCGTTTCCCAACGAGATGTGAATGGAAAACTGTGAAAAGCTTTGGGAATTAAAATGATTGATGAATCAGATATTTTTATTATGATTTAATTACTATTATTCAAACAAAAATACGAAATAAATACTAAAACTATTCTAAAAAATCTGAAAATTTTATCTAAAATACTTTATAAGATTACTGAGCTAAGAAAAATATAAAAGTGGTACCAGCTTATTCTAAAAAGCTGTTAAAACGCAAATAAGCTCGAATAGCTTATAGGAAAAAAGTGGCTTAAATAGAATTGATTTGTAAATCTAAGTGGAACTAGTGCCCTAGAGCAGATGGAAGGTGGGGTGTGTGTTATGCATGGTACTACCGATAGGTCGCGAGTTCGAATCCACACCCCACACTTTTTGCGTTTTTATTTTTTTTTTTCGATTTTCTTTTTACAAAACAACTTTTTAACTAAATATAAGAAACTTTTACAAAGGAGCTTTTGCTATAAAGCTTAAATGAAGCTTGTGCAAAATCGAAATTCCAACAGTGGGTTTAAAAGGATTTTTTGAGATTTTGCAATTTGCTATGCGCCAAGGCCAAAGTGGTCTGTTCGAGGGTTTCTTTCGAGGTCTTAAAGGGTTCTAAAATTCGAGATAAAAATTATATGTGGAGACTAACTAGTAGAGATTGAATGTCAAAAAGATCGGGCTTATTTGAGCTTATGAGCTATGAGATAAAAAATTGCAAAGTTTCCAAAAACTATGAAAAGACTGCCGGTATGCAGTTTTGCTAACTGATGCACTGCTATTGTAGTGCACACTTGTGCACTGACCTAGGGTCTTTTGGAATCGATTAAGTAGATACAAAGGAACTCAAAACAACCTATGAAATAGCCAAAACAAGCCAGGAGCTTGTATGAGCTTGTTTAAGCTCTTGGCAGTCCAAAACTCACACAAATGGTTCAAAATGGGAAAATCAAGCTGTAGAACTGAAAGAAAGCTCAAAAGAGCTTCTAAGGACTTAAAGTAGCTTGTGCAAAACTGGACTAGAGGTCAATGCACAGTACTAGGGTGTGTTTGGCTTGTCACAACCACTAAACCAAACAGTCCTTATGGGACTGTCTTGGTGGATTTTGAACTGAAATTGGTTCTATTAAGCACTTAAATTGAAAACCTATGGTACTAGTGAAGTATTGAGCTTGTGAAAATGACTTATGACTGGAAAGAAAGCAATAATATTAAACTAGCTTATTTATTCTATTTTTGACTTTTTCTAAGTTTTAAGTGAAATGATGAAACAAACAGTAAATAACTAAAATACTAAATGGAATATGTATATAAATTACTAATAAGCTCCTAATTATAAAGACAAGCTGCAATAAGCTTATAAAGTAGTGAAATGAAAATTAAGCTAGAATTGGAAATATGAGCTTACAATCGAATGCCAAGGAAACAAGGAACCAAGAACCAAGAACAACCTATAGGCTTCCCATGAAGCCACTAAACCATAAGCTTCCACAATTTTCAGCTTGTTCTTCCAGAGTAGCTTGTTTGACTTCCATTGACTTTCGTTGACTTTTCTTTCTTTTTCTTGGAACAGCACTGAGTTACACTAAACAAGCTTACACCAAGCTATGACAAGCTTCCATAAGCTTATAGAATGGGTATTTAAGGCTTTTGAGTGATTATCACTAGCTTATATAATAGATACGAATTACAGTAACATGAAATTAAATATAACTTGAACTTGAGTACTAATTAACTTTAAACTGAAACAAAGTAACTGAAATGAACTTATATTGATAACTTAAGTTGAGAATTACAATAATTAAGATTGGTTTAAATAAAACGATTATACTAATTTAACTACTACTTCTTCCTCCATGCTTCCTCTTCTATTTATAGCTCAAGATTAGGGTTTCCAGCTTCATTGTCATCATTTCCCACCTCTCTCTGCTCTTTTTGGTCCACTCTCCATGTGACACGTGTTTTTGGCGGGAAAGGGTAAACAGAGCAAATTGCTCTGCTTGTGTGTAAGGAAGCATTAATTATGGGTGGCTTTGGTTTGTGATTGGTGGGTTTAGAGGTAGGATGTGATGGGGGGGGGAGGTGGAGCAGAGAGGTCTGCAAGTTGGGCGGGTAACTAGGAAGAAGGAGGTGGATTTGATTTCTGGTTTGGCTAACTAAGAAGGATGGGCCGGGTTTTTATTATAAGATTGGGCTGGGCCTGGGTTTTAGTATAGGATTGGTTAAGTGTTTTAGTGTAACAAACCATAGGAACCAAATTTGTAATTTGCTGAAACTTCGAGGACCAATCCTGTCAAACTTCCAAACTTATTCCAGGGACCATTAGTGACAAGTTGCAATAGTATAAGGACCATAAAAGTTTATTTTCCATTTTTAAATATTCGGGGACCTTTTATGACAACTTTTCAAAGTTCGGGGACTAAAATTGCCAAGTATGCAAATAATGCTCGTTTTCGATCGTTTTTAATCATTTTGCATAAGAAACACATAAAAACACGATCAAATGATATTTTCGGTATTTTGAAGCATATTCGCATGTTTTTAAACGTTTTGGCGGTTCAGATGGGACAAAAATGATGAGTATTTAGACACTCATCAATCCCCCACACTAAACTATTGCTAGTCCCTAGCAATTATTTATGAAGATTTAATGGATTTCATCTCTTTACCAAAAGCCATTACTTCTGGAGTAGCCAAATGTTTTAGTTCAAGTAAGAACTTTGGTACAATGATAACCAAATGATTTTGAGCAAACCATAAGCTGTCAACGGGTTTGATTTGTCTTTACCAGAAGCCGTTTGCTTCTGGACTAGCCAACTCTTAGATAAATTATTAATATTATCTTTGGTGAGCTGATTACCAATCATGGTTTTTCCACTGCCTTTACCACAAGCCATAATCTTGCGGGCTAGTCAACTCTTCATCATTTTAGGATATGGTGAGTCGAATACCATACAATTTTCGGCAAATTGTAAGCCATGAACGGATTTGAGATATCTTTACCAAGAGCCGTTTGCTCTTGGATTAGCCAATCCTTATGTGGGTTAGACATGGCGGACTGATAACCATTTTTTTTGAGTTCTAAGTGAGAAAAAATTTTAAAATTTTGGCTAAAATGGGGGTACTTGATGGTACATTTGATCAAATTCGCGAGAATTCCCCCCCACACTTAGAACTGAATATTGCCCTCAATATTCAAAGAACCGGCTGTTAAACCAATACTTAGAACATTGAAAGGGAAATTTTGGCAGCGGCGCCAAAATTTGATCCGTCCAAAACCGGTCATCTTTTATTTCTCTATCACACAAGTCAACCACTTGTGAATGGTCAACCGTAATAAATGATAAAAGGCAAACAGTCTGAAAACGAATGCTCGTGTGTAGTGTGTGAAACCAGGCAAGTGATCACCCGGATCGTTTCCCAACGAGATGTGAATGGAAAACTGTGAAAAGCTAGGATTAGAGTGATTGATGAATCAGATATTTTTGATTTTGATTTAACAAGATAAAATCTATTAAATAGAAGCTATCACTATTTTTCTATTTTTCGTTTAATCTAAATTACACTAAAAAAAAACGCGAGTCGGGAACTAATTAAAACGCGATTATAACTAAGATATATGTAAAATAAACTCTACAAGTGATCTAATATTTTTTATAACTTAAAAATGACAAAAGAAAATTAAAAAAAAAAAATTATATTTTTCTGATTTTTATATTTTTTTTTTATTATAATTTAATTACTAGTTAAACTAAATAAATAGATTAAAAATAGTAAAACTTTTCTAAAAATTACGAAACTTTTTCTATAAATACTTAGTAGTATAATTAAGCTAATAAAAATATGGAAATGGTACAGAGCTTATTAATAAGCAGTACAATAAGCAAAATAAGAAAATAAGCAAAATAAGCAAAATGGAATTTGAGTACTATAAATAAAACACTGAAAAGAATAAACACTAAGGACTAGATAGCCCAGATGGTGCACACGTTGGGTTTGATTTTGACCTGTTTGACCAAGAGGTCACAGGTTCGAATCTTGCTTATGTCACTTTTTTTTTATTTTTGTTTTTTTTTTTTTTTTTTTTTTTTTTTTTTTTTTTTTTTGACTGTACATATTTACAACATGTGGGGCATCTCCCCCACACTAAGGTGAAACATGGGTGAAAACCCATATTTTGCTACTGTTTTTATTAACCGAGTCGCTAGCTTGACTCGACCCCGAATTGAGTTGATTCCTCCCGAACAGTCAGGTTTATCACGCAAGCTAACCGCTTGTGAACGGTCAACCGTAACAAAGGTTTCCTGAACAGCCCGGGAGAAAAAGCAATTTAAAAGTCTATGGGGAAGTAACTTGTGGAAGAGACAATCTACATCGGACTTTCGTTTTGGAAAAATTTTGAAGTATGTGAAAGTTCCACACCGATGAGATAATGACTGGCATTAAACCAATGTTAGATGGACAATGCCTGGGTCAAAGGTAATATCCTCACTCCCGAACGAGTGACAGATTGGGGAAATCACCGGGTAGGTGAAGGGAAGAAGAGAGATCTGAATAGCAATTAAGACAAGAACTTCCTCCTCAAGAATTGCAAGTGGAGGAGGCAAGTCCTTAAACTTGATCTCTGGACATTTATCAGTTTCCTCAACTGATTTGATTTTTTCATTATGAAGTTGTTTTGGTGGAGGAGGGGAAAATGAATCTTCGTTTAACAAATTTTCTAGAAAAAGAATATCCCCCTCAGGATCAAGATAGTTATCATCAACCTCATTCGGAGGTGAACTATCTACAGCGAGAAAAGCATCGACTTCATCCCAAAAGGGATCACTTCCCTCAACCGAAGTGAGAGAAGGAGAAGAGTCTGCTATGATATGTTGAGAAGATGTGGTGGGTTCCCCACTCACAGAATTATGAAAACAATCAACACTCTCTTGAGAGTACTCCTCTGAAGCAATGTCAATGACATCGATTCGGTTAACCGATTCAGAATTATAATTAGAGGAGTACTTTGAAGTTTGATCATGATTAAAGGTAACAGCTTCCTTATCCACACGCAAAGTAATCTCATGCTTAAATACATCAATCAGAGCATGGCCCGTTTTTAGGAATCCTCTTCCAAGAATCAGAGGAACCTTTTGATCAGCATCGAAATCAACAACCACAAAGTCAGCTGGAAAATGGAACTTTCCTATTTTCACAAATACATCTTCGGCAATGCCGCAGGGATGAGTTATGGTTCGATCTGCAAGCTCAAGAGTCATGCAGGTAGGAGTAAGAGCCGGAAGAGAAAGTTTCTTCCATACTGAATGAGGCATCAGGTTGATGCTTGCACCTAGATCTGCTAAGGCATAACATTCAACCATTCCTGGAAAGACCAAGGTAGTAGAAACTTTCCAGGATCTCCAAGCTTCTCTGGAAGCTTTTTCAAGATAACCGCTGAGCAGTTCTCATTTACTGGAGTTTTGGCCATTTCAATCAGTTTTTCCTTGTTGCTTAACAAGTGTTTGATTGCTGCTGCAAATTTGGGCATCAGAATAGTAGCATCCGCAAAGCTTATGTCAAAATGTAATTCTTTAAAGATTTGATAGAATTTATCATTTTGTTGACTAGCCTTCTCACGGAGTTTTTGCTCATTTAAGCGCGATGGGTAAGGAATGTGAGGTTTGGATTTAGGGACAACAACTTCAGGAGTCTCAAAGACAACTCCTGGTTTGGATTTGTTTTTAGGGCTAACCGGAGGATAGACATGTGCTGTACTTTGTGGGATTTGAATTTGCACTTTGTCCGTTGTATCCTCCGTCTCTTTTTCCATTTCAAATAACGGAGGAGGAATAGGGCCAGCTGGCCCTTTATAAGCAGCACCACTCCGAGTGGTGATAGCTTTGACGAAAGTGGTATCCTCATCATCATACTGTCGTCAAGTATACTTTTAGGAGCAGCATTGAGCATATTGGAATAAGCTCTGGCTGTTCTTTGCTCACTAAGTTTACTTGACGAGCTCTTAACCGTAAATCGTGATAGAGTAGGATCTATTCTTGACGGCTGAGGAGCAATTGTGGGTGTAGATTTTTGGATGACTGAAGGTTGGATGACCGAAGGTTGGACGTATTTAGCACTTCCATTGTTAGTGGGAAGTACCGGGTCCTTTATCACCTTGAATCCAACATGAGATTTACCACTACGTGTGGAGACAGCTTTGAGTTCACCCCTAGGGTTGGTAACAGTGTTACTTGGGAGACTTCCCGAGGTAGAAGGTATATCAGTTAAAGACTTTTTGATCTGGTTTAATTGGGCAACCAATAACTGGTTTGTCTCACGTTGTGTCTTATTTGTTTCCTCTTGGGTTTTCATGAATTGCATAAGCAACTCATCTGAGGATGTCTGATTTCGGTTTGAACCTTGGTTTTGATTAAAATTTGGACCACGGTTTTGGTTAAAATTACCCTGATTCTGACCTCGGTTTTGGTTAAAATTTTGAGAGTTGTGAAAATTTTGTCCCTGATTTTGAACAAAGCGGTTTTGATTATTCTGATTTGGCACGGGTGGAAAACCAGGTGGGACCATAGCATTTTGTGCTCGGTACTGAGTCTCAGCATGCGGACGGTATTGATTTGGGTTTACTGCAGCTACGGGAGCTGGGTAAACAGAAGCATCGGTTGCTTGACAATCATAATACGCATGTGGGCCACCACAAGTTTCACACACTTTGTTTATTGCTTTGATTTGTTCCGGCTTATGAATTTCACTTTTTAATTCTTTCATTTCTTTCATCATACAACGCATTGAATCCGTTAAAAAGGCTAACTCTGAGGAGTTACCGGATGAAGAAGAAGCAGGAGTGACAGGAACATTCACTTTGTTTCTAGAAATAGGAACCTTGGATTTATTTTCACAAATTTCAACTACCTCTTTGGGTTTACGATTCAAGATATTGCCACCGGAGGCTGCATTAAGTGCATCTTGATCGTTTTGGGTCAACCCATTATAAAACGTATTTATTTGTTGTAACACATTGAAATCGTGATGTGGGCATTTTCTTAGGAGATCTTTAAATCTGTCCCATGCCTCTCCGAAATTTTCATCAAAACCTTGACGAAAACCAGCAATTTCATTTTTAAGGTTAGTCGTCTTTGATGGAGGGAAGAAATAATTTACAAATTTCTTAACGAGATCTTCCCAGGTTTCAATGGAACGAGGGGGTTCTTTATCCAGCCAAATCCGGGCTGCCCCCTCAAGTGAGAATGGAAACAGCATCAATTTGATCACTGTTTGTGGCACATTCTTGTAATTGATTGTAGAAGTCAGTTTGTTGAACCAACGAATGTGTGCATAAGGATCCTCTCGTTCAAATCCGTGAAATTGGTTTGTGGACACGAGCTGAATCAGATGTGTTTTTAGTTCAAAATGATCAGAATCGATGGCTGGTAAAACGATGGCATCTCCATAACCCTCGGTGGGTGCCTGGAGCATTTCAGCCATGGTGCGTTCGTCTGCCATATTTTCAGTGAGAACAGTACGAATCTCGGGTTCGACTATTTGGGCAGCACGTCTACGATTACGTCTTCTCGGAATTTCTACGAGTTCACGTAAAGGGCTTGATGACGTGGAAGAACGAGTGCGCATGCACTAAGTAAAATATTCCAATTAAAACAAGACAGAAGCAAAACACAAGTGAACTTAAACCAATAATCAACAAGCGTACGGTAGCTCTCTAAAAGATAAACGCACAGAGTGGCGGAGAAGCAAAGGTGGGCAATTACGCTCCTTAAAAACCCGCTTCTTTCAGTCCGATAATTTAATGTCAGACTATCCTAGAACCTCCGTTAGAGTTTGTTTATCAATCAAAGGTGAGCCGATATTCGCAAGTGATACAAAGGCAAGTTTTAAATCTTTGGTTTGGGAACTTATTATGGTCGTACCCCCAGTTAGGTAGTACTCTGTCTTGGTTCTCGATGGTAATTTTTTTATTGTTTATTTATTATTAACAAAGAAAACGGAAATTATTTTTGGTGTTTTTATTTTTTATATGATAATAATAATAATAATATATATAGAAAAGAAAAGAAAAATATTTTTGGTTTTTTATATGGTTTTTGGGAAATAGGAACTTCTGATAGAAGGATCTCGAATCACTAATCGCTAAAACTTACACAACAGTCGCAGCACACCTCCCCGGCAGCGGCGCCAAAATTTGATCCGCCCCGAACCAACACTTATATTTAAACAAATGCAGACTCGGAACAGGATGCTCGTGTGTAGTGTGAAACCAGGCAAGTGATCACCCGGATCGTTTCCCAACGAGATGTGAATGGAAAACTGTGAAAAGCTTTGGATTAAAATGATTGATGAATCAGATATTTTTGATTATGATTTAATTACTATTTTACAAACAAAAATACGAAATAAATACTAAAACTATTCTAAAAAATCTGAAAATTTTATCTAAAATACTTTATAAGATTACTGAGCTAAGAAAAATATAAAAGTGGTACCAGCTTATTCTAAAAAGCTGTTAAAACGCAAATAAGCTCGAATAGCTTATAGGAAAAAAGTGGCTTAAATAGAATTGATTTGTAAATCTAAGTGGAACTAGTGCCCTAGAGCAGATGGAAGGTGGGGTGTGTGTTATGCATGGTACTACCGATAGGTCGCGAGTTCGAATCCACACCCCACACTTTTTGCGTTTTTATTTTTTTTTTTTCGATTTTCTTTTTACAAAACAACTTTTTAACTAAATATAACAAACTTTTGTAAAGGAGCTTTTGCTATAAAGCTTAAATGAAGCTTGTGCAAAATCGAAATTCCAACAGTGGGTTTAAAAGGATTTTTTGAGATTTTGCAATTTGCTATGCGCCAAGGCCAAAGTGGTCTGTTCGAGGGTTTCTTTCGAGGTCTTAAAGGGTTCTAAAATTCGAGATAAAAATTATATGTGGAGACTAACTAGTAGAGATTGAATGTCAAAAAGATCGGGCTTATTTGAGCTTATGAGCTATGAGATAAAAAATTGCAAAGTTTCCAAAAACTATGAAAAGACTGCTGGTATGCAGTTTTGCTAACTGATGCACTGCTATTGTAGTGCACACTTGTGCACTGACCTAGGGTCTTTTGGAATCGATTAAGTAGATACAAAGGAACTCAAAACAACCTATGAAATAGCCAAAACAAGCCAGGAGCTTGTATGAGCTTGTTTAAGCTCTTGGCAGTCCAAAACTCACACAAATGGTTCAAAATGGGAAAATCAAGCTGTAGAACTGAAAGAAAGCTCAAAAGAGCTTCTAAGGACTTAAAGTAGCTTGTGCAAAACTGGACTAGAGGTCAATGCACAGTACTAGGGTGTGTTTGGCTTGTCACAACCACTAAACCAAACAGTCCTTATGGGACTGTCTTGGTGGATTTTGAACTGAAATTGGTTCTATTAAGCACTTAAATTGAAAACCTATGGTACTAGTGAAGTATTGAGCTTGTGAAAATGACTTATGACTGGAAAGAAAGCAATAATATTAAACTAGCTTATTTATTCTATTTTTGACTTTTTCTAAGTTTTAAGTGAAATGATGAAACAAACAGTAAATAACTAAAATACTAAATGGAATATGTATATAAATTACTAATAAGCTCCTAATTATAAAGACAAGCTGCAATAAGCTTATAAAGTAGTGAAATGAAAATTAAGCTAGAATTGGAAATATGAGCTTACAATCGAATGCCAAGGAAACAAGGAACCAAGAACCAAGAACAACCTATAGGCTTCCCATGAAGCCACTAAACCATAAGCTTCCACAATTTTCAGCTTGTTCTTCCAGAGTAGCTTGTTTGACTTCCATTGACTTTCGTTGACTTTTCTTTCTTTTTCTTGGAACAGCACTGAGTTACACTAAACAAGCTTACACCAAGCTATGACAAGCTTCCATAAGCTTATAGAATGGGTATTTAAGGCTTTTGAGTGATTATCACTAGCTTATATAATAGATACGAATTACAGTAACATGAAATTAAATATAACTTGAACTTGAGTACTAATTAACTTTAAACTGAAACAAAGTAACTGAAATGAACTTATATTGATAACTTAAGTTGAGAATTACAATAATTAAGATTGGTTTAAATAAAACGATTATACTAATTTAACTACTACTTCTTCCTCCATGCTTCCTCTTCTATTTATAGCTCAAGATTAGGGTTTCCAGCTTCATTGTCATCATTTCCCACCTCTCTCTGCTCTTTTTGGTCCACTCTCCATGTGACACGTGTTTTTGGCGGGAAAGGGTAAACAGAGCAAATTGCTCTGCTTGTGTGTAAGGAAGCATTAATTATGGGTGGCTTTGGTTTGTGATTGGTGGGTTTAGAGGTAGGATGTGATGGAGGGGGGAGGTGGAGCAGAGAGGTCTGCAAGTTGGGCGGGTAACTAGGAAGAAGGAGGTGGATTTGATTTCTGGTTTGGCTAACTAAGAAGGATGGGCCGGGTTTTTATTATAAGATTGGGCTGGGCCTGGGTTTTAGTATAGGATTGGTTAAGTGTTTTAGTGTAACAAACCATAGGAACCAAATTTGTAATTTGCTAAAACTTCGAGGACCAATCCTGTCAAAACTTCCAAACTTATTCTAGGGACCATTAGTGACAAGTTGCAATAGTATAAGGACCATAAAAGTTTATTTTCCATTTTTAAATATTCGGGGACCTTTTATGACAACTTTTCAAAGTTCGGGGACTAAAATTGCCAAGTATGCAAATAATGCTCGTTTTCGATCGTTTTTAATCATTTTGCATAAGAAACACATAAAAACACGATCAAATGATATTTTCGGTATTTTGAAGCATATTCGCATGTTTTTAAACGTTTTGGCGGTTCAGATGGGACAAAAATGATGAGTATTTAGACACTCATCGTTACAGTATCCCCCCGTTGAAGGAAATCTCGTCCCGAGATGAGTTGGGAAAAAGATGTGGGTATTTTATCCGTATTTGATTTTCTTGTTTCTAGGTGAATTATGGTCCTTTCTTAGGGTTTTATCTAACCTTAACGATTGATTCAGCATACGATCTGAATAAGGAAATCTGAGATTCTATCTTATTCAGGTGGTGAGTGTGTGAGAACGGAAAATCGTACAACGATTTGATTTGGGATGTGAGCTTGATATTCTTAAAATGCTTCAAGTTTAAAAATAATATTATATATAATAGTATCTTATTCTTATGTCCTATAAATCAATAATAACGTCTCGCTATTATTCCTTGATTATATCTTTGGCCTAAAAAGGATTGTCTAGGGATTTTCATTTGGTACTCAAGAGAATGTAATTTTGTCAGTTTTATTCCTACTAGGTGAGATAAATTCGAATGTTTTGCCACCTAATAAATCCAAAGGCTGTGAACAGTGATATGTAACGGTCAGGAACAGTAACTTACAACGGCTATGAACAGTAAAATAACGGTCGTCAACAGGGAAATATAACGGTTATGAACAGTGATCTAACGGCTAGTTTTTCACCTATAAATACCCCATTTTTAATCCTCATTCTTTCACCACTAAATTCTCTCATTAAAAACCTCAAAATGCCGCACCTTATTACATTTCTAGCAATCATTTACGTAGTTCTTGCGGTTACTTATTTGGCTTACGTTCCTAACGAAGATTATGCATTCTTGGTTTGTGTCCTATCGGTCCTTGTGCCTATTGTGGTTCTCGCTATTGGTGTAGACAAGATATGGGGGTAATGGTTGTTTTTCTATGAAATCCTTAGTGAAATAAAACTTATTTATTCTTTTGCCTAATATCAAGTCTCGCTATCGTGCGCAGGATAATCAAGGTGATTCATCCCGTTGTGGCTCTAGCTATCGTATTGTTGGTGGCGGTCCTCGTTGTCATGGCGGGTCAACCTATTAGTGATTCTATTCCTTATCTTGTAATCATTGTAACCTTAGTACTTCCGTTCTTAATTATTTCGCTATGTACGAATTTTCGGGGTTTCTAATAAAATTTGTACTATTTGTGTTTGCTATAATTCCTTGTGAATTCTTAGGGTTTTTATATCCATAATTTTTGTCGATTTTCTATCTTAGAGGTAATGGATAGTAGGTGTAGACATTTATTGTATTAAGTCAAAAGTGATATGTTATGAACAGTTTATTTTGTTTCAATATTTTGCTTTTGAATGAAAATTGTTATTAGAAAATCTGAAAAGATAATTGTCCAATTTACTACATGATTCTTCTTAAATTATACATAGTTGATCAGGCTGTGTATAATTGAGGATCAAATAATGTGATATTTGGCTCAATTATAATGGTACTTATATTTCTTCAAAAAGTTTTAGATGGTGTTCAACGTGTTGTTTTTGGAAAAGAACAACATAATTATTTTTAAAATGAATAAGAAAATTTTAATCCATATTATAGTGATAAGTTAGGGATTTCCTAAGGTATTAATGGGATATCCTCGAAATAAATCTTAGGTTTCGTCCATGGTTCCTACAAGGTAGTGATAGTCTAGTGTTCCGTCCAATAATATCAGCCAAATTTTCCTAATGGTATAGTTGTGTATAATGCCTATGAAAAGGGTAAATGGAATAGAACTAAGATTGTCATTATTAAGGAAGTATTACAAGATAAAGGTTTCATACGGTAGAAAGGTAAGTGTTACACTTAGGTTACGTTCATCATAACTAAGGCAAAGATTCGAAAGGAAATACAACTTAGGGAGTTCTAAACCTCAATTTATTTATCTACCACAGGGATTTATCTTCTGCTTAAATTCTAAAGTCATCCTTTGATATGGTTGGGATCTTAATGAGTTCTTATTCTTTTGCACTAGGCCTGGCTTTCCATTTGGTATTGTAGTTTTCCTATCATCAAGTTTTTGCTTTTGGTTATTTTGCTTAATTTCTTGGGTTAGGGTGATGGTAGGTTTAGGGAGATTCATAAATTTACGATGTGTCTGGTTAATATCGTAAATAAATGACTAACTCTTGGTATAAACTACTAAGGAATAAACTAATTCAACAACTTTCTCTTCATTCATCAAATTTCCTTCCGAAATTTATCTTAGGGGGTTCTAGGGTTATAACCTAATAAGGGCAGGTATAAGGTATCTTAAGTAATGTCATGGTAGGTCTGGATATTATTTCTAAAAATAACATGATATTAATAACTTGATCGATTGTTTTTACACAAAACAATTAATGCAAGGTCTTTTATTATATACTGCATGTAGTAGGTTAAGGATTTTCTGTCTCTAGTATAAGTGTTTGGTCCTTTTTTGGCAATAGTGATCCTAGTTTCTGTTACTTATTGTGCTACAAGTTGGTCGGTTTCCTAGGTTTGGAGGAAAGAAATATGACTTATATTGCGTTCTAGGTATGGTTTGGTTTATGTGAAGTCATTTGTCTATTAAGGATAGTAACAAATGGTGAGATTTTTCATGAGGTCATGGGAAGTCATTACATGTATGCACAGCATTATTGTAAGACATAGTGGAAAGAATTTGTTCTCAACATAAACATATAACAAAAGGAGATTGTTATAGATTTAAATATCGATTACAAACTCTAAAAGTTTCAAGCTTATTGGAAAATACAGGAAATACTAACCAAATACTATTTGGTTTAGTAGACATAACTTTGATACATGTGAATTTAAGATCAGATACGTCCTTGACGTAAATGCTTAGCTTCAGTCTCAAGTTTTAGTTGTGCAGCTTCCATTTCTAAGAAGTGTTCCTGAAGTTCCTGGTATATCCTCAATTGATTGTCCAATATGGCTTCTAAGGTGAAAATCTTTTGATCCTGGTTTCTTGCCGTTTCACTAGCTATCCACAAGGCTCAATGTCTTCCACTCTACCATGTATTTCACAGTGCTCTCTTCTTGAACAACGGATCCTGGAATCTAAGCTTCTAAATTTATGATTGTAAGTATTTTTCATCTTGTCAATCTTTACTCTTAAATCAAACACCGATCGTCTCTCAGCATCTGACCTTCTAAAGAGAGTGTCGATGTTACGGTCGTACCATTCAAAACGTAGTGGTTGTAATCCTTCCAACTGTTTAGTGTGGGTGTCGAGAGTGTTGGCTTGTTGATAAAGAAGGTTCCATATTGAATCATTAGGGATTAAACTAAAGTCGGGGGAATTAGATGAAGACTCATCATCTGGGTTGTCTGGTATTGGGGATTTTGGAGTGTCAGGTAGTGGAGAGTTTGGTCCTTCATCTTTCTGAATTGTTTCGTGGTGTGTATTTTGTCCAACCTCAATTGTTGTTGGACAACCAATCAACTTTTCATGAGATTCGGTTACTTCCTTAAGTTTCTAACGTGGAGACGAATGAGTAGGTGATAATGGGAGTGGTTTTGGGGTAGTTTCGTTCATGTTAGGGGTTTCGGGAGACATTGTACTGTAGTAATTTGCAAATAATAATTACAAGTAATTATTATAAGAAATTAATAACAGTAAAGAAAGAAAAATGAAGATAAATTATTCAAGGGTGTGGGAGTATCTATCAAGTGCAGAGTCTAATATGAAATAATCCTAATAGGTAAGGTACAAAGTACGGTATTATCTTGATGTTCGAGTCTGGACATGAGAAGGATAGAATGGATAGGGGAAATCATGATTCTGTAACCATCCGGTAATTATAAATATTTCACTAAGTAACTAAATGATTAATATTAAGTTATAAATAATGTTTCAGTGACGTCGCGGAGGACTTTGGTTAAGTTTGTGAAAAATTGGTTATAGTTCAATGTTTGAAAACATTTGGTTCTCTATAACCATAGGCTCTGATACCAATCTGTAACACCCCCGTTTTCGATATACGCAGCGGAATATAAGTTTGGGGTGCTACTTCAAGGTTCACAGTCATGAGAATAGAAAACGACTCGTAAAGAGACGTTTTAAATAAAATTGTTATCATTCATTTATTAAATCAGAGTTTACATATAGAGGTCCCAGCGGAAAGTTTCAAAATACGTTATAAAAGTTACATTATTCGTTGAATGATAACATAGTGGATACTCTTATTATAAAAAGAAAGTCCACAGCCACTCCGTGCCAAAGTCATACTTCTAGTTACCTGAGATAAAACATGCTAAAAAGTCAACACAAATGTTGAGTGAATCCATAGCGTTTAAAGTTATAATAAGTTTTGAACACAAGCTAAATAAAAGAAATCAGTTATATCACAATTCGGAATATTGCACTAAACCTCATGACACGCAATGCGTTGACAGTTTCCAGTCTCACTAACATAATAAAAATGAAAGTGGTTTGCCCCTAGGATTAGATTTCAAATATAATGCATCTGTCTAACCGGCTACCACAAAGATATCCATCCGATTAGAACAAATGGGTCGTCAGGCCAATAGATCTATTCACATATTCGCGCTCACCCAGCAGGTGACTAATGGTGCATGATATGAGGGACTTTTAAATATAATTATAAATAGGGAACAGTTAACTTAGTGCAATAACAATCAGGAAAATACTTGTGTTCGGTTTGGTAGCATGTATCTCCCCACAAGTTTAGAAAACATATAAAGAAAAGTGGGACTATGAACTCACCTGGACAGTCTGGATGGAAAACAAAGTTAAATAGAGTTGATAAACGTTTCCGGCACGCAACCTGGTTCGTTATGTCAAGTTTCAGTAATCGTTTCTGAATTTATATATAAGTTTTATTATTCGTTATGTAACGTTTTGGGTTGATGATTAAGTGTTAAAATGAGACAACATGATGTCTCTTCAAAAATTATAAGTTTTTATCTTATTTCTAATTTTTATGCTTTCGTTCCGTCTGTTCGTTAAATATATTCCTCGTTTGTTTGTTATCGTAATTCGTTTATTAATCGAATCAAATTATATAAAAATAATACTAATATTAATAATAATAATAATAATAATAATAAGAATAATAATAATAATAATAATAATAATAATAATAATAATAATAATAATAATAATAATAATAATAATAATAATAATAATAATAATAAGATGTTACGCTTGTTCCCCTATAGTTTCACATATTGACAATTTATACCCTTGAACTTTCATAAAATGACAATTTTTACCCTTCAACTTTTATAAAATTACAACTTTTACCCCTCAACTTTGGTCAAATGATAGTTTCTACCCTATAGTTTCAAAATGACAGTTTTTACCCCTGAGTTGCAAGTCGACAGCAGACTAGGTCCTTGTTATAATTCTATTTTGAGTTTTGACAGAAAATACCCTTGAGACTCCCAAGTCGTTACACCAGACGTCCTTATTTCATAAAAACGCGTTATAAGTTACGGGAAAAGGCAAGACTTTTTAAGACTCTTTTATAAACTTTATTTTCAACTTATTAAGAGCTTATTTACAGCTTTTCAGCTTGTCACTCGAGCTTATGAAGCTCAAAATAATTTATTAAGGGTGCGTTTGTATCGCAGAAATGGGCAGAAAAGAAAAATGAATATCTTGATGAATACTAGATCTTTTTACTTCGTTCTTTTTCCTAAAATTAGATAGCTAGGTGATCTTTAACGTGGCAAAAATCCAGAATTTTTAGAGTCAGTTTGGTGGTCGAATTTGGGGTCCAAAGGTTGGGGTCTGATCGAGTTGCGACAGAAAGAAATATGAGGAAAAAGTGTTCGGTTTTTGGTTTCTGAGTTTGTGTCCTTGTTTTTATTGCATGCTAACGTTATTATAAACATGTCTAATCTATACCTAAACCAATTTATAATCTTTTGATTTGTAAAGCAAGATTTTATATATATATATATATATATATATATATATATATATATATATATATATATATATATATATATATATATATATTATATATATATATATATTTGGGTGCGTTTGGTTTGGGTCGACAAGGAAAGAAAAGAAAAGAAATATATAGTTTTTAGCCTAGATTTTATTAGAGGTTATTTAGTGGTGTTCTAAGAGTATTTAGAGTATATGTAAAGTAATGAAAAGGGTCAAGACACTCACCTTGCTTATATTCGATTTAGGGTATAAATATGGGGCGTATGGCTCGGTTTTGAAGAGCTAGGGGTTTTCTTCCTTCTTGGCTCTCTCAAGGTTCCTTCTTAGGATTATCTTAGGCTATTTGATCAGTAATGAAATGAGTATGGACTGTGGTGGTGCTGTTCGAATAGTTTGAGAGGAAAGGTGATTATGTGTGTCGATATTTATAGAGGAATGGAGCTTAGGGTTTCCATATTGTTCTAGGGCTTCTCATGTGGTAAGAAAGGGAGACAAGGAGGTGTGTTCTCCCTCTTAGGGCGCCACATGGTTGGAGGAGGAGGGAAAGTGATGTGGAACTTCCCTCTCCATGTGATGTTCTTACTACTTTTGACTCTAGGGCTTAGTTTCTAGAGAAAAATGATGTGGAAGGTTTATGTGGTATGTAATGTATCTAGGAATCAAAAAAAAAAAATTTTGTTTAATTTGGTTCTTGTTGAATTCGAACTAGGTAAGAAACCATAGGGTCGAATAGAGCTTATATGAATGGTACATTAGGTTATGTCGAGTGTACATTAGGGTTAGGGATGTAGTTAGTGTCTAAGGTTTGTTTTTAAGTATGTATTAGTTAAGAAATAATTTCTAGGATTTTCTATATAAGTATTGGTATATCGATTTCTATATAAATAAAAGAAATTCATTTGTGCTTTAAGGAGTAGTACTATAAGCTTAGGAGAGTTGTACTAGGGTTTAGAAAATAGGAAAAATATATTTTTAAGGTTTATTTAAGTTATTTAAATTTTATATAATTTTTATTAAGTTTTAACATATATAAATGAGACTTTTAAGGTTTTATGCATTGAAGGGTTGTACACTGAGTTTAAGGGTTTGTACTCTGGGTTAATTAATATAGTAGATATGTTTTTAGAGTTTTCTTAAGTTACTATAATCATGTGTTAATTTTTACATGGTTAAATGGTATAAAAATGTAATTTTAGACTTTTGTGCTTTAAATACTTGTACATTAGCTTAGGTGGGTTGTACTAATAGATAGTGAGTTTAGGAAAATTTATTTTTAAGGTTTATGTATGATAGACTTGTAATTTGTGCTTTAAAATATATTTCGGGTTTTAATAGGATTTTTATTAATATACAGTTTTTATGCATGAATGACTTGTACATTATCTTGGAAAACCTGTACATTTATATTTTATAAAAATCCATATTATATATATATTATTATATATATTATATATATATATATATATATATATATATATATATATATATTAGGGTTTTTGATTTTTAATACATAAAATCATAATTTTGTGAAATTAGGGTTTGTATCAAGAGTGATAGTGGAATTAGGGTTTCTGTGGTTTAGTAACTTGTACATTGGCTTACATGAGTTATACTTTAGTGTTTTAGGGTTTAGCCACTTATATTCGTTGTTCTAATAATTTAGGGTTTCATAGAAACTCTAATAGATAAGAATGTTTAGTTTAAACGTATGTTCGTTAATGAATTATCGTAAAGTGGCATATGAGATATCTTAAAATTTCATATAAAAATGTTTATATAAATAAAAATTAAGTACGTTGAGGTTGGGTTGCGTGTGAGCACGTTTATCGAGGATGTGAGTTGCGTCACATGAGATGTAGTTATGATCAGATAATAATAAAAAAAATATACGTAGAAAAATGGATAAATGTTCTGTAAGACATTTTATTATAATGTGAGGTTTTACGAATGGTTACATGTAAAGCCCTGAGAAATTTCCTAACACAACTCTTGACATAAACACCTTCATCAAGTGCCTTTAGACTAGTAATAATAGTATTAAATCTAGCAAAAGCACTATCTATAGATTCGTCTTCAGGAATGACGAATTGTTTATATTGTTGAACAAGAAGATCGATCTTGTTATCTTTGAC
Source organism: Artemisia tridentata subsp. tridentata (assembly GCA_021014915.2). Taxonomy (NCBI): domain Eukaryota; kingdom Viridiplantae; phylum Streptophyta; class Magnoliopsida; order Asterales; family Asteraceae; genus Artemisia; species Artemisia tridentata. The sequence goes on along the minus strand of CP139501.1, from coordinate 68,725,041 downwards.
TTGATTATTACCTTGATGAGTGACTAACAAAGTTTTCCAAATATCTTTAGCCGTATTACACATAAAAATTCTTTGAAATTCCTTTTTCCGTAAAGCATTATAAATAACCATTTTTGCTTCATCATTTTTAGCCAATTTCTTTTTAAGAGTTTCACTTTGTTTATCATAAGCAACTATTTCATCCTTTTTAGTTTCAGGATTTTGTTCAATAGGTTGAAAGTCAACCATAGTAATAACACGCCAAAGATCAAGATCTTTTAATTTTACATAAGTTTTGAATCTAGTTTTCTAGTAAATGAAGCTATCAGCTTTGAAAAGTGATGGTCTTTGCATAGATTTCTCTTCTTGATATTTTTTAAAATCCATTGATCAATTCAAGTTTTAAAATACAGTATACTTTAAAATTCTTGATTGATCTACTCTGATACCAATTGTAGAAACTAGAAGGGGGTTGAATAGTTTCACCATTTTAAATACGTTTTCAAAAATTTCTTTTCCAAGTTTGTTTTAAAGTATTTCTTGATTCGAATCTTATGTGATATCTATACAACAATTAATGAACACAATAATAAACAAGTAAAGATAAGGAAAGAAACGATCAAACCAGGACACGTAGATTTATAGTGGTTCGGCTACGAAGCTCACTCTTCGCCTTACTCCACTCCTCGAGTCTCACACTAAAGAGTTTCACAAAAACTATATCAACACGCTCCCTTATGGCGGAACAAACCATACACCAAAGCTTACACAAGGTTTAACGGCACTAAGCGAAATGTCGAGTCCTAATCCTAGCTAGAACCAATCTACACGAAAGCCCACGTGGCTACACTATTCGAACCAACACTTTAGTCCGAATCAACACAACACACAATTCCGAGCTTGCACTCAAGTTGGATTACACACAAGAATTGAGATACAAAGAATGCAGGTTAAGTTGAAATCCGTAACAACGGTTTATGAGGTGAAGGACTATTCTTCAACACTTCGTTTCTTGACGAATACGAGTGTTCTTCTCTTGCACTTGGAGGAAGGATGGATGTGGTCACTTGTAAACAACTTACAACCCGTTAATGTGATCAAAGAAGTGTATTTAGAATTAATTTAGAAGACATAAAGTTTTAGTGCTCAAGAGGTAGTTTTTCTGAAATGAAGCAGTTGAGTATTTATTGGCACCAGGAGGAGCGGGGGACGGTCCCTTAAAGTTGGACAGTCCCATATATATAAGGGACCGTCGCCATGTTTACGGGACCGTCCCGACATATGCTCCCATTTTTTTCCTGATGTGGTGAAAGTTTATCTGGTGAAAAACTTATCTGGTTTTAGGCGGGAAAACTAGTTGTTGGAGAATTTGAAATTCAAATTTATTTTCTTAATAAAACATTTCTTTAAAATTAAAAAAAAATACTTTTGTAAAAATGTTTTGTTACATAAAAATGTGAGGTTTAGTGAAAAATAAATTCTTCGAGTACTTAACTAAGTTGGTAGATTGTTTGTTCATACGTAACGTGTATTTATATTTTGTGATTATCAAAACATGTAGAGACCGAAGAATGCAAATGACGTTTTTGACATTATTTGTATTAACAAACTCAAGAAAGCTTTGTATGGTCTTAAGCAAGCTCCTAAAGCTTGGTATGATAGGTTAAAAGCTTTTCTTCTTAAACATGAATACTCAATAGGAATGGTAGATAACATTGTTTTCACTAAGAAGAAAGAATCAAACATCATCATCGTCCAAATATATGTCGATGACATTATATTCGGCTCAACTTGTCAAGACATGTGTGATGAATTCTCTAAAATCATGCATGACGAGTTTAAAATGAGTATGATGGGCGAACTTAACTTCGTCCTTGGACTCCAAATAAAACAATTAGAAGATGGAATATTCTTTAATCAATCTAAGTATATTAAAGAAATGCTTAAGAAATTTGGATAAGAAGATACCAAACCTATGAAAATTCCAATGGCTACGGACACAAAGCTCACCAAAGATGAAGAGTTCATGTTTAGTGTCTGCCTTTGTGCTCGCTTCCAAGAAGATCCCAAAACATCTTACCTTGAAGCGGTTAAGCGTATCTTCCGATACATTAAAGGAACTATGCACTTAGGATTATCGTATCCTAAGGGGACCGACATAGAAACCATAGTATATGCCGACTATGATCATGCGAGAGAATATGTTGATCGAAAAAGCACTAGTGGCATTTGTACCTTCATGGGTTGCTGCTTAACTTCTTGGTTCTCCAAGAAACAAACGGCACTAGCTATCTCCACAACCGAATCCGGATATGTAAGCGCTGGAAAGGCATGTCAACAATCACAATGGATGAAACAAGCTCTCGTAGACTATGGCATCACACTTTGATGATATCCCAATCATGTGTGACAAAAAAGGAGCCATTGATTTAAGTGAGAACCCCGTGCAACATTCTCGCACAACGCACATAGAAATTCGTTACCACTTTCTTAGGGATAATGTACAAAAGGGAAACATCTCCATCGAAAAGGTTCCAACGGAAGAAAACATTGTCGACATTCTCACCAAACCTCTCAAGCGGGAACCTTTCTTCTATCTTCGTCTAGGTTTAGGAATGATGGAACACATTTCTTCTTCTTAACTTCCGTAAGTCTCTTTCTTCTATTTTGAGTCTAGGATTCTATTGAGCACAAAATTAAATTGGGGAATTCTTTCTTTAAAACTTTACTTATATTAAAAAAAAAAATAAAAAAAAAAAAAATAAAAAAAAAAAAAAAAAAAAAAAAAAAAAAAAATCCTTGCATGATTAAAACAAACTCTAAATTCGTTTTGTGCATGAAAAACCCCAATTCCTTCTTTTCAAAACTTCTCGCGTTTAGGAAAATCATATTTCTCGCATTGTTAATACAATTCAAAAACGATTTTCTCATGCATGCATAACGTACTCAAAATCCCTGATCGGATCATGTAACTAATATACAATTCGACATGGATAAACGGGCAAGATTGAACTAAGGAGACTTTGGATTATCTCTTAGGTTTTCTTTTCTCTAGAGATGAGATAATCACATCTCCACATATGTTTCATGTAGGCACACACTAGGAATACCTTCTTCTGAAGGAATTTTTGCTTTTCTGGTGGCGGTCCTTTATCTCCCGACGGTCTCCCATATATAAAGGACCATCGACCTATATACGGGACCGTCCAACGTGTCTTTTCTGTCGTTATCCTCCTTTCTGATTTCTTGCTGCTGCACTCTTAATAATCTACTTGCTAGTCTAACCTACACTTCCCTTATTACTTAAACAAAATTCGAATTAGTTAAACATAAGATGCACGCTTTGCCTAAGATAGCACTCTCTTCTTATAGTTAAACCTTCATCCTCCTCCTCAAATCTCATGGCATAACTTCTTCTTCCTCCTTCCTCATAATGTCATCCCCTAGAAAACCTAGAATGTCGGTCAAACCCATTTGGAGGAAGAAACAAAGCCTAGGAAACTTCATGAACAATTCCACCGCTTTAAACAATCACAATCCCAACTTTAATTCAAAATCTACACCTTACAAAGAAGCATCTTCCTCATCCTTTTCTTTCATTACTTCACAACCCCAAAATAAGTCTCCATCCATCCACAAAGAGTCTCCTAACCTTACTCCTCAAGATCATTCATTCCCACCAACATATCCACCTCAAAATCCAAACTCTCTACACTCCATCAAAGCTCAAGAATTCTCCCATCTTGTTGACTTGAATCTCCTAAACATCATTCTCTCCCAAAAGCTTCACCCTCCAACCATGCCTCATCCCTCTCTTGACCAAGTGGATGCCCATGGTGGTTATTGTGTTTATTGCACTTATAACCGCAACCACTTTCAAAAGCTCAAGAATGATCTTGACTTCATCACATCTCTTGTCTTGCCACCCATCTTTCCACCACCTTTAAGCAACACTCTTTCACCACCCTTTCTCTGCAAGTCTTAGACAACATGCATGCTCTACAATAAAACCGGACTTATCTTTGAAGACTAGACTAGGACTAGGACTAGTAATATAGAACCTTGTTGTAATGGTCATCCTTATGTATGACTTTGTTATGACTTATGAATGTTTAATTTTATGCATACTTAGTTATATTATGTCTCCTGTCTAACACACTACCGACGGTCCCTTAAATACTTGGCGGTCCCCAATATATAAGGGACCGTCCAAGCATTTACGGGACTATCCAGCAACTGCTACCTTTGATTATATCCTCTTTCTTGTTCTCATCTATTCTGTGTGTTGCTTATGTATACTCTTGCACCTGTATGCTAACTTGTTCTTGTAGCAAAATACCATCGATCGATTCCCCGGTGCCCTCATCTAGGGGGAGCATTAAGAAAGAGGGAGTCTTGATACAGTCGATTTCTTTCCTCTCTACACATCGACGAAGCCTTTTTGATTCTACAAAAAGGGGGAGAAGAAAATGAAACTCATTAAAAACTTATTAATGCTTAATTTTACCTAAAATGAGTTTATATTTTGTAATCATCAAAAAAGGGGAGATTGTTAATAAAAATAATGTCAAATGGGTCATTTGCATTTTCCGGTCTCTACATGTTTTAATAATCACAAAATATAAATACAGGTTACGTAAAATTACGTTTAACAAGTTGATAATCGAGAAAACTCGTTTCAACCACAACATCACTTAAGGTATGAATAAACTATTTACCAACTTAGTTAAGTGATCAAAGAATTTATTTTTCACTAAACCTTACATTTTTATGTGACAAAACATTTTTACAAAAGTATTTTTCTAATTTTAAAGAAATGTTTTATTAAGAAAATAAATTTGAATTTCAAGTTCTCCAACAGCTAGTTTTCCCGCCTAAAACCATATAAGTTTTCACCAGATAAACTTTCACCACATCAGGACAAAATTAGGAGCGTATGTCGGACGATCCCGTAAACATGGCGACGGTCCCTTATATATATGGGACCGTCCAGTATTTAAAGGACCGTCCCCCGCTCCTCCTGCTGCCTATAAATACTGAACTGTTTCATTCAGAAAAATCACCTCTTGAGCACTAAAACTTTATGTCTTCTAAATTCACTCTAAATACTCTTCTTTGATCACATTAACGGGTTGTAAGTTCTTTACAAATGATCACATCTATCCTTCCTCCAAGTGCAAAAGAAGAACACTCGTATTCATCAAGAAACGAAGTGTTGAAGAATACTCCTTCACCTCATAAACCGTTGTTACGGATCTCTCCTCAACCTCCATTCTCTTTATCTTGATTCTTGTGTGTAATCCGACTTGAGTGCAAGCTCGGAATTGTGTATTGTGTTGATTCGGACTAAAGTGTTGGTTCGAATAGTGTAGCCACGTGGGCTTTCATGTAGATTGAAATTTGAACTTTGTCATTTTCAAGAGGATATTATATGAATTTATTTTTGACGTAGAGTAGAAATGTAAAACAGTTTGACTCGTTTATCATTTGCTTACAAACTATGACAAATTGGTAGGATCGTAGGATCGCGATCCGATCCTACGATCTCGATCTTGCAAAGACAAAAAACGATCCCACGCGGGATCGCGATCTTGACAGCCTTGGTTATGTTAGCAATAAAGTGTGAAGTTGGTTATATATCATTTCTGAATATTACTACATTCGTCCCAAAATAAATGTCTAGTTTGACTTTTCAGAGTCAAACTGGTTCAACTTTAAATTTATCTATTTTTGCCAGTGTTATATAATACTTGATGCAAAATATATGAATGGATTGATTTTTAAGTGTATTTTTCATTGGTATAATTTTTAATCAAGTATTATATAACAAAAAAATAATTTAAGATCAAAGTTGAACCAGTTTGACTCTGAAAAGTCAAACTAGACACTTATTTTGAGACGGAGGGAGTAGTAATTTAGTTCGGACATTGCCGACAATTAATTGTTAACAACACAATTGTTAGCATAACTCAAAAGTAAACGTACTGCATTGCCATCTTGTCGAAAACATTGTGAATTCAAGTTTCATCAGAAACATTGTGTATCAGAAACATTGTGCGATATTATGTTTGAGATAGATGGGATAAGAATATAAAAATTGCGGTTTTAAAGATAGTTAATTTCAATATATCTCATAGATTATTTATTTTTATTTTGAGTAAATTACACCGTTCATCCCTGTGGTTTGTCCAAAATCACTGGTTTAGTCCCTAACGTTTAAAAGTTGCGTATATGGTCCCTCTGACAGCCAACTAATAACACCCATGGTCCCTATCACTAACTGACGTTATATATTCCGTTAGCAAGTTTCAAGGTTAGTCCATTAACCAAACAAGCGTTTGCAACGTTAGTCCTTTTCCTTAACGGCCGTTTGCAAGGCTTACACAAATGGTCCTTGAGTCCGTTTTTGTCCGTTTTTCTTACGTTTTGTCCGTTTTTCTTACGTTTTTTTCCGTTTTTGTCCGTTTTTCTTACGTTTTTGTCCGTTTTTCTTACGTTTTTTCCGTTTTCATACGTTTTTGTCCGTTTTTCTTATGTTTTTTCCGTTTTTCTTACGTTTTGTCCGTTTTTCTTACGTTTTTGTCTGTTTTTCTTATGTTTTTTACGTTTTTGTCCGTTTTTCTTACGTTTTGTCCGTTTTTCTTACGTTTTTGTCCTTGAGTCCATTTTTCTTCCGTTTTCGTCCGTTTTTCTTCCGTTTTTTCCGTTTTGGTCTCTTTTCTCTTGATGTGGCTCGACAAAAATAAAAACAATACAACCATTGCCGAGACCATACGGGTCTCGGCTTAATTTCTTTGCCATAAACCAAACCGAATGGACCCTTAATATAAATCAAGAGTCGCAACAGTAATATAAATCAAACCGAATGGACCCTTAATTTCTTTATATTAATTTCTTTGCCATAACATTAATATAAATCAAGAGTCGCAACAGTAATATCATCAAAATGGTTTTTAACCAAAAACCACAAGTATTGCCGAGACCAAGAGGGTCTCGGCTCAAGCTTTCTCGACGCGACAAAACCAAACGAACCCAATGGGGTCTCGGTTTCACCATATCACCACAAAACAACATAACCACAATAACTCAAGACCAAAATAAGCTCAAACCCTTGAGCTTAAGCTCTCAGTATCACAAAAACACGACACACACGACCCTTATCGATACCAAATCATTTTTACTTGTTTCAAAACATCAAAACCCATTTGTTTTTAACCCGAAAAATCAATATTAACCACAAGTTGACTCGGTGGTGAGTCAACCCACACGTAAAACGCGTTTTCTTACCGTTTCTTCAATCGATCTATAGGTTTTAGAGCATAAAAATGATGGTGGTGGTGTTTGATGGCGGCGGTGTAAATAAAACGAGGTGGTGATGATGTTTGGTGGCGCGTGGATGGTGTCACTAGAAAGAGGAGATGATGAGGAGTGTTGTGGTGGTGGCCGGCGGTGGTGGTGCTGTTGGGGTGGCCGGCGGCGGCTGTAGAGAGGGAGAGAGTTGGGATGAAGATGAAAATGAAATGAAATAATAAAAAGAAGGGTTAGGGTTTTATGGTTTTTAATAAACCGGAAATTGCAAAAGGGGTCCTTGTGTTGCATTTTATTTCGACGCATCACAATACACCACAAAGTCATCTGGTCCGTCCAGAAGCGCCACAAAAAATTTGGACTAAATAAGAAATTCGGACAAAAACGTAAAAAACGTAAGAAAAACGGATAAAAACGGACAAAAACGGAAAAAACGTAAGAAAAACGGACAAAAACGTATGAAAACGGAAAAAACGTAAGAAAAATGGACAAAACGTAAGAAAAACGGACAAAAACGTAAGAAAAACGTAAGAAAAAAGGACAAACACAGAAAAAAACGTAAGAAAAACGGACAAAAACGTATGAAAACGGAAAAAACGTAAGAAAAACGGACAAATACAGAAAAAAAAACGTAAGAAAAACAGACAAAAACGTATGAAAACGGAAAAAACGTAAGAAAAACGGACAAAAACGTAAAAAAACATAAGAAAAACGGACAAAAACGTAAGAAAAACGGACAAAAACGTAAGAAAAACGGACAAAAACGTAAAAAAAAAAAAAACAGACAAAAACGTAAGAAAAACGGACAAAACGTAAGAAAAACGGACAAAAACGTAAAAAAACATAAGAAAAAACGGACAAAAACGTAAAAAACGGACAAAAAACGTAAGAAAAACGGACAAAAACGGAAAAAAAAAACCTAAGAAAAACGGACAAAAACGTATGAAAACGGAAAAAAACGTAAGAAAAACGGACAAAAACGTAAGAAAAACAGAAAAAACGTAAGAAAAACGGACAAAACGTAAGAAAAACGGACAAAAACGGACTCAAGGACCATTTGTGTAAGCCTTGCAAACGGCCGTTAAGAAAAAGGACTAACGTTGCAAACGCTTATTTGGTTAATGGACTAACCTTGAAACTTGCTAACGGAATATATAACGTCAGTTAGCGATAGGGACCATGGGTGTTATTAGTTGGCTGTCAGAGAGACCATATACGCAACTTTTAAACATTAAGGACTAAACCAGTGATTTTGAACAAACCACATGGACGAACGATGTAATTTACTCTTATTTTTATTTTAAATAAAAAACTACATCTTAGGGTGCGTTTGGTTCGTAAGTGGGATTGGAATTGGATTCGGATTTGGGAATGGTTTGAAAGATTGGGAAAGGTTTGAGAAAAAAGTATAGATTTTAAATTAAATGAAGAGAGAGAAAATAAATGATTAAAATTATTTTATTTTAAGAGTTATTTAATAAAATAATTAAAAAAATAATAATAATATATTTTTTTATTAATTTATTTAAGTAAGAGATGTGTAAATAAATTATTGTGGGCCTACATTTTTCCTGGGAATCGTCTAAAGATGCTATAATTCACTCGAATCATATTTTATAGCCTGGCCCACCTTGATTCCTTTCCTTGGGTGTACCAAACAATTGAAGTTTACAATCAAAGTATTACTCGAATCCCAAAAGAGGCAACCAAACGGGCCCTATTTGGATGCTTTTGAATAGCCAAATGTCAATCCAATTGGCTTTTTCCCACATGCCCTGCTGTCAGTCGGTGTCCCATACTTCCACCCCACGACCTTTACCAATTTGCTTAATTTATTCATCCTTAAACTAAACTCGTTTGAAATAAACAATACTCATTCCTAATATATAATACTCTCTCCGTCTCAAAATAAATGTACAGTTTAATTTTTTTAAATTCAAACTGGTTTAATTTTGAACTTAAATATTTCTCTTGTGTTATATAATATTTGATGAAGAATTATACCAATGAAAAATACACTTAAAACCTAATCCATTCATATATTTTGCATCAAATATTATATAGCATCCGCAAAAATAATTTGACTCTAAAAAGTCAAACTGGACACTTATTTTAGGACGGAGGTAGTAACTCGTCTAAAATTTAATGTCAATTCAATTGAGAGATGTATAAGTTACGGAACACAATTAATTATCAGAAATCGTAACATTTTTCAAACACCCTTTACCACTTCAATGAATCAATCAAAATTACAAACTTCAATATGACATTTTACACAATATAATGCATTAAAAAAATATACTTTTTTTTTTTTTGGAAGGTATTAAAAAAATATACTTGCAAACAGTACCGTTGCGGTTTCATATTATAATAAACAATTACATGACAAAAATAAAATAAAAAAATAACAAGTGTACGTAAACAAAGCAAAGAATAGCATTGAGATTTCATATTACATATTACCATTTACTCAACAAACTACAAACATCAAAATGTGTATAATCAACATTTAAAAAAAAAAACAACAATTTAGAAAACAACAAATTCAATTAGCCAAGGAATCAAATACCAAAAAAAAATCACGAGTCGCTCACAATGTCGTTGTTGGGTTCGGGTGTTTGCACCCCACTCGACCGGCAAAGCTCCTCAATGTGGTTAGTCACGTCCGCCATAGCGGGCCTCTTATCAGGGTACTGAGCACAACAATCGATAGCTAATTGCAACAACTGAACCATGTCGTCTTCAACATTTTGATACCTAAGTAGCTCGAGATCAAAAACCTCGGAAGTCCACTCTTCTCGAACAACTGATTGAACCCATCGTGGAAGGTCAACACCTTCTTCATTTAACAATGCGTGTGTTGGTGCTTTACCCGTTAGTAACTCCAACAACAACACTCCAAAACTATACACATCTGCTTTTTGGGACACTTTACGGATATCAGTAACTTCTGGAGCTCGATAACCGTCTACACGAGTTGGTGTAGCATTGGGACCCACAAGTTGAGCTAGGCCAAAGTCAGAGACGCGAGCTTCGTAAGATGTGGTTAATAGAATGTTTGATGATTTTATGTTTCCATGGGAAACGGTTGAGCCTTGTGCATGCAAATAAGTGATTCCACGAGCAGCTCCAAGGGCAATGGCGGAACGTGTTTCCCAGTTCAATGGAGTTCTACCAGCACCTCTATTTCCTGTAACACGTTACAATATTTAAGTTGTGAGCTACTAAAAACTTGTTCTGTTCAATTAAATTTTACTGCAATCAACCCTTGAAGTAGTTTTAAAGTCATAAGTTTTGAACTACCTAAATAATTTAAGACCTAAGGAAGTCTTCAAGTTTACTTCATTACCAAAGGACACTTCTTTTTAAATATTAGATCTAACAACAACCTAACAATCTATTTTATATGAAAAAGACAGCTGACCACCCACATTGTATTCAAATTAAACAAACTTCAAGAATCAAGATTCACAATCTCTTGCATAAGAATCCTAAGTGCAAAATGCTAATAACATGCATTTTATTAATGATCATAGCAACATGAGCTAGAGACATTGCTAGTATCCACCTTCTAACATTGTACCAAATTAGCTATAGTCGTTAAGATAATTACTAATTTACTATAACTAGTAACAAAATGTAATCACTAATGCGCCTAAGTATTTTGCTATTTTAATCGATTAATGCTTTATCTTAATATGCAGATTATGACAATGTTGATAAATTAAGGAACATTGAAATGAAATTTAGCTAATGTACCATGTAAGAGTGCCGATAAGCTTCCCATAGGCATGTAATCATACACAAGAAGCTTTTCTTCACCATTGCAATAATAAGCTCTTAACGGAACCAAATTTTCGTTATCCATTGCACCAACACCTTCGATTTTCTCCTTAAATTCCTTATCACTCATTGTTACATCCTTCAATCTTTTCACAGCAACAGCAAAACCCATCTCCAAAACCGCCTTATATGCTGTCCCAAAAGTCCCTTTTCCCAAAACCTCGGCCGAAGCCCTTAACAAATCTTCTAAATCAAATTTACCCAATTCAGTATTTTTCTTAAAAAACACTAATTTCTTACTAACTTCACCTGATTTACCCTTTGTACCACCTGCACCACTAACCACAGCCGCGGTTAAGGACGGGTAACCATCCACATTCTCCCCGGGCCCGGATTTTGATTTCGGCCCAGACTCGGGTATTTCAACTTCAACTTGTTTAGATTCTCCTAAATCCCTTGTTGCCACTACATCCTTTCGTTTTCTCTTCTTACAACACAAAAAGAATAAAACTAACAAAATTAACAAAAGACCTAACACAGATCCTATCACAATACCAGCAATGGCCCCACCCGACAGCTTATCTGACGACCCTTTGCCCGAACCAGAACCAGAACCCGACCCGGGTGTTGACCCGTCACAAGACGTCAATGGGCTCCCACAAAGTGAGGTTCCTAAAAATGCGGAATCCGGAAAAGTCGAAAACTTTGCAGGGATTTCGCCAGTTAAATTATTATTGGAAACATTAAACTGAACTATACCGGGTCTGGACAGATCCGGTATTTGACCGGTCAGCGCATTGTTTTCCAGATACAATGTCGCGAGACGGGTCAAATTATTAATAGACCCAGGAATACTTCCCGAGAATTTATTATTAGCAAAATTAGCCCTCACAAGGTTCACAAGAGGCGTAAACGAGTCCGGTATCGGACCCGAAAACAAATTATTTTGCAAATAAAGATTTCTCAATTTAGCCAAGCTAAAAATATCCGCGGGCAGTGGGCCCGCGAGAGCATTAAAACGGAGACTCAAAGTGGTCAGTTCGGTCAGGTTCCCGAGAGTATTATCGGGAAGCTGACCTGACAGACCATAACCCGGGAAATGAAGCTCAACCACACGATTAGTTTTATTGTCACAAAAGACACCTGGCCAAGTACAAGGTGTGGAAGGTTGGGAAATGTTCCATAGGATAGATCTCCCGCCTACTGACGACCGGATAGCCAAGATAGCTAGCCGGTCTGCAGCCAGGTCGGGAGTTCCGGTTGTGAAAAGACAGAAAGTTATTATTAGAGAGAGAAAAAAGGGATTTTTCTTCATTTTTTCTTCTCTTGGTAGAGAGAGAGAAATGAGAAGCGTGGTTTGAAGGTTGGGAGAGAGTGGTGTGGCAGTAGGAGTAGTAGTGGAAGAAATAAAGGTGTTTATTATTCTTCTTCTCTCTAAAAAGGTTTAGACAGAGAGAAAATGTGTGTTGATTATTGGGTTTGGTTGTGGGGCTGGGTATTCATTTTATTATTTTAATAAAGTAACAGTAACAGGGTGGTATGAGTGTGATTCCAAATTTTGAGAAAGATGTAGGAGCTGGACTTTGGGTAAATTATCAGCTCACATTTGTATATTATTTTAAGTATAATTTTTAGTAATACAATAATGAAATGTAGTTTATACAGCTGCTGAAAGTTTGAAATTGTTTTCATACGTATGTCTTTGCATAAATGCGGTGGCTTTATTCATCTAAACCAACACTATACGTGTATATTTGGCGCAATAGCTGGGGGCTAAACTGGAACTTAGACTGTGGCTTATATTATAAAACTGGAAGTAGTGGGGAGCTCTTCTCACTTGTGAGGTGGTACTTCACGCACGAAACCCACTACTCACCTTGAATGTCACACGTTAACATGAGGAAAAAAAGGGACAAAATGTGAGCCGGTCACCTCTAGCCATTCGTGCAAAGTGAATATGTTTTATTATTAAATACTAGATTTTAGGCCCGCCCCGATGAGGCGGCTAGCTTTAAGAAATTGATTATACAAATAAAACTAATAATAATATAAGTATGAACGTGTAGAAAAATAAATGAAATAAATTAAATACTTAGTGTTAAAATAAATAATAAAAGTTTATTTTTTTTACATAGATATGCCTTATTAAGGAAACATGTGCAACATCTTGGCTTTTACCGTTTGGAATAACCGGTAGTTTTTTGCCGAAAATCGCCACCAAAGACAACGACTTTACAACGAAACACCTTATCATAAAGAGAAGGAATAAGTATCTGCGTTTACAGGACAATATGTGGTGTTCATGAGGAGACGGAAATAAGTAATTGTGTTTACAGGCTTTCAACATGCATGAGAGTTCAGTAACTCAAGTTACCTTTCTTGGAGCAACACAGCTTATGCAAAAAAAGGCCGAACACGACTTTTTGGAAAAGGGTATGATATATTTAATATGGATTTTGTAAACAATAAGTATAATTAGGAACTATAATATGTTTTATCATGTAATAAACAATAAGAACTTCCAAATAATTATACTTTTATGAATTGTTTTATTAAGTACATACACTACAAAATTTTATTATCAATAGTCAGATGTCATCATCGTAACAACAAAAATATGTAACTTTGGGTTTAGCTTATTTGTTGAAATTAGGTTTCATTATAATTCTTATATGATGCACTTGTGTCGGTTTTAACAATGGTTATGTATTGTAGTCTAATATGTTTATTGGGTAATAATATGGACACAATGTTAATATAATTTTTACCTTTTTTTGTAAATGTTAGTACACATCCTCATAAAGCAGCCATTAAGTAGGTGTAAGTTAATCATTACTTTCTACTCAATACTTTGCCTTCTCGAGGTGTTGTTGTGGCTAGGGATTAGACATTGTCTCTATATACTCCCCTATATTCATATCTCTTGAAAATAAAATCTCTTCATTTTAGGCCATTTGTATTCAAAAAATATCTGTTAAAAATCATGGCTTCTAGGTTTCCAGTGTATGATATGTTAGCATAGGAAGCTCCTTCTCGCTGTATTGAGGATGTTCTTGCATTTCTTTTTGATCGGGAGAGAAAGGCGTACAGCGCTGATGAGATGGCATATGAAAAAATTAGGGAGGAGATTGAAAGTCGTGTTAAGCATAGGTATGCTGTTATCAAGGAGCTGGAGAAGTTTGATAACCCATTGGTGCTTCAGGAACCGTTGGAAAGTATGAGGTTAGCACAGCAAGAGGATCTGGAGGAAGTTGGCTTGTTGAATGTGAGGCGCCAGGTAAGTGGCCGTCGTGCTTATGAGAAGTTTATGATGACAAAAAAATTATTGAAAGTTGATTAAGTATTAAGGTCGTTGTGGTGGGTGTAAGTAGTTGTCTTTTGTAAATTTATGTTATTAACTATGATAACATAAGCATGGGTAAGTGATAGAACTATGTTGGATGAATTATGTAAATAGTGGTCGTCCCTAGTCATGATGTTGAAGGTTTAGGTAGTTATTTTTTGCTGTGATAATGTTTGTCTAAGTGCTACTTGATGGATGGTTTGGAAGGTAGCAGTTTTGCTGATGAATCAGTTGGATATTGAATGTTTAAACTAAAATAGTTTAATATGGTTATCATATTAATGAAATGTCTATTACCATGCATATGCTTGTGTTATGTTTATTGTGGTAATGAATCTTAGTACTTCCATATTTGAATGATTGATTCGGAAAATTATGTATGTTTTAGACCAATAAGTCAGCATTCATAATCAGATTAACAAACACTTTTGTAATCTAGTAATAATTAAATGAGGAACAATGTATATACTAAATCAGTGTAACATAATGTACAGGCCCGAATGTGGATTTATATGTGATTAGCTGTTCCTTTATGTTGTTTGTACGATTTAGAAACTAATGTAAAGGCCCAAATCCTCATTTATATGTGATTAGTTGTTGATTTATGTTGATTATCATCTTTAGAAACTTGCTTGTTCAATGTCGTTTTAGTATTAATAATGTACATTATAATTGCTATTGAGATATAAACATGATAAGGTTATATATAAATGATAACTCACAATATACATTAACACTATACACATTCATTGTAAAACACATTATTTTTTAGATTGTTGATATTCAATAGGGTATACTCCTTAAAAATTGCATACGTGTAAGCGATTGAATTACATCGTCATGATAATTTTATTCGAATAATTGAAAAAACATGGAACGCAAAATTGCTTATATGCATTATGAATAAGTGTTGTTAATAAGGTATCAAGTTGCTTTATCAAAATTCGCTATCAGAAATCTCATCATTAGTCTCATCATCAAAAATTGCATCATTCATAAAGCTTATATATTAATCAAATTCAAATTTATATAAAGGCATAAAAGAATAAATAATTCAACAAAAAAAAGACATCAAAATAAATTGATACTTCAAATTAAAATTTATATAAATTGTCATCAACAAAAAAACTGATAACTAAAATTAAAATTTATATAAAATGTAATCACCAAAAAAAGACATAAAAATACAACTTAACAATTGAGCTTAGGTGATTTTTCTGGATCAAACGCTAAATGAACATTGTCATAGTCCATTGCTTCCAAAGGCTCATCCTCGGTGAAATCTTCTGGTTCTTCAAACTCATGTTTTTTTAATTTTCTTTTGATTGCAGTCTTGAGCTTATTTGGTTTAGTCTTCGACCTTCGTTTCATGTTGCGCTTTACATAGGATTTCCATTTTTTTGTCTTGCTTTAGCCTGTAGAGAAAACCACAACTCGGCAGGATGCGAGACAGAGCTTGTTGCATCATCCTTTGATTCAGCATTGATTACTTCTAACAAAGATTAAACAATTGATAAGATTAGCAAAAGCAAAAATAACTATTTTTAAAATTATACAACTAAGTAAATGATTACTATTACTACTATTTATATTCACATGTTATTAATGATTCTGGATGATCAACAAAAACTTGTAAACAACCATAAACTAACCTGTTGACCCAACAGATTCTTTTGTAGAGTTTTCCTTTACTGAGACTATTCGATTCTTCCTGCTTTGTCAAAGTAATTGTTATAACGTAAAAACACGGTAGAAGAAAGGCAAAGAATAGACAAATAACTCTTAAACTTACATGGGGAGGTTGTTTTCATCTTGGTCATTTTCAGCAGGTCGTTTTGGCACATTGGTTAAAGGAAACATGATGAGTAGCTTATGTTAATTTTAATTTGTTTGTGAATGGTGCTTTGAGAAATGATGAATAAAAACAGGTTTTATAGTGCACAATAACACTGAATCGACATTCTATTATTTAAGGAAGTTGTAAGGTTAATCATTCAATTTAAATCAATAAATGTGTACAGATTTATCCATGAAGTATTGAAAGTTGTTAAATTTTAATTATAGGATTGTAATCATTTCCTAAAAATGGTTATAGTTTGTTGCAAAATATCCTGTATTTGTTTAGGATGATGATACTTTTTTAAAACATTGATTGATTTGATATTTTGAATACATATTAAGAGCATAATATGCCTAAATAATCTAACATCATAAGCTTCGCATTCTTGCTGTATGGGTGGTTGGGTTTGCTTATATAAGTACACTTAAATCTTTATTGCAGAATTGCAAATAAACATCAAATGTTAATTTGTCCATGAACAACTTATCGTGTATTATAAAGATTAATTGTTTTCAAGAATCGTGATTGGGTTAATATTCAATAGCATATATTCTTTGACGATTGAATACGTGTACGCGAATGAACTACATAACTATGCTTTTATTCAAATAATTGAAAAAACGTGGAAAGAAACATTGTTTGTACGAATTATTCTTAACATGTGAACAAAACATAAATCTATACTCTCAAACTTCGCTGTCCGAACTGTTATGAGTAGCTTCATCATCAATGTTTGCATCATCGATGAAACTGTCAAATTCATCAGTAGCTTCATCCTGTGAAAATTGTTCAACAATCAAGTCTTCTAAATGAATGTGGTCATCAGTTTCGTTATTAATGTTTTTCGAACGCTTGAAACAAACTGGATTGTCATCATCCGAATCCTAATTTATATTATTCATGATGAAAAAATATAACTAGTAATAAGTATAATTAGAGTGATAATATGTTAAGTGTTTATTAAAGTAAAAACATGTAATATGGATACACTATTTTTATACCACATTTTCATTATTTTTTGTGTGATCTTCACACTTTTTGGTATTAGATAGGTGGTCATCCTTCTCATCATCAGAAGACAAAATAGTAATAATGTTGTTGCTCATTTTACTATCTTGTTTTGCTTGTCTTTCGCGTTTTTTGGTGATGGGGAAATCCTGCATGTTATTTAAATAAAAAAAAGGAAGAACATAGTCAATAATAATATGATAAGAGGTCACACATACCAAATCATCATCAGATAGGATAATCAGATTGTTATTCATGGATTCACAATTTGCTTCATTTGGATGTTCTTCAGCATTGAAAACCTGTGAATGTGATAAATATGTTACAATACATTTAGTATACATTATACATTTAACAAAATAAAATGAAATATATATATATACACGATATACAAAAAACAAAGTATTTAACCGTAGGTGATTTAGGGAGATCCATGAAGTAGTGAACGGAAAAATATGATATAATTAAAGCCGATGATGCTTGATCGTATTTATATACAATCGATATGAAGCAATGTTAGGAAATGATATGCTATTCAAAATTTTTAAATGTGGATTGAAGAATATCATTTAAAAGTTGAATGTTTGTTATGTATATTTTAGGATGTGATTATGGTCAACTTAAGAAGATAATTTGGGTTTAAAATATATTGAGGTATGATATTTAAGTTTAAATAAAATTGGTGGATAGTTTTTTTTTTGAATGTTGTTTTTTTGATGAATCAATATACACGAAAAAATGTTAAACATATAAATATTTGGTAGATTTAGAACAATGTAAAGTGGAAATCTTATAAATTATGAGTTGGGACTTTGCCCAATTTATGTAATGATCCATTGTGACCATTATGCATCATTGAGATATATTTGGTTAAGAAACAATGGAACATTGTGATAAGCAAAATAAAATACTTATTATGAGATTGTCATGTAATAATTATTCGAGTTGTTGTTTTTAGAATAACAAAGTAAATTTGTATATACACGATATACAAAAAACAAAGTATTTAACCGTAGGTGATTTAGGGAGATCCATGAAGTAGTGAACGGGAAAATATGATATAATTAAAGCCGATGATGCTTGATCGTATTTATATACAATCGATATGAAGCAATGTTAGGAAATGATATGCTATTCAAAATTTTTAAATGTGGATTGAAGAATATCATTTAAAAGTTGAATGTTTGTTATGTAGATTTTAGGATGTGATTATGGTCAACTTAAGATGATAATTTGGGTTTAAAATATAGTGACATATGATATTTAAGTTTAAATAAAATTGGTGGATAGTTTATTTTTGAATGTTGTTTTTTTGATGAATCAATATACACGAAAAAATGTTAACCATAGTTACAAAAGTATGCTTTAACATGGAATTATTATAAACATGAATACAAAGAAATAAAGAAACAAACAAATATGTCATGCTAATAAAAAATATAATTTGATAGTAATATAGTAATCATAAACATGCCTTGCAAAAATTGCAAATGCCAATTTATTACAAACCTAACCGAAAAAGAGCACTTCAAACGAACGAAAAACAAATAAACATTAAACGAAAAGAGCAAAACATTGTAATCATGACAATTACAGCATCACCAAAACATGTCCAAAACTTATTATTCAGCGTCACTAACGTTGTGATCAACCATATAGTCCTGTGTTATATTGTGTCCTGATGCACGTAGTTGTTTGATCATTTCATCTGCCTTTTTAACGGAATCCATCATGCTACTCCAATCGCAATTACAAACATGCTTCTTCTTAACCTTATGCCAAGTATCATTGTAGCAAACATACCTGTCTGTATCATATTTTATAAGCAATTATCTATTAGAAATATAACAAAACAAATTAACATATGATAGTTTTGTATTATAAATATTATACGTATACAATACCTTCAGAATTATGTAAAGATTCAGCCTTCTTATTTTCCTTTTCGTTACTATGGTCAGAAGGAAGCGTAGCAATTTCTTTTGGTGGAACTTCAAACTTAATGTTTGGTACCTCATTCTTGCGTGTTTCCGTGTTCACAAAGATGGGTGGTGGATGTTCGAATTGTTTTGCAGGTGTCGACATTTTAGATCAAAGGAAAATCGTGAGTTTTATTGTTTTGGGATGCAAGGAAAATGATATATATAATGTGATAGATATATGCATTTGACTGATATATTTTAGGAGTTTAAATGCTTTATAATTTAAATTGATAACACTATCACTAAAGATTTTTTTTTTTTTTTTTTAAATTCGAAAAATCTCTTATGCTAAGAATCTCATCAAAATAAATTTCTAATTGACATGTTTAAAAGCTAACTTGAAAAACGGGTGTTAGTTTAGGATAATTAAGGACATAATTTTGATTAAATAAATTTTGATAGGAAAATTAAATAAAAATAATGCAAGACACAAACTAATGAACACCAATATGTTTAAGCCAAACAATCATATTCTTGTTACAAAATTCTTTAAGCCCAATTTCGAAAATCTCTTATGCTAAGAATCTCATCAAAATAAATTTCTAATTGACATGTTTAAAAGCTAACTTGAAAAACGGGTGTTAGTTTAGGATAATTAAGGACATGATTTTGATTAAATAAATTTTGATAGGAAAATTAAATAAAAATAATGCAAGACACAAACTAATGAACACCAATATGTTTAAGCCAAACAATCATATTCTTGTTACAAAATGATTTAAGCCCAATTTCGAAAATCTCTTATGCTAAGAATCTCATCAAAATAAATTTCTAATTGACATGTTTAAAAGCTAACTTGAAAAACGGGTGTTAGTTTAGGATAATTAAGGACATGATTTTGATTAAATAAATTTTGATAGGAAAATTAAATAAAAATAATGCAAGACACAAACTAATGAACACCAATATGTTTAAGCCAAACAATCATATTCTTTTTACAAAATGATTTAAGCCCAATTTCGAAAATCTCTTATGCTAAGAATCTCATCAAAATAAATTTCTAATTGACATGTTTAAAAGCTAACTTGAAAAACGGGTGTTAGTTTAGGATAATTAAGGACATGATTTTGATTAAATAAATTTTGATAGGAAAATTAAATAAAAATAATGCAAGACACAAACTAATGAACACCAATATGTTTAAGCCAAACAATCATATTCTTGTTACAAAATGATTTAAGCCCAATTTCATTTTTCACAAATGATGATGTTTATTACTTGTTCAATCCCATATTTTAGAAAAACTTGACTTAATTGTTCCTCACACAAGAATATTTTTATTTGTATTTAATTCCATTAAACTTGGTATAGCTTCATGATTAATATTCTAACTCTTGTTTGTCCGTGACCACTGTTTATTATCATTCCAAAACATAATTGAAAATTAAACTGTCTTCTCTTGAGTTTAAAGGACATTTTATTGTCAATTTAAGTAATAAGCATATTTGTAATTAGAAATATCATTCCTACTTTGAAAATGGTTAGGGAAAGTTCTTCACGTACATCTGACTATTCGAGTTTGTTTATTAGACATGCTAAAGAATAGGTAAAGTTGTTGACGTACATGTAACTATTCACATGATTTGGTTAAAGATAACAAAATGGTTGATATCAGAATGGAACAATTCTACGCGTCTGTCATAGACAATATTGTCTACTATTGTTGGTGCAATGCGCATGTATAGGACTTGTAACAAATAAGGCTTAACGTGCTTGGTAATTGTGAAGAAACAATCTACTCCTTTTTATAAACTTAAAATAATTAGTTGGAAACTCATGTGTTGGTGGTTTAAGTACATTAAAAATGCATGTGTAGTTTTTTTAAAAATAGATGAATTTAGATTTTACATGGTTTGACCCATTATACATTTTGGAACATTATATGGGTTAGTTATGATGATTGGTATTTTACATATGATTATTTTATTAATTTATTAATGTATATATGGATTAGTAAAAAAATTGGACACAAAATATTTGTAACGTGTATTATGTATTCAACACTGTAATCATCACAGCTATCGCAAGTTGCCTGAGAAAATTAACCCTCTCATCTGCTATCACACGACCCGATAAATTTTTTAAACTTCTGATACAGTAACTCTTCTTCTTCATCTGCTTTAACAAAGATTCAGGTAAAGTTTATCTTGTTTTTTTTTTTCCTTTTTTTTTTAATATCATGCATGTGTTTAGATGATCATATATCTAAGGATCCCCTTGTGTTGTTAATCCATGATTTATTTTTTACAATGTTTAGAACCTATGAGTTACTTATTATTTATAGTTAGGTTAAAACACCAATATGTTTAAGCCCAACCATCATATTATTGTTAACAAATTGTTTAAGCCCACTTTCATTTTATAAATCTTCATCTTATCAGTACGTTTTAGATGTTTTGATGTTTATTGAATGTTTCACATTGTTAATAAACTGAAATCCATGAATAGTTATGGTTATTATGTTTCACATTGTAGAAAGTTATGGTAGATGTTATGTTGAATAGCTTTAAGTTAATCATTAGCAGTCAACTTGGTCATTATATTTGTATTAAGTTTTGTTTAGAATTGATAATTGGGTTTTGTTAATAATTATTTTATGTTACCCAACCGTACTTGGTGCAATACATGTATTTTTGTGATTTGGGATTTCTTAAGATGAATAATTCTAAATAATATTGCGTGTGTAATAAGATTTACAAAATACTCTGTTTATCAGCACAAAATTAGCTACATTATTAGTGGTTTTGTAGGACAATGACCGTTGAATTTGTCGTTTTGGTGGACCGTACAACATATCCCCAATCACAGGTAATGTACAATTCTCCCATATTCCGATATAGTTGTAATAAATTTAGGAAGATATTAATGTAATAAATAATGATTCAGGAAATGCCTGAAGTTTTTTTGGATGAATGTTACAATGGGAAAAAACATGTGTACTTGACAAGCTACAAAAGGATTAGGACAAAAGTATCCTTAGTAAAACCATACAATGGACCTATTGCGCTAAAAGGTTACAAATGGAGTTCATTTGCAAAAGAAAACATCGGTCGTAATGTTCAAGTGCTGCATTTTATACAAGAAGGGGATGATTCCTTCTATGTTACAGGATATGATTATCACGGGCGTGAATTCGGAGGATATGAGGGAAGACAGGGATGTCCATCTCGCTTTAAGAGTAGAGTTCGGTCTGACGAAAACAGGACTCCGGTAATAGTTAACTGTTGACTCAAGCGTGTTTTAACTTATAAGTAGGTAAACGACCATGTAGAAGTAAAAAATTGTCATTATTAACTTTTCTTACAGAGACTTTCAGCTGAATTCTTAACTGGGCTAGCGCTGGAAGGAAACATTGTGATTAATGTTGAAGAACACCGGTTTACAGTTCCTGTGATTGGTTTGAAAGTAGGAGAAGACAATATGCCTGAAGAATATTCACTGAACAGTCAAGTTTGGAATGTTATGAAAGCAACTCTGCATTTGGAAAGTGGAATGCTGCTGGTTTTTACAAAGGTACAAAACACTACTAGAAAAACAGCTATTCTTGACTCCAAATGCGAGTCAAGAAGAGGCCTTATGACGCGCAAATGCGAGTCAAGGATGGACCCGTCATAAAGCTTCATGACTCGCATTTGTGCGTCATCCCTCTATGACGCGCACTTATGACCCACGTTTTATGACTCTCCTTTTTGCGTGTCATAACCTATTTTTTTTTTTTTTTTTTAAATTAATTTTTTTCAGTTCCTAATTTTCTATTAAATGACAATTAAAAACCTGATAATAAAAAATTAAAAACACAAATATCAAAATAACGCATTTCATATATATAAATGTAGCATACGAAAACATTCTTGCATTACAAGTCAAAACAGATATAACATCTATAAGTCTAGATATATCAAGATAACACATAGTAGTAATAGCTTAAAAGAGTGAAGTTCCCTTGCCCTTCTTGTCTCCACCAATTTCAAAATGCTTGCATCGCTGCACAATACATATATGAACATATGGTTAATAACCACAAGTAGAGAAGAAAAAACTCACAGAAAATGATTCAAGCCAAACCTTAATTGATAGCGTGCTGCGACACATGCTTGCATCCTTGGCATTGCAACCTCAAGACAATCTTCTTGGTGGTTTTAGCCTATTGAGAAGAAAGCCAGTACATCAAATTACATGTTTTGAAATGGGGACATGCGTAAACTGAAATTTCAATCCCTGTACACATTAATTGGTTAATATAAACCGAGATGTTGTAAAACTAGCATCTCACTTTTGTTTGTAAATGTTTGAACTGACAGAAATACAACAGGCAATAAGGCATCAACCCATTCAATGACAAACAGTCAAACAGGACAAGATTGTCAATTCTAGTAACATTTTTCATCTAAAATATTAAATACATTAAATGTGATTCAACAGCTTACGAAATCTGTAACTACAAAAAATATGGGATCAATCAGTATTACAAAGTTATGAGTTTACCTTCTTGTGAAAGACGGGCTTGGTCTGTCCACCATATCCTGATTGTTTCCTGTCATAACGACGCTTTCCTTGAGCAGCCAAACTATCCTTACCCTTCTTGTACTGAGTCACCTTGTGCAAGGTGTGCTTTCCGCATGCCTTGTTCTTGCAGAAAGTCTTCTTAGTCTTGGGAACGTTCACTTGTAAATTAAAAACAGAAGTCATTATTATTCCTCAAATGGTAAAATTCATCAAACTTCATGTTAGCGTTAGTAAGAAAACATGACAAGACATTCAGTGCACAGACTCGCAACATTTTTTCCAGGTACTTAACTACCAATACGGCAATACATTTATATCTTACAAATTAAATGAGTTCCATCTATCCCTCCTACAACGCTAATATGTTATAATTCCAAAGGAAAAAAAATAAGAAAAAAAAATGTTACCGGCATTAGTACTTCACTTTTGGTAGTATAACTGTTAACATAATTGCTCAATGTTCCATAAGATTAGCGCTAACATAATTATGTTAACATTTCACTAATCCCCATTTCACTCCTCACCTGCAGATCAAGATACATAAGTAAGTATAGTATTAAAAGAGTTGGATCAAAATCACCATGGATAAAAGAAACTGTGTTCAAACCTCCTTGCGTGATTTGTGCAGTCTCAACACAACCAAAGGTACATCAATCACATCCCTAAATGCGGGCACTGTAGAAGACATTATCCAAATAAGTATGCTAATTACATCCGCAATTTATACATAACAAGGTTATTTAATAACCACATCAGGAAATGTTCCATAAGATAATCTTCACCGTATGAGTCTTTACCATAGTGACACTCAAAAATGTTAACTACAATACTGATGATACCACTACAACTTAGATAGTTCATCCAATTCAACAAATCAACGTTCACAAATAATCCATAAGCAACCTAGAAGCCCAAATAACGAAAAGGAATATATAGACAGGTAATTACCACTAAGTTTGCCTTGATAGAGTTCAGCCACTCGACTTCAGTAGCCAAAATAGAATCACGAGGTGCAACAGCTGTCTCTGAATACTAAATTAACCACAAGACATACAAAAATGATATTAATAAAAATACTCAAATACACTACTAGCATAAGCATAAAAATAATCCCAAGTTCAAACCGACACACTATTAAAACAAAACGCAGTCCAAATTCCAACCTGTGAACAAATAAGCCACGAACTGAAACCAAATCTAACCCGACCCATTTTCAAATCAATAACACAAACACCCTATAAAATTTAGTACCACACGAAGTCAAGTTGAATCTTGGTTTAAAAGTGTTTTTAATTAGATTTTTAATCCACAAAAACTTATAAATTGATTTACATTCGATTTTTTTTTAATAATAAAGAAAAAAAATTAAAAAAAAATAATAGAACGAGATTAGGGTTCCATCTTACCAAAGAAATGAAGAGGAGGAGAGAATAAGGCGGCGACTGTGGTGGATTAGTCGAAACATAACCCAAAAACCACGAACCAAAACAATATTCACGATCTAAAACCGTCTTGTATCTTCTTGACCTAGCAAGGACAAGTGGCAGTGAAGCAAGGTGGCGGCGGCGGTGCCTTGGTGGTCACGACAGTGAAGTGGTGGTGGCTGTGAAGGGAGAGAGAGGAGGCGTGTTATATTTTTAGGGTTGGGCTTATGTGAGGTAGATAATTGATGAATGGAAGGAGAATTTGATTTTTGGGGAAATTTAGGGCGGGATAAATGAAAATG
The DNA here is from genome assembly GCA_021014915.2 of Artemisia tridentata subsp. tridentata. Classification (NCBI taxonomy): domain Eukaryota; kingdom Viridiplantae; phylum Streptophyta; class Magnoliopsida; order Asterales; family Asteraceae; genus Artemisia; species Artemisia tridentata. The sequence goes on along the minus strand of CP139501.1, from coordinate 68,699,566 downwards.
TTTAGAGGGAAGTGTTTTGGCCAAAAAAAAAAAACCAATGGATTTTGATGAAGCAGATGGGAAAAAAAAACATAGATGACCCCTATTTAGGACGAAGCAAAACGAGCGTCATCTAGCAGGCTAAATTTTAACTCATTATGACCCTATGTTATGACGCTTCTGAAAACGAGTCATCCCCAATAAAAAATTTACTCGTTATGACTCTTATTTTATGACTTTGCTATTTGCGCGTCATCTTGTAGCGTGCGTCATAAAATGCGAGTCAAGGATAGACCTTTTTCTAGTAGTGAAATCAGGAATTTTGGATGCAGTCGTTTTTAAAAGATGGGTGGCCATTCAACATTCCTCATTTCCTTGGTGCGACAAAACTACTTCCAGTACAGCCTGCTATACCTTTTGAAGACAAAGGTGAGCTCCATACATATTGTATAATATAGAAATATGTTAAATTTTATTTTACTTTATACATTTGGTCGATTGTGTTAAATTTTAGTTGTCTTTAAAAATTATATTTGTATTACGGTAATGATTGGTGTTTCGTATAAATATCAGATGATAACTAAGATGGATATAGTTTAACTGAATCGGATCTTGATTAATCAATGAAACTATAAATAAGTAGTTGCTAAAAAATACGTATCTTAGTTTTGCTGTATATACTTAATGTATAGGTTTTGGCACTCACGTTTATGGAGATAAATCAATTAGTTAATAAATATTCTCAAAACCTTTTCCAGGATATTGATAGCTTAATTAGTATGTGGTAAACATGGTTATATTTTAATCATACAGAAGTTATATTATAAAGAGTTTTTAGAATAACTAACTATGTTATGTTATCAGACATACTTAGTTGAGCAAGAATCAAAATTAGGAGCATAATGATGTTATATAGGGGATGTAAAGATATGATATACATGTACTAATAGTTAAGAGGATGTGGACATGTAATATACGTAAGGGGCTACAATTGGGATTGATCGATTGCCTGTAACATAAGTTTATACATATTAATATAAATTGTTTAGATACGAAGTTAAGATGATTTGAATTTGTTAAATATATTTGCAGATGATGACAGAATGCATCACATTTGTCAATGGCCAGCTCATCGTGATCATTTTCGTGAATCTGTAGACACATTCTATAAAAGATTTTCTTTTATTGTGGTTAAGAAAAGACTTGTAAGTATTACTTTGATATCTTTAATATAAAAAGATGTGTATTTATAATTAGCCAGTATTATAATTAACTATTGCGTTATTGTAGACAATACCGGCGGAGTTCTTGGAGGACCATCCAATGCACACTTACAACAAAGTCTTGATGAAACACAACCATGTGGAATATACAATGACTATGAAGATGGAGATTCACAAAGAGAATCCAGAGAGGACCAATCATATGAATGTATTTGGTGAATGGGAGGAATTTGGACAGGAATGTCGCTTTGCATATGATAAAATGATAAGGTTCAGGTACATGTTTATGCTTACAAACATTAATGGAGATGAGGTGGAGGAGTATCCAGTATTTCACCTATGTTAAAGAACTATCACGTAATAGTTTACCGCTTCTTTAAGGTTTATCGGCATGGTAACCAGACATGTTTTAGTACTTATTTTGTGGTGTTATGTTTGGGTAAATGCTATTTTGTGGTATGTAAAATAACTAATCACTATGTCACTATCGTTAAAGTAGGATATTAGGATTATGCAGTGATCACTTGGATTCTGTAACTGGTGGTAAAACTATAACCGTGTATGTTGATACCAAATTTTGTTCTATCTTTGAATGGTATAAACATTTTATGTTCACTCTGCTTCCATTTGGAATGTTTATCATCATAATCCATAACATGAACAACAATCTTTTGAACAATCGTACCATAGGTCGTTAGTCTTTGACGTTTATTATTTTGCTGAGAATCATGTTATTCACAAAATCATCCAACTCAAGTAAATATATATAAAAAACAACCATATGTATAGATCAACATCACTTGTTACATATTTTGTAACAAAAACTATACATTCGCTAATCATACTATTCCATCATCGTTATTAACCACATCAGTATTAGTTGATGCAAAATGAATGCCATACTCGTTGTGCAAAGTTCAAAAAACGCCAAATAAGATGTATAACTTCGGTGATCATTTGTTTGCCATCTGTAAAAATGTATTAAAAAAACGTGTAGTTTGATAATACTAAATATTAGTATGAATTTATATAGACTTTATACATGAATATATTATTGTAATGTATTTTTCAAAACATTTTTATAATAATTAGTAATAAACTCTATGCCAAATGACATATGGTTATTTGAATTTCAATTAATGTAAAAAAAAAATGAGTACTCTTATCGAAGATTTTGAGTATAAGTTTGTTATGAAACATAGAGATTGGCGGACCGGATGAAAAAAGAAGTTCATAATAATTTTGAAATTTTTTGATACAACTGTTTGGTATTAAAATGCAATTAACGTAACAATGTAAAATCAAAAAAGCCTAAATACAAATTTCAAGTAAATATATATAAAACACAAAACAACCATATGTATAGACCAACATGAATTCGAATTAAAGCATACCATCAAAATGTCTACGTGATAAAATCACAAAAAAAAAAAAAAATGAAACAAATTGTATCAAACCAACCATAATCAAAAAATAAAACTGCAACCACATTGTTTACCAAAACATAAACCAAACAAAAACATGAGAAACCAACATGTTGATGAAGTTGTTCCATGACGGATAACGATCATCATTTATCCTTGAAATTGCCTGATTAAAACGTATCATCATTCCTTGATTTCTTAGCAGAGGTATCTTCATTCACACTGTAACACCCCCAATTTCGTGATATGTAGCGGAATTCAAATTGGGTGTTACTTCATGGCACAACAGTTGAATAGTAGAAAACGATCACCAATTTAGTCGCTTTAAAAGATTTATCATTCGAATATCAGAGTTTACAAAACGAGGTCCCAGTGGTTTTCAAAGTTTATTAAATAGGTTTTCGAATGATAGTAAAATTTATAGCCTTCATAAGTATCCGTGCTCCTCCGTGCCATCCCTGCTCATTATGGACCTGAGATAAATACATGCTAAAAAGCATCAACACAATGTTTGGTGAGTTCATAGAGTTTGTAAGTAAAAACTATTGATTTTCCAAAATCAAAGAGTTTGTGAGTCCATAGCAGTTGTAAATAAACAGTTGATTATCGAAGTCAAAGGGTGAGTAATACCATAGTATTTATAGTTAAACCAGTTGATTGTCAAAAATCATAGTGTGAGTGAATCCATAGAGTTTGCATAAAATCAGTTGATTTTCAATAGTTCCAAGTTTAGATAATAATTGTAATAAATACAATTATTAATAAAATAAGTTATGGGTTACGATATTATACACCCATAGTTGGTTTGTTATAAAGTAAGTGGTGGGTTAAGTTATTATATACCCGTAGTTCGTTTGTTAGCCCTAACCGGGTCAACACAAAAATAGTTATTGTTTGCCAAGTAGTGATTTTCTGCTATATAGTGAATACCAATTCAAGTTTAATAAAATAGTGGCAATACTGTATCATGACTACAGTATCGTTTTCTATTGCCCTAAGCTTCATGACACTCAACGCTTAACAGGCATCAAAATGATGTAAAGTATATAGGCCCTCGAGATGGGTATTTGCCAATAACCCATAAGTTTGTTCAAATAAAGTGCGCCTGGGTGGCTCATCCTAGCAGACCCAAACGGGGATTGTCAGTCCCAAATAGATCTATTCACAATTATTTACGTTCACTCGCAAGTGATTAAGGTTCATGATATGAGGGACTTCGAACATGGCAATAAAGGTAAACTTAGGCAATAGTGAATCAAGTATAGCATACAGTTGAAAATCATTTGTGATCATGTTTATAGCAGGTATCTCTCCATGAGATATAAAAATGTATAAAAGTGGATTCATAAGTTTATAGTAATCCGCAAAGGTTATAGTGTTCTTGTAATTAAAATATAAGTGTTGCGTTTCAATAATAGCAAAGTGGTTTATCAACTGAGTATAATGTTAAAGGTAAACTAGTAAAGTTTATATGAAATACAAGCATGTATTTCCACCATAAGTAATTCAAAATAGGTAAAAGAGTGGTCTATGGAACTCACAGTAACATGTATATAGATAAGAGTACTTGTAAAAGTATAAACATTGTAATTGAGCATGTATCTCCCCCAAAAGTAGTTCAAAATGTTTAAAAATAGGGGCTATGAAACTCACCTGATGTGATAGCAATAATGACAAAAGTGGATTCACTGAAATGTAAATTCAGTTGAGATTTCGAAAATAGCTTCACACACGACCTGAATAATAATAATGTTTGAGAATTCGTCTCAGCACGAATAATGAATGCGATATGAGGAATCGTATGACGATTTGATCGGTGACGTGAGTGTGATATGCTTAATATGTTTAAAGTTCAGAAATAATATTATTAATAATATTATTTTGTTGTTATGATTTAGAAATCATAATGATCGTCGTTTCGAATTGGATGAGACAAAACGTTGAGTCGAGTGGTTTAAAAGTTGTTATATATAAATATAACGTATTGTTAATAAGTTTGTGTTTGAAACGAAACAATGTGAGAGTTGAGGGTGGATTGTGTAAATTGAGGATTAGAAACAAAATGTTATAAAGTTTCTGTTTACCCTTGAACTTTCTCTATTTTTACACTTTATACCCTAACGGTGTTTGCGTTACACCGTTAGTCCCTCGGTTTATAAAAGTTACATTTTCAACCCAAAATTAACACAATTGACAATCTGAGTTTATACTTTATTATAAAGTCATTTTCTATCCCAAAGATACTGTTTTTTTACTGTTCCAGAACCTGTTTTTACAAAGTTGGCAGTTTTGGCCCCTCAAAGTGAAACTAGTTTGCAAAGTTAGTCCTTTTTGCATAAAACTTGTGGAAAAATTCTACAAAAATTTCAGAAACTTATTTTAGCTTATTCAAGCTTAAGTCAACAGCTAGTTTGACCAGAATGTTTAAAAATCCATTATTGGGCCTTAACGAGCCAAAACAAAAGCCCGTTAAGAAATTTGAAGGCGAGGGCATGAAAATACTTTTGGGCCTGGACTTGGGCTATTTTTGTGATTCTAGAAATGTTTCATATGGGTCCAGTGGGCTTGTAAATCGCAAGGTCTTGTTGGGCTTTTGTTCAGCCCAATTCGGATTATATAAGATTTTCAAAATTTGAGTTTTAGTTAAAACTAGCGATTTGGTCAAATCAAAATGGGTAAATCTAGGTGACGGGTTGAAGTTATTTCGAAAAGTTTAGAACATGAAAAGTGTAGATTTTCAGGTCATTACTCAATTCATGTAAAAATATCCCTATGTTCTTTGTACAATTTCGAATTAAATGGACCATAAGTTGGCCTAGTCGTACAGTTTTGAAATATGAAAATCTACCAGATTTTACTAAGGGTTAAGTCTGGTCGAGTAGTGTTTACTTTGGGCGTTTTTGAGGACTTTTTAGAGTGTTTCATGAAAAACTTCAAATATGAACATTAAAGTTGGCTAGGTGGTGGGTCGAACTGAGGCGAAAACTACATGTGTTACTTTTGTGGTTTCGAAAATAATAGGCCATGAAAAGGCGAGTTGAGGCAATTTCCTAGTGTCAAAAAAATAACCAAGTATTTTTGGTTACATGTTTTGAACGTGTGAGACAAAGATAAAATGGGTCTCGTTTTTGAAATAAGTGAATGCATGAGCGTGTCTTGTGTGTTTATACATGATCTTGGGTGGCTTAACAATCGTATGGAATATGGTTCGAACTAAGGAAGCCAAATGTATACGTAAAACTTAGTCCATAAACTATACGTTTGAGTGTTAAATATACGAAATGAAATATAATGACACATGAGTTGAAACGAATCGAAACTGAGTTTGAGGGACTTACAATCACCTTAAAATGGAGTAGGACTGAGTAGGAGGGAACTTGGACAGCTGAGGACTCCTTGGCTTGCTCGAATGATAGAACCCGTTTCACAAAAATTTATAAAGCTTGTGATATTGATCGAAGGAGTTATGTGGTTTGTTTCTGGACTTCGAGGCGTTCGAATGGAGGTGAGTGATGATGTGGGAGGTTTGAGAGTGTATGAGGATCGTTGGTGCTATTCGATTTGCAACCCAACACGGAATCAAGAATGAGACTTGGATCTCCTATACCACGACCCAAGCTCCCAAGAATTTGGCCCAAGCTTCCTCGTTCACAGTTATGTAGGCAGACTTAGAAACATATTGTAAATGTGAAGTGTTTCTTTGTACGTATGAAAGGAAAGTGGTTGCAAGTGTTGGTGAATTATGAGTGTAAGTGTGAGAGTTTAAGAGTGAGTGAGATCACAGTGGGAATGCATGTATTCCTTATATACACGAGTTTGGTGCATGAATGCAATGATAATTTGACCATGAATGTATGAGGTTGAGTGTGTCAGTGGTTTGAATGATTACATTTTGCATGCCATCTTCCTTTCCAAAAGCAACATGACAATAACTCTTGAACTTCTTATACATGGCTCGATTATGGTATTTGAGTGTATGACATATTTTTGAAATGATGGTTGCTTGGAGTGTGTAAGTGAACCATATGATGATTACTTGTGGAATGTTTAGCCGGCGGTATGGATCAAAAGCAAGAAGACAAATGAATTTTAGTGTTGGTTTTTGAGGTTCTGTCGAGTGAGAGGGAGTGTTGTGAGTGTGAGTTTTGATTCAAACAACTTGTGAGGGATTTAAATAATTACCTACTGTTGGATTAGTGGGTGATAAAACAAGTTAGACTTTTATTTGATTATATCATATGTTCGAACAACATGAACTAGGCCATGTAAACGTGTATATTCTTTGGCAGTGTACTAGTGATCTCGTGACATATTAATCATGTGGTATCATGCATGTTTACAAGGTGGTGAGTGTATCTTGAATGTGTGTTTTCATATTGTGTCGAGTTCTATAATTGAGAATAACAAACGTATATAAACATTTAACTTGGTTGTGTCGATATAAAGTGAGAGTGGTTTTTTTTTTTTGTGTTATTTGAGGTGGAGTGTGTAAGTTACTCTAATGATGAAATGGTTCTTAGAAATCCAAGAGAAAAGGGACAAATTTTATCATGGTTGTTCGTTGCTATTTGTTTGGTGACATTAGAAGGTCAATTCCTTTTAAATCTTGGTCGATATTGTTTGAGTATACAAGTTACCAAAATGATGGAAGGAGTTTTAACACAATCGTCTCGTTTAGTAATAATGTTGAATAAAAGCAAAAATTTAGTCCTGTAAAAATGGTTAATTAAATAGTGACGATAGATTAGTCTTCGTTTACTATTTACAAATGGAAGGGAAATTTACGGGATGTTTTCATTCACACAATCATCAAGATCAATTGCATCACGCTTTGACTTCCCGGATCCGGTACTTGCATCATCACCATTTGGCACTGCCTTCTTAACCTCAGGAGTGTGTTCCATGTTGAATGGAATGTTTTCCACACCATTGAACTTGCTTGTGTTAACAGCAGGGGTAACGGGAGTCTGCACCTCACCTTCATTTTCCTGTGATAAACAATTTAAGAAATTTATATACAGAAATAATTTTTACTAAATTAATATAAAATATTATATTTGCAAGAGACAATAAAAGTACCTCATTGATAAAACCATGTTTAAAAGTCTTTATCATTTATATTATATGAAGAATACACAAAGCGGAACAACAATTTTCTTCCAACGATACTCGCCAATTCATCAGGAAATATTTCATCGGCCTGGTCTCCATACTTTGACTTTAGCTTATAGCAAGGGATGTCAATCAACTTAGTGATAATATCCTCATATAGTAAAAGAGATGCCGATCCAGTGTCGTCAATGACACGAATTATTACTTTGTACCTAAAAATTTAACATACAATAACGTCACAACAAATTTGCTATTAAAAGAAAAGAATTGAATGTATATGTATTAGATTTAGCACAATAACAAACACTACCTTGGTGCCACATTAATAATCTCTTTGTCCTTTTTGCACCACCACACCTTATTCTTATTTTTCTTTTTGGATGATGACGATTGACCATATTCTTCAGGTTCTTTGGCGACACACCCACATTTCTTGCAGGCGAGATACCACCAACCATGTTCTTTATGTATCTTGTGTATCTTTGCGTACACAATCGCCTCGCATTGCTGCATAACACGATTAATAATTTAGGAAAAAATGTTTATACTCATAAAAAAAACGATTCTAATAATAAGGAATAGCTTACGTATTCAGAATCACGAATAGACCCCACCATTCTCCTAATAGCATTCTCAAAAAAATCATCAGATGTCAATTCCTTTCTGGTTGGGGAAAAAATATTTAAAACAATATTCTTCTCAACATACCCATCCATTTCTTGGTACCTATACAACAGAAAATATTTATTCATAATATTTATTTTCTACATAGATTTGGAAAAATTAAAAAAGCTAACGTTGTCTAGATAATTATAAAGAACCATCGATAAACAATTGGATTTCTATGAAACAAAATGCTAAGATTATTATAAGCTTCTACAACAAACATAAAAAATGTTACAGAGGAAAACGTCAAATTGTATACCAACTATTATTTTTTAAAGTATTGGAGCAGTGTGAAATTGCATCAACATACTAACATATACAGACCCTGATGATCTTCCTCGTTAAAAATAAAATATAGTGTTCGGTGTGAAAAATCATCTAGAATGATAAACTCATAATCTACGCAATAAAAAGATCCTTTATCACGCAGGTTTGAGTTATGTCAAACAATGGGAAATCACATTTTAAACAATATTCTTCGGATAATAACAAAAAATGAAAAGATATGTTATATTATTATAAAATATAGTTTATGGCTGAAGTACTTACATCTTTCTGAATGTATTAATCTCTGGTATGTTATCATTTAGATAAAGCTTCGCTGCAAATGCCCCATTGCTAACTGACGGCTTATCTGCAGCAGTAGAATATCAACGTTATTGCATTGTAAAAAAATAAAGATAATAAAAATAAATATAAACATTGACTATATAATATTTTACCATTAAAGTATTTGACTTTTGCAATTTGAAGAATCATCACAACATTTCGCATTTTATCCAATTGCTGTGCCAAATTGTTGAACCGATCAACCCATCCGTCAAAGAAACAGCAATTCAGAGAAACACCGCTGTATTATTACAAAACATGTTAATACACCTGAGCACATAATTTAATATGTAACAAACAGCATAATTCTTACTCGACATCTTCTAATGTGACAGTCCTTCTATATTTTTGAGTACCATAGCTTTCATAGGGTATTGGTTCAGATATGGATGTTATAGTCCCAATGACATCTGCGTTTACATACAAATCCACATGTGTGTTAGTAGGAAGATTCATTGAAAAATATTATCATCATGAAACATTGATAACGCATTAATTAAAAGTAAGCACATCACAAAAAATATTACCAACAATGTCTGTTTCTGAGAAGCGTCTTCTCGTAAAGTTTTGAAACGGTTCAAATCTGAAACCACGGGTATTCTGGTCAAACGGGGAAACTCTTGTGACAGAGGTATTCTTATAGAAACCGATTTTGTAACGATGACTCAGCAATGAGAACTTTCCTCCGTTCTCACCCACCCCAAAGCTTCCGACTTTGTAGCAGGACCCTTCATCAAGAATAGCTTGAAACTTATTCATATCCGCCTTCTTTATAGAAGCTTGAATACGGTTACCCTTCAATATGATGAAAAAATGTATAAACAAACAGTTGATTAGTACAATGTCTTAAAAGTTTAATCTAAAAATTAGGTACGTAGTAAAAGACATAAGAATAGTTGATGATAAACATATGCATGTTCAGGATGCAACTTTTGTTACAATATATATATATACAAACTAAAATTTACTTTTTAAACTATATTTAACTTGACTACCTTACTGACAGACATGTCAAAGAATGGTTACTGGTTTTAAAGGATCTAAGAAGCGTTGTAACGAAGGAAAAAAAACCATTACAGGTCAAACTACATAAAACATATGCGTGGTCAGGTTGCAATATCAGTTAAATCAGAGAAAAAAACAATTGGACAACAAAACACTATAACCAAATGCATGTTCATGATGAAAATATAAGTTAAATCAACGATTACTCACAAATAGGTAAATAAATGGTTAAAACTTATAACATGATTGTGGAAACACCTCAAACTGAACGGTTACAACTTATAGCATTCTAATGTTACAAAATACAAATGAGTTTTCAAAATATATTTAACTTCAATGGCTTACTCACATATATGTCAAATAACGATTAATATTTTCAATAGATATAGGTAGAATCAGCATCAAAGAAAAAAAACATTATACATCAAACTACCAAAAATATATGAACGTTAAACATGCAAATATCAGTTAACATACACACATGTATATGCAGATTTAAATGAAATACGTTTAATAGATTGTATAGAAAAGAAAATTACAACAATAATAATGGAAATAAAGTGAATAAATAGATGCATAATAATTAATGGGATAACCTGTTCATCTTGAAACAGGACTTCTAACCCCCAAATTTCATTCGGCTTGGTGAGAGGATGAGACTTCCATACACGTACCACCCTCACAAGAATTTTGGCATCATCAAGCATAGGGTCAAGGTCACTCAATGTAGTAAAAACTTGATCCATTCCTTTTGCCTACATAGAGACAGCAGAAATACATAGTTCAAATATGCAATCATATAAACAATACTAATCATAAAAAAAGGACATGAACAATATGAAATGATATAAACAATACTATGAATGAAAATAAATACAGGTATCAAAATTACAATTTATTGATTATAATTAGGCATTTCAAAATACCTCTGTTTTTTTTTTTTTTTTTTTTTTTTTTTTTTTTTTTTTTTTTTTTTTTTTTAGTATGAAGTGATAAGAGACGAATGAGAAGTTGTTTAGGATGCAATGAGATATATAGTGGTATGAATTAGGTTAAATGAATCAAATTCCGAAATTCCAGTAAATCAAATATTCGAAATTTAAAAATTTTGGCTAAAAATCAGGATGATAGTTAAGCTTAAGCTGTTTATTGTGATTGGAATTTAAAACTTTTGAATGGTATAAATATGTTTTTAAAACTTTCCTTCATTAACAACTTATTGTTGACAGTTTCCTAATTAAATTCATAATTGTTTAATTATTTGAAATAAAATCTTTTAAAAAATTCGATAAAAAATAATAAAATTTTAATTATTTGAGTTAACACAAATTAATAACATGACTGATGCAACCAAAGATCAAACAACATTGTAGAACATTGAAAATAACATTGTAATTAACTGAAATATGATAATAGTTAGGATAAATGATAACATTGACTAACCTTTAAAACAATGACTGGTATACGAAACATCTGGATTAAACATCTTATGAAGCTTGATCATCTGTATCCTAATGTGTATCAAGAACAATGATTATTTATTAAAACAATGATACCACAACAGGGTTTCGATAAATAAATTGAAAAACTAATAATCAATCAAACAAAGTGCAGATAAAATTATTATGAAATACACATTTGATAATCAAACGGAATAATTTTGATTTATACATTCAAAAACTAATCAGTCAAACAAAGTGAAAACATTATAATCAATTAAATCGACATTCAAAAACTAATCGATAAAATGGGCGGAAAACAAATAATCAATGAAATTGACATTCGATAATCAAACGGAATAATCCTGATTTAATAAATTAAAAATCTTCCAAAAAATATGAAATTGATAGTATACCTGATTGAAAGGAAGATTAAGATAGGTTAAGTCGATAGTATAAAACATGATCCGGGATTGATTGTTTGACTTTTGTTATCAATTAAAGGGGCGGGTTTTTGATGAAGGAAGATTCAGATTTGGGTTTTTGATTATCAAATAAAGATGATTTTGAGAGAATATGTGTGTGTTTTTGTTTTAGGATTTGTGAGAAATGAATGAAGGAGAAGGAATGCCGCCCAAAATTCCTGAATACCTAAGTTTTAGGTGCAGCAAGAGATATCAACCGCACGATGGAATGATTTTCCACGTGTCAGTTGATTAGGTATTTTGGGGAATTTTTTGGGGAGGATTTATAGGACGAAACCCTGTTTTATATAGGAGGTAGATTTGATTTATGAGTGTGTGTGCGGTATTTTATGAGGTATATTTGTTAAAGTGTGTATTTTAATGAAATGTGAGGAGTGGTGTGACAATTACGGGTGAAAGGAGAGAAAAAGCTGATGTGGAAGGTGAGGCGGTGTGACCACTACTTTCAGCCTAAGCTGAAAGCTAAAGCCTATATTTTTGTAAATTTGTTTGGCGGTGTTACAATTAGTTGCAGCTGAAACTTATTAAAGTTAAATCGAATAAAAATACATCAAATTAAATTCACATATATTTTCAGCTTTTACGTGATAATCCATTATATTTTGAAATGTATTTAATTAATTTAACTATCTTTAAACCCTTTTTTATAGGCTTGAGCTTATGAAGACTTATGGCTTATTTTATAATTCATAAGTTTGTGTGACAAAAAGACTTATTTTATAAGACAACTTATTTTAAAAGCTCAAACCCTTATAAGCCCGAATAACCCCGTTGCCAAACATAGCCTATATCTTTGTAGTTTTAACTCATTATTTATAGTTGAATAAAACTCTATTTTTCTCAATGATCATATATAACAGGGCGGGACCATGAATAAATTGACAAGGTGCATTTAAATAAAATAAAATAAAATAAAAAAAGCACTATATTTTTTATATAACCGGGTGCTTTTATAAAAAAATCAAAGTTTTCACAAAAGTTAACATTTAGTTGCAAAAATTCATGAATTTCCTATGACCCCCCGACTCACCCTTGTTCCATCCCGAATAAGAAATCTGAAGTCTAAAACATTTTTCTTTAACGGTCTCAAGTGTAAAACCTTGAAGCAACGATCTTAAAGGAAACTGAGTACAACCATCCTATGTAGCATTCCCTTGTAAAATCCAGAGTGCACTGACAATCGTATAACTACTTTTCGAAGGATAAATGTATTAGTATGGTTTTTGATATGTGCATGTTAAATCCATTGACGATATTAAGAATTCGCAAGCATCTACAAAATTAGATGTCGTCGTAACAACGACTAATCATAAACATTGAGTTGAAAGGTGAGATACGATCAAATTACAATTATAAACTAAGCTATGAATACTTTGACACAGTAAATAAAGGAAACCATGAATTTTGAGCACTTGGTATTTATGTATAGAACAATCATCCTTTTTGAAAATATATGAGATTGTCTTTTTATATGTAGCCAAAACAGTCACAGGGATACCATCATACAAGAAGTAAAACAAACACTACAATGACAAGGTTTTCAAGATCGGGATCCTACCTAGGATCGTTTTCGTCTTTACAAGATCGTGATCGTAAGATCGGATCGGGATCCTAAGATCCTACTATAATGTCATTTTTTAATGATCTTTGTAATATTATACAAATTTACAAATTATTATATATTATAAACACGAAATTATATGAATGTTTTATAAAAATGTTATCCTAAATTATAAATATGGAATGTTTAAGAAGAATCACATGTTGAATTTTAGATTATATCAAAACATAAACCATAAATTTGTAGTTTTTTAATTTGCGGTTCGAGAAAAGTAAGATCGGATCGGAGTAGATCTTAAGATCTTATGGTCAAGATCGGGATCCTATAAGATATTAAGCTTGTTAAGATCCTACGTAGGATCCGGATCGTTTTTGCTTTGTAGAATCGTAAAATCGTAAGATCCTAAGATCAGGATCGGGATCTTAACAACTAAAACAAACACTACAATGACACTGCAAAAAACTTTGAACAGGCCCTAAAGACAAACAATGAAACTTGCACCTACTAAAACTTGGTATTGGTCCAATAAGTTTGGTCCACTGAAAGCATATATCAACCACCACCATAATGGAAAATGTAAAATCCAACCAAACATAAATAACTAGATAAAAAGCGATCTATTGTCCTCAAAAATAAATAAATAAATAAAATGGTTGTCTTTGATAAATTCATCCCAATGACAAAATTGTGTAATCCTATAATGCAATCGGAACGATGGCTTTGGTGATACGAGTTGACGTTTCTATCAAAGTGGAATCAAGAGACATAAATACAACTTGGATGAGAGGCACCTTCTAAAGAAGGTAGAGAGAGAACGTGTGATTGCATCAACGTGGAATCAAGAGACATACGGAAGTTTAGCTATGGTGTCATTATGAGGTTATCTCTATGATTGTTAGCTTTGTTGAGCTTATGTACGGTGATCAAAATGTTTTTACATTGGCAATCAAGAGAAAAAACTACCATGACTAAATTTATACCTAAACTCTTAAAATTACATGTGAATTATCTATCAGTGTTAAAGAGAGAGTCACTTTCTTACAAAAAATCAACTAGTGGCATGCATGTTTAGTCATGCATTTAGTCACGACAATTGTCAATCAGACGAATTTATTAAATGACTTGAAAAGGTCATTGTATAAACAATCATGATGTCAAAGAAGCTAACCACGATCGCCAAACATGAACAATTATCATTAGCGTAAATTACAATATACATCCCTTTGATTTGCGAATTTTCATAGTTACATCCTTATAAGAAATGTTGGGCAATTACCATCCTTCTGGTAGCAAAAGTCAAACAGTTTACATCCGTGTGGTCTAATGATGCAAAGTTTATTTCGTTATCTACTAGTGTGGAACTCGCATGCGGGGAGTCTTCGTCATTTTGTTTGTCCCATCTACTTCCACTATCCTCTTTTATTTGTCTACGTTACTCCACTAAAACTCAAATAAATTACATTGCAAATTAACGGTCTGTTCTCGAGTTTTGAGTGAAGGGAAATGGAAAAGAATAAGAAAGGGAAAAGAAAGAGAAAAGGAAAGTAAGTGTTAGTTGTTATGTTCTTGAGATAGAGTAAAGGAAAAGGTAAGTAATCATAATCATGTTCTTGAGTGAGAGGAAAATGAAAATAACTTGGTCAAATTACATATATGCCCTTTAATTGTTAATGTCAAATGTTTTAAAAATGGTATATTAGTCTTTACACAACATACGGTTCCCTTTCCTCCCAAAAGTGAGAGGAAGATTTACTTAACAAAACTTCCTCCCTATTTCCTTTTCACTTCCCTTTCATCCATTAAAAAAAACTCAAGAACACAAAAAACTGTCCATTTCCTTTCTTTTCTGTGGAAAACTAGAAGAGGGGTTGAATAGTTTTACCGTTTTTAAAATTCTTTTGCTTTGAATACTTAACGTGATTTCAACTAATGCAAATAATAAACAATATAAACAATGCAAGTAAGGAAAGAAACAATCAAACCACAACACGGATGTTTATAGTGGTTCGGTCTACAAGGACTCTCTTCCTTACCTTACTCCACTCCTCGAGCCTCTAAATCGAGAGTTTTTATTCACTAAGAAATAAGCTCCCTTCTCGGCGGAGAAAGCATTTACACACGTCGCTTACACTTTTTCCGGTATAAAGCTAAATACCGAGTTCTTTTACAAGGGCACAACCACACCCGATACTCTATGTATTTTGAGGACTAAAATACTAACCGATCACAACAGAGGTATATGATTGTATGGTACAATAATGATGTGTGAAAAACAACAGATTCACACTATGACTAATCTAACAAGTCTTGCAACGCTTTGTTGAAGCTTGTGATGCTTTGATCTCTTTGCTACAAAAGAAAGATCACTAAGAATGAAACATGTAATATGAATGGGTTAATAATGAATGAAAGAATGTATAATGTTGTTCATGCTTATGAGTGATGAGAAAACATGAATGTGTGGCTTGTGATTTATAGGCAACTGCCTTGGCAAACCACGGATGGGACGAATCCAAAATAAGGGATCCGTCCGTTATGCTGTTTGGTTTCGTGGGAGCCTGACAACAAATCTCTAAAAGTCTTTTTCAAATCTAACCAAGATATTTCCATATATAATCTTTGAGTGAAGATCAATCCAAGATATTCATATGATCTTCAATATTTCCTAAAGATGTCAATGTGATGCATGCCATGATGTCATTGTACATATTCCATATTAAGAAATAAAATGTAAATGAATGTAACATGTAAATGTAAATGTATGTAACATGTATATACTAGTGATCATATATGTAGCATGTAAATGATGTTATGAGTTTATGAAAATGTAATACCCGAAAATCCTAAACATGTAAAATGACCAAATTGCCCCTGAGAATTTAAAATATGAATAAAACATATGTAAAGCACCAAATAAATTCCAAACTTCTAGCAACGAACAAGTTATGATCCCAAATAATTTTAACAACTTCATTTAACATTTATGCAAGCCATGAAATTACCAAATTGCCATTAGGCGCCTAATATAGAATTTAAATTCAAAGTTATGAATTAATAAAAAGGAAACTTAATGGAATTAAATGGAAATTAAGGGGAGATAATCATGCCATTAAATCATTTGACCAAAATCCCGAAATTTTGGTCTCTTATTCCTCTAAAACTCGTTCACTTCACAATTCACATAGTACACATATTTTTTTTTCTCTCAAAATTCCAATCCGATCAAACCCTAATACACAAAATAATTCTCTCTTCATCCATTCGAATTTTTGGAAGTGAAACACTATTTTTCCTGTGTTCTTAAGGGTCTCAAGAGTCCTAGAAAAATAATACTTCGAATTGTGGTGGCCGGATTCAAGGGTTTTCGAAAATTCTTGTTTAATTCAACCCGAAAGGTAAAAATTCCATTTTTGATTCATTCGATCTTGGAAAATTCGTTTCTTATTTTTATGGTGTTCCTCACATCATATGTGACCTGTGAAAATTGGTTTCATGATTTTTAGATCGTTTTTGAAGTCGTGGTGATTTATGGTGCATTTTGGCTATTCGCGTACATATTAAATCGTGCGTCTCGTTCTACACGTTCGAATCTTGATTTGGTATTTTTCTCAGACCCTATATATGTTATGAACACCAAATAAAATGTAAAAGTCGATCCATGCATGATCTAACAATTATTTGTGAATTAAATCTTAAAAATCGTGTATAAACCCTAAATAATTCAATTCGAATTTTTGAGGCTTCATATTTATTTTATTTGGACTCCATATGATCATACTAATCTGGGAAAAATTATATTTCGAATTGTTAAGGCTTAAAATAATTATTCTTGATTTATTTAGTTTTACCGATTTTAAAGAAATTAAAAAGAATAAAAGAAAAATTTTGGGAAAATTATCAAACCGATCGAGCTAGGGTTTTGAGGTAATGAAACCTGGAAATTAACATGGTATAATGATGATAGAATGATGGTATAATGATTTGGATTAATAGGGTTCGATTTAGACAAGATTTTATGAGTAACGATTTGGAAATAATAAGTTAAGGGTGTGTTTTGAAATTTCTAAAACTTGTGGGTCAGTTTTAAAACTTAATTTAGATCATGTACTTGCTGGGAAAA
The DNA here is from genome assembly GCA_021014915.2 of Artemisia tridentata subsp. tridentata. NCBI lineage: Eukaryota > Viridiplantae > Streptophyta > Magnoliopsida > Asterales > Asteraceae > Artemisia > Artemisia tridentata. The sequence goes on along the minus strand of CP139501.1, from coordinate 68,681,943 downwards.
ATATAAAAGGAAGGGGTCTAATGTCATTTTTGTATTTTAGAAGGTTAAAATGTTTTTAGGGTTTTATTATGGTTCGAATTGTAAAATAATTAATCTAGAGGGACTAAACTTGTAATTTTGGGAAACTTATGGGTCATTCGTGTATTTAATCATATTTAAAGTGCCATGTGTCATTTTGATAATTTAAGGGGCTATTATGGAATTGTTATAAATTAAAGATTGATTTATATAAAGTAAGGACTAAATATGTAAACTTTGTAACTTGAGGGACTTGAATTGTAAAACTTATATTCTAAGGGTTTTGAATCGTACAACATTTAAATTAAGAGTACAATATGTAAATTGGTAAAACTAAGGGGCTTAACATGTTAATACGGATACTTTAAGGACTAAAATGTAACTTTCATGAATAAAGGGTTTAAAGTGTAAAATATGGAACTTAATGGGCTAAAGAGGTAATTCTGAATAAATGGGATCTTTAGTAATCATGTCTTTACTCCTCTAGGTGTGAAGAGGGAGTAGTCCTGTGCTTTTGATCATCTTATCCCGTATTTTCCTTAGTCAGCAATAAGGTACAGATATTCTGCCCTTCTTTAGTAAGGTGCCTTCGTCTCATTTCTGATTTCTGATTCACTGCCATGTTCTTTGATTTTGTGAACCTTTCTGGTTTCTTTCATGATATTATGAACCTTTGACATGACCCTTCTGTTATGACCTTTCTGATATTGAACCTCTTATGATTATGAACCTTTCATTCACGAACCTTTGCTTATGAACCATGCTTATGAACCATGACTATGAACCATGATTATGAACTTATGAAACAAGATAATGACCTATGCAAGTAAACTTAAAATATGATTCATGATACTTGACCTTGACCCACAGTTTGATACTACGAGCCACTCACTAGGCATGAGGGTTTCATGTCCATGTCAGTCGATGCACCGATGGCATGACTCTAGGGCAGGAGAGTGATGACCTGTCCCGTCCCTGCATGTCATGTTTACGTAGAGGCAGATTATGGCCACCTGGGGCGTATGGATGCATCCTAGATTTGTTCATGTACAAGTTATGTCAAGTTATGTTATGTTATTCATGGTGACTGATGGTGTGTGCGATACACGTCTTTCACACTCTGGGAGCTAGCTACTCCATTCATGATTTCTGGGATTAGCGAGAGGAACATCTCTCGGCATGGCGGTATGATTATGATTTCATGTTCATGTTTCTGGGCTCGTAGAGGATTTCTGTATCACTAGACCTCATGAACTTCTGACCTTACCCTTATGACACCCATGATATGTTTCTGGACTTATTTCTGTATGGGCATGGTATGTTGGGCCTCATGGGATTCTGGACTGGGCTTGGGCATGTTGGGCTTTATGGAACCTTGGACCTATTCTGTACGGGGTTGGTTATATTTGGGCTAGTTGGAACTTTTATTCTACTCATCAGTATTCATGGTACAACTCTATACTCCTGATATCTCTGCATGCTCTTTCTTACTTCATTATTACTCATGTACTTTTCTATACCTTCTAATATCTCTGCATGACCTTCCTATCTTTTCTTATCTGCTACTATGTCACGCTTTGTTTCTTTCATTTATATTTACTTCATCATTATATCATGATCTGTCCTTCCTTTATTTATCTCATCATTATATCACGTATAGTTTCTTTCGTGTTTCACTATTTCATGATTATTATTTGTTACCGTTATATCTGTTCACTGAGCTCGTGTAGCTCAGCCGCGTTTCTTTTCCCGCGGCAGGTATTAAGCTAGGAGCTGGGTTATGGATTTTGGGAAGAGTGTTCACGAGTGAAGCGTTGTTTTTTGTTGGACTATTCTTCATTTGTATTATGTTTTGTAATTCAAGTTTCAACTTTTAAAATTTCCGCTGTTTTGTTTTATGGATGCCATGTATGTTCTGATATGAAACCATGTACTTGTGACACCTATACCCTTGTCGGGTCGGGGTGTTACAAGTTTATGAAAAGCTTGTGACTATAAATGTAAAAGACTTAACTATATTTACGATTTGCTAAAAATAAAAGTTATAATTGTCATTTACAAAATATAGCAAAGACCATAAAATATAAATAACGTTTTTTAGACGATATTTGTATTAACAATCTCCCCCTTTTTATTGAGGACAAAACATAAAGTTTATTTTTAAGCAATGAAACAAATAGAGTGCAGGTCTTTTAAAAATACAGGTTAAACTAGTTTTATGCAATTTTTAAAATCAGTTTAGGCATATTAATTTGTATAAAACATGTAATGTATGAGTTTAATATTATCTCCCCCTTTTTGTCGAAACAAAAAGAAGAAATGCATAGCGGAATGTAGTACAAGGCCCTTGGTTATTACTCCCCATAATTGGAGTGCCAAGTATGATGATACATGGATTTTGAGTGTTTTATTAGCTCCCCTTTGGACGATACTCCCCCTAGTTGGAGTGCCAAGTTTATGATGCATGAATTGAGAATGCTACAAAACAAAGGTTAGTGCTTGATTAGCTCCCCCTTGAACAGTACTCCCCCTTGTTAGGGTGCCAAAGTATATGATGCAAGGTTGAAAATTTCTACAAAACAAAGGTTAGTTGTAAATGGTCCAAACCAACCAAGTATAATGATGCATGAATAATGAGAGCTACAAAACAAATGTTAGTTGACAAGTAGTTCAAACCAACCATATAATACACAATAAGTGATCACACACAAACATTAACAAACATCTTTCATTGGAAAGTTATTTGTGACAAAAATCACAAATTGAGATGCTACAAAGGAAATAAATGGCTCCTAGTTTGAGCATCTATTGAGGTGGGTGCGAAATAGCGTTGAGGCGCTCAAGGATATGGTTCAAGATGAATCTCATCTCATTTTGTAACTCATGAACCAAAATGTTGGTTCGTTGAGTGAGATGGGCAGTTCGATCACACATGGGGCAACCATGGCGAGGGAAGTTGGGTGGTAGGTTTGGTTCGTTTGTTGGTGGTGGAGGTGGTGGAGCATGAGTTGATTGTTGGTTGGGGTTTGGTTGAGATATGATGGATGCAAGCAATATGGATTATAGATTCATTGCTTCATTGAGGTGGGAATCCACCATGTTTGAAAAGGCATAGAGGCGGTCAAGTTCCTCATTTATTTCATCTTAAGTTTGTGGTTGGTTAATCCACATTGACTCGTCAATGCCTTGGAATGTGGAGGTTGGTGAGAAAGATTGAGGTTGTTGTGGTGGAGCTTGATCACGGTAGAGAGGGCCATGAATGTCCTTATAGATAGGATAGAAGAGTAGTGGTTCTTGTTGTGAAGGTTCAACCTCAAAAGGCATTGGTGGTGGATTGGTGGATCTAGGTGGAAGGTCTTCCAAGGTTTCTAAGTAGGGGTGAGGAGAGGTTGGTGGTGTGGCAAACAACTTTATTGGTTGTAGTTTAGGTGAATGAGGAGGTGATGGTGATCTTGTTATCTGAGATGGTGCGGGAGGTGGTGTGGTGGCCAATGGTGTTTTGGTAGGTGGTGGAGTGGTGATGATGATATGTGGAGGTGTTGGAGTTGACAAGGTGAGGAAGTTCTCATTATTAATTGGAGATGAGATGTTTAGAGGTGATGATTCTGAGGATGAGGATTTGAGATTCACAAAACAACATGGTCTGACACTCATCCTAGCAGTTCTTCTTTGAGGTCTTGATGATGAGGAGTTGTTTAACTTTGGCATTGTGAAGAGGAAGGTTGGGATATGCAGAAATGCTACTAGAAGTGGTAGTGAAGATGTGAGAATTGATCATCTAAAAGCTTGCAATTTATAGACTCCAAGGTTCATGAAAGAGTGTGTTTGGATTTGATGTTAAACCATAAAAATATGGTGGTTTACAATGATGTGGAAGTGGAAAAGAAGCATATCAAATCATCAAAGTCAATCCAATGAGATTGAGTTGAGTGAGATGAAGAAGATATGCAGTTAATGCATAGTGGTGAGTGGGAAATCTAATGATGTGATTGATACATAGATGGCAAGGAACCATTTTGAGGGATCCTTGCTTGGTTGAGAAAGGTAACTTGAGAGAATTTTTGAAATTTCAGGTTTTGGTGGGAAATGTTTTTCCTATTGTTCTAAGTGATCTAAGATGTTCCTAATGTGAGGTAATATCAGTAAAAGTATCCTAATGGCAAGAGTGAGTGAATCTAGAGAGCTAGATTAATCAAAAATTTAAAATATAGTTGTTGATCCGCGGAACCAATTGATTACACAGGCGGAACCCATAATTTGGTTCCACCTGATCCGTCAGGTTGTTTTTGGCGGCACCAAAAACTTGGACAGACGGAACCATATTTTTGGTTCCGCCATATCCGCCGATCAAAAAAAGTAAACAAAGGGCATTTTTGAAAGCCCGAAACCCGTTCAAATCCCGTAAATTTCCCTAAAACATGTGTAATTAATTAGTTGTGATTGAACAATAACAACAAAATAGGTATTAACACATGTAAGCATAAAGATCAAACCGGGGCTAATTCACTTACTAATAATAGAAGTTATGCCAAACAGTGGCTTAAGAGTAAAAAATTGATAACAACAAAATGTTATCGCCCTGCATGACAACATTAGTTCACATAGTTGTTAAACGATAAATTAATATCCTAGAATCATAAAAACACATCACATCATTGTTTAAATCAATTGTACCAAACACTCATGAACCTCTCATTTCCTATCTAGTTTCTTGTCGATCTTCGTTAGGAATCGCCCGATGCACTTGAACATCCCTCTCGTTTGCTTGAACTCTTCCGTTTGTTGTTCAATGGGTGGAAGTTGTTGCATATATTCTAGAGGTGGAAGCCTAGAATTTGGGAGTCCATCATCCTTGCTCATAGATGAAGATGATGAGGAGGTAGGTGGATGAGGTCATTTTCCCTTTGTTTTAGCTACTCTCTTGTCACTTAAGGGTACAAATGTGTGGGGAATGAGGGAGTAGTCGGGGCAAAAACCTCTAGGATTTGGAGGGATAGGCGCAAAGGCTCTAAAAAGACGGGTGAGAAGCATCCCGTATGGAAGAGCGGTGGTTCCTAACATTGGTATGTCGGCCATCCTTTTGGCCACATAGTAGGTGTTAGGAACACGTTTTGTAATACATCAAGTCTTAGCCATTTCCGATAAGATGTTGCTCAATATGGATTCTATTTTAGTGAATTAGAGGCGCAGTCCATTAGGAGTCCATGGGCCGGCCATTTTGTAATTATTCTTCTAGAAGCACCTAAGCACATGTCGCCCTAATTTGTGCCTATAAATAGAAGGCTTAGGTTCTCATTTAATTTGTTGGTTTTCACATTGTATGCGTAAGCTCTGTCCGTGAATCGTTCGAATGAAAATCATCCAATTCTTATCTTCATCTCTTATTCTCTATTAGCTTATTTACTTATCTTCTATTCGTAGCTTTTACATAAGTAGTAGTACGTGTTGTTTAGCTTATTTACGTGGTTGTATTCGAGTTAAATAGAACCTACAGTAGGCAAGGTTGAAAGGTTGATGAGTTGACACGCAATAAAGCATGTAGCATAGGCAAGCATTGATGTGGTCTCTATTCCCTATGGTACATAAGACATTTGCTCTAAGAATTTCTTCCCACTTCTTAAATTGTGGCCTAAGTTCATGTAGCTCCATTCCAAACGGGTCACGATTGACTTCATTACCTTGTCGGGTGGTTCTAGTGTTGGAAGTTCTAGGAAGAAAGAGATGGTCTCGGATTATCTCTTTTGGGGTCAAAGGAGTGTTGTATGGAGGCATACGATCAACAATAGAATCTAGTATTGACAAAGACCATTTGTTCAAATAAAGGCAGGTAACTTCACCCGGAATTCCAAGGACTTCCGCAAAATTGGTTTAAGGGTAGGTTGAAGTCGGTTTGATTAACTTTGAATTGAATGGAGATGAGACCATAATCATTTGAGCTTACGACAACACTAGCATAAAACTCTAGTATAAATCTAGGACATATTGGTTCGTCAATGTCCAAGAGACAATCAAAGTTAATGGTAGCTAGTTGTTGGCGAATGTTGGTTCCTTCTAGAAAGGAAGGGTCTACGATTCTACCCTCGTGAACATATCTTTTCTCTAAGGCCTTAAAGATTTTTACTTGTGTCGGTGTAAGTCCCTTAGTCTTATGGTGTTTTGGAAGGTGGTTAAGGGTATCCTTGTAATCGTAGAAGGTTGCGGGAGGCATGTTTGATCCTAAATACAAAAATTACTAACTTTAGTTAAAAGTAACGAAAGTTTAGATATGATGTTCTAGTGTGTGCCTATATGGGGACAATGTAGAGGTGTGGTTATCTCGACTCCTTTTAATGCATGAAAATTTTATTTAGCAAATTTTATAACAAAATGAGAGATAACCCAAACGCTCCTAATTCAATGTAGCTTCGATTGAATGTACCCGAAAATACATATTAGTTATGTATTTCCTTTAGCATTCAAGAGACATTATGCAAATGATATTTTAAACATAACGTTTTTATTTGTATAAACAATGTGAAAAATCATTTTTCCTAATAGTGAGAAGATTTTTACAAAAAATTTCACATGGGGTTTTTAGTGAATTATTGTTAGGAATATAAATATTCAGATGAAGGTTCGGTCACCCCGAGTATCTATTTAGCATTTACATAGCTCGTAGGCTTATTATTATTACTAGTAGTATTAGTATTATTAGCTTAGTAGTATTTATATTTGTGGAGTGGGTCGGGTCTTTACCCACTGTCAGCTCACTCCACAGCCCACTAGGGGCACCAATATTAGGAACTATATAAACCCCTTCCCACACATGGGAAGGGTTGGAACTCTTGTAAAATTTCACACATATTAATCTAATCTTCCACATTTTTCTTTCAAGGTTCCCTCTCTCTCTAACTTCTCTCTAAAACTCCACAATGGATCTCATCTTCCATAACCCAAGACCACCCGAATCACACACACGATCAAGATGGCTATATCTCACAATTGGTATCAAGAGCCATGGTTAGGTTCGATTGATTGTGTGCTTGGATTCGTGGTTCGTGGTTTACTTTCTCGGGTCCACTGTGTTCGAATTCTGTTTGTTTGGTTCGAACTAAGTTTCTAGAGAGTCTCTTGCTATCATTTTTTTGTTCCATATGTTCGAATATTTGTGATTGGTGGTCTAAATTCTTGTGGTTCGAATTTACATACGCAGATTTGTTGACTTTTGTGTTTGTGGGCTCACAACAATCTGTGGACTTGTTCTTTTTTTTGTTGTCTTTCTCTTGTGGCAATATGTTCGAACATTAAGTCATGATAAGTGGACTTGTTTTGTTTGTGATCATTTTTGATAAATACTATAGATGCTCATTTTTTGAGATCAATATTTGTGCACTGGATGACTTATGAGAAATGGTTTATGGCTTGAGTACTGGTCTAAGTGTCGTCTGTGGTTGGCTCGGTGGTGTTTTCTAAAGGTGTTCTTACTTGTGATTTGTCTCAAAAGGGTGTACTTGGTGGTGATTTGATGTGTTCTTGTATGCGTTTTGTGGTATTTGATATTGGTTGGTGTTGCGGTTTGTGTTGTGCATGAGTTATGATTTGGTTTGTAGCCAAATTTGGTATGGGGACAAAACTGGTTGTACTTTACTGAAAGTGATGTTTTTGTGGTTTGCGTTTTGTCTAGTTGATGCGATTTGTGGTACTGCAAAATGGCTGGTATCCTTAAATGGAAAAGGTGACAAAATGTAATAGTGACAGGGTCTGTCTTGTGAATTTTGTTTGTCAGCTTGCTGTGGCGATTTGTGTCCTTAGGATGTTGCGTTTTGTCTACACAAAACATATTATCAAACACACAAACAGAAACTATACGCTGCCAAAATCTTATGAAATGTTGCGATTTGTTTCTTTCAAGCGACACGTTACTTGCGGTCTAGCAATGTTGCGACTTGTCTTTGCTCTTGCTAGTTGACTGGTTTTGGCAAACATTCAGCTCAAACATCACAACAACAACAACCTTTGTCAACTACATTTAAATCATACCTAAGTCAACCTAATATCTATTCGTAGCTAAATCAACGATGCAGTGAACAAGAAGAAGCAACAACACAAAGAATTTACAACAACAGTCAAAAGAACCAAACATTCACATCCCATTTCACAAAAGAAACTAATTCGAAAAGATTTACAATAAATCGAATGAAGCTTAACCAACATCAAAAACAAAATCTCTTCTAAACTAACCCACTCAAACCTAACTCACTCGACATCATTTTAAGTCTTTCTTCTTTTCGGTTTGTGACAAACTACAAACAACAAGAAAACAATTTATAACCTTTGACCTACCCGAGACCCTCCTCATAAGATCTTGAAGCCATGAATGTTTCGTGGTCTCTTCATAACAGAAACAAGACAAGGGTTGTGTTAGTATTGATCGTGAGTTTGATTGCACATCGAGAAGAAGAACTTGTGGTAGGTTAATAATCTTTTTGTGGATGACTGCAAAGTGATTAGGAAAGAGGGGGGGCGGAGGAAATGATAAAATGTGATTAGGGTTAGGATAGTTGGATAATGAGGGATTAGGGTTAAGTGGATATCTTATGCCAGAAAAATTGGATCGGGTTCTATTATAATTGAGTTAGGCCAAGCAAGCATGTTGGGCTGGAATAAGATGGACTAAAGTTAAGTGGTGGTTATAAAATTGGGGCTAATAGATTTGGATTAGACTTATACCAAAAATATCAGTGGGCTGGACGATTTGAATAGTGGGCTCAAGGCATATCAACAGAATGAATCGGTCTGGGTGGAAATTAAAACATATTATGCTGTATTTTGTTTTTGGTGAGTGTTAGATAGTGTGTTAAATTCTCGGCATTGTTATTTGGTGACATAGAGTGGTATTTTGGTGTTCCAAATTTCTCGAGGATACACACGTCTCGGCTTGCATCTGGGTATATGAAGATCAATGTGATTACTGAGTTGTGGATTTGGCAGTATTGTTCTATTGGTGCCAGCGATTTGAGTGAGCATGCTATTTGATCTTTGCGAATTTGAGTGACAGTTGACAAATTGCGATTTGATTGATTGCGAGTTGGCAAGTTGCTATTTGACTTGTTGCTATTTGACTGATTGCAATTTGACCAGTTGAGATTTGACGTTGCGAGTTGACACTTGCGATATGACTTATTGCGATTTGGTTAATTGCGATTTGACTTTAAACTGTGACTTGACTTGTTGCGATTTGATCAAATTGAGATTTGACTTCTCTGACTTGAATTTTGAAGACTAGTATTGCAATTCACTCTTGGTTGTTCTTGTTGATTTCACGGTTTCTCTAGTAGATTTTAGAAAATCCCGCGAAAGATTCGATTTCTCGGTTGAAATCTCAAGAGCTGTAAAATCCCGTGAAATTAATTTTGGACAAGTAGGCTTGATGCGTGGTTTTGCAACCTTACAACAGGTTTTACCTCTCGAGGGATCTCAAGAGGCTTACAACCCCACCAGGCAGTGTACCTGACCGATGTAGTATAGTGTAGTGGTAAGTACGGGGGATTGATCGTTCTCCATAGGGAATAGTGTTCGTTAGGTATGAAAAATTACTCTAATAGGTCTAAGGGTGAGAGAAGATTCTTTTTATGTTTTTATATTTTTATGAAAGCAAGTAAAATCTCGGGTTTGAAAGAGTGGGCGGAATTAGTTGCTAGTCAACTAACCCAAATTACTACGAATGCAAATAAAATAAAATAACAAAAATTAAAATGTTGGTGAAAACTTATGTGGAGGGAAATGTGTTTACTTAGATTTCCTTACTCCCTAACTATCTTTTACCGGTTGATTAGTGTGTATTAGTTGCGTGGATGACGGGTGTATTCCTTAATACCATTCGTGGGGTGGCGTACGTACTTCCCCAACTCTACAAGCTCCTACTTCACTCCTATGTCGAGCCGGCTAGGAAGCTCCTAACATGGGATCACTAGAATTCGCTTGTGCATTAAATACAACCATAAAAACCTTTAGTACGCATTGGTTCATGTTTCTTAAGACGTTCAAGCAAGTTACCGAATAGGAAGTTAGCCAGTTTTCTTAAGCCTAACAGAGATAAACAATCATCCAATACAACTAATAACACACTAATAACCAATAATCAATAGCTAGGTTTCATTAGATCTAAGCAAACACAAGATAAATCTAGCCTAACATGTTAAACAAAAGACAAGAATAAGATAGAATCAAACAACACATAGACATATTGAATGATTAATTGATAACTTATCTTCAATGTAACATGGAAGATCTCAAGGCAAAAAGCCTTAAAAGAGCTGCCAAATTCGTCCTAGGGTTTTCACACACAAAGTTCCCCAATAAGTTCCACACTAATGACAAAGAATTGCAAAACTATATATAGATTTTTAGATCTGACGGCGTAACGTTATGGAGTGTGACGCCGTCACCTCGCCGCTTTTAGGGTTCCCGGATGACCTTCTTGACGCCGTCCCTCTTTAGCTCTCCAAAATCCGTTCTGGCCTATCAAGGCTTGACGCCCTCAGACTATGAACGTGACGCCGTCCCTCTTTAAATTATAACGTGACGACCTTGATCAAATTAAAGGGTGACGCCGTCAGAATTCCTATGCAATTTTCACTGGCTTATCATGAGTAAATTTCACATCCACCTTTTCTTGCCAAGCCATGACGCCGTCCAGGGATAATCCTGACGCCGTCAAAGGTAACTTCCAGCCGATTTTTGAGACTTTGTCGTTTTCTTCACTTTTATGCTCCAAAAACGTCCAAAATGCCTCCTTTTCCAGATTTCTCCTCAAAAGTACCTAAAATGACAAAAGGAACGATTTAGGGCAATATTTGATCAAATAAATACGATTTAGGGCTTAAATGACCCCTTAAAAGCGGTACACTTTTCGCTTCATCAAATACCATTACACTTGAGATTTGCTTGTCCTCAAGCAAATGCGCTTTTATTCTAATCAAAACACAAGTTAGGGGTCATTTAATGCTAACATAAAAGTAATTACAACAAATAATCGTTCCACTTTAATCATAATAAGCACGGAGATTACATACTAGCACCTCACAAGTAGTGTTTAGATACTCACATCTCTCAAGTGTCATCAAAATAAATCTCATAAATGAAAACGGATAATATCTCTCACTACCTGTCATAGCAAATAGATTACCATATGCTTGGGAAAGGATCGAAAACCTCCTCCACTAGGCATAAGCACCTAAGATAAACTATCAAAGAGGGCTTTTAAATGGGTTATAACGTTAGGTGTAGGGAAAATGAAAACACGGTTTTGTTGGATAAAGGATATTTTACTGGTGGCGAGTTAAAGATCTTGATCAATTACATGTACTATACAATGTTGCTAAGCCAAGACTCGACATCAACTTAAGCTAAAAACAAAATAACAAAAACATAAAATAAACATAAAATGAAACGGGATGGTAGTCCGTATGTTTTTTTTCTACTTTTCTTTTTCTCTTTTTTTTTTTTTTTTTTTTTTTTTTTTTTTTTTTTTTTTTTTTTTTTGCATACACTTTTGCCCTACCATCCAAAATAATACATCATAGGGGCGTTGCATCCCCTTACACTTGAACTTTTACATAACTTTACAAATTACTATTCTAATGACTCGAATTAAGATAATTGAAAAACTTGGAGTACTTTTAAAACATTTAGCACATATGGGGGTAATAAATGATGTTCTTCCCCATTACTCCATTACACTAGTACTTTACCCATGAGTCCCAATCGTCCCAAAACAATATGTACAAGGATATGACTCGACTTAGCAACCATGTAATCAATTAGATAATTAACTTGGGGCTTAAACAAATGTTGTAACAATAATGCACTAAAGATAAGTGCATACAAGGTAGGCTAAGGCGATTTGGGTGTACATTTAAGTGGGGTGTAACAAATTCTTCCTTTAAGTAAAATGCTTAAAGGTCGAAACGAAAAGATAGGCTCTGAGGGGTGTACTAGGGGTATCGTGTACTAAAAATGAGTACAACGCAAAGGGTGTGGGAGAATTACTTGACCAATGTAGCCAATGTAATTATAACAAAAACACAGGTGTAAAACAATGGGTTAATCCTAATGCCTCTTATCATGTAGTAAATCTAACTACACGAATGTAGTCTCACTTGTGGCCTCGGAATGGTCCTAACGCAAGTTCTAGAATCTAAGTTCTACCGGTACACACATCATAGCAAAATGCTTTTCCTACCAATTCTAGGGGCGAACCTCACATATTTGGGGGTGGAAAATTTTTTAGTGGTACGGTTTTTGTGCTAGTCATATAACTCCTATCCGTGAGACGCTCATTAAGATCAAAGTTTCACTCCTATATGTTGTAAAAAATTTTAAATTTGGCACTAAAATTACCCTAACAGGTGTTTATCTCAGTTTTATTACACATCTACTATTAAACAAACAAAAATCAAGCGTAATAGCATTCTCTAATCGTACTTTTACCCCCCCTTACACTTAAGATGAACATTGTCCCCAATGTTCAAATAACAAGATGTAAAAGTAAATAAGGTAAAAGAATGAAATCAAATACTCCCCTGATTCGCTCGGTGGATAATGAAGTAACACGGTTAGATCTTCTTCCAAAGAGAATGTAAAAGCTTCATGACTAGTGCATCGCCATAAGCTTGATCCAAAAACATTTCCTTGTCCAAAATAACCTGTTAAACCTGAGAAAACAAACACGAAAACCTGCATAACATCGGCGGGATAAACTCTATATATAAGGATATAATGCTTGTGGAATGATAATTTTGCAGATTCCTGGAGATTATAAGTTAGAGTTTTAATAAAAACTTTTTATGAAAACAAAACTTTCAAAAATTTTCAGAAAATTAAACCTGACGCCGTCAGGTTGTAAATCCTGACGCCGTCAGATATGATCTGACAGATTCTCATGTTACGTTTCCGGAAAAATTTTGGAAAAACCTATACCTTACTTCCTGGAAATCCTGCAAAACATCATTATGACTCGATACAAGCATTTGACTCAAACAAATACTAATATGTATGTTAATTTATTATTATTATGATTCATGTTCATTTGTGTTCTAATAAACCGATTTAGATTTCCCTTACACTTAACTTTTGCAAAATACCTTTATATGTAGTTAAGACGAAGTTAAAAACAAGATAAAGCATTTTCACAAATTAGTTTTGAACATGAATCAATAATAATAAAACTTAAACATGCATACGGAAACAAATAAAATTAAACAAACAAATAAACAAACACACAAAGCAAATAAAATAAGCAATCAAATAAGGCTTGCATGCAATAAATAAAATCAATGTAACAAATGTTTAAAGGCCAACAGAGGCCTTATCCTAAATTATTACAGACCCAATTGTTCTAAATCATACAACCATAATTTCAATTGTTCAAATATCAAAACATCAAATCAAAGCATCACTGGGGTGGGGGACCTTGGCGATAGTCATAGTCAGGAGGGAGGTGCCCGTAGTACCCATATGGTGGGTAATCCTGCTCACGACCCGGGAAAGGGTCAATCTGCAGATGTGGGTCCAACTGATCACGTGTAGATAGATGCTGCATCTGACGAACCGTGTGATCATACATCCAGTCGAACCTCTCGTCCACCCTGGTCCTCCAAGTATCAACCTGGCCCATCCAGGTCCCCTGGTGAGCCTGCCAATCCCCCCTGCTCATGTGCCGGTAGTAATCAGCTGTACCGGCCTCATAACCCCCATGCTGCTGCTGCGCTGCTGCTGTGGCTCCTCCTCCTCATCATCCTCATCACCAGCATCCTCATCACCGCCTGGATGATACCACATAAAGGTCCCATCATGCATCTCCATAACCACATCCATCTGCTTCAGGGACCTCACCTTCACCGTCCTGCATGCATCACCACTCAAATACCTCATGACCTCGGGCCTGAGGACTCCATACGATCGGGCCAGCCGGGTGATAAACATCCCACCATAAATCCTGTCTCCTTCCCTTTCCCCCACTCCACCATGCAGAAAGCTAGCAACCCAAAATGGGATGTTGCAGTAAACCTCATTAGAATAAATGTGTACAGGTAGAAGAGATCTGAAGCAGTGACACGGTGGTGAGAGCTGTGACGCCCTGTCAAGCTGTAGGTGAGGCATCTATGAGTCAACCTAACTCTAGGCTCCCTGATCTGAGATGCCACAGTGGTCGAGGTGTACATCCCATCCCCAATAGTCGGCCAGAACAACGAACACCTAAAATCATTCCTCATCGACTCCCCATGCAACAACCTATTCATGAACCCCACCTGAGTGGTTTCATGCTGACTATACAACCCAAGTCTCCACCCAAACTCAGTAACCGAGCACGTCCTAAACTCACCCCCAGCCTGAAATAGATGGTGGTCCTGCCCACATCGGTCCTTGCCTCAGCCATGTCAAAGTGAAAAGTGGCAAAGAATTCACGTACCAACTCTTCATAGACCGGCTCTTGAATCCTAAACAGTCTTTCCCACTGAGGGCCAGTAAATTCATCCGTCTGAAAGCTTTGAAGAAAGGTTTGCTCAAGACCTTCCCTCCTCAGAAAGCTCCAATCAACAATAGCTCCATTTTCAACTTTATGCTGCAGCAATTGGGTGTATTTGCTTGTAGCAGCATCGTTGTCAAAGACACCCCAACTGAGGACCGTGTCCCCAAAGTTCTCTTGTTGAGATCGGGAAGAACTTCCTCGGCTAGGTCTTTGACGCTTACTCATTATCTGGAACAAAGCAAGGAGGAACAAAAGTGTTAATATGTGAATTAAAGATTTGGTGGAGCATCAGACAGGTCTGACGCCGTCACCCTTTGCTAGGTGACGCCGTCAGGTTCGACCAAATTCAAATCCGAAATTACGAGGGAAAAATCAATATTCAAACTTTAAGCTTATAAACCAAACGCCCCTTTTTACAGCAAAATGGGTGATTGGATCATAGGTAATGGTTCAAATTCGTGGCCTCCCCATTAGTGAATAGACCCAATTGATTGCCAATCATCAAATGCTTTAATTATTGCTAAATAACACTAATTAAAGGACATTATGAGTTCTAAGCATGAATCAATCCTAGGGTTTCATGAGTTGGGGATTTTCGAAATTTACAAATCCTATGAGTAATTGAAGCGAAAAGAATGAGTAAAAATTACTTACCACGTGAAGATTGGTAGCTGAAGTAGGCGAATTTGTCCAGGGAAGTTCGGAGGTGGTGTTGGAGTGGATATGGTTTGTGGGGTTTGTGATGAAAGTGATGGAAATAAAGTTATTATTGCTGTGCAGATGGGGTGACGGCGTCACGTTCAAATTCTGACGCCGTCAGATTAGCGTATTTTACTACTTTGTGCCAGTTTACAAATGAGCCCCTCGTACTTTAAGAGAGCAGCTAGTCAGGGTCAATAATCCTGATAGCTAGTCTCGTTAATAAGTTCCTCCTGGGTCAAATGTTTTGTTACTGTCACGGGGTGTAGTAAAATGTTGAAAAGGGCCGGTTGACGTCTCATTCAGGTTCCAATTTCCATCAAGGCAGGTATTCAGGGAGTGAGAGGAACTTTTCCAGGGGGTTTTCGAAATGATGGTGTGCTTTAATTGAGTTCTTCTCACACCTGGCTTAAAGCCAAAAGATCGTTTTCTAGCTTCATGAAAGTTAGGGAGCGTGACAACCATGCTCCCCACGAAAATGCTACGATCTTGAGAATTTTTCTCGCGAGAGGATCCAAATAGATAAGAGGGTTTTAAAAGTGAAGGCTCGGGGAGGGGGGTTTCATCATCCCATTCGTGGTATGGTTCATTAGGGACCGGGAGTTCAAAGATCTTCTTGATCTTTTTGTGTGAGGCTTCTTCCCTAATTTTCTCCCTTATTCTCACGATAAACTTTTCTGCTAGTTCCATGAACATATCTTGGGTGTTTTTCAAGCGAGTCTCTAATTCTTGGATCCGCCTTTCTTGGTTGTTCACGAAAGTTAGCATTATCCCTTCAAACTCATCTTGTCGTGAGAATTGATGAAACGTATGTTTACCAATTGTGTTCACGCACTCATCGGGATTTTCATCAGCCGTAGGTGTCTCAGCTTTCATTAAGCTCTCAACCTGCCTTTTTATGTTTTCGAACAGCTGTTCTTGGGTTGCACTCATGCAATTTAAAATCCCTTCTTCCGAGAACGTTGAGTCATTCCATTCTTCTTCTTCGTACTGTGCTAAGTCCTCAATGACTTCCCAGCACTTATCGACACTGAGCCTGCTCAATCTCCCATTGGCGGCGTAATCTATGGCTCTTCTAGTTTGATGATTGACACCATCATAGAAGATTTGGACTTGTAGCCAAGGATCCATGCCATGGTGAGGGACTTTTTGGAGTAAGTCCTTGAATCGAGTCCATGTCTCGTAGAGAGTTTCGCCTTGACGTTGTTGGAACATCAAGATATCATTCCTTAGCTTGGTAGTTCTTCCCGGTGGGTAAAACTGAGCAAGGAAACGAGTGGTGAGATCATCCCAAGAGGTAATGGATCCTGCGGGTTGACGCTCTAGCCATTGACTAGCTTGGTCCCGCAGAGAGAATTGGAAGAGACGCAATCGGGTCGTCTCTCGAGTGGCAACATCAAGGTCTATAGAATCAACAATTTTGAGAAAGTCCTTGAGATGTTGATTAGGATCTTCAGAACGAAGTCCATGGAATGCGCATCCGCTTTGCACCAACCGGATGGTGTCGGATCGCAAGGGAGTGACATTGGCTCCTTGAGTGAGCTCAATGGTGTTTCGAT
The DNA here is from genome assembly GCA_021014915.2 of Artemisia tridentata subsp. tridentata. NCBI lineage: Eukaryota > Viridiplantae > Streptophyta > Magnoliopsida > Asterales > Asteraceae > Artemisia > Artemisia tridentata. Next base: position 68,665,155 of record CP139501.1, on the reverse strand, counting down.
AGCCATGGTGGCTAGGACGGGAGTACTCTCCTAAAGTACGGGCTCTAGGAGGTGGTGGTGGTTGTTGTGGTGGTGGGATGTTGGGATCAAGGATATTACCATCTTCCATGATGTCGAATGGTAATGGTTACGAACAAAGAAACGAAGAACAAAGATAGACTAAAGAAAACCTAGAAAAAGAAAATAAAAATCTCACTAGAAAGGAATCTAGTGAGTAGACCTATAAAATAAAAATTCAACCTAAACAATAACTATTCCCCGGCAGCGGCGCCAAAAACTTGATGCGTGGTTTTGCAACCTTACAACAGGTTTTACCTCTCGAGGGATCTCAAGAGGCTTACAACCCCACCAGGCAGTTACCTGACCGATGTAGTATAGTGTAGTGGTAAGTACGGGGGATTGATCGTTCTCCACAGGGAATAGTGTTCGTTAGGTATGAAAAATTACTCTAATAGGTCTAAGGGTGAGAGAAGATTCTTTTTATGTTTTTATATTTTTATGAAAGCAAGTAAAATCTCGGGTTTGAAAGAGTGGGCGGAATTAGTTGCTAGTCAACTAACCCAAATTACTACGAATGCAAATAAAATAAAATAACAAAAATTAAAATGTTGGTGAAAACTTATGTGGAGGGAAATGTGTTTACTTAGATTTCCTTACTCCCTAACTATCTTTTACCGGTTGATTAGTGTGTATTAGTTGCGTGGATGACGGGTGTATTCCTTAATACCATTCGTGGGGTGGCGTACGTACTTCCCCAACTCTACAAGCTCCTACTTCACTCCTATGTCGAGCCGGCTAGGAAGCTCCTAACATGGGATCACTAGAATTCGCTTGTGCATTAAATACAACCATAAAAACCTTTAGTACGCATTGGTTCATGTTTCTTAAGACGTTCAAGAAAGTTACCGAATAGGAAGTTAGCCAGTTTTCTTAAGCCTAACATAGATAAACAATCATCCAATACAACTAATAACACACTAATAACCAATAATCAATAGCTAGGTTTCATTAGATCTAAGCAAACACAAGATAAATCTAGCCTAACATGTTAAACAAAAGACAAGAATAAGATAGAATCAAACAACACATAGACATATTGAATGATTAATTGATAACTTATCTTCAATGTAACATGGAAGATCTCAAGGCAAAAAGCCTTGAAAGAGCTGCCAAATTCGTCCTAGGGTTTTCACATACAAAGTTCCCCAATAAGTTCCACACTAATGACAAAGAATTGCAAAACTATATATAGATTTTTAGATCTGACGGCGTCACGTTATGGAGTGTGACGCCGTCACCTCGCCGCTTTTAGGGTTCCCGGATGACCTTCTTGACGCCGTCCCTCTTTAGCTCTCCAAAATCCGTTCTGGCCTATCAAGGCTTGACGCCCTCAGACTATGAACGTGACGCCGTCCCTCTTTAAATTATAACGTGACGACCTTGATCAAATTAAAGGGTGACGCCGTCAGAATTCCCATGCAATTTTCACTGGCTTATCATGAGTAAATTTCACATCCACCTTTTCTTGCCAAGCCATGACGCCGTCCAGGGATAATCCTGACGCCGTCAAAGGTAACTTCCAGCCGATTTTTGAGACTTTGTCGTTTTCTTCACTTTTATGCTCCAAAAACGTCCAAAATGCCTCCTTTTCCAGATTTCTCCTCAAAAGTACCTAAAATGACAAAAGGAACGATTTAGGCAATATTTGATCAAATAAATACGATTTAGGGCTTAAATGACCCCTTAAAAGCGGTACACTTTTCGCTTCATCAAGGCTGGACTTGGATTTAGACATAATAAAACTTACGGGGTTTGACTAATTTTCCGGGATAAGTTTGTGCTTCAAGATCGGCAGGAATTGGGAAATTATGGTAACTTGGTTGGTTTGTTAATTCACGGGTTGGTGTACTTAGTGTCTCAAACATATCGGGGTTGGATGGATGCACGATGTTTGATGACCCTTGCTCGAGCGTATTTCTGGTGATTAGACTTGGAAGGTCAAGAAGTAGATATATACAATAAAGGATGGAAGGTTGGGTATATATCACTACCTATATTTGAAGGAGTTACGTTGTTGTGCTCAATATAGGTTCTAAATCACAAATTTAGTGCAAGAATAAGTCGCGGACTTGTCCTTTATCAAGCTTCATCAAGAGATTGTTGTTTCTCAAGCTTCTAACAGGATTGTAGCACAAAATCTTCTCAAGAAGTGGTCAGACTTAAAGACATAAGGTGATTTGTTTAGAGAAGTGTTTTAACCTTTTACTCACTCTAAAGTTAAACACATTTCATCAAGCGGTTTTGGCATATTACGAGCTTCAGTGAATTTGCTAATCTGCTAAACCATTGATGAGGAAACAAGCAAGGGGTTCTACAAGAGAGTCTTAATCACCATCTTCTTTGCAGTAGTTTTATTTGTCTCTTTCCATGTATTGTGCCTGACAAATTCACAACCATCACGGACTCTCTGCTTTGACAAAAAGTTCATTTCATGCCCTTTTTGAGGGGGAGAATTAGCGCGTGGTTCCTTGCGGTTCCGTCTCCAGCGGTGTGAATCTTAGCGGTTCCGGTTACAACGGGTCAGATCGTAGCGATTCAGGATTCAGTGGATCAGTCTCCAGCAGTTTGAATATTAGCGGTTCCAGTTTCAGTGGTTTAGCTTTCAGCAGTTTGGCTCTTAGCGATTTGCCTAAGATTTCAGCGGCTTGATACTTACTGTTGTGCAGTTTGTTCTTGAATTTATTTCTCGGTTAAATCTCAAGAACTGTAAAATCCTGTGTACAGTATGACAATTATTCCATGCACTGTATCTGATAACATCCAAGCAGCTGGGTCAGACAGCTATGCTTGATAGGACTGAATATGAGTCATGGGCACTGCTAAGAATTGCACATGTTTCTTCTCTCTTTGGCTAGTCAACCGCTCAAGATGATCACAAAGGTCATTTTGGTATTCCGTAATTGAAATTGAAGTTGAATTTCACGAAGGCGTCTACCTATTTTATCTTGAAATCGGGGATGGTTGGATGCATGATTTCAATGATAACTTGCTCGTGCTTAAGATGTAAGTTGAAGACTTGGGTTATCTAGTTTCCAAAAGTCGGGGTGGATGGTTGAAGACCTGGTTAACTATCACTTAAAGGAGCTACATTATAGTACTCAGTGTCACACGCAGAAGACGTTGTGGATAATCGCAAAAGGTGATGAAAGTCTCATACTGTGTCAGGATAATATTGAGCACTTAGAGATTTGCTTGGAGCATTAAGTCTCTACACCGTTCTTCAAACATTAGTGCAAGTTTAAGTAATAAATTTGGGGACTTCTACTTTAGTTTTCAATATTGGTATATCGGGTTTCCTTCATCAAGTGGTCACTAATCTGTGTACAAGGTTGGTTAGTTGGCCAAAGGTTTTTAAAAGTTGTGATGTGATCTGTAATTCTCACAGGATATTCTTAACCCAAACTAATATTCACCAAGATCAAATCAGTCATGCCACATTTAATTTGTTACTGTCTCACGGTTTCTTCTTGGTTTTGTAAAATCCCGCGAAAGAACTTATTTCTCGGTTTAAATCATAGATTTGTAAAATCCCGTGATGATGGGATTATGCGCTCTTGACCGTGATCGGGTTAAAACCATTATCAAAGTTCTGTTAAATCATCAAAAAGGGCTAGATCTGAGCATTAACGACAAGATGTGACTACGGCGTTAATTCATTATTATTTATTTGAGGCTGAAGTGAAATTTCATGGGTGCGTGTACTTAGTATCTGAAGATATCGGGGAGGTTGGATGAAGATTATTCGAGATCCTTGTTCGAGCTTTCAACATTTACAATGACGAGGACTTGGATATCTAGTTATTTTTTCTTTCTCTCTATTACAAAATAACTATCACTTTAAGGAGTCACGTTGTAGTGCTCAGTGTCACACGAAGTTGTGGATATCCAAGAGGTGAGGTACGTCTTATACTTGATGGTTGGTTGGTTGAAGAGTATAGTGTACTTAGGGATTCAATGTTGCACGAAGTCTCTACACCGCTCTTTGTCTCGCATTAGTACAAGTTTAAGCCACAAGTTCGGGTTATGTTACTTCAGTCTCAAGTTCATCATATTGGGTTTTTCTCCATCAGTGGTCACTACATCAAGCCGACAAAATGATAATGGGGTTGGTAACGAGTTAGATGAGAGAAGTAGTAAAGAGAGAGATGACGTCTGTACACATCAGTGCAGGCCTCGCTCTTCATCATTATGACGTCTGTACACATCAGTGCAGGCATCGCTCTTCATCATTATGACGTTTGAACACAGCAGTTCAAGCCTCGGGCCTCAACATTATGGCGTCTGCAGATAACACTTCAGGCCCCGTTCCTCAAAGAAAAGAAAGGTGTATGCTTCAGTGCGCTTTATCTTTGGAAGAAGAGAAATCTTCTTATTTATGGCCATTCTCATCAACAAGTTTCATGCTCTTTCCGTGCTCATTTAGTCTTCAAGTGGATCGACGCATATTGGAGTATACTCTTATTTACTTATTCAACCAAAAATTGCAGTTGATAGGGATATGCAATTTTTGAGGGGGGAAAGGGTGAATAAACAACATGTCAGTCTTCAAGAACCATCAAGTGGAGCTACTTACTGTTGATGGTATTCATATTCACTAGTTCAATCATCAAAAATTGCAGTTGGAAGGTGATGTGCCCGGTTCGGTGCAAGTTTTAAATTTATAAGGGGTGAATTACTGAATCTAATGACAACACATACGAGCAAGTATACTCGTCCGTTGTAGCAAGATTTTGATGGTAAGTCGGGATCGTTCGCAGGGATTTGTGTAGTGAATCGAATTGTAAGTTAAAAGCAACTTTCTCAAACAAGTAGTAATGATATAATGAAAATTCAAATGATTAAAAACTACACTTGCTTAGACTAGTGTACTACAATTGACTAATATGATTGTGATAACTTTGGATAACATGTTGGTTGTGATAATTAGTTTTGACACTAATCTATTGTTTCTACAAATTAAACCTTCATCAAGATTTTGGTTTATAAAAACAAGCATTACGTTTAACCAATCAATTCAAGATCAATTCAAGGTTCATGAGTTGGTGTTCCTCAAACACAAAAACAATCTTTTGTCTAATCAAACAAGCTTAGGAAATGGTCAATACAAAAGGTAACCGATTATAGACAAAAGGTCACAATTGAAAGCAAACTATTAATCTCTCGACCTTTAAAGTGGCTTACAATCAATCCGTTTTGATAGACAAAAGCATTTTCATTACAATCACAATTAAGTTCCTTTGTTTAATCAAGAATAGTGGAAGACTACAATCATTCATAGACAAATGATTATAACTAGTGGAATAACAATAGGTCTTTCGACCCTTAAGATTACTAGCACTAGTTAAACTTGATTACCCAAATGTCACTATGAACCTTTATCACAATTGGTTCTTAGAGTCGACTTGAAATTGAATTAAAACATGTTATCACAATCATATGCCAATCAATGAATAATACACATCATCTAAGCAAGTGCACAAAGGCACTAGCCGCTCATAGCAAACATAAATGTAAACTCAATACTTTGAACATTAGAAACCATGATTGAAAGTCTTACAATGATTTGGAAATAAGATTACAAGTGAAAGACAATGATTCCACAAGCAATGAAAATGGTGTAATCGACTTTCTCCCTTCTCCTGGACTTATGGACGAATTTCTTGAGTATTTTCTGTGAATGGTTCTCTCTCCTTCAAGCAAGCACTCCCCTAGCACACATATATCTCTCTAGATTGATTGGTATTATAAATACCCAACAAATGGTTCAATAAATTGTTCTAACCAAGGGTCTAAGTGCATAAATGCTTCTCTTGCTCTCCAAGTAGTATTGAATGGTTAGAATACTAAAAAGAAGGACCTAGAACCGGATTTATAAAGTCACAATCCTTAATAAAGAAGTTATGGGTCAACAGTGACTTCCAACCGATCGGATAGAATGGTCTACCGATCGGTTGGTCTTCTCGGTAAATCCAAATTCACTCCATCCGAATCGGTTGCGGGCGGCGACCGATCGGATGGTTGCTGCTGGTGGACCTTTTTCTTGGACTTTTCCGTATGACTTGTTTCTCGGTCGTAGCTCTTGATTCTTTGATCTTTCCCTTCATCCTTAAGCTTATTAACTCGACTACTTGGACTTTAGCTCATTGAAGTACCTTACGGTGCAGAACTTGACACAAGATTCACATGCAATCTCAAATACTTCCTTTTTCCTCATTTTTGCATCTTTTCCATCCATTTTCCTGTCTTTGGCTACAAATGCTTTGCAAACACACTTTGGTACGATTTAGTAACAAAAGCATATAAATATAACCACAAAACATATATAAAACTACCAATAACGCTATCAAAAACATGTTAGATTTAGGCGTTATCAAATCTCCCACACTTGAACTTTGCTTGCCCTCAAGCAAATCTAGAAATAAAAAAAATTATCCACATGGTATACACAAATGATTAGGAAAATGTGATGCAAATCTAACAAGCACGAGTACAAGCTAGATTCATCGTTTTAAGCTTTTATGGTCGAAGCATCGAGATGTTTGACAATACCCAAATGATTTTCTTGCATGATACACATTACTAAACACCTCACGAAAGGAAAATGAAATATAATTCACTCAAACACTCATTTGTATGATTGGTGGAGTATATAAGAGGAATGACACTCATTTGCTCAGTCATGATCTAAATATTACCATAGGCTTGTACAAGAAACAAAACTACACCGAAATGGTGTGAGCGCCAAGTATACATATCAAAGAGGGCTTTTATTCGGGTTTAAGGCTTAAAGGGTTATAAAAGACTAATGCGCCACTATCTCATGCAAAACATAATAGCTCGCTAACAACGAATTCTTGCATTACCAAATAACGGATGGTCACTAGATTGTACCTTGGTTCGCTAACGACGTTACTTGCATAACGGATGGTCGCCAAAATACGCCCTAGATCGCTAACAACGTTAGTCAATTCCTCAAGAAATTGGATGGTCACTACATGTCCATACACTTAATAATTTCACAAAGTCAAAAAGGGTAGGGTAAGGCATGGGATATGTTTATGAAATTGGTTGAACATAAAAACAAAAATAGTCAAAGTCTACGAACCAAATGTTACTAGCTATTACAAACCACTATCATGCCATTTTGCGAAAAAAACTCCATACTTCCTTTATTCATACTTGATTCACTTAGCCCATTGGCTTATTCTTGTCACCTTATAGTTGCAATGACTCTTCCTCTTTTTTCTCTTTTTTTTTTTTTTTTTTTTTTTTTTTTTTTTTTTTTTTTTTTGACTTGTCATCTTATAGTTGCAATGACTTTTCTTGGATAACAACTTTCGGAGCTTACGCTATCTTTAAACTTTCATGATTTCCACATAACATCCATCTTGCCAAATAGCTAGCAACCAACCAAGACTTGACTATGGATAAGGCTAGGCTAAAAAGGGTGTAAAATCTTTTTGAATTTTTCTGGATTGTATCAAAAGAAAAGATAGGCTCGGCGGGTGTAACTAGGGTATCTAGCATTAAAGACAAATGCTAACAAATGGGTCCATATGATTGGTTAACTAGCCAATGTAGCTAGCTAATATAGCATTATATGAAAATGGAAGGCCATTTGGGATAAAACCTAAGGTTGCCTCTTATCAGGCATATACACTTATATCACAAATGAAATGTGATCTCACAACGGTCTCATAATGATTTACAAGTACAAGTTCTAGAATAAATAAAATCACCGGCACACTCATAGCAAAAGATCTAAGCATAAAAGATGTATGCTATATATAGAACAGGCTCAAATCCTCACACTTTAGTGGAAAGGGCTATAATCTGTGCTAGCTAATGTTATCGATCCCAGAATGGATTGCAATATTAATCGGGACACATCTCGAATTTTCAAAATTACAGATTTCACCAGTGGATAAATCCAGTTATTCTAGAATATGATCTTTAAAATGACAAAAAGACTAGATTACAAGGGCAAATAAAATTTTAAAATTCAGCTCAAAATTACAGTCTATTCTTATTTTCCTATTCACCCCCCACACTTAAGTTAAGCATTGTCCTCAATGTGATAAACGACAAAGAATGAAATAGGGAAATAAGAGAATAAACCGTATTTTCTTCTCAAGAGGAGTCTTGATCCTAGCGTCCAAGCTTCGAAATCATTATCTGCAGTAATCTAAAAACAAAAGAGACACACATACGAAATATTTCTTCGCTTTATTCAAAAGACAGTGATACACCCCCACACTTAAGTTCAACTAAGCAATTTAGAAAAACTTTGGGGTTTAATCACTAGAAAATAAAAATGAAAAATAAACATAGCAAACACACGGGTTGCCTCCCGAGAAGCGCTTGTTTTATTAACGAGTCATCAGCCGGACTCGAACTTCTCTCTCTTCATGTTGGTGCTGACTTCTTTTTTTGAAATTTTGGAACGTACAGCACATTTCCAATCACTATTCCTTCTCTAGTTTCATCTATGTATTCCAATTGAACTTTCTCCCACGGTCTTGGTAGAACATCATAGATATAACCAGAATCTTTGGCCCACGGAGTGTTTTTCTTGAAATCGGCCGGGAAGGGTGACATAAAGGTTATAGCTTCATATTCTGATTCAGGCGGAATCTCTTGAATAGAAACTTCATTCATCTGCTCCTTGTCATAGTATAACTTAATTCGGTGCCCATTAACAATGAAACTTCCACCATGTTTGTCATGCAATTCAACATATCCGGATGGAAATCCATGTTTCACTGTATACGGTCCGAACCATTTCGGTTTCAGCTTGGGAGCTTTGAACTTATACTTCATGTTAAAAAGCAGAACTTTGTCTCCAGCTTTGAATTCTTTTCTGATTCTTAGCTTTCTGTCATGATAAGCTTTTGTTCTTGCTTTGTAAAGTTTGGAGTTCTCATAAGCTTGTAGTCTAAGCTCATCGAGTTCATGCAATTGCAAAAATCTCTTTTCTCCAGCTACTTTGAGGTCTGGGTTACAGTTTCTTAATGCCCAGTAAGCGCGATGTTCGATTTCGAACGGCAAATGACAAGTTTTTCCATACAACAATCTGTATGGTGTTGTACCAATTGGTGTTTTGTAAGCCGTGCGAAATGCCCACAGAGCATCATCTAGTTTTCTCGACCAAACGGCGGGATTGTCTTTAACCGTTTTTTCGAGTATCCTTTTTAAGGCTCTGTTGGTATTTTCGACTTGACCACTGGTCTGTGGGTGATAAGCTGTAGCGAAACGATGATGAACTCCGTATCGCTTCATAATTTTCTCCATTTGTTTGTTACAGAAATGGGTTCCACGATCACTTATCAAAGCTTTAGGAATTCCATAACGAGCGAAAAGCTTTTTGAGAAAATTAACAACTACTCGTGCATCATTTGTGGGTAGAGCTTCCGCTTCAGCCCATTTGGAAACGTAATCAATAGAACGAGAATGTATTCGTATTTATGTGATTTAGGAAATGGTCCCATGAAATCAATTCCCCAAATATCGAATAATTCACAAACTTGAATGCTCTTTTGTGGCATTTCATCTCTTCAAGAAAGACTACCGGATTTTTGGCAAGCATCACAATTCTTAACAAGAGTATGGGCTTCTTTAAAAATAGTCGGCCAATAGAATCCAGCATCAAAGACTTTTTTAGCGGTGGTAGAAGGACCATAATGTCCCCCAGTTGGGCCATGATGACATTCATCGAGAATTCTCCTCATTTCAGAACCATAAACACATCTTCTAATCATCCCATCGGGACACATTTTGAAAAGATAAGGTTCTTCCCAATAATAATGTTTAAGATCCGAAAAGAATTTACTTCGTTGGGCATGAGTTAATCCTTTCTTTAGAATTCCTCCAACGAGATAATTTGCATAATCGGCAAACCATGGAATTTTGTTCTCATCATCTGTATCAACAGTCATGAGTGTTTCATCCGAAAAATAATCGTCAATCTCATCTTCTTTTAACTCTTCCAGATTTGGATTTTCTAAACGAGATAGATGATCAGCGGCTAGATTTTCTGCTCCTTTCTTATCTTTGATTTCGATATCGAATTCTTGGAGTAGTAAAATCCATCGGATGAGACGCGGTTTAGCATCTTGCTTCTTAAACAGATATTTTAACGCTGAATGATCGGTGAACCCGATTGTTTTCGAAAGTACAAGGTATGATCTGAATTTATCGAAAGCGAAAACAACGGCTAACAATTCTTTCTCTGTAACTGTGTAATTCTGTTGAGCATTGTTGAGTGTTTTGCTGGCAAAATATATAGGACGAAAATGTTTCTCTTCTCGTTGTCCTAATACGGCTCCAACAGCAAAATCGCTTGCATCGCACATAAGCTCGAATGGTAGTGACCAATCAGGGGAAACCATAATGGGTGCACTAGTCAGTTGTGTTTTTAATGCTTCGAATGCTTTCATGCAGTCTGCATTAAAATCGAAAACAGAATCTTTTTCAAGAAGTTTCGTCATTGGACGAGATATTTTGGAAAAATCCTTAATGAAACGTCGGTAAAAACCTGCATGTCTTAGGAAACTTCTAACGGCTTTAACGTTAGTTGGGGGTGGTAATTTGGTAATGACATCGATCTTTGCTTTGTCAACCTCCATTCCTGCGCTGGAAATTTTGTGTCCTAACACAATTCCTTCAGTTACCATGAAATGACACTTCTCCCATTTGAGAACAAGATGTGCAGCTTTACATCTTTCAAGCATTTTATCGAGGTTAGAAAGGCAAGCTTCGAATGAGCTTTCGAAAACTGAAAAGTCATCCATGAAAACTTCCATAGACGTTTCAAGCATATCTTGGAATATGGCAATCATACATCTTTGAAAAGTCGCGGGAGCATTACATAATCCAAAAGGCATACGCCGGTAAGCGTAAGTTCCAAAGGGACATGTGAATGTAGTCTTTTCTTGATCAGCCGGATCAATAGGAATTTGAAAATATCCTGAAAAACCATCGAGAAAACAAAAGTATTTGTTTCCTGCTAATCTCTCAAGCATTTGATCCATGAAAGGCAAGGGAAAATGATCTTTTCTGGTGGCTTTGTTTAATTTTCTGTAATCAATACATACTCGCCATCCAGTGACAGTTCTAGTAGGAACTAATTCGTTTCGTTCGTTGGTCACAACAGTCATTCCTCCTTTTTTCGGAACACAGTGAACAGGACTCACCCAAGGACTATCCTCGATGGGGTAAATGATACCTGCATCAAGAAGTTTGATGATTTCTTTTTTAACAACTTCTTTCATGTTGGGGTTGAGTCGACGTTGTCTTTCTACAACTGGTTTGGCATCTTCTTCGAAATTGATTTTGTGTTTGCAAAAATCAGGACTAATTCCTGGGATGTCAGAAGTTTTCCACGCAAAAGCTTCTTTGTGCTTCTTAAGAACTGAAATAAGACATTCTTTCTCATAATCATTGAGCAACGAAGATATGACTACTGGAAGTAGTGAATTGTCTTCCAAGTAAGCATACTCAAGATTTTCTGGAAGTGGTTTCAACTCAAGATCAATCGGTGGTTCTTGAAGTGATGTTTTGATCCTCATTTGATCATTAAAACTGATTTCCTCAAAATCTTCTTCTATTATCTCTCCTTCTTCTTCTTCTTCTTCTTCTTCTTCTTCTTCTTCTTCTTCATCAATCTTAACTTCCATAAAATCAGCGAATTCTTTATCAAAAGTTGTTTCACTAATCTTCTCTGAAATAGTCATGAATGGATCAGAATCTTCAAGTAATGCATCCAATTCTTCCTCAGTGACTTCATCGATTACATCAATGTTAAAGCAAGTGTCATAACTGGAATGTGGATATTGCATTGCTTTATCGATTAAAAAGGTGATTCTATCTTCTCCAACTCCAAGATTGAGTTCTTTTCCTTTTACTTTGATGATCGCATCAGCGGTGTTTAGAAAAGGTCTTCCTAAAATAAGGGGTACTCTACTATCTTCCTCCATTTCTAGAATCACAAAATCCATGGGAAAAATGAATTTACCTACTTGGACAAGCATATTCTCAGCAATACCAACAGGATATTGGTAAGTATAATTAGCTAATCGGATACTCATCCTTGTGGGTTTCAATTTATTGATTGAAAGTTTCGTATACAGCAAATATGGCATCAAATTGATACTCGCACCTAAGTCGGCTAAAGCATCGCATGTGATGTTGTTTCCTAATATGCATGGAATCAGAAAACTTCCGGGATCTCCGAGTTTTTGTGGAATTTTGTTTTGAACAATAGCTGAACATTCTTCATTGAGAAAGGTAGCGGATATTTGCTCCAACTTGTTCTTGTTGTTAAGAAGTTCTTTCAAAAATTTCCCGTAATTGGGCATTCCGGCTAAAACATCAATGAGAGGTACATTGAGTCTAACTTCTTTGATTATTTCAACAAACTTCTTATAACGCTCCTCCATTCTTTCTTTCTTAAGGCTCTGAGAATATGGAATTTTTGGAGTGTAAGCCTTAACTGGTGGTTTGGGTTTGGGTTTGGGTGGTGTTTTTTCCTTCTTAGATTCTTCATCTTCCTCCTCACTATCGTAATTGATAGTTGTGGTGTTGTTTGGGTTGGGTGGTGGATCATAAGACAGGCCACTTCTTGTGAATACAGCATTGATATGCTCATTTCTGGTTGGTGGTGGACGATAAGTCTTATCATTCGATGATGATGGTTTTGGGTTGGTTTGGGTGTTACTAGGCAACGAACCTGATGGTCGGGAAGAAATTTGATCAGAGAGTCTACCAAATTTGTTTTCAAGATCTTGGATAGATGCTTGATGATTTTTCTGACCTTGCTCAACTTTGGTCTTGAGATTGAAAAATTGATTCTTGACGAACTCATTGGTTGATTTTTGAGCGGTGACGAATTCTCTCATCATTTTTTCAAAATCAGTTTCTTCAGGTTTCTTGTCGGAATTTTGTGAAGTTTGGTTCTCTACTTTTGGTTGGGACTCATTGTTGTTATCCCTTTGTCGGCGATCTTGCCAACTAGCAGAGTTTCGTCCGTAATAATTTCCACGATATCCTCCTCCTCGGTATCCTCCTTGGATGTAATTAGCTTCTCCTTCTTTTGGTTGGTCCATTGGTTGATCATCGCATTCTGATGATGGGTGGTTACCTCCACAGTTGTTACAACCATCTCGCATTTCTTTCATCTCTCCTCTCAGATCTTTGTATTGCGAATCGATTTTGGAAACCAAGGTTTCCATTTTCTCCATGAGTTTAGATGAATCAGAACTTTCGGCAAAGGCAACGGTTTTTCTTAAGGGTTTTGTCTTGGCATCTTTTGACCAGTCGAGTTTGAGAAGAACTCGGTCTTCAAGTAATTGGTATGCCTGGTTAGGAGTCTTATAAAGAAATATTCCTCCAGCATCAAGAATTCCTTGAGATGTTTCATCAAGTCCATGGTAAAAGATTTGGATAATGGTTCCTCGTCCTAAACCATGTCCATGACAACTTCGAAGTAAATCCTTCATACGAAGCCAAGCTTCGACGAGTGATTCGTTAGGATTTTGTGTGAAAGCACGAATTTCTCCCATGAGTCAATCAAACATTGCAGGTGGAAAGAATCGGCTTACAAAAGCTTGCCTCATCTCCTCCCAAGTAATGATGATTCCTGGTGTTAATTCGTTATACCACACTTTTGCATCTCCAGCAAGTGATGACGGAAAAAGTTTGAGTTTAATGGCATCTACATTTGTATCACCGTATCGGAACATGCCACAAATTTCAATGAATTCGGCAACGTGTTTGTGAGGATCGGCCCTCGAACGGCCATCGAATTGACGGTCTTTGATCATAGAAAGATGGTGACCTTTCACGGTGAAATTGTCACCTAAGTTGACAGCAACAATAGCAGCTCCAGGAGTGGGTGCTACGGCTTGGTTTGCTTCCCACATGGGTCTATCGTCAGCCATGGGAAAAGGTTGATCAGTGAATGGGTTATAAACGAATTTGGCTTCAAAAAGGTTATCAAAAGTTGGGTTTGGTACTCTTGGCACACGATTGGATAATGGAACAAAGGGTGTTCTTCTTCTTCTTCTTCTAGATCTTGTTCGAATCAAACTTTCGGGATCGAAAAGTGGTGGAATTGGTTCTACTCCAGTTGATCGAGTGTTCATACAATTCCCCAACGAATCGAGGCAATGTCTAAACAAACGAACAAAGAATGAAAACAATTTGAAAAGATCAGAATCGTCCAACCGATCGGATAGAACAGTCTACCGATCGGATAGATCTCTCGGTAAATTTGGTTTGAAGGATCCGATCGGATGGAAGTGTCCGCCGATCGGATGGTTCTCTCGGTAAATGAAAATTTTGGAAAACCGATCGGATGGATGAACAACCGATCGGATGGGCAGCTCGGTAACACGATCAAAATCCCCGGCAACGGCGCCAAAAACTTGATGTGCCCGGTTCGGTGCAAGTTTTAAATTTATAAGGGGTGAATTACCGAATCTAATAACAACACATACGAGCAAGTATACTCGTCCGTTGTAGCAAGATTTTGATGGTAAGTCGGGATCGTTCGCAGGGATTTGTGTAGTGAATCGAATTGTAAGTTAAAAGCAACTATCTCAAACAAGTAGTAATGATATTATGAAAATTCAAATGATTAAAAACTACACTTGCTTAGACTAGTGTACTACAATTGACTAATATGATTGTGATAACTTTGGATAACATGTTGGTTGTGATAATTAGTTTTGACACTAATCTATTGTTTCTACAAATTAAACCTTCATCAAGATTTTGGTTTATAAAAACAAGCATTACGTTTAACCAATCAATTCAAGATCAATTCAAGGTTCATGAGTTGGTGTTCCTCAAACACAAAAACAATCTTTTGTCTAATCAAACAAGCTTAGGAAATGGTCAATACAAAAGGTAACCGATTATAGACAAAAGGTCACAATTGAAAGCAAACTATTAATCTCTCGACCTTTAAAGTGGCTTACAATCAATCCGTTTTGATAGACAAAAGCATTTTCATTACAATCACAATTAAGTTCCTTTGTTTAATCAAGAATAGTGGAAGACAACAATCATTCATAGACAAATGATTATAACTAGTGGAATAACAATAGTTCTTTCGACCCTTAAGATTACTAGCACTAGTTAAACTTGATTACCCAAATGTCACTATGAAACTTTATCACAATTGGTTCTTAGAGTCGACTTGAAATTGAATTAAAACATGTTATCACAATCATATGCCAATCAATGAATAATACACATCATCTAAGCAAGTGCACAAAGGCACTAGCCGCTCATAGCAAACATAAATGTAAACTCAATACTTTGAACATTAGAAACCATGATTGAAAGTCTTACAATGATTTGGAAATAAGATTACAAGTGAAAGACAATGATTCCACAAGCAATGAAAATGGTGTAATCGACTTTCTCCCTTCTCCTGGACTTATGGACGAATTTCTTGAGTATTTTCTGTGAATGGTTCTCTCTCCTTCAAGCAAGCACTCCCCTAGCACACATATATCTCTCTAGATTGATTGGTATTATAAATACCCAACAAATGGTTCAATAAATTGTTCTAACCAAGGGTCTAAGTGCATAAATGCTTCTCTTGCTCTCCAAGTAGTATTGAATGGTTAGAATACTGAAAAGAAGGACCTAGAACCGGATTTATAAAGTCACAATCCTTAATAAAGAAGTTATGGGTCAACAGCGACTTCCAACCGATCGGATAGAATGGTCTACCGATCGGTTAGTCTTCTCGGTAAATCCAAATTCACTCCATCCGAATCGGTTGCGGGCGGCGACCGATCGGATGGTTGCTGCTGGTGGACCTTTTTCTTGGACTTTTCCGTATGACTTGTTTCTCGGTCGTAGCTCTTGATTCTTTGATCTTTCCCTTCATCCTTAAGCTTATTAACTCGACTACTTGGACTTTAGCTCATTGAAGTACCTTACGGTGCAGAACTTGACACAAGATTCACATGCAATCTCAAATACTTCCTTTTTCCTCATTTTTGCATCTTTTCCATCCATTTTCCTGTCTTTGGCTACAAATGCTTTGCAAACACACTTTGGTACGATTTAGTAACAAAAGCATATAAATATAACCACAAAACATATATAAAACTACCAATAACGCTATCAAAAACATGTTAGATTTAGGCGTTATCAGAAGGCATATGTAATTTTTGAGGGGGAGGGGGGGAAAGGGTGAATATTAATCCACATGTTGATTGATGATTGAGAAATGGTCATACGACTCCTAAATACGTCAGTTCAGGAGTCGTGCAAACCATGGTTCTCCAACACTACATCTTTATCCGTCTATCAAGGTGTTGAAGAACATGG
Source organism: Artemisia tridentata subsp. tridentata (assembly GCA_021014915.2). NCBI lineage: Eukaryota > Viridiplantae > Streptophyta > Magnoliopsida > Asterales > Asteraceae > Artemisia > Artemisia tridentata. The sequence continues at coordinate 68,648,748 of CP139501.1, read as the reverse complement.
TCATGGAATGCTAATCGACATCGTCTCACGGGCTGGTACAATCAGCAACAAAGGGTTTCTAGTCAATGCTTCACGTACACGTCATTACGCTGCATGTACACATCATGATGATGATTCCGATTAATCGTAACCATCATAGGGGAGAGAAATGTGTACACCAAGGACGCACAACAGGTTCATGTGATCGGGCTTAATCATTTATTCCGGTGTTGATAACCGCAGAGATGATCAGTGGTTCAACTTGTTACCTTGGTATTAACGTTTCACTGTTACGTCATGGGCTGATTAATCTTAACCATCAGGGGAGAGAGAATGTGTACATCAAGGACGCACAACAGGTTCACGTGATCAGGGCTTAATATCCAAGGATGGATACATACTATAGATGATCAGTGGTTCAACTTGTTACTTTGGTGTTATACTAAAGACTGAAGAAGGTCGAGTCGTCAGTCTATTCTACATTCTCTGTTGTGTGTTATCATCTCATGTGTATGCTGCGGGCTGATGGGTTATATGTAAGGTTACTGGAAGGCATTTGGTGAGATGAAGATGGTTGGTATTCTGTTCCTCCATATTGGGCAATCTTGAAGAAGGTCGAGTCTTCAGTCTATTCTACATTCTCCGCTATGTGTTAGAAGACTAAAGACGACATGCATTTGGTTATCAAAAGACTTCTTCATATTATGGGCGTTCATCCAAATTCTTCTTCCTATTATGGGTGTTCATCAGAAAGGTTGTCAGATTGGGGGAGAGAACTAATTAGGGGAGAGTGAAAAGCCAGTATTAATCCCTAATTAAATGTGCTCACATTGCTCTTCAGCAAGTAAAGGAATGGCAGCGGAGAAGATTCAAGAAGCTGAAGAGTAATGGTTTTTGTTTCGTATCCTTGTATATATTTGCTTCATTCATTTTTGTTCATATCTTATACTATTTTGTAAATAGATATATTGAAAACCTGCTAATTGTAATTAGAGAAACGTAAAACCAGAAAATCCATAAAAATTGAAAAATAGAAAATTCCAAAAATAGTTTCACCTAGGCATGTCTTCTGTTTATCGATAACATTTACGGACTTAGAAATGTCATTCAATAATGGCACGGGTCTTTAAATGAAGCTCGAGCAGAAGTTAAAATGGATGGTTAAAACATGTCTAAATGGCTTGCTATTACTTTAGATAGCAACCCGCGCTTCAAAATGGGGAAAGCACGTCGCCAAAAAGACGGCTGTTCCTCCAACTGGGTGATGTTCACCTGGGCATGGATTACTTTATATCCATGTTTCTTCGATCTGATGTAAGTTTCAGTGCATCATTTCTGGTAAAGGAAGAGAAATCTTCTTTGCATACAAATAGTTTTCATTCAATGATTCTTCTGAAAATTATTTGTGAGACACTCGGTGATTATGTGTTGCCTGAAATTCTTTTACTCTTGGATTATGCATAAAATTTGTCACTCAATCAACGACTACAAATCCTTAACTAGAATACGAGTCATTGATTGAGGGGGAGAGTGAATTCAAATTTTATATCATCAAACGGGTTTCTTGAATAACTCTTAGAAAAGGTCATCAAACGGGTTTCTTGAATAACTCTTAGAAAAGGTTTTTTAGTTAATGGGATATTAGTTGAAGAGGAAATTGCTAAAATTCATATCAAATGGCCAAATGTGTTAGTTGCTAGAAAGTTTAGGACATTATGTGCAATTTGCTTATAGTTCCCTAGCTTTATGTATCTAGAAGGTTCATTTGTGTTACTTCGGAATCCTCGTTTAATCCCCTAAATACTTTAAGACTCAAAACCTAAAAGAAGTTAGAAAACCAGTTGTGTTTGATGTTCTTGAATACTCCACTGGCATTTGTATGATCTGAATGAATGAGTTTCAAAGGTTGTTTGACTTTTGTTAGTCGATTGCTGCTTAAGTGTTGTTGATATTGTGCATATGTTCTCAAGATTCGCTTAGGTATATAGCTATCATGATAGAATCAGGTTCCTAAGATCCTGAATTGAATATTGAAATCTGTGTGAATTGCCATGTTCATGATTGCTAATTGCTCTTCATGCTAGATAGTGGTTTGACGTATTTCCTGATTGTGGTTTGATTATAAGATGAACTTGGTATTATAATGTGGCAAGCTGCTATGGGGTAGCTATTAAGGAATAGTGTATCTGTATGTATGTATATCTGTGTTGATATTCTTATGCAGATTCCATAGCCAAAATGAATGTGCCAGTTCCCGCTCTAACCATTTAATCAGACGTTCAAACTCTATTGATTGGCTCAGAATTCACCACAACAACAACATCGGCAACAACAACAACAACAACAACAACAACAACAACAACAACAACAACGTCATCACCACCACCACCTTCAGTGAAACAAAGCAATATTTATACCGATCTCGCCAAGTGGGGATCTACAATACTTGGACGTTCTTGTTGGTGGATGGATAACTGATGTTGACCAATGACTCCTTCAGAAAAGCGGATGATCACATCGTCTGCGCAAAAAGGTCAATATCATTCGTGTCATAAAAATCACTTTGTGCAAAATAAACAGTGAATCTCCCTCTTAGATTAAGGGGGAGCATAGTATGTTCCATTATCAGAATACATTAAATTGGACACATTTTCTCTCACATTTTCTAACTTATTTAAATCAATTGGGATCACAAATCTCAAAAGGTTTGAAATTTTTGATCGGGGGGAGAGAATGTGATTTAAATATGAAACCTGATGAAAATGTGATGTTTTAGACTTAAACGTTAGACTCTCCCATATGTGCTAAAGTCTTTCGTATATCGATGCACATATTGAGGGGGAGCAAATGAACAAAAGGATTTGGCATCGCATGAGATCGTGACTCAGACTTAACCAATGAATTGACGAAACACAAACTGTCATTAATCGAAAGGACATATCCTGGCCGGGTAATAATTTCAAGCTGGTCTAACCGGTGATGTAAGCGTGTCTCGAAAAGGATGTGTCTGAGTAGAGTGTACCGTTTCGAGAAACTTTCTGTGAACTTGACCAGGACGGGTAATAATTTCAAGCTGGTCTAACCAGTGATGTAAGCATGTCTCGAATCGGTCATGTTTACTGAAGGTTGATCAATTCAAAAAGTGCAAGCTCTACCCAACATGTGCAAATTTATAAAACAATCATCCGAGCACATGTTGAGGGGGAGCATTTGAAAAATATAAAACTCTCAAAGTGTTAGAAAAATGGGTTTTCATAATTATGAACACTTTGAGAGATTTTTCAAGGATTTGGTTAATGGCAATTTTGGAAGAACACCAAAGACCGACCATTTTATTTAACGTATTGGAGTTATAAGGATGGTAAGATTAGGTACAAGTTCCCACGATCCCGCCAGAGCCGGAGGGATCTACCCAGGGACAATCCACTAGTTAGTGTAGAAGTCCTTAGGTATGATTAAAAAAGGAGAAAAGTGAATAAGGGAAGAGTGCCGACTGAGATGGAGCTAGTACTGGAACAAACCCAACAAGGTGCTAGTTATGAACTCTCGGTAAGCACTGAAGGGGTTGAAGAATGAAAAAGAAATGTAAAGATAAAGGATGAAAAGAAAGAAGCCCTCCTTACACTATAGGCAGAAACCGGGTCAATACATATGCTGTCAGAATCACTTAGTTGATTGCTGACATTGAAGACAAAGTATCATGGACCCAGTGATACGCTGCACAACCCTCCCTAGCCACTCAAGGTCCCTCAAAGGACTCTTGTTTCAATTGTCACGGAGTTCAATACATTTCTATCGTCTCTCTCACTCCGAGTTAGATGATATTGAAAAGGTGGCAGTTCTCTCCAGCCTCCGCTCACTAAATCAAAACGCACTATCGAGTCTAGAGCCACGAGATGCATAATAAGATCTCATAGGAACACTTGCTAATTCCCTGTGGATTACGCTTAGTAATCGCGGCGGTTTCAAATGGTCTACAGTCGTGGAGTGATCTCCAGCGACTCACCTAATCGTTGATTTACTACGGTAAGATCTTAAAAAGCCCTCTGTGGGTTTTCGATTTAGGAACGGTCTTGGTAAGGATTAGAGAGAGTTTTCACACTATGCTGTTAACAATCTCGAAGTCCGAACCTGTAAGTACCGGTCGATTTATTGCTAACTGTCGTATGCAGGAACTTCTGGTGGTTGTAGCTGTTGGATGCTGTAGCTGGTTGCGGTTGTAGCTGGTTGCAGAAAAGATGCCATTCCTCTACCACATGTTTACACTACATCATCATTGTAGTTCAACAAAGTCATGATCAACCAAAAGACCTTCAACACAGCTTCTGCAAACTCTGATGTTGAAGATCATGACACCAAATAGTGTGAGCATGTCGGCTCGAAGATTATCACATCACGTGGAGACATACTACTGAAAGATGGCTTGAAGATACATGTTGGATGATACTTTCGAAGAATACTCAAAATTATCCAAGACAAAGGAAAAGTCATCAAAAGTTCACTGCTGGATGCACAATGATCAAAGATACATGACTTTGAAGAATCAAAGACTATGAGCTATGAAGACAAGTTCAGAAGATAAAATGCTAGAATTCGAAATATTGTTTCCGGGGTGATCTCCCTTAGGGAGAGATTGTTAGGAATATAAATATTTAGATGAAGGTTCAGTCACCCCGAGTATCTATTTAGCGTTTACATAGCTCGTAGGCTTATTATTATTACTAGTAGTATTAGTATTATTAGCTTAGTAGTATTTATATTTGTGGAGTGGGTCGGGTCTTACCCACTGTCAGCTCACTTCACAGCCCACTAGGGGCACCAATATTAGGTACTATATATACCCCTTCCCACACTTGGGAAGGGTTGGAACTCTTGTAAATTTCACACACATTAATCTAATCTTCCAAATTTTTCTTTCAAATTTCCCTCTCTCTCTAACTTCTCTCTAAAACTCCACCATGGATCTCATATTCCATAACCCAAGACCACCCGAATCACACACACAATCAAGATGGTTATATCTCACAATTATGATAATGTCCTACAAGATACAACTCTTAACTATGGAAAACATGATTTGTTATGTAATTTAGTGGATATGCTTCATGATTAATAAAAAAGATGCATAATCCCCAAGTTTTGGTTTTGTGCAAGAAATAGAAATCCTAGACTCAGATCAGGAATGTAAATATAGTTGGGATACTTACAGTGTGTATTAGAGCACAAATTTTTTGAAGGAGATGAAGTAAATTCTGAGAATGGGGTGCTATAGGGCGAGTTCTAGTTTCTTGTGTGTTGTGGGAATGAGAAAAGGAGTGTTTGTTTAATATATATAAAAACAAACCCAGGAACCCAAAGATTGGGCGGAACCAAATACTTGGTTCTGTCCTTGTAGTTGAAGGGTTCCGCGGGACAGTCTTGGTTTTTGGTTATTTTTGTCGTGTTTGGTTAATCTAAGGTTTGAGCTAAGGTTTTAACTACATATTTGGTTCCATTAATCCTAAACCAAGTCTAAGAAGGTTAAATGGTTCTCTCTTAAGAAGTTTTGTTAGGATATCGGCAATGTTGTCTTCTGAGGATACTTTCTCGATTGAGATGTTTCCTTTTTGAACATTGTCGCGTAGAAAGTAATGACGAATTTCTATGTGCTTGGTTCGAGCATGTTGAACTGGATTCTTGCTAAGGTCGATAGTTCCTTTGTTGTCACAGAGAATAGGGATGTCGTTGAGTTGAATCCCATAGTCGACGAGAGCTTGTTTCATCCAAAGTGCTTGTTGACATGCTTTACCTGCAGACACGTACTCGGCTTTGGTTGTTGAGATTGCTAGAGTCGTTTTTTTCTTTGAGAACCATGCGGTAAGACAATGCCCAACAAAAGTACAAATACCACTTGCAATCTTTCTATCGACATAGTTGATGCGTGGTTTTGCGACCTTACAACAGGTTTTACCTCTCGAGGGATCTCAAGAGGCTTACAACCCCACCAGGCAGTGTACCTGACCGATGTAGTATAGTGTAGTGGTAAGTACGGGGGATTGATCGTTCTCCACAGGGAATAGTGTCGTTAGGATTGAAAAACTACTCTAATAGGTCTAAGGGTGAGGGAAGATTCTTTTTGTATTTTTATATTTTATGAAAGCAAGTAAAATCTCGGTTTTGAAGGAGTGGGCGGAATTAGTTGCTAGTCAACTAACCCAAATAATTACAAATGCAAATAAAATAAAATAACTGAAAATGAAAAGGTTGTGAAACTTATATGGAGAGAAATGTGTTTACTTAGATTTCCTTACTCCCTAACTATCTTTTACCGGTTGATTAGTGTGTATTAATTGCGTGGATGACGGGTGTATTCCTTAATACCATTCGTAGGGTGGCGTACGTACTTCCCCAACTCTACAAGCTACTACTTCACTCCTATGTCGAGCCGGCTAAGAAGCTCCTAACATGGGATCACTAGAATTCGCTCATGCATTAAATACAACCATAAAAACCTAGTACGCATTGGTTCATGTTTCTTAAGACGTTCAAGCAAGTTACCGAATAGGAGGTTAGCCAGTTTTCTTAAGCCTAACATCGATGAACAATCATCCAATACAATTAATAACACACTAATAACCAATAATCAATAGTTAAGTTTCATTAGATCTAAGCAAACACAAGATAAATCTAGCCTAGCATGTTAATTAAAAGACAAGAACAAGATATAATCAAACAACACATAGACATATTGATTGATTAAATGAATACTTATCTTCAATTAAACATGGGAGATCCAAGGGTATGAAAACCCTTAAAAATGGCAGAAATTCGTCTAAGGGTTTCTCCTCACAAAGTTGCACACTCATGACAAAAAATTGCAAAACTATATATAGAACTTAGTGGCTGACGGCGTCACGTTGTAGATCTTGACACCGTCACCTCGCCGTGTCTAGGGTTCCCGGATGGCCTTCTTGACGCCGTCCCTCTTTAGTGCTCCAAAATCCGCTCTGGCTTATCAAAGGTTGACGCCGTCAGAAATGGGCTTGACGCCGTCTCTCTTTAACTTAAACCGTGATGGCCTTGATCACCTTAAAGGGTGACGCCGTCAGACTTCCTTTGTAAAATTCCCTGGCTTATCATGTGTATTTTTCATATCCACCTCTTTTTCCAAGCCATGACGCCGTCTAGAACAATCCCTGACGCCGTCAAAGGTACTTTTCCAACCGATTTTGAGACTTTGTCGTTTTCTTCACTTTTATGCTCCAAAAACGTCCAAAATGCTTCCTTTTCCAGATTTCTTCTCCAAAGTACCTAAAATGACAAAAGGAACGATTTAGGGCAATATTTGATCAAATAAATACGATTTAGGGCTTAAATGACCCCCTAAAAGCGGTACACTTTTCGCTTCATCAATAGTCACCGGCATGGTCCGAGTCGGCATACACTATGGTTTCAATTCCCGTTCCTTTAGGATACCATAATCCTAAGTGTGTAGTACCTTTAATGCATCTAAATATTCGTTTTACGGCTTCAAGATGGGATGTTTTAGGATCTTCTTGAAAGCGAGCACATAGACAGACACTAAACATAATGTCGGGTCTACTAGCCGTGAGATAGAGTAGACTACCAATCATTCCTCTATATTTAGTGCTATCTATGGATTCACCTTCTTCATCCTTTGTGAGTTTAGTTTCCGATGACATAGGTGTTTTCATAGGTTTGGAATCTTCAAGACCAAATTTCTTAAGCATATCTTTGATGTACTTAGATTGGTTGAAGAATATCCCATCTTCTAATTGTTATATTTGGAGTCCTAAGAAAAAGTTTAGTTATCTCATCATACTCATTTCAAACTCGTCATGCATGATTTTTTAGAAATCGTCGTATAACTCTTGACAAGTTGATCCGAATATGATGTCATCCACATATATTTGAACTATAATAATATGTGATCCCTTTTTCTTAGTGAAAAGAGTGTTGTCTACTAGTCCCATGGTATACTTTTGTTCAATTAGGAATGTCTTAAGTCGATCATACCATGCTTTTGGTGCTTGCTTAAGTCCGTATAAAGCTTTTTTAAGTTTGTAGACATGATTTGGTTTTTCAAAGTCGGCAAAGCCGGGAGGCTGTGCTACATACACTTCCTCATTAATAAAACCATTAAGAAATGCACTTTTGACATCCATTTGAAAAAGTTTAAAGTCATGTGCACTTGCATATGCAAGTAATATTCTAATTGACTCGAGCCTAGCTACCGGAGCAAATGTTTCATCGTAGTCAATTCCTTCTTGTTGATTATAGCCTTGAGCTACTAGCCTAGCTTTGTTTCTAGACACTACACCATTTTCATCCATTTTATTTCTAAAGACCCATTTTGTTTCAATTATGGTTTGACATTTTGGTTGCGGAACTAATGTCCAAACATCATTTCTATAAAATTGGTTTAATTCTTCTTGCATTGCTATAACCCAAGATTCATCTTTTATAGCCTCATTTATATTTTTGGGCTCAATAGTTGAAATGAAACAAAATAAATTACTTTGATTTTGAACTTTTGATCTTAAGGTTCTTTCATTGATTTCTCCTATGACATTGTCTAATGGATGACTTTTGGATTCTTTGACATTGACTATTTCTCTATTTAAAGGTTTATCTTCCTTGTCATTATCTACATTTGTAACACCCCAACTCGAAATATGGCAGCGAAACTGAGCTTGGGGTGCTACGTGAAGGGTAAGACAGTCACAATCACAGTAAACGATCTCATAACGAGACGTTTTTAATAAAACATATCATTCAAATACAACATTTAATATTTAGAGTCTAAAAGAATTATATCACAAGTAGCAACGGAAAATAAAGATAGTTTGCAGCGGAAAATAAAGAAAGTTTGCAGCGGAATAAAAGACACACTTTTTAAAATACTATTCGAATGATAAAGAATATAAGGCAAAAAGCATAGACCAAAGATAGCCATACTCAACCTTCAGCCACTCCTGGTGCTCACTTCATGCATCAATTACCTGAGATAAACATGCTAAAAAGTCAACACAAACGTTGAGCGTAATCCATAGGTTTAGTAAATAATAGTTGAGCACAAGATTTTAAGTCTGGAAAATATAAGTAACAAATACAAATATCGGGTAAGCGTCACATAATTCTCTTATTTTGCCAAGCACATGACGCACAAAACGTTAACCAGCACCAGTAACCTTGGCGTAAGTCGATAGTAACCGCGGAATTTCATAATCGTAATAATTGCCCCCAAAGCTAGGTATCTTGCCAAATACCTAGTTAACTCAAATATAGCACACCCGTGTTGCCTACCCGGTCAACAGGGATGGGATGGGATGGTCAAATCCTATAGGCCTATAAACTATATTCGTGCTCACTCGCAAGTGATTAACGGTTCATGATCGAGGGACTTGCTTTTGGGCAAGGAAGGTACTTAGCATTTATTGTGTCAGTTAGGAATAGCATACCAATAAACAATTGTGCTCATAAAAATAAGTAAGTAGCATGTATCTCCCCCATGGGTTTATAAATTATTTAAAAATAAAAGTGGGGCTATGAATCACACCTTAGTAGCAAAGAAATGAGATATCACAATATGATCAAATGGAATAGCACGGCAAGTGAACCTCAGCACAACCTAATATATGAATAATATGTCTCAGCAACAACCTTAAAGTGATTTCTAAATCAATACTCGTATTTGAAAATGAAAATGTTTTATTTCAATGAAATTTAAGTTAAATAAATTTTAAGACTCGTGTGGATACGAGACGTTAAAATAATAAAAGTCGGCAAACACGAATGGATACGAAGAGAAAAGAGGAATTAAATTAAGAAATGAATAAGAAAGAAAGACAAACAGAAAGCATCAATAGATTATTTTGGTGTTTTACCCTTTTCCCAAATAGTTGATGAAATATCGAAGTTTTGGAAGAAATTATATAAGTATCGAAAAGGTTTTTAAGTTATTTGAATAATCATAATTGATTAAATTATAAAAGGTTTTATCAAAATTTGGGCATGATGCGCCCGCTTATAAAACATTCCCAAGTCATTATGACTTTTGAATACAAGTTTCATTACCTCATTATACAAGTTAAAATATATCTAGTTGGACACTATTATTTGCGTATATATTAGTTATTAAGTTTATCGACTATTTTGTTTATATTTTTCAAATTAATAACCGAAACACCATATTGAATAATAAATAATTAAAAAATAACAAAACATATAAATAAATAAAAGATATAATGGCCCAACTGTGTTGGGCTTCGGCCCAATACTCAACTCACACTTATTGGGCTTTCGAGCAAAAGTTATTAACATTTAACCAATTTAGGATTCAATCCAACTAGTTGTGGCCCTTTTTGGGTCATGGCTTAATCATATTTGAACTAATTAAACCATTGGACCAAATCCAATTATTAACACAACACATAACCAAACCATGGTATGCTTTAACTCATTTGAGTCACGACTCGAGTCTTGCCCAAGCCAAAGGCTCTCGGCCAAATCAAGGTAACACAAATCCAAATTAATGCAAATCCTTAACACAATAAAAATATCAAGGCTATTCCGTGACTCATTTGAGTCACGGCTTGAGCCAATGCAAGCCAATAGGCTTCTCGGATCAAGTTTAACAATTCCACCTAAAAACTAAGTCCAATCCTTATCACAAAAAGACCATTATGGCTATGTCGTGACTCATTTGAGTCACGGCTCGAACCAAACCGAGCCAATAGGCTCTCGGATGATCAACAACACAACCAAATCCAAATCTACATCACAACCCAACTGTAAATCTAACACAGCATATCCAGGAGGCCTTGCCGTGACTCAATGGAGTCACGGCTCGAACCCTACTCGAGCCAGAGGCTCGTGGTTCAATCAATACAACCAGATCAACAATCCAAATTCCAAAACGAATACAACAATCCGAATAAAATAAATAAAAAAAATAAATCCAAATAGAATTAAATAAATTACAACCAAATCGAATAAAATAAATATTTTAACTAAACTACAACTGCTAATCCTAAACCCAATACTGTCGTGACTCAATGAGTCACGGTCAAAGCATCATACGAGCTTGAGGGCTCTCGGCTTCAACCACCAAGACCAACTCGGAGCAAAAACTCCAAATCTAGCTACAATAAATAGTTAATAAATTAGAATCGAATGAAATAAATAAAAATATACACGACTCACCCCGAGTCAACGCGAGTTGACTCGGTGAGTCACTCAACTTGGACTGAGTTGAGTGTTTCACGGCGTAAAACGTTAGATCCACACGTTTTATGTTTAGATCAAAAGGTTTTTAACACGTTTTATTAACTATTATTTGGTTTAAATAAATATATAAATTAGGGTTTCGTTAAAAAAAATAAAAGAAGAAGAGAGGAGGCGCGTGAGTTACCTATTCGAAGAAAGGAGGAGGAGGGGAAGCCTCGGTAAGGTGGTGGTGGTTGATCGTCACGGCGGTGGTTGCGGCTGTGGTGCTAGACGGCTCGGATGGAGCCCATATTCTCCAGAAAAGACGGGGACCTCGAGATCTATCGATTGAGGTATGGGTTGGGTTTCGCCGAAAAATTTTCTGGCGACGGTAGTTGCCGACGGTGAGGGTGGCTGTCGGAGAATTGGACAAAAGAGGTGAGAGAGACGAGAGAGAATTATAGGGGGGGTTGTGTGTGTTATGATTAAAATAATAAAAATCGGGCCTTTTATACCCCTTCAGGGGTTAAACTTGGACAATAGCAATGTTTAGGGGGGTGCGGGGTAAATATTGGGCGGGGGTATAAACTGTCAAGTTGGTTAAACTTTTGCTTTAAATACTGTGGGGCCCATTCGAGGTATCCCGAAATCAATTTATTTGGCAATTTTGTAACCACCGGTAAATTTCCACCTGTATTAATATTCTAACAAAAGAATACTTATCCATTTTTCACGTATAATTTTTTTTAAAACTAATCGTTATCAGTTTAACTGAACACCACTACAAACTAATGTGACGTAACTCACATTCCCAATAAACATGCTCATATGCAGACCGGCACCAACCTGTTCTATGTTTATTTTACATAAACATCTTTATATGTCAAGTACCAAAGTTTTAAACTTTTATTTTCCACTTTACCTTAATTCTTTAACGTACGATTATTAAACGCTCAACTAAACATTCGTCACCTATTAAAATTCTCACAGAAACCCTAAAATACATTATAACCCCTAATGTGCACTAATGACCCGTAAAGTGCACTGAGGACCCCTAACGTGCAAACCCTAAAATACAAAACCCTAAAACTAATGTAGAAGCCCTTAAAGCACGAGAACCTAAGCTTTACCTTATTTTCCCGTTACAAGCCCTAATTTCACAAAATATGATTTTATGTGATAAAATCACAAACCCTAAGTAATGTGTACACGATTTCTATAAAATATAAATGTACAAGTCTCTCAAGCACATGTACAATTCCTTAATGCATAAAACTCAATATTAATATAAAACTCATTGTAAACCCTAGTGTACTTACTCTAAAGCACATAATACAAGACCCTTATGCACTAACCCTAGACCTAGTTTTCTTATAACATTCAAACTTAGAGTACAAGTCCTAAAACCTATGGTACAAGTACTTAATGCATAAAAACTAAAAACTACATTTTTACTACACTAAACATATCTAAACCTAATTATACTTAACAAGACACTAACCAAGGACCCTAACTAAGATTCCTACATTCCTATAACTTCATGTACAACACCTTAAAGCCATGGTACAAGTAGCTAAAGCATAAAATGCCACCTTTGTATTTCTAGTTCAAATCAAACCAAGCTTTAACCAAATCAAGCCCTAATTAAACTAAACCCTAACTACACCCTAACTAAACCTTAATGAGGTATTAAACATGCCACATCTTCATGTCCCCCAAGCCTACCACATTGGTCAAGAATATCAAGCCCAACATGTGGTTAATCTCCTTACACCATTTGATTTACCCTACAAACCACAAGAACCCTTACCAACCTCCATGAACACCTCACTATGTCTCTAAAATTCCTAACCATCCATGGCAAGTGGAAAAATCCATCCAAGACCACCTCACCATGTTCCTAAACTCCTTGCATATAAAAAGCAACCAAGAACCTGTTATTCATCTCATCACATAGTTTAACCACAAACACACTAAAATTCACTCCCACATTCTGATCATAAGACTCAAGAAAAGGATATAGAAGGTATCATGCAAGGGCAAATAGCCTTGGAAGGCTTGATTCCAAGTTAGAGTCCTTTTTGGCGTTTTAGCTTCTAATCGAGTACCTAAGTGTTGTAAGTCTTCCAAGCCTTTTCAATTCCTTTTAATAATCTTAGTTACATCTAAACATAATGTTACTTAAGTTTAAATAGAAGGCCAAGTTCAAAAATAAAGATTTCCAAACTTTCTGTTCTTATAGTAAACAACCAGGAAACCTTAATAAGCTATAGTGTTGTTTTAAACTTTAAAGCCTTACCATACATAAATAAGTCATCTAAATAAGCTAACAAACATGTAAACAAGCCATGAGGATAAGCCCATAAGTTTTAGGGATCGAATTATTTTTTTCTTATTTTCCTTTTTGTCGCTAGCCAATCAAACACCCCTTTTCAATCATATTTTTAGACCACAAGCTCGAGGTTATAAGCTGAGCTATTAAGCACTTCTAATAAGCTCCTAATAAGCTTTACAAAGCCCCAAAGACTTGGCTAAAAACTGAACATGTTTCGTTTATATTTGTGTTTTTTTAGGCTGGTCGCAACATAGGAAAACCCTAAAAACACCTTTTTGGCTCTATTTTTCTACCATAAGCCGAGGCTTATAAGCCCAGCCAATAAGCACTTTTAATAAGCTCCCAGGATACTACTTAAAGCCCCCAAGATCTAGGTCAAACCCCATAAGCCGCGCTTAAATTTTATGTCACTTAAGAACTGGAATTTTTTTGGTTTCTTTCTTATCGAGAAAACAGCCCAAGTACCCAACTTTGACGAACTGTTTAGACTATAAGCTAAAATCTTTAAGCTGTGAGGTTTTGCAAACTTAATAAGCTCCTAGCAAAGATTATAAAACAACAAGAACGTCGTAAAAAGATCAAAGGGCCTCGTGTATATTCTTGTTTTCTTTTGGTGTCTCGACACATAAAATAACCCACTCTTTTATATATTTTAAGCCTATAATCTAAAATATAAGCTGTTCATAGCTTATTTACAAACTAAACACAACATATTTAGCAAGCCATAATAGATCACACCCTTTTCTAAACTTAAAACACGATTTAAATAAGATAGGGACTATGTACGTAATGACTAAAATACCTAAAGAGGAAAACTCTAACATATTGAAACTTGGAGTTTTCTTGGGCCAAAACTGTAAATATTGATTAGTTATATACAACAAAGGCTGAAATAGTAAACAACTAATAGTTAAGGGTATAAAGTGTCACTACTGAAACTACAGGGGTAAAAGTTGTCATTTTTTGAAAGTTAATGGGTATAAATTATCATTTCATAAAAGATGTAGGGTATAAGTTGTTAATTTATAAAAGATGAAGAATATAAGTTGTCAATTCATAAAAGATGAAGGGTATAAGTTGTCATTATATGAAAGTACAGGGGTATAAATTGTCAATACTTGAAACTATAAGGGTATGAAGTGTAACATTTTATATTATTGTGGGAAATATACTTTTGGCTCGTTTTTGATAAAAACTGATAAACAGGATGCCTATATAAACGATCAAACGAACACTAAAAATGAAATATGATAAATATTAACATCCACTAACTTTTGAAGAGATTTCATGTTGTCTCGTTCAAGAGTTAACTATCAACACGACACTTGCTATTCGAAAGCTAAAACTTGACATATTCACATAGGTTGCGTGTCGGAGCAGTTTATTCATCGTACTTGATTAACTTTCAAATAAGACTACTATAACACCAAGGTGAGTTCATAGTCCCACTTTTATACTTTTTCAAACTTGTGGGGAGATACATGCTACAAACATGAACACAAGTATTTTTCTGTATACAAATCCTGATTGATATTTCCTAAGACACACTGTTGCCATTAAAAGACCCTCATATCATGAACCATTAATCACTTGCGAGTGAACGCGAATATTGTGAATAGATCTATTGGAGGTTGACAACCCATTTGTACTTGCCGGATAGATAACTATAATGCTAGCCGGATTGATAGATAAATGCACATTATTTGAGAACTACTAGGAAGTTGGCAAGCTCCTACCCGGGGGTATTGTTACCTGCATCATCTTTATGATGTTAGTAATTTATATCATTTTATGATATCACACACGTTAACGTTTGAGTTCATGAGATTTAGAGCAATATTCTGTACTGCAATATTATTGTTTTACCACTACTTAACTTGTGTTTAACAAACTAATTATTATACAAACACTATGGATTCACTCAACCTTTGTGTTGACTTTTTAGCATGTTTATCTCAGGTCCATAATTAACGAGGATGTCACGGAGGGGCACGGATACTCTTTCGAAGGCTAAAATCTAATTATCATTCGAAACTTATTTAACAAACTGTAAAACTACTGGGACCTCATTTTGTAAACTCTGAGATTTATAAAAATTCGAATGATAAATCTTTCAACATGACTCAATTAGAGATCATTTTCTATTATTATAACTGTTGTGCTATCGAGTAACACCCAGCTTGAATTCCGCTGCGTATCCCGGAATTGGGGGTGTTACTAATTGGTATCAGAGCTATAGTTATAGAGAAACGGGTCTAATTGAGACCTAAACTATAACTGCTCTTTCACGAAAATGTTTTATAGCCTTTCGCTTTCCATGCCTTCCATCCTCCAGGTAATTATGTGATTTTTAGATAGTCTATGCTACACAAACATGTTATATTGATATATACACTCAACATACTTTCGAACACTTTATGTAAATAAAGAACTAGATACGTCTGCATATGCCTATTCTAGGGCATTACGACATAACCACATTTCCCCAAATCATGCACCTACTCCCACACTTTTGCGGTCTATGAAACTTTCCCAAGACATTGTGACTGGATTCAATGATCTCTAAACTTTTCACGACCTTACGTAATAATATTTTACCTAAAATCTGTCACAATCTATCAATTTTCCTCCTAAAAATACAAGATATGGGATTACTAAGGAACAAACTGATTCATCATCTACAAAAGCTGAAGTTCAGCAACTTTCTCTACATTCATCAAGTTCTCTTCCGAAACTTTCATTATTTAAAGTCTATGATTCTAGCTCAGTGTAAACTATTTTAGAACTTCTATGCGTAGCTGCTTTATTTGCTACACCCTCATACCACCTTTCACACTTAAATAACTACTCATATAAAGTCCTTCACCACCACCTCCACCATCATCTGCAAATTTCACTTCCCCGTCCCAACCATTTGAGCTTGGAGAGAGAGTAAGGGCCGCTGTTGCCTGATATCACTCTTCACCACGACCACCCTCTCCTGATTTCACTCCTCCACCACGAGTATTCAAGATAGGAGAAAGTTCACAGGCAGCGATGGACCGACAACCTACCATTTCTACCCTTAGGACATGTGTGGGGAACAAGTCGATACTGTTGTAGGTCATCTCGATGTGCTACCCCTCGAGCACATAGAGACGATGGAGTATACAGTTGAGGACCTAGTTACTAACCAAATAACCATGCAGCAGAAGTTAGACATCTTAGACACCGGGATACAAGAGAAGATAAACGATTTGGTGGAACGTCACGGACAGCTGAGATAAGAGATACCTTTATTATATGATAATGAATTGAAGTTAATACAATAGATGATGAAACGGAATGAAGTACTGATGATAACTTAAACTAGGATTACCACACTAGAGACAGTAGTGGGAAATATCTAGGAGTATATACAGATCCTTCTCAGCAAGATTATAGAGCTTAAGAGTCATGTCAGAAGAGCATCTGGCAGCTATTAGAACTAGATTCTTTATCTACCAGCTTTTGTACTATATCTCAGCCACAGAGAGTGTGGCATAAATATGACGCTTGCATTTATTTTGTTGTATAACAAACTAGCAAGTTATTTATGACTACATGTGGTTGCGATTCTGTTATATCTTGCTGAGTGATGATATCGGCTGTTGTGGGCCAGAGTTGCTCATTTATATACATGTATGATAGTATTCGGGCAAGTCGTGATCTCATGATCCTCATGGACACCGTTTGTGGTAATTATGGCAGCGTCGTTAAGATTTTTACGCATTCACCTTGTTATTTGTATTATTCAAATATAACGTGGTCATTATGCAAATGTTGAATATGTGTTTTATTTCTTGTGGCATTAATAAAAATATGCCTCCTACGAGAAAATCGATTGCAACTCCAGAACCAGTCATGCCTCAAGCTGTCATCCGAAAACTAGTTACAGACAGTGTTGCTGCAGCACTCGAGACATAAGCAGCAGCAATGGTCCGTTCTGGAAGTACCAGCAGACCCACCGGAGAAAGCGAGACAACTATAGCTCGCAAGTGTACCTAAAAAGACTTCATGAACTGTAAACCAACCTTCTTCAAGGGAATAGAAGGAGTGACTGAGTTGGCTCATTGGTTTGAGCGTACAGAAACAGTTTTCATGAGAAGTGGGTGTACTGATGACTGCAAGGTTACTTTTGCCACAGGGACTCTCCTAGATGATTGATAACGCTCATTTTGAACATGTTTTTATAGCATTATTCTTATGATTATGCATGTTATTTGGTTGTATTTATGAACATATTACACTTAAAAGGTGCAAAAGATGTGTTTAGGTTCAGGTACAACTATGTCGAAGGAAATAGAGGAAAAGATGAAGAAAAGTCGACAAAATCAAGTAAATATGCGCGAAGTAAAGTTTTCCGTTCAAGACAAAGATTCATGCTATGATTATGTTCAAGTTCAAGAGAAAGATGTGGAAATGAAGTCAAGAATTAGTGCCAAGAAGTGTGTCACAAGTGGGAATTATATGCTTGCTTTGAGTTGAAAGTTATGTTCAAGACTTGGTCTATACCCAAGGTTTCAGTTTCTATACCCGAGGTTTCAAGAAGGGGAGCTCATACCTGAGGTATTAGAATTCCTGCCTGAGGTATAGCCATCCATACCCAGGGTCTACATTTTCATACCTGAGGTATGCAGAAAAAATGATATGAAGAGTTGCATTTATTCTTCATTTTAAGCATCATTAACACCAAGGCCAATCATTAACTTCTAATCACTAAAGTTCCTGCATCATTATGACACTTGGAGCCCAAGTTGTTTTCTTGTTGGCTAAGGGGAAGTCTCCATATATACATGAAGAAAGAAACATAGAAAAGAGACAATCAAGATACAACAAACTACCACAAAAAAAATATGTCACATTTCTCTTACAAGTGGGCGACAAAAGGAGGCTAAAATCTCATCAATCATTACTTCAATTACTTACGGATCGTTGTTGATTATTTCACAAGTGTTCTTCATTATTTGTAATCATCATTACAACATTTTGTAAGACTATTCAATCATGTTTACTAGTGATCAATTTCTTATGATTATTACTTTGTTTACCATGAGTGGCTAAGTGCCTTATGCACTTGCCTAGATGATGTTTGAATTATGGTTCACTTGATTGGTTATGACTTATTGGTTCTAATATAAAAGAAAAGTTAACACTAAGAACGAATTGTGCTATCTTAAGTTTTCTCCACCAAAGAGTTATTAAGTTTGGGTAATTTCTAATGATGTATTGGGTTGAAAAAGACATTGTTAGTAAGTTGGTTGTAAACCTTTGTCTATGAGGGTTTTACCTTATGTATTGACCATTTCATAAGAAACTTAATTTAACTTGGAAAGCTAAATAGTGTGGTTGTTAATTATTTGTGAAACGAAAGTGAATCGGGTAATTGAGTTGTGTTAATCTTTGATTGATCAATTTTGAAATATTGTTTTTTTATAATCTCTAAATCTTGACGAGGATTGAAAGTGTGGGAAACAATATAATTAGTACACCACTAATCGAATTAGAACACCATCTAATTTGTTGGTCATAATCAAATGGAACCAATGTCATAATCATGTCAAAGGAATTGTGCAAACTAGTCTAGGCAAGTGTAGTCTTTAAATTATTGAATTTACATCATCTTTATTTACTTGGTAATTAGTATTGCTAGTTGGATTGCTATTTATTTGCAAAAATTCACATCACACAAACAAAACAAATCCTAGTGAACGACCTCGGCTTACCTCAATTATCTCTTACTACATACGGACGAGTATACTTGCTCGTATGTGTTTCGTTTGAATCTTTGGTAAATCGTGTTATAAATTTTCAAAACTTGGACTCCTAACGGGTATATCCCTTGAAACACATCAATGATGCCCTGTCTTGGTGGAACTCTTCTGCCCAAACTATGGGTGTTGAAGCAGCTTATCAACTAACCTGGGCTGACTTCAAAAAGAAAATGCTGAAAAAGTACTGCCCCCGTACCAAGATCAAAAAGTTGGAAGACGAATTTCACCAATTGGTTATGAAAGGAACTGATCTCAAGACATACAACAGGAGGTTTCAGGAACTGACTATACTATGCCCAACTGTTGTACCAGATCTTGAGAAAATATTGGAGAAGTATATCGAGGGACTGCCTCAAAGTATTGAGGGGAATGTCACCTCATCTAGACCACAAACGCTGGAAGAAGCAATCACTATTGCTTTGAGGCTAATGGACAGGGAAATCAAGCTTGGTTCCACCCAAGGAAGCAATGATCACAAGCGGAAGCTTGATGACAAGAGAACCACTCATCACTACAACAACCATCCCAAAAATAGCAACTACCACAACAACAACAAAAACAACCGCAACAACCATCACAACTATCAACAAAACCGCAATAACCACTATCATCCACAGAATCGCAGGCAGGAAGCTCGCAGAGACTACATTGCCACACTTGCTGAAGGAAGTGGTTATCGTGGGAAGCAACCTTTGTGCAACCAATGCAAAATGCATCACACTGGGCCTTGCATTGCTAAGTGTGGAAAATGCCAGGGAACAGGCCACAAAACAGGAGACTGCAAAGTCACAGGCGTTAATGTGTAGCCAGTAGCCGTGGTATGCCACAGATGTGGTGGGAAAGGACACTACAGGAATCAGTGCCCGATTCAGAATACCAATTAGAACGATAAGGCCAGTGGTAGAGAATAGAAGCTCGTTAGAACCTCAACAGCGTCAAAGGATAACAACAATGTTTAAACAGAAGAGGAAGTTTCTGCTACAATAATAAACCATAGTTCAACCCTCTAGGGTTGTATTTTCTTTTGTACTTTACCCTAGGTGCGGTGGTGTAACCTAGTTGTAACAAGTACCTCCCTATCGAATGAAATCTCTATCTTTTACTATTTCCACGGTGATCCCAACCTTCATCAAATACATTTTCTATTTCACTCACCTTATTCATAACCATTTCGTAACAATATACCGCTATCCTATTAGGGATCTGGTTAATTTCATTCCTGACCGAATAATAGACTATTACCATCCTATAAAGTTCTCCCACGAATCTTAGGATCCATTCCTAAAATTTTATTTCAAGCTATCCTGTTACCACCTCGGAAATTGATAATCTATCACTCTACCAACTATTCACTACCGTTATACGAACCAATTTTTCTTATTACCTTGAAAAAGTATTTAGGTTGCCATTTTACAAAAATAACACGTTGAATACCATCTAAAACTTTTGAGAAACATAACACTACTTTGACTAAGCCGAACATCACATCATTTGTCCTCAATTATACATAGCCTGATCACCTATGTCTAATTCAGGAAGAATCATGTCAAGAAGGAAACAATCATCTTTTCAAAATTCCTGAAACAATCTTCATTCAAAAGCAAAGTTTGTAACTAGATGAACTGTTAGTAAACATCCCCGTTGCCAACATTCCATAGATATCTACACCTTTTACACAACACCTCAATCAACACAGACTGAATCTCGGGACAAGATTCCATTTAAGGGGGTGACAATGTAACCACCGGTAAATTTCAACTTGTATTAATATTCTAACAAAAGAATACTTATCCATTTTCCACGTATATTTTTTTTAAACTAAACGTTATCAGTTTAACTGAACACCACCACACACTAATGTGACGTAACTTACATTCCCAATAAACATGCTCACACGCAGACAGACACCAACCTGCTTTATGTTTATTTTACATAAATATCTTTATATGTCAAGTACCAAAGTTTTCAACTTTTATTTGCCACCTTACTTTAATTCCTTAATGTACGATTATTAAACGCTCAACTAAACGTTCGTTACCTATTAAAGTTCTCACAGAAACCCTAAAATGCACTATAACCCCTAAAGTGCACTGAGGACCCCTAACGTGCAAACCCTAAAGTACAAAATCCTAAAACTAATGTACAAGCCCTTAAAGCACGAAAACCTAAGCTTTACCTTATTTTCCCGTTACAAGCCCTAATTTCACAAATCTATGATTTTATGTGATAAAATCATAAACCCTAAACAATGTGTACATGATTTCTATAAAATATAAATGTACAAGTCTCTCAAGCACATGTACAAGTCCTTAATGCATAAAACTCAATATTAATATAAAACTCATTATAAACCCTAGTGTACTTACTCTAAAGCACATAATACAAGACCCTTATGCACTAACCCTAGACCTAGTTTTTCTTATAACATTCAAACTTAGAGTACAAATTCTAAACCTATGGTACAAGTACTTAATGCATAAAAACTAAAAACTACATTTTTACTACACTAAACATATCTAAACCTAATTATACTTAACAAGACACTAAACAAGGACCCTAACTAAGATTCCTACATTCCTATAACTTCATGTACAACACCTTAAAGCCATCGTACAAGTAGCTAAAGCATAAAATGCAACATTTGGATTTCTAGTTCAAATCAAACCAAGCTTTAATCAAATCAAGCCCTAATTAAACTAAACCCTAACTACACCCTAACTAAAGCTTAATGAGGTGTTAAACATGCCACATCTTCATGTCCCCCAAGCCTTCCACATTAGTCAAGAATATCAAGCCCAACATGTGGTTAATCTCCTTACACCATTTGATTTACCCTACAAACCACAAGAACCCTTACCAACCTCCATGAATACCTCACTATGTCTCTAAAATTCCTAACCATCCATGACAAGTGGCAAAATCCATCCAAGACCACCTCACCATGTACCTAAACTCCTTGCCTATAAAAAGCAACCAAGAACCTGTTGATCATCTCATCACATAGTTTAACCACAAACACCCTAAAACTCACTCCCACATTCTGATCATAAGACTCAACAGAAGGATATAGAAGGTATCATGCAAGGGCAAATATCCTTGAAAGGTTTGATTCCAAGTTAGAGTCCTTTTCTGCGTTTTAGCTTTTAATCGAGTACCTAAGTGTTGTAATTATTCCAAGCCTTTTCAATTCCTTTTAATAATCTTAGTTACATCTGAACATAATGTTACTTAAGTTTAAATAGAAGGCCAAGATCAAAAATCAAGATTTCCAAACTTTCTATTCTTACAGTAAACAACCAGGAAACCTTAATAAGCTATAGTGTTGTTTTAAACTTTAAAGCCTTATCATACATAAATAAGTCATCTAAATAAGCTAACAAACATGTAAACAAGCCATGAGAATAAGCCCATAAGTTTTTGGGATCAAATTATTATTTTTCTTCTTTTCCTTCTTGTCGCTAGCCAATCAAACAACCCTTTTCAATCATATTTTTAGACCACAAGCTAGAGGTTATATAACATCCTAGATTTTCGATTAACATTATATGATTATAACCTAAATTATATATAAATAAATAAGTAATATAAATAACTTTTTTTTAAAAAACCCATACAAGTCCAAGCCCAACTATAATTGATCCAACCCACATGAAAAAAAAAATAAAAAAAAATACGGTCCCTCCCTCCCATATTCGATCTCCATGAAAAAAAATGAAGAAGGAAGGAGAAAACCCTAGACTCCATTGCTATTTGTCCAAACATTCAAGATTCCAAAAATTGAGTCTAATTTTTTGAAGCATAGTAAGGGTAAACAAGCTTTTCTCATCATTCCTTATTATTAATTATGTAACTCACATGATGGATTAGGGTTTATTAAAATCTCAGTAATTAAGTATGTTTGATCATTAAAACATAATTAGGGATGTGTTAAATGTTTTATCTTACGTTGGTTAGGGTTAGAATTTTGTTTGTGATGCTCTCCAGAAATTGGGTCGGATTTATGGATGTATAAACTGATGTTGCCAACGTGTTTTTGGGTGATTTTTGAGTTTAAACATAAGTTCGATCAGTGTACTTTCTGTAAATATAAATTTCGTGGTCATTCGAGGTCGGGAGAGTAGTCTTTTGATTTTTGGGAGATTAAGTGTCAAAGCTGAGAAATCAGAGTCTGAATATCGGTTGATGTTTTTGATTTTTAGTTTTCAAACCACAAGGAACTGAGAGTTCTCCTTTTACAGGGGTGATAGATAAGTTATGTGTGACTTTCTGGAATTTTTGATGAATTTTCTGAAGTGTCTCAATGGGTAAATTAAAGGAAAAGTTTCTGTATGTATGTGCAATTAATTTTCTGGGTTGGTCTGAAAAGATGAATTTTGAAAGGGTACTAATACTTGATAATAAAATCTATAAAAATTGGTAAAGATGCTAAACTAATATGGAAATCACATATAATTATTTTAGAATTTTTGAAACTTAAGTGGCAGGCACGAAAAATCATAAGGATGTGATCTAGATTCACTAATATATCCTAATTAAGTGATATAATGGTCTTAAACGGGTTTTCGAACGGGACTGTTTTATAATCTGAATTTGTATGCTTCATAGCTTGAGTTTCATAGGTGGTTAATTCTGGATTTTTGCTTGTAAACCTAGTTTAAGGTCTTAAATAAGTTCTCCAATTTGGTTGGAGTGATTTGGAGTTGATTTGGTTGTGTTTTTGATTTTATGGGATTAGGTGTCGAATCTGAATTTTAAGAGTCTGAAATTAATCGAATTGAATGAATTTTCATTTCAAAGATATAAGTAATTAAGCCATGGGATTCTGCAAGAAGTAACTTCTATATGTTTAGTAATCACATGATTATTTTTGGATTTTTCTAAAGTGTTTTGATATGTATTTTAAATGTATACTTTCTGGGTACAGCAGCAGGTTCATATTCTAGGTAGTCTGTCTTTGGGAATTTTTAAAACATGGTTATGCTATTTGATAAATTATGGAAAAATCCACGTGTGTTTATATGACATATAAGTATCCGGGTAAATTATTTGAGCCTCTCATTAGGTCCTTAAGTGTGTTTTAAAAATTTGTAAAGTTGGGGACAGATTGTGCTAAAATCAATTATTTGAGGAACATGTGTGTATTAGATCATTTAAGACTAATTAATGTGTATAAACCCTAAAATGCATTTATGATGATATAATTAGGCTTATATGAACCTAAATTTAGTAATGAAACCCTAAGCTGATTAATTGTGAATTGTAACCTGAAGTTACTCAATCTGGAAAGTTACTAAATATGGAAAGTTACTAATTCGGGAAACTTACTTAATTCGGAAAGTTACCAATTCGGGAAAGTTACTGAATATAGAAAGAAACCTTAAATATGGAATTTGAATAACTATAAGCAGTAAACTTATAAAATGAGCTTGTAAGTAATACGTGATTATCAATTTGTATAGGTTCTGTGAAGAAGGAGTAGTTCCTATTCCGAGTGCTTTCCTATTTTGTTTGAGTTGGTTTGCATAAGGTATAGATATTCTACCCTTTCTCAGTAAGGGTTTCTTCTCTCATGACTCTTGATCCTTGACTTTGATTCGTTTGCTTTGCTATGATTCCGTTGATATGAGCCTTTGCTATGATTCCCTTGATATGATCTGTTTGGATATGGTATAATGATGGATATGCTTTGATATGATATGTTCTGTTCAGTGCCCGAGCTAACTAGCCATGGAGGTACCATGGCCATGTCATTGAGGCACCAATGGCATGACACTTTCTGTGGAGGTGTGATTGATCCACGGCGTCCCCTTTTGATATATATGATTATTTGCGCACTTTGGCCATTATGTATACATGTGTACAGTCTAGTACTTGCATATGTATTTTGTTATGTAGGGGGTGTATGGATGCATCCTAGATATACGTTTGGTGTGATTGGTGTGACTGGTGTGATTGGTGTGATTATGATGTGACTTAGTGATTGGTTTGTGCGTGCCGTGCACCCCTCTCACTTCTGGTACTCGAGAGGTCTCCCCTCCTTGTACATTATGATTTGTTGGATGATGTGATTATGTGGTCTATTCGAGTGTCTCGTTTAGACAGGATCATGGCTATCATATGTGATTCTTTGGTCTATTCGAGTGTCTCATTTAGACGCGTTCTTTGCCTTTTTTATTTGACTCTTTGATTTATTATTATTATCTGATTCGTATTATCTTATTTATCTTTTCATTTGACTTATGATATATATGCCTTTGATTCGTATGATTCATCTTCGCTCACTTATGCTTATTACCTATTAGTTTTGTATATATATCTGTTCACTGGGCTTTTTAAGCTCAGCCGCATTTTTTTTCCTGCGGCAGGTTTTAGGTTGGAAGCTGGGTTTGAGTGAAGAGTGCATAGGAGCTTTTAGTGGACTACCCTGATGATAGACTCCCATTTGCTTATGGATTAGATTTGGATTCATTTTCAGTTATACTAGTGGGAATTGTATTTGGCTTTGGAATTCATTATGTTTAGATGTTAGTATTTCATTATTACCTTAGAATACCTTTGTAACTATTATGTTTATAAGTCTTCCGCTTGCGCTTGTATGTTCTGATTGACACCATAATATGGCATTTTAACCCTTGTCGGGTTGGGGTGTTACAGGTTATAAGCTGAGCTATTAAGCACTTCTAATAAGCTCCTAATAAGCTTTACAAAGCTCCAAAGGCTTGGCTAAAAACTGAACATGTGTCGTTTATTTTTGTGTTTCTTTTAGGCTGGTCGCAACATAGGAAAACCCTAAACACCCTTTTTAGCTCTATTTTTATACCATAAGCCAAGGCTTATAAGCCCAACCAATAAGCACTTTTAATAATCTCCCAGGATACTACTTAAAGCCCCCAAGATCTAGGTCAAACCCCATAAGCCACGTTTAAATTTTATGTTCTTTTTATGTCACTCAAGAATTGGAATTTTTTTGGTTTCTTTCTTATCGGGAAAACAGCCCAAGTACCCAACTTTGACGAATTGTTTAGTCCATAAGCTAAAAGCTTTAAGCTATGAGGTTTTGAAAACTTAATAAGCTTCTATTAAAGATTATAAAACAACAAGAACGTCATAAAAAGATCAAAGGGCCTCGTGTATATTCTTGTTTTCTTTTGGTGTCTCGACACATAAAATAATCCACTCTTTTTATATATTTTAAGCCTATAAGCTAAAATATAAGCTGATAAGCTATTCACAGCTTATTTACAAACTAAACACAACATATTTAGCAAGCCATAATAGATCACACCCTTTTCTAAACTTAAAACGCGATTTAAATAAGATAGGGACTATGTACGTAACGACTAAAATAGCTGAAGGGGAAAACTCTAACATATTGAAACATGGAATTTTCTTGGGCCAAAACTATAAATATTGATTAGTTATATACAACAAAGGCTGAAATAGTAATCAACTAATAGTTAAGGGTATAAAGTGTCACTATTGAAACTATAGGGGTAAAAGTTGTCATTTTTTGAAAGTTAAAGGGTATAAATTTTCATTTCATAAAAGATGAAGGGTATAAGTTGTTAATTTATAAAACATGAAGAATATAAGTTGTCAATTCATAAAAGATGAAGGGTAAAAGTTGTCATTATATGAAAGTACAGGGGTATAAATTGTCAATACTTGAAACTATAAGGGAATGAAATGTAACATTTTATATTACTGTGGGAAATATACTTTTGGCTCATTTTTGATAAAAACTGATAAACGGGATACCTAAATTAACGATCAAATGAACAATAAAAATGAAATATGATAAATATTAACATAGGTTGCGTGTCGGAGCAGTTTATTCATCGTACTTGATTTACTTTCAAATAAGACTACTATAATACCAAGGTGAGTTCGTAGACCCACTTTTATACTTTTTCAAACTTGTGGGGGGATACATGCTACAAACCTGAACACAAGTATTTTTCTGTATACAAATCCTGATTGATATTGCCTAAGACACACTGTTTCCATTAAAAGACCCTCATATCGAGAACCATTAATCACTTGCGAGTGAACGCGAATATTGTGAATAGATCTATTGGAGGTTGACAGCCCATTTGTACTAGCCGGATAGATAGCTATAATGCTAGCCGGATTGATAGACAAATGCACATTATTTGCGAACTATTAGGAAGTTGGCAAGCTCCTACCCGGGGGCATTGTTACTTACATCATCTTTATGATGTTAGTAATTTATATCATTTTATGATATCACACACGTTAACATTTGAGTTCATGAGATTTAGAGCAATATTATGTACTGCAATATTATTGTTTTACCACCACTTAACTTGTGTTCAACAAACTAATTATTATACAAACACTATGGATTTGGTCAACCTTTGTGTAGACTTTTTAGCATGTTTATCTCAGGTCCATAATGAACGAGGATGGCACGGAGGGGCACGAATACTCTTTCGAAGGCTAAAATCTAATTATCATTTGAAACTTATTTAACAAACTGTAAAACTACTGGGACCTCATTTTGTAAAGTCTGAGATTTATAAAAATTCGAATGATAAATCTTTCAAAACGACTCAATTAGAGATCATTTTCTATTATTATAACTGTTGTGCCATCGAGTAACACCCAGCTTGAATTCCGTTGTGTATCCCGAAATTAGGGGTGTTACAGATTTCGATTTGTTTCGCGTTTTCTAGGTTATGCTGACATAATAAGGGACTAAGGTGCACATTTCTCAAGATATCTCACGTTTCTCAAGTTCAAATAAATTCAGAAAAACTTCAACTGCTAAGGTGATGCAAAAATAATTATTTGGCTAGTATAAATAGTTTGGAAAATTTACCAGGTGTTACAGCACATACATCATATTGGGAAATCCGTCCCGGATTTGAGTTTAACTTATCAGTTCCGATTTCCAAGAGGTGAGGGTACTTGCGCTTAAACTTGTCCTCGCGTTCCCAGGTGAATTCGGGTCCTCTCTTGGAATTCCAGCGAACTTTCACTAGGGGAATTTGGCTCCTCTTTAGTCGTTTGATCTCACGCTCCATAATTTCTACGGGTTCCTCGATAAAGTTCAATTGCTCATCAAGTGGGATTACAGCTGTCTCATCGGATAAACACTTCTTCAAATTCGACACGTGGAAGGTGGGGTGTACTCTACTAAGTTCAGGAGGCAATTCCAGCCTGTAGGCTACAGGACCAACCCTGTTCAGAATCTTGAATGTTCCAATGTATCTCGGGTTCAGCTTTCCTCATTTGCCAAACCGTATTAAGCCTTTCCACGGTGAGACTTTCAACATAACTTTGTCCCCAACTTGAAACTCTAACTGTTTCCGTCTCACATCCGCGTAACTCTTCTGACGGTCTCTCGCGATTTTCAATCGGTTCTTAATCTGCATAATCTTTTCTGTAGTCTCTCGAACAATATCCGGTCCAATGAGCTGAGCTTCTCCTACCTCTGCCCAACAAATGGGTGATCGGCATTTTCGACCATACAATGCCTCAAATGGTGCAGCCTTAATGCTTGCATGATAACTGTTGTTGTATGAAAACTCAATCAAAGGCAAATGAGTATCCCACCCATTTCCAAAATCAATCACAAAGGCTCAGATCATATCTTCCAAAGTCTGAATCATCCTTTCACTCTGGCCATCCGTTTGTGGGTGATAGGCAGTACTCATGTCGAGATTCGTGCCAAAGGCATCTTGAAGCGTTTGCCAAAAGTTAGAAGTGAATCTGCTGTCTCTGTCAGAGATGATAGATATTGGGGCTCCATGCCTCGATACTATTTCCTTCACGTAAAGCCTCGTCAACTTATCCATACTGTAGTTCTCTTTGATGGGCAGAAAATGTGCTGATTTCGTCAGTCGATCGACTATAACCTAGATTGCATCGAAACCAGTTGTAGTCCTTGGAAGTTTGGTGACGAAGTCCATAGTAATCCGTTCCCATTTCCATTCAGGAATCTCAGGCTGTTGTAGAAGACCAGACGGTTTCTGATGTTCGGCCTTGATTTTCGCGCACGTCAAACATCTTCGAACATAATCGGCAACCTCGGCGTTCATGTTTGGCCACCACTATAACTCCTTGAGATCATGATACATTTTGTCAGATCCTGGGTATATAGAGTACTTTGACTTATGAGACTCGTGCATCATCAAGTCTCGCAGTCCTCCATAACGTGGCACCCAACTTCTTCCTTTAAAACACAAGGTTCCATCGGAACGCTTTTCAAACTTCTTCTATATCATCCCATAAAGCTTCTCACTCTGGAAATCTTCTTGTTTCACTTCTTCTTCTTGAGCATGGAGAATTTGAGCGGGAAGTTTTGAATTGATGGTCATAACCAAAGCTCGAACTGGTAGCGGCTTCAACCGTTCTTTACGGCTCAAGGAATCAGCCACGACGTTCGCCTTTCCCGGGTGGTAATTGATTTCACAGTCATAGTCACTTAAAGTTTCCAACCATTGTCGTTGCCTCATATTCAGCTCCTTCTGATCTAAGATATGCTGAAGACTCTTGTGATCGGTGTAGACAACGTACTTCATTCTGTATAGGTAGTGTCTCCATATCTTGAGTGCAAAAACCACTTCTCCTAACTCCAAATCATGCGTTGTATACTTCTCTTCATGAGTCTTAAGTTGTCGGGACGCATATGCCATGACCTTCCCTCGTTGCATCAAAACTGATTCTAACCCGTGATATGATGCATCACAATAAACTACAAAATCTTCCACTCCATCTGGCAATGCCAAAATTGGTGCACTACACAGTTTTTACTTCAGGGTTTGAAATGCTTCTTCTTCATCCTTTCCCCATTCATACTTCTTATCCTTCTGAGTCAATGTAGTTAACGGCTTAGCTATTTTGGAGAATCCCTCGATAAATCTCCGGTAATACCCGGCCAATCCCAATAATTGTCGGATTTCTGTAGCATTAGAAGGCGTTGGCCAATTCTCAATTGCCTCAATCTTCGTGGGATACCCATGCAACCCTTTGTTGTCAATCACATGACCAAGAAATTGTACCTTGCGAATCCAAAATTCACACTTAGAGAATTTTGCGTGCAATTGTTCTTCCTTGAGCAACTTAAGAATCGTCGGCAAGTGTTGTTTGTGCTCTTCTTCACTCTTGGAGTAGATCAAGATGTCGTCGATGAAGACTATGACAAACTTGTCCAAATATGGTTTACACACTTAGTTCATGAGGTCCATGAATACAACCGGTGCGTTTGTCAAACCAAAAGGCATCACTCGGAACTCATAGTGGCCATAGAGAGTCCTGAATGCCGTCTTGGGAATACCCTCTTCCCGCACTCTAAGTTGGTGATAACCTGGCCGCAAATCTATTTTTGAGTAGTAATCTGATCCTTGCAGCTGGTCGAACAAATCGTCAATCCTAGGTAACGGGTAGCGATTCTTTACTGTTAGCTTGTTCAATTTACGGTAGTCAATGCACATTCTAAATGATCTGTCCTTCTTCTTTACAAATAATACCGGTGCTCCCCAAGGTGATGAACTAGGTTGTATAAACCCTTTATCTAGCAACTCCCGTAACTGTTTAGACAGTTCTTGCATTTTCGTCGGAGCAAGTCGATACGGTGCACGTGCCACAGGTGCAACTCTCGGAACTAGGTCAATCAGGAATTTCACTTGTCGAACCGGTGGAAGCCCAGGTAGATCTTCAGGAAATACCTCAGGAAAATCACAAACACTCGGAACATCCTCGAGTCGCTTCTCTCCAGACTCTTTCTTGGACACATGTGCTAGGAATGCATGATAGCCTTTCTCGATATACTTCAGAGTCTTAATGCAGGAGATGATACTCAAACGGGTTCCGCTACGATCTCCACGGTCAACCAAGGTTTCATCATCGAGAGGGATATGAACAACTCGTTCACCGCAAATAATACTGGCTTGATGTTTGGAAAATCAATCCATACCCACCACTACGTCGAAGCTTCCGAGTTCAATGGGCATAAGGTCGATGCTAAACGAGTAATCTAGAAGGTTTAGGGTACAGTCTCGGATTACGGTGCAAGTATTAACCAAGTTTCCATTAGCTAGTTCAATACTATAGCTGGTGTCTAAGGAGGTAGGGGTGAGGTTAAGTAGTGGCGAAATCTTAGAAGATACAAAACTCATATCGGCACCAGAATCGAATAAGACTTTAACACGAAGGTTGTTGAGTAGGAACGTACCGGTGACTACGTTCGGATCCTGCTGATGCTCTCCATTGCCCATCACATATGCCCTGCCATGAGCACCTTCAGCTCTTCGTCCAGTGTTCTTTGGGCAATTACTCCTGTAGTGTCCACGCTCCCCACATCCAAAACAAGTTACAACTGGCTGTGCATTACTCCCAGTAGCCACAGTTTTTCCCTTACAATTCTTAGCAACATGCCCAACCTTGTTGCATTTCTGACACTTCACAGTGCATGGTCTACGGTGATGTTGGTTACACTTATCACAGAACGGGTGATTTCCATCATATCCTCTAACTTGTGATGGTGTAGCCACGTATGCCCTGACAGCCTCTTGTCGTCTGTTCTGCTGGTGGTAATGGTTGTTGTTACGGTACTGGTTGTTGTTGTTGTTGTGGTGATGGTTATGGTGAGGGTGATTGTTGTTGTTGCGGTTGTTGTAGTTGTTGTAGTTGTTGCTCCTCCTATAGTCCTCCCACTTCCTTTTGTGATCATAGTTTTTACCATCTCCATTTTAAGCTCTTCCCATGGAATACTATAAGCATTCACAATCCCAACATACTTAGTATATGCATTCCACCAGGATAATGCATGCTCCATCAAGGTTCCCGTTGCATACTTCACTTTGCAGTCTTCAGAGCAGTTACTTCTTAGAAACACTGATTCCATCTTCCCAAACCACTGGGTTAGACCGACGGCTCCTTCAGATCCTTTGAAGGTAGTAGGTTTACGGGTCATGAACTCCTTGTAAGTGCAGAAACGGTTCTCATAGACAGGTTGCACTCCTGCCTGTCCAACATTCTAGTTACTAGCACCTGCTTGCCCAGCAAGCGCCGCAGCTATGCCTTCCTCAATCAGTTTCTGCATCGCGGATGGGGTCATCTTCTTAGGTGGCATAATTCTATCAATCATTACAAATGTACAACATTATAAGTATTTGATTAACGTAACAGATTCATAATACAAAGTAAACAACACAATGATACATCCTAATATAGCGTTCATTCAACATCATAAATAGTACATCACCAAAATACATCATAGATTCGATACTCGCCATAAGTCTTACAAGATATGCAAAACAACGTACAAGTTTCTTATCAAAATCCACTAACTGAAACTAGTCAGTTTAGTACGTACAAGGTAAACTACTACTACAATACCAAATTACTATAATAAAGATGATCAATAATCTCTACTAACGGTCTCCCCTTTCATACATAGCCAAAACATCAACACTGTCATCAAAACGGAAACGCGCCATCCTATTAGAGCACGCCTGCCACTGCATGGTATGTATCTCATCCTTCAACTCCACATACAAATCACCTGCAGCTCTCTATTCCCCCTTAATCTCCATCTTCAACTATAAAATTTCAGACTATCGCGCACACAATCGCCTAGAAATCGACATATAATGGCCCTGGCATCAAGAGATGTATAGGTCACCCTATTTAGATCAATTCACACACATATAATATGTTAGAGAGAGAAAGATGTGTTTAGAGAGAGAAAGAACAAGTAAGAGAATAAGAGAGGATTTCTCTTTTCCATTCATAATTAACAACTCTCAAATGAGAGGTTTACACCTTATATAGTCTCCTATGATATGAGAATAGGGAAGTGTGCCGTCTTTACATATGTCACTAATTCAACATTAACGTAAATACTAAGACCAAACTAGACGGCACACTTCTACTATCATGTAGACTATATTTTTATAATTCTAACGAGCTATTACATGACCATATTACAAGACTCATTGACTCGATAATGATCGTCACTTTAAGCATTCCCAACAATCTCCCCCTAAGGGACGATCATTGAGATCTCTCTTTGATTACATTTATGATCATCACTTTTGCGTTTCCAACAATCTCCCCCTAAGGGGTGATCATTGAGATCTCATTCTGTGACATGTGGGTTACGGGTCCATCAATAGAATTGGATGATCATTTATCTTCTTTGATCTGCCTTCCACCGACGTTCTTTCATCTTGATGTATTTACGTCTTTTCCACCATGCTCATATGTCTTTTGACTTTTGTTCTTCATACTTCAAGTAGTTCTCACTTTATAAGCTTCAATCTTTGACTTGTGAAAGTTTGTTGTGCTTGATCTTTGACTTTTCTTTGACTTATTTGAACTTTTGTTATCTCTTAGTCTTCGTGAGAACTTTTTTTTAGGGATATGAGCATGATAGAAATGGTGGTGGTGGAACTCCTGGTCTCTATGATTACCTGCAATGTAAACAGTTAGCAACAAATTATCCGGCACTTACAGATTTGGACTTCGAGATCATCAATAGCATAGTGTGAAGACTTTCTCTAATCATAGTCAAGGCCGTTCTGAACCGGATACCCCCAAAAGAGCTAACACAGATACGCCGAAGTGTATCAACGATTCAGTGAGCCACTGAAGTACACCGAAGTTTCACTTCACGACTGTAGACCGTTTTGGAGCGAACACTAAGCGTAATCCACAAGGGGTTACCGAAGTGACCTGCTGTCAGGGCTGTTTGATGTTGACCCTGGTAGGATTTCCATTCAATCACTGAGAATCACAATATGTGACTTCTCTCATGAATGTTCTCGGCAGATTACTAAGATCTGCGTAGGACACTCTTATAATTTACAACTGGTGTTCCTTTGTTGAACAACCAGTGTAGAAATACTAAGTGTACTTATGAGATCTTTTATGTATCTCGTGGCTCTAGACTCGATAAAGTGCTTATTGGTTTTAGTCGTCGGAGGCATGGAACAGATTGCCTCCTTTTCAATATCAACACATCTCGGAGTGAGAGGTCGATAGATAATGAAGGGTTCTCCAAGAGAAATGAAACAAGTGTCTTTTGAGAGACACCTGAGTGGCTAGAAGGTTTAGTGCAGTGCGTAACTGGGTCCATGACGGCTTAATCTTCAATACCGGTGTTACCATTGTAACAACCAGTAGCATATGTATTGAACCCGGTGTCTGCCCTAAGGTTGATCAAATGGAGGGCTATTTCTTTTCATCAGTTTCTTTACTTTTCTATTTCATTATTCAACCCCTTCTTTCCCCTTTCATTTCTTTACTCCCCTTTTTTTTTTTTTTTTTTTTTTTTTTTTTTTTTTTTTTTTTTTTTTTTTTTCTCATCATACCTAGGACTTTTCTAGTACTAAACTATTGGTGTTGTCCTTGGGTAGATCCCTCCGGCTCTGGCAGATCATAGGACGATTTCCTAACCTTAGTCACCTTATATCTCCATGACTATCCTATTGTTGCCATAAACCAATTATTTGAAAATCTCTCAAAGTGTTTATGATTGTAGAAACATATTTTGTTAACACTTTGAGAGTCTTGTGATTTTCAGAAATACTCCCCCTTAACTTGTGCTCATAAGTGTTTGAAGTAAATTTGCACATGTCGGGTAAAGTCAGCACTTTTTGAATTGATTGATTTTCAATGATTATGACCTTTGCGAGACACGTTTACGCCAAAAATAGCATATTCATGTTGTTTTTGTTAAACTTTTGATATCGTCAATTCGAGGGTTCAATTATGAGTCGAGCTCATACGAGATTTCAACTTTGAATTACCATATTTTAATCACATATTCATTCTCCCCCTCAAAAATAGCATATTCATATTGTTTTTGTTAAACTTTTGATTAAAATATGCTTTTTGAGGTTTACGGGAAGAATTTCAAGAACTCTTTGTTGTTTAGAACAAAGATTTTGTTTTCAAGTACTCCCCCTTGACAAGGGAATACTTGTTCTATTGAGCAGAATTTTGAAAAACTTAGAAAAAATTCTGGTTAATTCTACTCAATAGTAAGAAGCTTTCGCTCCTTATATGAGGATTGTGGCATTGAAGCGTACCACAGGGTCCTTTCTTTACAAGAACGGGTTGTGCACTGTGATGTGTGCACAAGCCATTAAGCATGATTTTGGCGGAATATTTTCTGTTTTATAAATACTCCCCCTCAAAACTCGCATTTGTTTTGAGAATTTAAAACTTTTTAAAGTTTGAGGGAAAGAGTCTTCTTGAAGCAAAATTCTGAAAGATTTAGAAATTTCAGTTTCAAAAATTCTTGAATAAATTTTGCTTCAAGGTAACTAAAACGTAATACTCTGAAATACTCCCCCTCAAAACTCGCATACATTTTGACATTTTTAAACTTTGGAGCGAATTGGGGAGTAAAGATTTGAAAATCTTGAGCAAAATTTTGAAAAGTTTTGAAAAACCTTTTGAAAAATTTTGAATAAATTTTGCTCAAGATTAAGAGGTTTTTAGGATAAGTGCACCCTTGGTTTTAAAGAATGGTTTAGCAAGGCACTTTCCTTTCTTTGAAACCCGAGTTGTACACTGAGATGTGTGTACATGTCATCATGTTGAAGTT
This sequence comes from Artemisia tridentata subsp. tridentata, assembly GCA_021014915.2. Lineage (NCBI taxonomy): Eukaryota > Viridiplantae > Streptophyta > Magnoliopsida > Asterales > Asteraceae > Artemisia > Artemisia tridentata. The sequence continues at coordinate 68,612,852 of CP139501.1, read as the reverse complement.
CGAGTCCTTAGCTGAAGTACTAAGAAGTCATTTAAAGTTTAGATTAGACAACAACCTTGGGAACCCATTTAAGCACGGCGCTAACAAGTTTACCAACTTTTGAAATCCATTTGTAGGTTGTGTCAATCTGATTTAAAGATGTAGAATTCTAACGAGGACTGAAAACTGGTGTTTCGTTTTGAAATAACACTCGTGGAATCAATGGAGATTTAAAACTCTTTTTCTGGTGAAAATTGTTTGAGAAATCCTGTGTTTCTCTTGGAGTTTTAAAATCTGAAGAAGAAGATTTCCATCTAGAGTTGAACCTCATGGGCTCTCTTTGTAGATTTGTTTTTGTGATAAATGAAAACCTTCCGGCATTTGGAATGTTCAAAGTAGAGTCATTCTTATGTTGCAGCGAAAGTAATTATGATATTGAATATATGAAAGGTTTTGAACGACTTTGCTTTGGTCTCCACACTTGCTTTACCAGTGTAAAACGAGAGTGTGGAGTTTGAAAAACTTTATTCTTTCCATTTGAAGCATTTGAGGGTTTTAAACAACCTTGTTTTGGTCTCCACACTTGCTTTACAGGCATAAAACGAGAGTGTGGAGTTTCAAAAGCTTAAGTCTTTTCTTTTGAAGCATTTGGATTTGAAAACTTTTGAGAAGTAAGTGTTTCAGATAAACTTGGTTTCTTCGAAAACTTCATTCCTTTTTGCAAAGAATAAGTTGTAAACTGGGAAACCTTTTTCGAAAATGGTTTTGAAGATTCACCCGTGTAAACCTTCTTCGAGACACTCACTTCTGGTGATGAAAAATTTGAAATAGGAGCTTTTCCCTTTGATCGGTTAAGAGAATCAAACTTCACTTTTAAAGCATTGTATGAAGTTCTCAAATCACTGTATTCTTTTTGAAGAGAAAGATGATCTTGGGATGCCAATTTTGATTCTAAAGAGGCAATTTGTTTCAAAAGTTTATCTTTTTCGGCTTTAGAATCATCCATTTTACGAGCTAATTTCCGTTCGAACTCAACATTTTCTTTATCAATAATTTTTGAATTTTTTCGTTTTGTTGAAAAAATCAGTTTTGGCATCCTCAAAATCGTATTATTGTTGAGCTAAAAGCGTTTCAAGCTCAACCACTTTTGTTTGAAGCTCATGATTTTCATTTTCAATTTCATTTTCAGAAAGATACATTTTCTCCCCTGTTTCCTTTTCAAACATTGGAGTATCAGAATTGAACATGGGATTTGGAAAAGAAACTTTTGTGATTTGAGACTCAACCTTTTTCATCTTCATTGATTCAATCTTTTGCAAAATATTTTCAAATTTTTTATCAGCGAATTCAGACAATTGAGACTTCAAATATTCAGTCTCTTTTTGTTTCATGTTTGAGTTTTGTGCCTGAACTCGTGAACTTTTGATTGAATCAAACTGATTTTTGTAAATCAGTTTCAAATGCACAATTTATTTTTCGTATTTTGAAATTTGACACTTCATTGACACGTTTTCATCATCAAGTTGTTCAAGTTTTGACATCCAAGGGTTTTCAAAAGAATGGTTTTTCAGATTGTGTTGTAAAGCTAGCTCAAATTCAATACTTTGTGCTTGACATCTTTGAAAATTTTGTTCAAGAGAGAATATTTGACGTTTCAGTTTCTCTTGGATGTCACTTGACTCTTTTAAAATTCGCTCATTTTCGTGTCTCAACATTCCATTTTCCACTTCAAAGCTGTATTCACGATTAGTTTGTGTTTCAAAATCATTTATACGTTTACAATAATTCTTGAGCTTTTCAGTTAACGACTTATTTTGTGCTTTTAGTTCACGATTAAGCTCATTACATCGAACAACTTCGTTTTGGATATTTTTGATTAAGAAAGCATTTGAAGCACATTCTTGATCATGATTCACATTGTCATGTTCAACCATACCTCCATTAGGATCCATATGTGGAATGTTAAGAGTAATATTTCTATTATCCTGATTCACCACATATGTGTCGTTAATGTACTCAGGTTGTCCATGACTTTGTGTCTCGTAAGCAAACACATTATCAAATATCTTGATATGATCAGTTGATTGATGTACCTTAACCAATGTATCTGTACAATGTGAAGGTCCGACATCAGCAGCTGCAGTCTTCAAATCATTCTTACAGTTGAGTTTCCCGTCAGTATCCGAACCATTCCCTTGACTATTTTTTCCATTATGCTGTTCTGATAATGCATTATGACCTGTGAAACCCAAATTATCATCTGATGTCCCTTCCTCATTGGCCATTCCCGCTTGTATCTGCATCTCCATTTCAATTCTTTCCCGTTCTTTTTCTTTTAACCCTCTTCCATGCAATACTTTTTCATTTGACTCTTTCTTCTTTTCCAGCATCTCCCTCAGATGAAGTGATCTTGTAGTAAGCACCAGTTCCAGTATGTTCATTAGTTAAGCAACTGATCTCTAAAAGATTCAACTTCAAGGTAACTAATGATGCATTCTCTCCATATTTTGCTTGCTGATACATAATCCGAAGAATTTTTGAGCACTCTAAAATCTAAGTAGAAAAACCATTTTAACTACGTCTTGAGTGCTCGATATGCTCCTATGCAGTTACTTCCTTGTTCAATTTGCTTCTCTATTAGACATATGTTGTGCAAGAGTTTCCATTTAAAGGTTGTAAAGTCCATTTCAGATCCGAAGAGTGTTTCAAAAGCTCGATGAAATTGATCTATCCCATAATGGTAACCTTGCTTCTGAGAGGGCCATACATTGAAGCTTAACTAATTCAAAATGTGATAAACAAATTTCCTTCGAATGAATAGCTTTTTGCACAACTTGAGGCATCTTTCTCTCTTGTGAACTTGATTCCATTTAATTTCGGTGTGTGATAAAGTTAATCTTGGATCGTTTCAACGATATAGGAGTTGTGTTTGTTGTTGGTTAAGGTTTGGGTATTTGTGACATACATTTTCTCCCCCGTGATTGTTGCGACGGAATCGGAAGAATCAAACTAAAATGTGTAAAGTGGATATGTTTCACATACGGTCGAAATAGTGATTTCTTATTTCCCTCCAAAAATTGAATTTGAAAAATTTCTCTCCCAAAATTTGAAATACACCATAAAATGCAATCCTAAGGATACTAGAAAATTTTGAGTTTTACCGAGTTTGACGCCAAATTTCACCGTAAAAATTCGAATTTTCACCTAAAAATTTGAATTTTGGGCCAAAATTTTCACCGTTATACCAAAATTTGAATTTTGTGTAAAAATTGAACGTTTAGTCACTCCTAAAAATTTAATTTTACTCAAATTTTCCCGCCAAAAATAAAATTTCACTCCTAAAAATTGAACTTTTTTTTTTTTTTTTTTCAAATCCTTTTTTTTTTTTTTTTAAATTCAAATCCTTGCTTGGTTCCTAACTCAGAGAATCCAAACTCGGAGAGTTACTCGGAGAATCCAAACTCGGAGAGTTACTCGGAGAATCCAAGCTCGGATAGTTACTTAGAGAATCCAAACTCGGAGTGTTACTAGGAGATACTCGAAGAAATCTTTCTCAAAGCCTTACTCGGAGAACTTAAGTAATTTCCTAACTCGGAAGCTTAAGTAACAAAAAACTCGGAGACCTTCAAACTCGAAGGGAACTTCTAACTCGAAGTCTGAACTTCTAACTCGAAGTCTGACTTACTCGAACAATTTGAACAGATAACTTCAAACTCGAAGCCAAAGTCGAAGACCTTCTAACTTGAAGGATTTTGACAAACTTGAAGAAAGCGTCAATGAACAGTAACCGAACCAAAAAAATTTCTCCTAAATCCTTGTTTGGCTCTTGATACCACTTGTAGGTCACCCTATTTAGATCAATTAACACACATATAATATGTTAGAGAGAGAAAGATGTATTTAGAGAGATAAAGAACAAGTAAGAGAATAAGAGAGGATTTCTCTTTTCCATTCACAATTAACACCTCTCAAATGAGAGATTTACACCTTATATAGTCTCCCATGATATGAGATCAGGGAAGTGTGCCGTCTTCTAATGCATTTCTTAAGGCTTTCAGGTATGCCACGTCGCATTCCAGATTATCCAGATGCTTACGTTACATATGTCACTAATTCAACATTAACGTAAATACTAAGACTAAACTAGACGGCACACTTCTACTATCATGTAGACTACATTTTTACGATTCTAACGAGCTATTACATGACCATATTACAAGACTCATTTACTCGATAATGATCGTCACTTTAAGCAATCCCAACAAGATGTCTTTCCTCAACGACTCAGCTCGACTCTGAGCTCGGTAGGGGCAACTCGCTGACCAAAACAATCGACTGCATACGGAGGAGACCTCGCTAATCTCAAATGTAGGTGTCACCTCTGTAGCTAAAGCATGACGTAGGGCATCTGAAGTATCGGACTTGTAGGTGATGTCTGACATTGCTAGTGAGGGCGGCATGGGGAGAGCCTCCTGCTTTTCCTCCATCGGCTCCTCGTCATCATCATCAACGTCGTTGTCATCATCATGGTCATCATCCATCTCCTTCTCATCATCATCATCCATCTCCTCATCATCATCCATCTCCTCGTCATCCTGGTGAGGTACATCAATAGGGTGTGGGTCCATCTCTGGACTCGGTGGTGCAAGTAGGTGATCAACGGGTGCATCTGGTAACTGACCGGTAGGGACTGATGTAGCCATAATACTCTACATGAAGTATCGGGACAAGTATAAAGATTTCTAGCCAAATTTTTATAAAATAGTTTCATATGAAATGAAATAGTAGTGGAAAGATCCAAACATATGATAGTGCAAAGCATGCATACATAAAAGTTTAAGTAAAGCACTTACGAGCGAAGTGGCACGGAGGGCTGATGGCTATCGATTTCGAAAATTTTTTTGACTCACACGAAAAATGTTTATGGTCAAGTATGATCTCGTTCTTTATAAACGGTGGCTCTAATACCATTCTGTAACACCCCCAACTCAAAATATGGCACCGGAACTGAGCTTGGGGTGCTACGTGAGGGGTAAGACAGTCACAATCACAGAAAACGATCTCATAACGAGACGTTTTAAATAAAACATATCATTCAAATACAACATTTAATCTTTAGAGTCTAAAAGACTCATATCACAAGTAGCAGCGGAAAATAAAGATAGTTTGCAGCGGAAAATAAAGATAGTTTGCAGCAGAATAAAAGATACAGTTTTTAAAATACTATTCGAATGATAAAGATAATAAGGGAAAAAAGCATAGCCCAAAGATAGCCATCCTCAACCTTCAGCCACTCCTGGTGCTCACTTCATGCATCAATAAATAAACATGCTAAAAAGTCAACAAAAAGGTTGAGCGTAATCCAAAGGTTTAGTAAATAATAGTTGAGCACAAGATTTTAAGTCTGGAAGATATAAGTAACAGATACAAATATCGGGTAAGCGTCACATAATTCTCTTATTTTGCTAAGCTCATTACACACAATGCGTTAACTAGCACAAGCAACCTGGCGTAAGTCGATAGTAACCACGAAATTTCATAATTGTAATAGTTGCCCCCAAAGCTAGGTATCTTGCCAAATACCTAGTTAACTCAAATATAGCACACCCATGTTGCCTACCCGGTCAATAGGGATGGGATGGTCAAATCCTATAGGCCTATAAACTATGTTCTTGCTCACTCGCATGTGATTAATGGTTCCTGATCGAGGGACTTGCTTTTTGGCAAGGAAGGTACTTAGCATTTATCGCGTCAGTCAGGAATAGCATACCAATAAACAATTGTGCTCATAAAAATAAGTAAGTAGAATGTATCTCCCCCATGGGTTTATAAATCATTTAAAAATAAAAGTGGGGCTATGAATCACACCTTAGTAGCATAGAAATGAGATATCACAATAGGATCAAATGGAATAGCATGGCAAGTGAACCTCAACATAACCTAATATATGAATAATATGTCTCAGCAGTAACCTTAAAGTGATTTCTAAATCAATACTTTGTATTTAAAAATGAAAATGTTTTATTTCAATGGCGTTTGAGTTAAATAAAGTTTAAGACTCATGTGGATACGAAAACACGAACGGATACGAAGAAAGGATAACGAAGAGAAAAGAGGAATTAAATTAAGAAAAGAATAAGAAAGAAAGACAAACAGAAAGCATCAATAGATTGTTTCGATGTTTTACCCTTTTCCCAAATAGATGATGAAATATCGAAATTTTGGAAGAAATTATATAAGTATCGAAAAGGTTTTTAAGTTATTTCAATAATCATAATTGATTAAATTATAAAAGGTTTTATCGAAATTTGGGCATGATGCGCCCGTTTATAAAGCATTCCCAAGTCATTATGACTTTTGAATATAAGTTTCATTACCTCCTTTTACAAGCTAAAATATATCTAGTTGGACACTATTATTTGCGTATATATTAGTTATTAAGTTTATCGACTATTTTGTTTTTGTTTTCCAAATTAACTAGCAGGGTACCCGCGCGTTGCGGCGGCGGATACCCTAAAATAATATTTTCCGGTGAATCATGTATTTTAGTTTATTATGTTATTTTTGATAATAAATTTACGGATATCAAGAATTTCATGTGACGTATTCCAACTCCTTAACTAAGGAATTTATGTCGTCTTTTTGGGTCTTTTTTAAAGTCATTCGTATAACATGAGCCCGTTTGGCCAGTGCCCGTTCGGGCTCGTGCCCATTTGGCCCGTTGACCGTTCGTGCTTGAATATTTGTATAACGTGTTTTATTATTTGTATTAGTAACATTTAATGCATGAATTGTGTTTAAGTTGATTGTACAATATGCTTGATAATTTGTATTTCTTATGTAAGGGGTGTTTTAATAACTACCTTAATTGTATTTATTGACCAGTTAATTAATTGACTACATTAAATATCTTGACCAAATTAATAGTGCTTTGTATTTTGTAAATTGAGCTTTAACACTTGTAAGTCTTAAAATTAAGATTGATGAGAAAGTTCATTAATAGTGCTTTGTGTATTGTACAATAAGCATTATATCTTGTAAGTCTTAATTTTAAGACCAAGAGGAGAGAGATTCATCCATGCATTATATGTAGTATAGATATAGATAACTGAAACACCATATTGAATAATTAATAATTAATAAATAACAAAACATATAAATAAGTAAAATATATAATGGCCCAATTGTATTGGGCTTCGGCCCAATACTCAACTCACATGTATTGGGCTTTCATTGGGCTTTCGGGCCCAGGTTATTAACATTTAACCAATTTAGGACTCAATCCAACTAGTTGTGGCCCTCTTTGGGTCACGACTTAATCATATTTGAACTAATTAAACCATTAGACCTTGGCCGTGACTCATTGAGTCACGGCTCGAGTCTATTCGAGCCAAAGGCTTTTGGTTGTGGCAATAAGCCAACCAAATCCGATTATTAACACAATACATAACCAAACCATGCTATGCCGTGACTCATTTGAGTCACGACTCGAGTCTTGCCCGAGCCAAAGGCTCTCGGCCAAATCAAGGTAACACAAATCCAAATTAATCCAAATCCTTAACACAATAAACATATCAAGGCTATGCTGTGACTCATTTGAGTCACAGCTCGAGCCAATCCAAGCCAATAGGCTTCTCGGATCAAGTTTACCAATTACACATACAAACCAAGTCCAATCCTTATCACAAAAAGACAATTGTGGCTATGCCACGACTCATTTGAGTCACGGCTCGAACCAAACCGAGCCAATAGGCTCTCGGATGATCAACAACACAACCAAATCCCAAACCACATCATAACCCAACTCTAAATCTAACACGGCATATCCAGGAGGCCTTGCCGTGACTCAATGGAGTCACGGCTCGAACCCTACTCGAGCCAAAGGCTCCTGGTTCAATCAATACAACCAGATCACCAATCGAAAATCCAAAACCAATACAACAATCCGAATAAAATAAATAAATAAAATAAATCCAAATCGAATTAAATAATTTACATCCAAATCGAATAAAATAAAATTTTAAACTAAACTACAACTGCTAATCCTAAAACCAGTACTACCGTGACTCAATGAGTCACGATCAAAGCGTCATACGAGCTTGAGGGCTCTTGGCTTTAACCGCCAGGACCAACTCGGACCAAAAACTCCAAATCCAGCTACAACAAATAGTTAATAAATTAGAATCGAATGAAATAAATAAAAATATAAATGACTCACCCCGAGTCAACGCGAGTTGACTCGGTTAGTCACCCAACTCGGACTGAGTTGAGTGTTTCGCGACATAAAACGTTAGATCCACACATTTTATGTTTAGATCGAAAGGTTTTTAACACGTTTTATTAATTATTATTCGATTTAAATAAATATATGAATTAGGGTTTCGATAAAAAAAATAAAAGAAGACAAGAGGAGGTGCGTGAGTTACCTATTGGGAGAGAGGAGGAGGAGGGGAAGCCTTGGTAAGGTGGTGGTGGTTGATCGTCACGGCAGTGGTGGCGGCTGTGGTGCTAGACGGCTTCAGATGGAGCCCAAACTCTCCAGAAAAGACGGGGACCTTGAGATCTATCGATTGAGGTATGGGTTGGGTTTCGCCGAAAAAGTTTCCGGTGACGTTGGTTGCCGGAGAATTGGCCGGAAGTGGTGAGAGAGACAAGAGAGAATTATAGGGGGGTGTGTGTGTTATGATTAAAATAATAAAAATTAGGCTTTTTATACCCCTTCAGGGGTTAAACTTGGACAATAGAAATGTATAGGGGGTGCAGGGTAAATATTGGACAGGGGTATAAACTGTCAAGTTGGTTAAACTTTTACTTTAAACACTGTGGTGCCCATTCGAGGTATCAAACGGACTCGAAAAATTATGAAACTTTTGCCATTGTTTCCGAAATAATGTTTCTGATAAAAACGAGTATAAATATGCATAACTTTCCCGAAATCAATTTATTTGGCAATTTCAATTCGTTTCGAGTTTTCTAGGTGGTGCTGACATAATAAGGGACTAAGGTTCACATTTCTCAAGATATCTCGCGTTTCTCAAGTTCAAATAAATTCAAAAAAATTTTAACTGCTAAGGTGATGAAAAAATAAATATTTGGCTAGTATAAATAGTTTGAAAAATTTACCGGGTGTTACAACATTCTCTTGGTTTTCAACCATTTGACTTTTAACTAAGTCATCATCTACCAAAGGTGATGTCTTAGAGGGTGGTGGACTTTCGTCCAATGTTACGTTCAATGATTCCTCGACTATTAAGGTTTCTTTGTTCAAAACGATATAGGCTTTACTCTTTTGTGAGTATCCAAGGAACACACCTTCATAAGACTTTGGGTCAAATTTGGTAAGATATTCCTTAGTATTTAGAATGAAGCACTTGCTTCCAAAAACTCTAAAGTATCCTAATGTAGGCTTTTTGCCTCTATAAAGTTCATATGGAGTTTTATTCAAAAATGGTCTTATTAAAACTCTATTTAAGATATAGATGGATGTGTCAACGGCGTTACACCAAAACTTTTGTGGTTTGTTTGTTCATTTAGCATTGTTGTACTCATTTATTGAAGTGTTCGGTTTTTACGTTCTACTACACCGTTTGATTGAGATGTACGCGGAGCTGAAAAATTATGTGTTTTGCCATTAGCATCACAAAAAGATCCAAATTGAGTTTCATTATCAAATTCACGACCGTGGTCTGTTCTAATTGACACAATGCTACTTCCTAGTTGATTTTTAATTTTCTTACTAAGAATTTCAAATTTATCAAAAGCCTCATTTTTACTTTTCAAAAATTTAGTCCAAGTATATCTTGAATAATCATCTACTGTGACCAAATTGTAGAAGTTGCCTCCATAACTTTGTATAGCGGATGGACCAAATAAATCCATATGCAAGAGTTCTAGACACCTAGATGTGGACACCATGTTTTTAGCCTTATGGCTATTATGAACTTGTTTCCCAATTTTGCAAGCATCATAAAAGTGTTGGTCATATTTTAACTTGGCTAGGTTCCTAACGAGTTCCTTAGATGATAGAGATTGGATGAGTCTCATATTGGCGTGACCTAAGCGTCTATGCCAAAGAGTTGAGTTGTCGTCTAGAGAGGTGAGGCAAAGTTTGTCTTTAGATGTTTTATCTAATTTCATAACGTATACGTTATTTTTCAAAACACCTTTACCTACAGTTATACCATCTTTTAGTATTTTACTTTCGTTTTCACTGAAAAGGACATCTTACATTTTACGGCATAGTTGCCTAATACTAAGTAAGTTAAAGCCAAGGTTATCAACATGAGCAACATCATCAATAGAGAGATAGTACCTTTTCTAACAATTTTTCTTTTAAGCTTGCTACCAAACGTAACATTACCTCCATCGTATGCTTAGTAAGTTGAGAAAACGCTCTTGTTTCCCGTCATGTGCCTTGAACACCCGCTATCTTTTATCCACACGTCTAGTTCCAAACCAACTTTCAAGCATACCTAAGTGATAGAAAAACTCAAGCATTTGGTCCTCAATATCTCATGGGTCCATTTGGGTTAAACATCCCATTATCTTGATTCATGTATGGAAATGATGGATAAGGGTTCCATGGCATGTAGTTGGGACTTTGATAATTCCTAGAAAAGTTTGGGTTCCAACTATTTTGATAATGAGGTTGTGTGTTGTAGTTACCTTTTGGAAAGGGGCGTTTGGGAATAGTCGTCCTAGGTCTTTGTTGAGTAGTTTTAGCTCTAAATTCATTTCTAGCTTGTCCTAATCCTATAGTAACAGCTGGTTTTTGTTTGTTAACAGTTGAGCTAGTACTAGGTTTCCTTATGACTTTAATGAACTTAGTACGAGCCGATATACAATCTTTCTGTTCAGCAACAGTTCCCACGGATCCCTTCTCCACTACTGGCGGAACCAAAGATTTGGTTCCGTCTGATCCGTGGGTTTCTGAAACTGTTGGAACAGTTTCTTGTACTTTTACGGCTTGTTTCTTAAAACTACTTAAGTCTCCTAGTTTCATAAAGCCTAACCCAGTTTTATCATGAGGTAATTTTTGAATTTTCATTATCTCATCTACACAACTGATATTTTTATCAAACCTTTTGAACTTAGAGTTTTGTTTGATGAGTGCATCCTGTGTGATTTTAAGCTTCTCTAATTCTAGTTTAAGTTCTTGACATGAAACACATACTTCGTCAACAACTTTACCTTTTTCTAATTGTTTAACTTTTTCCTTTAACTTATAAACTTCATTTTCTAGAAATACCTTTTCGGTTTTCAAAAACTTATTTTTGTTTATGATTTTTAGGCTAAGTTCACTGAGATTGTTATATTCCTTTTGCAAGGGGTCATCATCAATAGAAGAATATGATGAGTCAGAATGTACCTCGTATGAGTCATGAGCCATGAGAGCAACTTCGTAATTCTTAGGTTCTTCGTCATCATCTTCACTATCACTCCAAGCCCCACTTACAAAAGCTCTTTCAGTTTTGTTCTTGGGTGTCTTAGGACACTCTCCTATCAGATGACTTATATCTCCGCATCTAAAACACTTTCTTTCTCCTTTTCCTTTCTTATCATCATGGTCTTTCCGGAAGGATTTCTTTTCTTCTCGAGGTTGTCTTACGAACTTTTCTGGTCTTCTAAAGAACTTCTTGAAATCTCTTACGGCCATGGCATATTCTTCATCTTCGGTAACTAGACTCTTCATCATCACTTGAATCTACCCTAGCTTTTAAGGAAATGGATTTGACTTTGTCCTTTTTGCTCTTAACTATCTCCGAATCTTTTTCCATTACCATCTCATGAACTTTGAGATTTCCTATTAGCTCGTCAAGTGACATGCTTGAAAGATCCTTGGATTCTTCAATGGCCATCACCTTTGCTCTCCACTTCGGATGGAGTGCTCTAAGAAATTTCCTGACAAAGTTCTTACTACAAAAAGAGTCGTAAAGTGCTTTAAGAGAAGTAATGATAGTATTAAACCTAGCAAATGCACTATCAATGGTCTCATCTTCAGGGATAACAAATTGTTCATATTGTTGAACAAGAAGATCAATTTTGTTATCCTTGACTTGTGAGTTCCCTTGATGAGTGATAATTAAAGATTGCCAAATATCTTTAGCAGTTTTACACATAAATACTCTTTCATATTCTTTCTTAGGTAAAGCATTATAAATCATAATTTTAGCCTCATTATTTTTGGCAATCAACTTCTTTTGCTCATCACTATGACGAGCAAGTGAAGTATCCTCATCCCGACCACTTGATATATCTTTTATTATGGCTTTATGGTCACATTCTATAATAATGTACCATAGATCTATGTCTTTTGATTTCACATAAGTTTCAAAGCAGTTTTTCCAATATATAAAACTATTTGGTTCAAATAGTGGAGGTCTTTGCATAGATTGCCTTTCTTTGAAGTTTTCAAAATCCATGGATCGTTCCAAGTTTTAAAATACAATATATTTTGAAAGTCTTGAGTAACGTAGCTCTGATGCCAATTGTGGAAAACTAGAAGGGGGTTAAATAGTTTTACCGTTTTTAAAATTATTTTGCTTTGAATACTTAATGTCATTTCAACTAATAGAAATAATAAACAATATAAACAATGGCAAGTAAGGAAAGAAACAATCAAACCACAACACGGATGTTTATAGTGGTTCGGTCTACAAGGAATCTCTTCCTTGCCCTACTCTACTCCTCGAGCCTCTAACTCGAGAGTTTTTCTTCACTAAGAAACAAGCTCCCTTCTCGGAGGAGAAAACATTTACACACGTCGCTTACACTTTTTCTGGTACAAAGCTAAATACCGAGTTCTTTTACAAGGGCACAACCACTCCCGATACTCTATGTATTTTGAGGACTAAAATACTAACCGATCACAACAGAGGTATATGATTGTATGGTACAACAATGATGTGTGAAAAACAACAGATTCACACTATGACTAATCGAACAAGTCTTGCAACGCTTTGTTGAAGCTTGTGATGCTTTGATCTCTTTGCTACAAAAGAAAGATCACTAAGAATGAAATATGTAATATGAATGGGTTAGTAATGAATGAAAGAATGTATGATGTTGTTTATGCTTATGAGTGATGAGAAAACATGAATGTGTGGCTTGCTATTTATAGGCAACTGCCTTGGCAAACCACGGATGGGACGGATCCAAAATAAGGGATCCGTCCGTTATGCTGTTTGGTTCCGTGGGAGCCAGACAACAAATCTCTAAAAATCTTTTTCAAATCTGACCAAGATATTTTCATATCTAATCTTTGAGTGAAGATCAATCCAAGATATTCTATGCATGCCATGATGTCATTGTACATATTCCATATTAAGAAATAAAATGTAAATGAATGTAACATGTAAATGTAAATGTATGTAACATGTATATACTAGTGATCATATATGTAGCATGTAAATGATGTTATGAGTTTATGAAAAGCTTGTGACTATAAATGTAAAAGACTTAACTATATTTATGCTTTGCTAAAAATAAAATTTATAATTTTCATTAACAAAATATAGCAAAGATCGTAAAATATAAATAACATTTTTTAGGCGATATTTGTATTAACACTTTCCTTTTCCATTTCAACTCGAGAACTGAGCGTAAAGTCCGAACTAATTTCACATGGACAAAGTAAATTTCGTTGCTAACTAAAAATTAAAATCTTTGTTTATAATTGACCCAACGCATATCTATACTTGTAACCAACATTGGAACAAACAAAATGAGGATAAACATTCACGCCAGACCCACGTTAGTAGATAATGGGAAAAAAATTGCATTGTTAGTTCCAAAGAATGTAAATTGTTTGACTTTTGCTAATGGAGTGATGACAATAGTTCAGCGTTTTTGACATATATATAAAATGTGAAAATTGTGAAATGACATAGATAATTTTAATACAAATAATGTCTAAACAAGTTATTTATATTTTTCGATATCTTTACGTTATGGTAATAACAAAATGTAAAAACACTTTACGTCAAACTTAATGTAAACAAGTTATTAGGGTTGTAAAATATCATTTCGACGTAAATCACTCAAGGTATGAACAAACAAATTTAAAATTTGACGGATGATCAAAGAAATTAATTTTTGTTCTAAACTTCACAATTTTTATAAATGTAACAAAATATTTTTTCAAAAATTGTTTTTACAAATTATTTTTGAATTATTAAGAAATGTTTTAATAGGTCATTTTGTTTATATTTTTAAAAGCTATTTTTTTCCCAAAAATTAGGTCAAAACATCCCCAAATAAACTTTTACCACAAAAAGACAGAATTGGGAGCGTCTGTCTGGCACGACACCATTAAAGTGGACGGTGCCGTTAAAATTAATGGTACCGTGCATCTTTAATGGTACCGTCTCCTGTAACGGTCGAAATTTTCTGTCTCTATAAATAGTAGACCATTTTACACTCCCAACTGCAACTTTTCACACAGTTTTTTCTGATTAAAGTCTTCCTTATGTATTATCCTTTCTTTGATCATTTAGTCAGTTTTATTTTATTTAAGAGTGATCCGATCAACTATTCAAGTAATCACCTTCATTCATCTACTAGTGCAAGAGAAGAACACACTGTATCGAGAATATAGAAAGTGTTGTAGTATTAGTTTAGTACACTCGTAACATTTGTTACTTACTTGTTGTATATTATCATATATCAAGCTGTTTGTCATCATACTTAGTTAGATTGTGTAGATCGGGTTGATCGTGTAGAGATCGGGAAGATCTTGTGTAGATTGTGTTGATAATATGTGGATCGGGCAGATCGTGTGTTGATTGAGTAGATCGTGTGAAGATCGGGTAGATCTTGTAGCTTGTGTAGTTTGTGTGAGAATCTGGTAGATCGTGTGTGAGATTGGTTCTAGCTAGATTAGAACTTGACATTTGGCTTAGTGTCAAAAATTATGATAAGCGACGTTGTACGGTTTTCTCCTCCTGAAGGCAGCTTGTTGACATAGTCCAGTGAACTCTCGAGTTAGGTACTCGGGGAGTGCAGTAGGGTGAAGAGGAGCTTCGTTACCGAACCACTATAAATTTTGGTGTCTTAGTTTGATCTTCCCAACTCTTCACTTTGATCTTGCATTTTATATTCCTTAGTTATTATTGTTTGTTATCTCTAACATAGTTATATTGTGTTCATATTGTAATTCATTGATTTCAGGAAAACTCAAATCAAAGTTTTTCAAAAGCAATTTTTATAACGACATAAAAATGGTAAAACTATTCAACCCCTCTTATAGTTTACCACTATTGGCATCAGAGCTTCGTTAACCAAGATTTTTAAAATAAACTGTATTTTATATTAAAAAAATTTGTATTTTAAAACTTGAATCGATATATGTTTTTCGACAAATATCAAGAAGTACAATCTATGCAAAGACCACCAGTTTTTGAAACCGATTGTTTTATCTATTGGAAAACAAGATTTGAAACGTATTTGAAATCAAAAGATCTAGATCTTTGACATATTATTACCAAGGGTGATTTTAAACCTATTCAAGAGAATCCAGAAACTAAAAAGTATGAGATATTTCCTTATGAAAAACAAAATGATGAACTTTAAAAGAAACTCGCTAAAAATAATGAGGCTAAAATGGTGATTGATAATGCTTTGCCAAAAAAGGGATTTGAAAGAATTTTTATGTGTAACACGGCAAAAGAAATTTGGAAAACCTTATTAGTCACCCATCAAGGTAATAGTCAAGTCAAAGAAAACAAGATTGATCTTCTTGTACAACAATATGAACAATTCATTATTCCCGAAGATGAATCTATAGATAGTGGCCTTTGCTAGATTTAATACAATTATCACTAGTCTTAAAGTTCTTGATGAAGGTTATTCTATCAAGAATTATGTTAGAAAGTTTCTTAGAGCTCTACATCCAAAATGGAGAGCAAAGGTTACCGCAACTGAAGAGTCGAAAAACTTGGCATCACTATCACTTGATGAACTTATGGGTAACTTGAAAGTTCATGAAATGATAATTGATAACGCTCAGAATGAGCATGTTTTTAGTTGCGTTATCGTTAATTTTGTGCATCATATTTTGTTATATTTATATGTTTTTGTTACTTAATCGTGAAAAAGTATATATGCAAGTTGTTAGTGCAAATATTACGATATTTAAACTAAACGGTTTCTTCGGTTTTAATAATGACAAACATGTAACATGTAATGCATAACGTAAAATGCGCAAGTTACTTGTAAACACAAATCATCAACGCATACTTACATCAACTTCTCTCAACGTATCAAGTATGCCTCAACAGAGTCGTAGATTTTCAACCCGATGAAAATCACTCAAGGTATGAACAAACAAATTTAAACATGACGGATGATCAAAGAAATAATTTTTTTTCTCTAAACTTCACATTTTTAATGTGACTAAACATTTTTTCAAAAATACATTTTACAAATTATTTTTGAATTGAAAAGAAATGTTTTAATTTGAAAAATAATTTTAATATCACCAACAGCTATTTCCCCCCCCCCCCCCAAATCAGCTCCAAACTTCCCCAAATAAACTTTCACCGCTAAAAAACAAAATTTGGAGCGTCCCTGTCTGGGACGGTACCACGGTACCACTAAATTTAGTGGTACCGTCCGTACGTAACGGCTAGTTTTTTCTTTGCCTATAAATAGTGGACCATTTTACACTTCCAACTTGATTTTTCCAGTTAGTTTTCTCTGGTCAAATCCCTTCTTACTTAGATCACTTTCTTTGATCACTTAGAGAGTCTTAGTTTGTTTAAAGAGTGATCCAATCATCCAACCAAGTGATCACCTTCATTCCTCTACTAGTGCAAGAGAAGAACACAAGGTATCTAAGAAGATACAAAGTGTTGTAGTTATAGTTAGTGCACTTGTAACACTTGTTACATACTTGTTGTATCCTAGCCTACATCAAGTTGATTTTCTTTTGAGTAGTTAGTGAGAGTAGATCATTGTGATCTTGTTGAGATCTTGGAGATCTCTTGTAGCTTGTGGGCTTATGTGTTGATCAAGTGGATCAAGGGTAGATCGGGTAGATCGAGTCAAGTGAGAGTAGATCATTGTGATCTTGTTGAGATCTTGGAGATCTCTTGTAGCTTGTGGGCTTGTGTGTTGATCAAGTGGATCAAGGGTAGATCGAGTCAAGTGTGTTGATTGTGTGAAGTAGTAAGGATCGTGTGGATCGTGGTAGATTGGTACTAGCTAAGATTAGTACTCGACATTTAGCTTAGTGTCAGAAATAAGGATAAGCGACGTTGTACAGTTTTCTCCGCCTGAAGGGAGCTTGTTGATTAGTGAAGTAACTCTCGAGTTGTACTCGGGGAGTGGAGTAGGGCGAAGAGGAGCTTCGTGACCGAACCACTATAAATCATCTTGTCCGGTTTACGCCTTCTTTACTTATCTCTTTACTTTTATTTTAGTCTTTATCGCTTTATATTTATATTTGCATTGCGTTTATGTTTGTGTGGTTTCTTGCTTATATTATGTTGATTATGTTTGTGTCATGGTTTGATTGTGCTTGTGTTGTAGTTTACTTTATACCATCTCTAGATGTTGTATGATCATTGTTGACACTTTTCATATTACGTCACACTTGATCGAGTGTTTGATACAAAAAGTTTTTAAGTTTTTAAATGGAAACGTATTCACCCCCCCCTACGGTTTCCACAATTGGTACCAGAGCCACGTCGCTCAAATTTTTAAAACAAATGGTTTTCAAAATTGAGTACGATCCTTGTATCAAATTACCTATGAAGGTGATAAAATATGAGAAGTATTTAGTTACTTAATACTTACAAGTTTTGTTTTTAAGTATACTTTGTCATACTAGCTTGAAGGTTTTCTTAAACCAATAAAAGAATAGAGTTTGTAAGTGTCCGGTCATGTCTTTAGAACGAGTCGTTAAGTCATGCGGTTTTGAAAGGAGTGTTTGGGACAAACCATTATTTTGTAGTAAAAGTTTTATCGTAAATGTCTTTCTTAGTCCTAAACGTGGAAATGATGTTTAATATATACTTTATATGTTCGGTATCTAGTTTATTAAATTTTACATGTTTCCTTCGAGTCGCCGCACTAAAATAATAAACTGAATCAAGAAACAGGTCACGGTACCATAAGTCCGTAGGAGTCGTGTCACCCATCATTTTAAACGAAGTTGAGTCTACTTTCATTTGAAAAATACTTTTATGAATTAGTTCTAAATGAAAGTATATTAGAGTCTTTGATTTTCAACTAAAGTTTCATAGCAAAGGTTCATAGTCAAAGTTTTCTATCAAATGTTCATTTAAAGAAATCTCTCAATAATGGTTTTCATAAAAATGATCTTTAATAACGGTTCTCATAAAGGTAGTTCGTAAAAGTAGTTTTCATAAAAGTTAGTAAAATTCCGTATAAAAGTGGTAACGCATCGTGCTCATAAACATCATTTTAAAATAGTTTTTCTCAAAACATTTCCATGATATAATTAAGAAAGGTTTTCACATCCAGTTACAATATTAATAGTTTACAATCTAAGAGAGCATAGCTAAGGCATAGATCAAATAAGAAAGCCATAATAAGAAGGCTCAGATCAACGGCATCATAGTCAAAGCTAATATCTAAAAGATGCGTACGAATCATGAGAAACCTTAAGAGATAAGGTCAGAATATCTGTACCTTGGACCGCAAGTGAAAACACAACTAGAAACATAAAGATCGGAAACAAACTCTATCTTCAGCGAATCTACACGAATTCATGATTGTCTAATTATTAATATCTTATTTAAATCAGATTATTTATTTTAGTCGGCTTTCCATTTTTAGTAACTTTCCTTTTATGGCAGCTTTCAAAAAATAGTAACTTTCCAAAAATAGTGAATTTCCTCTTTATATAGTTTAACCATTTTAAGTAACTTTCTATTTTTAGCAGGTTTCCCGAATTAGTAAGTTTCCATAATTAGTAGGTTTCCATATATAGTAAGTTTCCATATTTAGTAGGTTTTAACACGATCTCTTAATTTAGTTTGAGTTTGGGTTTTGGGTTCGGGATTGTCAAATAAATTAAATGTAATCATGTTAAAACATTACTTACTAATCATACATGTCATGGAATATAGCATAGACCTCAATTATCACATGAACACACTTTGAACACCTATTTTACACAAGTATAATTATTTCTGATTTACTCCTGAAATTAAGCCCATGTAATGAATTTTGAAAACATAGTATAAGCCCAAAGTAAAAATCCAAAAAATTCCCACAGTAACCCATATGTCTTTTGAGTCTACCATAATTTTTCCAGATTTTTATCTCAAGTAAAGGATCCCTTTAAAAATCATTCAAGTCTAGTTGTTCAGATTCGTAATGAAATTTACACCTCAAAAGTATGCCTCTAAACACCTAACCATACAACTTCAGAAAAATCTACAAATATTCTAGGAAGTAGTCTATATATGAAATATAACTCCTGTAAAATTTTAGCCATTATCTCTTTATGGTTTAGGAATTAAAAATCGGCCAAGTGGACTGATTTCCAGACCCTCTAATTCAGACTCAACACTTTATCATGCAAAAATTATAAACATGACCAAAACAACTCGAAATCACCCAAACTCAATTGGAGAACTTGACTAAGAGATAAAACTAAGTTTTCATGCAAAGAAACCGAATCAAAACACTCTATATCATGACCATAACTCACTCACAAAATCGGATATACCTGCTGTCCAGTTTTAGAATTTACTTTAGACCACCACAACACTTGTTTACGCACCCAAACGCATCCACGACCCTTATAATTCACCCAACCTGAATTTTAACATTATTTTAACATGATCACAACATCCCACCAAATCATCAACACAAATTCTATCAAAAACCCTAACTCCAATTCATCATTTCATGTATAAATCTTATGATTTTATGTGACCTTTTATTCGTGTATATGGATTAATCATTTAGCCGATTCTCATTTAGTTCTCATGTGACATAATACACGATATAGCAAAGATCAAAATGGAGGAAAACAAAAACAAGATAATACCCTTGAAGATCAATTTGATGGCATAAGAACACAAGAGAGCCGATCATCTTCACCCACTCGGATCGACCCTCTTTCGGACAAGAACAAATCACGATCAACCTTTGTAGCAACTCACGATCACACCCACGTTTAACACATTCGAATTCCTTCCTTGTGCCTTGATGACCGATCAAAAAAAAAATGAAGGAGGAGGGGGCGGCCGATTGGAATTTTGTAGGGTTAGGGTTTGAATTTTTTTTTTTTTTTGTTAATTATTTGGTGATGAAAGAAAATCGGTATAGAGAATAAAAGGGGGAGGGAAGGCCGGTTATTTGGGTATTGATTGGGAGAAATTTTCACCCTTCCAAATTTAAAAAGATGCCCTTTAATTTATTTTATATAATGTGTAAGTCGGGTACCAAAAATAAAAGAAATGGGACCGAAACCAAAACATGAAGGCGTGTAAGTATTTTTAAATGTGTAACACTCGTTTTAATCATAAGTCTTTTATTAACGTATTATTTTTATTCGATCAATTATTAACCGTCCGATACTTAGGTTATATTCGGGATGAAATGTCTTTTACAAATTTGAGATCAAAGGGTATTCTGGGTATTTTACGTGTTCAAAATTTTGGGTTTTACAACTCTTCCCCTCTAAAAAAAAATTTTCGTCCTCGAAAATTGAAGGAAAACGGAACGGAAACATAATGGACTGAGAACAGAAATGTGGATGACTTGTTTCTCATGACTCTATCTCGTTGATCAGAATAGCTTCGGTTTCCTTAGGAAAGACATACCATACTGAATCCAGAACAAAAGAATAATATACCAAACGTAACAGATGATAATCGTATCCCCTTAGAAGGGATACAAGGAAAACGTAGGATTTGACGGATATATCATCCGTGGAATTTGATTAGACAAATCAGATGAGAGCATACAGAAAACAGATTGTTTGATATCATCAAATAGCAGAAAGCTCTACAACAGAACCTAATATTCATATCGGAAGTATAGAGGTCAGCAAACGCGTGACGAGAATCCAAACGTATCAAATCGTATAATGGTGAAGGCAGATTAAGCGTATAGGTGGAATGAACCTAAAGTCTCACTAACGCAGATAATCTCAAACAGCTATCAGAAATTCTAAGGCTTCTAAGGCACTCCTCGAAATATCCTATGATCACAATAAGTGCACGTTATATGATTTAAGTATTATCACGTTGGCCAGACGTCATAATACTAGCATCATATAAATATGCCCTCATGATGACCATACTTTATCTCACGTCGTGAAATAAGCAACTTATCTTAATCACCTAACAGTCCTTCTACCTCCTAGGGTTGGTCCGAATCAAATCATCACTACGGATTCGAAATCAAAGAAACAGATCGCATAGATAACGTGACGGACCCTAGCAAGTATCATCAAATGAAGCTTGTCGTCAAAAGCATCAATTCTTCCACCATTCATCAAAGTTATCATATTAAAACCGTCATCCAACATACGCAGGAAGAACATAAAACGGAAATACTAATAGAGAACCCGAATCATTCAAAGGATCTTATCATCAGGTAACAGAAACTTAAGTAGGTTGAGAGGAAGTGAATTACGTCATCAATAGCTTCATCCTTCACATAATTAACTCTTCCAAACACAAACGTTCACTTTAAAAATTCATCCATTCAAATACATGATCTCAAATCTCTTCCAAGTCCAAGCAGTCTGCCTACTTCTGTCCATATGATCATAGGATGAAAAGGAATTATAATCTTGAGTCTGGTTCCTTAAGCCTTCGGCAACTCTTCTTGGAATTGTGGTATAATAACGCGAATCTCTGACATGATCGTTGTGCATCCTTCCGTCCGCAAGTCTGCTTCTGGTCTCAATTCATCTTAGTACCACTAAAATGAATAGAGAAGCAAGACTGCGTGTCTTCGACAGGTCTTCTAGCATAGCTCAAAATTCGCCAACTCGATTACATTCTCCTTTTATGTCCGCCACCACCTTCGTCTTGCAAGAAACGTTTTCCAATCTTCAAGGTGAACACCGCTGCTGTTGACTCCAGGTTATGTGTTGAATAGTTCGTCCCCTATGGTCTGATTGTCTTGATGCCGAACTTAAATCTCTACGTGCTGCATGAGGTATCATCGAGTCCTATCTCAGTTTTTTTTTTTTTTTTTTTTTTTTTTTTTTTTTTTTTTTTTTTTTTATATGTATATATATATATGCTTCTTTCACGGTAACGTCTGTCACGAACATCTTCTACTATTCTTCTACAAGGTTTCTAACTCCGATAACTGTCTTCAATCTTGGTCCTTTCTATGGGAAACTCTGTCATCACAGGATACCTGGTAGTGTTGTCAGCTACGATCTCTGAACACCAATCAAACCTACTCTTCCAGAACAAAGGGTCATTCTACTTAATAGAAAATGATCTACATGTTCCTCTTTCGTCACTGGGCACACACAACGTCATACTATGACAATTTGTCCAAATACTCGCGAAAACATGATTCTATTAGCCAATATAATTGGCATCATTACAACTCATAATGATCACAATGAGTACGAAAGCAGCTTCAGGAATCGTCTTAGGGAAACTTCATATCTACTTCACATCACCTATCTTCATCTTCACGAATAAAACTGAAATGCTTCGCGGAGGTTACTCTCAGTTAGTCAACTCCCTTCTTAGAAGTTCTTGTGGTTGCTTCTTCAGTCCTTCAAACTTAATTGAGGCCGTCTGATACGGAGTTTCAAAGATAGACCAAATCAATCATTGATACGCGAAAATGGGTAATGATTACGGATAGTGATACGGTTAATTTCACGATAGTCGATACGCCGCCGCATACTTCCCTCTTTCTCCTTCATAACCCAACAGGAGCATCCAAAGAGAGACACTGAGGTGAACAAAATCATATTTCATCAGCTCCTTCAATTCTCTCAACTTCTATGGCATCATGGTTTCGTCAACTGAGATCAATTCAATGCCAACTCCACTACCCAAGCAGGGGGAATCCCAAGAGGTTCATCAGAAAACACCAGAAAATTTTGTACAACAAAAACTTCCAATGCCAGAGCTTTCTAAGGGTGGATACTAATAGGTGTCAGGAGAAACTTGACAATCAAATGAGATCGGGATATGTGTTTTTATAGCAACATTAATCCTAACAGATTTAAGCGGTTGAGAGTCATCATAACAAAAGTAGGGTGAAGCTGATTGTTAAAGGTTACATTTCAGATATGGTAGTCTATGGTAGCTTTACGAAGAGCCATCCAATCCATAACCAAAAGACCTCAAGGTCAATTATATCAAGAGTAAACAGATCCGTAGAACGGATACGGTCGTTAAACCAGACGGATAGTTCATAAATCAGAGTCAAGTACAGGGTTCATCAGAGTGTTGAGATAGATAAGCGAACAGTTCAAGGTGTTGGAATTTTGTTTAGCTTTTTAGCATAAGGGGCAGGTAGGGTGTGTATCATTTGTAATACGAACATCGTATAACTGTCAAAAGTGAGATGTATGGAATATTAGTTATCAGCATGATCATGCTCAGTTAACAATTCCGTACTGAGATAGTATTTACATCATGTCCTTCCAAAGGAACTGGTTGGCAGACAAGGTTCATCATTCAAAGGGAGGGACCAAAACTTCCTATATCCGTGGTTAATAATTACCAGACTTCTCATAGGAGTAGTAATGGATTTTTGTAGGACTGAGTAGTATCAGATGATACATTATATCCAGCACATGCAATGAATTCACAGAATGTGTCAAACACATTACGGTTGAATGACCTTTGGGATGGTCGGAGAGGTATCAAATTGTTTATCCAACGAATCGAAGATGGAGATCGGGATCAGGAAGTGAAACTTAAGTGGTGTAAGGTATCCATGTAGTTCCCGAGGTATTCCAAACTTACTTGGTTACTAAGCTTAGGTTGCAAAACTTTCTAGCTTCTGAAACAAATGTTCTTATAAGGCATAGCTAAAGGCAGAGGCACGAATCAGGGTGATGCGGAAGCAATGCTACTTACATAGATGTCCTAGTCTACCCATTCCTCACCGGTTATAACTTATGTTCCTATGGGAAAGTCCTAAAGCAAATTCCCAAAGGTTGTCTTATGAGCGCCTACAGTGGAAACTTAATGGTCCAAACTTCATAGGTCAAGGTTTAATGTACTACAAGTCGCAGCCGGGCTCTGATACCATAATTGTAACACCCCAACCCGATAAGGGTAGAAGTATTACATTATGGTGACATATCAAAGCAAACACAAGCATATGACTTAAATAATACAAAAGAATTTCAAAAGGTTACAAAGGGAAAATCTGAAATACAAGGTTACAAATGAGAATTACAATAAATACTAAGTCTAAAAATATAATCACTTCTAGTCATCTCTAATCCAGAATAGCTATCAAGGTATAGTCTTCTAAGTCCAAAGTACCCTCCACTCATAACCCAGCTTCCAACTAAAACCTGCCGCAGGAAAAGAAATGGGGCTGAGCTTAAAGAGCCCAGTGAACAGATATGTATAAATGAAGCAAAAGATAAGGAGCAAGAATATAATATGGTGCATTGGGGAAAAACATAAGGTATAAATAAATGGATATCAAGAGTAAGAAAAGGTCAGTAATCTACCACGAGCCCAAACAAATTAAATCTAATCTCATAGTAACCATATAGGAGCGACCTCTCAAATATGTGAAGAATGTGTATTGTACACTTATATTTTATAAAAGTCATATATACATTAATTAGGGTTTGTGATTTTATTACATAAAATCATAGTTTGGTGAATTTAGAGCTTGTATTGGGAAATAATGTAAAGTTAGGGTTTTGTGCTTTAGAAGCTTGTACATTAGCTTTGGAGTGTTGTAGTTTATGGTTTATGATTTAGTTACTCAAAATCATAGTTATAATAATTTAGGGTTTTGTAAAAACTCTAATAGGTAGAAAACGTTTAGTTTGAACGTTTAATAATTGTACGTTAACGAATTAACGTAAAGTGGCAAATGAAATATCGTAAGATTTTATACTTGACATATAAAGGTGTTTATGTGAAATAAAGATAAAGTAGGTTGGTTTCGGTCCACGTGTGAGCACGTTTGTTGAGGATGTGAGTTATGTGACATTAGTGGGTAGTCGTGATCAAATAAACTGATAGTTAAAAAAAATTCAGACGTGGGAAATGGATAAGTATTCTTTATTTAGAATGTGAAATAGTTTATTACAAAGTGAAATTTTACCAGTGGTTACAATTATATTAACATACCTATGCACAATCTCGAACTTGTATAAGTATATATGTTTTGTAGGGAGCGTATGGATGCATCCTAGGTACTTTGTTTAGTTATGATATATATTTGTGAATGGACTTGAGTGTGTGCAATACACCTCATTTCAATATTTGGTACATTGAGCTAGCTACTCCATGCACAATTTGTTATATGATTCGTTGGGCATTTCCTTTAATATTGATATCCACTTTATGTTCATTATTATGCTTTGATCCCTTTCATATGTTCCATATTCTATTTGACATCTTGTTTAGCAGGTTCTCTTGGATTCATTCTCTTATTCATTTCATATACGCTTATTACCTTTCATTTGTTTATATCTGTTCACTGAGCGTTAGCTCAGCCGCATTTTCTTTTCTCTGTGGCAGGTTATAAGCGGGATGCTGGGGATGAGTGTTTAGAGTAGAAGATAGAGGACCTACCCTTGATTAGATTCCATTATTGGAGTTATGATTGTAGACATTATGCTTTGGATATGTATTGTATTTAGATTATTGTTTGGGTTATATTTCGTAAGTCCTTGTAATTCTTGACTTAGTATTTAATAAGAAGTATATATGTTCTGATTGACACCATAATGTTACAATTAGGCCCTTTTCTGGTTGGGGTGTTACAATTATGGTATCAGAGCTTAGGCTTCGACCTGTAGTACTTTAAGTTATGACCTGTGAAAGATTTGGCCCTTAGGTTTGCACTATAGGAGCTTATAAAACAACCTTTGAGAATTTGCCTTAGGATTTCCACTCTGAAGAAACTTAAATTATGACCAGTGAGGATTGGGTAGACTATAAGACATTTTTTTAAGTATCATTGCTTCCGCATCACTCTGATTCGTGCCTTACTTTTAGTTAAGCCCCTTTAAGATCACTTTTTCCGGAGATTAGAAACTTATTATTTTGCACAACCTAAGATTTGTGACCGAGTAAGTTTCGAATGCGTTGAGAATTCCGTAGTAATGCCTGACTCTATATAAGCTTTATTTTCTGATTCCGACCTTAAACTCTGATTCGTTCGTTAATCATTTAGATGCCTCTTAGATCATTCTGAGAATTCTTGTGACTATGATGTGTTTGACACATTCTGTGATTTCTCTTGCTTTTGCTAAGCATATTTAAGTTTCCCTACACTATCAGATTTCACATTACCCATCCCTATTCCTATAAGAAATCT
Source organism: Artemisia tridentata subsp. tridentata (assembly GCA_021014915.2). Taxonomy (NCBI): domain Eukaryota; kingdom Viridiplantae; phylum Streptophyta; class Magnoliopsida; order Asterales; family Asteraceae; genus Artemisia; species Artemisia tridentata. The sequence continues at coordinate 68,586,386 of CP139501.1, read as the reverse complement.
TGTGGTGATTAACCACGAGTATGGGAATGTTTCCCTCACTTCTGAATGATAAGATTCACTCTGCTGATCTGTCTTTCCATGGAATGTTAATTTCGATGTTATTCTAGTATGGATTAGTAGACTGAGCATCAAGATGCTAACTACCGTCATACTGTACACCTTTGACGATTCGAACATCCTGAATTCTTTTTTTACCATGATTTCCGATTGGTTAACCCGTTGTTATCGTTACTATCCTGGAAACTCGTACGTTATTTTCGCGGTTGTGAAGGTTTCCTAGCACCAATTTTTGTACACCGTGGGATGGATCTCACATTGAGAGTCATTTTGCCATATGAGTTTTCTCGATGTAATCCCTGACCGAACTACCAATATTTTCCACCGAAGTGTGAAGTTGAATTGACATAGTACTGAGAGATTGTTTAGTCACGACTTGAGGTAGAATATGATATCAATAAAGGCATGTTTATATGATGCAAGTATTATGACGCCTGGCCAACGTGATAATAGTTACATCATATAACCTGACTTATTTGGATCATAGGATGTCTTTGAGAAGTGCCTGAGAACAGTAAATGGGATGAGTCAGAATTCTATCTGAATAGAGCGACGTTTTTCCTGATTCTGAAACTCCGTATCGAATAGCACCAGTTGAATTGAGAGAACTGAAGGAGCAACAACAAGAACTAGGAAGTAGTTTTATTCGTCTGAGCGTATCTCCGTGGGGTGCTCTAGTTTTACTCGCGATGAAGAAGGATGGTAGCATGAGGTGGTATATTGATTACTGGAAGTAGGACCATATTATAGCTAGAAACCGTTATTCATTACCTTGAATCGACAACTTATCTGATCAACTTTAGGATGAGAAATCTTCTCTAAGACTGATTTAAGTTCTGGATATCATCAGTTACGTGTGAAGAGCGAGATATTCCTAGAACTATCTTTCGTACTCGTTATGATCACTATGAGTTTAGTGACGCCAATTGTATTAGCTAATGCTTCGACTGTTTTATGAACTTGATGAATCATGTCTTTCGCGGGTACTTGGACAAATTTGTCATAGTATGACATCTTAGTACATTCAGAGGCGAAGGAGAAACATGAGGATCATTTTCACATTATGTTTGAAGCTTTGCGTCAGAATAAACTTTATATATTTTGGAAGTGTGATATTGGTTGGGGCAAGTGGCGTTCTTAGTTGATGGTATTATTAGGATCATGCGAAGATACCAAATGGCCAAGACCGACGACAGTTACAGAAGTTAGAACCTTTAGAGTCTTGCAGAAGAATTGTGGAAGATGTTCATGACTGGCATTACCGTTGACGAAGCTTATGAGAAGAGGAGGGAAGTTTAGTTGGGATGAGAACTGAGTTTTGGAAAAGTTGAACCAGAAATTAGCTCCTACTTCCATACTTACAGGTGAGTACAAATTTTTGGACGTTTCAAGAAAAGACTTCGTTATGACTTTATACAATACGAGAAGGTTATTGCTTATTCATCAAGACAACGAGAATCGTATGAGGCGAATTATTCAACGCATAACTAGGAGTTAGCAGCAGTGGTGGTTGTTAGTAAGATTTGGAGGTAATTCTTGTATGGCGAATTATGATCTGTGTTAGAGACTTGAGGAAACTATTTAACTAAGGTACACAGTTTTTACTTCTTTATTCATCTTAGTTGTACTATGATGAATTAAGATCTGGAGCAGACCTTCTGGTGGAAAGACATTTAGCAAGTTGGCAGAAACCATTAAGCTAAAGATTTTGGGTTAGATAGCACACCTGCAGTGATCGTGTCGGAGATCCGCGTCTTACTTCATAATTCTGGGAAGATCTGCAGAAGGCTTGAGAAATCAGACTCAAGATGGCAAGCTGATGACAAGTGAATCCTTTCAGACTTATGTATGACCGGAAGTGTAGAGCACATTTTAGTGGAATAAGGTCGGAAGATTGTTCATTAAAAGTCCAGAGTTGATTTTAGTGACGAATAGAACAATTACCGTTGTGGGAGGAGAACTTTTAAATTTCAGACCGGAGATTGTGTATTCTTGAGGTGTCTCCGTACATAAGTGTTAAACATTCTGCCATATGATGGAAAATTATTCAGCGATTCGTTTGTCCTTAGGTTCATCCTTATCACTACGTATATTCTGCCGTTTTCGTTAGGTATTTGGTATGTTCGATAATTCGATATGAGCTTCGTTTGATTGTTTGTATGCTTCTTTGATTCGTTCGGAACCTAGATAGAAATGGTGAGACTTTGACGAAGCGAAAAGTGTACCACTTTTAGGGGGTCATTTAAACCCTAAATCGTATTTATTTGATCAAATATTGCCCTAAATCGTTCCTTTTGTCATTTTAGGTACTTTGGAGAAGAAATCTGGAAAAGGAAGCATTTTGGACGTTTTTGGAGCATAAAAGTGAAGAAAACGACAAAGTCTCTAAATCTGATGGAATAGTACCTGTGACAGCGTCAAGCCCCAGTGTGACGCCGTCAACCCTTGATAAGCCAGAGAGGATTTTGGAGGATTAAAAGGGGACGGCGTCAAGAAGGCCATCAAGAAACCCTAACCGCGGCGAGGTGACGGCGTCAAGCTCTATAACGTGACGCCGTCAGATCTGTTTTCCTATATATATTTTCATAATTTTTAGTCATTAGTGTGCAACTTTGTGAGGAGAAACCCTAAGATGATTTTTCTACCATTTTTAAGGGTTTTATACCCTTGGATCTCCCATGTTCAATTGAAGATAAGTAATCAATTAATCATTCGATATGTCTATGTGTTGTTTGATTATATCTTGTTCTTGTCTTTTATTTAACATGCTAGGCTAGATTTATCTTGTGTTTGCTTAGATCTAATGAAACCTAACTATTGATTATTGGTTGTTGGTGTGTTATTAATTGTATTGGATGATTGTTTATCGCTGTTAGGCTTAAGAAAACTGGCTAACCTCCTATACGGTAACTTGCTTGAACGTCTTAAGAAACATGAACCAATGCGTACTAAGGTTTTTATGGTTGTATTTAATGCATGAGCGAATTCTAGTGATCCCATGTTAGGAGCTTCTTAGCCGGCTCGACATAGGAGTGAAGTAGGAGCTTATAGAGTTGGGGAAGTACGTACGCCACCCCACGATTGGTATTAAGGAATACACCCGTCATCCACGCAATTAATACACACTAATCAACCGGTAAAAGATAGTTAGGGAGTAAGGAAATCTAAGTAAACATATTTCTCTCCATATAAGTTCCACAACCTTTTTATTTTCAGTTATTTTATTTTATTTGCAATTGTAGTTATTTGGGTTAGTTGACTAGCAACTAATTCCTCCCACTCTTTCAAACCCGAGATTTTACTTGCTTTTAAAAATATAAAAAAACACAAAAAGAATCTTCCCTCACCCTTAGACCTATTAGAGTAGTTTTTCAATCCTAACGACACTATTCCCCTAGAGAACGATCAATCCCCCGGTACTTGCCACTACACTATACTAAATCGGTCAGGTACACTGCCTGGTGGGGATTGCAAGCCTCTTGAGATCCCTCGAGAGGTAAAACCTGTTGTAAGGTCGCAAAACCACGCATCAAGTTTTTGGCGCCGCTGCCGGGGAATAGTTATTGTTTAGGTTGAAATTTCTTTTTATTAGGTCTACTCATTAGATTCCTATCTTAGTGAGATTTTTATTTTCTTTTTATTAGCTTTCTTGTAGTCTATCTTTTTCTTTGTGCCCTTTGTTTGTAAAACCATTTTCATTTGTCACTATGGCGGATGAAACTCCATTTAGATCATTGACAATAGAGGAACAACTATATTTCACTAATAGATTTGCTTCCTATCATTCCAATGAATTTTTGTGTGCTCTTAGTGATTTCCAAGAGGAGTTGGGGGTAAAGTTAGATGGGTTTAATGAATTCTATGCATGTGTGATTTCTATTAGACGATCAATTCCTAACCATGACCCATAAGTGGAACGAATTAGTGGATTTGTATGAGCAAAAAGACCTAGTTTCTAAGAACATGGACTTAGAGTCAAACCAAGATTCTGAGACGGTTAGAGTTGAGCCACCTAGCTGCATGTCATGGTTAGGCACTACCATAATACAGGGTGAACACTTAGGTGATCTTGATGTGATGGAGGATCTAGCCGAGCATGATCACATTGATCAAAAAGACCTAGGTTTTATGATCGATGACGATGAATCTCAAGAAACACATGATGAATCTTTTGGGCAATTTGAATATAGCAGTCAGAATATTGAGGATGATCCTTATGATTCGGATATAGAAGTTGAGATGCCGAGAGAAGCACTTGAGATACTTGGGAAAATGTTAGGGTTAGATCCTACTAAAACACATGATGAGGATATAGGTGATCTTGACACAAGGAATGATGAGGTAAGTAACATAAGCCCACCAAGTACCCCACAAGTCCTACAATCATTTGAGGCACACACACCGCCCGTGACTTACCCGGAAGAAGTTGAGGAGACTATAGGAACCCCAATAGAGGTAGAGCCCTTGGACCAAACACAACTTGAAGAAATAGGTTTGAATGCTTTTAGTGATCACAACCTTTCTTTTAGTCCTATGGAAGTTCCTAGTTTTGATGAGCCGGAGCCTCAACCAAAACCGTTACCTAATCTTCCATCCTTGGATGAAAATTTAGGAATTGAATTAGGTCCCGATCCACCCATCAAAACATATAGTCCGGGTAGTCTTAAGTTTAAGGTAGTAGACATTAAGCCTTGTAGTGAGGAAGACAATATATGAGTGAAAAATGACCTTACATGTCTACATCACCCATTCATGATTGATCACAAGAAACATTATGGGTTTAAACCGGTCTATTGGGTCAAGATGGATTCCCAATTAGGAGTCTCTCGAAGTTGTTAGAAAATGATCCCTTTTTAGGAGAACACTTTAACTCACCCATTGACCAAAGTGAACTAGGTAAGGTTATGATGAAAGGAGCACACCCCTATGAGCATATAATTCATCCACCAATCTTTCCTCACGTGGCATACTCCTACCCAGCTGGTGTGTATCACTACTATCACCCACACTTAACCCTAAGTGTAGGGAAAACCTCCCCTATTTCTGTTAAATAAGGGTAGAGTCAGTGATGAAGCGAAAAGTGTACCACTTTTAAGGGGTCATTTAAGCCCTAAATCGTATTTATTTGATCAAATATTGCCCTAAATCGTTCCTTTTGTCATTTTAGGTACTTTTGAGGAAAATCTGGAAAAGGAGGCATTTTGGACGTTTTTGGAGCATAAAAGTGAAGAAAACGACAAAGTCTCAAAATCGGCTAAAAGTTACCTTTGACGGCGTCAGGATCCTCTCCAGACGGCGTCACGGCTTGGAAATAAAATGGTGGATGTGAAAATTACTCATGATAAGCCAGTGAAATTTGCATGAAATTCTGACGGCGTCACGCGTTAATATGATCAAGGTCGTCACGGCTAAATTTAGAGAGGGACAGCGTCACGCATAATCCTGACGGCGTCAAGCATAATCCTGACGGCGTCAAGCCTTGATAGGCCAGAACGGATTTTTGAGAGCTAAAGAGGGACGGCGTCAAGAAGGTCATCCGGGAACCCTAAAAGCGGCGAGGTGACGGCGTCACACTCCATAACGTGACGCCGTCAGATCTAAAAGTCTATATATAGTTTTGCAATTCTTTGTCATTAGTGTGGAACTTATTGGGGAACTTTGTGTGTGAAAACCCTAGGACGAATTTGGCAGCTCTTTCAAGGCTTTTTGCCTTGAGATCTTCCATGTTACATAGAAGATAAGTTATCAATTAATCATTCAATATGTCTATGTGTTGTTTGATTCTATCTTGTTCTTGTCTTTTGTTTAACATGCTAGGCTAGATTTATCTTGTGTTTGCTTAGATCCAATGAAACCTAGCTATTGATTATTGGTTATTAGTGTGTTGTTAGTTGTATTGGATGATTGTTCATCTATGTTAGGCTTAAGAAAACTGGCTAACTTCCTATTCGGTAACTTGCTTGAACGTCTTAAGAAACATGAACCAATGCGTACTAAAGGTTTTTATGGTTGTATTTAATGCATGAGCGAATTCTAGTCATCCCATGTTAGGAGCTTCCTAGCCGGCTCGACATAGGAGTGAAGTAGGAGCTTGTAGAGTTGGGGAAGTACGTACGCCACCCCACGAATGGTATTAAGGAATACACCCGTCATCCACGCAACTAATACACACTAATCAACCGGTAAAAGATAGTTAGGGAGTAAGGAAATCTAACTAAACACATTTTCCTCCACATAAGTTTTCACCAACCTTTTCATTTTTGTTATTTTATTTTATTTGCATTCGTAGTAACTTGGGTTAGTTGACTAGCAACTAATTCCGCCCACTCTTTCAAACCCGAGATTTTACTTGCTTTCATAAAAATATAAAAAACACAAAAAGAATCATCCCTCACCCTTAGACCTATTAGAGTAGTTTTTCATACCTAACGAACACTATTCCCTGTGGAGAACGATCAATCCCCCGTACTTACCACTACACTATACTACATCGGTCAGGTACACTGCCTGGTGGGGTTGTAAGCCTCTTGAGATCCCTCGAGAGGTAAAACCTGTTGTAAGGTTGCAAAACCACGCATCAAGTTTTTGGCGCCGCTGCCGGGGAATAGTTATTGTTTAGGTTGAATTTTTATTTTATAGGTCTACTCACTAGATTCCTTTCTAGTGAGATTTTTATTTTATTTTTCTAGGTTTTCTTTAGTCTATCTATTTTCTTCGTTTCTTTGTTCGTAACCATTACCATTCGACATCATGGAAGATGGTAATATCCTTAATCCCAACAACCCACCACCACAACAACCACCACCACCTCCTAGAGCCCGTACTTTAGGAGAGTACTCCCGTCCTAGCCACCATGGCTATCGAAACACCATTGAGCTCACTCAAGGAGCCAATGTCACACCCTTGCGATCCGACACCATCCGGTTGGTGCAAAGCGGATGCGCATTCCATGGACTTCGTTCTGAAGATCCTAATCAACATCTCAAGGACTTTCTCAAAATCGTTGATTCTATAGACCTTGATGTTGCCACTCGAGAGACGACCCGACTGCGTCTCTTTCAATTCTCTCTGCGGGACCAAGCTAGTCAATGGCTAGAGCGTCAACCCGCAGGATCCATCACCTCTTGGGATGATCTCACCACTCGTTTCCTTGCTCAGTTTTTCCCACCGGGAAGAACTACCAAGCTAAGGAAGGATATCTTGATGTTTGAACAACGTCAAGGCGAAACCCTCTACGGGGCATGGATTCGATTCAAGGACTTACTCCAAAAAGTCCCTCATCATGGCATAAATCTCTGGCTTCAAATCCAAATCTTCTATGACCATGTTGATTACCACACCAAGCGTGCCATCGATCGAGCCGCCGGGGGCAGATTGCGCGACAAAAGCGCCGAGGAATCATGGGAGATCATTGATGAGCTTGCATCCGACGATGATGAATTGTGGCAAGTTTCCCACGATGTACGCTCGGCGGTCAAGACATATTCATCGCCCGATACAGCCAATCAAATCACTGAGGAAAGTGTAAGTGAACTTGAGAAAAGGGTTGCATATCTTATGGAAAAGCAAAAGAGACCCTTAAGTCCACAAAAAGCAACAATTAACTCGGTCTCAAGCGTTAAGCAAATACCATTATCCGAATCACCCCGTAGGGAAAATACTAAACCCTTCCATAAGCATGCTCAACCCAACTCCCCACCTCAGGAACTTAGTCCAACATTCGAAGCTCGAATGAGAGAATACATGTCAAGACACTCCGAACGGTTGGCGAAATTTGAGGAAGCCGTCTACAAACAGAAGGAGGAAATGGAAGAGAAGATGGCGGAGATGATGAACCTTTTGAAAGAATACACAAATGCAAAAGCTCCTAAAAATGTGCTAGTGCAAAAAGACGTTGAAGTTCCCAACACTAAATGTGTCAATGCCGTCTCCGTCGTCCAAGAGGGCGAAAATGATGGGAGAGAGAAGTTGATAAATATGGAAGTTAACAAAATTGACCTCGTCCCACTTAATGACGGAAACACCAATGCCTACACATGCGATCCCGACAAGGGAAAGGAGGCGCCCACTGAGGAGCGCCAATTGGAAGAACCACCAAAGTCACAACAAGTGAGGCATTACTTGAAGCACGAAATAAACAAGGAAACCATAAACGATTGGGTAGGAAACTATCGACGTACTCATCTACCCAACATGGAGTCAAAGAGGATGGAACCGGATGATGAATCCGACACATCACCCGGGGGGCAATTGTATGAGTGCCTCATAAGACAAAAGTTAGTGGAAAAGCAGGAATTCTACGGGGTCTTCGAAATACCATGCAGCATTGGAAAACTCAAGTATCTGGATGCGGTAGCTGACCAAGGTTCCGACGTAAATTTGATGCCTTTATCCGTTTATGTCCAGTTAACCGACGAATTGCCATCCATCACCCGTACTAAACTCTCCTTTGCAAAACATTCTTATGAGTACCCGTTAGGAATTGCGGAGGATGTGTTGGTCAACGTTGCCGGATTCTTGTATCCGGTCGACTTCATGATTATTGAAAGAAATGACATGAATATGCCAATAATCCTTGGGGCACCCTTTCTCGCGACCACTAGGGCACAAATCAGTTACGAAAAAAGTACCATCCAAATGAAGAAGGGGAAGAAAACGATAAACTTCCCAACGATCCCACGTCATATACGAGATGTTGCTCTACAAAAGAAGATGGAGGCTAACCCCAATGTAATCCGTGGTAATGTTCGAGAGAAAATCCTTGCATGGGAGGCAAGGATTAAGAATTACAATGAAAATGAGATTAGAGAATGTAAGGGTGGAAATAACGATTATATTGACACTGATGAGCAGCCCAATAACCCCGCTAAATTTACGAAAGGAGACTCAGTGCTTTTAAGGCATTCAGAAACAAAAGCACCTACCGATGAACCAAGTCCCTGGTGGTACGGACCATTCACAATTAAAAGTCTACACCAAGATGGGGTAGTAAGCTTGACCAGCAAGGGAGGAGGTGATGTGACTGTGAATGTCGAGCGAGTGAGACACCACCACCCTGATAACAAGGATTATATCTATCAGGGATACGTCATTATGAATGATGGAATCACGTAATGTACGTGACTTTGAGTCTAGCTACAAGACTCTTTAATAAAGAAAAGCGCTTCTTGGGAGGCAACCCAAGTTTTATTTGCTTTGTGTGTTCATTTATTTGTTTGTTTGTTTTTATTTGTTTCCGTGTGTATGTTTAAATTTTATTATTATTGATTCATGTTCAAAACTAATTTGTGAAAATGCTTTATCTTGTTTTTAACTTCGTCTTAACTACATATAAAGGTATTTTGCAAAAGTTAAGTGTAAGGGAAATCTAAATCGGTTTATTAGAACACAAATGAACATGAATCATAATAATATTAAATTAACATACATATTAGTATTTGTTTGAGTCAAATGCTTGTATCGAGTCATAATGATGTTTTGCAGGAATTCCAGGAAGTAAGGTATAGGTTTTTCCAAATTTTTTCCGGAAACGTAACATGAGAATTCTGTCAGATCATTTCTGACGGCGTCAGGCCTTACAACCTGACGGCGTCAGGTTTAGTTTTCTGAAAATTTTTGAAAGTTTTGTTTTCATAAAAAGTTTTTATTAAATCTATAACTTATAATCTCCAGGAATCTGCAAAATTATCATTCCACAAGCAATATATCCTTATATATAGATTTATCTCGCCGATGTTATGTAGCTTTTCGTGTTTTTTTCTCAGGTTTAACAGGTTAGTTTGGACAAGGAAATGTATTTGGATCAAGCTTTTGGCGATGCATTAGTCATGAAGCTTTTACATTCTCTTTGGAAGAAGATCTAACCGTGTTACTTCATTATCCACCGAGCGAATCAGGGGAGTATTTGATTTCATTCTTTTACTTTATGCTTTTACATTTGTTATTTGAACATTGGGGACAATGTTCATCTTAATTGTAAGGGGGGGTAAAAGTACGATTAGAGAATGCTCTTACGCTTGATTTTTGTTTGTTTAATAGTAGATGTGTAATAAAACTGAGATAAATACCTGTTAGGGCAATTTTAGTGCCAAATTTAAAATTTTTTACAACATTTAGGAGTGAAACTTTGATCTTAATGAGCGTCTCACGGATAGGAGTTATATGACTAGCACAAAAACCGTACCACTAAAAAATTCTCCCCCCCAAATATGTGAGGTTCGCCCCTAGAATTGGTAGAAAAAGCATTTATGCTATGATGTGTGTACCGGTAGCACTTAGATTCTAGAACTTGCGTTAGGACCATTCCGAGGCCACAAGTGAGACTACATTCGTGTAGTTAGATTTACTACATGATAAGAGGCATTAGGATTAACCCATTGTTTTACACCTGTGTTTTTGTTATAATTACATTGGCTACATTGGTCAAGTAATTCTCCCACACCCTTTGCGTTGTACTCATTTTTAGTACACGATACCCCTAGTACACCCCTCAGAGCCTATCTTTTCATTTCGACCTTTAAGCATTTTACTTAAAGGAAGAATTTGTTACACCCCACTAAAATGTACACCCAAATCGCCTTAGCCTATCTTGTATGCACTCATTTTTAGTGCATTATTGTGTCAACATTTGTTTTAAACCCAAGTTAATTATCTAATTGATTACATGGTTGCTAAGTCGAGTCATATCCTTGTACATATTATTTTGGGACTATTGGGACTCATGGGTAAAGTACTAGTGTAATGGAGTAATGGGGAAGAACATCATTTATTACCCCCATATGTGCTAAATATTTTAAAAGTACTCCAAGTGTTTTGATTATCTTAATTCGAGTCATTAGATTAGTTAATTGTAAAGTTATGTAAAAGTTCAAGTGTAAGGGGAATGCAACGCCCCTTTGATGTATTATTTTGGATGGTAGGGCAAAAGTGTATGCAAAAAAAAAAAAAAAAAAAAAAAAAAAAAAAAAAAATCAAGAAAAATACAAAAAAATGAGAAAAAGAAAAATAGAAAAAACATACGGACTACCATCCCGTTTTATTTTATGTTTTTGTTATTTTGTTTTTAGCTTAAGATCGAGTCGAGTCTTGGCTTAGCAACATTGTATAGTACATGTAATTGATCAAGATCTTCAACTCGCCACCAGTAAAATATCCTTTATCCAACAAAACCGTGTTTTCCTTTTCCCTACACCTAACATTATAACCCATGTAAAAGCCCTCTTTGATAGTTTATCTTAGGTGCTTACGCCTAGTGGATGAGGTTTTCGATCCTTTCCCAAGCCTATGGTAATCTATTTGCTATGACAGGTAGTGAGAGATATTATCCGTTTTCGTTTATGAGATTTATTTTGATGACACTTGAGAGATGTGAGTATCTAAACACTACTTGTGAGGTGCTAGTTTATAATCTCCGTGCTTATTATGATTAAAGTGGAACGAATATTTGTTGCAATTACTTTTATGTTAGCATTAAATGACCCCTAACTTGTATTTTGATTAGAATAAAAGCACATTTGCTTGAGGACAAGCAAATCTCAAGTGTAAGGGTATTTGATGAAGCAAAAAGTGTACCGCTTTTAAGGGGTCATTTAAGCCCTAAATCGTATTTATTTGATCAAATATTGCCCTAAATCGTTCCTTTTGTCATTTTAGGTACTTTGGAGAAGAAATCTGGAAAAGGAAGCATTTTGGACGTTTTTGGAGCATAAAAAGCCCAGTGAACAGATATGTATAAACGAAGCAAAAGATAAGGAGCAAGAATATAATATGGTGCATTGGGGAAAAACATAAGGTATAAATAAATGGATATCAAGAGTAAGAAAAGGTCAGTAATCTACCACGAGCCCAAACAAATTAAATCTAATCTCATAGTAACCATATAGGAGCGACCTCTCAAATATGTGAAGGACGTGTATTGTACACTTATATTTTATAAAAGTCATATATACATTAATTAGGGTTTGTGATTTTATTACATAAAATCATAGTTTGGTGAATTTAGAGCTTGTATTGGGAAATAATGTAAAGTTAGGGTTTTGTGCTTTAGAAGCTTGTACATTAGCTTTGGAGTGTTGTACTTTATGTATTATGATTTAGTTACTCAAAATCATAGTTATAATAATTTAGGGTTTTGTAAAAACTCTAATAGGTAGAAAACGTTTAGTTTGAACGTTTAATAATTGTACGTTAACGAATTAACGTAAAGTGGCAAATGAAATATCGTAAGATTTTATACTTGACATATAAAGGTGTTTATGTGAAATAAAGATAAAGTAGGTTGGTTTCGGTCCACGTGTGAGCACGTTTGTTGAGGATGTAAGTTATGTCACATTAGTGGGTAGTCGTGATCAAATAAACTGATAGTTAAAAAAAATTCAGACGTGGGAAATGGATAAGTATTCTTTATTTAGAATGTGAAATAGTTTATTACAAAGTGAAATTTTACCAGTGGTTACAATTATATTAACATACCTATGCACAATCTCGAACTTGTATAAGTATATATGTTTTGTAGGGAGCGTATGGATGCATCCTAGGTACTTTGTTTAATTATGATATATATTTGTGAATGGACTTGAGTGTGTGCAATACACCTCATTTCAATATTTGGTACATTGAGCTAGCTACTCCATGCACAATTTGTTATATGATTCGTTGGGCATTTCCTTTAATATTGATATCCACTTTATGTTCATTATTATGCTTTGATCCCTTTCATATGTTCCATATTCTATTTGACATCTTGTTTAGCAGGTTCTCTTGGATTCATTCTCTTATTCATTTCATATACGCTTATTACCTTTCATTTGTTTATATCTGTTCATTGAGCGTTAGCTCAGCCGCATTTTCTTTTCTCTGCGGCAGGTTATAAGCGGGATGCTGGGCATGAGTGTTGAGAGTAGAAGATAGAGGACCTACCCTTGATTAGATTCCATTATTGGAGTTATGATTGTAGACATTATGCTTTGGATATGTATTGTATTTAGATTATTGTTTGGGTTATATTTCGTAAGTCCTTGTAATTCTTGACTTAGTATTTAATAAGAAGTATATATGTTCTGATTGACACCATAATGTTACAATTAGGCCCTTTTCTGGTTGGGGTGTTACAATTATGGTATCAGAGCTTAGGCTTCGACCTGTAGTACTTTAAGTTATGACCTGTGAAAGATTTGGCCCTTAGGTTTGCACTATAGGAGCTTATGAAACAACCTTTGAGAATTTGCCTTAGGATTTCCACTCTGAAGAAACTTAAATTATGACCGGTGAGGATTGGGTAGACTATAAGACATTTGTTTAAGTATCATTGCTTCCGCATCACTCTGATTCGTGCCTTACTTTCAGTTAAGCCCCTTTAAGATCACTTTTTCGGGAGATTAGAAACTTATTATTTTGCACAACCTAAGATTTGTGACCGAGTAAGTTTCGAATGCGTTGAGAATTCCGTAGTAATGCCTGACTCTATATAAGCTTTATTTTCTGATTCCGACCTTAAACTCTGATTCGGTCGTTAATCATTTAGATGCCTCTTAGATCATTCTGAGAATTCTTGTGACTATGATGTGTTTGACACATTCTGTGATTTCTCTTGCTTTTGCTAAGCATATTTAAGTTTCCCTACACTATCAGATTTCACATTACCCATCCCTATTCCTATAAGAAATCTTGTGGTGATTAACCACGAGTATGGGAATGTTTCCCTCACTTCTGAATGATAAGATTCACTCTACTGATCTGTCTTTCCATGGAATGTTAATTTCGATGTTATTCTAGTATGGATTAGTAGACTGAGCATCAAGATGCTAACTACCGTCATACTGTACACCTTTGACGATTCGAACATCCTGAATTCTTTTTTTACCATGATTTCCGATTGGTTAACCCGTTGTTATCGTTACTATCCTGGAAACTCGTACGTTATTTTCGCGGTTGTGAAGGTTTCCTAGCACCAATTTTTGTACACCGTGGGATGGATCTCACCTTGAGAGTCATTTTGCCATATGAGTTTTCTCGATGTAATCCCTGACCGAACTACCAATATTTTCCACCGAAGTGTGAAGTTGAATTGACATAGTACTGAGAGATTGTTTAGTCACGACTTGAGGTAGAATATGATATCAATAAAGGCATGTTTATATGATGCAAGTATTATGACGCCTGGCCAACGTGATAATAGTTACATCATATAACCTGAACTTATTGGGATCATAGGATGTCTTTGAGAAGTGCCTGAGAACAGTAAATGGGATGAGTCAGAATTCTATCTGAATAGAGCGACGTTTTTCCTGATTCTGAAACTCCGTATCGAATAACACTAGTTGAATTGAGAGAACTGAAGGAGCAACAACAAGAACTAGGAAGTAGTTTTATTCGTCTGAGCGTATCTCCGTGGGGTGCTCTAGTTTTACTCGCGATGAAGAAGGATGGTAGCATGAGGTGGTATATTGATTACTGGAAGTAGGACCATATTATAGCTAGAAACCGTTATTCATTACCTTGAATCGACAACTTATCTGATCAACTTTAGGATGAGAAATCTTCTCTAAGACTGATTTAAGTTCTGGATATCATCAGTTACGTGTGAAGAGCGAGATATTCCTAGAACTATCTTTCGTACTCGTTATGATCACTATGAGTTTAGTGACGCCAATTGTATTAGCTAATGCTTCGATTGTTTTATGAACTTGATGAATCATGTCTTTCGCGGGTACTTGGACAAATTTGTCATAGTATGACATCTTAGTACATTCAGAGGCGAAGGAGAAACATGAGGATCATTTTCACATTATGTTTGAAGCTTTGCGTCAGAATAAACTTTATATATTTTGGAAGTGTGATATTGGTTGGGGCAAGTGGCGTTCTTAGTTGATGGTATTATTAGGATCATGCGAAGATACCAAATGGCCAAGACCGACGACAGTTACAGAAGTTAGAACCTTTAGAGTCTTGCAGAAGAATTGTGGAAGATGTTCATGACTGGCATTACCGTTGACGAAGCTTATGAGAAGAGGAGGGAAGTTTAGTTGGGATGAGAACTGAGTTTTGGAAAAGTTGAACCAGAAATTAGCTCCTACTTCCATACTTACAGGTGAGTACAAATTTTTGGACGTTTCAAGAAAAGACTTCGTTATGCCTTTATACAATACGAGAAGGTTATTGCTTATTCATCAAGACAACGAGAACCGTATGAGGCGAATTATTCAACGCATAACTTGGAGTTAGCAGCGGTGGTGGTTGTTAGTAAGATTTGGAGGTAATTCTTGTATGGCGAATTATGATCTGTGTTAAAGACTTGAGGAAACTATTTAACTAAGGCACACAGTTTTTACTTCTTTATTCATCTTAGTTGTACTATGATGAATTAAGATCTGGAGCAGACCTTCTGGTGGAAAGACATTTAGCAAGTTGGCAGAAACCTTTAAGCTAAAGATTTTGGGTTAGATAGCACACCTGCAGTGATCGTGTCGGAGATCCGCGTCTTACTTCATAATTCTGGGAAGATCTGCAGAAGGCTTGAGAAATCAGACTCAAGATGGCAAGCTGATGGCAAGGGAATCCTTTCAGACTTATGTATGAACGGAAGTGTAGAGCACATTTTAGTGGAATAAGGTCAGAAGATTGTTCATTAAAAGTCCAGAGTTGATTTTAGTGACGAATAGAACATTTACCGTTGTGGGAGGAGAACTTTTAAATTTCAGACCGGAGATTGTGTATTCTTGAGGTGTCTCCGTACATAAGTGTTAAACATTCTGCCATATGATGGAAAATTATTCAGCGATTCGTTTGTCCTTAGGTTCATCCTTATCACTACGTATATTCTGCCGTTTTCGTTAGGTATTTGGTATGTTCGATAATTCGATATGAGCTTCGTTTGATTGTTTGTATGCTTCTTTGATTCGTTCGGAACCTAGATAGAAATGGTGAGACTTTGACGAAGCGAAAAGTGTACCACTTTTAGGGGGTCATTTAAACCCCAGTGTGACGCCGTCAACCCTTGATAAGCCAGAGAGGATTTTGGAGGATTAAAAGGGGACGGCGTCAAGAAGGCCATCAAGAAACCCTAACCGCGGCGAGGTGACGGCGTCAAGCTCTATAACGTGACGCCGTCAGATCTGTTTTCCTATATATATTTTCATAATTTTTAGTCATTAGTGTGCAACTTTGTGAGGAGAAACCCTAAGACGATTTTTCTGCCATTTTTAAGGGTTTTATACCCTTGGATCTCCTATGTTCAATTGAAGATAAGTAATCAATTAATCATTCGATATGTCTATGTGTTGTTTGATTATATCTTGTTCTTGTCTTTTATTTAACATGCTAGGCTAGATTTATCTTGTGTTTGCTTAGATCTAACGAAACCTAACTATTGATTATTGGTTGTTGGTGTGTTATTAATTGTATTGGATGATTGTTTATCGCTGTTAGGCTTAAGAAAACTGGCTAACCTCCTATACGGTAACTTGCTTGAACGTCTTAAGAAACATGAACCAATGCGTACTAAGGTTTTTATGGTTGTATTTAATGCATGAGCGAATTCTAGTGATCCCATGTTAGGAGCTTCTTAGCCGGCTCGACATAGGAGTGAAGTAGGAGCTTATAGAGTTGGGGAAGTACGTACGCCACCCCACGATTGGTATTAAGGAATACACCCGTCATCCACGCAATTAATACACACTAATCAACCGGTAAAAGATAGTTAGGGAGTAAGGAAATCTAAGTAAACATATTTCTCTCCATATAAGTTCCACAACCTTTTTATTTTCAGTTATTTTATTTTATTTGCAATTGTAGTTATTTGGGTTAGTTGACTAGCAACTAATTCCGCCCACTCTTTCAAACCCGAGATTTTACTTGCTTTTAAAAAATATAAAAAAACACAAAAAGAATCTTCCCTCACCCTTAGACCTATTAGAGTATTTTTTCAATCCTAACGACACTATTCCCCTAGAGAACGATCAATCCCCCGGTACTTGCCACTACACTATACTACATCGGTCAGGTACACTGCCTGGTGGGGATTGCAAGCCTCTTGAGATCCCTCGAGAGGTAAAACCTGTTGTAAGGTCGCAAAACCACGCATCAAGTTTTTGGCGCCGCTGCCGGGGAATAGTTATTGTTTAGGTTGAAATTTCTTTTTGTTAGGTCTACTCATTAGATTCCTATCTTAGTGAGATTTTTATTTTCTTTTTATTAGCTTTTTTGTAGTCTATCTTTTTCTTTGTGCCCTTTGTTTGTATAACCATTTTCATTTGTCACTATGGCGTATGAAACTCCATTTAGATCATTGACAATAGAGGAACAACTATATTTCACTAATAGATTTGCTTCCTATCATTCCAATGAATTTTTGTGTGCTATTAGTGATTTCCAAGAGGAGTTGGGGGTAAAGTTAGATGGGTTTAATGAATTCTATGCATGTGTGATTTCTATTAGACGATCATTATCAGGATCAATTCCATTTCTATTAGACGATCATTATCAGGATCAATTCCATTTCTATTAGACGATCATTATCAGGATCAATTCCTTTTAGTAAGACCCTTTGGATGAATTTTGAGGAAAGCTTCCTAACCATGACCCATAAGTGGAACGAATTAGTGGATTTGTATGAGCAAAAAGACCTAGTTTCTAAGAACATGGACTTAGAGTCAAACCAAGATTCTGAGACGGTTAGAGTTGAGCCACCTAGCTGCATGTCATGGTTAGGCACTACCATAATACAGGGTGAACACTTAGGTGATCTTGATGTGATGGAGGATCTAGCCGAGCATGATCACATTGATAAAAAAGACCTAGGTTTTATGATCGATGACGATGAATCTCAAGAAACACATGATGAATCTTTTGGGCAATTTGAATATAGCAGTCAGAATATTGAGGATGATCCTTATGATTCGGACATAGAAGTTGAGATGCCTAGAGAAGCACTTGAGATACTTGGGAAAATGTTAGGGTTAGATCCTACTAAAACACATGATGAGGATATAGGTGATCTTGACACAAGGAATGATGAGGTAAGTAACATAAGCCCACCAAGTACCCCACAAGTCCTACAATCATTTGAGGCACACACACCGCCCGTGACTTACCCGGAAGAAGTTGAGGAGACTATAGGAACCCCAATAGAGGTAGAGCCCTTGGACCAAACACAACTTGAAGAAATAGGTTTGAATGCTTTTAGTGATCACAACCTTTCTTTTAGTCCTATGGAAGTTCCTAGTTTTGATGAGCCGGAGCCTCAACCAAAACCGTTACCTAATCTTCCATCCTTGGATGAAAATTTAGGAATTGAATTAGGTCCCGATCCACCCATCAAAACATATAGTCCGGGTAGTCTTAAGTTTAAGGTAGTAGACATTAAGCCTTGTAGTGAGGAAGACAATATAGGAGTGAAAAATGACCTTACATGTCTACATCACCCATTCATGATTGATCACAAGAAACATTATGGGTTTAAAACCGGGTCTATTAGGTCAAGATGGATTCCCAATTAGGAGTCTCTTGAAGTTGTTAGAAAATAATCCCTTTTTAGGAGAACACTTTAACTCACCCATTGACCAAAGTGAACTAGGTAAGGTTATGATGAAAGGAGCACACCCCTTTGAGCATATAATTCATCCACCAATCTTTCCTCACGTGGCATACTCCTACCCAGCTGGTGTGTATCACTAGTATCACCCACACTTAACCCTAAGTGTAGGGAAAACCTCCCCTATTTTCGTTAAATAAGGGTAGAGTCAGTGATGAAGCGAAAAGTGTACCGCTTTTAAGGGGTCATTTAAGCCCTAAATCGTATTTATTTGATCAAATATTGCCCTAAATCGTTCCTTTTGTCATTTTAGGTACTTTTGAGGAGAAATCTGGAAAAGGAGGCATTTTGGACGTTTTTGGAGCATAAAAGTGAAGAAAACGACAAAGTCTCAAAATCGGCTAAAAGTTACCTTTGACGGCGTCAGGATCCTCTCCAGACGGCGTCACGGCTTGGCAATAAAATGGTGGATGTGAAAATTACTCATGATAAGCCAGTGAAATTTGCATGAAATTCTGACGGCGTCACGCTTTAATATGATCAAGGTCGTCACGGCTTAATTTAGAGAGGGACGGCGTCACGCATAATCCTGACGGCGTCAAGCCTTGATAGGCCAGAACGGATTTTTGAGAGCTAAAGAGGGACGGAGTCAAGAAGGTCATCCGGGAACCCTAAAAGCGGCGAGGTGACGGCGTCACACTCCATAACGTGACGCCGTCAGATCTAAAAGTCTATATATAGTTTTGCAATTCTTTGTCATTAGTGTGGAAGTTATTGGGGAACTTTGTGTGTGAAAACCCTAGGACGAATTTGGCAGCTCTTTCAAGGCTTTTTGCCTTGAGATCTTCCATGTTACATTGAAGATAAGTTATCAATTAATCATTCAATATGTCTATGTGTTGTTTGATTCTATCTTGTTCTTGTCTTTTGTTTAACATGCTAGGCTAGATTTATCTTGTGTTTGCTTAGATCTAATGAAACCTAGCTATTGATTATTGGTTATTAGTGTGTTGTTAGTTGTATTGGATGATTGTTCATCTATGTTAGGCTTAAGAAAACTGGCTAACTTCCTATTCGGTAACTTGCTTGAACGTCTTAAGAAACATGAACCAATGCGTACTAAAGGTTTTTATGGTTGTATTTAATGCATGAGCGAATTCTAGTCATCCCATGTTAGGAGCTTCCTAGCCGGCTCGACATAGGAGTGAAGTAGGAGCTTGTAGAGTTGGGGAAGTACGTACGCCACCCCACGAATGGTATTAAGGAATACACCCGTCATCCACGCAACTAATACACACTAATCAACCGGTAAAAGATAGTTAGGGAGTAAGGAAATCTAAGTAAACACATTTTTCTCCACATAAGTTTTCACCAACCTTTTCATTTTTGTTATTTTATTTTATTTGCATTCGTAGTAACTTGGGTTAGTTGACTAGCAACTAATTCCGCCCACTCTTTCAAACCCGAGATTTTACTTGCTTTCATAAAAATATAAAAAACACAAAAAGAATCATCCCTCACCCTTAGACCTATTAGGATAGTTTTTCATACCTAACGAACACTATTCCCTGTGGAGAACGATCAATCCCCCGTACTTACCACTACACTATACTACATCGGTCAGGTACACTGCCTGGTGGGGTTGTAAGCCTCTTGAGATCCCTTGAGAGGTAAAACCTGTTGTAAGGTTGCAAAACCACGCATCAGTCAGGCTCGTGACTCGAACAAAAACAAGCGCTTCTTGGGAGGCAACCCAAGCTTTATTTGCTTTGTGTGTTTATTTATTTGTTTGTTTGATTTTATTTACTTCCATATGTTTGTTTAATTTTTATTATTATTGATTCATGTTCGAAACTAAATTGTGAAAATGCTTTATCTTGTTTTAACTTCGTCTTAACTACATATAAAGGTATTTTGCAAAAGTTAAGTGTAAGGGAAATCCAAATCGGTTTATTAGAACAAATGAACATGAATCGTAACAATAAAAAATTAACATACATATTAGTAATTGTTTGAGTCAAATGCTTGTATCGAGTCATAATGATATTTTGCAGGATTTCCAGGAAATAAGGATTGAGTTTTTCCAGAAATTTTCCGGAAACTTAACATGAAAAATCTGTCAGATCATTTCTGACGGCGTCAGGCCTTACAACCTGACGGCGTCAGGTTTTAATTTTCTGAAATTTTTAAAAGTTTTGTTTTTCTACCGGAATCATAAAAAAGTTTTTATTAAATCTCTAACTTATAAACTCCAGGAATCTGCAAAATAATCATTCCACAAGCATTATATCCTTATACAGATTTATCCCGCCGATGTTATGCAGGTTTTCGTGTTTGTTTTCTCAGGTTTAATAGGTTATTTTGGACAAGGAAATGTATGTGGAATCTAGCTTTTGGCAATGCTTTAATCTTGAAGCTTCAACATTACCTTGGAAGAAGATCTAACCATGTTACCCCTTTATCCACCGAGCGAATCAGGGGAGTATTTGATTTCATTCTTTTACCTTATTTACTTTTACATCTTGTTATTTGAACATTGGGGACAATGTTCATCTTAAGTGTAAGGGGGGGGGGGGGGTAAAGTACGATACCTTAGAGAATACAATTACACTTGATTTTTGTTTGTTTGATGGTAGATGTGTAATAAAACTGAGAGAAATACCTGTTAAGGCAATTTTAGTGCCAAATTTAAATTTTTTTACAACATATAGGAGTGAAACTTTGGTCTTAATGAGCGTCTCATGGATAGGAAGTTATATGACTAGCACAAAACCGTACCACTAAAAAATTTTCCACCCCCAAATATGTGAGGTTCGCCCCTAGAATTGGTAGGAAAAACATTTATGCTATGATGTGTGTACCGGTAGCACTTAGATTCTAGAACTTGCGTTAGGACCATTCCGAGGCCACAAGTGAGACTACATTCGTGTAGTTAGATTTACTACATGATAAGAGGCATTAGGATTAACCCATTGTTTTACACCTGTGTTTTTGTTATAATTACATTGGCTACATTGGTCAAGTAATTCTCCCACACCCTTTGCGTTGTACTCATTTTTAGTACACGATACCCCTAGTACACCCCTCAGAGCCTATATTTTCGTTTCTAACTTTAAGCATTTTACTTAAAGTAAGAATTTGTTTACACCCCACTTAAATGTACACCCAAATCGCCTTAGCCTACCTTGTATGCACTCATTTTTAGTGCATTATTGTGACAACATTTGTTTAAACCCCAAGTTAATTATCTAATTGATTACATGGTTGCTAAGTCGAGTCATATCCTTGTACATATTGTTTTGGGACGATTGGGACTCATGGGTAAAGTACTAGTGTAATGGAGTAATGGGGAAGAACAACATTATTACCCCCATATGTGCTAAATATTTCAAAAAGTATTCCAAGTGTTTCGATTATCTTAATTCGAGTCATTAGAATAGTTAATTGTAAAGTTATGTAAATGTTCAAGTGTAAGGGGGATACAACCCCCCTGCGATGTATTATTTTGGATGGTAGGGCAAGAGTGTATGCAAAAAAAAAAAAAAAAGTAGAAAAAACATACGGACTACCATCCCGTTTCATTTTATGTTTATTTTATATTTTTTGTTATTTTTTTTCATTAGCTTAAGTCGAGTCTAGTCTTGGCTTAGCAACGCCATATTGTACATGTAATTAATCAAGATCTTTAACTCGCCACCAGTAAAATATCCTTTATCCAACAAAACCGTGTTTATCATATCCCTACACCTAACGTTATAACCCGTTTAAAAGCCCTCTTTGATAGTTTATCTTAGGTGCTTACGCCTAGTGGAGGAGGTTTTTTATCCTTTCCCAAGCCTATGGTAATCTATTTGCTATGACAGGTAGTGAGAGATATAATTCATTTTCATTTATGAGATATACTTTTATGACACCTGAGAGATGTGAGTATCTAAACACTACTTGTGAGGTGCTAGTCTGTAATCTCCGTGCTTATTATGATTAAAGTGGAATGACTATTTGTTGTAATTACTTTTATATTAGCGTTAAATGACCCCTAACTTGTATTTTGATTAGAATAAAAGCGCATTTGCTTGAGGACAAGCAAATCTCAAGTGTAAGGGTATTTGATGAAGCGAAAAGTGTACCGCTTTTAGGGGGTCATTTAAGCCCTAAATCGTATTTATTTGATCAAATATTGCCCTAAATCGTTCCTTTTGTCATTTTAGGTACTTTGGAGAAGAAATCTGGAAAAGGAAGCATTTTGGACGTTTTTGGAGCATAAAAGTGAAGAAAACGACAAAGTCTCTAAATCTGCTGGAATAGTACCTGTGACGGCGTCAAGCCCCAGTGTGACGCCGTCAACCCTTGATAAGCCAGAGAGGATTTTAGAGGATTAAAAGGGGACGGCGTCAAGAAGGCCATCAAGAAACCCTAACCGCGGCGAGGTGACGGCGTCAAGCTCTATAACGTAACGCCGTCAGATCTGTTTTCCTATATATATTTTCATAATTTTTAGTCATTAGTGTGCAACTTTGTGAGGAGAAACCCTAAGACAATTTTTCTGCCATTTTTAAGGGTTTTATACCCTTGAATCTCCCATGTTCAATTGAAGATAAGTAATCAATTAATCATTCAATATGTCTATGTGTTGTTTGATTATATCTTGTTCTTGTCTTTTATTTAACATGCTAGGCTAGATTTATCTTGTGTTTGCTTAGATCTAATGAAACCTAACTATTGATTATTGGTTGTTGGTGTGTTATTAATTGTATTGGATGATTGTTTATCGATGTTAGGCTTAAGAAAACTGGCTAACCTCCTATACGGTAACTTGCTTGAACGTCTTAATAAACATGAACCAATGCGTACTAAGGTTATTATGGTTGTATTTAATGCATGAGCGAATTCTAGTGATCCCATGTTAGGAGCTTCTTAGCCGGCTCGACATAGGAGTGAAGTAGGAGCTTATAGAGTTGGGGAAGTACGTACGCCACCCCACGATTGGTATTAAGGAATACACCCGTCATCCACGCAATTAATACACACTAATCAACCGGTAAAAGATAGTTAGGGAGTAAGGAAATCTAAGTAAACACATTTCTCTCCATATAAGTTCCACAACCTTTTTATTTTCAGTTATTTTATTTTATTTGCAATTGTAGTTATTTGGGTTAGTTGACTAGCAACTAATTCCGCCCACTCCTTCAAACCCGAGATTTTACTTGCTTTTAAAAAATATAAAAAAAACACAAAAAGAATCTTCCCTCACCCTTAGACCTATTAGAGTAGTTTTTCAATCCTAACGACACTATTCCCCTAGAGAACGATCAATCCCCCGGTACTTGCCACTACACTATACTACATCGGTCAGGTATACTGCCTGGTGGGGATTGCAAGCCTCTTGAGATCCCTCGAGAGGTAAAACCTGTTGTAAGGTCGCAAAACCACGCATCAGACTTCCTACCGTTTAGCATTTTCTTCATATCTGTCAAAGGTTCATAATCATATTACAGTTCATGTATCTCTTTGAGAAATTACAACTATCATCCGTTACACATATGTTTCGTGTTCTTTGGATCAGATTCGTTATGATTTGTTTTGTTGGATAGCCTGAAGCTATCCTAGTTTGTCTGGATCGAGTCATGAGAAATAAAACAAAACCTTTCCGTTCATTAAAACCTGTTAGAAGAGTCAATCCGAGTGAGTTAATCATTTTCATTTCTTTTCGTGATTCGGTACATTTCCGTTTGATCTTTTTGCTTCAATTTCATGGGCGAAATTCCCTTTTTAGAAGGGAAGAGTTGTAAAACCCGAAATTCTGATTTTACATTTTTCCATCTAATTTGAATTTTAACCTAAGTATTATGAACTTTAATAAGAATTTAAAACCTTATGTTGTGTGATAAATAAATTAATATATGATTTAACCGAATTTTTATCTAATTGACTAAATGTTTAAGCCTTCCTAAATCCTCTACAACAAATCATGCGTTTCTTGGCCTTTTAAAACTAACAATTTGTACACATAATATGCTAGTATTATACATTTCCTACTTATGAAATAGTTAGGAATCCAATTAGGCCCATCTATCAAGCCTTCAATCACGCATATTAGATCAAATCACGCTTGATCACATTTACTATTTTCCTAAAACATCTTCACGCTTTGCCTATTTTACTTGTGTCGTATACTGCCTCCTCTTCCATATCCTTTGTACACCGAACCTAAAACCAGAAAACACACACCATTCGTCCCTTGTTTTGCTGCCAAGAAAAAAGAGGAAGAAGGCTCGTGGTGATCAAGGTTGAGGGTGCAAGTCGTTGGTGTTTCCTTAGAGTTATACGAGTCAAGTTTTGTTTCCATTCGGTTCTGTTCTAAGTCGATACATAGGTTCCTTTTCTTCTTTTTTGTTCTCTTTCAGTCGACATGACACATGTATAAAAAAAGATATAAATCATGCTAAGAAGACCCTTGAATCATGTTAATATGCTGAATGATATGCCTCGTTATATATCACATAAAATCATACACATAATAATATATTACATGCCCTTTATGACTGAATTGTATCGCGTTATATTATGTTGTTTGTGACACTTTTCCAGCCCTAGGTCGACTTAAATATAACCATAATCAAGCTCTAATGATTAGCCTTAAATAGACACATAAAATCATGAAAACTATACGCCTTGTAAACTTCTTGGTATCGAGTTTTTGGACTGTTGTGTGTTGCGTTTTGTAGGATGTTTTGTAACACCCCAACCCGACAAGGGTCAAAATGTCACATTATGGTGTCAATCAGAACATAATAAACGCAAAGCGGAAGACTTTTATTAATAATAAGGTTACATAAGTTCTTCTAAGGAAATAATAAAATACTAAGTCTAAAGCAGAATAATATCTAAATGAAATACAATTCCAATTGAAGTCTAAATGAAGGATAACTCCAAATCTTATCCAAAAGAAATTGGGTAACTATCGTCAGGGAGGTCCACTAAAAGCTCCTAATCTCATCACTCAAATCCCAGCCTCCTGCTTAAAAACCTGCCGCAGAGGAAAGAAAATGCAGCTGAGCTTAAAAAGCCCTGTGAACGGATACAAAATAATAAACTGAATATGAATAAGTACACAAGTTGAAGTCAAAAGAATATGTTAAACAAGATGTCATAGGTCATGAGAATCAAACAAATAATAAATTAAGTGAAAGGTAATGAAGTCAACGAATCATAAGAAATTATCCACGAGCTCACAAAGCTTGCCACCTGCTTAACCACATAATCATATCATACAAAGCCATATCAGAAAACATATTACAAAACAAACCTAGGATGCATCCATACGCTCTCTGCAAAACAAAATATGTACACCACCAAACACCTATACTCAGACAAATATATTGGCGTACCAAAAATGGCAAATAAGTGCACGAGCTCAATAATAATATACATATCACAAGGGAACGTCGTGGACCAATCCCACCGCCACAGATAGTGTCATGCCATTGGTGCCTCAATGACATGGCCATAGTACCTCCATGACTAGTTAGCTCGGGTAACAGAATAAACAAGCCATCTCATCATAACGAATTAATTATAGTATATTTAAACAAAAGAATATTAACTGAAATGAATTCCATATTAAATGACATAGAACTGAATATCATATCATAAGGAATAATATCAAATGGAATCATATCAAACGGAATCACCAACGAATATCATAACGATTGAAATAAAGTCAAGGATCGAAGAGTCAATGCGAAACCCTTACTGAGAAAGGGTAGAATATCCGTACCTTAGCAATTGAATTGAAAGCAAACGGAAAAGTGTACACAAGGAAACAATGTCACGCCTTCTTCAACGAATCTACACGGATTAGGGTTCATAATATACTTATTAGCTCATTAAATGTCATAACGGATTTTAGTTACTTATAGTCATTCATTAATGTGATTAGGGTTTCGATAATGAAATTAGGTTAACATACACTTAAAAGTATCCATTTTAATATTCCAAAGTAATTAGGGTCAAAGCATATTTAATGGTGTTAGAATTAACCAAAACCCTAACTTATGTAACATTTCAGGTTTTAACATGTTCTGGTCCCTTGATTTATGAAATTTATACCATACTTAAATGTTTACTGAGGAGCTCAAATATTTATCATGAATACTAATACATGTTGGGCACTTACATTAATTTACCCAGATTTTATTTCAAAGTGATAGTACCATTTCAAAAATCGTTTTCCCAAACCTGTCCAGAAAGTGCACTGCAGGTATACCCCGAAAGTTTGTATTTCTTAACCCATTTGAACCCTTTCGAAAAATCTACAAAATTTTTCGTAAGTCCTATACATCTTAAAAATTCTCCCTGTCAAATGAGACCTCTTATTTCCTCACTTTTTGGAAATTAAAATTCAAAAACACCAGCTGAATTTTCAGACTCCTAAACTTAGGATTGACATCTAATGTTCTAAAAATCAGAAAGTCACCTACCCGACCTCCAAAAATTATGAAATTTTATATCCTGATAGCACACATTCTAAACTTAGTTTTAGACGAAAAAATCTTGCAAAAACTCGGTGGCATCATCTAATTAGACCCCTTTAAATCCGACCCAAATTCTGGACAGCATGCAGTTGTGACAGAAACAACCCTAACCTAAACCCTCTTTAACCCATTTTAGATCCGATTCAAACACTCATCTTATGGGTTTAATTCACACCAAACATACATGTTTTACAACCCTTCATGATCAACACACACGATACACACATGAACATAAAATAACGAGCCATATAAATCACATAAAATCAGAAAAACCAAGCCCTAACCTTCGAATTAATTATGTACGCCTCTCCTTTAAATAATTTTGGGTTTATTCTAGACTTTAGGTTGTATAATACAGGTCATGTTAGGGTTTATCTGGATCTGATGTGAATAGAAAGAAACCAAACAGATGTCGACACACATGTTCACGAATTCAAGATTTTATGTAGCGTATATATGTATGTTATCCATGTTGTAAATTAACGAGGCATATAATAGTATAACACATGACTTTAATGGTTCGTATAACATGCTTTACTTCAGATTATATATCATATATGGATCGAATGAATTGAAAAACAAAGGAGGATGATGAGTTACCTTAGGTCGAGACAAAGAGGATCAAAAAAGAGAACAAGGATCATGATTCAATACACCAACAAACCTCCAAGAAGCTACGAATCACCAAAGCTTTAACTCCTTCTTCTTTCTTGATTTTTGGAGAGAAAACACAAGGAATTATGGGATAATTTAGGGTTCGGTGTTGAGAAAGAAAATATAGAGCCATATAAGGTGTTTTTGGAAAAGTGAAAGCATATAAAAGGTTTAGGAAAAATCGTGTATTAATTAGGCTAAGAGGGGAACACCAAATCTTTTTATTTTTGTAGGATAATATTCTTGTTGATTTGGTCTTATCTTTTCTTTTATTCAAACTTGTAAAGGCTTATGATTTTCACCAATTTCGGTTCTAATAGCTTAAATAAAACGTGTAGGATTGAGCTAGGCAAGATTGTTGTGTCATGCACTATTAACTTAGGTTAGGATTAGGAATGCGTAAAATTAATTTATATCATATAGTCTAATATACTTAATAAACTTTAGTTTATATTCAAATGTTCAAATAAAATGTGAATTCGGATTTTAGGGAATTACATGTTTGGTGTCATCTTCCAGCCCTTGTCAACCTGTATACAACCATAAACAAGCCCTAAAAATATTTCATAATTGATCATTAATTGGCGCACAAGAATAGAAACCCTAGGCTGAAATTGTTATCGAGAATACTATAATATTATGTGAGGGTTTTCTTGATGTTTTGACTCGTTAAACCTTGCGTGTATGGGCTATTTTTGCGTGATGTTCGCATTAATCTATAAACCTATTAAACATGTTTGTTATGTGTTGAATTGAGCTTATAAACATGTGTACTAATCGGACTTGTAGGAATAAGGATTAGGGATTTACTTTCTGTCTAACTAGTATGCTGTCCAGAAATTTGGTCAGGTTCAAGAAGGTCCAAATTGATGATGCCAACATGTTTTTGTATGATTCTTATGTCTAAAATTAAGTTTAAGCTGCCTACTTTCTGAATATATAAATTTCATGGTCATTGGAGGTAGGAATGGTAGTCTTTTGATTTTTATTAGATTAAGTGTCAAAACTGTATATTAGATGTCTGAAAATCAGTTGGTGTTTTTGATTTTATCTTTTAAAACCATAAGGAATTAAGAGGTCTCATTTGACAGGGATAATTTTTAACATGTATATGGCTTACTGGATTTTTGGTGGATTTTTTTGAAGTGTCAAAATGGGTTCATTAAGGGCAAACTTTCTGGGTATCCGTGCGGTTATCTTTCTGGGTAGGTTTGGGAAAACGATTTTTGAAAAGGTACTTGCACTTAGTAATAAAATATGAAAAAATTAGGAGAAGTACCACACAAATGTAGGAGTCACAGATAAAAATTGTATAGTTTCAAGAGCTAAGTTGGTAGGTCTATAAATTCAAAAGAAACTAAGTCAGATTTACATTCTAAAACTAAAATCTGTTTTGACACACTTAAACCTTAACTAGATTAATTATTGATTTGAAACACATATAAAACCTATGTCTTGGTTGTTAACTCAGTCTAACCGAATTCCATATTCGACTAAACCTATTTTGATATTACATTTATAAACTAATTAAGTTAAGCCTTAATTATGAAACCTTAAACCTATATATTAATAACTTAACTTAAGTAAACCCTAAATATGAAGATGTGATTGATAACAAGCATTAAAAATCCGTTATTATATTAAATGAGCCTATAAATAATATATGATTATAATTCATGTAGATCCGGTGAAGTCGGAGTGATCCTCTTTCTTGTGTTCTTTTTCCCTTTTGCTTGCGTTTCATAAGGTACAGATATTCCGCCCTTTCTCAGTAAGGGTATCTCATGACTTGATTCCTTGATGTTTAATATTCCGATTATGATCCATTTGATATTTGGTTGGTTGTTTTGTGTGATATGATTCATTCATTATCTCTGTTAGGAACACGTTTTGTTAAATTTACAAGTCTTGTTCATGTTGTTGAATCTAACACACCTGCTAGATCTTTGAGCCTATGTGGATCGGTAGAATGCCTATGTAATCACAAGCACACTACAAGAGAATCTCGGAATACGAAGTAGAACAGAAAAGAACTAATGCTATGATCCTCTATGGATCGTATAATGAACTAAAAGATAATTTTATTGAAGATTGTTAACTTGTAAAAGATGTATCAAACTCATAGATGGGGTGTTTCTTTTATAATGATAAGAAACCCTAACCCTAACCCGTCATACAAGAAAACGTGTAAAGAGATAAACATGATCGCTGCTAAAAATAACTCTAACAAACATACTAAACATACGGATAACTAACAATAATATCCGCAGCAACAAACACTATCAGCAGAAACAAGATATCACTATTAGCAGCAATGAGCTTCAGCAGGAACTAACACTATCGGCAGGAACCAACTTTCACTATCGGCGGCAACAAGAAATATCTTATTTCCGAAATTCCTAACAATCCTCCCCTAATCTTGAGGAAATAGCTTATTTCCGACAAGATTCCCTAAGCGGTCACTCTACTCTGAAAGTACTTTGAAGTTCATAGGGAGAGGATTAGACCAGCAACAGCATCAGTAAGTAACCAGCAGCAACACTTAAAACTTCCAGCAGCAACTTCGATAGTTCAGCAGCAATAGGAAATCATCCTCAAAAGAAGATCTAAGCTGGTCACCATGTCATTCTGGATCTTGACTGCTACTATGACAATATGTACATCAAATCACTTAAGTTTCAGACTATTCTCATCACATCCAGGTGTGTTAACTCCTGTGAGAGGTGAATCATTGAAAATTAATGGATTTGATGTCTCTTTACCAATAGCCATCACTACTGGAGTAGCCAATGTTTTGGTGTATAAGACCATGGTACATTGATAACCATCTGATTTTTAGTAAACCAGCAACTGTAAACGGATTTGACTTGTCTTTACCTGTAGCCGTTTGCTCAGGACTAGCCAATTCTTGGTTTCAACTGAACCTTGGTGAATTGAATACCAAATATGGATACCAAATGTCTTTACCACAAACCATACTTTTGTGGACTAGCCAATTCTTTGGATCCCATACAGGGTTACATCCATGGTGAATTGAGAACCATGTCAACTCTCAGGAATGAACCATGGGTGAGTTGAAGTACCCGATAGCTTTGAGCAAGCTATTACAGCTATCAACGGATTTGATTATCATACCAGAGCCGTACCCTCATGGTGAGTCAACTCTTTCTTGTCTGTGAGACATGGTGAGTTGAATACCATTTGTTGTGTAGGTGTAAACACCAACACTGTACCTGCAAGATGTTGCTCAAAACCAACTTATTAGCACACAAAATATACAAATTTATTATTATTATTATTATTATTTTATTATTTTTTTTTGAACTAAAAGAACCAAGAAACAAACCAGAAGAAAAAGAAAGCAAATAAGAAAAGATAAGAAAGATATACAACAACAAGAAGCCTCCCCTTAGGCTTAAACCTCCCCTTAATCTCAGCACCTAAGGATTGAGCATGCCAATATGAACCACCAGATAGTTGAATCTTGGACCATCAAATGCTTTAGTCAACAGGTCAGCCACATTCTCATCAGAGTCGATCTTAAGCACCTGAATGAGATGCTTCTCATAAGCATCCCTTATGAAATGATGCCTAATCTCTATGTGCTTTGTTCTTTGATGAAACACTGGATTTTTAACAATACAGATGTTACTTTGGTTGTCAATGAAAATTTTAGTGTTCATGAAGTTGAACCCATAGTCTAACAATTGATTTTGCAACCAAAGGACCTGTCCACAGCAACTAGCAGCAGCAACATACTCTGCCTCAGTAGAAGATGTAGCTACAATAGTCAGCTTCTTGCATTGCCAAGAAACCAACCTTCTTCCCAAAAACTGACAACCCCCAGTAGTAGATTTTCTATCAAAGTTTGCTCCAGCATAGTCACTGTCACTATAAGCTTCCAGCACAAAAGAAGAATCCTTTGGGTACCAAAGTCCCAGCTTAGGCTGTCCTTTTAAATACTTGAAGATTCGTTTGACAGCATTTAAATGGGAAGTCAAAGGTGTAACCTGATGTCTAGCACAAACACAGACTGCAAACATGATATCAGGCCTTGAAGCTGTCAAATACATCAAAGAACCTATCATTGACCTGTATAAGTGAACATTGACAGCATCATCAGGTTCATTATTGGATTTAGGCTTTGGAGCTTCAAAAGGTGTTGTAGCAGTCCTCACACTATCCAAGTCAAACTTCTTAAGTATGTCATGAACATACTTTTCTTGGTTAATGAAGATACCATCTGGTCTCTGTTGAACCTGTAAGCCCAAGAAGAATGTCATCTGCCCCATAGCACTCATTTCAAATTCACTTTTCATTAATTCCTCAAAATCCTTACACCAGGCTGCATTAGTGGAACCAAAAATAATATCATCTACATATACTTGTACCAAGATGATATCTTTAAAATTCTTCCTAATGAAAAGTGTTTTATCTATTATTCCTCTTCTGTAACCATGTTTAAGTAGAAAAGCAGACAACCTGGCATACCATGCTCTTGGTGCTTGATGAAGTCCATAGAGTGCTTTTACCACTTTATAAACCAAATCAGGATGTTGTGGATCAACAAATCCCTGTGGTTGAGTAACATAAACTTCCTCTTCAATACTCCCATACAGAAATGCACTCTTCACATCCATCTGATAAACCACAAACCCCATAAATGAAGCAAAAGCCAAAAACAGTCGAATAGCTTCAACTCTTGCTACTGGTGCAAACACCTCATCATAGTCAATACCCTCCTCTTGTCTATGTCCTTGAGCTACCAATCTAGCTTTATTTCGAACCACAATTCCCCTAGCATCCCGTTTATTCTTGAGAATCCATTTAGTTCCAATTGCATGTTTTCCTTCAGGCAATGGTACTAATACCCATACTTTTTGATTCTTGAACTGCTACATTTCCTCTTGCATAGCCTCAACCCAATCAGAATTATCAAGGGCTTGAGCTACACTACTTGGCTCAATTTGAGATAGAAAGCAAGCATAAAGGCAATGAAGATAGTCAGTGTGATTGCTTCTTAACTGTTCCTGAATGTAACTGAGAAAAGCAGATTCTCCAAACTTGGATTGATTTAACCTTCTTCTTGTTTGAACAGGAGAATTGAGATCACCAAGAATCAAAGATTGAGGATGTACAGTGTTAATCCTCTTGGTAACAACAGGATCTACCTCATAGGTTGTGGCTTGATTAGTAATAGAGGGATTTGCTTCACCATCATAAGAAGAGTGAGTGAAAATTCCAGATCCTGACTGATGATGAGGATCATTCAGCTTAGCTGCTGAAGAGAGTGAATTTCCAAGATCAAATGGACTTGGGAATCTAGTTGGAGGCTCACTGAATCCCAACAAATCAGCAGATGGAGTAGACAAAGAAGCAGCAGGATTGGTGACATCGGTAGGAACAGCAGATGTATCAGCAGTAACAGGTGTACTACCAGCAGAATTGACATCAGCAGGAACAGGAATCCCTCCAGCAGAAGCCATTTCTCTTCTGACTTCAGCTTCAGCATTTCTCAATAGCTCCACTGTTTCTTGTGAAAACCCAGAACCAAACTTTTCAGCAGCTCTCTTGGCTTGATATTCTTGTCTTTGAAGCCTAGCAAGGTCTTCTGCAAAACTTGAATTATCTTCAATCTTATCAGAAGAATCTTTGAGTTCTGTTCCTGAAAAGTGGTTAGAGGGAAAAGAAGGAACAACTATGGGTTGTTCATCACACTCTGAATCAGACTCATCATCTGAGGTACCTGCATTGTTAGATGGATAAACATTTGTACCTACAGATTGATTAGCCTTATATCTAGAATAACCTAATGAATCAGTCAGATAATCCAGATCAAAATACCAGTCATAACCTGCACCCTGTATATTAGGTTTGTCTTCTAGAAACCTTAAATTAAGTGTTTCTTCTACCCTCTTAGCAGACAAGTTATAAACCCTATAGGCCTTACTATGAGCAGAATATCCAACAATGAACCCCTCATCTGCCTTCTCTTCAAATTTACCTAGGTGATCACTAGTATTCAAGATAGTTACATGACATCCAAAAGGCTTAAGGTAACTTATGTTGGGAACCTTTCCAGACAAGAGCTCATAAGGAGTTTTGTTGTGGGGATTAGTAATAGATACCCTATTCAGTACATAGCAAGCAGTGCTTACTGCTTCAGTCCAAAACATGGTAGGCAACTTAGAGTCAGCTAGCATAGATCTAGCTGCTTCTATAAGGGTCCTATTTTTCCTTTCTGCAACCCCATTTTGTTGTGGGGTTCTAGCACTGCTATAATCTCTTTTAATCCCCTTATTCCCACAAAATTCAATTAAATTAGAGTTCTTAAACTCAGTTCCATTATCACACCTTATAGCCTTAACCTTTCTATTTAGCTGATTTTCAATTAAGGTAATAAAATCCCTAAGAACAGAATAGGTTTCATTTTAAGTACCTAAAAAGATAGTCCAAGAAAACCTGCTAAACTCATCAGTAATCACCAGAAAAAAATACTTATGGTCTCTACTTCTGATTGAAGTTGGACCAAAAAGATCCATATGAAGCAGTTGCAGAGGCTCAGAGATGGAGCTCACAGCAGTAATGGCCTTGTATGATGCCCTGTGTTGCTTACCTTTATTGCAGGCAACACAATTGTGTTCATTTATGAAGGTCTTGAAAGGGAGTCCTTGCACTAAGCCATTCTTTGCCAGCTTGTTGATAGTCTTGAAGTTCACATGTGCCATTCTTCTGTGCCATTTGTTTGCTTCATCCACAGAAGCTTTTGCCACCATACAAGCAAGTTTACCCTCAGGCTTAACATCATTCAGATTGAAACAATACAGGTTGTGAGTCCTTGGAACTTTAAGCACTATCTCACTATCATCAGGCATCTTGAAGTCCTTGGAGAGCACAAGACAGTCAGTCTCAGTGAAGAGAACTCCATTCTTCTTATCACATATTTGTGAAACAGAGAACAAATTGAAGTTTTTGAGTTCCTTCACATAGAGAACATTCTCAAAGTCCAATTTAGGAGTCTTAATGGTTCCTTTCCCTGTAATCTTTCCATCACCTCCTCCAAATGTCACAGTTCCTCCATAAAAGGGTACAAAGTTATGCAACCTTTCCAAATTTCCTGTCTTACTCCTTGAACAACCACTGTCAACAATACCAACATCTTTACTCTTAAAAGGAATGTCCTACAGAACAAAAATACATACAACAATGTTAGATACATGGGAGGCCCAAGTCATTACTGACTTGGGTCTGCCTTGCGGATCAATAAAAATTAAACAATGGAGATTGATGAGATCCACCATTGTTCTTGGACCCCATTCTCATATTTTTGTTATTGTTTCTCCAAGAACAACCTGCTGAGGACTTAACAGCAGTTCCCCATCTTGTCCCACCCATGTGTAAGGTGTCTAAATAAACAGGCCACATATCATTTTGAAAGTAAGTGCTGGTAGGTCTGTAGTAAGGTCTAGTAACATTGCTTTTCCAACCAGCAGGAATAGACTTGCCAGCAGTAACCGGCTTACCAGCAGGAACTGGCTTGCCAGCAGCAACAGGCTTACCAGCTGGTATTGTCTTGCCAGTAGCAACAGAAGCTCTACAAGAGTTTATTCTTGCTGCTTGTGGAAAATATGGGGGAATTTCATTAACATTGTTCCACACAGACCTATTTCGACAAGCATATTTACCCATCCGTTTTTCATAATAGTCACAATCTTTAAGAAGATGATCATAACTACGACACACAAAGCAAGATTTCTTTCTAGGGGACTTTTTCTTAACATTATCTTTCTTATTGCAATCAGAAAAATTCAAACCAACACATGAATCAAAATTATCCTTAACCAAATTAGAATCACAACCAAAACTGTTTGAAACAAAACCAAAACAAGGAACATTATTGTTTTTAACATTATCAAAAGAAACATCTTCAGCTCTTTGGGATTCATCAGAAGCCACTTTTGAAGACAAATCTTCTGATTTTATTGATGCCGACTTCTCACTTGATCCACATGTGGCATAATCATCAGTCTTGATTTCTTCAGATTTGTCACTGTAAGAACCAGAGACAAATTCATTAGCGTCACAATCAAGATCAGGCAAGTTCTTTGCCTTTTTGCCATAAGTCATTTGTGAATCATCAAAGTCAAGGTCAAGGGCTGAGTGGATAGGGACAGGCTTAAAAACACCTCTTATAGGTGGAGGAACTGCATTCATCCCTCCTTCCTTAACAAACTTAACATGCACTTGATAATCAACTTCCTTAGGGGTAGGGTCAAATATTCTAGGGTTATATTCCCCAACATCATATCCCAACCCTTTCTTACGTCAACCAGACTGATTACTGATGCGTGGGTTTTGCAACCTTACAACAGGTTTTACCTCTCAAGGGATCTCAAGAGGCTTACAACCCCACCAGGCAGTGTACCTGACCGATGTAGTATAGTGTAGTGGTAAGTACGGGGGATTGATCGTTCTCCACAGGGAATAGTGTTCGTTAGGTGTGAAAGGCTACTCTAATTAGGTCTAAGGGTTGAGGAAGATTCTTTTTATGTTTTTATATTTTTATGAAAGCAAGTAAAATCTCGGGTTTTGAAGGAGTGGGCGGAATTAGTTGCTAGTCAACTAACCCAAATTACTACAAATGCAAATAAAATAAAATAACAAAAATGAAAAGTGGTGAGAAACTTATGTGTGGAGAAATGTGTTTACTTAGATTTCCTTACTCCCTAACTATCTTTTACCGGTTAATTAGTGTGTATTAGTCGCGTGGATGACGGGTGTATTCCTTAATACCATTCGTGGGGTGGCGTACTTACTTCCCCAAACTCTACAAGCTCCTACTTCACTCCTATGTCGAGCCGGCTAGGAAGCTCCTAACATGGGATCACTAGAATTCGCTTGTGCATTAAATACAACCATAAAAACCTTTAGTACGCGTTTGGTTCATGTTTCTTAAGACGTTCAAGCAAGTTACCGAATAGGAAGTTAGCCAGTTTTC
Organism: Artemisia tridentata subsp. tridentata; assembly: GCA_021014915.2. NCBI lineage: Eukaryota > Viridiplantae > Streptophyta > Magnoliopsida > Asterales > Asteraceae > Artemisia > Artemisia tridentata. The sequence goes on along the minus strand of CP139501.1, from coordinate 68,549,614 downwards.
TTAAGCCTAACATAGATAAACAATCATCCAATACAACTAACAACACACTAACAACCAATAATCAATAGCTAGGTTTCATTAGATCTAAGCAAACACAAGATAAAATTAGCCTAACATGTTAAACAAAAGACAAGCATAAGATAGAATCAAACAACACATAGACATATTGAATGATTAATTGATAACTTATCTTTCAATGAAACATGGAAGATCTCAAGGCAAGAAGCCCTGAAAAAGTAGCTAAAATCGTCTTAGGGTTTTTATCCCAAAATTCCACACACTAAGCTCTCCTCTAATGACAAAAAATTAGAAAACTATATATAGACTTTGACATCTGACGGCGTCACCTTATGCATTGTGACGCCGTCACCTCGCCGCTTTTAGGGTTCCCGGGTGACCTTCTTGACGCCGTCCCTCTTTAGCTCTTCAAAAATCCATTCTGGCTTATCAAGGCTTGACGCCGTCGGACCTATAACGTGACGCCGTCCCCTTATGATTTAAGCCGTGACGCCCTTGATTTAGTTAAAGCGTGACGCCGTCAGAATTCTCATGCAAACTCACTGGCCCGTCATGAGTAAATTTCACATCCAACTTTTCTTGCCAAAGCATGACGCCGTCTGGAGTTAATTTTGACGCCGTCAAAGGTGACTTTCAGCACAATTTTGAGACTTTGCCGTTTTCTTCACTTTTATGCTCCAAAAACGTCCAAAATGCCTCCTTTTCCAGATTTCTCCTCAAAAGTACCTAAAATGACAAAAGGAACGATTTAGGGCAATATTTGATCAAATAAATACGATTTCGGGCTTAAATGACCCCTTAAAAGCGGTACACTTTTCGCCTCATCAAATACCCTTACACTTGAGATTTGCTTGTCCTCAAGCAAATGCGCTTTTATTCTAATCAAAATACAAGTTAGGGGTCATTTAATGCAAACATAAAAGTAATTACAACAAATAATCGTTCCACTTCAATCATAATAAGCACGGAGATTATAAACTAGCACCTCACAAGTAGTGTTTAGATACTCACATCTCTCAAGTGTCATCAAAATAAATCTCATAAATGAAAACGGAAAATATCTCTCACTACCTGTCATAGCAAATAGATTACCATAGGCTTGGGAAAGGATCGAAAACCTCCTCCACTAGGCGTAAGCACCTAAGATAAACTATCAAAGAGGGCTTTTAAATGGGTTATAACGTTAGGTGTAGGGAAAAGGAAAACACGGTTTTGTTGGATACGGGATATTTTACTGGTGGCGAGTTAAAGATCTTGATCAATTACATGTACTATACAATGTTGCTAAGCCAAGACTAGACTCGATCTTAAGCTAGAAACAAAATAACAAAATAACAAAAACATAAAGATAAACATAAAATGAAACGGGATGGTAGTCCGTATGTTTTTTCTATTTTTCTTTTTCTCATTTTTTTGTATTTTTCTTGAAATTTTTTTTTTTTTTTTTTTTTTTTTTTTTTTTTTTTTTTTTTTTTTTTTTTTTTGCATACACTTTTACCCTACCATCCAAAATAATACATCATAGGGGCGTTGCATCCCCTTACACTTGAACTTTTACATAACTTTACAAATAACTATTCTAATGACTCGAATTAAGATAATTGAAAAACTTGGAGTACTTTTAAGATATTTAGCACATATGGGGGTAATAAATGATGTTCTTCCCCATTACTCCATTACACTAGTACTTTACCCATGAGTCCCAATCGTCCCAAAACAATATGTACAAGGATATGACTCGACTTAGCAACCATGTAATCAATTAGATAATTAACTTGGGTTTAAACAAATGTTGTCACAATAATGCACTAAAATTGAGTGCATACAAGGTAGGCTAAGGCGATTTGGGTGTACATTTAAGTGGGGTGTAACAAATTCTTCCTTTAAGTAAAATGCTTAAAGGTCGAAACAAAAAGATAGGCTCTGAGGGGTGTACTAGGGGTATCGTGTACTAAAAATGAGTACAACGCAAAGGGTGTGGGAGAATTACTTGACCAATGTAGCCAATGTAATTATAACAAAAACACAGGTGTAAAACATGGGTTAATCCTAATGCCTCTTATCATGTAGTAAATCTAACTACACGAATGTAGTCTCACTTGTGGCCTCGGAATGGTCCTAACGCAAGTTCTAGAATCTAAGTGCTACCGGTACACACATCATAGCATAAATGCTTTTCCTACCAATTCTAGGGGCGAACCTCACATATTTGGGGGTGGAAAATTTTTTAGTGGTACGGTTTTTGTGCTAGTCATATAACTCCTATCCATGAGACGCTCATTAAGATCAAAGTTTCACTCTTATATGTTGTAAAAAATTTTAAATTTGGCACTAAAATTACCTTAACAAGTATTTCTCTCAGTTTTATTACACATCTACTATTAAACAAACAAAAATCAAGCGCAATTGTATTCTCTAAAATCGTACTTTTACCCTCCCCTTACACTTAAGATGAACATTGTCCCTAATGTTCAAATAACAAGATGTAAAAGAAAAAAAAAAATAAAAGAATGAAATCAAATACTCCCCTGATTCGCTCGTTGGATAATGAAATTACACGGTTAAATCTTCCTCCAAAGAGAATGTTGAAGCTCCATGACTAATGCATCGCCATAAGCTTGATTCAAAACATTTCCTTGTCCAAAATAACCTGTTGAACCTGAGAAAACAAACACGAAAACCTGCATAACATCGGCGGGATAAAATCTATATATAAGGATATAATGCTTGTGGAATGATAACTTTGCAGATTCCTGGAGATTATAAGTTGGAGATTTTAATAAAAACTTTTTATGAAAACAAAATTTTCAAAAATTTCTGGAAATTAAATCTGACGCCGTCAGGTTATAACCCCTGACGCCGTCATAAATGACCTGACAAAAATTTTCGTTTTAAGTTTCCGGAAAATTTCTGGAAAAACCTTTACCTTACTTCCTGGAAATCCTGCAAAACATCATTATGACTCGATACAAGCATTTGACTCAAACACACACTAATATGTATGTTAATTTATTATTATTACGATTCATGTTAATTTGTGTTCTAATAAACCGATTTAGATTTCCCTTACACTTAACTTTTGCAAAATACCTTTATATGTAGTTAAGACGAAGTTAAAAACAAAATAAAGCATTTTCACAAATTAGTTTTTGAACATGAATCAATAAGAATAAAAATTAAACACACATACGAAGCAAATAAAACAAACACATAAACAAATGAACACACAAAGCAAATAAAATAAATAAAGATTGGGTTGCCTCCCAAGAAGCGCTTTTCTTTATTAACGAGTCTTGTAGCTAGACTCAAAGTCACGTACATTACGTGACTCCATCCTCGGTCACGGTTCCTAGGCCATTCTCCTTCCCGGTTTTATATTCCGGTCCTAATTTCAAACAATCCTTGTAGAAACCGAATATCCTTTCCATAACATAGTCTACTCCTTTACTTCTATCCTTATCATTCCTATAGTAGACTGCTTGTTTAAGCTCCTTCTCAACATTTGACAAGTGTTGGAATTGTTCTATCTTATATGGCATTTGGTAGCTTACTTCATCGGTCTCATCCTTAAATCTAACTATCCCCAAGGAAGGTTCATAAGTCATTCTAGAGACCTCAACAAATGGTTTTCCAAAAACCACTTGAGTCAAGGATGCATCGACTATTGGACGGATATCTTCTACAATTACAAAGTCGGTGACATAGGTGAAGTTTCCTACAATAACCGGTAATCCCTTAACTCTTCCCGTGAAGTTACTCATCCAACCCTTGTCAGGGAACATCCTATACCCAAGTTGATTTTTCATTATCAAGTTGTAGTGGGCTCTAGTCATGACGTTTATGGGTGATCTAAGGTCGATATAAGCTTTCCACACATGTAGATGCCCTATGTTGCATGGTATGTTGAGATTAGAAGGGTCGCCTATTTCTATGATTGGTCTACCTAGGAAGTATGGTGTCTCGGGGTCATCGAATAAGTTTGTATGATATGCACGCTCTTCCTTAGTGGGTAGCCTATTGAAGTAGTCCTCATCATCATCTACTTCTTCAATCTCACTTGTCCTAACTTCCTTATCAACCTCGACTTTCCTATCCTCATCCTTTGGTTCACTTTCTTCCATGCTCCTATCGATTGGTTTAATAGTGACAATGTTGACGAAGTGGACATGTTTGGATGAAGAAGGGTCTTTGACTTGGGGTCCGCTATTTGTGTTCCTAGCGTCCTTATGTGGAGGTGATAACACTTGGTTATGGAGGGCTTTCAACAAGTTGTCAATTTTATTGGTCATCTCAGTTTGTTGTTGATTGAATTCAGTCTCGAATCTAGCTATCCGAGCTTCTTGAGATGCCATAAATTGAGAAATCAATCCTTCAAAGTTATTGGTACTACCATTGCCGGAAGGATTGTTGTTGAAAGTACGGTTCGAGTTGGAACCGCTTGATTGGAAACGATTAGGTGGGTTGGAAGAATTGGGTTGTTGTGTGTTTTGGTTTTGTCTCCACCTAAGGTTCGGGTGATTTTTCCATGAGGGGTTGTATGAATCACCATAATGGTTTGGCTCGGGCTTGAAAGTGTACCACTTGTCTCCCGCTCCGTCGGTACGCGAGGATGCGTAGTCCGCAAAAGCTTGTTCGGGGAGTTCCATGCAATCACGAGTGTCGTGGGGACCACTACATAATTCACATGAAGAAGTGATTTTGTTCACTTGGCTTGAAGGTTTAGGAGCCTCGTAGGATTTCATGAGAAACTTGACTTGGTCTTCAAGTTCTATGATCCTACGGTCGGAAGTGCTTGAATTGTTCAAAGGCAAAGATATTGCCTTGACCGTTTTATTCAAATCACGGGGATCACTCCAACTTTCGTTGTCATAAAGAGCAAGATCCTCTAGGAGAGCCCATGATTGTTCCGCACTTAGATCACGTAGCTTGCCACCGGCCGATTGGTCAATGGTTTGCCTTGTGGAGAGATTGATATGGTCATAGAAGATTTGGACTTGGAGCCAAAGTTCTATGCCATGGTGAGGGACTTTTTGGAGTAAGTCCTTGAATCGAGTCCATGCCTCGTAGAGAGTTTCGCCTTGACGTTGTTGGAACATCAAGATATCATTCCTTAGCTTGGTAGTTCTTCCCGGTGGGAAAAACTGAGCAAGGAAACGAGTGGTGAGATCATCCCAAGAGGTGATGGATCCTGCGGGTTGACGTTCTAGCCACTGACTAGCTTGGTCCCGCAGAGAGAATTGGAAGAGACGCAATCGGGTCGTCTCTCGAGTGGCAACATCAAGGTCTATAGAATCAACGATTTTAAGAAAGTCCTTGAGATGTTGATTAGGATCTTCAGAACGAAGTCCATGGAATGCGCATCCGCTTTGCACCAACCGGATGGTGTCGGATCGCAAGGGTGTGATATTGGCTCCTTGAGTGAGCTCAATGGTGTTTCGATAGCCGTGGTGGCTAGGACGGGAATACTCTCCTAAAGTACGGGCTCTAGGAGGTGGTGGTGGTTGTTGTGGTGGTGGGTTGTGGGGGTTAAGGATATTACCATCTTCCATGATGTCGGACGGTAATGGTTACGAACAAAGACACGAAGAAAATAGATAGACTAAAGAAAACCTAGAAAAATAAAATAAAAATCTCACTAGAAAGGAATCTAGTGAGTAGACCTAATAGAAATAAAAATTCAACCTAAACAATAACTATTCCCCGGCAGCGGCGCCAAAAACTTGATGCGTGGGTTTTGCAACCTTACAACAGGTTTTACCTCTCAAGGGATCTCAAGAGGCTTACAACCCCACCAGGCAGTGTACCTGACCGATGTAGTATAGTGTAGTGGTAAGTACGGGGGATTGATCGTTCTCCACAGGGAATAGTGTTCGTTAGGTGTGAAAGGCTACTCTAATTAGGTCTAAGGGTTGAGGAAGATTCTTTTTATGTTTTTATATTTTTATGAAAGCAAGTAAAATCTCGGGTTTTGAAGGAGTGGGCGGAATTAGTTGCTAGTCAACTAACCCAAATTACTACAAATGCAAATAAAATAAAATAACAAAAATGAAAAGTGGTGAGAAACTTATGTGTGGAGAAATGTGTTTACTTAGATTTCCTTACTCCCTAACTATCTTTTACCGGTTAATTAGTGTGTATTAGTCGCGTGGATGACGGGTGTATTCCTTAATACCATTCGTGGGGTGGCGTACTTACTTCCCCAAACTCTACAAGCTCCTACTTCACTCCTATGTCGAGCCGGCTAGGAAGCTCCTAACATGGGATCACTAGAATTCGCTTGTGCATTAAATACAACCATAAAAACCTTTAGTACGCGTTTGGTTCATGTTTCTTAAGACGTTCAAGCAAGTTACCGAATAGGAAGTTAGCCAGTTTTCTTAAGCCTAACATAGATAAACAATCATCCAATACAACTAACAACACACTAACAACCAATAATCAATAGCTAGGTTTCATTAGATCTAAGCAAACACAAGATAAAATTAGCCTAACATGTTAAACAAAAGACAAGCATAAGATAGAATCAAACAACACATAGACATATTGAATGATTAATTGATAACTTATCTTTCAATGAAACATGGAAGATCTCAAGGCAAGAAGCCCTGAAAAAGTAGCTAAAATCGTCTTAGGGTTTTATCCCAAAATTCCACACACTAAGCTCTCCTCTAATGACAAAAAATTAGAAAACTATATATAGACTTTGACATCTGACGGCGTCACCTTATGCATTGTGACGCCGTCACCTCGCCGCTTTTAGGGTTCCCGGGTGACCTTCTTGACGCCGTCCCTCTTTAGCTCTTCAAAAATCCATTCTGGCTTATCAAGGCTTGACGCCGTCGGACCTATAACGTGACGCCGTCCCCTTATGATTTAAGCCGTGACGCCCTTGATTTAGTTAAAGCGTGACGCCGTCAGAATTCTCATGCAAACTCACTGGCCCGTCATGAGTAAATTTCACATCCAACTTTTCTTGCCAAAGCATGACGCCGTCTGGAGTTAATTTTGACGCCGTCAAAGGTGACTTTCAGCACAATTTTGAGACTTTGCCGTTTTCTTCACTTTTATGCTCCAAAAACGTCCAAAATGCCTCCTTTTCCAGATTTCTCCTCAAAAGTACCTAAAATGACAAAAGGAACGATTTAGGGCAATATTTGATCAAATAAATACGATTTAAGGCTTAAATGACCCCTTAAAAGCGGTACACTTTTCGCCTCATCAATTACCATAGTTAACAAGATATTTCTCTGATTGTTGCCATGAATTTATTCTAGCCACTTCACTATCCAATTTAGCCTTTAAATCCTTATTTTCTAATTTCAACTTAGCATATTCTCTTTCAGAATATTTTAGACAGTTATTGGAGTTCTCTAAATCTCTTTCCAAAACCCTTATCTTTTGTTCATATGCAAGCTGATTAGCTTCATGCCAAGCCTTTTGTTTTTCCACAGTTTTAAGAGCCTTTTTATAAGCTTGAATATCTACAAATAGTTTATTATATTCTGGCTCCATTTCATCAAATTCCCTTTTTAACTCAGTATATTTATTTTCACTATCCTTTTGCAATTTATTATATTTAATTTCACAATCAAAAGGACACTTGAGTACCTGAGTTGGATAGCCCATCATTCCAAATTCTCCAGCCACATGTGTCTCAGCTCCATTTCCAGCAATCATCCCATAAATCCGTGAAGCTCCAGTCACCTCATGTTGTTCCCAATCCAGCATTGAATCCACAGACACTAGGGCTTTATCTTCCTCTGGCTCCAATTCTTTCATTCTGAATGCCGAATACCTTGATCTATCATCAACTTTCTTGTCTTGGCATTCTCTGGCAAAGTGACCTATCTGACCACATTTGAAGCACTTCACCTTCCTTCTGTCAAACCTTGCACCTTCCCTTCCATTGAGATTGAGCTTCCTCCCAGACTGCTGCTCAAACCTGTTAACCTTTAATGACAGCATAGCCAGCTGCCACTTGATGTCCATCTCCTCCAAATCAAATTGATCAATTTGATCAAAGTCATCATACATAAATTGCTGTTGTGGAGTACTTTCAGCAACAAATGAATGAAGAATTTCCTCAACAACATTGTCATTCCTTGATTGAGATCTTGGTGTTGCAGGAGAATAGGAAACAGATGAAGATGAGGGGTTTGGGCTATCACCATGAGAGACCTTGTTAGTACTGGAAGCACTAACAAATGCAGTATGAGTAGGTGTATGAGATGAATAAGTAGAAACCCCTTTGATGTCAATCTCTAGGGTCTTGAGCTTGTTGTACAGATCGTCAAAGCTTAGGTAGTCCAATCCTCCTTTGGCTTTCAGAGTTATGGAAACTTGAGACCAGGATGAAGGTAAAGCCCTCAGAAACTTTGTGTTGCAGTCTTCATTGTCTGGTCGAGCCTGCAACTGATTAAGTTGGCTGAGGATCTTGTGAAATCGATCATACCCTTTGTGAATACCTTCTTCCTCAGAGAACTTAAACTCCTGAAATTCCTGCTTAAGCATTGATTTCCTCATCTTTTTGGACTCCTCATTCCCACCGAATCTAGCTTTTCCACCAAGCCAGATTTCTCTAGCATCATCCAGGTGATGAAAATCACCCATGTGATCCTCTGGGAGAGCCTGAAGCAAGAGAGTTCTTGCTTTAGTTTCCCTTTGCACAGCCAGCTGCTCCTCAGCTGATGTAGGAGCGAGAATAATGATACCCCCATTCTTATCTCTTCCAATTCTCTTCTTGCTATTCCCAGTGAGGATAACATTCCAAAGATGGTGATCACTGTTGGAGATCCAGTACTCCATCTTCATAGCCCAAACTTCATACTCTTCCTTCTTAAGATATGGGAACTTAGCATTACTGTTGGACACAGTGGTTGTAACAATTTGTTGTTGAACTTTTGTGGGTTAGGTTCTTCATTGTTAATGGCAGCGAATTCAGGGTTTTCATCGCCAATTGTGAAAGGGTTTAGAGAGATTGTTTTGAGAACTTTTGCTTCTTGATCAGAGATCCCCACGAGGCTCTGATACCACTTGTTGAATCTAACACACCTGCTAGATCTTTGAGCCTATGTGGATCGGTAGAATGCCTATGTAATCACTAGCACACTACAAGAGAATCTCGGAATACGAAGTAGAGCAGAAAAGAACTAATGCTATGATCCTCTATGGATCGTATAATGAACTAAAAGATAATTTTATTGAAGATTGTTAACTTGTAAAAGATGTATCAAACTCATAGACGGGGTGTTTCTTTTATAATGATAAGAAACCCTAACCCTAACCCGTCATACAAGAAAACGTGTAAAGAGATAAACATGATCTCTGCTAAAAATAACTCTAACAAACATACTAAACATACGGATAACTAACAATAATATCCGCAGCAACAAACAGTATGAGCAGAAACAAGATATCACTATCAGCAGCAATGAGCTTCAGCAGGAACTAACACTATCGGCAGGAACAAACTTTCACTATCGGCAGCAACAAGAAATATCTTATTTCCGAAATTCCCAACACATGTAGTTAAAATGTTGCACGATAGGGCTTTGTGTTTGTATTTATGGTGCAGTCCATTAGAAGCCCATGGACCGCCCAATTTAGCACTAATCCTTCTAGAAGAAATCTTGTAAGAGTTGCCCTAATCAAGTGCCTAATTGAGTCAATCTGCTCAATCTGCTCCACGCCTCCGACGACCAAACAAATGTGCACTAATTGTGACTAGAGCCATGAGATTCATAAAAGATTTCTTAGGTACACTTGGTATTACTCTACTGTTCTACATCATGGGCAGCAGATGTAAAATTAAGAAAGTGTCCTTCGCAGATCTTAGCAATCTGCCGAGAACATTCATGAGAGAAGTCACAATTGTGATTATCAATGATTGAATGGAAATCCTGCCATAGCAACATCAAACAACTCTGACAGCAGGTCACTTCGGTAACTCCTTGTGGGTTACGCTTAGTGTTTGCTATAAACGGTCTACAGTTGTGGGGTGATCTCCAGCGACTCACTGAATCGTGGGTGCACTTCGGTGTGTCCGTGTTATCCCTTTCGGGGGAATCCAGATCAGAACGGTCTAGTTTAGGATTTAAGAAAGTCTTCACACTATGCTGTTGACGATCTCAAGTCTGAGCCTGTAAGTACCGGTTGGTTCGTGCTGATGTTGCTGTTACTGCTGCTGAGGAGCTGGAGTTCGACCATCAGGACTCCATCATGTTCATATCTTGAAGAAATGTTCTCTCAAATACTAAGTAACATCAAAAGTTCAACATATGATACAGTAAAGTCAAAAGTTCAAGCACTTCAACCTTTCTCAAGTTTTAAGATTGAAAAGTGAGAACATGTTGAATAAAACAAGTCAAAGACATATGAGCATGATGGAGAAGACAAGAAGACGTTGGAGATTGGCAGATCGAGACAACATCATATCATCTTAGAACAAGAACAAAGAAACAAAGATTATAAAGACGTCGGAAGCCTAAGAAGCAAAGAAGACGTCGAGCAACATTGATGATCAAGACTTAGGGGGAGATTGTTAGGAACACGTTTTGTTAAATTTACAAGTCGTGTTCATGTAGTTAAAATTTTGCACGATAGGGCTTTATGTTTGTATTTATGGTGCGGTCCATTAGAAGCCCATGGACCGCCCAATTTAGCACTAATCCTTCTAGAAGAAATCTTGTAAGAGTTGCCCTAATCAAGTGCCTATAAATAGAAGGCTTGGGGCATCTCATTTGTTGTTGGTTATTCATGTATCTTGCGTAAGCCATGCTCTTGTATCGTATGAATTGAATTTCCATTCCACTTCTCTTCTTAAATCTCTTATTCTCTTCTTCTCTTATTGCTGATTAGCTTATCTCCATATCGTAGCTTATTATTAAGTAGTTGTACGAGTTTTACTTTAGTTATACGTGTGTGTGTTTGAGATATTAGCGACCTACAAGTGGTATCATTCGCTCAGGGATAGTTAGGATCGTGTTTTTTGAGTCATTAGTATCATTAACTACGTTGGTTTTATAGATCTCATAAGGTTTTAGTTCAAATCTTAACGTTAAACTCTTGTTCGTGTTGAAAAGTAGCTTTGATCTCGTTGAAATTTCACAAATCTTCATCGAATTTCATTTTTATACGTTAACGAGCTTAATCTTCATCAAATCTTGTGATTACTAATCGTTTAAAGTAAAAAACAATCGGTTTTATTGGTTATTTGGACGATTTGGTGTAATCCGTGTTATTAGCGATTTGGAAAAGTTGATGAAAAGTGAAAATTTTGTTTTCTGAGTGAACTTCGACAACTAAGGGTTTATCGCATTTTGAATCAAGATAAGTTAGGCTTTCATCGTAGTTCGAATCAAGATAAGTTAGGGTTTCATCGCATTTGGCAGATCTTCAGTTATCGGCATTGGGACTCAGTATTGTACTTTCTTGTATAAGAAAGTGAAAATACTTCGACTTGGTTGCTTCTCTTCTCTTGTACAAGAGTTGAGAATTATCTAACTTGGAATTGAGATAAAACTATCGCAATTGCCATAAATTATCGCAGTTTGCTATCTTATCTTATCGCAGTTTGATATTTTATCGCATTTCGCTATAACTTATCGCACTTTAAGATAACATATTCAAATTGTCATTGTTTAGCGCACTTTCTAGTTTTATTGCATTTTCTACTATCGATATCGCTATTGAAGCTTATCGTACTCGGTGAACTGTACTTATCGCACTTGGTGAACTGTACTTATCGCACTTGGTGAACTGTACTTATCGCACTTCAGTGAACAACACTTATCGCAATTGGACAAAATCTTCTGATTTCCAAACCAACTTAACATAACTCATCAACACATATCTTAATTATCTTTAAGATCCAGATATGTCTCAACCACCACACTTTAATTACTACTATCAGCTACAGCAATATCCTCAACAACAGCAATTTCATCCTCAGTATCAACAACAACAAGCATTCGTGCAACAAGATCAATTTCTCTTTCCACCACAAGTATCCCCACAACAAATCATGCAACAGAATCAAATGCTGAACAATCCATCCTACTCCAGAGAACCACATTGGTTTAACAAGATGTGTGAGGCAATCAGCAGTCAGCAATCCCGACATGAAGCTGGGAATCAGGATACTCCACCTATGCTGACACCTGGTAACTATGTGCAGTGGGCTAGTAGATTTCTCAGATTCATCGAACTCCGTAAACCCCATGGGAAATATCTTAAGCAAGCCATTGAAGAAGGACCCTTTCCACTTCCAGTAAATGTTGTTCCAGGAACTACAGAAAGAGAAGAAACATCAACTCCCATTGCTGTCGCTAACTACACAACTGAACAAACACTGCAACAAGAGGCAAATCAGTTGGCAATGTCTTACATACTTCAGGGGATTCCCAATCCTATTTACCGAAGTATTGATGCTCAAAAGACTGCCAAAGACATGTGGGAACATGTGCATCTTCTAATGGAAGGGACTGAGTTAAATCAAGAAGACCTTGAGTCAAAGCTTTATATGGAATACAATAATTTCATCATGGAACCAGGGGAGACAATTGAATCATACTACCACCGTTTCACAAATGTTGTAAATGACCTCGATCGTCATGACATCAAGTTACCTAAGATTGCTATCAATTCAAAATTTCTGGGTTGCCTTGGACCAGAATGGCAGAAATATGCAACATTTGTCAGGCAAACTAAGAAGATTGGTGAAGTCAAGTATGGACTAATGTATGACTTTCTGAAACAACATCAATCTGAGGTAGATAAGGAAGTTGCAGCATGAGGCGGTTTCATACCAGCATCAACACCTAACTCACTTGCTCTCGTTGCTCAATCCAACTTTCCACTACCAAACCAGGAATTTGGTCAATCAGCTTTCCAACCAAGTTTTCAACCACAACCTTCTAACCAAATCATCCCATATGAAGCACCATTACAATACTCTGACAACCAAATGGTTCCTTATAACCACTCAGATTCCATGTTGTACTCAAACGCTGATTATGATGAAGAGGAGGATGCATTCAACTCTCTTAATGAAGCATTTGGATTAATTGCTAAGGCATTTGGCAAGTTCACCAAATCCAACAATCGTCTTCGTTCATCTTCCAATACCAGGAATCAAGCTGTTATTAATGATGGCAGAGTGGAAATTCAAAATCGGTCTTCAGGCAGATATGGTTCAGGAAACAATGGAAACTATGGGTCTCAGAGGTTTCAGTCAGGAGGGAACAGGTTTAATTCTGCTGGGGGTAATAGGAATAGTATGGGAACTATACAGAGCAGAAATCAGATGGCTGGGAATGCACAGAAAGGCATTGCAAATACTTCAATCACATGCTACAACTGTGGTGGCAATGGTCACATGGCAAAAGCATGTCCAAAGCCTCGTACTATGGGCAGTGCATATCACAAGGAAGCTCTTCTAATGGCTCTCAAAGATGAAAAAGCAGCAGGAATGGTGACACAGAATGAACAAAGCTTCATGGCCAATGCTGCATCTGATGATGAGATGGAAGATCTTGAAGCAAATGCTGCAGTAATGCTTATGGCAAACATGCAAGAGATGAACATGTTCGAGACAGGCCTGGTTTATGACACCGACGGTCTATCTCAGGTACCTGATCCACAATATCTTATACATGAAATTGCTTCACCTTCTGCATCTTCATCCACAAATGACAATTTTGTTCAAAATGATTTATCATTCTCATCTCCATCAGATGATCCAATAAACACTGTTGTATCATTTGATGATGATAAAACTGTAGTTTCATTTGATGATCCTATTGAAGATGAAAATTTGGATCATCTTGAACAAAATGATCCTTTGACTGATCAAGATTCAGAGCTTCAGGCCTTGTTAATGACCACCCAATCACAAATTGAAAAATGCAATGAAATCAATAAAAATCTGAAAGAAAAGATTGCATTGTTAACGAAGGACAATGAGTGCTATAAACTACAACTTTCAGGATATCAAAAACAAGAAAAACGTGAAAAAGGTTTTGAGATTGCTTTCCAAAAAGAGTATGTCAAAGTTCAAAATTTAGAACATCAAGTTCGTGAGCTAACCGTTTCTAAGGCTGAGCTTCTCTCTCAACAAGAAAAGGATCAATTTGAATTCAAAAAACAAATTAATACTTTAAATTCTGAGCTGTTAAAAACTCAATCTGAGCTTTCAGCATCTCAAAATAATCTTCTTGAAGAAAAGCAAGCCTCAAGTAAACGTGTCGACTCATATCTTGAAGAAATTGTCACTTTGGAATCCAAACTTAAAGAATTTCAAACTATTGTCTACAAAAATGGTGAATCCATAACTCAAATTCAAAGGCTATCAGTAAAACCAGTTCCGAAAGGAGTTGGATTTGCTATTGGCAGTGACCAACCACGTTTTCTTTCTAAAGTACTCAACAAAAATCCCAAGTTATACAATGCAGAATTATTACTTGATGATACCTTTCAAAGAGTTGTTGTGCTTGGTAATGATGAAGAACTTGAAATTCTTGAACGTCAAAAAGAACTTGAGAGTCGACCAAAAACTGACAAAGATTTTTCCAGAATTCATCATGATTATAATGCAAGACGTCAAATCAAATTTGTCCCCTCAAAGGACGAAACTGAACAAACGTTTGTTAACACAAACATACATGCTTCTCCTACAATACTTCCTGTTTCCAAAAATGTTGCACATATCAAGGATTGTTTGACTGAGGACGATGATGTTGATCCAAAATTACCAGAAAGTAAATTATTTCGATATTTTGATACAATTATGGAAGACATATTTTTCTTGGAAAATGAAATTGAGTTTAATTCTCAAATCGAAGTCTCTACTTTTCTTTCCCCAGTCGCGAAAGAAAAGCGAGATATTCTTCAAAAGAAAATTCTGCCTCATGTCAAACATCTGAAGAAATATGCAACACAATGGGAACAAGAATTATTCACGGAAGTTGCATCTATGAAAGGCATTTTCAAAGAACAGGACGACAAACTTCTAAAACAAAAACATCAAAAGAAAACTTTGAAAAACGAAAATGATCGACTCTTAGAAAAAGTTCTGTGTTATGATGTTGTTTCTGTGATTATGAATTCGCTTTATGAGTCATGCAATGAATTACTTGTGAATGATCATGCTGTAAATGTTGAGATGTTGCAAATGGAAATAGAAAATTTGGTCAAAGAGAATGAGGATCTTCGACAAATCAACAATGATGTGGAAAACAAAGTTTTTAATCTTCAAAAAAGGCTTGACTGGTGTCAAAATCAAAGTGCTGAATTTGAACTAAAATTTCAAAATCTCATAAGATCTTTATCATTTCAAAACAGTCATGTTCCTGAAAATAATAAGGAAACAAAGGCTTTCTTAAGACTTAAACTGTTTGAAAATGAAAAGGAACTAGATGAAATTCTTCAAAACAGAAATGACACAGTCCGCCTCAACAGAAAATTAGATTCACAAAATCAAGAATTCCAACACATCATTGTTGATCTGAAGAAGAAACTCCGAGTTTTAGACAAAAGCAACGCAAAAGTTCATAAGATTGCCCCAGGGATGTATGTAGTAGACAAAGCAATTACCCAAGCATCAGACTCAACCACTAATGCAAACACTTCTACTTCCACAGGACTAGATACTATCTCTAAGGCTAGCAGTTCCAAGACCCCCAAGAAACAACAGAAGAATAGAGTCAGGAAGTCTAGGAATGGATCATCTAAGTCTTCAGAAGTTAAAGCAAGTAGTTTGAATAACACAGATGTAATGTCAGGAATAGAATCGACCTTAGCTAAGTCCAATTCTAGGAATGATGTAACAGATGTTGAATCTATGAATGATAATGTTGATGTTATGATTGATGCTAGTTGTATTGTTTGTCGTACTAGTATATTATCTGGTGATCATCAAAACTGCATTGCTAAAACTCTGTTAAAACGGAAAAAGAAACGAATTAGTGGCTCTTCCTCTAGGCTCAAAACTGTTGCCAAGTCCCTTTTAGGGAAACCATCACTAGTTGTTTCTGAGCAAACCATTGAAACACCCATAGCCAAACCTAAGGCAACCAAATCACCTAGTGCATTCATTAGGAAAAAGGCTGAGACTAGTTGGACATGGCAACGTTGGTTACAAAACACAACACGTTTTAAATGGGTTCCTAAGATACTTAAATCTTGTGTTACTAACCCAACGAATCCAACCGTTACCAATTCTCCACCTGTTTCCAATGTTTGTGACGCAGGTGATCCAAATTGTCCTATGGATTGTTGATAGCGGGTGTTCCTGACACATGACCGGCAACCTCAAGCTTCTCACAAACTTTATCGAAAAGTTCATTGGAACGGTCAGGTTCGGGAATGATCACTTCGCAGCAATAATGGGCTATGGAGATTATGTTAATGGGAACATCGAGATCAGTCGTGTATACTATGTTGAAGGCCTTGGTCACAATTTATTCTCAGTGGGACAATTCTGTGATGGAGACTTAGAAGTAGCATTTAGGGAGAAGACTTGCTTCATTCGTGATCTTCAAGGAAATGATTTGATGAAAGGAAAACGGGGAACCAGTCTATACACCATATCCTTTGAAGGCATGACAGCTTCATCTCCTATCTGTTTACTCTCCAAGGCTAATCCCACAAAGGCTTGGTTATGGCATAAAAGATTGTCTCATCTCAATTTCAAAGACCATTTGTGTTCTGCATGTGAACAAGGGAAAAGTCACCGTGCTCACTTTCCTCCCAAAACAGAACACAGCACAGATCATGTCCTCCAGCTGCTACATATGGATTTGTGTGGTCCAATGCGGGTTCAAACTATAAACGGGAAAAGGTATATTTTGGTAATAGTTGATGACTACTCACGATGGACATGGGTCTACTTTCTTCGGACAAAAGATCAAGTTCCTTCAATGGTCATCACGTTTCTCACAAAGATTCAAGTTCAAGTCCGTAACACCGTCAGGATTATTCGAACAGACAACGGCACTGAATTTAAGAATCAAACCCTTCGGGAATACACTGAGAAACATGGGATTGTTCATCAATATTCAATTGCTCGCACTCCCGAACAGAATGGTGTAGTTGAAAGACGAAACCGTACGCTTGTGGAAGCAGCTAGAACAATGTTGATCAATGCTCAATTGCCAGATTACCTTTGGGCTGAAGCTGTTAATACTGCTTGTTATACTCAGAACCGCGACATGATCAACAGACGACACAACAAAACTCCATATGAGCTTATTCAAGGCAGAAAACCGAACATCAACTACTTTCATGTCTTTGGAGCACTGTGTTACCCGAAGAATGATAGAGATGATCTTAGTAAACTTAAGGATAAAGCAGACATTGGGATATTCGTTGGCTACTGTGAGAATTCTAAGGGATATAGAATTTGGAATCGTCGGACCTGGGAAATTCAAGAGACTATACACGCCAATTTTGATGAACTCACGGATATGGCTTCTGAGCAAGACCGCTTAGGACCCACTTCAAACCGTCTCACCTTCCCTGATCCTTCAGCTGAACCACAAAGATTTGGAAGATTTGTTTGCTCCATTGTTCGATGATTATCTTATTAGTCGTGCATTAGATGTATCCACCAGTTCCGCTGCACAACCATTCGTCAATAATCAAGAACCTGATACACCAGTAACTACAACCACAGCAGTTGCTGAAGATGCACCTCAACCAGAAACATCATCATCAGTAGATCAAACAGCTTCTAATTCTGCATCTGCAGCTGAAGATCCCTGACTTCAATATCGGATATAGATGAGAAGATTAGAGAGTTACGTGGGAGGATGAGCGAAGATTCCAAACATTCTCACTTTCCGCCATCCTAAGTAAACTCAATGGTATTACTTGTCACAATTTTGTCATTTTCTCATCATTGACAACGGCTTGTGCACACATAACAGTGTACAACCCGGACCTCAAAGAAAGGACCCTGAGGTACGCTTCAGTGCCTCAATCCTGAAAAAGGAGCGAAAGCTTCTTACTTATGAGCAGAATTAAAACCAGAATGTTTTCTAATGTTTTTCAAACATTCTGCTCATAAGTACAAGTACTCCCTTGTTAAGGGGGAGTATTTGAAAATATAATCTTTGTTTAGAGAATTATAAATGTTCTTGAAATTCTTCCCTAAAACTCAAAAATAGCATATTTTAATCATAAACGTTTTCCAAAAACATCATGAGTATGCTATTTTTGAGGGGGAGAAGTAAAAAGATGATTAAAATATGGTGTCTCATTTGCTGGAATCTCTTGTGCTCAAACTCAGAATTGACCCTCGAATTGACGATAGGAAAAATCAGTAGTCGAAAGGACATGTCCCGGACGGGTAATAATTTCAAGCCAGTTTATCTGGTGATGTAAGCGTGTGGCAAAGGACGTGTCTGAGTAGAATGTACCAATTTCGAGCGATAATCTTTGAATCTGATCTGGACGGGTAATAATTTCAAGCCAGTTTAACTAGTGATTTAAGCGTGTCTCGCGACGATCAGGTTCATTGAAAGTCAATCAATTCAAGAGTGCCAACTCTTTCCGGCATGTGCAAATTTCAAATTTATTACTTATGCGCACATGTTAAGGGGGAGTATTTATGAAAATCATCAAACTTTCAAGGTGTCAACAAAATGTCTTTACAATTATCGACACTTTGAGAGATTTTCAATGGTTTGGTTTTATGGCATCATTAGGATAGTCATGGAGTTATAAGGTGACTAAGGTTAGGGAAAACCATCCTATGATCCGCCAGAGCCGGAGGGATCTACCCAAGGACAATACCAATAGTTTAGAACTAGAAAGTCCTAGGTATGATATTAAAAAGGAGAAAATGAATGAAAGGAGAAAGAAGGGGTTGGAGAATTAAAAAGAAAAGTAAAGAAAAGGGTGAAAAGAAATAGCCCACCATTTGTTCAACCTTAGGGCAGACACCGGGTTCAATTCATAATCTACTGGTTGATGAGCATCACCGGTATTGAAGACTAAAGACGTCATGGACCCAGTGACGCACTAATAAACCTTCTAAGCCACTCAAGTGTCTCTCAAAATAAATTTGTTTCATTCACACGGAGAACCCTTCATAATCTATTGACCTCTCATTACGAGAGTGTTGATATTGAAAAGGAGGCAACCTGCTCCATGCCTCCGACGACCAAACAAATGTGCACTAATTGAGTCTAGAGCCATGAGATTCATAAAAGATCTCTTAGGTACACTTGGTATTACTCTACTGTTCTACATCATGGGCAGCAGATGTAAAATTAAGAAAGTGTCCTTCGCAGATCTTAGCAATCTGCCGAGAACATTCATGAGAGAAGTCACAATTATGATTATCAATGATTGAATGGAAATCCTGCCAGAGCAACATCAAACAACTCTGACAGCAGGTCACTTTGGTAACCCCTTGTGGGTTACGCTTAGGTTTGCTACAAACGGTCTACAGTTGTGGGGTGATCTCCAGCGACTCACTGAATCGTGGGTGCACTTTGGTGTGTCCGTGTTATCCCTTTCGGGGGAATCCAGATTAGAACGGTCTGGGTTAGGAATTCAGAGAGTCTTCACACTATGCTGTTGACGATCTCAAGTCTGAGCCTGTAAGTACCGGTTGGTTCGTGCTGATGCTGCTGTTGCTGCTGCTGAGGAGCTGGAGTTCGACCATCAAGACTCCATCATGTTCATATCTTGAAGAAATGTTCTCTCAAATACTCAGTAACATCAAAAGTTCAACATATGATACAGTAAAGTCAAAAGTTCAAGCACTTCAACCTTTCTCAAGTTTTATGATTGAAAAGTGAGAACATGTTGAATAAAACAAGTCAAATACATATGAGCATGGTGGAGAAGACAAGAAGACGTTGGAGATTGGCAGATCGAGACAACATCATATCATCTTAGAACAAGAACAAAGAAACAAAGATTATAAAGACGTCGGAAGCCTAAGAAGCAAAGAAGACGTCGAGCAACATTGATGATCAAGACTTAGGGGGAGATTGTTAGGAACACGTTTTGTTAAATTTACAAGTCTTGTTCATGTAGTTAAAATGTTGCATGATAGGGCTTTATGTTTGTATTTATGGTGTGGTCCATTAGAAGCCCATGGACCGCCCAATTTAGCACTAATCCTTCTAGAAGAAATCTTGTAAGAGTTGCCCTAATCAAGTGCCTATAAATAGAAGGCTTGGGGTATCTCATTTGTTGTTGGTTATTCATGTATCTTGCGTAAGCCATGCTCTTGTGTCGTATGAATTGAATTTCCATTCCACTTCTCTTCTTAAATCTCTTATTCTCTTCTTCTCTTATTGCTTATTAGCTTATCTCCATATCGTAGCTTATTATTAAGTAGTTGTAAGAGTTTTACTTTTGTTATACGTGTGTGTGTGTTTGAGATATTAGCGACCTACAATCTCCTGTGACTTCAGTATTCGAATCCCTTGATATTTTGTAATCCATTAGATATTATGACTTGTATGAAAAACTTTTTGAATATATATCTTAATGTTGGTTTTAAGAAATACTATTTTTAAATTGATATCTGTGAATACGAGGTAACACCACTTTTTATATGAAGGGTTAATGACTCTTATGAAAACGAATTTTAAAAGAATACTTTCATGAAAACAACATTTAAATGATTTTCATAATTACATAATATGGTTGTACAATATCCTTAAGGATTTCTCACGAGTCATTGTTTCCTGATATTTGTTATGCTTTGATCCATATCTATTTAGTTATTCGTTTGATTATTCGTTTCATGCTATATTCTATTTATATAGCTATTATCTGAGTTGGATAATTTATAATTATCCCTTATCATTATATTGCATGTATTATGCCTACTATGTTGCCCATATTTGTAGCCAGTCATGGGGAGTCAATGGCCGTGTGATTGATGCACCAATGGTATTGACACTATTTGTGGAGGTGGGTTTTTGTCCACAGCGTTCCCACTTATGCTATATAGCAACCATGGTCACCATACTTATTATTATTATATTAACATACGTATGCACAATCTCGAACTTGTATATGTATATCTGTTTTGCAGGGAGCGTATGGATGCATCCTAGGTACTTTGTTCAGTTATGATATATATTTGTGAATGGACTTAACTGTGTGCAATACACCCCATTTCACTATTTGGTACATTGAGCTAGCTACTCCATGTACAATTTGTTATATGATTCGTTGGGCATTTCCTTTGATACTGATATCCACTTTATGTTCATTATTATGCTTTGATCCCTTTCATATGTTCCATATTCTGTTTGACATCTTGTTTAGTAGGTTCTCTTGGATTCATTCACTTATTCATTTCGTATACGCTTATTACCTTTCATTTATTTATATATGTTCACTGAGCGTTAGCTCAGCCGCATTTTCTTTTCTCTGTGGCAGGTTATAAGCGGGATGCTGGGCATGAGTGTTGAGAGTAGAAGATAGAGGACTTACCCTTGATTAGATTCCATTATTGGAGTTATGATTATAGACATTATGCTTTGGATATGTATTGTATTTAGATTATTGTTTGAGTTATATTTCGTAAGTCCTTGTAATTCTTGTCTATGTATTTAATAAGAAGTCTGCTGCTTGTGTTTATATGTTCTGATTGACACCATAATGTTACACTTAGGCCCTTTTCGGGTTGGGGTGTTACACACACTATGTCATTTTGGCACATAATGAATTAGGTACGCCTATCACTATGAACTTTTAGACGTCATATAGTCATACACTAGTGTCAAAATCTATAAGTTAAAGTAGTCGCGAAATTGTCCTAATTCCTTGGTCATCATTTCGCCTTCTTCCAATTAATACAACCTTCTGTCATGGGAGGTTAGATACAAACCTAGTAGAACTCGGAGTAGGTTTGACAACTTAAATATTTCATCCAAAATATTCAAGTAAGTTTTACTTGCGATCGCAATTGTTAAATGTCATATCCGAAATATAATATCCAAGCGTTTTAACAACATATGTTAAAATACTCATCCAAAAGCTAAAAGCTAAAATCAACCTTCGGGTGACAAAGGACTCACGAGTTACTACATAAGTGATTAGTAGTTCCGTTCATCCTCGTGTGAATATACACTTCTTAAGACCAAGTATAATCATTTCCGTTAGTTGCTTTTATCCGCATAGGTTTGTCATCGTACTTTGTGTCAAGCTCATCTCATAGATAATGAGGATCGAACTTATCCATCGGTTTTGGGGTAGAAAACCAACGTATCATCCCTCTTATGACTACTTGAATATTTCACTAGAAATATTAAGTCATCCTTCACATCCTTCTTATGACTACTTGAATATTTCACTCGAAATATTGAAGTCATTTCTTATGTCTCGTCTCATGACTTTTTAAATATTTCACTGGAAATATTAAGTCATCCTTCACATCCCTCTTATGACTACTTGAATATTTCTGACGGATCGTGTTTTGGTGATGTTATTGTGAATCGGGAGGCCTTGGATGATAAAAGAACATCATCTCCATAGCAAAGGTTAGAGAGAGAAAGTGTAGAAAAGATAAAGAGGAAACTTATATTTTATTGATAATGAAAGAAAAGATGAAAACACCCACAAGCTCCAACCCTCCTAGTGAAGTCTAGGAAGGGTATATATAGGGCCAAAACACATGACTTTACAATAATGACACTTTTAGTCCATGTGTTTGTGGCAAATAAGATAACTAATGTAATCACAAATATGTTGTCACATTTTGTGCGAGAAGCATACCCAACAATCTTCCCCCAATATGGCAACATATGGGATTACTTACATCATATCCTACAAGTAAAAATACAAATAAAGAAAGGATTTCATAAGCTCTTCATGTGCTGAGGATGATTACAGTTGACGCTCTTTGTCTTTATCTTGTACCTCGGCTTGAGAACTTTTCTTTACTCGTAGTCACATGATGTAATATACATGAACTGGATTAACTTCCCCCCAATTCATGTTGCATGTCTTTAACGGCTTCTTCATCTACTTCTTATTGGTGAAGTTTCTGAATCAGCTTCCCCCCAAACTGACAACCGTCTTCAGCAGATTCGAAACTTTGATGTAGTTACCATGTCTTCTATTTTTTGAAAGTTGTAAGTACGCAGCGGAATTTGTAGATGACATCGTAAACCACACCAAGCAAATCTGACTAGTACTCAGTAACGATGATGCTTAATGCGGAAACTCTGTTCGGGGGTAACATGCAAGAAACTAGCAAGATCTTCTCACATAAGTAGGCTACTTCACACTTCACAACCTGCGAGAGTTGAAACGAGTACACCAAAATCACAAAACTGAACCACTGATCATCTCTGTGGACGTCTTCCGGTAGTAATAAAATTGTAATCTCGATCACGTGAGTCTGTTATGCGTCCCCGATGTGCACATTTCTTCCCCCTAAATGCAGATACATTTGGAAAAAGAGTGTTTTCGCAAAAAATGCAAGAAAAGTCAAAGTACATCTACTCTCTCTTCCCCCACGATGTCTTCGCGGAATCGGAAGCATACGCACTATGGTTACGATGGAAATGGAGGAAGCGTAAACCCTGTATGTCCAATTAGTCGAAGATGTGTGAAGTACCAAAAATAGCCCGTGAGAATCAACTGCAGATAAAATCTCTACTCTTCTATACTCTTCTCATCTAACTCTTTACCGACCCCATTATCATTCTGACGACTTTTTGTAGTGACCACTGATGGAGAAAACCCAGTATTACGAACTTGAGACTGAAGTAAAATAACCCAAGCTTGTGACTTAAGCTTGCACTATTGTCTGACTAAGAACCTATACTGAGCACTACAACGTAACTCCTTTAAGCATAGATCATTTCATATACCCATCCAACCTTCCTTTACTGTATATGAACTCATCTTGAATAATCCACATCTTTGTGTGACACTTGAGTACTACAACGTGACTCCTTTAAAGTGATAGCTATACACTATGAGCACTACAACGTAACTCCTTACATCAGGTATAACTAGACAACTTAAGTCTTTGTCATTCATACGGATAAAAGCTCGAACAAGGATCTCGAAGAATCATGCATCCAACCAACCCCGATATCTTCAAGATACTAAGTACACGCACCCGTGATATTCCACTTCAACCTCAAATAAATAATAAAGAGTTCACTCCATAGTCACATCTTGCTATTCAATACCCAACACTTGCCTTTTGACGGTTTAAGTTGAGCTATGATAACAGTTTTATCCCGATCTTGTCAAAAAACGTATCCCCGTGAAAACATTGTAACAACCAAAATAAATACCACACATTTACCATAATGTAATAAAATTACATTTGATAAATACTGTGTGTTGACTTTATGATTGGTCCAACCCATATTTGTTCATCCCACATCCACACTGCCATACAATTCAGTCCATAATCTTAATTCAGCCCAATAAAAAAAACTTTCAGCCTAAGAGAACAAACTACAAGCCCATCAAACTAGAATAGATAACTGATCCAACAATAACCCAACTACTGGTCCATGTATAACCATAATTAAAAGGATATAAATAACTCTTTAAACTCCACAAACCCTAATCACTTTTCACCTAAAATAATCCACCCCCACTCTTCTTATTCTCAATCACAGTCACCCCACTCATTCCCATTTCACACTACACAATTTAACGCATCCTCTATATTCATCCTTATTTCTTCGTTAACAACAAGATACAAACAAAAGATGAACACCAACTATGACGGTTTGGTTACAAGATCTTGAGAAGATCAAAGGTAGGTTTATTATTTTTTGTTTGAATTTCTTTGAACGAATGACTCGTGCCAAACAGTCTGCTAATACTGACCAAGTAAATGGTCAACAAGAGTCAAACAATCTAGGGCACGATGCAATTTACCAAAGGAGTATAGAGTATCCCCGGGTCGTTAAGTCCCAACGAGGTGTGTAAACTGAAATAAAACGAATCTGTGATCGAGTGAAAATTGAACAGAAAAAGGGGTTATGAATAATTTTTACTAAGAAATAAAAGAAAATAGCTTGAATAAGCTATATGAACAAAAACTAGAAATTAGAAAACCTAAAAATGTAAAAGGAATTAAAAACGTACGTTTAGATTTAAATAAACGTAAACGTACAAAACAAAACGATTATACTATAGGAGGAATTTGCATGCCTTAGGGGCTTAAATGCAAATTAAATAAACTTAAAATATTTATTTATAATTTACAAACTTATTAAAAAGTTAAGAAAATCTAAAAACCTAAAACGCGTACGTTTAAATAACAGTTACGTAAACGTACCAAAATAAAAAATGAATTCTATCAAATTCAATTCCCACAATTGTGAAAATTAAATTTTTGGAATCCTAAAAGGATAAGAAAATTATTAGAAAATTAAAATAAATTTTTACACTATTTACTTAATTATTATAAATTAAAAATGAATTAAATCTATTTAATAATAACCTAAATAATAAGAAAATCTAAAATAAACCTAAATAAATAAAATAAAGAATCTGAAAAATCTAAAATATTATAAAATGAATTTTACAACTAAAAATATATTTATTATACAAGTATTCTATTTATTATTAATTATTTACTATTATTTAATTATAAAAACTAATATTGAATTATTATAAATATTAAACAACCTAAGAAAAATCTGAAACTTTTTACAGAATTATTAAATAAATACAGGAACATAAGAAAAATATAAAAACACTATGTGCTTAATGAAAATAAGCAAATAAGCAATAAGCTTCTAAATAGAAGCTATCACTTATTTGTAAAAAGCTCTTTTTTGGAATTTTCTTTTTCTGGACTAACTAAATACTAATATTATACAAGTTTAAAGAAGATGAAACTATAAAAACTAAGGAAATAAGCAGATTCATGGGCTTATGGCTTATTCAGTTAAGACAGTCAAGCCATAAGCTTGAAATAAGCTTGAAAAAGGAAATAAAAGAAAAAGAAAGATGTGCACATGTCCAAGGGTCAAGTATAAACAAGTTAATGCACTGGGATAGTGCACAAGGTGCGAGCTTATGGTTTAGACAGTTAAGCCTTTTGGCTTAACTTGGATGGAGTGAAAGCTTGTAAAAGCTTGGATTAAGCTCCACACAGGAAAATAAAGGAAAAATAATATGTGTACAAGTGATATGAACAATTATGAACAAGCATGTGTACTGGATTTCACCCATAAGCTTGTTATAAGCTAATAAGCAAATCCAAAAAATCAACCTGCTGCTAGTGAAAAGCAAGGTACTGCTAGAGTACCAAAGGTACTGCTAGTATACCAACCTGCTGCTAACTTTAGAGGCTAAATAAGCTTACGAAATAAGCTTATAAGCACAATATGAAAATTGTAGTAGCAAGCTGGGCTGGTGGGCTTTCCAAAAAGCCCAAGCTCAACCTGTGGGGTCCACAGGTGAGCTTTTGAGGAGCTTATGAAAAGCGCCTGAGCATATACTGAGGACTCAGTATACACTGAAAAATGGGACAATTTAAAAGCTACTTGCAGCCCTATTAAGTGAGCTGCAAGGGGAAAATTAAGCACAGGATCATTGAGTTGGGTGGATGAGCTTCACATAAAGCCAAAACACTTAAGCTCAAGATCACTAGATAGCTTTTAAAGAAGCTTGTGAAATAGGCTGAGCATACTGATTTCTCAGTACACTCAGCAAAGGGGCAAACAACAAGCTCATGATTAACTTATCAAATAAGCTTGTAAAAGCTCAACAAGCACTGAGCTATTGATTGTGATGGATTAGCTTCATAGGAAGCCAAAAATCACAAGCTCAAGGTCAATGAGGAGCTTTTTATGGGCTTAGGAAAAAGGCTCAACTTCACTGTTTGCTCAGTGAAGTGAGTGAGTTGGAACAAAATAAGTGGATAAGATTAGCAGTCTAAATTAAGCTACTAAATGAAAAACAAGCACAAATATGAACAACAAGCCAGAAAGGCTGCACAAAGCACTAAAGTTCACAAGCTAAGGTCAACTCATAATGCTTATGCAAGCTTATGAAATTGACTGCTTAGACAGTGCACAGGGCAAAAACAAGCTGTAAAAAGCTACAAAATAAGCACTTAAACATTGAAAATAACAATTAACAAATATAGAATAAACAAGCTAAGCAACAAATGATTAAAACCTAAAAAGCACTAAGACATAAACTTAATAACAAGATCACAATAAAATTAGACATTTAATTCAAAAAACAGAAAAAGTAAAATTTTGACTTTTAACAAAAGCACTTAAGAGTTGACTAATATGAATTTAAAACCTAATCTACTAATTAAACAAGTTAAATTAAGCCATATTGAAACTAGATTAAGCAAAATAAACAACTTTTACACTAATATGCAAAGTTTAAGGATCTAATAATCTCTCAGTGAACAAATAAAGAAGATCAAGTGTCAATTTGACTTTTTCACATGTAGCACTGTTTGATTAAGGTTTAACTGAGGTGTTTAGGTCTTATGTAGCATACATCAAACAAGAACAATACCACAATCAAACATCACCACAGTTTAACCATTAAATCCAAACAACCTTTAAATGAGACCAAATTGAAATTTTCATAACATAAGACTGTGTTAACTTATAATATCCAATCCAGGAGTTTTAATTTGTCAAATCAAACCTTTTTGAGCTTAAACATATAGTCACATAGTCTAAACCTACGATTATCAAAAATTTAGCAAAGTGACAGTCAAAATGAAATTTCAAGCATCAATCAAATCCCAAACATAAATATCTAACATTAAACTATATTATCACTAAGAAACAACTCAGGAACATGAAAACATGAAAATTAAAGCAAGCAAATAACTAAAGCAGTAAAATGCATAAAATGGTAAAAATGGCTTACAAGTGAATCAAGCTGAGAACCAAAGAACCAAGGGCTTACTCACTACCTAAGGCTTCCCATGAAGTACTAAACCAAAGGCATTCCAAGATTTACCTTGCTCCTTGCAGTTTCCATCAAGAACACCATATTTTTGTATTTTTCATTGATTTTCTTGATTTCTTTTTGTGTTTTTGATTTTTAAAGACTAAAGCATGTTTATATGTATCTAAAAGCTTAGTGAGCTTTGTCAGGAACCTACATGAGCCAATTGAGTCCAATAAACAACCATAATCAACATTAATTTAAATGACATGAATTTAAATGGTACGGATAAGAAAAACATGAAATTTAAAGATAGATTGAGATTAAAACTGTAAATAAGGTTTGTTATTCACTGTTAATGATTAACAAAACACTTGAAAGCAGTAAATGACAAGTAATTTAAAGGAAAGCAGTAAAACTACAACTAAGTGACCAAAGCTAATCTATTGGTACTCTTTCCTTTCTTCCTTCTTCACTCTTTATAGACTTTTTGCAATCCCCACTTGATTCTGAGCAAAACCCACTTGATCTTGGCCTTTGGTTCTCTGTAATTCATCCTAGCCATTGAATTTGCTTTTTGGCGCCAAAAGTATCAAAAGCAGGTTTTGGCAATTAATGCATTTTTGGTTAGATGTGGAGGTGGAGAAGAAGCTTTAAATGCTTCTTGGCAGTTAGGTAAGGTGTAGCAGAGAGGAGGGGGGTTGAGTCAGGGATAAGGTGAGGTGGAAGGGATTGTAGCAGGAAAGACGGGCAAGTTGGGGAAGAAGAGAAGTCAAACTTCTCGTTTGACCCTGATATTTAGCAAAGGAAAATTGGGTCGGGTTATGGGGTTTAGGTTTAGTTTGGGCTTTTTGGATTTAAGGATTTGGATTTTTGGGTTTTGAGTAAAAAGGGATCCGGTTTGGTTAGTTTTAGCACAAGGACCATTTTTGTAATTTCATGAAAGATGAAGGGTCTGAATTGTCAACTTTCCAAAATTATTCCAAGGACCATCGTTGACTTTTTCTTCCAAAATAAACCTTCAGGGACTAATTCTGCCAATTTATGAAACTTCAGGGACTGAAACTGTCAATTTTGTGAACTTTGCATGTTTTTCACTTGTTTTCAATCTTTTTGTACCTGATTCATATAAAAAACACATTCCAATGATATTAATAGTATTATGTGACATTTCAAAGTGTTTTTGGCTGTTTTTGTGGGTTTAAACAATGTAAAATATATGTGTATTTAGACACATATCAAATCCCCCACACGAAACTATTGCTAGTCCCTAGCAATCTTTTATGAAAACTTAATGGTTTTTAATCTCTTTACCAAAAGCCATTACTTCTGGAGTAGCCAATGTTTTAGTATGTGATACTTTGGTACAATGATAACCAAATGATTTTGAGCAAATCATCAGCTGTCAACGGATTTGATTTGTCTTTACCAAAAGCCGTTTGCTTCTGGACTAGCCAACTCTTAGATAAATTATCAATATTATCTTTGGTGAGCTGATTACCAATTATGGAATTCCACTGCCTTTACCACAAGCCATAACCTTGCGGGCTAGCCAACTCTTCACTTATAAAGATATGGTGAGTCGAATACCATACAATTTTTGGCAAATTGTAAGCCATAAACGGATTTGATATATCTTTACCAAGAGCCGTTTGCTCTCGGATTAGCCAATCCTTAAGTGGGTTAGACATGGTGGACTGATAACCATTTGTTGTGTTTAGTGCATAGCACTTCCACTAAAAAAATTTAAAATTTTGGTCAAAACGGGGGAAAAAGGGCATAAAAGGGTACATAATTGATCAAATTCGCCAGAATTTCCCCCCCTCACTTAGAATTGAATATTGTCCTCAATATTCAAAGTCCCGGCTATTATGCCGAATCCTTGAACGTAAAAAGATAATATTACTAGCCAAGTGGGGTAACACAACAATTATTCTCTTTTTTAATATATACAATTTTCTCATTCATTTTTTTAGATCTATATACAACAGCAGGGGCATTCCCCTACACTTAGGTGGTAGAAAGGGGAAAGAAGACAGAAACATGGGTGAAAACCCATGTTATACTACTGTTTTTGATAACCGAGTCGCTAGCTTGACTCGACCCCGAATTAATTAGTTCATGGGGAAAAGCCTCGACTTCTTCCATAAAGGAGTCACTTCCCTCATCCGGCGTGAGAGAAGGGGAAGAGTCGGAAATGATTGGATGAGAAGATGGAGTGGGATTGCCACTCACAGAATTATGAATACTCATGCACTAAGATGAGTCTAAGAATCCTTTAGAGTGAAGGAAACTCAGAAAAGGTATGAAGAATCTTTTTGGATTTTTGATTTTATAATTCTGCTAAGAAAATAAGAGAATATGTACAAGGATGGTAAATATACAATGGATGTATACTCAACAATCACTAATACTGCAAATGCGTTCTACGCAGCACACCTCCCCGGCAGCGGCGCCAAAATTTGACTCGTGCCAAACAGTCTGCTAATACTGACCAAGTAAATGGTCAACAAGAGTCAAACAATCTAGGGCACGATGCAATTTACCAAAGGAGTACAGAGTATCCCCGGGTCGTTAAGTCCCAACGAGGTGTGTAAACTGAAATAAAACGAATCTGTGATCGGGTGAAAATTGAACAGAAAAAGGGTTATGAATAATTTTTACTAAGAAATAAAAGAAAATAGCTTGAATAAGCTATATGAACAAAAACTAGAAATTAGAAAACCTAAAAATGTAAAAGGAATTAAAAACGTACGTTTAGGTTTAAATAAACGTAAACGTACAAAACAAAACGATTATACTATAGTAGGAATTTGCATGCCTTAGGGGCCTAAATGCAAATTAAATAAACTTAAAATATTTATTTATAATTTACAAACTTATTAAAAAGTTAAGAAAATCTAAAAACCTAAAACGCGTACGTTTAAATAACAGTTACGTAAACGTACCAAAATAAAAAATGAATTCTATCAAATTCAATTCCCACAATTGTGAAAATTAAATTTTTGGAATCCTAAAAGGATAAGAAAATTATTAGAAAATTAAAATAAAATTTTACACTATTTACTTAATTATTATAAATTAAAAATGAATTAAATCTATTTAATAATAACCAAAATAATAAGAAAATCTAAAATAAACCTAAATAAATAAAATAAAGAATCTGAAAAATCTAAAATATTATAAAATGAATTTTACAACTAAAAATATATTTATTATACAAGTATTCTATTTATTATTAATTATTTACTATTATTTAATTATAAAAACTAATATTGAATTATTATAAATATTAAACAACCTAAGAAAAATCTGAAACTTTTTACAGAATTATTAAATAAATACAGGAACCTAAGAAAAATATAAAAACACTATGTGCTTAATGAAAATAAGCAAATAAGCAATAAGCTTCTAAATAGAAGCTATCACTTATTTGTAAAAAGCTCTTTTTTGGAATTTTCTTTTTCTGGACTAACTAAATACTAATATTATACAAGTTTAAAGAAGATGAAACTATAAAAACTAAGGAAATAAGCAGATTCATGGGCTTATGGCTTATTCAGTTAAGACAGTCAAGCCATAAGCTTGAAATAAGCTTGAAAAAGGAAATAAAAGAAAAAGAAAGATGTGCACATGTCCAAGGGTCAAGTATAAACAAGTTAATGCACTGGGATAGTGCACAAGGTGCGAGCTTATGGTTTAGACAGTTAAGCCTTTTGGCTTAACTTGGATGGAGTGAAAGCTTGTAAAAGCTTGGAATAAGCTCCACACAGGAAAATAAAGGAAAAATAATATGTGTACAAGTGATATGAACAATTATGAACAAGCATGTGTACTGGATTTCACCCATAAGCTTGTTATAAGCTAATAAGCAAATCCAAAAAATCAACCTGCTGCTAGTGAAAAGCAAGGTACTGCTAGAGTACCAAAGGTACTGCTAGTATACCAACCTGCTGCTAACTTTAGAGGCTAAATAAGCTTACGAAATAAGCTTATAAGCACAATATGAAAATTGTAGTAGCAAGCTGGGCTGGTGGGCTTTCCAAAAAGCCCAAGCTCAACCTGTGGGGTCCACAGGTGAGCTTTTGAGGAGCTTATGAAAAGCGCCTGAGCATATACTGAGGACTCAGTATACACTGAAAAATGGGACAAGTTAAAAGCTACTTGCAGCCCTATTAAGGGAGCTGCAAGGGGAAAATTAAGCACAGGATCATTGAGTTGGGTGGATGAGCTTCACAAAAGCCAAAACACTTAAGCTCAAGATCACTAGATAGCTTTTAAAGAAGCTTGTGAAATAGGCTGAGCATACTGATTTCTCAGTACACTCAGCAAAGGGGCAAACAACAAGCTCATGATTAACTTATCAAATAAGCTTGTAAAAGCTCAACAAGCACTGAGCTATTGATTGTTATGGATTAGCTTCATAGGAAGCCAAAAATCACAAGCTCAAGGTCAATGAGGAGCTTTTTATGAGCTTAGGAAAAAGGCTCAACTTCACTGTTTGCTCAGTGAAGTGAGTGAGTTGGAACAAAATAAGTGGATAAGATTAGCAGTCTAAATTAAGCTACTAAATGAAAAACAAGTACAAATTTGAACAACAACCCAGAAAGGCTGCACAAAGCACTAAAGTTCACAAGCTAAGGTCAACTCATAATGCTTATGCAAGCTTATGAAATTGACAGCTTTGACAGTGCACAGGGCAAAAACAAGCTGTAAAAAGCTACAAAATAAGCACTTAAACATTGAAAATAACAATTAACAAAAATAGAATAAACAAGCTAAGCAACAAATGATTATGATGAAGCGAAAAGTGTACCGCTTTTAGGGGGTCATTTAAGCCCTAAATCGTATTTATTTGATCAAATATTGCCCTAAATCGTTCCTTTTGTCATTTTAGGTACTTTGGAGAAGAAATCTGGAAAAGGAAGCATTTTGGACGTTTTTGGAGCATAAAAGTGAAGAAAACAACAAAGTCTCCAAAGCTGCTGGAAAAGTACACTTGACGGCGTCAAGGATTGCTCCTGACGGCGTCATGGCTTGGCAAAAGAGGTGGATATGAAAAATACACGTGACGCGCCAGAGAGTTTTGCAATGGAAAGTCTGACGGCGTCACTCTTTAAGGTGATCAAGTCCATCACGGTTTAAGTTAAAGAGAGACGGCGTCAAGCACATTTCTGACGGCGTCAACCCTTGATAGGCCAGAGTGGATTTTAGAGGATTAAAGAGGGACGGCGTCAGGAAGACCATCCGGGAACCCTAGCCACGGCGAGGTGACGGCGTCAATATCTATAACGTGACGCCGTCAGCTACTAAGTTCTATATATAGTTTTTGCAATTTTTTGTCATGAGTGTGCAACTTTGTGAGGAGAAACCCTAAGACGAATTTCTGCCATTTTTAAGGGTTTTTATACCCTTGGATCTCCCATGTTTAATTGAAGATAAGTAATCACTTAATCAATCAATATGTCTATGTGTTGTTTGATTATATCTTGTTCTTGTCTTTTAATTAACATGCTAGGCTAGATTTATCTTGTGTTTGCTTAGATCTATTGAAACCTAACTATGTATTATTAGTTGTTGGTGTGTTATTAATTGTATTGGATGATTGTTTATCGATGTTAGGCTTAAGAAAACTGGCTAACCTCCTATACGGTAACTTGCTTGAACGTCTTAAGAAACATGAACCAATGCGTACTAGGTTTATTTGGTTGTATTTAATGCATGAGCGAATTCTAGTGATCCCATGTTAGGAGCTTCTTAGCCGGCTCGACATAGGAGTGAAGTAGGAGCTTATAGAGTTGGGGAAGTACGTACGCCACCTCACGATTGGTATTAAGGAATACACCCGTCATCCACGCAATTAATACACACTAATCAACCGGTAAAAAATAGTTAGGGAGTAAGGAAATCTAAGTAAACACATTTCTCCCCATATAAGTTTCACAACCTTTTCATTTTCAGTCATTTTATTTTATTTGCATTTGTAGTTACTTGGGTTAGTTGACTAGCAACTAATTCCGCCCACTCCTTCAAACCCGAGATTTTACTTGCTTTCATAAAAAATATAAAAATACAAAAAGAATCTTCCCTCACCCTTAGACCTATTAGAGTAGTTTTTCAATCCTAACGACACTATTCCCCTAGAGAACGATCAATCCCCCGGTACTTACCACTTCACTATACTACATCGGTCAGGTACACTGCCTGGTGGGGATTGCAAGCCTCTTGAGATCCCTCGAGAGGTAAAACCTGTTGTAGGATCGCAAAACCACGCATCAAGTTTTTGGCGCCGCTGCCGAGGAATAGTTATTGTTTAGGTTGAATTTTTATTTTATTAGGTCTACTCACTAGATTCCTTTCTAGTGAGATTTTTATTTTATTTTTCTAGGTTTTTCTTTAGTCTATCTTTTTTCTTCGTTTCTTTGTTCGTAACTATTACCATCCGACATCATGGAAGGTGGTAATATCCTCGATCCCAACAACCCACCACCACAACAACACCCACCTCCTAGAGCCCGTACCTTAGGACACTACTCTCGTCCTAGCCACCATGGCTATCGAAACACCATTGAGCTCACTCAAGGAGCCAATGTCACTCCCTTGTGATCCGACACCATCCGGTTGGTGCAAAGCGGATGCGCATTCCATGGACTTCGTTCCGAAGATCCTAATCAACATCTCAAGGACTTTCTCAAAATCGTTGATTCCATAGACCTTAATGTTGCCACTCGAGAGACGACCCGACTGCGTCTCTTTCAATTCCCTCTGCGGGACCAAGCTAGTCAATGGCTAGAGCGTCTACCCGCAGGATCCATCACCTCTTGGGATGATCTCACCACTCGTTTCCTCGCTCAGTTTTTCCCACCAGGAAGAACTACCAAGCTAAAGAATGATATCTTGATGTTCCAACAACGTCAAGGCGAAACCCTCTACGAGGCATGGACTCGATTCAAGGACTTACTCCAAAAAGTCCCTCACCATGGCATAGAACTTTGGCTCCAAGTCCAAATCTTCTATGACCATATCAATCTCTCCACGAGGCAAACCATTGACCAATCGGCTGGTGGTAAGCTACGTGATCTAAGTGCGGAACAATCATGGGCTCTCCTAGAAGATCTTGCTCTTTATGACAACGAAAGTTGGAGTGATCCCCGTGATTTGAATAAAACGGTCAAGGCAATATCTTTGCCTTCGAACAATTCAAGCACTTCCGACCGTAGGATCATAGAACTTGAAGACCAAGTCAAGTTTCTTATGAAATCCTACGAGGCTCCTAAACCTTCAAGCCAAGTGAACAAAATCACTTCTTCATGTGAATTATGTAGTGGTCCCCACGACACTCGTGATTGCATGGAACTCCCCGAACAAGCTTTTGCGGACTATGCATCCTCGCGTACCGACAGAGCGGGAGACAAGTGGTACACTTTCAAACCCGAGCCAAACCCCTACGGTGATTCATACAACCCCTCATGGAAAAATCACCCAAACCTTAGGTGGAAACAAAACCAAAACGCACAACAAACCAATTCTTTCAACCCACCTAATCGTTTCCAATCAAGCGGTTCCAACTCGAACCGTACTTTCAACAACAATTCTTCCAATTATGGTAGTACCAATAACTTTGAAGGATTGATGTCCCAATTTATGGCATCTCAAGAAGCTCGTTTGGCCAAGTTTGAATCCGAATTCAAACAAAAACAAAGCGAGATGACCAATAAGATTGACACTTTGTTGAAAGCCCTCAATGACCGAGAAATGTGAGCACTCCCTAGCAACACAGTCAAGAACCCGAAACTAAACGTCAACGCCATCTCGTCGGTTTCGTCTCCTAGTTCTTGTCCACAATATTATTCGGTCAATTCCATGAGCTCGTGTTTCAAACAAACCCAAGTCGTTCAAAATGACCAAGAAGTTATGATATCCAATTTGGTCAACAACATAGTTGAGACACCTCCCACTCAAAACCTTGACAATGAATTCAAGGAGCTCCACCTTGAAAGTCCGGTTATTGATGTGGTGGATGAGAAGAAGCTCAAGTTAGGCGAAAAAGGGACCGCCTTCTTTCAAAACAAGCTACCTAAGAAGTTAGATGATCCGGGCTTATTTGTTCTACCTTGCAAGATCGGTAATTTGGAGGCTTATGACACATTAGCCGATCTTGGATCAAGCCTTAACCTACTTCCGTTACCTCTCTACACCTCTCTAAAACTAGGAAAACTTGAAGAAACCAAGGTGATAATAGGCTTAGCGGATGGGAGTGTTGCTTACCCGGTTGGAGTAGTCAAGGACGTGTTAGTACACATAGGAAAACTAACCATTTTAGCCAATTTCCACGTCCTTGATATGGTTAGCGACCCTACATGCCCCTTGTTGATAGGTAGAGGATTTTTGGCGACCGCTAGTGCTATGATTGATTGTAAGGAATCTAAGATAGCGGTAGGAGAAGGTGATACTTGGTCAGTCTATGATGTGAAGAAACATGCCTATGATACTAGTGATGAACCAACACCCCATTGGTTAGAATTAAATAGGAGACCATCTAGATATGGACCTTGGATCGATAGATACTTCATAGGACCCCAACGCCAATTTTACCTAGAAGAGGACTTTGTGAACCGAACACATGCGGTAGAACAACTCGTGGCTAGGGACACCGAATTGGATCCATTTGAAGACCCTCTAGTTTTTAGGAAGATGATTGATTTCCTAGGAGTTTTGCCAATTAACCTAGAGATGAATAAGTGGACTTGTGAGGAAGATGATCATAAGTGGGATTGGGACAAACCACCCAAAGATGGAGATGGGTCATGGCATATTAAGATGACATTGTATGACCCGGATGGAGAGAAGTTTGAAAAGATATATTGTACTAAGCGGACCAATAGGAAACTTCAATCCAAGCTTAACCCTAAAGACGTCCTCGATGACGAACTCACTTACATAGGGTAGAAGGACTTTGAGTCTAGCTACAAGACTCGTTAATAAAGAAAAGCGCTTCTTGGGAGGCAACCCAAGCTTTATTTGCTTTGTGTGTTTATTTATTTGTTTGTATGATTTTATTTGTTTCCGTATGTGTGTTTAATTTTTATTATTATTGATTCATGTTCAAAAGTAAATTGTGAAAATGCTTTATTTTGTTTTTAACTTCGTCTTAACTACATATAAAGGTATTTTGCAAAAGATAAGTGTAAGGGAAATCCAAATCGGTTTATCAGAACTAATGAACATGAATCATAACAATATTAAATTAACATACATATTAGTAATTGTTTGAGTCAAATGCTTGTATCGAGTCATAATGATGTTTTGCAGGATTTCCAGGAAGTAGGGTAGAGGTTTTTCCAGAAATTTTCCGGAAACTTAACATGAGAATTCTGTCAGATCATTTCTGACGGCGTCAGGCCTTACAACCTGACGGCGTCAGGTTTTAATTTTCTGAAATTTTTGAAAGTTTTGTTTTCATAAAAAGTTTTTATTAAATCTCTAACTTATAAACTCCAGGAATCTGCAAAATAATCATTCCACAAGCATTATATCCTTATATAGATTTATTCCGCCGTTGTTATGCAGGTTTTCGTGTTTGTTTTCTCAGGTTTAACAGGTTATTTTGGACAAGGAGATGTATGTGGAATCTAGCTTTTGGCGATACTTTAGTCTTGGAGCTACAACATTACCTTGGAAGAAGATCTAACCATGTTACCCCTTTATCCACCGAACGAATCAGGGGAGTATTTGATTTCATTCGTTTACCTTATTTACTTTTACATCTTGTTATTTGAACATTGGGGACAATGTTCATCTTAAGTGTAAGGGGGGTAAAATACGATACTTTAGAGAATGCAATTGCACTTGATTTTTGTTTGTTTAATGGTAGATGTGTAATAAAACTGAGAGAAATACTTGTTAAGGCAATTTTAGTGCCAAATTTAAATTTTTTTACAACATATAGGAGTGAAACTTTGATCTTAATGAGCGTCTCACGGATAGGAGTTATATGACTAGCACAAAAAACCGTACCACTAAAAAAATTTTCACCCCCAAATATGTGAGGTTCGCCCCTAGAATTGGTAGGAAAAGCATTTATGCTATGATGTGTGTACCGGTAGCACTTAGATTCTAGAACTTGCGTTAGGACCATTCCGAGGCCACAAGTGAGACTACATTCGTGTAGTTAGATTTACTACATGATAAGAGGCATTAGGATTAACCCATTGTTTGACACCTGTGTTTTTGTTATAATTACATTGGCTACATTGGTCAAGTAATTCTCCCACACCCTTTGCGTTGTAATCATTTTTAGTACACGATACCCCTAGTACACCCCTCAGAGCCTATCTTTTCATTTCTAACTTTAAGCATTTTACTTAAAGGAAGAATTTGTTACACCCCACTTAAATGTACACCCAAATCGCCTTAGCCTACCTTGTATGCACTCATTTTTAGTGCATTATTGTGACAACATTTGTTTAAACCCTTAGTTAATTATCTAATTGATTACATGGTTGCTAAGTCGAGTCATATCCTTGTACATATTGTTTTGGGACGATTGGGACTCATGGGTAAAGTACTAGTGTAATGGAGTAATGGGGAAGAACAACATTATTACCCCCATATGTGCTAAATATTTTAAAAGTACTCCAAGTGTTTCGATAATCTTAATTCGAGTCATTAGAATAGTTATTTGTAAAGTTATGTAAAAGTTCAAGTGTAAGGGGAATGCAACGCCCCTATGATGTATTATTTTGGATGGTAGGGCAAGAGTGTATGAACAAAAAAAAAAAAAAAAAAAAAAAAAAAAAAAAAAAAAAAAAAAGAGAAAAAGAAAAGTAGAAAAAACATACGGACTACCATCCCGTTTCATTTTATGTTTATTTTATGTTTTTGTTATTTTGTTTTTAGCTTAAGTCGAGTCTAGTCTTGGCTTAGCAACGCCATATTGTACATGTAATTAATCAAGATCTTTAACTCGCCACCAGTAAAATATCCCTTATCCAACAAAACCGTGTTTATCATATCCCTACACCTAACGTTATAACCCGTTTAAAAGCCCTCTTTGATAGTTTATCTTAGGTGCTTACGCCTAGTGGAGAATCTATTTGCTATGACAGGTAGTGAGAGATATTATCCGTTTTCATTTATGAGATATACTTTTATGACACTTGAGAGATGTGAGTATCTAAACACTACTTGTGAGGTGCTAGTTTGTAATCTCCGTGCTTATTATGATTAAAGTGGAACGACTATTTGTTGTAATTACTTTTATATTAGCATTAAATGACCCCTAACTTGTATTTTGATTAGAATAAAAGCGCATTTGCTTGAGGACAAGCAAATCTCAAGTGTAAGGGTATTTGATGAAGCGAAAAGTGTACCGCTTTTAGGGGGTCATTTAAGCCCTAAATCGTATTTATTTGATCAAATATTGCCCTAAATCGTTCCTTTTGTCATTTTAGGTACTTTGGAGAAGAAATCTGGAAAAGGAAGCATTTTGGACGTTTTTGGAGCATAAAAGTGAAGAAAACGACCAAGTCTCCAAAGCTGCTGGAAAAGTACACTTGACGGCATCAAGGATTGCTCCTGACGGCGTCATGGCTTGGCAAAAGAGGTGGATATGAAAAATACACGTGACGCGCCAGAGAGTTTTGCAATGGAAAGTCTGACGGCGTCACCCTTTAAGGTGATCAAGGCCATCACGGTTTAAGTTCAAGAGAGACGGCGTCAAGCACATTTCTGACGGCGTCAACCCTTGATAGGCCAGAGCGGATTTTGGAGGATTAAAGAGGGACGGCGTCAGGAAGACCATCCGGGAACCCTAGCCACGGCGAGGTGACGGCGTCAAGATCTATAACGTGATGCCGTCAGCTACTAAGTTCTATATATAGTTTTGCAATTTTTTTCATGAGTGTGCAACTTTGTGAGGAGAAACCCTAAGACGAATTTCTGCCATTTTTAAGGGTTTTTATACCATTGGATCTCCCATGTTTAATTGAAGATAAGTAATCACTTAATCAATCAATATGTCTATGTGTTGTTTGATTATATCTTGTTCTTGTCTTTTAATTAACATGCTAGGCTAGATTTATCTTGTGTTTGCTTAGATCTAATGAAACCTAACTATTGATTATTAGTTGTTGGTGTGTTATTAATTGTATTGGATGATTGTTTATCGATGTTAGGCTTAAGAAAACTGGCTAACCTCCTATACGTAACATGCTTGAACGTCTTAAGAAACATGAACCAATGCGTACTAGGTTTATTTGGTTGTATTTAATGCATGAGCGAATTCTAGTGATCCCATGTTAGGAGCTTCTTAGCCGGCTCGACATAGGAGTGAAGTAGGAGCTTATAGAGTTGGGGAAGTACGTACGCCACCCCACGATTGGTATTATGGAATACACCCGTCATCCACGCAATTAATACACACTAATCAACCGGTAAAAAATAGTTAGGGAGTAAGGAAATCTAAGTAAACACATTTCTCCCCATATAAGTTTCACAACCTTTTCATTTTCAGTCATTTTATTTTATTTGCATTTGTAGTTACTTGGGTTAGTTGACTAGCAACTAATTCCGCCCACTCCTTCAAACCCGAGATTTTACTTGCTTTCATAAAAAAATATAAAAATACAAAAAAGAATCTTCCCTCACCCTTAGACCTATTAGAGTAGTTTTTCAATCCTAACGACACAATTCCCCTAGAGAACGATCAATCCCCCGGTACTTGCCACTTCACTATACTACATCGGTCAGGTACACTGCCTGGTGGAGATTGCAAGCCTCTTGAGATCCCTCGAGAGGTAAAACCTGTTGTAAGGTCGCAAAACCACGCATCAAATTAAAACCTAAAAAGCACTAAGACATAAACTTAATAACAAGATCATAATAAAATTAGACATTTAATTCAAAAAACAGAAAAAGTAAAATTTTGAGTTTTAACAAAAGCACTTAAGAGTTGACTAATATGAATTTAAAACCTAATCTACTGATTAAACAAGTTAAATTAAGCCATATTGAAACTAGATTAAGCAAAATAAACAACTTTTACACTAATATGCAAAGTTTAAGGATCAAATGTCAATTTGACTTTTTCACATGTAGCACTGTTTGATTAAGGTTTAACTGAGGTGTTTAGGTCTTATGTAGCATACATCAAACAAGAACAATACCACAATCAAACATCACCACAGTTTAACCATTAAATCCAAACAACCTTTAAATGAGACCAAATTGAAATTTTCATAACATAAGACTGTGTTAACTTATAATATCCAATCCAGGAGTTTTAATTTGTCAAATCAAACCTTTTTGAGGTTAAACATATAGTCACATAGTCTAAACCTACGATTATCAAAAATTTAGCAAAGTGACAGTCAAAATGAAATTTCAAGCATCAATCAAATCCCAAAACATAAATATCTAACATTAAACTATATTATCACTAAGAAACAACTCAGGAACATGAAAACATGAAAATTAAAGCAAGCAAATAACTAAAGCAGTAAAATGCATAAAATGGTAAAAATGGCTTACAAGTGAATCAAGCTGAGAACCAAAGAACCAAGGGCTTACTCACTACCTAAGGCTTCCCATGAAGTACTAAACCAAAGGCATTCC
Organism: Artemisia tridentata subsp. tridentata; assembly: GCA_021014915.2. Taxonomy (NCBI): domain Eukaryota; kingdom Viridiplantae; phylum Streptophyta; class Magnoliopsida; order Asterales; family Asteraceae; genus Artemisia; species Artemisia tridentata. Next base: position 68,508,103 of record CP139501.1, on the reverse strand, counting down.
AAGATTTACCTTGCTCCTTGCAGTTTCCATCAAGAACACCATATTTTTGTATTTTTCATTGATTTTCTTGATTTCTTTTTGTGTTTTTGATTTTTAAAGACTAAAGCATGTTTATATGTATCTAAAAGCTTAGTGAGCTTTGTCAGGAACCTACATGAGCTAATTGAGTCCAATAAACAACCATAATCAACATTAATTTAAATGACATGAATTTAAATGGTACGGATAAGAAAAACATGAAATTTAAAGATAGATTGAGATTAAAACTGTAAATAAGGTTTGTTATTCACTGTTAATGATTAACAAAACACTTGAAAGCAGTAAATGACAAGTAATTTAAAGGAAAGCAGTAAAACTACAACTAAGTGACCAAAGCTAATCTATTGGTACTCTTTCCTTTCTTCCTTCTTCACTCTTTATAGACTTTTTGCAATCCCCACTTGATTCTGAGCAAAACCCACTTGATCTTGGCCTTTGGTTCTCTGTAATTCATCCTAGCCATTGAATTTGCTTTTTGGCGCCAAAAGTATCAAAAGCAGGTTTTGGCAATTAATGCATTTTTGGTTAGATGTGGAGGTGGAGAAGAAGCTTTAAATGCTTCTTGGCAGTTAGGTAAGGTGTAGCAGAGAGGAGGGGGTTGAGTCAGGGATAAGGTGAGGTGGAAGGGATTGTAGCAGGAAAGGCGGGCAAGTTGGGGAAGAAGAGAAGTCAAAGTTCTTGTTTGACCCTGATATTTAGCAAAGGAAAATTGGGTCGAGTTATGGGGTTTAGGTTTAGTTTGGGCTTTTTGGATTTAAGGATTTGGATTTTTGGGTTTTGAGTAAAAAGGGATCCGGTTTGGTTAGTTTTAGCACAAGGACCATTTTTGTAATTTCATGAAAGATGAAGGGTCTGAATTGTCAACTTTCCAAAATTATTCCAAGGACCATTGTTGACTTTTTCTTCCAAAATAAACCTTCAGGGACTAATTCTGCCAATTTATGAAACTTCAAAGACTGAAACTGTCAATTTTGTGAACTTTGCATGTTTTTCACTTGTTTTCAATCTTTTTGTACCTGATTCATATAAAAAACACATTCCAATGATATTAATAGTATTATGTGACATTTCAAAGTGTTTTTGGCTGTTTTTGTGGGTTTAAACAATGTAAAATATATGTGTATTTAGACACATATCAAATCCCCCAGACTAAACTATTGCTAGTCCCTAGCAATCTTTTATGAAAACTTAATGGTTTTTAATCTCTTTACCAAAAGCCATTACTTCTGGAGTAGCCAATGTTTTAGTATGTGATACTTTGGTACAATGATAACCAAATGATTTTGAGCAAATCATCAGCTGTCAACGGATTTGATTTGTCTTTACCAAAAGCCGTTTGCTTCTGGACTAGCCAACTCTTAGATAAATTATCAATATTATCTTTGGTGAGCTGATTACCAATTATGGAATTCCATTGCCTTTACCACAAGCCATAACCTTGCGGGCTAGCCAACTCTTCACTTATAAAGATATGGTGAGTCGAATACCATACAATTTTTGGCAAATTGTAAGCCATAAACGGATTTGATATATCTTTACCAAGAGCCGTTTGCTCTCGGATTAGCCAATCCTTAAGTGGGTTAGACATGGTGGACTGATAACCATTTGTTGTGTTTAGTGCATAGCACTTCCACTAAAAAAATTTAAAATTTTGGTCAAAACGGGGGAAAAAGGGCATAAAAGGGTACATAATTGATCAAATTCGCCAGAATTTCCCCCCCTCACTTAGAATTGAATATTGTCCTCAATATTCAAAGTCCCGGCTATTATGCCGAATCCTTGAACGTAAAAAGATAATATTACTAGCCAAGTGGGGTAACACAACAATTATTCTCTTTTTTAATATATACAATTTTCTCATTCATTTTTTTAGATCTATATACAACAGCAGGGGCATTCCCCCACACTTAGGTGGTAGAAAGGGGAAAGAAGACAGAAACATGGGTGAAAACCCATGTTATACTACTGTTTTTGATAACCGAGTCGCTAGCTTGACTCGACCCCGAATTAATTAGTTCATGGGGAAAAGCCTCGACTTCTTCCATAAAGGAGTCACTTCCCTCATCCGGCGTGAGAGAAGGGGAAGAGTCGGAAATGATTGGATGAGAAGATGGAGTGGGATTGCCACTCACAGAATTATGAATACTCATGCACTAAGATGAGTCTAAGAATCCTTTAGAGTGAAGGAAACTCAGAAAAGGTATGAAGAATCTTTTTGGATTTTTGATTTTATAATTCTGCTAAGAAAATAAGAGAATATGTACAAGGATGGTAAATATACAATGGATGTATACTCAACAATCACTAATACTGCAAATGCGTTCTACGCAACACACCTCCCCGGCAGCGGCGCCAAAATTTGACTCGTGCCAAACAGTCTGCTAATACTGACCAAGTAAATGGTCAACAAGAGTCAAACAATCTAGGGCACGATGCAATTTACCAAAGGAGTACAGAGTATCCCCGGGTCGTTAAGTCCCAACGAGGTGTGTAAACTGAAATAAAACGAATCTGTGATCGGGTGAAAATTGAACAGAAAAAGGGGTTATGAATAATTTTTACTAAGAAATAAAAGAAAATAGCTTGAATAAGCTATATGAACAAAAACTAGAAATTAGAAAACCTAAAAATGTAAAAGGAATTAAAAACGTACGTTTAGGTTTAAATAAACGTAAACGTACAAAACAAAACGATTATACTATAGTAGGAATTTGCATGCCTTAGGGGCTTAAATGCAAATTAAATAAACTTAAAATATTTATTTATAATTTACAAACTTATTAAAAAGTTAAGAAAATCTAAAAACCTAAAACGCGTACGTTTAAATAACAGTTACGTAAACGTACCAAAATAAAAAATGAATTCTATCAAATTTAATTCCCACAATTGTGAAAATTAAATTTTTGGAATCCTAAAAGTATAAGAAAATTATTAGAAAATTAAAATAAAATTTTACACTATTTACTTAATTATTATAAATTAAAAATGAATTAAATCTATTTAATAATAACCTAAATAATAAGAAAATCTAAAATAAACCTAAATAAATAAAATAAAGAATCTGAAAAATCTAAAATATTATAAAATGAATTTTAAAACTAAAAATATATTTATTATACAAGTATTCTATTTATTATTAATTATTTACTATTATTTAATTATAAAAACTAATATTGAATTATTATAAATATTAAACAACCTAAGAAAAATCTGAAACTTTTTACAGAATTATTAAATAAATACAGGAACCTAAGAAAAATATAAAAACACTATGTGCTTAATGAAAATAAGCAAATAAGCAATAAGCTTCTAAATAGAAGCTATCACTTATTTGTAAAAAGCTCTTTTTTGGAATTTTCTTTTTCTGGACTAACTAAATACTAATATTATACAATTTTAAAGAAGATGAAACTATAAAAACTAAGGAAATAAGCAGATTCATGGGCTTATGGCTTATTCAGTTAAGACAGTCAAGCCATAAGCTTGAAATAAGCTTGAAAAAGGAAATAAAAGAAAAAGAAAGATGTGCACATGTCCAAGGGTCAAGTATAAACAAGTTAATGCACAAGGTGCGAGCTTATGGTTTAGACAGTTAAGCCTTTTGGCTTAACTTGGATGGAGTGAAAGCTTGTAAAAGCTTGGAATAAGCTCCACACAGGAAAATAAAGGAAAAATAATATGTGTACAAGTGATATGAAAAATTATGAACAAGCATGTGTACTGGATTTGACCCATAAGCTTGTTATAAGCTAATAAGCAAATCCAAAAAATCAACCTGCTGCTAGTGAAAAGCAAGGTACTGCGATAAAATGGTCTTGTCACAACTGCGCGATAAAATGGTCTTGTCACAACTGCGATAAAACGGTCTTGTCACAACTGCGATAAAATGGTCTTGTCACAACTGCGATAAAACGGTCTTGTCACAACTGCGATAAAACGGTCTTGTCACAACTGCGATAAAACACAATAGCGATAAAATTATCGAATTTCTTGTACAAGAAATCGAACTCAGATAGAAGAGGGTTTGTCGGGATTGCTTTACAAGCAATATCGATAAAAAAGGGTTTTGACTTTTTGACCATGAATTCCAGCGAGATTCCGGCCAAAATTTTCCGACTATTTTTTCCGACTGCCTTTTTTCTTCCCAAATTTGACTAGTTTATGACCCATCTTGTGACCACAATATTCAGACCAGTTTCATCAGACTACGTATCGGACCCCTTTTCTGACCACATAACAACCATAAATCTTCACGGAATGATCAAATCAGTCGCACAAAAAAGAATGATAAAGATGAATACAGAACTGAATATGGACCAGATACATCCAAACTGTTAGAAACTATTGATAATTCTCTTAGACAAGAAAAATACAGACCAGTCAATGCAGTACCACAACAGATTCAAAAAATAGTTCAGATCTAAAAGTAAATACGATTTTGACAAGAAATAATATCACACAAATCAACCAAAACTAATACCATGGCTCTGATACCAATTGATGGATCGTGTTTTGGTGATATTATTGTGAATCGGGAGGCCTTGGATGATGAAAGAACATCATCTCCATGGCAAAGGTTAGAGAGAAAAAGTGTTGAAAAGATAAAGAGGAAACTTATGTTTTATTGATAATGAAAGAAAAGATGAAAACACCCACAAGCTCCAACCCTCCTAGTGAAGTCTAGGAGGGGTATATATAGGGCCAAAACACATGACTTTACAATAATGACACTTTTAGTCCATGTGTTTGTGGCAAATAAGATAACTAATGTAATCACAAATATGTTGTCACATTTTGGTACGAGAAGCATACCCAACAATTTCACTGGAAATATTGAAGTCATCCCTTATGTCTCGTCTCATGACTTTTTAAATATTTCACTAGAAATATTAAGTCATCCTTCACATCGCTCTAATAACTACCTATGTATTTCCTCGGAAAGATAAAAGTCATCTCTTCTCGTCTAGTCTCGGCCATCTCGTAAAAAGAATTTATTAGGTATAAATTCTCTCCTCGTGTCAAAAAGTCTCACTAAATCAGCGAGATTTATTCGTAAAATCCTCTTAAATTCCAATGAAAACTTAAATATTTCATCCGAAATATTTAAAGTATGTTTAATTTGCAAAAGGCAATTAAATGTCATCTCTCGTTCTCAATCAACGTTCATCGAATCCCGTTGGATTCATTAATATAAGAATTTATTTGGTATAAATTCCATTAATTTAAAGGCCCAAAAAATCACAACATATGTGAAATTTCTTTGTCGAAAATCAAATTCTGGGTCAAAACTGACCTCAGCAGGTCATGGCACCCTTAAATAAGGGACGGTACCGCCAAATTTAACGGTACCGTCGGACCGTTGTCTACTGAGACAATTTATTTTGTTTTCAATTCTCACTTTTTCAAAAGCACTATCAAAACCCACTCGTTGTAGTCTTAAACCAGAACCGTCTCCTATCAGAATAGATTCTGCCTATCTTCCGATTCCTTAGCTTTTTCCCCTTTCACTTCCGCATGGTACTAAACACACCATATGTTTGGTTACTTCCGTATCCACTATCTTCTTAACTTATCTACACTTTTCAACCTGCGTTCTACACTACCAATGCTTCTGCATCCCACTCATCTTCCACACACTTCAAGCGATGAACCGCTAGGATAAGTTGAGATAACCCTTCTTAATCAACATAGATAACCCCACTAGAATCTTATCACTAACCCCACAACCTTGAAGATTTTATCTTCTTAACACATAGCATATTTCCAGGTAATCACATGCCTCATCATATGAATGTTCTATGAATATTCACAATGATTGAGAAGAGCTATGTGACTTCAAAGGTGAAGTTTATTGTATGTTATCCACCACTTTTCATGACATTACTAAGCTCATCGCTTCCGTTAACGTTTGCTTTCCTCTTTATTTTTTTTTCTTTTTCCAACACATCTTGTCCGGATGGTCATCGATTAAGGGAGAGCGAAAACACACTCATATAGTCTTTACCAAAACTCTCAAGAACACACAAATGTGGTTCTTATTCCCTAGAATTCTCTACTAAAACACTCACCTCCTAAGTACCCACTACTTAGCAGAACCTCAGTCACAAAACTACAATCAGTTCTAGCTTCCTAACCTCTACTCTTTGTGACCACCTAGATATTTGTTCTATACAAACACCTTTAACCCTCACATCAAAGCTCACACTAATATCATTTATCATCACACTCAACCTTTACAACTAAACTTCACTCTTGACAGTGATATTTAGTTTTAGAAACTTCAACCCATCGATCACTCAAACCTCACAACTATCCTTCACTCTTGATAGTGATAGTTAGTTGAATAACCTTCAATTCTCACTATCATTATACCCAATGTGTATAAACAACACAATCACAAAAAATCCTTCATATACCAAATCATCTCTAACTCACAACTAGGATCATCCAAAACTAAAATTCTAGAACTTCATTGCCTCAACCCTGTTAGAGATATTCGTCCACAAACCTATTAGGATCACATGCACATTTTCTTTTTCTCTTTTGAAATATATCATGCATCTCATTGTCAGTGCAAATGATATATTAATCTAAACCGTCTTTCCCCACTTTTCCTCAAAGGTCAAATCCAACACTTCCCATCTTGTGTAATCATTTCCATTCGCATCTAGGTGCATATCGTTCTCATTTTCATTTTTTTTTTGGTATATCTTCTATCGAGTCTACTTTATGGCATGACTTGTCATAATAGTAATCATTTAGAGTATGTCTTATCAACAAACTATCATTAACACCAATCATCTTAGGTAGATGATTATGTTGTTCAAAAGGTTTGGTAGAATTTGCCTTCCCAATGACAACTTGGAAGAAGTCAATTTATGTGTCAGTCAACGAACGAATCTCATTTTTATTAGTGTGATTGATTGAACAATTACACCTGTTAATAAAAATATCGTCTAAAAAACGTTATTTATATTTTACGATCTTTTCTATATTTTGTTAATGACAATTATAAATTTTATTTTTAGCAAAGCATAAATATAGTTAAGTCTTTTACATATATAGCCACAAGTTTTTCATAAACTCAAAACATCATCTACATGCTACATATATGATCACTAGTTACATTTATATACATTTACATGTTACATTCATATTCATTTACGAGTTACACACATTTATATTTTAATTCTAAATTTGGAAATTATACAATGACATCATGGCATGCATCACTTTGATATCTTTAGAAGATTTTGAAGATCATATGAATATCTTGAATTGATCTTTACACAAAGGAAAGATATGGAAATATCTTTCTTAGATTTGGTGAAGATATTTAGAGATTTGTTGTCAGGCTCCCACGGAACCAAACTACATAACGGACGGATCCCTAAATTTGGATCCGTCCTATCCGTGGTTTGCAATGGCAGTTGGCCTATAAATAGCAAGCTAAACATTCATGTTTTCTCGTCACTCATAAGCATAAACAACATCATACATTCTTTCATTCATTACTAACCCATACATATTTCATATTTCATTCTTAGTGATCTTTCTTTTGTAGCAAAGAGATCAAAACATCACAAGCTTCAACAGAGCGTTGCAAGACTTGTTAGATTAGTCATAGTGTGAATTTTTTGTTTTTCACACATCATTGTTGTACCAAACAATCATATACCTTTGTTGTGATCAGTTAGTATTTTAGTCCTCAAAATACATAGAGTATCGGGAGTGGTCGTGCCCTTGTAAAAGAACTCGGTAATTAGCTTTGTACCAGAAAAAGTGTAAGCGACGTTTGTAAAGGTTTTCTCCGTCGAGAAGGGAGCTTGTTTCTTAGTGAAGAAAAACTCTCGAGTTAGAGGCTCGAGGAGTTGAGTAGGGCAAGGAAGAGAGTCGTTGTAGACCGAACCACTATAAACATCCGTGTTGTGGTTTGATTGTTTCTTTCTCTACTTACATGTTATATATTGTTTATTATTTGCATTACTTGAAATCACGTTAAGTATTCAAAGCAAAAGAATTTTAAAACGGTAAAACAATTCAACCCCCCATTCTAGTTTTCTACAACACCTTAGGTTGTCGGTCGGGTTGTGACACTCAAGAGTCTTGGAATTGCAATATGCATTCATTTTTTTTTGGTCGCTCAACTTTCTTGGGCTTTCTTCTTTGCTTTTTTCCTTTTAGCACACTTTCATCACGTGTCCAAACTCTAGCATACTTTGATATGCTTACATACCTCATCAAACTAATTTTTTTTGTAGCTACACTTTAACATAGTTTAACCTTTGCATGTCTTGCTAATAGTATTCTATCTCTATAATGTTGCTCCTATTCTTTTATATATTATGTTGCTCGGAGCTAACCCTTGATGTAGGAAAAGCCTTTGTAAGAATTTGATCCATGGATTCGCTAGATACTAAGGTAAATAAACAAGGGGACTCAATCACCATAGGGGAGCATTGAGCTAGGGGGAGCTCAGAAGTTTTTGAATACATAGCATGGAGTCGTCATAACAGTAGTGATAGAAGACTTCACTGGGATGTTGCAAGCTCGCCTTTCTGGGGAGAAAGAAAAGTAGTGTAATAAGGGGGAGTAGGGAGTGAGTTCAAGGGAGAGCTCAACTACCTTTTTGATTCGACAAAAGGGGGAGAAGGGAGTGTAAACAAGTAACTTTTAAATTTTACTGTGTGTTACGATTTATATATTTGTCATCATCAAAAAGGGGGAGATTGTTAGTGCAAATATTACGATATTTAAACTAAACGGTTTCTTCGGTTTTAATAATGACAAACATGTAATATGTAATGCATAACGTAAAATACGCAAGTTACTTGTAAACACAAATCATCAACGCATACTTACATCAACATCTCTCAACATATCAAGTATGCCTCAACAGAGTCGTAGATTTTCAACCCGACGAAAATCACTCAAGGTATGAACAAACAAATTTAAACTTGAAGGATGATCAAAGAAATAAATTTTTTTGTTCTAAACTTCACATTTTTAATGTGACAAAACATTTTTTCAAAAATATATTTTAAAAATTATTTTTTAATTAAAAAGAAATGTTTTAATTTGAAAAATAAGTTTAAAATCACCAACAGCTATTTCCCCCCCCAAATCAGCTCCTAACTTCCCCAAATAAACTTTTACCACTAAAAACAAAATTTGGAGCATCCCTGTCTAGGATGGTACCATGGTACCACTAAATTTAGTGGTACCGTCGGGTATTTAGTGGTATCGTCCGTACATAACGGCTAGTTTTTTCTTTGCCTATAAATACTGGACCATTTTACACTTCCAACTTGATTTTTCCAGTTAGTCTTCTTTGGTCTAATCCCTTCTTACTTAGATCCTTTTCTTTGATCATTTAGTGAGTCTTAGTTTATTTAAAGAGTGATCCAATCATCCGACCAAGTGATCACCTTCATTCCTCTACTAGTGCAAGAGAAGAACACAAGGTATCTAAGAAGATACAAAGTGTTGTAGTTATAGTTAGGGCACTTGTAACACTTGTTACATACTTGTTGCATCCTAGCATACATCAAGTTGATTTTCTTTTGAGTAGTTAGTGAGAGTAGATCATTGTGATCTTGTTGAGATCTTGGAGATCTCTTTTAGCTTGTGGGCTTGTGTGTTGATCAAGTGGATCAAGGGTAGATCGGGTAGATCGAGTCAAGTGAGAGTAGATCATTGTGATCTTGTTGAGATCTTGGAATCCCTTGTAGCTTGTGGGCTTGTGTGTTGATCAAGTGGATCAAGGGTAGATCAGGTAGATCGAGTCAAGTGAGAGTAGATCATTGTGATCTTGTTGAGATCTTGGAGATCTCTTGTAGCTTGTGGGCTTGTGTGTTGATCAAGTGGATCAAGGGTAGATCGAGTCAAGTTTGTTGATTGTGTGAAGTAGTAAGGATCGTGTGGATCGTGGTAGATTGGTACTAGCTAAGATTACTACTCGACATTTAGCTTAGTGTCGGAAATAAGGATAAGCGACGTTGTACGGTTTTCTCCGCCTGAAGGGAGCTTGTTGATTAGTGAAGTAACTCTCGAGTTGGGTACTCGGGGAGTGGAGTAGGGCGAAGAGGAGCTTTGTGACCGAACAACTATAAATCATCGTGTCCGGTTTGCGCCTTCTTTACTTATCTCTTTACTTTTATTTTAGTCTTTATCGCTTTATATTTATATTTGCATTGCGTTTATGTTTGTGTGGTTTGTTGCTTATATTATGTTGATTATGTTTTTGTCATGGTTTGATTGTGCTTGTTTTGTAGTTTACTTTATACCATCTCTAGATGTTGTATGATCATTGTTGACACTTTTCATATTATGTCACATTTGATCGAGTGTTTGATACAAAAAGTTTTTAAGTTTTTAAATGGAAATGTCTTCACCCCCCCCCCTACGGTTTCCACACAAGTGAATGTAGCCAAATGCAGGAAAAGATGATGAGAAGACGAAGAATTGAAGTAATTATGCACATTTGAAGATTCCCGTGAATGAAACGAAGTTAGAAACCACCGAAGGACTCAGTGATTTGAGAGTATCAAGCTTTCTAGGATTCTATATCAAGATCTATGCAAGAAATTAGTGCCGCAATCAAGAATAAAGCACGCAACGAAATAAGAAGAAGAAAAGACAAGTTGTGTCTGTCAGAGGCCTCCAGCCGGTCAGTTGGAGCCCGCAACCGATTCGGCTGGAGTATCTTGGAGGGGAGGAGCCAATCGGTTAGACCCTTGACCGATCGGCTGGGCTGAGCAAGCTGTTACAAATTCGCATTTAATGAGTGTTTTACTCCTCATTATCATTGAGCCCGATCATTTCCTGCTTAATAACTCTTCTTAGTCATTTTTACTTGGATAATTAGTGTTCTTTTACTATATAATGGGATCCAAGGCTAGATACTAAGTGTGACAACCATAATTGGTAATAAGCTTTACACCAAGGCTATTACTCTCACAAATATGTTGCCCAATGCAGGATCGTTATAGCTCTAGACTTGTTAGGTCTAATCTAGGACAAATAATAACAAAGGCGAAATATTCAATTATTATCAACAAGGTTTTACAATCTCCTACACACTCTAATTCTACTTATCAAGGAAGAACGTGTTACACACCTTGTAACAGGGATCAAAACTTGACCTTGAAGTATAAAACAAACACTAAACCTAGGTGTTTTCACAAGAACATACGCCTAGACACACACAAACACCTTTAGTTGACTACATCTTTTACTTGTGCACATAAAACATACACCCTATGTCTCTTTATATAATAGAGATATTAGGGTTTACAAAAGACTCATAATTATATTAGGAAACAAATTCTTTCCTAACTTTAATCTTTATCTTCTAAAAGGAATCTTCTATAATCTTCCATAGCTTGTAGAATTTCTTATTTGTCTTTTAAGTCCTTGTAGTATTTGCTTCATTCTTCTTTTATTGTTTTGTATTTATCAACTCAATATAAATCCCAACAATCTTCCCCTAGTTGATAATTACAAAACATTCTTCTAGATCTTCCATGAATGAAACAATCTTCCCCTTAAGCTCAACTCGTGTGAACTTACATAACATGTTGTACCACCAATACTCTTCAAGTTGCAAAACTTCTATGTACTTTTTCCCCTTTTTGTCATTATCCACTAGGGGATGCTAAGTAGATGCAACTTTGATCTTGACAACCACGAACCAATATTACACTTCCATTCCAGCCTTCCAAAATCTCGAATTACCATCCATGAAGAACACCAAAAAGCTTAATATAAATGAACTTAAGAGAATAGAAACTTAAGTCAACAGTAGTAATAACGACTAGCAGTTGTAAAAACCTTCCCCTCAAATGGGGCAGGTAAATGATTAAACACTTTAATAATATGTTTCCCCTGAAATCCATGTGTTAACCATTCTTTGAATCTCCAATTCTATAGGCTTCTTGTAATGATTACTTGATGGTCCCTATTTAGAACGTAACACAAGTTACTAAACCACGTTAACCACTACAACTACTCTCCGTATGAAAAACTAATAACAACTGATGCGCGTGATGTGTCGTTGCGGTTTAGCAGTTTTAATGCCTACTCAAGTTTTAAATTTATATTTAGCCGACTTATCAATAACACACACACTTAACGAGCAGTGTACCCGGTCAGTATGAAGATAATGGTAAGTAGAGTGTTGATCACTAAGAGTGGAACGTATTATCTCGTTATTCTAATCAGTATTTTAATATCCTAACGCAAGGGGGTTTCAGCCTGAGAGACTGGCACGGTTTGTTTGCAATTAAATAATAAAATAAACCAATAGGCACGAATCAGCAAGTAGCACACACGTACACAGATAAATACTCGAGACAATAAGAGGGCTGTCCTTATGATTAAGTAGATTGTCACTTGTTTTATTGATAGCTTTATATGAAGTGTATGTAGTTAACCCTTTCTCGTTGGTCCTAATCTTATCGGCGAGTAAACCCTTAATGATTACTTATGTCTAAAAGTTATTCCTAAGTGATCAATTTAGTAATAACCGTGGGAGCCACATTATGTCCCGCAGTCAAATGCCCGCAAGCCACTAATAAACACAGAGGTTATCAATGCACTAATAAGTAGTAACCAAAGACATCATCATATAAACTTTAATTGATGGGAAAGCAAGTATTAAAGGGAGTGCAATCTTTCGTTGTCACATTACACAAGCCACCAATCCTGATGAATTAAAGTTTGCTAACAAAATAAAACAAAACTACTTAATGAATTAAACACATGCAGCACCTTCTTACAGCTCTTGTATCTTTGATTTGGGTGTGTCTTGTGCTGCCTCCTTGACTGAATTCGTCCTTTGTTCCTCCAGTTCGGTCTTCGGTTTTAGGTTTTTCCGGAACTTGTAATTCGTCTGGTCTACGGGGTATTTATAGTTTCTGTCTGAGGGAAGATGCGGCGCATCTACTAAGTAGATGCGGCGCATGTACTTAACTTCGCGTGGGGTCCAAGATTATAATATTCAGGAATATTCGTACACCGCCAGAAGATGCGGCGTAACTCCATGATTAGATGCGGCGCATGTCCTCTTGTATCTTGGATCGTATCTGGTGATATCTTGATAGAGATGCGGCGCATGTTGAGAGTGAGATGCGGCGCATCTGGAGCAGAATTGACTTGATCTTGTCCATGTCAGTAGACTTTCACTTTATGCACGTTTTGCTCCATAATTAGTCCAAAATCGCCAAGTTTCACCAAATGCTTGTTTTTACCTGAGAATTACAAAAGTAAACGATTAAGTATCAATCCTCATACATAATATAGTATAACAAGTCAAATTAATAGGATAAATGATAGTAATAAAATGTACTTATTTGAGTTCATCAAATATCCCCCCACTTGAACTTTACTTGTCCCCAAGTAAACCTTAGAATTTCTTTTATGAAAATGTATCCTAAAAGATGTTAGGATTTATTTTTATATTTAAGCATGTATTCGTTTATTTCATAATCACACAACTAAACACTTTAACGAATTAGAAGTAAAATAAAATAAGTCGATAAAAGCAAATCTAATCGTTTAACTGTCCAGTCGCGAACGAATATTCTATCACAAGCTTGGCAAGTATACACATCTCCTCCACTAAAGCTAAGGAATAACAAGTCTAAAGCGGTAAAAAGGGTTTTTAGGCTTAAGGGTTAATCATTCTTAATCACTATCGATCTCAAATTCCAGAAAAGGCGACAAAATCACAAATACATGATCGAATCCACGAACACGATACTTGCAATTGCTCAAATCCTTAACTCGAATAGGCTAAAGATAGGTCCAAACTTCACCAATAATAATATATCAAAAAGGGCGACAAAATCATAAATACATAGCCGAATCCACGACTACGATACTTAAGATTGCTCAAATCCCTAATCTCAATAAATCAAAGGTTTGGTTGGATAAAGAATAATAAAGGGTATGGATAACATTTGGGATATAAATTGGTGTAAAATGAAAAATAAACAAAACAAATAAATTAAAATCCTAAGTGTGGTTAATCACTATCCCAACCATCCCATGAATAAGACTCATATCATCGAATAACTCACGCTTTAACACTTGAAACACACGCTTTAGGTAGACACGAATTATACTCAACAAAATCTTAATCAAAGAATAAACCTTAATTGGCGTTCCCATAACTGCCAATTCCCATTCAATCCATAGATATAGTACAACAAATAGTGGTGATATCGACCACTTACATAACTTTACATAAGTTGGTTAAAACTAACTTCCAACTTTTCTTTCTTTCTTTTTCTTTTCTCATTTTTTCGATTTTTTTTTTTTTTTTTTTTTTTTTTTTTTTTAGTAACCATAAACATAGATGTGTAAAATTTCACCACATCACCATAACTTTCTTTCCGGATAATTTTTCCATACTTTTCGTGACTTCAGAAATAATGGTAATAGTGAAAGTAGTAAACACACGAAAAATAAACTCAAAGATATACAATATTTACTTTCACTCCAATTGCATTGTGCAATTTCCCGACCTAACCATAGATAATGAATTACGCACGCGAACACAGGTAATGTAAGGAAACACACTCTGCCTATAGCAATCAACCAACCACGGATTCTAATCTACAGGGTAGGCTAAGGTGTAAGGGTGTAACGAAACGTTTTAAACATAGGTGTAAGAAACGAAAGGAATGGCTCTGAGGGTTTTTCTAGGGGTATCTTACTCTAAAAATGAGAGTAACAAAAGGGTTTATACGAGGGTTAACTAACCAGTGTAGTTAGTTAATAACACATAACAAATAATAGGCTATTTGGGTGTAATCCTAGAATTTTACCAATTTAGACAAGTCATTCCAATTATATAAATAATACTCATTATGGTGGTCTCGAATAGTATACAAGCCAAGTTCTAAAGTTTACAAGTCACCGGCACACTCATAGATTTGTGAATTTTGAAAAATCACAATTTTTGAAAATAACGTCATGTGTGCAGTTATGCAACTTAGATCTTAAACAAAAACATGCTAAAAAAAAAAAAAAAAAAAAAAATTAAGTTTGATATATTAAGCACATTTTAAGCATAATTTTTGAAAAAGTTTAGGACAAGTAAGTGTTAAGTGTTCTAATTCTCCAATCCCCCCACTTAAGTTAAACAACGTCCTCGTTGTTTGTATAAAAGGTTAAAAACTGGAAAATAAAAGAATTAGAACAGAAAAACTCCCCTGAGATTTGCTCGGTATGATCCTCCATTAGTATAAGAGCAAAAATCAACTTCTTGTGGATTAGAACGTTAAAGCTTCATACTTGATGTATCCACAGGAAATCCAGGAAACTATAATACCACCAACACTTTAAAACACACCTAAGATAAGAAAGGTTCAAACTTGCATAATACATTAGTAGTTAGATAAAAATAAAACTGAAAATCATCAGGTCAGTCGATGCGCCGTATCTTATGGAAGAAGATACGCCGTATCGAGCCTGGAATAAATACGGATCAGAATAAAGATGCGCCGCATCCTTAACCAGGGATGCGCCGCATTAAAAATAAACTGATAAATAGTTTTAAAGTCGAAAATAAAAATGCAGAAAAATAAAATAAGATATGACCATTGCAGGAGATGCGTCGCATCTCAGAATTGAGATGCGCCGTATCCTCATGCGGCCTGGACTGACTCGACACAGAAAACAGAATAATAAAAATTCTCCGGGTTGTCTCCCGGTAAGCACTTGTCTTTATTCCAGAGTCTTCAAGTTAGACTCACGTTCAGCTCTTTAGTATCGATCATTGACTCCCACATTGCTTACGTAGGATCCATTTAGCGACTAACTCGTCATGTATATATTCAGGTCCCAACTTCAATACTCCTTTATAGAATCCTTCCATCATCTGATACGGGTATTCAATCCCTCTCTTCATGTCATCATTACTAATAAAAAGGAATGGAGAGAATTTGTAGCAGACCCTATTAGTAGCATGTTTAAATCCAGGGTGAGTTCGGGGCATCATATAAGTGATAACGTCGCTTCCACATTGAAAGGTGATCTTTCCTTCAAATCGCTTTGCATTAATAGTGATCTCCCTACAGAATGGTTTTCCAACAATCACGTCGCCCATACTGCTGTCACGATAGGCATTCATGTCTTCAACAACGGCGAACTCAGTAACAATAGTAAAGCGTCCAACGAAGATCGGGACATTAATGAAGGCTCCAACTACATTCTTTCCCTTGTACTCCACTTTATTTCTCATAATGGAATTGTAAAACCTTCTTGACATGACATTGATTGGTAAAATAGGAAAGAAATTGGCGTCAATACACTTGTACCCAATCATGCATGTGAATTGCAAATTGTAAGCACAATCGGCGTGGATCCTTCTACCATAGTCCCAAGAACCATCATATCCCTCAAATTCATCGTAATTCCTAGTAGTAATAACGTTGACTTTTGGACTATCCACAATTTCTCCTTCTTCTAACTCAGATTCAGCATCATCCATGAACAGGTCATTGGATTCCAACGGTCCATTAAGGTCATTAAGTTCAATGTAGTCCCCATCGTAATGTTCGAGTGATTTATCATGCACTAATACTTCATTCATAAAATTGGCTTCGAAGTCGAAGTCAATCAGTTCTCCGTATCCTTCCATTATCCTTCTGAAACAATCACGAAAGCATCAGTAGGGTATGCCCAAGAAAGTAATATATCAGAAAATCAACAACGAAAACGGAATACGAAAAATTAAAGTTACTGATATCTGCAGACGATGCGTCGTATCCAAAAAGTTGGATACGCCGTATCTTAATACGTTAAAATTAAATCAGACTTTATCCAGAAAATAGATACGCCGCTTAGAATTTAAGAATGCGCCGTATCGAATTAATTAATCAAAAATCAGCTTATCTAATTAAAATTAAATGCGTCGTATTAACGAAAGTTAATGCGCCGTATTTTCGTTACGTTTAAAAATAAAAGATTTTTGATTCAGTAAGATGCGCCGTATCGATAGAGATCGATACGCCGTATCTGTTTAATAATTCGCAAACTGTTTTTAATTAAAATAATAGATACGCCGTATCTGCAAAAGCAGATGCGTCGTATGGCGTTAACGTTTGAAAAAAATTTTATTATCGAAAACAGATACGCCGTATCTTGGGGAAAAGATGCGTCGTATCGAATTAATTAAACGCGTTGTATTTTTTTAAAAAAATTAAACGCAATACGCCGTATCTGAGAGATCAGATGCGCCGTATCGTTTGATTTAGCACAGTACAACGATAGCAGAACAGAAAAATACGAAAAATAAAAACAAAAATTAAACACACAACGAAAATAAAACACACAAAAATAAAAGAAAACAATTAACACACAATACAACAAATATGCAAAATAGTACAATGATGCAATTAATCTAATAAAAAAGAAAAACCTAATTAAAATACTAATCAAATTAACAGATAATAACAATTCACTCCCCGGAAACGGCGCCAAAAACTTGATGCGCGTGATGTGTCGTTGCGGTTTAGCAGTTTTAATGCCTACTCAAGTTTTAAATTTATATTTAGCCGACTTATCAATAACACACACACTTAACGAGCAGTGTACCCGGTCAGTATGAAGATAATGGTAAGTAGAGTGTCGATCACTAAGAGTGGAACGTATTATCTCGTTATTCTAATCAGTATTTTAATATCCTAACGCAAGGGGGTTTCAGCCTGAGAGACTGGCACGGTTTGTTTGCAATTAAATAATAAAATAAACCAATAGGCACGAATCAGCAAGTAGCACACACGTACACAGATAAATACTCGAGACAATAAGAGGGCTGTCCTTATGATTAAGTAGATTGTCACTCGTTTTATTGATAGCTTTATATGAAGTGTATGTAGTTAACCCTTTCTTGTTGGTCCTAATCTTATCGGCGAGTAAACCCTTAATGATTACTTATGTCTAAAAGTTATTCCTAAGTGATCAATTTAGTAATAACCGTGGGAGCCACATTATGTCCCGCAGTCAAATGCCCGCAAGCCACTAATAAACACAGAGGTTATCAATGCACTAATAAGTAGTAACCAAAGACATCATCATATAAACTTTAATTGATGGGAAAGCAAGTATTAAAGGGAGTGCAATCTTTCGTTGTCACATTACACAAGCCACCAATCCTGATGAATTAAAGTTTGCTAACACAATAAAACAAAACTACTTAATGAATTAAACACATGCAGCACCTTCTTACAGCTCTTGTATCTTTGATTTGGGTGTGTCTTGTGCTGCCTCCTTGACTGAATTCGTCCTTTATTCCTCCTGTTCGGTCTTCGGTTTTAGGTTTTTCCAGAACTTGTAATTCGTCTGGTCTACGGGGTATTTATAGTTTCTGTCTGAGGGAAGATGCGGCGCATCTACTAAGTAGATGCGGCGCATGTACTTAACTTCGCGTGGGGTCCAAGATTATAATATTCAGGAATATTCGTACACCGCCAGAAGATGCGGCGTAACTCCATGATTAGATGCGGCGCATGTCCTCTTGTATCTTGGATCGCATCTGGTGATATCTTGATAGAGATGCGGCGCATGTTGAGAGTGAGATGCGGCGCATCTGGAGCAGAATTGACTTGATCTTGTCCATGTCAGTAGACTTTCACTTTATGCACGTTTTGCTCCATAATTAGTCCAAAATCGCCAAGTTTCACCAAATGCTTGTTTTTACCTGAGAATTACAAAAGTAAACGATTAAGTATCAATCCTCATACATAATATAGTAAAACAAGTCAAATTAATAGGATAAATGATAGTAATAAAATGTACTTATTTGAGTTCATCACTACAACTACTCTACGTATGAAAAACTAATAACAACTTAACAATAATGAGAGATTAGAGATGAGAGAAATGAGATGAAGAGAATAGAAAGCGGATGATTCATTCACACGAAAGACTAGCAAAGCTTGCGCTACAAGTGAAAATAAAACCAACAATAAATGAGGCACCCTAAGCCTTCTATTTAAAGGTGTGGGATTAGGGCGCCATGTGCTTGAGAGATTCTAGAAACTATTACATGGCCACATGGTCCATGGGCTACTAATGGACCATGGATATAAAACTAACATATAACCCATTTAGAGCAATCTATTTAAACGCTATGACCTAAACTTTGAAATGAATTAAAAAAATGTTCCCAACAATCTCCCCCTAATTCTTGGTCATCTTGGTTGCTCGACGTCATCTTTGCTTCTTCGGCTTTTGACGTCTTTATAATCTTTGTTCTTTATTCTTGATCTGATATGGTATGGTAACTTCTCGATCTGCCTCTCTCCAATAGTGTGTTTTTGTCTTTTTCACCATGCTCATATGTTCTTTAACTTTTGTTCTTCATAAATCACGTAGTTCTCTTTACATAAGCTTGATCTTTGACTTGTGAAAGTTTAACGTACTTGATCTTTGACTTTTCTAGAATTTGTTTGAACTTTTGTTATTCCTCAGTCTTTGTGAGAACTTTGCTTCAGGATATGAGCATGATGGAAAGATGGTGGAACTTCAGGTCTCCATGATTTGCTGCAAGTAAACAGTTAGCAATAAATCATCCGGTACTTACAGGTTTGGACTTCAAGATTGTCAACAGCATAGTGTGAAGACTTTCTCTAATCCTAACCCTGTCCGTTCTAAATCGAATACCCCCGAAAGGGCTTACACGGACACACCGAAGTGCACCCACGATTCAGTGAGTCGCTGGAGATTACCCCACGACTATAGACCACTTTTGGAGCAAACACTAAGCGTAACCTACAAGGGATTACCAAAGTGACCTGCTGTCAGGGCTGTTTGATGTTGACCTTGGCAGGATTTCCATTCAATCATTGAGAATCACAATTTGTGAATTTCACTCATGAATGTTCTCAGTGGATTGCTAAGATCTGCGAAGGACACTCTTATAAATTACAACTGGTGTTCCTTTTGTTGAACAACCAGTGTATACTAAGTGTACCTAAGAGATCTTTGATGTATCTCATGGCTCTAGACTCAATTCAGTGCACATTTGTTTGGTCGTCGGAGGCATGGAGCAGAGTGCCTCCTTTTCAATATCAACACATCTCGTAGTGAGAGGTCGATAGATGATGAAGGGTTCTCCGTGTGAAATGAAACAAGTGTCTTTTGAGAGACACCTGAGTGGCTAGAAGGTTTAGTGCGTTGCGTCACTAGGTCCATGATGACTTTATTCTTCAATACTGGTGATGCCCAACCAACCAGTAGATTATGTATTGAACCCGGTGTCTGCCCTAAGGTTGATCAAATGGAGGGCTATTTCTTTTCACCATTTTCTTTACTTTTCTTTTTCATTCTTCAACCCCTTCTTTCTCCTTTCATTTCATTTCTCCTTTTTCAATCATACCTAGGACTTTCTAGTACTAAACTATTGGTATTGTCCTTGGGTAGATCCCTCCGGCTCTGGCGGATCATAGGACGGTTTTTCCTAACCTTAGTCACCTTATAACTCCATGACTATCCTATTGATGCCATAAACCAAACCTTTTGAAAATCTCTCAAAGTGTTTATGATTATGAAAACATATTTTGTTAACACTTTGAGAGTTTTGTGATTTCCAGAAATACTCCCCCTTAACATGTGCTCATAAGTGGTTAAGATAAATTTGCACATGTCGGGTAGAGTTAGCACTTTTTGAATTGATTGATTTCAATGAACATGATCGTCACGAGACACGTTTACATCACTAGTAGAACTAGCTTGAAATTATTACCCGTCCAGATCACATTCAAGGAGAATCGCTCGAAATTGGTACATTCTACACAGACATATCCTTTGCGAGATAAACAGGCTAGAAATTATTACCCGTCCCGGACATGTCTTTTCGACTACTGACTTTTGCTATTGTCAATTCGAGGGTCCATTCTGAGCCTAGCTCACATGAGATATCATCTTTCGAGTTACCATATTTTGATCATATCTTTATTCTCCCCCGCAAAAATAGCATACTTATGATGTTTTTGATAAACGTTTCAGAAAAATATGCCTTTTGAGTTTTATGGGAAGAATTTCAAGAACTTTTTCGTTTGTGGAACAAAGGTTAGTTTTTCAAATACTCCCCCTTGACGAGGGAATACTTGTCCTTATGAGCAGAATTTTGAAAAACTTAGAAAAAATTCTGGTTTAATTCAAATCACAAGAAAGAAGCTTTCGCTCCTTTGATCAGGATTGAGGCACTGAAGCGTACCTCAGGGTCCTTTCTTTACAGGTACGACTTGTGCACTATTATGTGTGCACAAGCAATAGTTTAACAATCATATAGCAAGAATAATGAATTATAAGAATGAACCAAACTCTTACTTCATCCTCCTCTTCTGAATGATGTGTAGACTGGATCCGGTCTTTGGAATGTTCTGACCGGGAAGGATGGGCGTCCTCCAACATAGCTTTCAAACCTCATCATCTGATCTCTTCTGAATAGCCTTCTTTCAACCTTTGCCACAAATTAGGAGATCTGTCTCAACTGATCATTATTCCATTTCTTTGTCTTCAGCAATTGTTGATCACGAACCCGAATAACTAACCCATCACGGACCTTCTTCAACGTGTTGTCGCAGAACTTATGAATATCTCGATATACCATGAAGCAGTTGATTGTCAGATCACTTTTGTAGACGATTCCAAAAGTTGGCTGATTCTTGAAAGTGTATTGAGCTTTATTGTTGATATCCGAAAGATGTAGCAATAGTTCAGTCAAGTTCAACTTTGTCTGATAACTTTCGACCCCTAGTTGATGATCTTCTACACGTTCTTTTATAATCTTTCTTCTGATGAATTGAAGAATAGATGTGCTGAAGGCGTATTGAAGTTTTGGGGTCACATGTTGCTGTTTCCCTTGAACTTTAATCAGATACATATCTTTAAGATCGTTAAGACTTAGGTCCAGGAAGTCTGCTTCAGAGAATGTGTAGAGTTTCTGGTCATGTCTTCTTACTTTGATTTCTGACAGGAATGTGTAATCATACTTCTTGTCCCCCTTCAGACTAGCAACAGCAACAATCCTGAGATCACTTCTCACTGATTCATGAGACTTCTTGGTTAGTTTACTTTTGTACCACGTCTTCCTTTTCTCGAACCAGTGATAAATGCCCAGCTCTGCATCTTGGTCATAGTGCACCTTCTCGAATGAAGAGATGAGTGGTTGTTTCCTCGATGGCAGGGTGTTCGTATCTTGCAGCTGGAGTCAAAGTAATTGAAGTTGCATATTTTGTTTGATAGTTGGCCCCGTGCATGAGTAGCTCAAGATCTTTGTTGAAGAAGAAACGATATGGAATGGCAGGTTGACTGTGAACTCTGATCACCGGTAGAGGCTTCGTCCAGTCTATGATGTATGGCTTGTTCTTACTATCTTTGCTGCCAATCACATCTGGATCAGTCCAGCTGAAGTCGCTTGACATTGCACGGGCAATGTTTTCGAGATGATACTCGAGTTCAGCTGCGCTTTAAGAGTTGTCCTTGAGAAGATTAAATGCATCATTTTTAATCCGGCGAAGTTCCCTCTTGGTCAGTTTCTTGATTCATTGAGTACTTTTGAGTTGTTGTGTAAACTCAAATGTACTATCTTCCATCTTGGAATCTTCGTCTGTATGTGTTTGAGCACTCGCAATCTTGTCAAACCATTCATTCCCTGGTGTGTCATGATCATCTAGCCACGAGACTACATTCAATCTTTTAGAATATTTCTTACTTGTTGTAGCCTTGGACTTTGGTGGTGAATGAGGTTGATCAAATTCTTGTTGAAATTCCATTTCCTCGGTGGCAACGTGCTCAAAATGATGCTCTGTCTCCTTAGGTTCAGACTCCGAAGCCTTTTGTGGTTAAGAAGTTGTTGTAGTTGATGGTCCAATTGGTTCTTTGAGTTGTGGACCAGATCCGTCTTCACCCTTGTACTTCTTGGAGTGGGTGTCAGGGTCTTGGTCTTCTTCATCTCGTGAACGTTTTCCTTTATTGGCCGTAACTTTACAAGATTCTAGATTAGCGTTAATTGCCTCATAGAGAGCTATTTCTGTGTCGGATGATGAGATAAGTGTTGTGAGACTGGTGAGGAGTGCTTGTTGGAGTTCTTCAGTTGTGAAATCTTGAAGCTGCTTAGGTTGGGTTGCTGAGTCATGAGGAATTGATCCTGTGATGTTCTTAACTTTATCTGCGATGTTGGTGTCGACATACTCTTCAATCTTTTCCATAAGCTCTGGCATGTATTGCTTGACATATCTCCTTGTGTTGGCCTTAGCTTCCTTGAGTAGTCGTTTCTTAACATCACATAATGTAATTCATCCATTTGTTTCTTGGTTTCCTGTAACTGTTCTACTTGAACAGGCAGACCTTTGACGATATTCTGGAACTCAGTTACTTGGTCACTTAGTTTATTGTCTTTCTTTTCCTGTTCAAGTTTTGCTGCCTTTTTCAACGTTTTAGCAGTTGGAGATATGACTTCAACCCGTGTTACCCTAGCAATCTTCTTTGTGTTCTTGCCTTTGATGATTGTTTTTATTGTTTCTTCAGTTGTTGCCTTTTATGGTTGGGGTGGTGATGATGGTTGTGACGATGATGCAGGAGGGGTTGGAGCCATTGATGGTAAGTCAGGAGGTGTTGGTGCCTTTGGTGGGGAGGCAGGAGGTGTTGAATCCTTAGGCTGTAGGTCAGGTTGATGCTCATGAAGAGTGAGTGTTAACTGAGGTGGAGTGAGGGGTGGTGTTTGAATATATTCATCTACTTCTTTTTCAGCCACCTTTTGTTCTTCCTCTTTCCTCTTCCGTTCTTCTTCCGCCTTGTATTCAGCTTCAAGTTTGTTGGCAGCTACTGTTGTTTCCTCTCCAATAGGCTGTTCATCTTCTGATTCAGTCCAAAAATTATTTATGTTTCCTTCTTCATACTGCTCCAAATTTCCTTCTTCCATCATGTCATCCTTTATTTCCTCATCTATCAATGGTTCTTTTTCCTTGTCGGGTTAATCAACCTGACTGAAAGGTGGAGGAATGTCCTCAGTATGTGATTCAGACCTATCGGGTTGATTAACCGAATAAGGCTGAGATGTCTCTTTTGTAGTAACTCCAGACCCTCCGGGTTGATTAACCGGATCAGGATGGGTTGGAGTTACTTCTTTTACAGTTCCGGATCCTCCAGCTCCCTTTTGTTGTTCCATTTTTCTTTGTTCTTCAACCCTTAAATCTGCTCTTCTAGCTTCATCATCCTTGTATGCCTTTTTGCTTTCTTGGATTGCTTTAAAGGTATCTAACTCTTCGTCCATGTAAACGGTTTCTTCTTCTTCGGATTCAGTTTCTTCTGATTCAGATTCCTTTTCAGCATGAATCCCTACTTCTTCTTGTTCTGGCTTTGGAATATCAACTTTGACTCTCCTTTTGATGATGCTAGGCATAGAAGGTTTATGGATTTTCTTAAAAGCACTTGAAGCACTCCCAGTCTTACTACTCCCCTTTGAACGAGTCTTAGTCGATCCAGTCCCTTCTTCACCAAGCTTTGAGAATCCGACGCGACCTTTACTGAATGCTCTATCATAATCTTTGTAAGCTTAAGTTTCCTTTACAGATTCTGTCATCAGAGATTCTGGCA
Organism: Artemisia tridentata subsp. tridentata; assembly: GCA_021014915.2. Lineage (NCBI taxonomy): Eukaryota > Viridiplantae > Streptophyta > Magnoliopsida > Asterales > Asteraceae > Artemisia > Artemisia tridentata. The sequence goes on along the minus strand of CP139501.1, from coordinate 68,483,452 downwards.
GTCTAATCCCTTGCTTGTATGAGCTTTTTTTGGGAAAGTAGATTGAGTTGATAGTCCTGTCCATCTTGTATAGATGCATTTCTAGATCTCCAGGACGAGGAGAAATGTCTTTGTTCTCGTCAAGCCAAAGACTGATGAGCAATTTGGTGTATCGAACAAATGGAACTTTGGTGAATGCTTTTTGCATTTGAAAGGTCGTATCTTCCCAGATAAGTGCAGCATAGTCAATCTTTTCCTGATTGACTAAGCCCCAGAAAATTTGAAAGTGAGACATACACGGATGTTCATGACCAGTGCCCCTCCCTGAGACTGAACGGACCAGTATGTAGTATATGGTTCTCCAGGGTTGTGGGATGTGTTTTATGTTGACTTTTAAAATTTTGGTCAATGGAACACCAGGTTGGACATCGTATCCAATGTCGATGAGGAATTTAAGGACTTCTTCTTCGGTTGGTGTGGGCCAATATTTGTTCGCAGGTTCTGGTGGTTCGAGTAAATCCAATGCTCTGCTAAGATGATTAGGAGTGACTTTGAACTTTTTTCGATCTAGCGTGCATGTGAAGTACCTCTCATCTGAGTTCAGCTCTATAGTGTTCCATAACTGATGAATGTATAGTTCAGGAATGCTGTCAGAACTGTCCAGTAAGTTCCTGCACTGATGTTGTTTGAGTACTTCTACAGCAATCTGACAGCTTGGTTCAGAACATTTTATCTTATCAAAGTCCACCCTTGCGTTGTTATTGCCAAATTCTTCCTTGTATCCTCGTGGGAGAACATCAGCTCTTGTGAGCATTAGGAATGGTTGTTGTTGAGGTGCAGCCATTGGAGATTGCTGAAACATCAATCATGCACAAATATGCAGGATACATAATAGTTAGCAAATATTTAAACTTGATGTTACACATGAGATCCTTTTGTTGCTTAGATTGATTTTACATGTTTAGCAGTTATCAAATTATACCAATTTTACCACTTTCTATAGAATTTGTCCAATTTTGATAGACTTGGAATTGTCTAAGGAGATTGTTCAATTTGCGATAGAAATCACATTTGCGATACTATTGGCAATTTCGATAAACCCTTAGATAACAACTGTAGTTGAACTGTTCATCCAATTTTAACTCATTACATCAAAAACTTGTTAAATTTTGTTCGCACTTTTGTTCCAATATCATCCAATGATGTTTCTGAGTCTTGTGTTCAAGTTTTAACATCTTTTAACCAGAGAATCTCAAAAATCAAACTGAAAGTGTTCTTCTTAAACCCTAACAATCAAAAATCACATCTATGGTGTTTCTGGGTTCGATTCAAAGACATAATCATTCAATTCAATGTATAAGAATATTATATCAGTGATTTAATTAGACTACAACATACACAATCAATTTTCCCCAAATTCAACGCTTAAACCCTAAACTTAGAACATGCAAGATTATTGTTTCTGGGTACGATTAAGCACGTGCATTATGTTAAGGACCTTATCTAGACTAAATCCCACCAAGAAATTTCAACATAGACACTCAGAATCAATTTACATGTTTTCGCTTAAACCCTAGATCTAAAACAATCGATTTTGGAAAAATGAGCCATTGGATCGTTAAACAAATCAAAACCATTGTTTATAATCATACAATAAACATGTTTGTACTCACAAATTATCAGGTTCTTGAACGGATTTTGGAGTTTGATTCTTAGCCGTTGATGAAGGTGGGTGAGACTATTGAATGCGGTGGGTGAGTTTGTCAGTGAAAGTAAATAATACATTAACTGCATTTTCACCTTTTTGTTTATTTTGTTTTAACTTTATCATTTTCTCACATTCAGTCCCTAAACATTGTGATTGTGCTCTTAACACCCTAACCTACTAACTCTAAGTTTTCAACTTAGCATATTTGGCACTAAACTTTAACACTAAGATGATTTCACCACCACTCTTTTTGAAGCAACATTTTTAGAAGAAATTATGCAAGTACAAAGTTAGGAAAAAATTTTAAAATTTTAATTTCTGTCTCCCCCACAACATTTGTTCAAAAATAATTGTTGACGGTTTAAAATGAACAAAGTATTGAAGAAAGGTTTTGTACTTGCATTTTTTTTTTTTTTTTTTTGAAAAGAATAGAAAATATTTTTGTGTTTTTTATCAAAAAATATTTACAAAGAGAGTTTTGATGTTTGACTCTATTTAATTGTTTTGGTGAACAATTTGGTGAACCAGTTCCAAAAATCTTGCATGAGGCAAGGTTTTGGTGAACAAATCCGCCAATTGGTGTTCAGTACCCACGAAGTATAATTCAACTGTACCCATTGCCACATGCTCTTTGATAAAGTGATACCGGAGAGCAATATGCTTCGATTTAGAATATTGAACCGTGTTGCAGGAAATAGCGATGGCACTCTTGGAGTCGCAGTACATCAGAATCTTGTTAAACACGTATCCGTAGTCCATCAGCTGAGATCGCATCCCGATGACTTGAGCGCAGCAGTCAGACATGGCGACGTATTCTGATTCTGTAGACGACACTGATGTACAGTCTTGCTTCTTTGACTGCCAAGAGATGAGCTTATCACCTAAAAATTGTACTCCCCCAGACGTACTTTTTCTTGTGTCTAAACAACCTGCATGGTCAGCGTCTGAAAAAGCAACAAGTTCAAAACCAGAATCCTTCGGATACCAGATCCCCAAATGAATGGTTCCCTTTATGTATCGAAGGATCCTCTTAACAGCAGACAAATGACATTCAGTAGGTCGAGACTGGTAACGGGAACATAGGTACGTGGAAAATACAACATCCGGCCGGCTAGCGGTCCAATCATACTACGATATTTCGTAGGATCAATGGGTGTGCCATGTAGATCAGCATCTAGCTTTGGGGATGAGGAAGACATAGGGGTATTATAGGTGTCACAAGTATTCATGCCATGCTTTTTCAATATTTCCTGAGCATATTTGGACTGACTTAAAAATATACCACGGGGTGATTGATGAACTTGCAGTCCTAAGAAGAACTTGAGTTCACCCATCATGGACATCTCAAAGTTTTGTTTCATAAGTCTTGCAAAAGCGTTTGAATATTTTTTATGAGTTGAACCAAAAATGATATCATCTACATAAATTTGAACAATGAGAATATCCAACCCGTGTTTTTGTATAAATAAAGTCGGGTCAACTGATCCTTTAGTAAAATGATTGGCTAGTAAGAATGCAGACAGTTTGTCGTACCATGCCCTCGGGGCTTGTTTAAGGCCGTAGAGTGCTTTCTTGAGCCTGTAGACGTGGTTTGGATGCTCTGGATCGACGAAGCCCTCTGGTTGTGAAACGTACACCTCTTCCCGGAGTTATCCATTGAGAAATGCCGTCTTCATGTCCATCTGGTATACTGTGATATTCTTGTGAGCAGCGTACACCAGGAACATTCGAACAGCCTCAAGACGTGCCACTGGTGCAAACGATTCTTCGAAGTCGATCCCTTCTTCCTGACTGAACCCTATGGCAACCAAGCGGGACTTGTTACGAATAATTGTACCATCCACATCTAACTTATTTTTCCAGATCCACTTCAAACCGACGACGTAAACCCCATCTGGTCTCTCTACCATTCCCAAACTTCCAACCTCTTGAATTGATCCAATTCCTCTTGCATAGACTCAATCCAGTTGTCGTAGGTAAGGGCTTCTTTAATGTTTTTGGGTTCGGACTGACAAACGGTGAGTGCATAAATGCAGGTTTCACCGTCTGTATGGAGTCGTTGTCGTGTCATTACAGGATTTTCTGGGTTGCCAATTACATTTACAAGGGGATGATCCTTTGTCCATTTGTGTGTTGATGGGTAATGGTGATGAGTATGGTGCAGATTTGACGGTTCCAAGTTGCGTGTGGATGACTCTGCGATATCAGGAATGGTGGGAGCCGGCGCAAATGGAGTGAAGAATGCATTGCCGTCATAATCTGCTAGAGTTGGTACTTCAGAAGAATGTTGGGGGGGGGGGGGGACCTTCAGCTGCAGACGCAGAAGTAGAAGGTGTTTGATTTATTGATGATGAGGTGTCTGGTTGAGTTGCATCTTTAGCAACTGTTGTGGTTGTAGTCACTGGTGTATCAGGTTCTTGATTATTGACGAGTGATTGTGCAGCGGAGCTTTTGGATACATCAGGAGCACGACAAACCATAGTGTCATCAAACAATGGAGCAAACAAGTCTTCTAGATCTTTTTAGTTTAGAGAGAAGGATGCAGCTGAAGGATCAGGGAAGTTGAGACGTTTGGTTTTGGGTCCTAAGCTGTTTTGCTCATAAGCCATTTCGGTGAGCTCATCGAAATTAGCATGTATAGTCTCCTGAATCTCCTGGGTGCGACGGTTCCAAATTCTGAATCCCTATGAATTTTCACAATATCCGACAAAAATCCCTGTATCTACTTTGGCCTTTAATTTCCCGAGGTCATCACGATCATTCTTTGTATAGTAGAGAGCTCCAAAGACATGAAAGTAATTGATGTTTGGTTTTCTGCGGTGAACAATTTCATATGGTGTCTTGGTGTGCCTTTTGGTGATCATGCATCTGTTTTTTGTGTTGCAGGCAGTTGAAACGGCTTCGGTCCATAGGTAATCTGGTAACTGAGCATTGATTAACATCGTTCGTGCTGCTTCCACTAATGTTCGGTTTCGTCTTTCGACCACACCGTTCTGTTCGGGGCTGTGAGCAATGGATGTTTGATGTTCAATTCCTACTTTCTCATAATACTCCCTAAGAGTCTGATTCTTGAACTCAGTTCCATTATCTGTTCGAATTTTTCTGACTGTGTTGTGGAGCTGAACTTGAATCTTTGTGAGAAAGGTGATGATCATCGACGGTGCTTGAACTTTACCGCGAAGAAAATAAGTCCAAGTCCATCTCGAATAATCATCGACGATTACCAGTATGTACCGCTTCCCATTAATAGTTTGGACATGCATAGGGCCACACAAATCCATATGCAACAGTTGAAGTACGTGATCAGTACTGTGCTCGGGTTTAGGAGGAAAGTGAGCACGAGTACTTTTTCCTTGTTCACAAGCCGGGCACAGATGATCTTTGGCGTATCTGAATTTTGGAAGACCATTGACCAACTTTTTTCGAGCGAGCTCGGTCATTGTTTTGAAGTTCAGTTGAGACATACTTTTGTGCCATAGCCATGCTTTGGTGGGGTTTGCCTTGGATAGAAGACAAATTGGTGAAGACGCTGTCATGTCGGAGAAGGATATAGTATAAAGACTAGTTCCGCGCTTTCCTTTCATTAAGTCATTTCCTTGAAGATCTCGAACAAAACATGTTTTCTCCCGGAAACCATTTCTAAGTCACCATCGCAGAATTTTTCGACGGAGAACAAATTATGACCAAGGCCCTCAACATAGTAGACACGGCTAATTTCGATATTCCCATTGAATTAATCACCGTATCCCATGATAGCTACGAAATGATCATTCCCGAACCTGACAGTGCCTATGAACTTTGCGACGAAGTTTACTAGAAGCTTTAGATTGCCTTTCATGTGCCCGGAACACCCGCTATCAGCAATCCATAGCACAATTTGAATTACCTGCATCACAAGAAGAGGACACAGGAGAGTTGGAACCGGTATATCCCGTTGGGTTATTAATACATGTTTTAAGCATCTTTGGAACCCATGTAAAACTTGGTTTATATTGTAACCAACGCTGCCACGTCCAACTAGTTTGTGCTTTCTTCTTAGTCAATGTGCTAGGTGAATGGATTTTCCTAGGGGCGACTACAGTCTTGTCAACGGTGGTCTCAGAAACTACTTGTGGTCATTTTCCTAAAATGGACTTAGTAGCGGTTATGGGCCTATAGGAAATGCCAGTAGTACGTTTATGTTTTCGTGACAAAAGGGTTTTAGCAATGCATTTCAGATGGTTTCCAGACAACATACTAGTTCGACAGAACACACAATAAACATCAACCATAATAGCATTACAAACATTCAAAGATTCAACATTCATTACATCAAATTCAGAATGACACTTGGACAAGTTGGATCCTAATCTAGACATAACATGTGTTTTATTCAAACTACTAGCATTAACTTCTACTTCTGCATTCTTAGATAATCCACTCTTAGGTTACCAAACTCTATTCTTCTTTTGACTCTTGGTGGTCTTTGAGCTGTTAGCCTTAGATGTGTTGCCTAATCCTGTGGAAGTTGAAGTATTTACATTAGTAGTTTGTGATGATGCTTTCTTAGGTGCCTTGTCGACTTTGTACGTTTCTGGTGCAATCACATTATTTGGTACAAATTTCCCTTTGTCAAGAACTCTGAGTTTCTCTTTCATTTCAATGATGATGTGGTTTTGTTCTTGAATTTTTTATTCCAACTTTCTATTTAACCGAACAGTGTCATTTCTATTTTCACAAACTTCAGCAATATCTTTTTCATTCTCTAAAATTTGATGTTTTAAAACCTCATTTTCTTTTTCAAGATTTTGAAGTGTTGAAACATAAACGTTTTGAGAAGACAAAGATTCTTTTTGACTTTGTAATGCTAACTCAAAGTTAATACTTTGAGTCTGACACTTATCCAGCGTTTGGCGAATTTTGAAAATTTCTTTTGCACATTTGGTTTCCACATCATCACTGATTTGTCTAAGTCTTCCATTTTCTTTTCTCAGATTATCATTCTCAATTCTCATTGTCTCAAGTTCAACACAGTGATCATCAACAAGTAATTCATGACATGACAAATAGATAGAATTCATAATTACAGATATCACATCAGAACTGAGAACATTCGTCAAGAGTCGATCTGAATCTTTTTCCAAAGCATTCTTTTAACCTTTTTGTTTTACAATTTTGTTATATTTTGCTTTGAAAATACTCATCATTGATGCAACTTCTGACTAGAGTTCCTGTTCCCACTGTGTCGCACAAAGTCGCAGGTGTTTGACAAGTGGCAAGAATTGTTTTTGAAAAACTTCTCGCTTTTCTTTCTCATAAGGAGAGAGAAAAGTGGAGATTTTGATTTCATAATTTCTTTCTATTGCATTTTCCAAAAGTTGGATGTCGTCCATAAATGTTTTAAAATATTTGAGAACGCGACATTCTTTTGGCATTTGTTCATTAACACCTTGATTTGGTAATGGACCATTGACTTGTGCAATAGTGGTAACTGGACCAACTTCAGATGAAGTATTTATTTCGGTTAAAGAGCACGGTTGTTCAGATCTATCGTTTTGAGGTATAAAAGTTTCTCTAATATGAGGTGCTTTCGAATAATCGTATGGTTTGTGAAAATGTACACAACTCAACTTAGATCGACTCTCGTCCTCGTGTTCTAGTTCTTCCTCAGTATTATATACAACCACACGCTGGAAAGTTTCATCAAATAAATATTCTGCACCGTACAACTTAGGATTTTCCCTGAGTGCCTTTTGTAAAAAACGTGGTTGATCATTTCCAATTGCAAATCCATATCCTTTAGGATTTGGTTTCACAGTTAGTTTTTGAATTGTAGTTACAGAATCACCTGTTTTATAAACAACGTTTTGAAATTCTTTGAGCTTGGATTCCAACGGAACAATCTCCTCAAGATATGAGTTAACACGTTTCCTTGTGGTTTGTTTTTTCTTCAATAAGATCATTTTGATAGTTTGAAAACTATGTTTTAGTTTTGGTAAGCTCAGAGTTTAATATGTCAATTTGTTTTTGAAATTCGAATTGCTCTTGTTCTTTTTGTGAAATCAAATCATTTTTAGAAACAGTTAACTCATGAACTTGATGTTCTAAATCTTTTACCTGAACGTGTGATTGTTGGAATACAACCTCAAATCTTTTCTCATGTTTTTCTTGATTTTCACAATTTGAAAGTTTCATTTTGTAGCACTCAAGATCCTATGTTAACAGTGCAATTTTTTCTTTTAAGTTCTGATTTATGTTATTGCATTTGTCCATCTGGGATTTATGTGCATTTAATTGTGTTTGGGTGGCCAGCAATTTTGTCATAAGCTCTGGATATGAATCATGTATAAGATCATTTTGTTCAAGATGATTATGATTGTCATCATCAAAAGAATCATCAAATGATACCAATGGGTTAATTTGATCATCATCAAAGGTAACCACGGTGTTTATTTGATCATTGTCTTGAGATGAGAATGATAAGTCATTTTGACCAAAATTTGCTTGTGCAGATGAAGATGCAGATGGTGAGGAAATTTCATGAATAAGACAGTCTGCATCAGATACCTGAGATAAGCCATCGGTGTCATAGACCGGGCCTGTCACACTCATATTCATCTCCTGCATGTTTGCCATCAACATTACGGTTGCGTTTGCTTCAAGATATTCCATTTCATCATCTGATAACGCGTTTGCCATAAAGTTGTGTTCTTTTTCTGTCAGAGTACCACTGGCCTTTTCATCTTTCAATGCTAGGAGAAGAGCTTCCTTATGATAAGCACTGCCCATTGTCCTTGGCTTTGGGCATGCATTTTCCATATGACCATTTCCCCCACAATTGTAGCAAGTGATGGATGCGTTAGCAATCCCTTTCCCTTTATCTGCAAACTGAGTCCTTCTCTGAATGTTACCCATGTTGTGTCTACCATTTCCTCCTGAGCTGAACCTTTGACCACCAGAATTCCCCATGTAATTTCCTGAACCAAACCTTCCTGAAGATCGGTTCTGAATCTCAACCCTTCCATCATTGACTACTGCCTGATTCCTGGTGTTTGATGATGTCCTCAAACGATTGTTAGACCTATTGGAGAATTTTCTGAAGGCGCGAGCTATCAATGCAAACCCCTCATTTAAAGAATTAAAGGCATCATCTTCATCAGTGTCAATGTTGGAGTACATACTGTAATCAGTGCTGTCGTATGGGACAAGTTGATTTTCAGAGTATTGTGAAGGTGCTTCATAAGGAACAATTTGGTTTGAAGGTTGTCGTGCAAAACCCGAATGAGGTGGTGGTGGTGGAACAAAATCCTGATTTGGTGCAAAATGAGATTGAGCCACGAGAGCAAGTGAGTTTGAATTAGGTGCTGATGAGAATCCTCCACGTGCTGCTCGGTCCTTGTCAACTTCAGATTGGTGTTGTTTTAGGTAATTATACAATAACCCATAAGAAACGTCGTTTATCTTTTTGGCTTGTCGAACAAACGTGATGTACTTTTGCGAATCTGGTCTGAGACATCCCAGAAACTTTGAGTTCACAGCAATCTTTGGTAAGGTGATGTTGTGGCGATCCAGATCATTGATGATGTTGGTGAAACGATGATAGTATGATTCTAAAGATTCCTCAAGTTCGATCATAAAGTGTGTGTATTCCATATACAACTTTGATTCCAAGTACTCTTGATTTAGTTCTGTGCCTTCCATAAGCAGATGTACATGCTCCCACATATCCTTGGCTATCCTTTGGGTATCAATACTCCTGAAGATAGGATTGGGAATCCCTTGGAGTATGTAAGACATGGCTAGCTCATTGGCCTCTTGTTGAAGTACTTGCTCTGCGGTTTGTTGAGCTAGAGGAATAGGGGTTGTTGTTGCTTCTCTTAGAGGAACTTGAGCTGGATCAGCAGGAATGGTTGTTGTAGGTGTTGGATACGGTCCATCAATGATGACCTTCTTCAGATACTTCCCATGAAGTTTCCTTAGCTCGATGAATCGTAGAAAATGACTGGACCACTGCACATAGTTTCCTGGTGTTAGCATAGGTGGTGTGTCCAAAGATCCTGCTTCATGCCTCATCTGTTGACTAC